>JAKEEE010000006.1:0-2400000 GCA_021498325.1 Bactrocera minax
GTACACTGGTCCTCTGTGGTTTCTCGCCATACATACTTCCAAAATGGCATTAAGCCCTTACTACGCCACACATGTACATCTAAACCGGTAATTCAGTGCCTGTTCGCATGCCTAATCGTCGTTATCTACCGTTATTCGCCTAATAAAGTGCACGCACACTTATAGATAGTATGCATATAATATATGAGCATAGTATCATGTTGCCAATTTTTGTATGCCTGTTTGTAAATGACATGTGTCATTTTGTTGCTGCGTTGGCAGAAAATACCAAAAGTTGAGCATTACATTGAAAGCATCGCCTTCATTGTCTTATAGTAGTACAGAAGGGTATTGCAAATATAACTGTTTTCCGCAAAACTACATGAATGAGTAAGCAGGACTGCCGCCCTTACACTCAAAACATTTTTACACATACACACATCTACTTACATATGTGACCCCGAAGCACCACTTCATGTCGAGCGTAGTTTGCGGTTTATGTTGTCCACATCACAAAGTGCTTAGACTTGTTCCGAATACATTAGATGCTAACCACAAAGGTTTGCTAGCAGGTAAATGTGTGTGTGTGTTGGCTAATATCTGCACACATATGATGATATGTCACGCGGTCGATTTACTCGAAAATTCTGAAGATTAATGTCTATTGTTAATTTTCGTACTTAATTAATTGACTGCGTTTGACAAGTGATGGCTGAATGGTAGTTCGGATGGAAAGTACACCTATGTGCTATGGATCTAATGCTTTTCTGGGATGATGGTGTTGATGAATTACTTAAACAGTTTTGAAAGATTCAGCTAATACAAATATTTATTAGTTACGTCAAATTTGAAACTATAAAAATAAGCTTTCTGAATTAGGAAACATAATAATGTAATTTAGTTTTCGGGATCCCGAAATTATCGGGCTCAGTTTCGGGATTTTATGAGATTCCAGACTTAGTACCATTTAGATCATACACATCTTGTTTAGATTTTTACATTTTTAGGTTTAGTTCAAAGGTTGGACTTCGTTTATTGGTTCATTGCTATATAGTGGCAAGCAAAATGTAAGTAAGTAATGATTAGAGGCAAACTAATCCCGGGAACTGAAACTTAGTGGGCCTCCATGAATTTTACCATCTCAGCGCTGTTTTGCATGTTTTGTTTAGCGTTTATTTAAAAAGCAATGAAATCAAACTGAATATTTTTGTGCTAAAAATCATCTAGTTAAAAAATTTGTTCGGGATTCCGAAGTTATAACGTTACTGATTAAAATGCAATTAATTTTAGATACTTCAATATATTTTGATGAATTTCTAAACTATCATATACTTACGAAGAACCCCCCCGACATAATTAGACCGAAAAGAAATCTTCAAATTCGAATGCTGTCAAATCATATTCTATTAATTTAACCAAAAGTGAGTATACTCATATTTCTTAGATGCATACGTGCGCACATTTGTGTTTGCTATTCTAAACCAATGCTGATGCTGACATTTTAGAAGTCTAAGGTGAAGACGATTAATAGCATATTGTCAATTAAACTAAAGCTCAGTCAACCCTCGTCAAATAGCATAGGGACAGCAGATTAAAAGCAGTATGTAATATGATTTGTGGGGGGATTGGGGGATTGGGGGATTGGGGGATTGTGATTCAATAAAAATCGTACGTTGAAAGATGCACGTCATGCATACACTCGTCAGCTCTCAAAAGAAAAAGTATCGGGGCGTAGATAAGCCACCAAAGTTAAAACCTTAATAAATAATATGTCGAAAAGTTTCTATTTTTTATATAAAACCATCTGTATCATTTTAGCTTATATTCATCTCTTTACTTGAAGCGGAAAAGCATTCAAGGCCTTTGAGATATTTAAACGAATGCGCCCTTTCAACCATCCGCTTATGGTCTAACTACATACGACCATATAATTTCCAAGTCTCAATATGCATATAAACTTTAGCTCAGCATATATTTAGGCGCACATAGAAATGCGTTTGAATGCCTGCTGCTTTTCACTTTTCATGCTGTGTAATATGCCACTTTGCGTTGTGGAATTGTGTTAAGTGCAACACTTTATGCGCTCAAGATAATTTTTCATCACTCATACGCCATGGCGGCGCTGCTGTGATGTATATGTATTTGTATATATGTTTTATGTATATGTGACAAAACTATGTTGTCAGCAAGTTGATAAATGGCATTCTTCAGTTTATTATCCGTTTGTTTTTTTTTTGTGCGCCTTTTTGCATTCTTTTGTATCATCCAACGGCCTATGGTCCTACAAACACACATGGAGAGTTATCTATGAATTATTCATACGAGCAAAATTGTGCAGAGCAGCATAGAACATGATAATTCTGTACATATACAAGTTAGAGGCCAAAGTTCAATATCTTGATGGAAGCTTTGACAATTGGAAATATTTATGTGCATCTATACAAACATGCGTACATAAGTTTCGTGGACCAAAAAAGAGTTGCCAAATGTTAGCGAAATAGTTATTGAAAATATTTTGCTAAGTAATTTATGATATTTTGTAAATATTTTGTAAAATACACAATAAATATTATTTCGCAAAACAACAGTTCAGAGCATAACTTCGGATCTCACATTAATTACATGAATTATAACACTGGAAGCATAATATATCCGATAAAGCGCTGGAATAAGAATACCTTTGAAATCACATTTAATATTTGTTCATATTCCTTTGCCACATTTAATGTATGGGGTTTTAGATTTAAGGAGTAATGCACCGCTTTCAATATGTCGAATTGAAAAAGTTTTTTAAATGACAAAAACCGGCAACTTCGTGGTCAAAATTTATAGCAAACTGATTGATAAGCATCAAAGAGTGTTGTCATAAATGGAAATACAAACGTTTTCATTTGTTTTACTACAACTGTCATTGAATTTGTCTTAATTGGAACCATATTTATTAATTAAATTTCAATAAGGTGCAAATATATTTAGGAAATAAAGAGCAAAGGCAACTTCAAGTTAATATACGGCATATATTGGGTTGTTCGGAAAGTCATTTCGTTTTTTTTGGGGAACATGGAAGACAGTTTTCGTATAATGAATAAATATTTTATGAAATTATATATTGGCCATTCTGGTCCAACACCTTTTGCCATCTTTCTGGCAGTAACATAATTCCACTCTCATAAAAGTTTTGGTCCTTGCTGGCAAAAAACTCGTCCAGGTGGTTTTTGACATCTTCATTTGAGGTAAAGGTTTTGCCATCCAAAAAATTTTGCAGGGACCGGAACAAATAGTAGTCGGAAGGCGCCAGATCTGGAGAATATGGTGGATGTTGCAGTACGTCCCATTCAAGCTGTAAAAGTTTTTGGCGAGTGACCAAACTTGTGTGAGGTCTCGCATTATCCTGGTGGAACACTACACCCTTCCTGTTGATTAATTCGGGCCTCTTCTCTTTAAGTGAATCATTCAATTTGTCCAGCTGATGACAATAGACTTCTGAATTAATCGTTGTATTGTCCGGCAAAAGCTCAAAAAAAACGATTCCTTTGACATCCCACCAAACGGAGAGCATCACCTTTTTTTGGTGAATGTTGGCTTTTGACACGCTTTGAGCCGGTTCATCTTTTCTGCTCCATGACCTCTTGCGTTTAACATTGTTGTATACAACCCATTTTTCGTCCCCAGTAATAATCCGCTTCAAAAATGGATCATTTTCTAGACGTTTGAGGAGCGAATCACACGCGTCAACACGACGACACAAATTTCGCTCGGTAAGGACATGGGGCACCCACACATCGAGCTTCGAGGTTAAGTCCATGCCTTTCAAATGGCCATAAACAGTTGAATTCGACAAATTTAACCTCTCACCGATCTCTCGTGTGGTGATTCGCCGATTTGCATCAACTAATGCCTTTATCGCATCTTTGTCAGCTTCGACCGGCCTTCCAGACCGTGGTGCATCTTCGACATCAAAATTGCCGGATCGAAATTTTGCAAACCAGTTCTGGCACTGGCGTACTGTTAACACGCCTTCTCCATACACATCCGTCAATTTTTTTCTCGCTTGGACAGCATTTTTACCTTTTCTGAAGTTAAAAAGTAAAATATGACGAAAATGCTGCTTATTGCTCTCCATATTTAAAAAGGCACCAACCAAAAACTACTGGGTAGAATTAATAGAACTTTTTCACACACAAGCCTTGCAATATCAGCTCTCATGACATATAATGGTTATGGGGCTTAAGTGTGAAGTTAGTTTCGAAAAAACGTAATTAAGTCCTCTGGCGGGAAAAAACGAAATGACTTTCCGAACAACCCAATAATATCTAAAATATCTTTTGTCAGCATTAATGACAAAATGGTGACAGCATTATGACAGTACTGAAACCAATAGCCCAAATTCTTCCGTTGTTATAAAACAGACATAGAATAGAATCACCCTCCGAAATACAGTTCCTTACAGTTAAAATAGAATAAAGTAATGAAGGAAATTAAATAAAAATGAATATCATGCTTGTAATAGCGAAGGATAATGGAAATTTTGGGAAGAACTGTGTCAAGAGTAGATCTTGATTTCAAGAAGCTGTATTGAAATTTAGAGAGAAGTTTTTCATTTTACTACTTCTTTCATTAACAATATCAGATAATTTGACCCAGTCCGTCTACATTTAATTTTTGGCGCAATTTTTGATCTTTCTGTTGAAAATCTTGTTTCGATTCTCAAATGCTTTGGAGAATTAGAGATGTTAAAGCGAAAAAATGCATTAAGGTGTAATCCAATATAATAGAGCAAATGGAAGAGAGGGAGGGTACACTACAAATTGGATGCCTTTAATAAACTTTGTTAACGGAATGATTTTTAATTAAAAACGTTTCTATGTTTATTTTCATCATTGAGACTTTTGTATAAACTTTAATATTAAGGAATGTTCTCAAATGTTCTCCTGCTCGAAGCTTGGCAAAATGATGTGTGCATGGAGCATATAAATGTTGAAATATGAGCACAACATAATAACGTTCATACATAAATATACACACATACAAGTGTGTATAATATTTCCTTTCATATTTCACGCATTTTTCGCGTAGTCAAGCACTCTTCCTCCGCACCTCCGCACCTATTTATGCGAGTTTATTAATACTTTGCTGTGTGTATTTGCAAAAGTTCGCCCTTCCGCTTGCATTGGTTTGCCGAGGTTGCTTGAGTTGCTTGAGTTGCTTGAGTTGCTTGAAGGCCCTTTCGCATCCTTGCTTATTTGCCTTAGCGGTTGTGCTTTTATTGCATTACTTTGCCTCCCGCAACCGCACTCACGCCGCATTTGTAATGCAATATTCGAAATGTGCACAGTTTTGCGGCAAATTTTGCATTTTGCAATTTACATTTAGCATTTAGCGTTTTGCAAAAATATTAAACTCATTGCAGTGCAAACAAAGTATTATTCTTCTTTTATTTTCTTTTACTGCTAAAAGTTGCTAAGAGCCTAGAGGGTAGAAAATATTGTGAAGAGTTTTGTGGGAAACTAAAAACAAGCTTTGAAAATCGTTGGAAGAATAAAAAAAAACATAAAATACCTGACAGCTAATAAAAGTCATGCGATAGCAAGATATGCTAAGGAAAAAAGATGAAAAATTAAAAATACAAAATCCGGCAGATGGCGCGGAGAATTATATATTTGTAAAAGCTATATTTTTACATGAAAATAATCCGATTCCGCTTTGAGCTATATTGCATATTTACCAATCACCATGAATTCAAGTTTAGCTATGTGAAAAAATTTTGGATATTAGAGCCAAATTTTATAATTTCAAAACCACTTTCTCGATGTATTTCAATTTTCTCAATGATGGTTGCTTATGTGAAGATTGTGTCAAAGTCAAAAATCTGTGTGCCTAAAAGCTATCGCTGCTTATTCTTAGAAAATGTTGATTTTAAAAATACATATCTCACTTGGTATATAAGATTATGTGATCTAGATAATGAAATACAATAGTCATGCTAACTATGTCAGAACTATAAAAAAATTGTGAATTTCCGCCTCAGCAATGACATTGCGATAAGTGTTACTACTACCCCCTCCCTTATATAATCTCTTAAACCAAAGTTATAAATGCGTTTAAGTGTTCATCGAGAATTTAAAACAGCCCACCCACTATCGTTTGTCCAAATGCCGTTTGCATGACTCTCCCTTATTTATGTCACACCCCCTCATACATTCATCCATCATTCAGCCATTCATGACCGCCTTCACCGTCATTTTCATGGTCATCAACTTCAACGCGCCACTTGCGCCGACACAAGCGCTCGTTGCAACGCCCTTGCGGCATACACATATATGCGGGTGCTTAAATCAATTTCATTGCCCCTTTTAGTGTCCATCAAAGCGGGGTTGTTTAACAATGTCAGTTATCAGTAACCGCAATGGCACTTATAAAACCGCACAACTGGAAGATGTAGTGAAGATGCGACTGCAGATGCAACAAGCAACACACTTATATGCAAAGATATGTCAAGTTGAAGCTAGGCGAAGAAATTTGCATCTGACATGTACATATAAATGTGCGTATGTATTTACATAGTTATTTTAGTGCTAAATAAACCATTTGACTTATTAACGTCACAGACTTTTCCGCTTTTGCGCTTTTGCCCTTCTGACGTTTATTTACGGCGTATTTGCGTCAGCGTGCCTTTCCTACGCAGGGTGTAGGTGAAAGTGACAGAGTAGACAGACAAATGGCAGGTTGTCTGGAGTAGTTTTCCTCATATAGATAACTGATAGTGTCGGTAGTGTGAAGTGAGAGAGAAGATAGAAACATTCGTATCGTTCTAGAAGACACCATACAAAATATGAGCAGCCACAGATGACTCAATTATAATCAATTACGTACAGAATCAGCTAACTGAAAGCGATACAATATTTATATATATATTTGCTTGAATTAGTATTTCTATTAATTGAGATAAATATATATATTTCAAACGAAATCGTTATATCGTTTCGTAATATAAAACGAAAACAGCGGCCCATAAATATAGGCTTTTTAAATAACTCGATCACAGCGAAACCTAGTCACTCATTTAACCTCATTTAGCCCATGTTAAAACCTGAGAGATGGCTCTTAATTGTTGTTGTTTTTTATGCTTTTCTTGAGTGATTTAAGATAGACTGTGTTGTTATCTTGTCATACCTTGGATTGGATCCGCTTGGATATCATGGATATGGAGAACACGAGCTAGTCGCCCCAATTGCTCTCTTCTGACTGTTCATATATACTAGGTGGTCCATTATAATGGATGTAGTCTCTACTTCGGATTCATCAAGAGACGCTCCAGTCTCGGCCAACTTGCTATCTTAAATTGTTCCACGCCGAGTTGAAAGCATCGTCTTGAAGACTCTTTAATTTGCTAAGACTATATCTCTCTTAGTTTCTTATTAGTGCACTTGTGCATATTTTTGGCAAACAAAGTTAGCTAGGTGCTTATCTTCGGAATTTCCTGCTCTGATTTGGTGTCTGTTCTAATTTATGGAACCGTAAACAAACTTTTTTACATATTTATGCTAAATGAGGAAGGAGTTAGAAGAAGGAGTTCGAATCTTAGTATTTATTATTATATGTAATCCTTCAAGTAGTAGTTTCTTCAAAATAATTTTTAACTTTTTGAAAATATGTGACAGAATAGGGTGCTGAAAAAAAATTAAACAACTCACAAATTTTGAAATTTACGTAAAATATTATATTAAATTTAAAGTTAAGCGTTTGATTACATATTTATTTAAAAAGTAATCAGAATGTGGGAACATTTTGTAGACATAGACAATGTAGACATTTGGTAAATATACTTTTAATAAAAAAAATGCTTTAAAAATTATGCTGAGAATACCAAAACTTTTTAAGCCACTCTCTACTAGAAAAGTTGCCGCTGTCGACATTTTACCTTTCTTTTTGATTACATCTTTCATTCCTCCAAACGCTGCGTCAACTTTATTGTATCCAAGCGTATATTTACTGCCATATTTTTCCTCCACATTTTCCTGACAATTTTATGTGCCACAGTCTCCAACAACTGCCGTTATTTACGGTCAACGTCTACTTTGCTGATAACTGTGTCTGCGCACACCACCATAAATGGCACCTCCACACTAGTACATCCGCGTATTAACCGTTAATGCCTACACTATTCCGGTTCGCCCTTCATAGCGCTGAAGTTGCACTTCACACTCATCCCGCACAGCTCCGTCGCTATCCTAGAGGCTGTAAATCAGCGCCGAAGGCAGAAACGCAAAGCAGAATAAATGCTAATGCAGCAATGCGAAGTTGCTCGTGCCATTAAAGATGTTTGCTTGCTACGAAAACTGAGCTATGAAAACTCACAATGCTATAACGGTTATCTTGGTTCGATCGAAATGGGGCCGCTCCCGGCTACACACACACATACACATACATACATATATGCCGTGCTATTTTATATCTTCCTCATATTTTCTTACCTTTCCCATTTTTCTTCATTTTTTCTTGCTATTTGCTCTCTTTACTTTTATTTTATTGCTGCCTTCGGCATACAGTCCTCTTCGGCGCTCATTCCTTGACAATAAACTTATTTTCGCAGGTAGCATACATAACAAGGGCAGTCCGACGGCCAGGCGGAGACAAGCGCTCATGGCGCACAGAAAGGGCAAAAAGGAAAGCAAAAAGAAAATAAAAAGCAGAATGGAAAAGAAAACAAAGTAAAGGACACCAGAATGGAGGCAATGAATGCGAAAGTAAAATATTATTACAAATTGTAAACGATTTAAGTGCGGCACATCAAAACGAAATGAAATGCGGTGAACCTCCTCCTCTCACTGCACCTCTCCCTTATTTCACGCTTTCGTTCGCGCTCTTAGTTACTTAAGCGCCAATTTGTTTTGATTTACTTTTGAGTTAATATAGTAACTGTGGATATGTTTGCTTGTGTGTGCGTGTGTGTCTGTGTGTGTCTGTGTATGTGTGCTTGTGAATGCCTGAACTTTTAAGTTAAGCTACCATTTTATTTTTACGAATGCAGTTTATGCCGTGGGCAATTCACAGTGCGGTTTGTCTGAAGATCTGGAGCACGAACAAGTGCAAACGCTGGCGCAAATGTAGTTAAAATGTGGAATTGACTAACAAATTTAAACTCTGAAATCAAATATGCCAAGACTGTAGTAATGAGAATTGCTTTCGATTGGGAGAATTTTATTATCTTTAAATTACTTTGTTATACCTGTAGCTGTATGGCCACCGCCATAGAAAATCTAAGAGGTGTGACAATTGCGAATCAGTTTAATTTGTTATACATTAAATACCGCTACATTGAGTCGCAGCGATACTCTTGTACTATCTATATAGCTCCCAACGCCATCTATCGGATATTTTTTTAAGTATTTATATAACTATACTCATTTAACACTCAACATCGTCTTCTAAATCTTTCGTCATACTAGCTTCAATATTTGTTGTCGAGGTGTAAACCAAGAGAAAATCGGTAGACGGATTCTCTGATGTTTTATGGACTCTTCATGACGTTGTGAAATCTGAACTCTACAACTAAGTCAATTCAGCGAATCAATGTATAGAGAAAAATTCATAAACCTAAACACGTAATCAGAGTAAATTGTTGTTTTTGTAGTTGGAAAGCATTTGCCGTTTCTACGGCAGTCGATTTTGTGCAAGCAAGGGGCGAATCCAGATTTTAATGCCAAGGACCAATGACTATCAATTCAGCAGTATTTTCTTAAACCTGTTCTGAGATGTCCATCTCGTTACAATAACAAATGTCTTTCTAAATGTCACCGATTTGCGAAACGAATTCAAATCCTTAACGTGTTTATAGAACCATAAAAAGAAAGAAGTGGAGACAGGCTAAGACAAAGAAGAAAATAAATAGCTCTTACTCTACAATTTCAAATTGAGAAAAATAATGTTGACGAGTTTAAGTTGAGCATGAATTCGGCTTTTTGACAACAATGCCGCCTAGCAGAGTACCAAGGTTAATTGCCAATTCAATTATTCGTTCGTGGATATACTTAATGTAAGTGTGTACATGCAAATTTCCAGTTCCAGAGGAATTAAATTAATATATTCGAAAGATTTACCAACTATTTCTTCAAAATGTTTCCTTCCCAACTATTGAAAAAGGTAAAAAACGTAAGGAACTTAAGAAAGTCCTACCTAAGAAAGATATATAAAGTCTTTAGCTTTTAAAATTCTTGTTATTATTTATGGGTGGACCTTGCCAACTGCTTTTCAAATTAAATGAGTGGAGCAGCATCAGCCAGAATCTCCCATTAATCTCTTCATCTACCTGCTTGGACTTTCAGTGAGTGGAAACACTATTTATCGACCTTGGTTATAGCTTTTAGCATTTGTAGGAACAATTGGTAGAATTATTAAGAATAAAGCTGAAAATTCACTGCATAAAATGGTCAAATGGGTGCATAAGATCCACTATTACATTAAATAAAGCATTGAATATGAAAATATATAACACTTTAAGCAAATTCTAGTAATCTGAGAGTACGAAAAGAATCTTCTATATTTTATTTACTCTTTTTCATACTAAAGGCTTTCAATACAAGAAATTCCTTATCAAAAATACTTCTCTCTTTATCCACCCTCCTCTTAAACTGGTGCATCAGTTACTTCACAAACGGCCACGGGTATATAAAAGTTAACACAAATGGGATATAATTAGTTCAGAAAGCATATGGGCTGCTCTGCTTTATTCGCTGGTACACAGTGATATGTATTCAAATGGTTGACGGTGTAGTTAGTTGAAAGAGATGAAAATCGCCATCCAATTGCAACATATGGGTACCGAAGCCTACGAATCAAATGTTTGATTTCCAAATTTGATTTATTTACTCACGTAAGTTATATTTATAATACCTAACTGCTGAATTTAGCACACAGATTTAACTTTTTTTAATCTTGTTAAACTGTACAAAAAATTAACAAGCAAATAACAGCAGTTTTATCAAATGAGGAGAATATGGATTACCACAAAATTAATTTCATTTAGTTTTTTATAAAATCATTACTTTTTTTTATATTAGAAGCCATCGGTACAGAAGCTATACAAAAAAGTAAGAGTTAATTATTTTTGCCGCATTTGCCTCAATAAAAATTGAGATGTATTTTAATTAAAAAAGTATGGCAACACTAAATTATTAAGTCTTTATTGCATTATTTAGCAAGGAATTCTTTTAGCGCCGCAAGCTATGCTATGAAAATCATTGCCATGAAGCAATTAATTACGCCACTCACAAAGTTTTACACAACCAGGTAGGAATTTATTATATGGATGCATGGGTATATATATACTACACATGTTTAATCCATTTTATAAGCATTTGCAAAATTTCCACTTACTTTAATATTAACATGAATATTTATAAACTGCTGCATACAAAATTTGCTGCATGCCACACAGACACACACACACATACATGCAACAACAAACGGTTTCTTTACAATTTTAACTTAACTATGCGCACTTATATGAACATAATAATTAATTAATTTCATATGGCCACCGCGCTATTGTAATCGAGTTTAATCATTTCTCATACACATGCACGCGCAAAAATGTTGTAGTGTGTGTGCGTGTGTGTGTGCAAAGTATGAAATATGGTTGCGAAGCAACAACCGCGTATGCAACTAACAATTGCAATGCAAAAAGTATCTGTGCACGTTTGTTGTTGTCGTAGTGTGTGGTACTTGTAAAAAAAAAGGCACAACACCAACAACAAACAATTCGCAGAATTTCTTGCTCGGCGGAAATTTCCATGCAAACAACGGCGGTGACATTTCCGGCAGCAATGAATTTGTCATGTTGGCGGGTGAGCGCGAGGTCGGTTGTCATCTTCCATATATGCACACACACACACACACACACGCGCGCACATAAATTACTAGTTACAAAGCGCACGTATATACAAATACACCAACGATTGGCCAACAATGACAGACAAAAAGGCACAATGACGCGAAGCAATTTCGGTGCTGATAATAGCGCCGATTTTTCAACGACAGACACATTTGTATATGTGTATACATATCAACGTGTTTGTTGGTACGTTCACATATATTTTTATATGCGTGTGTAAATTACTGCATTTTCTTTGCTTCATTTTTATTTCTTCCACTATTTTACTTTGCGACAGCAATTTTTACGCTCTTTTTCTGTTATTTTCTGCATTTTCTATGCATGAGTGCGCCCGCTTGTACGTGTGCCTGAGCAGTCACTTGTGTTAGTTGTTGTTGTTAATCCCTTTACTTTCCTCAAGTTCTCTTAGTTTTTTGCACAAAATAATTATTTTTGTTTATCTCTACCAATTTTTTTATGGTTGCCATATTTTGTTATACTACCGCCTACATAACACTTCAACTTTTATTTATTTCTTATATTTTCTTGTCGTGTTATCATATTTTGGGTGTTTTTTTTTTTTCATGCTCAGCACTGTGCACCAACCAACTGATAAGCCACGCACTCAGCGCCCACAAAAATTGTGCTGCGCTAAAACGCAAGTCTGTTGAAGCGTGTAAAATCGGCAGCGACACGACGCTCAGCTGACGTTGCAAATAAAGATCTGTCAACGGCGTACACACCAGCGGGTCAACGCACCTCGAGCTGACACCAAACAAGGCAAAGCACAAACAAAACACATAGTAATTACTTTATTTTTGTAGGCGAGCAGGCGGCGATGTGGAAACTTTCGTGATAAACAGCATATAGAACACGGCGTGTGCGCAGCAATTCAATTCAGAATTATTTTCAAAACTTATTTTAATATTCTTGCAAAACCTTTAGCGTATTTTAACAAACTTTTTTTTTAGATCTTTACTTTCGATCTCTAGATAAATTATTATTTCTATTTCTTCATATGACTCCTGCCTTCTCGCCTGCACAAATCACAAATCACTGGAAAACACTTACAAAAGCGTATGTACTAAGCGCGTAACAACAACAATAAAACTATTAGTCACAATAAAAAGTAAGAATGTTGAAAATGAGTATGCAAAAAAATTGAAAAATAAGCGCGTTAGAATTTCAAATATGAAGCGGCGAAATTGTGTTTCTCATGTCAACACGCGCCAAAATGTTACTTGCGACTGATAGCTTGTCGCCAGAGGACGTGAGAACAATCACAGCAGACGCGCGTTCATAAAGCTTCTTGTGTTTGTATACGAAAAGTGTATAGATACACAGTTACACGGCTAGTAAATGTCTATGTACACGTACAGTCACTCATACACCATGGTGTCTATGTGAATTCCATTGAAGAATTCAAAATTAAAAAGCGCGCTACACCTTGTAACACATACAAACACACACTCGCGTACACACACAACGCACTAATACACGTGAAAGCTCGTCCTTTTTCACTCCTGCCTGCTGTTTGGTAAGTGCCTCTGTATTGGCGTCTAAAATAAACAAAATCCATATGTTTTCGCTGCTTTTGTTTATTTCTTTTTATTCGCACGCACGCACAAATGCAGCGTAAACGCAGCGTAAACTTTCTCATAGAAGCTTTTAGCGCTGCAAGCAGATTGGCAATGTTTGTTGCTTTGAGGGAAAGTTTTGAGAGAAAGCAATAGGTAGATTAAGTGAGACAAGCAAGTGAGCTTAACTAGAAAATCACCACGGCTACCCTCTCTTAAGCATTAAAGTTCCAGTGATTGAGCTTTTCGTGCTTTCAAAGCTCTTTTGGGTTACAATAACAGCTTTCTACACCACCTGTTGCACGCGAAATAAAATGAACGGAAATATTTATTACTTCACTTGCTATGAGGCAAGCAGGAGAAGGATAAATAAAGAGAGAGTGTGAAAAAAGAGAAGGATTAATTTAACTGAAAAGAGAGACTTTAATTTTAAGAGCACAGGTGGTGAGTGGACTTTTGCGTGTGACTAACATAGCTATACCACTGTGGTGAATATGTAGTTGAATTATTATTCTGTGAAACTCGGCATTCAAATTTTAAACTAAAATGAAGCCTCAAAGTAAACTCTAACCATTTCATAGAAATACAAGTTATTTACAATCTCTATAATAACAGATTTGATATAAAAGTGGTAAAATCCAGCCTCAAATTTGTTACAAAAAAAAAACGCTGAAGTGAACTAAGTGCAAAGTCACAATATTTAAATATTTCTCAAAAATAATTTATTTCGAATTCCTGCCATTTGATTATTCACCTCTAAAGGTCTACAAAATATATTTTCGAGACTAGCCTATTTTGAAAAGCTAGGCAGAGGATTCAGAAGAACACCACTGTAAAAAAATAAAAGAAATGGTGAAAGAAAGCATATCCTTTATGATATTATATAAGGAGACTAAAGGTGCAACATATCTCTCAATAAATATGCTATGCAAAAATTAACATCTTACAAGATACTTAACCAAATTTGGTATAAGGTATTTCAATTGCGGCGTTTCTTAGTTTAATAATGGTACCAAAATCGACTTACAACTACACCTACTTCCTATAGAAGATCTTTTAATCCCGTTAGCTCTTTTTACATTGGAATGTAAGAAGCATCTTGAGTAAGCGTAAAAATGTAAGAATGGAAGTTAGTAATTACAAAGAACGAATGGGAGCTCTAAAAATGTCAGAAATCTGTTTGTATCTCTTATAGAATCTATATATAGAATATGAAGATTAGAGACCTCATTTTGGACATCAATACGTAAGATATTTTAACAAAATTAAGTGGACATATCTGCACGGTTATAAACTGATTGGGTACAAAACTTTATAAAATCAGTCCAAACCTACCTCTGACCTACCTCTCTAGTCGTGTGGGACTTTAGATATTCGAATTCACTTACATATAAAGTTTATTTTCTCAAGTTGAAAGAAATTATTAATATTAAAGTCTGACGTAGAATACTTTTTCGAAACATTTTAGCCGTCTAAAGCTAAACAGAATGTGATTAATTTTAGGGAAAAAGTAATTCAAAGCCACTTTAGGAGAAATATTGAATACTAAAACCTATTAAAAAGTATACTTCTGCAAACTTTACTTTGTCATATCAAAAAAAAAACACAAAAAATTACGCTAAGAGTTCAAAACGTACATACAGATATTATATATTACATCATTTTCATTTTAAAGTAAATACAAATGTCTGTTTTAACCTTTTTAACTTTTTGGATTCAATATACATATTCTGTATTCGAAATGCGGCCAAAGCCATAAATGAAATCTTGGAAGGAAAAGCCAAGAAAGTGCATCGTAAAGTGCATTGACCTCTTTGGCACTTTCTACGATTCATAACTTCTAATCCCCCATACCAAAATGCACAAGAATCCCATACCACATATGCATTCACCAACACACCCGTATAACATAGTAGAGCTAAATATAGTAATATAAAGTAGTATTGCAAGCACTTACCTCGATGGTGATATGATGGCCGCGAGAGCGAAAGTTATCGTCGTTTGAGCGCAGATTCTTCGAATCAATTTGCACATTCGTCTGCATTTTGGCGCCGTTGTTTCGGAGAACGAAAGCTGAACAATTACACACGCGAATTCGTTGAGACAATAGTTGCTGTTTGTTGTTGTTGTTAGGTGGCCTCACTAGGTGCACTTGTTGTATTATTTATGTGTTTAAGCCCTTACTTCTCCGTTTATTTGTTTATTTACCTTTCCGCTTGCGATTTTTCTCGTTTTTTTTGTTTTCTCGTTTGCCTTGATTGCTTAACTAGCTAAATAACGGTTTAGGCGACAGCTGACAACAATTGCCTTTCAACGGCACTAACACGCCCACCGGCTGTACTTCGGCACGGAAAGGCTGGTTACTTAAACTGCCACAAGTGTTTCACTTCGATAAATATTTGCTTGCATAACACACACCAATACATTTATGCTTAAGTGGGTATATGCGTTTATGTGTATGTGCGTGTGTCTACCATGGAAGCTCATATGCCGCTCGGTTTGCTTTGAACATTGCGAACGTGCCGGCGCAACTTTTTCGTGGGTCTATTTGAGAACTGCAAAAAATCATAAACGAAATACTAGAAAATAACGGTGTTTATTGCTGTCTATTGTTGTATTTGCTTTGATTGTTGCTTCAAGTGCGCGCTACCCACAGCTTAACTCAATCTATGCCACCAACACTGTTGCGCACATTGGATGCCAAATCAGTCCTTTACACGCACACGCACACGCACAAGTATATTTGTTTGTTGATGTGTTTGTTTGATCCTTTTGAGATTTAGTATTCAGAGCGCGCTTTGACATGGAAGGATGATGCGATGCCAAAGAACGCGACCAACTTCCACAGAAAGATGCGAAAAATATTTTCGCTTATTATGACAAGCGGAATTTTTGTTGTTTTTATTGTTGCTGTTGTTGGTTTTGCTGTTGCTGTAATAGAGAAAAATTGCGAAACAGAAAAAGTCATAATAGTTATTTGTCTGCCAAGTGAGTAAGTAAATGGGTACAAATATTCTATATACATATATACTATATACATACATACATTCTCATATCTATACATATATATATATATATATGTATATATGCGAAAAGTAATATACAAAAAATATCTATTGAGTTCAGTAAAGCAGTAAACCGTGCACCCCTGAACAAAGATAAGCGAAGTGTAAGTAAAAATGGCGTCGGGGGTTGCAAAGGGAGCGGATGCATACCCCCAGTCATGGACAGATGAACTCTCCTTGGGCATATATATGCGCACTGGTATTAAAACTCAACGATTTTTTGCATAAAATATATTGTTTTGGCAAAATTGAAGCACTTCAGCATTCGTTTGCTTTCCGTGCGTGTTTGTGGACGTCCGTATGTCGAAAAAAAAATAAATTTCATCGTTTTTTTGAAAAATGAAATGTGCAGGATCGTAAAACTTATAAAAAATACTTTTCCAAAACATCAGTAAAACCGGTAAGGAAGGGCTAGGTTCGGGTGCGATCGATTATTAGTTACTCCCTCAACTTCAAAAAATCAAATAGATGTGAAATGTTTCCAGGTACCGTTAAAACTTTGTGATAAAACATTATGTTAAGCAAATTTTGATCAATTCCATTTCATTCAGATACGTTTTTTGGTATAAACTCAGTCGTAGGAACGGATATCTTCGCAGTTACAGTGGTAACAGCAAGAACACATGCGCCACTTACTATCTAAACGTAATGGAATTTTCTTTCCAATGAAAGTGCTTCTTAAAAATTCGAATTTTTTTCTCATTTAAATTTTTGATGCAACTTATTTTACGAAATGTTCGATATCCATACCTTTTGTTTTCCTAAAACTTGTTAATTTTTTTCTACGTTGTACAATTTCGAGAACTACAGATAGGAAGTTAAAATACTTGAACATGTGTAACTAGAACAAGGTTCCGAGTTAGAAAAAGGAGCAACTTTTCTGCTTGAAAATTTCTGTTGACTGGATTTGTTTAATCATTTTCACGCGATTGTTAGTTGTAAGCCCACTATCACCAAAATCTTTACTCCAAGTACGCACTCAAATATGTTTTGCACCAATATCATATCCGCCAAGAAACTTCGTCACTCAACCCATTAGAAGGTATATGTATTTTATATATTTATATATTTATTTTATATATATATAATAGAACATAAGTACATACGCACTTCACCGCAAATAGTTCTCCATTTCTTTCGCTCACTAGTTTCAAGAATTTTCGCTCTGCCACAGCTGTGTGTGGCATTTTTACATTGCGCTCTGAGTTATTGAATGCCTTGTGGCATTCGATTTCACCAACGTACATGCTTCATGCCTAATAGTATGCAATAAATATTTAACTTTTCCATTTAGCATTTTAAGCATTCCAGCGCTTAGCGCACTTTTATATGCCATTGCAAAGGAGGAACGAGTGAAAAGAGAGAAAATAGAAAGATCTAAATCCCAAAGGCACCCATTTTTTGCTCTAAATCCAAATGAGGCTTATCTTTGTAGCGACGTAAATGTGTGGTAGCGTTAAATAGCGCACGATTTGCACGAAAGTGCGTACGCGTAATGAAGCTAGCTTGAAATTGTTGCCAGTTAAATGCTTGAACCAAGTGGAAATGGAATTCAATTAAGCGAAATAGATAAACGATCAATGGCAATGCACATTAAAGTTTTAAGTGATTCCAATAAATTGACAATTGCGTTGAATAATAAATTAGTTTCGCTTCATTATAAGAGATCGCATTTTATTAGAATCACTTTAAAGCTACTTATGATGATACCCACGATTGCTCACTACCATCCACTACACCAGTAATATATATTATAGTACAAAGTTTGTGTAAATGCCTTTATTTCATTTATTACGAGCATTTGATGGCTATCAATCCCAATCTTGGAGGATGAAGCAATTCTTATAATAAACTTGTTTTACACAACAATGAGAGCATATAGATTTCAGTTTCATGAAAACGGAGTGATCTGCTCTATTTATAGCAGTCTTGTCATAATGCTGTCATTGTACCAGTTAGATTTTCCAAACTTTTCAAACAATGGTGGCATGTGAATATATTGTAGATATTACTCTTAGAGGCAGTGTGATATATTGTAAAAATTTCACTTCAAGCAGTAAATTCATGCATACCTTATTTTAAGATTCATATGTTCATATGTCAAATTTAATGGCAATACTGAAACTGTTATAATTTTAAATATTCAAGACCATTAAATAAAAAGGTTTGTATGAAAGCTGTCCCCATCTGAAAGTGAGAGCATGTCGCCTTTTTAGTGAGTTGTACCCAGCCTATGAAATTGTCAAATTATTGCCAATGTATTTGACACAATGAACACAGTAATTTGGTCTGAAACAATTTCAAACCCATATCAGAAAAATTCCACATGTATATAAAAATTATAGTAATTAAGATTTGAGAGTTATGTAGAGCCTCATCTATCGAACATATCCGGATATTGCATTACTTATTGTTAGTATGAACTAAGTTGTATCTGTAAGTATGGTTTTAAGAAAAATTCTTTATCAGCACTAACTAGATTTTTGGTTAGAATATATCAATTTATTTGATATGGAGATGGAGAGGATATAATCACATACTTGACTTAATTCTGAAGGCAAAGCTATTCACAACACAACTGAAGAATTTCACATCCACGGTTGACTATAAAGAGAAAGAGGCTCTCTGGCTACGAAATTTCCATGTGGCGGCGTCCTCCATCAATTCGGGACAATAAATTGTATCTTTAGTAATACGCTATTATATTTCCGTTTAAGCCTTTTTGCATGTAGGTTTAAAAACATGAGAAATTACGTTTCCAAAAAGAATGAACCAAAAACATTTTCCAACTACGTGAACATGATTTAATATTTGTACCTTTTTTACAACAACAAATTTTTACAACATTGAAAGTTGATACTTGCATAATTCATGCGCGGCGACAAATTGATTTAAATTGAATTTACAGTTATGGTGTGCTGATTTTTTCTCTGTGATTGTGTTAGTTTTTCTAGATATACGACTGTGTGCTTATATTTACATTTATGTTCGTACATGGGATGTAATACATTTAGTAATTAAATATTTAAATAACACGCATGAAATGGTAAAATTTTTACAGAGGACTTACATATTTGCCAACATTAATTTTATTTGCATTAATGAGACTGATCGCTTTCATATTAACCTGCCCGAACCGGACCTGCCAGTTTTAACATTTAATCAGCGATAATTATGTTTGAAATTTAATTTCAAATATTCAACTAAAAATTAATTACAAAATAATTTGTGTGGAGAAGAGGAGATTTTAAAGAGATTAAATATATAAAACTTAATATTATAGAAGTAAAATAGCTTAATATATATAATTTTTATTGCGTCAACAAAATCCAGATTGGTAGCACATTTCTTCCTCAGCAGTATCCAAATGCGAGAATATTCGTTGAGATTATATAACCACTAACTAGAGCGAAATGTATGCAGGAGAGTACCGCAATGAAGAAATATTTATTGAAAGATTATGCCAAAAAGGAATCAAAAAAGTCTTAGTTTACGCTCTGACCCAACTAATCCACAATGTGTTTTAATTATGAGATTAATTTAATGGTGACTTGGATTGCGACTTGGAGGCCAATCAAATACATAAATAGTATATGTATAGGTGGCGCTGACACCTATTCTAAATGGTTGTGCAAGAACTGGGAAGGCTTTTCGTTGTAGAAATATGCTCGTGGGTTACCATTTTCTGCAGAGAACTGTATGCCTGATTGGAAGAGGCTAGAATCTAGATCCTGCATAGTGGTAGTGTGCAGATCTGAATGACATATCAAGATATTCACAGGTGAATTTGACAAAACTCAGTAATTCACTGGATACTCGGGATCTCAACATTCGCTAACCTCTTCAATATAGTATTCGAGATTTGCTTACATACTATCTTAATTTCGTCTTATCCACTTTTCATCTTTGTGTTATTTGGAAGCCAGTTGAACTTTGGAGCTGCTGAGTTTTCTAAACAGGCATAAACTTTATCAACAAAACACATTGTGTGCTATATAAGTTTAACTCAGTGAGCCTTAACAACTGAAGTATAATGTCTAGGGTCTTAAGGTTAACTTTTTTTTTATTAATTTGAAGATTTTGATGAAATTTCCAACATAAAATTAATTTATTGACAACTATTTATACAAAGTTGAACTCCATTAAAAATTTGTATTCTTCATCCCAACCACAGCCAATGACATCCTTATTTAATTTTGTGTTAACATTATAAACTGTATGTATTGTAAATTCCAAAACTTTGTGGTTTTCAGTGAAATTCAATTGTCATATTTTTTTGTGAATTACTTTGTGTTTGTTCCTGTTTTTGCCATTGCATTCAAAAGCAGCGAATAGCTGCCGGGCCATCGAGCTCGCACAAAGCACTGATTTAATTGCTTTAATTTAATTTTCTGCTTCTTCTTTTGCACATCTAATAGAAAAATTGTATTTGTAAAGAGCGTAAATTAAATCTGGCACTGCAGAGCTGCCATGTGGCAACTGCCACTGAAGTAGAAGCAAAACAATAAGCGGAATAATCGTATTCCGTTTGAGCTTTCTCTCTACGTTTAGCTCGATTTGTTGTTGCATTTGTTGTTTTTTTTTTTTCAACGACACACTTTTAAAGCGTTAAAGAAATGTGCTGTCAAGAGTTAAATAAATACAAATGTCGATTACAACTCACACACATATATGTAGCACTGAAAATAATACCAACTCTCGACTACTAGGGCAGTTTGAGAAGTCGGCATTTTCAAAAAGATTTACAGTTATACTAGCAAACCTCTTGCTTGCAAAATTTTTTGTAACCTTCAAGAATAGATTAGGACTTCTGAAACATCAAGAGAATTGCTTCAGTGAAGGTCTTTTCTCATGAATTCAAATCTCCATAATTCTGGATTCGTAAGTTTTCTTGGCTTTCGGACTGAAAATTTCTTATGCCATGCCATAAAACTATGTAGAATTTATGTCGTTGTCACTTACGATAATGAGCCTAAAAAGTACTTGAAATGGAAGGTAATATTCGGGTGTTCTAAGAAACTTTTTTCTATGAACTAATAGAACTGTATTTTGATCTTGAAGGAGAATTGATCAAATTTATTCCGGGTGTAGTATAGGGCAACTGGGGCACACATCAGCTCAACGAGCACTGGTCTATATCTAATAATTTCGCGGTCCCAACGCCTTCATGCGAGTAGTGAAAAGTGACAATGGAGTCTCCTAAGCTCGCTAAGACATATCTGTCACAAGTAATACGAGTAAACTCCGGTTGTTGTCCGATTTATACAAAAGCGATAATTCCAAAAATTATACCTGATCACTAACCAAACCGTATCCAGTTTTATGTTGAGCTTCTTACTGGCTCACAAGCCGTGTCTCACACATTCTCTCTCCGGTGTATACCGAATAACGAAATACCCTTCAAATAATTTCTTTGTGCCTTATTGCCTTTATAAATAGGCGTTCCTATAGGTTATGTGGGTCAGTTGTTGCGGAAAGTATTAGTTTCGGTTACTGCGTAGTTTTTCCTCTGCTCGATGGTCTCTCAACCTTTTTTGATATGGATTAATGAACATTTTATTTATAAAATATCAAAACAACCCAACTATATCCAACCACCCTCGTCTGAATGGCAATATTGAAGCAAATGCGCAATACTACAACAACGGCGACAACGGAAGTAAGGCCAAACATTGCTCGTTTAATAAAAATCATTTGATATTCCGTTTACGTTGAATCCATGTCGCATTCTTGCGTACAGGTAAGGTGGTTGAGAGGGAAAGGGCAGGTCATTATACAGCACCGATGCATTTGCATTTGCAGCGCAGCGCATGTCCACGAACTGCAGTAGTTGTTAAAGTCCTGTCAGCAGTCGTCAGCTCTGCTGATTTGCATATGCGTCAACAGGCACCCAATGCGTACACTCATACACACACACAAATAAAACACATGAATATTCAGCTGTAATTTAATACGCGTATGAGGAGTTTCTTTTTAATTTTTTTGTCGCAAAGCTGCTTAAAGTGAAGCTAGTCTGCAGCGCTATGCATAAACTGATTTTGCAAACTGGATTTTTTCCAACACACGCACATACTCAAACACCCATACAGGGAGTCAGTGCTGACACTAATACGCTACACGCACACTTCAATCCCGGCTGACAACTCTCATATGACATTGAAGTTTCGCATGTGCGGGTGTGTGTGTGTGTGTGCGTGTGTGTTCTAACTGTCAACTCGAGTTTGAGTAGTGCATGTTGAATTAGTTGGGAACAAAATACGCGCGCATATAAACACATACACATAAATATGCAGAGTTTCGTTCAACCCGTAGTAGATTTAGACTAGTGATAACACTTCCAAATGTATATGTATGCACGCCTAGGAAGGACATATGAATAATCAGCTTATTTAACCATATATATGAAAGAACATTTATTTATACATTTACAGTCGTATAACCGTTAAATGAGGGCGAGCTTTAATGAAGCCATTTCGAAGGATTCAGTTTACGAGCGTTTTAGGTACAAGGACAAGGAGGCATTTTTATTTGCATTCCCATTAAACCAATAGACGTAGAACTGAGTTCCTTTCTACTAAACCAATTAACCTCCATGGCCAAAGTTTCGCTCAAAATTGTTTAATGTGCGATACCACACATAGGTAGAAAAAATCAAAATCAACTTGGTCCTATTCGCATGGTTGGGACCAGTTTTCTTAACAGTTTTCTAAACAACATAAAGCCCTAAGGGCCAATAAAACCAACTGTTTGCATAGAACTATTAAAATGATTCGCTTATATTATTAATAATACTTAAATAATGTTTGGAGACAGGTGGCAACTCCCCTAACACATTATTGCAACTGTAAGATTTCTACATATATACATCTACATATGCATTAAATTTCCAGCATATTCTTCTTTTTTCACTTTTTGTTAGCTTTAACAAACAGCTTCAAATGGGTGGTAACACTTCCAAATTATGTGCCCGATGTAATTGTTTCTTACATTTATTTGGTTTGATTTCCATAAATCTCGTCGTTGTCAATTGTTGTATCAGTTCTATTTAACTAGAACTTTTAAAAAGTTGGCAACTCTCCTCAACAAATACTTTCAATTTAAAAATTTAATAAAATTCTGCAATTTGAGTAGTTAATTTTTTTAGCGGTAATTTTCCTTATTTTTTTCACAATGCAATATTCAAATAGGTGGTAACTCTGCTCCTAAATCTTTTCGACAGACATTTTTTTTATTCGAGTTTAGTTTGATTTACATAAATACTGTGAATTTCGTTTGTGTATATATTTTATTGAATAAAAAATTTTAAAGCGCCGGCAATTATTGAAGAGACTTAAGTGAAGTTAAATGAGACCCCTCCATAGTAAACCTTCTAAAAATCCACATTTGAAATTATTCATAGAGGAAAAGCGATATACCGATACTTGCTGGGGAAATTTATCTAACTGTAAATGAGCCCAAAGCTTTAAATGTCAAACTAAAAAGTATTGAAACCCCTGAAAAAATCAACATTCAAGCCATTTTAGCCTGGAAACCATTTGGATTGGCATTTTACAACTCTAGCCCACATTTGCTTCGATGAACGTGCAACGACAACGTGTTTGAAGCGCAAATTCAGCCCTGAAGGCTTGCCCGCATCTTGCACGTGAGAGACAAAAGCTTTGAATATGCGTAGAAAAATATGCTCCATCCGATGGTTTTTTCTTAATTTATTCATATGCAGCAACGAGGAAAATAACCGCAAAATATATGCGAAAATATCTGCTAGTGGCTTTAAAATATTTTTGGCTAGGTGTAGACTGCTGCTCCTCTATTTTTATTTTTGGAATTTTTTTATTCACATTTTTGCCTTTTTTATTCGCTCCCACCGAAATATCTAGCGCCGCTTCGTGGATCAGCATATTCTTAGATAATTTATGCGTTTAAGTGCGTTGAGGTAGAAAATTTCGTTAGCCGCTATGAAAATGAATGAATATGCAATTCTGAGCAACGACATAATCGACAGGGTGGCAACACCAAGCTGAATGTCTATACATGTACATGTGTATGCACACTCATTTGGTGAAATATTTTATGAACTGTGGCGTGGGTGAGCAACGACGCGGCACTCCTCTCCAGCTGACTACACACCTGGCAGCCAACTTTATACCGTTACATACACATGGATGTGTGCGTATGCATATTTCATCGCTGGCGTGTATTGAATTGACCTTTATATTTTTTTATGCGCCGCTACACAGACGACTTGCAATAAAAAAGCGGAAAATATGAATATCAAATGATGGCAAAAACATTTTCGGCGAACGAAAAGGAAAAGAACAGGTATGTGAAATATGCAAAAAGGGAAGTATTATAATGTCAAAGGCTAGTAAATAAGAATAAAAGTTTTACAACAACAATAAGCTAAGAAATATGGTAACGTAAATACTTATTACATTAAATAAACTGGTAAAGTGGAATATGAGAGGAAACTGAGCGGCGGAAACAGGTGAAATATTTACAAGATTATTTCAAACAGAATATAAGAAATACATATATGCATATGTAAATACATATTGGCATACAAATTCTTGTTGTGAAGAATTTATTATTCATTTAACAAAACTTTACAGACATTTTCAGAGAACTTCTTCCCACACACAAACACACATACATTCACACAATTATAGCAAGAAAAGTGAAATGGCTTCGCATAAATTAGAAAATCAATATTTATTATTTTAAAACAAGAACTGTTGACCTTCAATTATGGCAATTGATCTTTCAGCTCAATCATTTTATAAGTGCAGGTTTATAAGTTTTGAGTTTAGACAATTTATTTTAAATAAAAATGATATGTTTCTAAAAACACCCTGTATATACGCATAGAACATAGATAGTATAATTTTAAATGAAATCATCAGAATGCGTGCCTATGCTCTTTAAGAAAAAGAGAGAGAATTTAACTGGGGCAGAGAAATCCTTAATAAAAGTGAGAAAAATTCGAAAATCGGGAAATTCCACAAATATGGCAGTGTGGGTCATAATAATATAATAGGGCCGATCAATGACAATGGCTCAATTTTGGTACTCAAATGAATCTAGATTACGTGCAATATGGAAGAGTCTATGTTTGTTTTATTCGAAAGCGCTATAAAGTCTCAAAAGTGCGGCATGGAGTGTAAAAAATGTAAAAGGCACCGAAATCAAAACAGAATTTCGTGCTTGTAGACAAATCTACCCTAGACAACAACTCAAAAACAAATGTGCGTTCATTTTAACTGAAAATAGCATTTGTTAATTTGCTTGATTTAAGTTTTAAAAACAGGTGGCAATCCTTTCGAAAAATAGCTTTGGTAAAAATATTTTTATTGTTATTCAGTTTGATATCCATATTGTAAAGTTCATACATTTTACAGAACTGAAAATTGCCAACAGTTGGCAACCCTATACAAAAAATATTATATTCTGTAAAGTTTCTTCTCATTTAATAAAATGTCATTTCATTTTACATGTTCAAGTAGCAACCCTATTCTAAAAATGTATTGCATTAATCTATCTAAACGCTATCGAAACTCGTATTATTTTGGATCTCAAACCTTGGATATTGTAACAATTCGTGCAACTAATTAAGTTTGCTATATTCAAATTATTCAACTGGTGGCAGCTCTGTACAAAAAGTATTTTCAGCTGTAAGCTTAGTAGTGTTTTTTCTTAAACACTTTCTCCGCTCAAAATTTTCAAGAGGTGGCAACTTTCTAACTGATTTTTAAATATTCAAACAATTTCATTTTGACCAGCTTTCGGTATCATGATTGTGTGCACTGTGAGTGCAACGGAACGGCATTTGTAAATTTAAAGACGCTCTAGTCAGATGTCTACAAGCGGACTGTTTCATATATCGAATAGGGAGAGAGAGAATATACATTATATAAATATGGCTAATACAAATTTCAAAACCTTCCAAAATGTTATCTCAAACATTTAACAATTTCAAATTGAACAGCAACCAAATTCAAGTTCAACAATAAGTATAAAATTCAAAGCAGACACCGAAGAGAATGACCCATTAATGATTATTTATCAACTCAAAGGCTGCTTTCAGCCACTTAAGTGCAAACTGGCGCAATCAATTAAAGTGCTTAAGCATAACTCGCTACACCACCAGTGTGTGTGTGCCGCATGTGAAAGCGCTGTGCCTCAAAGGAGGCAGAATATTTTCAACACAAATGCTGCTTAGCCGAAAATGAGCGGCGCCAAAAACAACAACAACAACAACAGCAGCAACATAAAGCATGAAAGGACAACAAATGTGTGCAAACACAACAACAAGAACAAAAACGGGGCAATAATTGTTGAAACAAATGTGAACAAATATTCCGGAGAGCAAAAGGAGAGATGGAGAGTTAAAATGCCAGTCAATGGCTTCGATGTCGGAGCAGCAGCTAAAGTTAAAAGGCGAACACTTGCCGTCATTAATGCGTGAGTGCGTAACTGCGCTGATGACTGACTCACTTGACGCGCTTGAAGAGTGCTGAATGACCGAATGGTTCACTGTTTCACTGGCAGTCGACTGACTGCTTGACCGTATATATTATTTTTAGGAAAGAAGCGAAATCTATTCACTTGAAAGAGCACTGTAATTACAACAGTTAGTTATTAACTGACCGTTTGACTCTCTTGCCTGTTTGCTTGATGACGGTAGATTACTGCTTCCACTTCTGCGATTTTTCAATTCCTTGGTCTTTAATCATATTTTGCACGCAATTTTTTAGAGCGGAATGCTTGAATACACGTACACTCATACATATTTAAGTATATTTTTGAAATGAAGTACACATGTACACATGCATACATATATATTTATAACACAAAGACCTTGCTTGAAACGTATTTATAAGGAAAAAATCATGCTAATCAAATTTTTGCTCATGTTAAGTAATTTTTCTGTATTATTTTTATATAAAAATTTCCAGACATAAGAGTAAATAATATATATGTATTTAACACGCACTTTCTCCCGGACATTTCCATCGTTTATTAATGCAATAAGTTTCCTGCAAATCACCAGCGGATATGACAGCTTTAGATTATCGCTACCTACTGCTATGTAATATACAGTAACATGCGCACACACACACATATATACAAATACAAATTCCTACGTGCGCATACATGCATACATGTACAAATATATATCACCCATCCCAATTTGGTTCAAGCACTTACCCACACGCAGTGTGCGCTCCCATATTCCATAAAGAGCAAAGTATGGCAATGTTGTGTTGTAATTGTTGTTGTTGTTGGCTTTATTCATGTGTACCACAGTTGGATATTGGCGTCAACATTTTTCAATGCAATCAGGCATATTGTCATAATTTTTCAAAAGAGACCTAGACTTACTCACCCACACACACACTCCCACGCGCCTAGACAAACAATGACAAATGACCAGCTGTTGTTGTTGTTTTTGTTTTAAAGGCTGCTTGCTATGCTTATGTAGTTTTCTCAGGCCACCAGTAGTAGGGAGAGGCAGTCCCGTTCAAATGAAGCGAAGCCGAAAGAGTTGAGAATTTGTTGTGTTCGGTCATTTGAAAGCGAACAGTACTACTTATATACACATTCACACACATATATATATAAACATACACACCTTATGTCCACTGGAACATAGTTTGAGCTCAGATTGTGAATTTATGCCTCTGTGCGACATTTCCAGCAGCTGTTCCCACAACCGGGAGGCAAAAGGCTATAATCTTAAGCATATTTTAGCTTTGATTGACCGTTATTTATTGTGGTGTAAATTGTTTAAATCTATTTTATATAATTGAATTATGAGGTAAAGCTGGGTAAGCATGTTGGAAGGAGATGAAATGAGGGAAAGCATTAGTGTGAGCGAACTAGGATATGTGCCTACTGGTTTCAGTGTCATGCAATCTTTTGCATAGGTTTGGGCGTAACAATTATTATTTCGCTCATATTGAAGTAGACAAATTGTAATTCTCAAACGGTTTATAAGACAGTCTAAATTGAAAAACACGGAGAAAATGCTGAATTTACACTAACACTTTAACATAATATGATTAGTGCTCCATTAGCCGACTTTCGTTATCTAATGATATGATCCATATAATTTGGTGCAAGCCGTTGCCATTCGTTGTGGCTTAGGCCAGGAAATTTGAATATTAATGAGATACTAAATTTTCACTAGAAAAAATGGCGCCGTTGAGTGCAAAAAAAGTGCTAAAATAGTGATTTCGACTGAAGAATCTAAAGTCGTGCCAGCGATAGCCGGTCACATTGTGATTATTGTTGTAGTTGTAGCGGGTTTCTAAAGCCCTTTTTAGAGGAAAGATGGACTAATTGCCACCGAAGTCACCTAACGGCAAGCCAAGAAACAAGCTGCTTTAACAAAGTCGGACCATAGAAAAAGGTAGGTAGGCCTGAGTGCGCATTCACGGAGGTGGTTAGTGTCATACACATCTCAAAAATATGTTAGATGATTATAATCTTTTAAATATGATATTCTGTCGTCACTGATAATGTTTAGCAATAAGTGTTATTTAAAGATCCTATTTCAATGGAAGCATACTGCATATAACTACAAATTGGTTTATTTTTCTTAAATTATTACTACATCAAAATCTCATTACGTAACATTTTTATCACACATTCACATGCACATTTATAAAGGTAGGTGTTAAAGCTATGTAAAGTACATGTGTTAGCTAATCATATTTGAGTGTTTGTTTACTGCTGTTATCGGGCCTAATTAGAATACGAAGTAACATATTTAAAGCTAGTATGGGAAAAAATTGTTCAGTGTCAACACTTAATTAGTTTTTGCAAATTACAACAAATTATGTATCGACGGCGTCAAATGAATTTTTATGGCGATATTACTACGACATTTTAGCAAATATATATCTCCTGTTCAGCATGTAGTCCAAAAGAAGAGGTAACTCAAACTGGTTAATTTTAAAGAAAAATCTAAGATATACAAACCAAAATAAAGTAAAATAATTTGAAATAAAATAAAAAAAAATTAATTAACTAAGAACAATTAAACTAGTAATAATTATAAAACACAAAAAAATTTGCAATTAAAATATATGTAACACTAAACACTAAATTAAAGTACATTAAATTATATGAGAAAAGTAAATAAAACAAAGCAAAAAAAGATAAAGTAAAATAAATTGAAAAAAAAAATTAAGTAAAACGAAATAAAATAATGTAAAATTAAATCAAGTGAACTGAAATTAAGCAAAATGAAATGAAATTATATTATAACAAAATAAAATAAAATAATATAAATTCAGGGGAAATAAAAAAGGAAAAATATAACATATGAAAATTTTTTTTTATTAAATGTAATAAGTTATATAAAGTGATAATTAATAAAAGTACAAAAAAATAAAAAATTAAATAATAAACAAAATAAATTTTTTGTGAACCCACACTTTTTCGAATGGCGGTTTGTTCTAAGTAGGCAATTAAGATAAGTGTGAGTAATGAGAAACCTTACATAACTAATAAAACAGAGTGAGCCGCTGAACTCACATACGATTGCCATATAAATAGCTCACTTTGCAAAGCTTAGTCACTAACTTCGCTTGCAGATCGCGATTAAACAAGGAGAAATCGGAAAATAACAATAAGAATAACAACATGAGGATAGTTCACTTAATTTCACTCGGTTGCCTGCTACACACCAGCGCAGCATTGGAGGCTACACGGCTGGATTATGCGTACTCGATACAACAGATAGCAGAGGGCTTGATAGCGAGTTCACCAGGACCGCTGCGACCCGACTACTTTTTCAGAGCAGTAGAAAATTTGGTCAAGGGTGTACCTGCCAAAAAGGCTTATGAGTTATCAAATGCTATTTGTAAGTACTACTATGGGTCAAAACAAAGGTCAAAAGTCTGTGTATGTTCTACGATGTGCAATTCTCAGGTGCCGCGGTTATTGCCAAGGGCAAGAATCAAACACCGGAACGGTATGAACCGCAGCTAGATGATATAAATTTACAGCTACGTACACCGTGCGAAAAGCGCGGATATCCCTTAAAGGACCCCACAGGTCTACTTTTGGATCCATATTTTGATACGAACAAAAAGACCGTGATATTCTCAACCGGCTGGACGACTACGGTGGATAATGAACGCCACGACGCCTTGGCCAAGGCATACAATTGTCGCGGTGACACCAATTATCTGGTAATAAGCTATAAATTACATTTCTGTACAACCATAAGCAAATAGCAATTTCGTAGGCGCTGGATGCAGGCAACTACATAAATACGCTGTATGCATGGTCCGCACAAAACACGTACACAATCGGTAAATATCTCGCTGAAGCCATTCAACGTCTCACCGATTTTATAGACGTCGACGACTTGCACATAATGGGTCACAGTTTGGGCGCACAAATAATGGGGTCGGCGGCGCGTCATTACCGCTTGTTGACGGGCAAAAGCTTACCCTACGTGACCGGTTTGGATCCCGCTTTTCCATGTTTCAAGGAAGGCGAGGTACTGACCACCATCTCAGCAAGCGACGCCAAGTTTGTTGACATCATTCATACAAATGTCGGCGTTAACGGTCAGTATCAAGCTGACGGCGATGTCGACTTCTATGTCGGTGGTAAATTTCCAATTCAGAACGCCTGCAGAACTCCGCAGTGCTCACACGAGATCGTTTGGGAATACTACACGGAGTCGGTCTATCCCAATAATGAGCGCAATTTTCTGGCAAGGCGTTGTAACTCGTTGTATAGCCTGCAAGAGGGTAGATGCAACGGTCCTGAGTCGCCTATGGGCTATGCTGTGCCACAAAACATACTTGGCAGGTACGTGCTTGATGCGAACTCTGAGAAACCCTATGGCAAAAATGCTACCGCAGAGTACACTGATCCTGATACTTCGCCCTGTGGTGCTTGTCTTTTTTCCAGCAAATGAGGACTTGCACAATATGCGTCAAGTGCATATATTATCATATAAGTGTGTTACTTTATTTTGCATTTAGTATATTCCATGGTGTCGGTAAAAATGTGATTAGAAAGAGGTTACTGAATTTTTCTCTCACTCTTCTCACTCTCTTAAACAAATGAACATGAAAGTTCCCTGACAAAATTAAAACAAAAGGCTTCAATTTGGTTTAATTAAAAGCTCTCACGGTCATCTAGCAATCATCAAAAGCAAAGCCACAAAAGTTCTAGACGTAGAGTAAATATAATCAGAATAACTTCTATTCCCGATTCCAGATTATTTTGGGTACTTTTCCAAATATTCCTACAGATAAGAGCGAAAACTCCGTGAGACTAATTCTTAGTTGAAGGTGAAATCTTTCCTCACAAATAACGAATGCATTTGGTACAAATAAATATATTTAACCACGGTATATGGTACGGTATACGGTACGGTTTGGTATATAATAACCAATGTATATATTGGAACTACTTCGAGCCCCGATCTCTTAATGTGTGACAAACATGAATTCTTACACATGATGAGATTGTACAATGTCTGATTCGTACTGTGGTCGTTTTAATGGCTTGATATCAAGTAATATAATAATGCATACATAAATAAAATTAATCGATTATTTTTGCATTAAATTGAAGATTTTTTTTAGAATAGTTAGAATGATCCGTTGAGGTAAAATATGCACCATATGCATTGCATCCGTCAGTAACTTATTGTCATTATGAAGGTAATTTCATAATCCAATTTTCACAGAAACCCTCGTCCCTGTTAGCAAAAGGTTGTCAAAGTCAATTTTCACAAGCTTCTCTTGAGGCGAATTTTTCACCAGCAAACTCCTTCGCCAGGGACAGGAACAGGCGGAATCACTTAATGCTAGGTCCGGACTATAAGGTGGATGAATAAGAACCTCGCAAGGAAGCTCCCGGGACTTCCGGTTTGTCCCTATCAATGTCTGCGGCCTCTCGTTGTCCTGATGGAACAGAATTCCTCTCCTATTGGCCAAAAATTTTACTAGATTCACCTTAAATACAATTCTGGTTTTCCGTAGTCATATCCGTAACATTAAATAAATGTGTTTTCTAAACTTTAACCTGCGAGAAACACTCTTTCTATGGAATGGCGTCCGTATATAAAAAATATTGTTTGTTTAAAACTTCTCATTAAACGAAATTTATGCTTGAGCTCGCTGCAGACCAACCTTTGCAAGCTTATTTGGGAAATCACATTCCAAGAGTGTCTTGTTCCGGATCCATAGTTGATAATACAGTATTAGGAAATTCATTATTTTTCAAAAGATGGCTTTAGTAATTTTTGTCTTGTGTACTCTTAAATATTTTCTCCATTAGTTTGCAAGTTTGTGGGAGCAACAACTTGAAGAACGAAAATCAGAAATCCTTTTATTGTATGTGTATATATGTGTAAACGCTTCATCTCAACTCTAAAACGCATTTTCTCAATGTTGCAAGAACTGTTTAAAGCAAATAAATCATAAAAGAATCGAATAGTATGACAAATAAAGCAATATCAGAATATAGGAGGATATAAAATACCACCGACTCGTGCGTCATGTGTTGCAAAGTGCGCTGGAAACAGTTTTCGCTTGGCCAATAGGGGTGACCCATCGCGTATGAGTAACCCTTTGCGATGACAAATGGCAATCCTTTTTTTGCAATTTTTGCTATTTTATTTGGAAACTGTTACTTTAATACAAATTTCCAGCATTTGCTATGCGCATAAATCATTGCTCTTAACTCCGTATATGTGTGCGTTGTAATCACATATATGCTTTTGTTAAACAATTTGCGTGCATTTGCAAATAAGAAAATTACCTGCGATTCAAAATTACAGGGACGGGCATCCGCTGGCAATTCGTTGTAAATTTGTGGCACATTTATTCCGCGAACGCCCGAAACGCTTACCAGGACATGCACTTTCACCTCAAGCAACAGGGAAATATTGCGTATACGCATAGGTGTTTGTATGTGTGCGCGCGCTTGGCTCGGTTGGCTGCATGTACGCATTGAACTCTCCTAGCAGTTGTACGAATGTCTACGTGCCAGTGCGTATTTTCAAAACTCTTCAGAGCCACTCTAAGCTTGCCTTTAGACGCTGCTTTCCGCCTTCTTTATCATCTAAAGGCATCACTTGCCCCTTTCTCTTCGCATTCGTTTTCTTGCCACCAGCTTCGTGCGTTTGCAATGCAAATGAGTGCAACTTGAACTCGAGTGTTTGTCTAGAGTAAGGGAGCGTTCCTCTATAGCACAAAGCGCGACCGCACACACACACAAACACAAACATGTATCTTCGCAATTTCCCATGCTTACTTCTGTTTATATGTTTATTTATCAGCGCGCCGAGTGCAAATTTACAATCTTCACGTTTGCTTCTTGAACACAATTGAAGGACTTTTCGTTAGCGCTCACTTGTTGTTGCATGTTGTTGCTCTATCATGTTCGTTGTTGACAGTGGAAGCAGCCGTGTTTGCTTTTGTTTTCGCACGTGAACTTATTAATTTATAACTGTGCGTGATCGGAGCGCAAAGTGTTGGCTACTATATGTACATATATATATGTGCGTGTATGTATATAAGTACATATGTTTTTGTGTGCCCCCAATATCACAATGTAATTGAATTTACATAAAATCCATGCAAACAATTAATTTAATTAAATAGAAAATAAATGAAAACAAAAGAGCGGTTACATTGCCTTCATTTCTATTGCTCTTCCCTTCTCTCTCACTCTCTCTCTCTCTCTCTCGCTTACTCACTCTTTATATAGCTTCACCTGGCATTTGTTGCGGCATCAGTCATCTGTTGTTTTAAATATATATGAGTTCAACTGATTGCTTCCGCTATTTACTTACGGTTTGTTGTTTTACTTTTTTCGGAATTTTTTTTCACTTCATCGTGGTTCACCGACTTAATGCATTGTCAATGAAGGATAAACGAGTATTGAAAGTAGTGGGCAAAGGCGCAAACGAATGGTTGAGGAACATAGGGTGCTGAAAGGGTTCACATGTATACATAAGAAACGCATTTAATGCATGTAATGCATGTAATATATATACATGTTGTAAGAAATTTAAGAAAAGTTTAATGTAAAAAACTACAAAAAATTACAACTCTGAGTTTTCATTTGAACATTGTGGCAAGTATGACGCCGAAGGCCTTGTGCGTCTCTCCTCAATCACAAACATCGCCAACTTGCATTTGATGCGTCACAGTTTGGGCGCACAAATAATAGGTCCCGCGGCGCGCCACTATCGCGTTTTGACCGTCAAACACTTACCCTATGTCACCGGTTTAGATCACGCTCTACCGTGTTTCAGCATAAGCAAGGGATGGACTACACTTTCGGAAGGAAGGATGCTGACTTTGTTGAAATCATATACACGATTTAGTGACGATAAAATTTAGTGACTAAAATGATCACTCCTCCTTTTGAACAGTCATAAAAAGCTTCAGCAATTGCTTAAGTTCGCCATAACATTTTCCACCGAAGGACTCTCAGTAAATGTTTTCCAAAGCAACCTTAGCTATTACTCCGTTACCAAAAGCTTCTGCAAAGACTCGGATTTTACCAAAAGTTTTACGAAAAAGTTCTTCATTTACTGCTATAATTTAACTAAGGGATGATGGTATGAACAAAAATCTCAGAAGTTTTCTAATATCAAGGAGAATAAGCCTTTCAACCAATTTGGCGAGAGAGCTTCAATTTGCGAGCTGCTGGGCAAATAGTGCTTACTGTACCTTGTTCCACGTCGAGAGGCATATATAATAGATTCCACATCTCTTTCGTTGGAGTGATATCAAATATTAGTTGATATCTCAAATAATATATAATACTATAGTTATCATAATTCTCTATGAAAACGAGATCAAAATATTTCAATTTTCCAAATATATTTAGGATCCTTTAATTAATTTTCTTACTCAAGAAATTTACCAAGTTAATAGCCGATTTTTGCAACTTTTGATATAAGAAATGCCAATTGAAAACACAGATGGCGCTCGAAAGCAATAACCATAAGTTGTTTGACTATCGAAACTACTAATGCATATAGAAAAGAGTGCTCATTATTAAGGCATAATTAAAAGATCCGAACAAGTCTGCAGGAAACACTTTTCTCGAAGCGAGTTAAACATTAATAGCATTTGTGTCGATGCTTGTTCTAAGAAAGTCCTCCGGAAGGTCAGATTTCTGGTTCTTCTCATTTTTAATTAGTTTACGGTCTTCTATTTGAAATAAAGTTCTCAAGTTTATGAATTCAACGTGACCATATCATTTATATAGCTGTTTCAGCTTATAAGTTTGGTTGGTCATTTCTGAATAAGGAAAAAGACTTCCCTTTAAGCTTTCGCCGCCAGTTTAACTGTTTTCTCCATGGTGTGTTCCCAAAAATATAATCTTTTGTCGGTGTTCAGCTGTTCTCTTCGTACATGGACCTGGTAGTTAAAGAAGTCTATTAGTTATTAAACATTTTTGAAGGATTTTGCTAAGACTACTTCTTTCTGCCATCATCCAAATCTAGTTTAGCTTCCTTGAACGTATTTCTATCTAACTTTTTCTCTATGCTTCATCCCATCTTTCTTACAACTCGCAGCTTATCTTGACTTTGGCTCATTTTGTCAATATTAGAGGACAATTGATAGATTCAGCACAGCTTTTATGATGGTACTCAAACTACAGCCATTACCATTATATTTATACAGAAAATAATGGAATGGAAGAATTCGACTGGAATGCGGGAACAAAGAGACTTAATATAATTTTCAAAAATCCTAGATTTTGATATAGCGCACCCTACAAAAGAAGAGAAACATTTCAGAAAAGGTACGGTAATTTCGAACAACTGTTACTGGAGATAGAGTAATTGCGCATTTGAAATAAATTGGCTTCACTTCAATTGACTTCAAAGGTATGTGAAATTAGCCGACATTATCAATATCACTTCATGAGCTTCTAAAAATTACAAAACTGAATATAACTTCTAAACGATTTTCATATAAATAAGTGTTGGGCCTTAGTGAAATTTGTATTGGAGTATTGCAAAGCGAAATTGTTACTTGACACAGTTTCATCGGAATGAAGTTCTTCTATCTCATTTCATTACTGGCTTTGTCGAGCTGTGGCGAGGGCAGTGGCTGCTATCAACGCAACATCAGTGGACGTTCTTTACTCGCTGACTGAAATTATTGCAGGCTTAAATGAAAGTGGGCAGGACATATATCGTGTTGTATACTTCTTCAAAACTGTAAAGAATCTCATGCTTGGTGTGCCATACAAGATTGCTTTCGGAGTGTTCAATTCAGTGTGTGAGTATAAATGGGTGTCTCAACAAGTATGTGGTACAAGGGAATAAGATCATCAAAACTTTGCACGCTCGACAGTGCTATCGCAGGGCAGGGATCAAACGCCCGATAGATATGTGCCGAGATTAGAGGATATTAAACTACAGTTTCGCACCGCATACAGTGCACGAGAATATCCAATCGAGAATATATTCGAACTAGCTGCAGATCCAGAATTCGATCCTGACAAGAAGACTGTTATATTTTCGACGGGTTGGTTGTCAACAGTAGACTATGCTGCCACCGAGAAGTTGGTCCAGGCATTTAATTGCCGTGGCGATACTAATTTTCTGATACTGCTAAGAAACTATGAAATATTTTCTTTTTTATATAGTAAATATATGTACTTTTTTTCTACGCAGGTGCTCGATTCGAATGGCTATTTGGGAACGCTTTATAGTTGGTCCGCTCAAAACACTGACACAATTGGCAGATATCTCGCTGAGGGCATACAAAGTTTGGCCGAAATTATAGATATCGAAAAATTACACATAATCGGCCATAGTTTGGGTGCACAAATAATGGGTTCCGCTGCACGGAATTACAGTGATCTCACAGATAACCTACCACCGCATGTGACGGGACTTGATCCCGCCTTTCCCTGTTTCAACGAAGGCAAGGTGCTGACTATTCTCTCTGCCAGTGATGCCGAGTTTGTGGACAACATCATCACGACACCCGGCATTGCGTGACAATATGCTGCCAGCGGCGATGTTACCTTCTATGTGGGTGGCAAGTTTCCCATACAATATCCGTGTACAGATCCAGCCTGTTCCCACGTAATCGCTATCGATTACTAAATAGAATCAGTCTATCCCAATAACGAGCGCAACTTTCTGGCCTGAATGCGGATAAGTGTAACGGTAATGAATATCCAATGGGCTTAGTAGTGCCACACTACCTAAAGGGCCGATATATTCTCAAGGCAAATGAGCAGAGACCATATGGCAACAATGCAACTGAGGACTACATGGATCCGGAAACCACCACATGTGGCATTTGCGAGTGTTAGCAATAAGAAATTGTTTGGAGTTGCAATATTTTATTTCGACTAACCTTTAATAGTTACTATTATTGTACTTATTTATGCCTATATAGGAAATATATAGAGAAAATATACTATTTAACCTATTATTCACAATTCCACTCTAAAGACTTCGAAAGAATACTACTAATTCTTAGTACCACTATCCTCTTAGTTTCGTTTCTAAGGAACATCAGCACTAGATTTAATTAAAAATTATTTGGAAGATAGTTTTGGCTTTTTTAGCTTTTAGTTTTTAACACCATCACGCCACTGTGAGAAAATGAACCCCAATCAAATCTTTTTGATTTAGTCAATGAAAATGGTGAAAGCCTTTAAAATAAGTAATGGAGGGTGTAGATTTTTTCTAAAAGCAGGAATATCTTCTAAGAACACTTAGTGAGGTGTACGGGGATATTAAAGCAGACTTTTGTTGTTATTTCTATGTATATGCCGATATGGTAAGAGATATGCATTTCGTGGAGTTTGGAAAAATCCCAGAAGCCTAGTTCGTACAAACGCAAAAAAGCTACTAAACTTATTTTTTCCCTTTAACACACACTTTAACGTAACAAGTTGTTGTTTTAGTTACGTTAGCCGAAATGGTCTCAGGCATTAATTCGAAACTTCACTTCGTGCAATTCGCTAATTACAGTTACCCGGTTCGCAAAGAGATCGCTGTAAAATAAGCAAAAAAAATAAGTGTTGTTTGCAGCTCAGCAATACTAAGTTTTTTGCTCATTCTTTGTCTGTTTGAATTTCAAACTATTTTTTTTTCTTTTATATAAATATCATTTTTATGACAAAATCTAATTCTATTCGAAAATTTCGTGAAATTCCTTTGACAGAATGTCATTGTGAATGGATGCCATTGTGATAATGAGTGCCCGGTAATTTTAACCAAATATTTGTCATGTGTCAAGGAACTTGTCAGTGTGATATGAGAGTATGTAATTGTGACTGTCAGTGATTAACAAAACATTATTTACTTACATTTTGTATTATTCAACATCACTTTTGTCAGTTTTGTATATAAATGGCCTTCCTTGTGTAATTCAGTAAATTTCTTCAGTAAATTTTATGCGGTTTAAAAATAATTTAAATTTACAAAAGCGGAGAGTGTAAAGAAACCATGACATGTTTAAGTAGGTTTATCATCTATATCACTAGATGTCTCTAATACATTAATAATAGTAGATGTCTAACGGCAGCCATCAGACAAATGAAAAATTTGTTAACAATTGTACCAAAACTAATTTCTTCTAACAAGATCTCATATTTCATTAAATTTTCCAAAATCCCGAAATCCGGAAAAACTGTACGGCATCCCGTTTTTTCGAGATTAGTATGTTTATGTGATTATTTCACTTCAACAGCGAAATTAGCTTTGTGCACTGCACTGTTTGCCTTATGCAAATCGAAACACCGGAGAACCGAATATGATAAGCAACGTAATTATGGCTAACAAAGATGAGCGCGAGAACTGCACTGGCATATAAATACTAGTGCCACAATCTCACAAGTTTACAATGCAGTGTAAGCAGTTATTCACTAAAAAGCTAAAACTCCTATTGGATTTCCAAAGCTCAGACGCAATGAAACTTTTTACTATTTTGCTGGTGTTGTCAATTCTCAGCACCTCTACAGCCTTATTTGAAATCGTTCAAGACGTGCTGGATTTGGCTTACCAAATTTTTAAGGGCATATTCGCAAGTTCGCCGAGTCTGCACTATGTTTTCGAAAGTATAAGAAATTTAGTCGCGGGTCTACCTCTTGAAATTGCCGCTAATGTGGCCAATTCAATCTGTGAGTACCATAAAAAGCACGTCGCTGAAGGATTTATTAATTAGTTTTTCGTTGTTTGCTTGAAATACTCAGGTGCGACGATAATTAATCAGGGTTTGGACAGAACTCCTGAGGAATATGCGCCACAACTCCGAAATATTAAATTTCAGTTGCGTACCGCTTGCGACAAACGCTTCTTTTCGCTGGTGAATGCAACTGACTTAGCTGCCGATGAGAGTTTCGACCTCGAGAAGCCGACCGTTATATTCGCCACCGGCTGGACGAGCACTGTGAACAATAGCCACCAGGACACACTGGCCAAGGCATACAGATGTCGTGGTGATGTCAATTACATAGTAATTAAAGCTTGTTTTTGCTGTTGAGCACGGCTTCACCATAAACTCTCCGCTATTACCCACAGGCTTTGGATTTCGGCGAGTACATAAACACGTTGTATTTGTGGTCGGCGCAGAACACCGATGCCATTGGGAAATATGTGGCCGAGGGACTGCAGCGATTGGCATCGATTATAGACATCACGAACTTGCATTTGATTGGTTACAGTTTGGGCGCACAAATAATGGGTTCTGCGGCGCGACACTACCTGGTTTTCACAGGGAAAAGCTTACCTTATGTCACCGGCTTGGATCCCGCTTTACCGTGCTTCAACAAAGGCGAGCGTCTCACTACACTCTCGGCAACTGACGCCGAATTTGTTGACATCATACACACAGATCCCGGTGTCTTTGGTCAGTCTGAAGCCATCGGTAGTGTGGACTTCTATGTGGGCGGCAACTTTCCATTGCAAGAAAGTTGCTTAAGTGCAAGTTGTTCGCATAGCCGTGTCATCTCGTATTATGCTGAGTCAGTTTACCCAAATAATGAGGCAAATTTTCTGGCACAGCGTTGTGACTCCTTGAAAAGTCTGCAGTCGGGTAAGTGTAAAGGCAAAGCATATCCGATGGGTTATGCTGTGCCACATGACCTGAGAGGAAAATATGTTTTGGAAGTGAATGATGAGTCGCCGTACGGAAAGAATGCTGGTGAGAGTTTCACGAATCCCGAAACCTCGTCATGTGGCAGTTGTAAGGCGAGAGTGAAGTAAATTAATATATATATATATATTCGCATACATATACACGAATGAGTAAATATATAGTCTATCTTTACATACGCATAGTATAATATCCAAAGGTGTTGGCTGAGTTAATAAAATATTAAATTTTGGAGGCAAAGAATTTTTTTTTTTATTTCGAATTTTAATTATTGATTTCATTATCAATATTTTTTCTCAAAAATGTGTTTTTAAAAATTTTTTATAACTTTTATCAATAATTCCAAGTTCTTACTTATAGATATTTTCTCACACCGATAATAATTACCGATTCTAATTAGCGGCGTCTATATCGAAATTCCGCTCAAAAACGTTATGCTTTTAAGTATCGATATCAATCTCGATATTTTTTGATAATGCGTAGCTCACACATGGCGTATGAGTTACCCTTTGTGATGCAAAATGGCAACGCATGATTTGCATTTTGCTATTTGATTTCGAAAATGCTACTTTGATACATATTTCCAGCATTTACTCCTTTTTTACCTCAAGCCACAGGGAAATATTGCGTATACGCATATGTGTGTGCGCGTGCTTAGCTCGGCATGCATGTATAATATATGTATATATATATATATATATATATATATATGTATATGTATGTATATATATGTATGTATAATATATATACATGTTGAAAGAAATTTCAAAAAATGTTTATTGTAAAAAACTACCAAAAATCACAACTCTAAGTTTTTATTTGAATTATATATTCACAAAATAAAAGAAATAATCAGACCACGCGTGGACTCGGTAGATGGCGCAGTGGTAGAAAATTGTGGCACAAAAAGAAATATTTATGCTGCGGATAGATGGTTCTAGAGCCCAAACATCTCCTTAATCTTATGCACAAATCGATTAGGAATATTTATTGCAAAAGTCTTGGAAACTACCGCACTGTGGTCATGTTCTCAAATTCGATAACGCTTGTGTTTCCACTACACCAAAAAGAAATTTTGTCAATTTGCTAATTTTGGCTGTGGTGAAATTTTATCCCGACTTAACTGGCAAACGTAATTTCGATTTCCTTCGCTTGGCTGTTAGTTTAACTTGAATAGTGTTGTTATAACAGTTAAATGTCAACCGTTTTCATTATTTTGACATCAATTGTCATTAAATTTGAAGTACACCGAATCGTACGTAATAAAGAAATCGACACTCTTTGAAGGTTAAGCAAAACACCGTACACACCATAGAGAAATTTAGTATTTAATGGCGCGAAGTATACTACTCTTTAGTCATGAGTGCTTTTCTACAGAAGGTGTTTTTTTTGGGGAATGCTTTCTGCCGCGACATCAACAACAACTATCAAGCATTTTTCATCATTGCATCCACGAAATTCACAAAAAAAAAATTTTTTGGATAATTTAATTCTAGTCAAATATTTTGAAAAAGAGAGTGTATTTATAAAAAAAAGCATGAGGACTGAGATGAAATACTAGACTTTAATAAATTTTCGTTTTAATATTCAATAATTAAACAATAACGCTCAGAAAGCGTGAAACAGATATTAAAAATTTTTTTAGTATTCGTGACTTGTTCTAACCCAGCAAGAGGTAAATAAGCTCTGTGAGTAAAGTGATATCGATAAATTTACTTAAACTTAAATAATGTGTAAAGCATTGAACTAAAGAAAGAGGAATGATGATTTAATAAAAATTAAATCACTCTGCTTTGTTATTTGAAAATTAGGAAAAGCTTTAGTTGGTATAATAAAGGCATATCTTTGATTTATAGACGGCTTATCGAGACTTGAAGTATAAATTATGTCTACTTATATACTGATATAGAATTGGCGTTTCAAAAGATGTGAAAAAGGAGATATCGTAAAATATGATATAGCTACAAACTTCAAATCCAAATTTGAACACATTTTATACCGAGGCTTTGCGAGAACAATTTAAAAAGTGTTAATTTATTTCGTTGAGAAGAACTCTATCTGTTAGAGAATTGTTATTTTCGGAACCTTCAGACAAAGCTTCTCCAGCGCTTTGGGTTCTCACCAAGTATTCGAAACTCTTCCACAAAAGGCATTCTATTTAATTTAAAATCGAGATCTAAACGCCTTTAGTTGGTTCGATTATCTCCAAAAGCGGGTTTTAATTTTTACACTTATAAAAGACAACTAATCGCGTTAGCTACTCGTTAGTTTAAAAAAGGAAAAATCGTGTTGTCAGTTAAGGGAGAATTCACATTGAGCATAGTATAGATAAAATATTTTCGCAATAAAATTGTTATATTTTATAACGATTTTTGCTTCTGTGCGCACCCATACGATATTAGCGTCCCCAATGGCCGTGACAACTAATTCATTTAAATGGAATACCACAAGCTGTTAGAAAACGTTTTTAGAGTCCCTAAACAAGTGAGTCAAACTCTAGCTGCTGAACATTCTGCTATAACATTCATTCTTATTTGAATTTGTTAGCTATTAATGATAGATTTAGGTACTTCGATCATTGGCCGGGTTAAAAAGCATATACCCAATAGATATGAACCAAAGTTTGAGGACATCAAATTGTAATTTCGTACCGTCTGTGAAAAGCGATAATATCCTATAAGTGATCTCTCTGGACTCTCAGCTGATAAAAATTTCGATCGTAAAAAGAAGACAGTTATTATGGCGACCGGTTGGAATACGATGGTGGATAACAGTCAACACGACTTGCTGGCCAAGGCTTACAAGTGTCGTGGGGACACAAATTATTTGGTACTGAACTCTATTCCTTTCCTCAAACTTGTATTCGACAAAGTGATTTTCTTCCTTCTCACAGAAAAAGGCGCTCGATGCCGATGACTACTTGGAAACACTGTAAACTTGGTATTTACACAACGCCAGAACCATGGGCGCTCAGCAACACTTCACAGCCGATTGTTAACGGGCAAGAGTTTACCCCATGCCACCAGTTTGGATCCATCGTGTTTCAGCATAAACACGGCATTGACTACACTTTCGGCGAAGGATGCTCCCAAAATGGAACAAGTGTTGAGTGTCTCAACTTTGTTTCCTTTGTATTCCTACTTTTGTACAGTCATCAAATTCTTCAGCAATTGCTTAATTTCGCGCTAATATTCCTCACTGAAGAACTCCCAACTAACCTTGTTTCACGTTGAGATGTATATATAATACGTACCCGATATCTCTCGTTAGATTGATATCAAATATTAGCGCTTCATTCTCAAAATAATATATTATATTATGATTTTCATAATTTTCGATGAAGATGAGATAAAAATACCTAAATTTTTCAAATATATTGAAGATCCATTAATTAGTTCTCTTCGTTCTTCTCTAGAATGCATTTTAAAAAATTTTTAATAATTTTTTTTCAATAATTCCGAGTTCTTACTTATCGGTATTTTCTCACACATTTCACAATTCTAATTAGCGGTACCTTTATGGATATTGCGCTCAAAACCAATATGCTTTTAAGTATCGACATCATTATAGATATTTTTTTCAGTATTTTTATGCTTTTAGTTATAGATATCATTAACGACATCGTAGACAGATTTGTTATAGATTTTGATTATCGAGACATCAGAAATAATCGATATTTTAACCTGCGGAATATGTTTGGCTTATACTGGCTCGTGTAATGCGGATCTTCTCCAAGTAGTCTTTGGTCATCCCCGGGATCATGCTGCCTTTTAAATCTCAATGGAACGTCATTCTCGTACTGCTCACAAGATGCTTACTCAACGAGTGACTTATTCAACGTCATTTAGCTCTATTTTAAACGATTTGCTGTTCTCCGTAGATTTCGCTCGTATCAATCAGGGTATGCGACTGAAATAAGTATTTGCGAATTTTCAAGCGAAATTTAAATATTTAAAATTTTTAAATCCATACTGAGGTGATTGATGAAATTAATGAATTTTGTTAAATAAAAATTTGAAACAGGTGGCAACCAATGTAAAAAATATCTCTGGCAGAATTTTTCAATCCCTTATGTTTCATACCAACATTGACGAAATTCTCTAATAGTTTAGCATTAATGGCGTTAACGTTTTCAAACATCTGGCAACTCTTTCTTAAGAAAAATTTTAACTGTAAGTTTTCTTACGCCTATTTAATTTGATATTCGCAGCTTAGTAATTACCTTACATTATCGAATTTATTAAATAAAATATTATTTGAGGTTTTTTATAAATTTCATTTCATATCAATACGTAATCATATAATGTGTATACCCTGCGCTACTTCTATTAGATAATAACACTTCAGAGCGAAATAATATTGCTGGTGTCACCAAATTGTGGCTGCCGTCAATTGTCATAGCTTACGGCAACACGCAACCGACAACTCATGCATACGTAAACAGTTATTGGCATAGAAGCAAAGTAGCGCCAGCCAGAGTGTAAATATAGCACATACACATGCATACAGCAATAACTATATAGCGATATATGCCGTTACATGCATAAAGTATGCAATAGAGTGCAACAGTGCGTATACGTAATCAACGATATTGGTTAGCGCCACACACACAGCCATACACCAGCCTGCTTGTTTGTGTTTTGGTAGCGTTTTAATGGTTTGCTGGCACTGCATTATGCGGTTTGATGCAACACAAACACTGACACACACGCAATGTCACACGCATACATCGCAGACACCGATAATTCAGTTCAACATACATACATGTATTGGAATATATTGGCTGGTGCGAGTGTCGCCAAGACACCATAGCAATGAAACACTAATATGCGTGGATGCTGATGGAACGCCAGTGCGATATGTAAGCGCCAATAAAATGCGTAATGCACACAAGCCTCCATGTGTGTGTGTGTGCGCCTGTGTGTTTATGTATGTGTGAGTTTATGGGCTGATATATTTGCGTCTGCATTAACGTCTGGAGCCAAGATTATTGCATTACTTTGGTAAATGCAGCGCGTTGGCTTGCCTTCGTAGCACTGCCACCCGCACTCGGCGCCCCCTCCTACCGCCCAGTTAACGCGTTGTTGCACTTTAATGCTCGCGCAGCACTTACATCACAATTCCTTAACAAACGAATTAAATTATTTATTTAAGTTGATTTTATGGTCATGTGAGTGCATTGCAGCACGCAAGCAAAAACAACAACAGCAATAAGAGTTTGCGAAGACATTTCCATTTACTACTTGCTTTTGTCCAAAAATTTCCATGGAAGGCGAACTCATTAATTTATGACCCTACAAATACATGTGTTTATCTGCGTATGGGTGTGTATATAAACGTATTGTGTGTGTTACTTCCATTAAAGCTTGTTATTCGACTGTGCGGCGCCAAGCTGGGCGAGCGGAATTCTGCCCTTTGGCGCCGAAAAATATGCAAATCGCTTCCATTAAAGCTCATTTGAAGCTCTGCTTCGGATATCTTCCCCTAAAGATGATCTATATCTATGCAGCATAATGGTAGAAAGAGAAAAAACTTAATTTAGCCAAATGATTTACTGGAATTCTTGACAGCTAAAATGATAATATGACTGGTTTCGTAGTTTCATTCATAAATTGCCACAGACAACACGAAAAAAGTATACAAAATGTAATTGATAAAATAACATTTCCAGATTAGATGATTGTTTTCATAAAATAATTTTCATTTTAACACTTTAAATTATTACTTTTAAGTTTATTATTTTTTATGTCGGTGTTTAACATAGATAAGTTAAATGCGCGCGCAAACGTAGGCCGTATTTTCACGGCCTTTCATTTGATGAGTCGAAATACAGGCAAATTCAATAAGGTAACTTAAAAACAGATTATTCGTTGAAACGAGCAGATTTTTTTACGCCCCTTGCCATTTGAATAACACCCTTTAAATACCCTGTTTTCGACAACTTCTAGACCCCCATTTTATTATTGTGAATTGATGACAACTGAGCTATATCAGAATTAAAAAAATATCTGACGGAGTGCTAAGCCACCTTAGGATTCTTCTGTGGCAACTACCCAGCTACAAACTCAATGACTAAAATTCCTTCTAAGTCTGTTTGAAGTAATGGATGTTATTGTTATGGATGATGGATGATGGATGATGGATGATGGATGTTAGTGGTATACTAATACAAGGCGTAACAGTTTTCACATCTCAAGGCTTATACTTTTAGACTATTTCAGGGTGCAGTAGCAGATGAAGTGGAATCGACTCACTGATAAAAGAATGACAACCTGTTTTTGCAACCATACGAAACAGACCCCACACTATATCATCTCCTACTCTGCCAACCGGTGGAATAGTACAATTTATGAGTTTCTATGTGAACGTTGTGAAAATAATAGCTGTATTCATGGGATCTCTTAAAAGGGACTTCTATCATCAAACAGGGTCATGCAAGGCCACTATGGTGTCGAGGTTAGAGGTACGTTACAAAAATTTAGGCTTTAGCGGTTTAACAGGAGACCTCCTTTTGCCTTTTTTGTTTCTTTAATATAATGTATAAATATTACTTAGTATTTACTAATAGTAATTACTAGTATTAGTAGACAACTTCAGCCTAAATATAGGCTCTAACATATTTTGAATTTTTGAAAAAGCTCTGCGATTAAAAAATCTGCTTTCAGGCGCATATAACTCTAAATATATATTACGTTGAAAATGGACAGATTTGTATAATAGATATAGAGATCCAGATCTATCTAAATAATATCTAGATAGATTATCACAACAAGCTAGATTATTTAGATGTAATATTTTAGATATATTTTAGATATTTAGAGATATAGATTTTTTATTTACTTTAGAGAAATATTTTCCAAAATAAATTTGCACTCAAAACGTTTTTTCTCTCTCAACAACAATTTGTTTCCTTTAACAATATTCCCACCCAAATTTCTCTCTTAAAATAATTCTCTCGATCGACTTTATTGAAACTATAGCCACTCACCGACGCACACATATTTATTCACAAACACTCCGACATTGCAAGTGGCAAACATTTCAAGTACTTCACGCGCCTGGCATATTGATGCCAACACAAGAAAATTGGTTTGAAAAAAAGCTCCCAATAAACTTTAATTAAAACTCTTGCGAAATTCATTGGATGCCGTTGTGCCGTTGTATGGTTGTATGGTTGTATGTATTAGGAAATTCCTCGAAGCGGCGCAATATTGCTGAAGTAGTTAACTAATTCTTGTTATCTTTAGTTCATTACTTCCCAAGCAACTTTCTTTGCTTTGCTCTTCATCAACCACTTGCTACTTAAGGAGACATGACCACAACAGGAAACAAATTGAGAACAAGTGAGAACAACAAGAGAATGATATGAATGTTCATTCTTTTTTTTTTCTTTTTTTTTTTTGGAAACAAAGAGACGTTGGTCAGACACAGTTTACAAAGTACTTAATTCTTGCAACGCATTAGGTTTGAGATTAATTGGACTTACTTAAATGTGTGACCAAGAACTTAATATGTTTCAGTCAGGCAAAAAGTAACTATGTAATCTGATCTACGGTTATGCTTTGATGAAATGTTATAAACTTTCTTAGTTAACCTACGAGAGAACACATGATTTTAAACTCTTTCAGAAAAGCCAAAATATATAAATAAAATTACAACATATCGCCTATATACAGGCGCAATCTTTGAAATTTTTGATAGAGTCGTAAACCCCAAAAACAGCCCTTAATGGCAATTTTTCTCACACTGTAGCCAAATTAAGTATATTTGACAACTTATGGCAAATAAAAGTGTCAGCTAAGTTGCTGAGTGTGTGAATGAAAACATTTGAGCCAAAACTTGGCACAGTACTGACATATCCAACAGCAACAACATACACATACATAATTGCGAAGACATTTCGATGTACATCACATACGCCAGAGCCGGGCCCAAATGACCCACAATGAATGTGACAACTACAAAACTTAAAATAATATGCTCTTCACCTCTCTTCACATTCACTTGTAGTAGTAAAATATGATCTAGCGCGAAAAACTCTCCAGCTGACCATAACGGACAGCCTTAGCGACTAACTTGGCTGGCGACGCACGCATGCTTTGCAGCAGAAGCGCGCCCATAAAATGCCAACCGCAATATGAGGGTATTAAAGGGAATTAGGAAAGCGTAAAAGTGAAGGCAGAGCGCAGAGACGCAACGACGACATGAAAGCAAAAATTTTATGAAAAGCGAAAGACTGGTGAGTGAAATACTTGTGAGGGGAATAAAGGGGGAGAAAACAACACAAAAGGCAAGTGAAGAATAGCCCAAAAAGCAAGCAAATGCTCAGCGAAAGCCAACAGTTGGCGGGCATTCAGTCAAGGCTCCGAGCGGCGAGCTCAATTGCGTATATGTACATATGTATGGGCTGAGTTGGTTTTAGATTTTTTGCGTTAATTTTTTGCTGCAAATTTGCATTGGTTAACTTTATAAGGATTTTTTCTTTTGCTTTTTCGCATTGCCTCCAGCATAATTGCGCACAAGGACCCGGTGTGTTTGTTTTCCAACATTCCGTAAATTCTTTTAATTATAAAAAACATACAGTGCTATTCAAATTGAATGGGGTAGCGGCTTTCTTAAATTAAGTAGATTAGAAAAAGCCGCGAGATGAAGTTTCAATGAGGGTCTATACTAACTCTGTGCTAAGACCCCTCACGTGACAATTTAAAAGTCATGCCTAAGACAATGGACCACTAATTTGGTCACTTCTATGCTCTATACACACCAAAATTCGCCAAAAAGCATACGAAAAAGGCAACTGACTTAACCACAAATATGAAAATATAATTAATTGATATTTGATATTATTTTCTCAACAGTTTTGAAGCTTACTGGGTAATAGCGCCACAAAAGGCAAAGCCTACCGTGTTAAGATATAATTCATGCCAGAATTAATTAATCATAAAGGAAGTCAGATATCAAGCAATTCCATTGAATGGTTAGCCAGGCCTTATTATTACTGTAATCACTATAGTTATTCCAAAAGTTTATAAACATAAATATTAAAAGCAATAAAACAATTTCGCGGCGGGATGAGAGGCTGAATGTAAGGTTGGAGGATTTTAGCAGACTCGAAATATTTCAGGCACTCCAGCAGAGCAGCCAAATAAAGTTTTTAATTTAATAGCCGTTTCAGGCAGAGCTTTAATGAAGTCGTCTTCTCTATTAAAGTTCTTTAAAGAGACTTTCGAGTTCTGCATTGCTTCCTAAAATGTGTACCCATTCAAAAAAAATCAATTTCCACAATATTTATGAATGTGTGATATCTATGTATGATATAGCAAGTACAATTTATAAAGTTAAAATGTATTTATTTAAACCATAATATAAGCAAGATAATTTCCAACTATTTGGTCAATTAATTACCCTAAGCGCTTTCGATCAATTTTTAATCAAATCAATTTTATTACACAATTAACCGTTATTAGCGCAGATAGAACATAATAGAAGTGCAATTGCCACATCTTTAATTAGTTGCAAATTAGTGGTGGCAACCACATCAATTACCTGCCACACTATGTAGTGGCGTTCGCTCATTTTACTGCGCTGACGTGACGTCCACGCTGCAAACGCCGCTAGCCAACAGAAAGCGCACTCTATTGATTGAACATTGCTTGCTGTGGGGCCGCTGATCCCACTCCCGCTAATCGCTAACTAAACACTTTATCCGCTCCGCCATTGTCGTGGCCAGTGCAGCGCTAAAGCATTTGTAAACAGCACTTAGCTGACCCTTATATATATTTACAAATATTGCCACGTGCTGTTTATTCTGTTAGTTTTGCTTTCTCCAGCAATTCTCATTCAAAATTGCAGTGTCAGCCGCATGATGTTCGCCGCTGAGAACGTATCTATTGAGCTGATTTCATTAGCTAACCACATTTCGTATTATTTCTGCTGTTGCAAGGTGATTTTTAATTAAATGTCACTCATACGCACTGTCAACTCCCTCCTTGCTTATTTACTTTTCCATCGCTCGTTTCTGCGGTGAATGGTATCTGCAGTTGGTGTTTTTATATTTTAATGGCTTCTGCATTTTCTGCTCGCACTTTTTATTGTTTTGTATGCCTCATTTGTTCAGTAAACATTTGAGCTTCATACAATTGCAGTGCAACTCTAATTCACTGTAGTTAAAGGTAATGAAGTAGAGCAGTAAATAGCAAGGCAACTCAGAGGCCATCAAAGAGAATGCAAGTTGTCTGTTTAATGTAAATCCATTATCCGTTTCCGTTTTATTTCTAATTGCTGTTCAATGCACTTCCATTAAGTTCTTGAGATATTTCTCGCTCTAAATTGCTTTGGAAACAATATGGATTTAACAACTATTAAGTTAAAATGCTGATGCATTTAGTGCAAAATTAATTAAGAGCATGAATGTGTATGAAAACGAGGACACCTATATATGCGATATTATAAATTAAATAACCAAGAAAATTAAAAGATTCTGCCCATAAACAATACAAATAAAGTAAATAAAATATCGATTTTATATTATATCGACTTTCACGATGTATCGATATTATGATTTCCCCGCGCACTTTTTTAAGCTTCTCACATATTTTTTAACTATTGGGTTGTTCGGAAAGTCATTTCGTTTTTTTTGGGGAACATGAAAGACAGTTTTCGTATAATGAATAAATATTTTATTAAATTATATATTGGCCATTCTGGTCCAACACCTTTTGCCATCTTTCTGGCAGTAACATAATTCCCCTCTCATAAAAGTTTTGGTCCTTGCTGGCAAAAAACTCGTCCAGGTGGTTTTTGACATCTTCATTTGAGGTAAAGGTTTTGCCATCCAAAAAATTTTGCAGGGACCGGAACAAATAGTAGTCGGAAGGCGCCAGATCTGGAGAATATGGTGGATGTTGCAGTACGTCCCATTCAAGCTGTAAAAGTTTTTGGCGAGTGACCAAACTTGTGTGAGGTCTCGCATTATCCTGGTGGAACACTACACCCTTCCTGTTGATTAATTCGGGCCTCTTCTCTTTAAGTGAATCATTCAATTTGTCCAGCTGATGACAATAGACTTCTGAATTAATCGTTGTATTGTCCGGCAAAAGCTCAAAAAAAACGATTCCTTTGACATCCCACCAAACGGAGAGCATCACCTTTTTTTGGTGAATGTTGGCTTTTGACACGCTTTGAGCCGGTTCATCTTTTCTGCTCCATGACCTCTTGCGTTTAACATTGTTGTATGCAACCCATTTTTCGTCCCCAGTAATAATCCGCTTCAAAAATGGATCATTTTCTAGACGTTTGAGGAGCGAATCACACGCGTCAACACGACGACACAAATTTCGCTCGGTAAGGACATGGGGCACCCACACATCGAGCTTCGAGGTTAAGTCCATGCCTTTCAAATGGCCATAAACAGTTGAATTCGACAAATTTAACCTCTCACCGATCTCTCGTGTGGTGATTCGCCGATTTGCATCAACTAATGCCTTTATCGCATCTTTGTCAGCTTCGACCGGCCTTCCAGACCGTGGTGCATCTTCGACATCAAAATTGCCGGATCGAAATTTTGCAAACCAGTTCTGGCACTGGCGTACTGTTAACACGCCTTCTCCATACACATCCGTCAATTTTTTTCTCGCTTGGACAGCATTTTTACCTTTTCTGAAGTTAAAAAGTAAAATATGACGAAAATGCTGCTTATTGCTCTCCATATTTAAAAAGGCACCAACCAAAAACTACTGGGTAGAATTAATAGAACTTTTTCACACACAAGCCTTGCAATATCAGCTCTCATGACATATAATGGTTATGGGGCTTAAGTGTGAAGTTTGTTTCGAAAAAACGTAATTAAGTCCTCTGGCGGGAAAAAACGAAATGACTTTCCGAACAACCTAATATTGTTTTAACATTGGAAACTCTATTTAAAAATATATACACCTTAAAGTCCACCGAATTGTTTCCGAAGCCTCTAAGCCTTGCTTTATGAAGTCCCTAATGTTTAAGCATGTTCCAAAATTGTTTGCTTTGTAAGACAAAGAGAAGCAGATTGCGAGAATAAAAATGCACGACTTTCAAAATATGTGATCATCGTTAATAAAATCGATATGTTACAATCACCGATGCATTTATCGATATGTGCCATGTTTATCGAAACTTCAGTAACTACGAAAATTATCCGATTTTGGCGAATTAAGGCTTCATGGAGCTATACCTTCACATTTACCATTTCAAGGCAAATAACCACAATAAAAACTTGTATTTTGTCGACACACCAAAACTAAATTTATTATCTACAGAGTTTGGTTGTTAAGCCTTTCAGGGTCAAAAGTATTATGGAATTTTAAAGTTGGCCCTGCTATCAATATTGCTAGGAGTTTCTATTTGCTTATATTTATACTAGAATTTTTTTGTGGCTGAGATATGGTTCGAGTTTTCCTTTCTCTCGATAAACCAAATATTTCAATATCCGTAAGTTGGGAAAAGAAAAATCTGAACATTCCTTAATCGTGGTATGAAATTTGTATATCGAATTGTGATAAAAAAAATTATATAAGTCAAAACATTTCCAATTTCATTACAATTTTACCCATTGCAGCTATTTATTTTATTTGATTTTAAGGGTGCTCACATGCACACAAACCAAAAATAAAGAAGCTATTTCTATCTGAGAAATTCGGAAAATCGAAAAACTCGGGGCAAAGCCAAGTATATGAGCAAAATATTAACGGCAATTAAATGCAACCACAAACTTCATAGAAGTCCTTTAAAATACTATTTCCAATTGAATGATTTTTTTGTTTATTAAATGCCAATCTATCCTGTTTTTTTATTTGCTATGAAATTACTTGGAATACCAGAGTTCTATAATCCAACATTATTTTATATCAACTTTTGCTTCGCGTATTAAGTTCATTGGCGAAGAAAATGTGGTGTTGTAAATTTCGTTTTCTTTTAAGAAAGATTCTAGTAAATGGAAATAAGCTAAGGGAATTTAGCTCGAAAATTTTTATTTCTATGATATCATATTTTTTTTGATATTACATGTATATCACCAAAATATATTGTAGCTTGAATATAAATTGAAACCGATTCATATTGGCCCTGAGTTGATTTTGAACTTCTGTTTGGTTTTTTAAACATTGAAAAAATGAATAATATTATGTTTCTTTTAGATTAAAAAATTACTGCCCAAAAATATATGTTATTGAGTAAGCATGATATATATAATTCAAATTATACTGTATTACAATGTAGCGAGTGAAAAATGCGCGGAATTAATTCATACGTCGGAGCTCGATAAGTACAAAAATTTAAAGCACTTCTTCCACAAGAACATAAATAAAATTTCGTAAACTTAAATAACCTACTAACACCTTTTATAGCTAACCTCATGAGTATCGAAAATCTAACAACATCCAGGATTAATGAGTCCCAATGTAATATTGCCAATTTATTGTATTTTTAATTAATTTTCGTTAACATATAAAAGCTTTGAAAATAATTTAAATAACTTTCGTAGTTAATAAAAACCGATTAGTATTCAATTATAGGTAAATATTTATTGAAAGTGACCACACTAAGAAATCTATCGAATGCATTAGCTCAAAAGAATCTTCTCAAAGCAATTGCACAAAACCACTGTTTGCGATGCTGGAAGCTCGGCGCAGAGTGAAGTTGACTCATCACTCATCATCAGTTTTGCATATCACAAACACAGATTCAATTAGTTAATTAATTCTAGATACAAATACTCATTTAATATACACTCAAACAGCGTTTCTATTTACAAATGCTTTCGTATGAATAACAGCCCATTGAAATATTTGCTTTCTTACATTCTATTGGCAAAATGTCTGATATTTATTATTCAGTTAATTTGTACTAAGTATCGCCATGACTCATAAAATGAAATTATGCTCGTACCAAGCAGGGACCAGATACTCCTACGCATCAAGTGTATTTGAGTGTGCGTGTGTGTGCGAAAGTATTACTTTGACGTAGCTTTTATGGCACTAAGAATGCGATTACACGCATACACAAACAAATACAAACATACACACATACACACCCAGGCATGCATGTGTGGACTATTTATAAAATGAAATATATATTTGCTTACTCATTTATTTGAATTGCTCTTGGTTTACTAATGCATGCACAATATATACGAAAACTTGATGGTCACTCATACGCCCCGGCGACCTTTGTATGACACAGCGCTCATGGCTATGTAATGCCGCTGCGCTGATTTGGATTTCTTGTTGCTGCCTTAAGCTGTTGTCAATTGTTGATAAACTCTTATTTAACGACAATTGGTTTTAGTTGTTGTATTCCATATGAATTCATATATGTAGGCGAGTATGTGTGTCTTATTTTGCGCAATTGTTAATATGCGGGGGAAAGAACTGCGAGAAGTGTGGGAAGAGAGTAAACTTGATCATTGCCATTAAATACATTCATAAATATAAATATGATATATATATGTATCCTCCTCCACATATCCTGAGTATATACGCAAATACTTGCATCGTAGCAATGCAATAATTTTGCAGAAACGCTTTTTGTTGCTGTTGTTGGCATTAATGTGGTAAGCGCTGGGTATTTAAGCTTCTTTCACTTTACTTTTTATATTTCCTCTACATCACTTACCGCAAAATATCGTTTTATTTGCGCTGCTACGCCTTCGATTCTGAATTTCTGCTATTCATTATTCTTTCAGCGTGTATTCGGCCATGTTGCAGGAGTTAACGACAATTTGAACAACTTTATCGGCAGGCGAATAGTTCAATATTCACTTATGTGTGCTTCACAGCTTAACTCCAGCGTAAGCTAAATCATTCAATCAAGAGTTATTCACTTATCGAAGATATTTTAAATATCATTCAAGCAATCAGATACCGATGCGTTATATTTGTAGTCAAGACACTGGCGTTAAGACACATCTTACTCATGAAATATGGAGTTAATGTGAATTATCTCACACGTTTCTAATTTGTTGAGAGACACAAGGTGTACTTAGAAACCCATGGCTATATTCAAATACAATTGGTATTCTATATTGAATTTTATGAGCTTGAAAATATTAAATTTAAAGATAACATCAACAACAACTAGAAAAAAGTTGCTAAATTTAATAATTTGCTTTAAAAAATCGATTCGCTTATAGTCTATGATGAGATTCTTCAAGCACTTGTTAGAAGCAAAACAAAAGATATGTTCTTTGCAGTAACAATGGTTGTTGAACCCGAGCCATGTAGGAAAAAATTCAGGATCCAAGCTACTTGTTATACATGTATTAGACATACATGCATATATATAGAAATATATGCATATATGAATAGTAATTATAGGATTTATAGAAGCAATTGCATACTTCTTGCTTATTACTTTCACAGATATAGAAAAATATTTTATCGCAACTTTGATGCAAATGTCGTATTTTGGAGACAAATAACATCATATCACTTGAAGAAGACTACCAGTTAACCATCTGCGAAGAACTCGATTTAACTTCCTATATAAAATATTATTCCCTAACACTTGTAAGGATTTGATTTTCATTACATTTAAGAGTAAAATGTGAGCTAGCAATGTTGAGTAAAATTTTGACCAACAAAATTCAGCTGATCACTCAGTGACATGTTATTAATGGATTCAAAGCGATTATGCGCCTTACCATTCGGAGGGAGTCCTTCAAGTAACTACATAATTCTCCATGATTTTCAACATAAACCCCTCAAATTATATTGGTTTAAAATAATGCTCAGTACTTCTCACTGCATAAATTCTTACAGGGTAGCTCTCTTTACAGCATATTTACATATGTAGGTTGTAGTTAAAACACGTTCTCATAAAGGTTAGTCATTCACTTATGGCTAACTATGGCTATTGTTTTCGCAAGCAAATTTTCCATCACATAACTGAATTATATGTATGAGTATGTATTTGTGGAGACACATTGTGCACACACTGGGATTTTTCTATATTTTTAAAGTCAACAGAAAAATGAAAACTCATAGTAAACAAAAAATAAATTAGCTTTGAAACTAAAAAGTAAGAAATATGTATAGGAAACTTCCTGGATATGTATGGGCAACTTCCTGGAAAAAATTATTAAATTTTTCCTTATTTCCCAGATGTTTGGGAGAGGCTTAATGAAAGCTAATATTGAGAGTCTGAGTGACTCAACCATCATTTCTAGCTGAAAACTTTAAGTTTTCATTCCAGACATATTTTATACGTCATGGTATTCTGAGAGAAGTGGCGCCATCTATGGGCTATTTTTAAGAACATAGATAACTTCAATACTTTCCCCCAATCAAACTTGTGAAACTTTAAGCTCCCCCTTAAGATTTCATGCAGTCAATTTAGCGAAATGAAAGAGTCAAAGATTTAAATGTCAAACATTTCAGTCCCTCTTTCGTAGAAGGCACCTCAGTTGGGGTACTATTTCCAGACAACTCATCGCTTGGCAGCATTAAAGCGACTTAAAAAAAACCAATAAAGCAACGCGGATTGTTACCCACAAAGCGGATTAAAGCAAGAAAAAAGCTATGAAAGTCAAGGGAACGTAAAACGGGCGCTACAAAATATATGAACTAGCTTTCAAAAACACTGCTGTTGCACTCATTAAGTGGCGTCCATGAGCGCGGAGTTTGGGTGAAAAGTTCTCGAAGTGAAAAATAGAAATTTGTGCTTATTAAGATTTTTATTAGCGCGCTCGTAAAGCCGTAAAAGTTGCACAGAAAACTTTGCTTGGGAAAACAAATAATTTCCAATGGAAATGCAAATGCGAGCTAATGGAAAAAGGGCATAAATTATAAGCAAAGAAAATTCTGAAAGAAGGGACTAAAATAATTTTTAGATTTTTTATATTTCTTTTGGATATTTCTAAACCATAGTCGTAGTTTTTCCTTCGGTTCCAAAGAATGGAAAAAAATTTTAATTAATATGACGCTTTTAGATATATATAAATGTAGCCTAAGCTAATTTTAATATTATTTGAATTTTAGAAAGTTGTTACCTATTTGAAAATTTTGAGCAAATAAATGAATATTATAAAAAAGAATTAAGAACTGAACAAGTTTGGAGAAAAACCAGGAAATACAGTCAGGAGGGTTGCCACCTAATTAAACATTTAATTTAATAACAATAACCATTTTCTGTAGAGATGGCTGAATCTACTAGAACCAATTTTCTATTGTTCGGCATAATATTCGCATGGTCTAAAGCAATAATAAATTAAAAAGTTGCCAGTTGTTTAAAAATTTTAAGTAAGAAGAAACAGAAAAACAATTTCAGTAACTGAAAGAACATGAATGAAATTGCAAATTTCAATTGCAAAGCGTTTGAGAAAGCTTTAAAATATTTTAGAAGGTTGTCACTTAATTCAAATTTTTAGTTCTATAACATTGGTCATAGAAATTAATTATAACTATATGGGTATCAAGTTAAAGCAAATTAAAAAAAAGTTAACATTTATAATTTTCTTTTTAAATGTTGCCATTCGACAGCACATTTTTTTTTATTTAAATAGATAACACTAATTAAATATTAAAATGTGGAAGTTAAACTAAACAGGCGTAAAAAATTTTTCTGTGTAAGAATTTTTTTCAAATTTCCACCTATTTTTTTTTTAAATTTCAGTTGATTAAATTCTTTTGCTTCATATGAATTAATTAAATCTAATTTATTCCGAATTTTACGTCTGTACCCATATTTCTTAAATCTTATAATTTTCTTATTATTATCTCTTATCTCTTATAATCTTATTATTATTATTAATCTTACTATTTTTTACGAAAGGTGGCCTTTTATTTTTATAAAGCTATGAAGATTTCAAGAAGCAAATAAATTGTACTTAAGCAGTATTAAAATTACTTTAACTCGAAGTCCTCAAAATTTCCTCAAGATTTATGATATCCGCAGTCAAAGTCAGGTAGTCAAAAGTACATATTCAAATTTGGAAAGCATTTGATAACATACAGCGTCTGTAAATACCTGTCTGTATATAAATGTCCATAAATACTAAAATCCAAAAATCGCAGAGAAAGAACGACAGGAAAGCTGCTAAAATCGTGATCGCCCTTGCTTGCAAAGAAGAACTATATACAATAGCACATAAATATATGCATATGCACTCCCAAATATACATATCGGCTCATGTACATATATATATAGCTATATACAGAAAAAGATCCCTTGAAATAGAACCACAAAGGAGTCACGCGTCCTTGAACTGTCGCTGCTAAACTTCTTCAAGCTGCCAAAACCCTTTAATGCCCGCTCGGTCTACGCAAGCGAAAATCTAGCTGCGCTGCCGTTAAACATTTACGACGCATACATGCACGCATGTGAGTGTGAGGAGTGTATGGCCTGCAAGTAAATCTGAATATGCATAGCTGTCCACCCACCCACACAAGCATATTTAGTGCAATGCCAAGCCAAATAATATGCTTGAAAGCAACAGAGAAAAATTGTATTGCGAGCGAGTAGTAGGCGTAATGTCTTTAAGGTGGCGCAACCGACATTTACAAAAACAAAAGACATTGTTTAGTGAAATTTCATACGTGGCGGTGTAGAGATTATGTCATTATATGTGGATGCCTGACAGACAGTATGTTTGGATAATATATTAACTTGGTGGGATATATAAATATTTCAGTAACTGTACTCCCACTAGAAATTGCGATTATCTTTCGATGATTGTGTGAGTACTCCCTGGGTAGTTACTATGGAGTATGGCCTCATGAAATTCGGAAAAACATTGGCTGGTTTTTCATTTGAATCACAATTAAGTAATTTCCTATTGTGCCACACATTTTAAGCGCTTTAATTCAGAGCATGTTCTCTAGACTTTTCTTAAATTTGCCTCTTTCAATATTAATTTAACGTTTTGACATTTTAACATTTATCTTTAAATGAGAGATGGCAACTCTATTGCCACATATATCAAAATTAAGTTACTACGATATTTTTAGTTCAATTTCTTCAAAATATCGCAACTCTACTCTAAAGTAATATCAAGTGGCTCCAAATATTTTTCTCAAATTTTAAACGGGTTTTTAACATTTGCAACTATTCATTTATTATTTTGCTTGGTTTTCCTATTTCGGTAAAGGGTAACTCTTTTCTAAATATGATTTCTGTTCACAAAATTTATGTGGAAATTATTTTGTAATTATTTCAGTTTCTCTTTATTTTTAGGTGGCAGCTCTACTGCGAAATATACTTTTAAAGCATATCCAACAAAAATTCTCAAAGATTTTCCTTACTTTTCTCAGTTTTTCACTTTTGTTTCCGGTTGAAATTTTTTGTATTAATCTTCTTTTCCCCAAATTCATGCCAATAAAAATGTTTCCTTTTTTTTTTGAAAAATGAGCATTTTTGAACTCCACACCAATAACAACAGGCAAGAATTTTCAAAACTTCCGAACACACGGTCCTAAATGAATCATGACATACAAGATTGCTAGCTGAGTTCAAAATGTCTGAATTTCCATAACAGAGCGCTTTCATTTCTGATAATTTATATAGGATTTTATGCATATTTGCTTTGAAATTTGTTCGTTTTATTTTAATTCCGCTTCTATTTCATTTTCCCGCTCATTACCACTGTGTTGCGCTCTGTCAAACTTCCCTTTTGACATTGTCAAAATATTTAAAAGCTCAAACAAACAATCACTCACGTTGCTTTTGAGATGAGTTTGCCTCTTTTTGCAATCGTTTGTTTTTTTTTTGTATTTTTTTTGATTTTATATTCTAGTAGGTCTGTATGACGGGTACAACTGACTTGTATATGTGGTTAAAGAAGTCGTCGTTCGTTCGCAATTTTTCAACAGCCATATTCAATATTTGTTAATATATATATGTGTATGTATGTATATAATAGTACTAGTATTTTAACCATTGTTAATGAAAATATCGAAGAAATATTTACAAACCGAAAGGAAATCAAATCTGTCTCTACAGGTTAATTATTCAATTCATTTTCGTTTTTTTTTTATTATCAATTCCTACAATTTGATAAATTGCATATATATGCAATTGTATCTACAGTTGAATGAATTCATCTTTAGCGCCTAAAAATTGTCAAAAAGTCTTATAAATTCCATCAGACATAAATTACTTGGCGGCAAGATATCATAGAAAAAAAAAACAAAAAAACAAAATGGAAAAAATCATTTTCTACCCATTTTCCAAAAATAAACCATTTCAACGAATGTTACTTTAATAACATTGAATAAATAAGAAAAAACATAAGTGAGCGATTTCATATAGGTATAAAAAATATGAAAAAGATTTAAATTTTTTAGTAGGGTACTATGTCATATTATGGCAATTTTGCATAAAACAATTTTGCATAGAATTGCATACATCAAGGAATTTTCTTTCGGGATTGCGGCACAGTTCACGCAAACACTAACTTTTCAATACTTATACTTCTTCTTCTTCATTGTCTATTGAGCTTTTCAAACAAAGAGGAATTAAAAGTGGACAAAGCAAAGAACTTATTCGGATGATTTTTCAACGATTATCAAAAAAATTCAAACTGATCACCCAAAAATAATTTTGGGTTAATTTTCTCACGCTTCAAGGCACTTTGCACACACCCAAATCCACTGGGAATAAATATGAATAATCATCCAGAATAAGTTATATAGAGTAGAAAATGGTCTTTTGTTGTCTTCGTTCAGAAATTCAGGTCTTATAACCCTAAAACAGGTAAACAAGATGTTGTATGACTAACGTATTTTCGCTCATTAAACGTCCACTGCATTTAGAGTTAGACTTTCATCTTTCACTCGTTTAATAGATCGTTTTAAGTTATTATAAAGTAAGATAGTCAAAAATAAATTTCCTTAGATTTTGCTCTTCATATATACTTTACAACCTCAAACCCCCCTCTCTTCATTGCCACTACATTTCACTATCTTCTAAACTGTACACAACATTCACTAAATCCCTAATGCCTTTGCAATCTCCAATCTCCATGACAATATATTTTGCGTTCAAATGAACATGCCAATAAACATAAAGATGAATAAAATAGTTGTGAAACTCTTAAGCGAAAAAAGCCCCCAACGGCGCTTAAAATGCCACCGGAGTCTGCAAATAAAACAATGATATATGACAACATCGCCTAAATGTAGGCAACGCTTTAGGCGTCAAAGATTAGGCAAACAACCAACCTGTATGTGATTTCGTGCCTCTGCACACTCTTCCACGCTCCTTCTCGTCTTCTTCTACTTTACTATGTAACGAAACCCAAATGTGCAGCTGTACTTCTTTGCTGAATGCCTGTGTATTTGTGAGCATCTGCCAGCATCGTCATATGGTCACTAGGCTGGCTGCCGTTGTTAGCGCGCTTTTAGGCATCGTAAAATTTCTCTAAAAGCCGCGTATGCACACACACGGGCGCACGAGATGATGAACAGTATCAGATTGTGTCTACTGTACTGAGCACTTTAGAGCACTTTATAGGCGTGGGCAGCTCTGTAAAGGTTGTTAATGATTTTCTGAGAAATTTTGGATTTGGTTGTGGAAATTTGTTTTCATGCGAAGTTTGGTTGTTAATCGTGTATACATTTAATCATATTTTGTTTCTGAAGCATTTACTACATTTAATTGTGTTAAGTTATAAAGATATAAGTTTTAAACATTCTTCGATGTGAGAAATTCTTGTTCTATTTTATTTTTTTTTTTTTTTATTTCAAATTTGTTCAAAATGCACTTTTTTATTTTAATTTGATTTTAATTACACATATTTTCACAATCATCATCCTCTTCTTTTAATTTAATCCATTTTCATCTCTTCTGCTCATTTTCCGTCTTTCGCACGCTTTTGTTCTCACTTAATTATTCATCACCATCTCATTGCCGCTATTCATTTTGGCTTGCTGCTGTTGCTTGACAGCGTCAGCTTCGTTTAGAATTTTCTATAAATCACCATAAAATGAAGCATGATTTGCGCGAAAAAATGTCAAATTACATACACATACACACACACACAAACAGAATTCACATTTCGCACTGCGGGCGTTCGTCGGCTGTCGTGTTAGCCTTGACGTGAACACTGTGTTTTCTTTCAACTTTTTTACTTGCTTTCCCGGTTGCTGCGAATACCACCGATTCCACTTTCTTTACACTTGTCTTACACTCGCACAAAAATAATAACATTTCTACAATAGTCGCCTTAATTCATTTCCACTTTCCGGAATTCATATTTTACTCATCACTTTGCACGCAGCGTCTAACACTTTTACATTCTTAATTTTACTTGTTCTATTTGTAAATTTTCACTCGTTAATTTTTACTGTGTTGCTTCAGATCTCGCTCTTTGTTATTTCTTTATTTTATTTGAATGGTTATTTTTATATTTGTATGCTTTTATTGAAGAATTCTCTCACTCTTCGCACTCCGTTCGCCTATTGGCGCTTTTCAGTGAAAGCCCTCACTCACTTTCACGCTAAAGCTCTCCACTGCGCTGTGTTACGTATACGCCCCGGCGCACCCTTGCGAGTTGCCTCACGGTCAGCGCTTGTTGTTGCTGTAGCCTACCATTTTCACTGATTTAGACTTGTCTTTTAGTCTTTAGACTTTTCTCTTTAGACGCCGTTTTGACAGTTGAAGCTGTTGTTGCTGTTGTTGTATTTCATTTTTTGCCGCAAATCTTGTAACTTGACTGCTGCTTTCTACACTGTCGACTCCGCCAATTGCCACTTTACACAAGGCTTTCAAGCACTTTACAGCAGGGGTTTTATTTAATTTCTACACAATATGTTTTTGCGAATGTGTGCGTGCGATTTCTGTTTTCTATGCCGGCGGCGTGGCTGCCACTGTCGCACCACTAGTGCAAGTAGCAGATAGTTTTCGTGGTTGCGGTTTTATGATTTATTAAAATTTGCATTCATATATAATTAGGAGTTGTATATGTGTGTGGTGGAATGCTTGTGTGTTAATATTGAAGAACACACGTTTCACTAGGGTCTCTGGGGAGAGCGCATACATGTGTTGTAATTATAAGCAGGCATATGCTTTTCGCAGCCTCTTAGAAGCCCTTTAGGGAGGAGATTATGAAAAAACTTTAAAATTTATTTAAATTTAAAATATTTGTTAAAGCAAATTTCAACTTTTTGTTCTGCATATGCCTCAACTTAATTACACATTAAATACACAAGTTTCGAAAAATATTTTCGAAAATTTCTAATTAATGACATAAATCCCCGAATTAAAAATTTGTTGTTTATTTTATGGAAGGCTTCCTTATACGCCTTAAGGCAGATTTTGTAATATTTCCAATTTCACTATCTTCCCTTAATGGCAACTCTATTATCAAAAATTCTTAATTAAAAATCTTCCAAATACGATGTCAATAACTTTCTTAAATTAGTGGCAACTCTATTTCAAACTTGGCTTATATTGAACACCTCTTACATATATTTCAAAATTCTTTCTTAATTGATTAAAACTCGAACAATTTTATAATAATGTCAAAAGGTGGCAACACTATTTCAAGAAACATCGAAGCGAAAACTTTTGAGAATACTGCCCGTAAAACTACATAAGTGTGATTTCTTTGACAAAAATAGGTGGCAACTTTATATGCAATATCAGTAATTTAATTTTTTTGCAGTAGGTGGCAACATTATTCTGAAATAAATCTTACCCAAAGTTTTCTGTAATAGGTTGGATTTGATGTTCATAGATTGCATTTTTTTGCGTTTTTCGCGAACAACTCATAGCTATCAATACAACCCACTCAACTTATTAATGGTGCACGGATGTTTATCCACTCTCCTCTCTCCTTTACGATGGATAGGAGTAAATTGAAATTTAATGCAACGAAAATGAACGGTTTCATACTATGACATTTCCATGCCTCAAACACTTTACTAATAAATTTATGGAATATCTGTCAAATTGGAAAAGCTTAAAGCGCTTTGCAGACTCATAAATCTCCAGGTGTGTTCTGTTCATTGCTCAACTTTTGATCTGCCAAGAGAATTTCATGCTCTAAACTATAAAGTATGTAATTACTATAATGAAGTTGTGATGGAAAAATTAAGAAATTGTAACAAAAAGATCCTTTTGAATATTGTTTTCTAGAAAAAGGGGCTTTTGGTAGCTCACTTAGCTTCAAATAGAAAATTGTTAGACAATAAAAATTTAAATATCCTGTACCAGAAAGTAACATTTTCCAAACACTTAAGCAATATTATCTGGCATATGAGCCATAATTACTTTAACTTCTCCTCATTCATTGAACACTTTGTTCACAAGTTATTTCTACGCAGAAAATTACTGTTACCAGACCTGCTAGAATATCAATTTGTAAATATTTCAACTTCGGAGCAAATATGTGTGCATTAGCACACGCACACATGCAAGCGCGTACGTGTTCAGCAAACTCATGAATTGGCAAACCGAACAGCAACTGAAAAGTCAACTCAAAAACCATTTGGAAATTACAGCATTCACATTTATGTAAATAAGTTCGAAAGTGCATAAAATGTGGCAACTGCTATTAGTCAGTGTTCGAAGAAATAAATAGCTTTTGGCTACAAAAATAAGCAATTTCAAATTTGTACCAACTATACTTACGAAAATGAGAGACTGCAGTTCCAAGAACCTAGTGGAAAATATTTCGAGAAAACATTTTCCAGCTTTGAACTTCGCTTATTAAAAAAAAGTGAAATATGATGTATTTTGCTGTTTTTAGCAATATTCGAAGAGGTCAAATTTTTTTCTAACTCACAGAAATTTAGAACTAGTGGATTAGCGTATTAAAATTTATTTGCCGCACTAAATATTACCTAATTATAGAGCCTGTTTACTATAGCGAAACACTCCTACTCAGTTTAAAGTATGTAAATTGTCTGTGTTGTAGTATTGATGCCTATTACCAAAACTGTGGTAATATTTAGAGGGCCCTCGATGGTAAAAGGGTCCAAGTTTTCGTTATTATCAAGTTTTTAATTCTACTTAGAGCAGACAGGAGAGCAAGAACGAACAGTTCGATGATCCCATATTAAATTAGATTTGTATGATAAGTCACGAAGTTCGAACTTTCTCACTTTTGTCAGTATAATATTTCTTACGTTTCTTTTGAATTTTGCTCTCGCAAATATGTATTGTTTATTGCAACAAAGCCAAGCATAGTCCCGAGTTTAGTGGTTAGACCTAAGCCAAGCTTGGACCCAGAGAGAGCCAACCAAGATGTTGAGTGCAACTGTTTTGAAGCATCAAGTTTCCGTGTCATTTTAGGTGTCATTTAAAATAATACTGCCACATAAAAATCTATTTATCTTCTTGGTATATTTTTTTCAAGTGGATCATTCGCCGTTTACCTTTCTCATTTATTATGAAGTTTTAATGATTTGTCGATTGCAGTTAATCTATTGTGATTTTTAATTTATCGCGTGTTACATATCACTCGGTACTTGTAACTAGTAATTTGTAACGAGTAAGGAATAACTAGTAAAATATTTCGTGTCACTTGTCACTTATAATTTGCCCTTGTCACTTGTCATTAATAATCAACTTTAAACATTTTGTCATATCCTCGAGGTTTTAACTTCAAACAGAGACCAACCGAATTTGCCAATTTAAATTATATGGTTTTATATAATATATAATATAATATAAATAATTACAAAATATATAATATAATTTTCAATATATCTAAATTATGTAAGTATTAAAGACATTTTCTATCCTCTAAACAATTCATAACGAACTTGTTAACTATAAATTCACAATTTTGGCCTTTAATAAAATGAATAAAGAGGCAACCATTCACAAGTAGACTACAGTTGCCCAGGCAAACTCGTGGACAACACAGTTACTCCAACAAAATTTGGCTTTTGTTAACACGAGCATTGCCATGGCAACCAAAATGCAATTTCAAGGGTATCTACTTAAAATTGTATCCATGTATTATTAAGAATCTGCGGTTTAGTTAAGCTGGGTTAAACTGTTGCCGAAATTATTGTGAGGCTTCTTGTAAAATTATTTGCCTTTTTGTTAATGAAACCGAGTTGTGTTTAAAAACCGCATTAGTAACTGGCAAAAATATTTAAATTAAAAATTGAAAAGTTATTGAAATGATTTCAATAATGGTTTTTTTTCTGCTATCCCTTAACGGTACCGGAGCATTATATTATAAGGAATTAACAAGTTTTCGAACAATAATTTAAAATCCTCTTAACTTATTAAAAAGTGTAAAAGTGGCAATGGTTGACTTGATGTTGTCTTTTTTGGAACAACCAAAGATTAGCTTAAATAAATAAACTCTGTATAAATAATATCTAGGCGCAAAACAGTTATCATTGCTGTTATCATTACATAAACACATACTTCACTTCAAAAACGGGGTAATTTTTGGAAAACATTTTGATATTTTTACATTTTAATGCATATAAAGGATTTATTTGACAAAAAGTTATTATTGAAAATTATAATATCTCTCAAAATTCATGATTCAATATGGCATACGTACACTCACTAACACTTTAAAATATAGAATATTGAAATAAATTTACCAGCTGTCACAATTCGGCATACCGACTCCACTCAAAACTGACCAACAATTTGTCCCAACTTCACCATAAACTATTTTCCAAACAGCTCAACATTTATTTCTTGCTCATGTATTTAATAACTGTTAGCTTCGAACTTTTTATTCACTCTTTAAATTTTATTTTTTTTTGAAAACTACAAATCAAACTCGCGCGCTTTTCACGCCCACAAAGGAGTGCCGACAAATTTTCGGAAACGCGTCGATTTCAAGAGGCTTCGAACACTCGCTTTATGCTTGGGCACTGAGTTTTACAAACGTTCACTTACGTTGTCGAAACAAAACTACTACTTGTTGGTCGGTTGTTGTGTTTTGTTGTGAAATGAAAACAGCAAAAGCTACCAGCCCGGCGACGGGCAAGACATTTAAGCGCAATCCAAGCCAAGCAGCAGCATCCTTGCAAGGAGTTTAAGAGTGAATTTCTCGCAAAAGCGAAATTTGCGGAGAGCATGTTGAAATACAAGTACAGAGAGCGTAATATGAGCCTGTTTACTGTGAGCTCTTCAGGTTGGATGTGGGGAGTAGCTTTCTTGCAGACAAAAGCTCTACATGAAATCTTCTTTAAGTTGCGCATAAGCCGTGTATCTATTAAAATTGCATTAATCAATGCTTAGATTTTAGTATGTTATTTTGAATTTGAATTTTGAAATGTATTTATGCTCATATACTAGAAAGGTTATTTATCTATTCAGCTCACAGTAACAACTAGTAAACCACTCCTTAAATAAGTTAAACCGTCAATTTGGTATGATATAAAATATATAAGGTAAGCCAATTTGTATAAATTTAACAAAATTAAGGAAGTTTACAATATGGCTAGTTTAGAAATGATTTCAATTCGAAAAAATTTAGAAAAACTATTTATTGGGGACTTGAAAGTTCTGATAATCTTTTGGTGTCATTATTAAGTTTAATTGACTAAGTAAGATATTAATTGACTCAGTAGAAATACTACAGATTTAATAGAAAGTGTTTAGAATGAACTACAAATAATTTCGGGATCCCGAAATTTCGGGATTTGATATTTTGTACACTTTACTTATTGTGTCTATATTATTATAGTTCGCATTAAATTTAAGATAACATATATAAAAATACATATTTTATTTTCTTGCAATTAAGTATGAAAATCATTGTGATTTACTTTATTACCGAAATGATATTTTGTAATATTTTTCTAATAATATAATTAAAAGTCAATACTTAAAACATAATCTAAACAGTGAACAATTTGATTTTAGTTTTCAATCCAGTTCTAAAAATTCCAATTATATATATATTTAAACTTTAGTAAACTAAATTTTTTTCCAAATCGCTCGTGCACATATAAGTATATGCGTTTATATTGTAAAATTTATAAAAAGTGATTCTTCACATTTTACTACATACTTTTACTACATATTTACTCCGAAATTTTTCGGAGTGCCATTTTCAAATATCTTTTATCTACTTTTATAGTAAAAAAATATGATATACTGAATACTGAAGATATTTGAACATTCGATATTAGGAACGAACAGGAAAATGCTTACAGGTAAATGAACTTCATACATAAGTTTGTTTGTTCCATTTTATTAGTATTTAAAGTTTTTGTCGTCGAATCCCGAAGATGTACGAGATCCCGAAAAGTTTCAGAACAAATAAATTAAGATATTTAAATAAATAAATTTATTTTACACAATTTTGCTGTATTCAACGATTTTTCAACTGATAAATTGGAAATAAAAGACTTAAAAAAATATTCCTGACTTCGCTGATTTTAATTCACTTCATTGATTTGTAATTATTTTCATCTTGAATTCAGTTTTTGTCATATGTTTGAGTTTTATCTGAATTTGCGCCACTGTTTGTCGCCTAGCAACCTCTATGAAATACATGAACAATCAAAACTAATGCAATCAAATACCACACACACTTACATAAATGCACACACACACTCACACAAACATGTCCATACGCATTTTCATAAATTTAGTATTTCCAAAGTATTTACTTCATTTTCTCTTACAGAAGTGAAAACTTGTTGCTCGTAGTTGTCACCAAGCAACAAAGTTTCTTGCATACCTGCAGGCGCAATAACACTCGCCCACAACTAGTCAACAAACACACACATAAAAGCGTTGTGTGTTTCACTGTGGCTGCCTAGCATGTTATTTGCTATGAACAATGCGTGCAATCACAACTATTATTCCCCACTGTGTGTGTGTGCGTTTGTGTGTGTGTGTGTCTGGCTTATCTCCATTTATGCCTGTTTATGTGTATTCTCTGTTGTATTCTTATTTTACGCAATTGCTGTACAAAAAGTTTAAGTTGAAAATTTTCCATTTTCTTCTCTGTCGGAAAATTTCCACTCTCCCATTCCCTCTCCACCTCCACACTGGTCCCGGAGTGTTGCCAATATGCGCCAATGGAGTGTATGACTTTATACGACCGAGTGTGTGTGTGCCTGTGTGTGTAACAAGCGTATGTGCATAATTGCGGTTGTTACAGGGGTGCAGTATACAACAACAGCAGCAACAGCAATAAAAGTTACATGACACTCGTTGCAACAATGGGCGTTTGTGGTGCACATAACAAGTGAGGGGACATCGAGCTGTGAATGATGGCCTAGTCGTTTGCTAGTTTTTCGCAAATATCTATGACAAGAGCAACAACAACAGGAGCATCAACTGTTGCTGCAACAGCAGGAGCCGGCACTCTTGGCCAATTTGACTTGGCCAATGCGAGTCTACAGTGCGATGCGCTCCTATGCTCTTCTGTGCGCCTGGTTGAAGTATTTCGGTTTTAAAAAATTTCGGCAATTTTTACTTCAAATTTAGGCCAAATATAAATTATACAAAGTTTTTCTAAACAAAAATATCAAGTTTTTTCTAGTTTTTGTTTCTTTCAAAAGGAAAAGGAAAAAAAAAAGAAATGTTTCTATTTGGCCAAAATTGCAAAAAGAAATTATCGTTGCACTGGAATTGCTTTACACACTCACACGTCCGATTGTTTGCATATTTTTCCTTTTTTCTTGACAAAGCAATGGGGTTCTTTCTCTGGAGTAAATCAGATTTTTGTGATGTAAAAGCATGGTGAAGTGACTCAAACCATTAGAAGAGGAAACGTGTTTTGCTAAGCCCATGTCGTGTTTACAATGTGCAACTCATATATGTATTAAAAGCTTAAAAGCTTTCAAAGCTTTTATAGATGTCCAAAACTCAGGGCAAACTTTAGATAATTTTACAAAAGTCTTGTTGTTTCAGTGTTAAATATAATAATTCAACAGCCCTTTGAAGCTTTTGGAAAATTTTTGAAGCTTTTCATAAATCTCTTATAGCTTTCGAGAAAACTTTTGAGCTTTTGGGAAACATATTATAAACATATAAGGTTTTAAACTAAGAATATGGTAATGCAATATGAAAGCTACTAAAACATATTTCAGTATAATCGAGTTGGCCATATTACAGCAACCGAAAAGCTTATAATTACCATAGCCATGAGTATTGAAATTCAATCTAAATATAAGTAAACATTGTTAAATAAAATGTACGAGAGAACCGTATAACCCCGAAAAAGTGCCTTTATTATTTCCGATATTTTCAAAAAGTTAAGCTTTCTCTAATAAATACGGACAACCTTAAAGAAGTTTGCGTTAATGACTAAAGGTATGAGATCCAAAGTATTTCAGCCTTAGTCTCACAAAAAATAGTTGATTGTGCCACGTCTTTTTCTAGACAACTTTCTGCAATCTTTTTAGTTGCATTATGTGGATGTCCTTTAAACAGTTTCCTTCAACCTTGCTGGAAAATCGCATGCGGTTTTCCCTGAGCTAGAAGTTGGACATTTCAACTGTAAAAGAACTGAGGGTTGAGCAACGGTGTTTATTTAAATAGGCACATTCCCGGAGGAGAATCCAGTGGTACATTAAAGGCAGTTACGTCTGCTTGAAAACGGCGCAGTGGTCTAAAAGCCTGAAAATAGAACTTGTGGAGAGCTCCCGACAACGTGCTAGTTAGCATGCTAAGACACCTTTGAATTAGCTCGTAGACCATGCCCATGAAGATTGATGCTAGCCTCAGCATATTCTCAAGGTTTGGTTAATGTTTTCAGGTATCCTATCCACATTAAAGTGAGAAGTAACCAAAACCTAAGGAAACGGTTATTCTCAGATTGTCCTTTTAGTGTCCATAAATTTTTGTAACATAACAACTTATTGACACAATATTCACGAGAACAACAATTATAGTTCCCTGAAAATCTCTCTCCTCTACCATGACGCAGCAACAATTATTATAGCCACATAATGAGCACATCATCATTTTTGCCAAAATCTTAAACGTCATCAACATTATGTGTCGCGGCACGCTCCCAACACCAACGTACTCAGCCTTGTCAACAATGAGCTCTTTGTGTCCTTGCTCCGCTTTTATGCGCCTTTTATTATAATTCCCTCTTCACTTGCTCATATTTTTGTTATTGTTTTCGGCGCCATGAAAACTACAAACACGAAGATTTTGTTTCTTTTTTATAATTCAAGCACACGCCTTAGAACATAATCCATTTGCATAACATACTTTATGTACATAAATCAGGTGCCTGCTTGCTCATTTAGTACACACAATTTCAGTTTTAGTAGTTGGGAAATGTTTTTTTTTTTTATTTCTTTTTTATTATTATCGTTTGTTTCCCTCAAACTATTTCTAAAAATTGTTCTCCAATTGTGCACCGTTCAGACTTTTTGCCGCTGTCTTTCCACATGTTGCCGTTGAATTTGATGTCTTTCAACTTCAGCGTGCTTTCCTTTTATTCGCTCTTAACGGTAAGGCTACTTCATTTCCGAATTCTGTACACACTTATTTTCCTATCATTACTTTTATAGTTTATTATTCTCTATTCTTTCTTTTTGCACAATCTTCCCCCAATACTACTATAATTGCGCAAATCCGCCAATTTAAATAAATTAAATTGAGTAAATTAAGTTATAAATGGAATTTTTGTTAAAGCCTCTTAATACTTGGTTTCCCTCCATAATACCAAGGGCAATGTTGAAGCATTATTACAACTTGGAATCATAGAGTTTATTATATTCAGAGTGGTTGGAGACCAAAAAGAGCACAGTTACACTAACTTAACCTCCAAAACGAAGCTGAGTAGTCTCGATCTCAATCTCGATAACGATCTAGAGAAGTCTTGGTATATATTTGAAAATAAAACTGCCAGTAATTCACTCGTGCTCTCGTCTAATATAAACTGCACAAAATAACTCGCACGACTACAAAAACTATAATCAATGATCTGCGCCAAGAATTATAGAAATAGAGATTTCGACAATTTCGTTCAGCTACTTTTTTTGTTGTGAGTTTGGCAGAAAAATACATGGCAAGTGACGTCATGAACGAAAATTAAAATTTGACAGTTGGATTTGCTTATGGCGCTACGCCGCAATTTTTCCTCTAATATTCATCAATATATTTGAACTATCAAATCTCTCAAAACAATTGGACTGAGAACTCATTCTTCAAAGCGTCAGCCTGCGGCTATAACAGAAAGATCTGCAGTAGTACCCATTTCCATCTTAGCAGATTATACTCTCAATGCCTCAGTATATATATACATAACCCGTTATTGTTAAACAAATTGCGGGCTATTACAATCTCTAGCCTCTCTTTAAAAAAAGCTACAAAGACTATTTCTTTCTCGATATAAAGTCCTCTCTATTGGCAAACTGATTTAAAATATCTTCTAAGAATTCAGTTAAAGTAAGACCAAATTTAAATTTTCACTTAAAACGTAAAATTTTAGCTTAAAGTATTCGCTGTAAGTATTGGACAACAAAAAGACTCATCATAATTTGCAAACTTTTTGGCTTTCTGTCTATCCACTTATAGTGGACACCCACTTCATTTACCCTGTACAGTTTCGAAAATTGTCATGTATTGTCGACAAATTTGACATTCAGTGAATAATATCTAAAGCTGAAGTTTATAATATTATGCAACTAGGCTTGGCGCCTAAAAGTATGCATGCCGAATTGGAATATTATACCAATGTGCAACAAATGCTAACAGCCAAAACATAGTTATTACCTAATGCACGGGTGTACATACTCACGTATTATATGTATATATATATATATATATATACGCTCACAGACGGACACACACATATGCACGCCAAATTATAAGCTTGTTTGCAAATATTTGCATTTGAAATTTTTCGGTCATATTTTCCACTGGTCCACTCCACTCGTGTCGAAAACTCATGGGTGTGTTTGATGGAAACGGAAAATCCTAATGCTACTCAGGGTCGATAGAGGAAAGAGGGAATGTGCATAAATATGTACATATGCACAAATGCATTCATTTTGTTGCATGAGAATTAAGCACGCCAAAAACACACTCATGAGAAAAATTTTTTATAAGTATTTCTTTCGGTATGTGTGTGTGCGCGCTGCCATTAAAGTACCGAAATGTAAAATTTTTTTAAATTAAAAATTTAATTCGTCCATTCGTTTTTTGTGTGTATGCAATGCATTCGCTAATTGCTGCAGGCTGGTTAATGGAGCCTGTTGGCGCGTTACTCACATACAAATGCAAATGTAAGGAGGAATATGCGTATGCAAGTGCATAAGTAGAAACTTATTCATACCGTTATTATTGACATCACTCGGCGATGATGGTGCATTTGCATAAAGCATTGCCTCAATACGTGGCAGGTATATTTAATCGATATTAAAGTTGTTGAAAATTAAAGCGAGAAGGTGAAATTTGTAACTGGATTAATGAAATAAAGAAATTAAGTCAAAGTGGATCATAAAATACAATTTATTTTCATTAATTAAAAATTAAAAAGCGAATTTTTCTAGAAAAATTTCAATTTTATGTATGCGTATGGAAAATGTTTAAACGATTTGTAAAGTTTAATATTTAAAATATAAAAATTAAATGGTTGCCACATGTTTGAAAATTTTAATTTTCAAAAAATAAAACAACACTTCAATATGGATACTATATTAAGAAGTAAGGTAAGAGGAAAGAGCAGAAAGCGAAAAATTAAAAAAGAAGTTTGATAAGGGCTCCCACGCCTTTAGAAAATGTGAACTCAGATATTTAATTAAAAATTTTTATTGAAAAAAATTTTAAAATCACCGCGCTCTGTTTAAAAATTCACTTCTAAAATTGATATAAATATCACTACTTATGCCGAACATTTTTTGAGAGCGTATGAAAAGAGTGAGAAGAAAAGCGTTGCCAGTAGTTTGAAATGAATAAGTCATAAAAATTGACATGATTGAAGATACTTTTAACGGGGTTGCCACATTTCAATTCAATAATTTAATTAATTACGGTTGCCAATATGTTTGAGAAAACTTGCCACCTATTTTAAATTTCAACTTTAAAAATTTTCATAAAATATTGAAGTAGGAATTTTTTTGATTTAACATTTTTTTGAGAAGTATTGCTACATCCTGCATACATATCATGCAAAAGTCTTACTACACAACTAACCCACTCAGAAAATCTCACCTGCTAATTAAATTATATCATAAGTATCTATGCATGAGTGCACCTAGGTATATTATTATGTCAAATATCACCAGACCGGGCTATTTAGTCACGAATATTTACATCATTGTGATGCAGTCAAGAAGTTTTTAAAGTGATTTTTTACATTACATAAGAGCAACCCATTTACAGCTTCGGTAAAACATACGCAAATGCATACACGCGCACACCTAAATGTGGAATTATATGAAAGTTCAACCATGTGAGCACACGAGCGTCTTCCTCAACAGTCCAAGTTGATTAAGTGCTGTGTTGATTACTTGGCTGAACAGCCAACTATCGTTGGCTATAATCGTTTGTATATTGTATGTATGTGCTCATATGACCAATTTAATTTGTGAAATTTCTGCCACCCTCCCTCACTCGCACCACATTGCAGTGATAGATCCATGTAGTTATTCAGACGGCGCTGAACCTTGGAGTGAGCTCACATGCACATCTACACACATCAACACATACCATCGTTGACTAAAGGATGTGCTCATGAAGAAACATATAGTGCCTTTTAAGCACTCGCATCTAGGTGAGACTTAGACATGTGAGCATGTGTCTGTGTTGGTGAGTATGACCAATAATAGCCGGTTATTGCTGATTTGCTGTCAGCATAGTTTAAGTCTCAACAAGCCTGTTTGGGATATTCAATACAAATTTCATTCGCCAGCTCAATTAGTTTTCCAATCTTCATTGGTAGCTTGAGCAGTTAGGGAAAGGTCGTTCGGAGGGAATTGAATGAGTACAAATTGTTTGTATTTTTCCCTTAGTCGCGAAGTTTTAAGTTTCGAATTTAATTGGAACTAACATGTTTCTGTGTACCAGTTGAGAAAATCGTAAGCAGACGCAGTGGTCATTATGTTCCTCTCCTATGGTATTGGTCCTAAAGAAATCTCAATGAGCTAGCGAACTTAAGTAGGGCTCAAAGATATGCTGTTATTGAAATCCCTGAATTAAGTAAAGTATTAAATAAAGGATTAAGCAAGAAAGTTCAGCTTAGGATCTATGCACTAGAGGACTAGAGGTGATCTCAACTAGAATTACGCAACCTCAAAAGTATGCATCAATTAAAATTAATTAAAATTATTGAAAACTAGAGCATACTTTTAGGTGTTAAGTCTAAATATTCCACAAGTTGTCAAACAAACGATCCGTATCATTGAATAAATTGCAAAACACTACCGCAACAACCAAAAGGAAAATCATGTGCACGGTGAAGAAGTTGCTTTGTTGTTGAGTTGTTTGGAGCTTCCTTCCACTCAAACTCTTAATCAGTTACTCTTTTATGCGAAGGATGAACTTCCGTTGCGGAAGCAGTTTAAATTGTTAGCACTACCGGTTGCTGGAGAATGTCCAGAGAGGGAGAGAGACAGTGAGATTGAGTGAACGAGATAACTTTTATGTGTAGATAAGAAACTAATTCTGTTTAAAGTTTTTATTTAAGAAAAATACCAAATTTAAGTAAAAAGTCCAGTTAATCTCAAAATTACTTTGATGAAACTAAATGGTGAACTAGTCTTTCAACATTTACTAATTAACTGCAGATTATTTTTCATGTTCACTCAAACAAGCCAGCCACACCACCAGTTATATATAAGAACATAACTAATATTAGCTTTGGGTTCAGCAAAATTACTTTTCTCTCCCCCAGCGATTTAAGTTGTGGATCTTCCGACTTTATTCAAAATTAATATTTCTTCGACTCGAGGTTATATAATAAAAATAAAATATTATTTTATATATTGGCCATTTTATGCTATTGGGCCTTGTGGCACTGTATACGAACTGACCAAATATAGATTTGGAAAGATGAAAGGGTATTAAACCATGATCGAACTATCTCTATCGCCAATTGGCTTATGATTTTTCTAAGGTATTAGCTATCTCAGACAGCTGAAGTCAATAACAAGGCGCCTTTATAGCTATATCCAATTTTTTGTGTCTTTTTGTGGGTCTCACTTGAAGTTTTTTAAAGATAACGCAGGCCAATGCCATTCACAGTTCCATATACAATTTATTAGCATGTTCATCGGGAAGGAATATCGGCTTTCGGATCCGCTATATTCACTTTCTTCGATACAATCGATTAACTCAGTGTGCTACCTGGATTTTGAGCATATTTCTTATGACAGATAGCGTCGTGGGCCTTCAGAGTCTACAATATTGTTATCGAAGAGATGCAAAAGGTTTTGGGTCACAATTTCTCTCATGAATCTGGACTTTAATTTTACAATAATAATAAAATAAAGTGAAGGCGACTTTTCTAGTGGTCACACCCTAACTCAAAACACATAACACAACATGGAGTCGCTTCTTTTCATTTAAAGGCAATACGAATAATAACGAGGGACTTCAGAGATTTCATGAGAATATGCTGCACTAAGAACCAATTTTGTCATTTCACCGCACAGCACATTCCCCTCGGGTTCAACCATTTCTCCTTTGATAAAACACACACACACACGCACTTAATAATAATAAACACCATTTTCCTCGTGATTAAATGCCACACTGTGGTATTTACACTTTAAATGTGGCAACGTATGCGTGGCAATCTATTTTAGAATATTCATGGGCAAAAATTATGCTTGCATGGTTGTATGCGTGTGTGTGTTGGTGTGAGTCTGTAAGTAAATGTAAATTGTACGCTTTGTCGCTGACTGACTGCCACTACATCGTTCATTTTCAGCGTCAGCTTGTCACTTGTCAGCGTGCGTCATGTTGCACAATCGCGTTGCAACATTACTGCTCACAGCAATGGTAAATACAGAATGCAATGTGGTAAGAAAAAATGGCGCGACTTACAGCAGTTGTTACATGTGTTGATGCACTTTATTTTAAGTATTTCAACAAGCACAAATAAAAATAAATGGAAAATTTATAAAAAATAGCAAAAAGAATGTGATCAAAGGCAGGGTAAGTAAAAAAATAGTGAGACATATATCAAATGTAATTCGAGAAATGCAATGTGTAGCTACATAATATAAGGCGAAACTAGAGGGGCTTGGTAAAGAGTCTGTTAAATTTTGTACTTAAAGCTTTTAGAGTTCAGGTCTGTTGGCGCCCTAGCAAAAAAGTGTTCCACGGATCGCTGAACAGAGAATCTAAATAAGGTACAATGAGCTGCTCAAACGGCGGTACTCTTCTTTGATTCGCGCTAATACGGAGCTGTGGTCCTAAATCGCTAGTAAGTACGCTTTATTAACAAGCTGCTTTGGTTAGCACCGCATTACATATATAATACTATAGGTTTACGAGACTGAACGTTAGCACCTGATAACGAAATTTGTATACACTTACAAGTGGAAATTAGAAGTAAGCTTACTCGGAAGCACTACCCCTCGGGAGCGAACAAGGTCATGATCAATGCGTTCGATTGATACAAATCGACAAATACGATCGAAAACGAGCTGTGCTGTTCGCCCATCTGCATTTCCATACACCAGGCCAGGGATGCTCAATCGGTAATTCTGTTGACCTACCACAGAATTACATTTGTTAGAGCTGATTTCATTATAAATATTCTAAATTTTTAGTAGAAAATATTAAAAAAACGCAAAACAGCCGTGAATAACAATCATTCAATGTCTCATATTCACTCAGTCATAGCATCAAAAACGAGTTCGTCGGCTTGGGCTTGGTTTTTAGCAGAAATATAAATTTCCATAAGAATAATATTTGTGATGCTCAGAGCGTTTTTATTATAATCCACATTGATGAATTGATGATGACACCTCGCTTACTCTCTCTCACTCCCATAGTCACTGAACAGATGTAATCTATCGCGATCAAACCTGAGTGGTGTCTTGACTAGGAGCAAGCACTTATAAACAATAGTGCGGCGCACCTGTGAACCAAATACTCATGAACTCAACTTATTGTGTTTTTCACAATTTTTGTCACAATTCCAACCACTTCACACAAATCGCATATTTCCGCTGATAAAAAAATGAAAATAAACTAATGAAAAATGACGCGAACTGTCGAATGCAAACAGGAAATGTCAACACAGCAAGCTTCGAAGATAGGCGACAGCGAGTGGCAATAAAAGTAACAAGCGAAGAGAAGTCTGCGTCACCTCGTTGCCATACGTAATCACGTGTCACAATAGGAATACGTAGCGTAGTGAGGACTTCCTTACAGCAGAGGTCATAAAATTAATTTGCCTGTGCTATTTTCGTGCTAAATGCCACCACATTTCGAGCGTGTAAAATGTTAGAAAATTATATGTTGCAACACAATTACACGCACCCAGGCAAACACTCGACTACATACATACATGATTGTATGTATTTCAAGCAGAAAGTGATAAGTGCAGTACGTGCGAGGCAAATGCGGATGTGTGGCACAAGGACGACAAGCTAACTTCGTCAATTGCTATGGTGGCCGCACGCGATCTTTACAAAATTTAATTAGTTGTGGCACATTTACAAGCACACACACACACACACACACACAGACATATATTTGCTTTTATTTATATATTTTGCCCCACATGGCTGGTTGACATGGTTGTCCCCTCCCTTAGGTTTCATGCTGTACAATTAAGTGTTGCATACTTTTGTGCGCCCACAACTGACCTCACACATTTTTCATGTGGCGTGTAATAATTTAAATCACATTTATATTTGTGACGCAATTTTAGCGAGGCAGGAAATTTATTTTTGGGAAATTAAAGAAGTGTGGTCATGCGACAATAAGGGCGGTGGGTTGGAATTTTATAATCTCGTGTATAGGAAATCACAGTTAATTGCTCGTTATTTACGTGTATTCATTTATAGGCGCTTCAGTTGGTGAGAGCCCTTGGGAAATCAGAAGAAGCAGCCGCTAAAAATTTGAGTCACCGCTAACAAGTAATGATATATCGGGGAAGTGAACTAAATTCCGGTGTGTGCTAGCAACAAGCCTTTCGAGCACAAAGCAATGAATATTAATTGACCATTTATTGCCAAAATTTTAATTGACAAAACATTTTTTTCTTTGACGAGAATAATACACTTTCCCCTGTGGAAATACCCAATTCCCGATGGCGTCTGCCTGATTCGCTGATCCCTTTTTTCTCTATTTGGTACCATCACACTTTCAACTTTCGACACTTAAAATAAACTATACCACGTAGTTTTCGTTTGGTCCTCCCTCCAAAACAAAGTGTCTACCCGAAGCCCTCATATGCTCAGTGGATTCGGAACATTTTGATCTCTACTATGTTGACACTTTGGCAAACTTTATATCCACGTATCAATCGCTGAGTGCACACGTATACTTGCGTGTATGTGTTTGTATACATACTTAAGCACTATCCGATGCAACTAAGCCAACAGTGGAATCTGTTGAAACGGCAATTTGGTGCACTACACACGCAAAAAAGTCAACTAAACTAAATCCCCCATCAACAGGCGGAAACCTCTAGACGCCAGCGACAAAGCGCCGGTGGCGTGTGCATGTATTATTAAATCTATATGGCTTTCAAATTGAGCATTAAATTTAAGCTGCTTTAGCGCTTGACACGTTTCTAGTAGCTTCGTTTGTTTCTTGCGCTTTTATTTTGCTTTGTTTACATCTTTAGTGGCTTTCAATGTCATCTAAGTGACTCAAAGAGTAGAAATTTATCACTATGGATTCGGTATGTAATGAGTTTAAAGTGTTTTAAAATGTTACAGAAACTCAACTGGGGCCCAATTGGCTTTCGTGGAGTCTTAGAGGGGGTGTTCTATCAACATAAGTAGATATATACGTTCCAGGTAGCGTAAACGAAACTCTAAGCACTTTCGATTTGTCAAGATGGTTCGTGCGTTTTTTCCAAAGGTAACCGCTATAACCAAGTAAGATAATACCTGGAAAATCCCGACGGAATTTAGAGATTTATACTTTCTAATTCACCCCTGCGATGGAAGGAAATCAAAACCTTTTTCTTTCCTTTTAATTTTAAGACAATTTTAAGCTACTAAATTCTATTTTGGTTCTGATAGCCGCTTTATTTTCTATAATTCATACTAAATTTTGCGATTTTAAATCCAATCCTAATTCCAATTAAATCCAAATCAATTTCTTCCAATTTATGATTGTATTTTCCCACCCACTAAAACGGTTAAAAGATTTAAGGTACTAATTTTCACAACATCTTTTCACAACTTCACAATTACCGTAAACTTGCTTCAAACTTCCAACACTTTATTAATAAAAGGTACAAAGGTACAAAGGTAGCTGGTTCGCAGCAGTGCCATTCAGGCTATTTCTTTGATAAATATGTAGTTTTGTGCTTTGCATTGTCGGCCTTATGTCGGGTCAAGGTTAAAATGCGCAAATCCAGCAGTTAACCGCTGAATAACGCGTCAATAAAAACGCGCTAAAATATGTCCAGCATAAAAGTTAACAAATTTTCTTCACTCAATAGCCTGCCTGGATAATAATAAAGTTAGGCAACATCAAAATTTTATTTTTATTGGAAAAAGTGGTAATAAAAGTGGTAAATAAAAATAAAGTAAAAACTAGAGAAGTTTACGATTACAAGTAGGTTATGAGTAGAGCACAAAAGATGATGGCAACAAAGGGGTTGAATAACTTATTTTCTCTCCAAAATCTCCAAAGACACTTCTTGGTAAGCTCAGATATACAAGATTCGAATCAAGAACCACAGCTATCCGCCTTTCGCCATAAGTTAGATCATATTTTGAAAGGAATTACTGCATTTGTGACGCAAAGTACTAGAAAAATAAGGCTCAGCCCTTAGCGAAGTGACGGGCTTTAAAAACTTCAACTTATCAGCTCTGGAAGCTTTGAAAAAGTTGCAGACATTACCTTTCAGTGGTGAAAGACTAACGAAATCGTTCTACAACTACTCCTAAAATATTCAAAAAACTATAACAGTGGGCGTGGCGCGGTAAATTTTGCTGAACCAATTTCCATCAAAAGTTGGTGCATGACATGGCATTGGCATTCGTAAGTTACAGTTTCAAAACGGAAGACGTTCTTATTAAGACGCTTCTTATATAACAATTAAATCCCATAAGATTATTTCACTTTACAATAGGTAAATTCAGCATCAATTAAATTATTCAAATGAAACTGAGCACAAATAGTGCTTTTAAGGTGTGGCACCCCGCGTCCAAAAATGGCCGAAATCGAAATTTAATATACCGAAAATAAAAATCAATTAGCAAAATTAAGTGAGTGTTTAATCTCGGACATGCTATACTTGGACATGTTTGGTACCAACAATGGATGAAATCGGTCCATGAATTACTCCAGTGGAGTTTAAGCAGAATATCTGGAAACAAATTTTGAGTTCTCTTAATAAAATTGAGAGGAAATATGTTCCTGAGCGTTATTAGTTTAATGCCGCAAGTAAATGAAAGCAATGCAGACCTTCCCTGTCACCCCGAGATCCAATATACCCAATATATTGAATTTTGAGTTTCCGCTTCACTTAATGCAGTATATATTTGTCATTAGGCATAGTAATTTAGACCTTGGTCTACTACTACTTTCTATATATAAAGTTCGGCTGCAACCGAGCTTAGCCCTTTCTTGCTTATTTTTTAGAATTTTTTTTATTTATCTGTTATCATAATTTTTTTTTAAAGAAATTGTTCTTCCTTCGCTTTGCTTCTCGCCTCTCACTGCTGCCTCATATGCTCTGTGCTGCTGTGTGCCTTCAGCATTTCACAGCGGAGCCAAATCTAAAGCTGTGCGCTACCAGCTTAATGAAGAGCTATTATGCATTGTCACTTTTTAATTATTCAAAGTAAAGAAACCTACTGAACATTTTTGTATTTTTTCGGATTTTCTAACACAAAAGTTTTATAGTTAACTCAATTAAAATACTAATAGCTTATAAATAATTATTTTTAGAATAAATAAACGCAAATTGACTGAATTCAACTGATATTTTTATGTAGCTAAGAAGTTTTACTATACTTCCTTCACTTTTATTTATTTATTAACAGAAGCGTGAAATTTATATTTTGTAGTGGAAAAGAAAATTTATATATTTATAATTAGTTAATTATTTATTTTATGTAACTCTGCACGGGACAGAGACCACAATACGGCCGCTTGGTGCCATATTTCGATTTACTGGATTTACCGAATGGCGGTGCCGGATTCACATCTAATGCAAATATAGCATCCCGAATATATAACAAACCTGTAATGCCCATGATATATTCATGACCTGTGCATTGTTTAGGCAGGCAGGCAGTAAAACCTCCCTCTTTGCCCGGGTATAGAAACTCCACAAGATAGTCTACGGAACGCATATGCGCACAAATAGGAGAGGTGCAGCCATTGGGGTGTGGATGTAAGCCCGTCGCATAGAAATCAATATGGCCCACGGCTCAGCTATGCCCAGCACACCGTAATTCGAATAAATTATTTCGACAATATGTGCGTCGTCTTTTCGAATCCTTTGACTTCCGCTTAGACACATCATCGCCGGATCCAAACCTGTGATGTGTACTAACTTTTCGCCCGTGTTTTCCTCGAAATGTCGACCAGTGCGACCGACAATATGCGCACCCCAACTATGACCGATTAGGTGTATATTCGGTAAGGGTATCGCTTCCGTCAACAACGCAAGTCCTTCGGCTAGACCAAAGGCAATATCGTCCGTATTCAATGCGGCCCAAGTATACAAGGTAGTCAGGTATTGGCCCACATCAAGTGCCTAAAATTTAACGAAACACCAATGAATGGAAATACAGGCAGCAATATCTCTGCAATCTCTGCAATGCTATGCCTGCAGATTTACCAGACTCACCAGAAAATTCGCAACGACACGACAGTTAAACACCTTGACCATTTTGTCTATGGTGTCGGAATTATTCACTGTTTGCGTCCAACCGTTGACCATAATGACCAACTTCTTACTCGAATCGAAATAGGGATTTTTCAAAAGTTTCTTCACATCCCTTATTGGGTAAGAGTATTTCGAACAGGCTGTGTGCGGTTGGAATTTTATCTGCGTCAAATCCACTATTGGCACAAGCGGTTCGATTTTAATCCATACGCTACCTCAGATAAGAGGTCAACGGTTGTTATTCACTGTGTAATTTCCTTAGGAAAACTTACAACACTTACATAATTCATGCAAAATACCAGAGACAAGCCTTGACGGATAACCGATTAACATATTGGCGGTGTAAGAACAAGTGTCCGTTTTTGGGACCAAATCAGTCACCACCTTTGGCTACGGAACTTAAAAACCCCCCAAACATATTTATTAATGCTGCTTCCGTACCACTATTGAAAAGGACTAATAAAAGAGTTACGGTATTCCAACGAACCAGTGAACACGCCATTCTTCGCGCTAATGAACTTTCTTCAAAAACTAATCGCTAGCACCAAGTTGCGCGTCTATTTATATAGCGAGTTCCAAAAGAATATAGAAAATCTTGTAGAAGCTGGGAGTAATGCCCTCCAAATACAAAAGTAAATGGGTGCTCTTACGAAATCTCCACAGAGAATGTTACTCTCGCCCGAACTGCTAGAGAACTATTGTTTAGTTTAGTAAGTTAGTTTAGCGGTAAATATGACTCTCAACCTACTCTCAACCAAATAGCAATGATCTATACAGTGCATTGGGGTATTATAACGGTAAAGCTAGACACAATTACACCAAGATTTACGTCCAAAATATCTGGTTGGTAAAACTAAATAAGTTAGTTTTGTGTCCTTTGATGGCAGGTTTTACCTAAATAGCGCCCGTGATCATAACGAAATATAATATAAATCAGTTATTTGTATATTTAATGTCTATTTTTGTGACGAGATCTTGTCCGGAATAATCTTACTCCGATTTCGAGGTGTAATTTGAGGAGTTAGTAGAATACCAGTCGAAGCACGATATATTGCCCAACTGAATGTGTCAAAGAATAAGCACTCTAAGTTGATACCCGTTTCTGGTTGGGCTGGTATAAATTGAAGAAGATACACATTGTTTCATCAAGAACGGATGAACGGGTTTCAGCAACAACAATACTTATTTCAATCCATTACCGTTAACCATAGAATTGTTGACCCTGTAAAACCAATATTATTAGATCTCGTCAACGCCCTCTTTTCAGATATTGACCATTAAGCATTAAGTGAGTAGGGTTCATAAACACTTAGTTTACGAATAGACCTTTTAGAGCGAAACAGCGATAAAACTCCGAAGGCACCATTATATATGAAAAATTTTGTGTGGAGGATAAAATAGTATCAAGAGAAGATGACTCCTAAAAGTCTAGGGTAATACAAATTAGATAAAAGTCGAAACATGAATAAGGCGATTTCACCAAAATTTTTTACGGTTGTTATTAAAGTTTGCTTTTATGTAAAAATATATTCACCATTAGCTTTCATTAATTACTTGTAATAGGATTACCACCTATTCCCAATAGAACAGCTCTTAATAAGTCGTGAATATAGATTGAACGCTTAATTGATCCCTGCTTTTAATTCCTATGTCAAAATTATTTTAGTCGGTTAAATTGTCCAAATAACGGAAATAAAATTATTTTAATTACAGATATACTTAGTGACAATGGAGTGTGTAGTTTTGAAAGGCATTATAATAAGCTATTGGCCTTTACACTTAATTTAATAAAGAACATATTCGAAGAATTCTAAAGGTAATTTTCAAGCATAACGAAAATTTTCAATATTTTCCCTTGAGAAAATTTGGCTAAAACTTTTTATACACACAAACATAGTCTCAGTTTTATTCAGGTTCTTGCATGCCGACATTGCATAACTTTGACTTTCACTTCCGCAATGAAGCCAAACTTTCGTTATATAATGACGTCATAACCATTAAGAGAAAACACAAAAATGGAAAAAGGAACTGCAAATCAGAAGAAGCGTCCACAATTTCGGTGTTGATGGTTACCACCAGGGCCACAAGCTCATGGCGAAAAATTAAAAAAAAAAAAAGAATTGAAAGTTCTCACTTCGGTTCACAAATGTTGTATATTGTAACGCCGAAAGGACAAGTAAACACTTCCGACATGCAATACAGGTTTGTTCTAAAAACATATTTGTAAAGATTGCACTTTTTTTTGTGAGAATTACATTTTAAAACGAACACGGAAATTTTTATGCTAGAAAATACATCACTAGCTTGTTAAGCGAAAAATTAAATAAATTTTTACATTCTCGCACATTAATTGAAGTCTACATATTCTATTATAACAGGTAGTAGCTCGGAGCAAAATTCGTACTAAGGTTCTTCAGCGGAACAGGCATAAATCTTGCAAAAGTCGGGTAGTTCTATGATGGTTTAATTTTCACGTCATTTAAACGGCTGAAGTACGAAGGATTGGTACTTAATGAAAATCATGGCCTATAATTAGCCCATAGGCGTTTCCAATTCGAGATACTCTTTCATTACTATCATAGTTTCTAATAGCGCTAAAACTCCATCAGATTCCAAGAAATAAGGAAACCAGAAGCGAACCACCAAAACCTAACGGAACTCTGGCGCGCTTCCTCAAGGCAAGATCTCTTCAAGGGTATGACACCTAGCTAACTCAACTCTTCTGCGGTTATCGAAAGCGTTGATAGATACTCGAGTTTAATCACTGAAGTGGAACAAATTTCTGAAAGAATGAAAAATAGAACAAGTGACCGAAAGATTTTGAGACGCTTTTTTTCCGAAATTTTCCGAAATCACAACAACCCGAAAAAAGAAAAGAAACCTTTTATTTCAAAGTGTTCTGTGTAATACTAGTAGTGAAGGGGCTTATAACCCCACTGTAGACATTAATTCTACAATCATTAAATCCATAACTTCAGTTATTGAAAATCTAAACAAAAAGCATTCATTGTTTTTCCCCTTCGCGCCTTTTCCAAATACCAACACTTCCTATAAGTATGTTTGTATGTGTACTCATAACAAGTGGTCGGTCGTCTAAGCAAAAGTCAGCAATAATAAATTAGCCAACCGCAGCAGTGGCGGTCTGAAAATGCAAAATGAAACCCACAACAGCTGAGCGTGTCACAAGCGGCGCTGCCTGACAGAAACTGAATTGCTGCACATAAATTCACACGTAGCACTCAACACTCATCGACAACAGCTGGCAGCTAAGTCATTGTACCGACCGTGGAGACTCAACAACCCAGGGCAGGGCTAAGCCGTCGGAAAATTGTGTAAATTTATGCGTGATTATTTTTCAGCGCCTTCAAAGCCTGGATAAAGCTAACAGCTACCCGGCCCTGCACACCAGCGCTGGCAGTGCTAATTTATGCAGCAACGACGAGAGATTGCGACGTACACACATCTGTCTCGTGGCATTTAAGCGCATTCTAATTACAAATTTAGCGCTGCCAGATTAGATTAGCGCTTGTATTTTGGCGAAATTTGCAGCGGCGAATTTGGCTATTTGGCTACTCGAGATTGTGGCGCGATAGGGACTCAAATCACATACAGAAGGTTAATTGTTTAAAACAAAGCTGCTAGAATATATTGCGGAAATTTGGAGGATTCCTGGTGTAAATATATTTAAAGTAGTTGCCACTTATTTAAAATATATATAAAATATGTGGATAAAGCAATCTATCAACCTGAGGAATTCAAATTTATATAAACAGAAGAATGAATTTCAAAAAAATATTTCCAAAACTGTTTTGAAATTGAAAGTTAGAAAACAGATTTAGATAAATTCAAAAATCTCGCTAAAAAATTTAAATTTCATCTGTAAAATACAAAACCCAAAATAGTACAACGAAATATATTGGCAATTAAGCAAATTTTTTTAATAACAGCAAAAGAAATTCGTATTTTTTAGAATAACTCAATTTTTACAGCAGAGTTGCAACAAAAATTTTTTCAATTTTCTCTTTTTTTGGAAGTTTGGATAATTTTAAATTTATAAAAATGGCCAAAACAAATGCTTTTCTCAATAATTTATTCAAAGGCTTTTCATTTTCAACATGGTTGCCATTCTTACAAAATATACAATTTGCAAATAAGAAATACAAATTTAAGAAAAAAGCTGTTTTAAAAATGAAGAATGAAAAATGTAAGATGATTCTCCAGCTAATCATGAAAAATGGTTGTAGCTATAATAGCCAAAAATAAGCAGTAATTACTCCTAAGATAAGTAAATATTAAAGTGGTATAACATTATTTGCTTTGAAATAAGCTTGCCACTACCAAAATATGCATTTAAATATGAAAAAAAAATATTAAATATAATTCACATAGAATTAAGTAGGAAATTCATATCAGAAAATTTTATTTATGTAGAAAAAATTTAAATAGTTTACCTAATTAAATTATATTTTAAATCAAATATTGATCTCAATTAAACACTCAATTTAGTTAAAAGATTTGAAAGAAGTTTATATGAAGGCTAATTTATAACACTTCAATATAGGTTTTTGAGAGCTACCACATTTTTCAATTAAAAGAAATACAATTTCTGTAATTGCAAGTTTTTAGGTAAATATTAAGGCATGAAAGTATATAAATACCTTTTACAGCTTCAACCTTTTCTTAGTAATAAATATGTACGCGAAGGACATGTGTGAAATGGTGAAATAAACTTACAGGGTGTATTCTTTACAAGCACATATAATCAAATTATGAAATGCTGATCACGCCTTTGATTAAATCTCGACAGGTATATCCATGCTCGCATTGTAATGCCTAAAAAAGCATTGATGACAATGATGAAATGCGGAAAATAGGAAAGCAGTCTAGTCATGATTGCCACACAAGTGCATGTGCCAGCCAAACGAAACAAATAACAAAAGCACAGAGCATAAAAGGTTGTCTACTCATTTACATTCTGCTGGCCTTGAATTTTGAACACATCCAAAGAGAATCAGCAATGAAAATCAGAGAAACAAATGTTTACTTTTGCCACAACCGTAATTTGTTTAAAAAATCTCACCGACAACAACAAACAATGCGAGTTAAAATGCTGGAAGAAAGCAGAAAAAAGGCCAACATAACAAAAGGTATGGCAATCTAATAATGAAACGGCACGTGAATGAGCAACACACACACATATACAAACACACATATTGCGGAAAGTGAGTGTGGAAGCAACTGGCCCACATGTGCCAAATTAATGTGTGGGGAGAACGGAAAATTAAGCTACAGGCATATCAAAATTCATGACACACGCACATCCACTCCCACACTTGCACACGCACACACACACACTTATAAACAAACACATACGCAATCGCAAATGAGCACCAACAAAAAAGTTGGTCAGCAACCAAATAAATAAAGGCAGTGAATGAAATTCCAGCAAAGTTAAATAAAGAAATGGAAAGTCTCAGTGTGTTGCCTACTTTTAGGCGAGTGCTGCTTTCAGCCGAATGTTTGCCTTAGTGTGTTTGTCGTGTATGACAATCAGGTATTTATTAGCGTTTTCGTGGTAACGAGCAGTCCACCGGGCACGAATTAAGCGCGACTAAGCCAAATGGTCTCAAGTGAAAATCCAGCGACGCCTACACGATTTCAGCGAAATTCAACAGCAAGGGAATAGCTGCGCAAATTTTACGGTTGTTCACTGTGTGCTGACGATGTCACGTGAGTGCATGGTTGTGACTTGATAGCAATACTTACGTGTCTGGGGATTTGATGGAAGCTGGGAATGGAAGAATTTTAAAGTGCTTATTATCTTAGCAAAGATCTGTTAGATCTGAAAAATTCGAATCAAAGCTATATCTTGACCACCTTCTAGCAACTAAAGTAAAGAAAATGCTCCACTTACTCCAAGTGATCATTATATACTAGAATTTGTTCTCCCTTATTTATAAACGTATATATTACTGGAGACATTTCCAATTAATCAGAACTGGCAAAATTCTCGTTGTGTTCTGAAACCAAATTATCTGAATATCAACAGGAAGAGAAAGAAGATGCTATAGATTTTGCGTCCATTACACGTCGAGTCTACTTTCCTCCTATATACTTCAGTGTTTTGGGTGAAGTTCCCAAGTTTTTGAAAAATTTTTTCAGCACTGAATAGAAAGCGAATCTACAGACCTGTGAGCTTACCTGTGAGCTTAGCAGATACAAATAACGAGTTTCTAACTACATTTTTCTTCTTCTGTTCTTTAAGAGACTGATAAGACTTTTTCAGACGTGTAAAATAAAGGAAAAGCACAAGCGATCTAGGGTACAGACCTATGAATTACTAGAAAACTAACTCAAGGTCGCATGACCTCAGAAACCAAAGTTGAAATAATGCCACCTCTTTGGACTTCAAGTAATTGCTATAAGAAAGAGAGGCAAATATAGAAAAAAGGGAGATGATTATGCATCCCAAATACCAGGCATTTTTCTATTCTGCCCTAGCTATTTAAATTTTTTTTGTCAATTTTCGAGAACATCTCTCTATAAAGTTTCGTCATTCTCGTATTATTTTAGCCACATATATCTGGTGGATGATAAATTGGGTATATTAAGTTATATATAAAGTAATTCTTTTCGGAACGCATACATCTTTTCAAACTCACATAAATTTGGGTTAGCATCTGGAAAAATTTTGATCTCCTCAGCTGGAGAGAATACCGATTGCCCAGTTCTATCCTAATCTGAACCTCTCTAACTCTCAGCACGACAACTTCATGTCAAAAAATACGCCACTTTGCAAAATGGAGTTATTAAATTGATAAAAGAAGAGACCAGTATTGTTGTCTGTCCGCTTTCAACTTCAACACTGAATTGAACTACTTAGAGATGGCAGCGAAGCTCTAAACGTTTCGGTAGATTGCCTTTTTGGGCGGAGCTTTTATTTGTGCCGCATATTTTTCGCCGTCTTCGATGCATTCGAACTCTCCGAGTGTGAGTATAGAGCGAATAGAGCAGCCTTAGCGGCACGTGATTGTTTGTGTGGATGAAAGAGCAGAGCAAAACAGACGAGGTGAGCAAAGGGGTATGTAGGGAATTTATAGTTATTCAACAAGATATGACGAAATATTTTGAAGGAAACTTAAATCAAATTGTAATTTTTATTTTTTTTTAAATAAAATTGTATGGAAATGTATACAGAAGAAGGTTACTACTGTTTCACTAGTTACAATATTCTGTTAAAATACCAAGCAATTTACCTTGGCAAGTATTAGAACCAGCGCCTTGCAAATTCCATTAATTATGAATATAATAAAAACACAACCATTTTCAGTATCTTATTTATCATTTACAGTATTATTTAGGACACAAAAATAAATAGGTTTCTCGTCACTTTAACAAAACATAAAATTTTTTAATTAAAAAGAAAGCAAATTCAGAGCCTCCATTACATTTATAACTCAAAAATTTGTCAAATTATTATTCTTACCGCTTCTTCTCCGGGCATAAACCACAATTCGCCTGAGACCTCCATTTCTCTTCATTAGCGCCCTTGCCGAATGGCGTCGCTTCATTCACTTCCAAAAAATAGTTACCTTTGAGTTCTTGCGGTACCGCATAGCCCATGGGATACTGCGCACCCGGACATTTATTGTCGAGCAGTCTCGTCTGTGAAGTGCAACGTTTGCCCATGAAATTCATCTCATTGCCGGGATAAACGGATTCCGCATAGTATTCCCACGCGCGTCCATGTGCACAAATCACGTGCAGGCAACCTTTTGGCAGGGGATCCAAGCCGCCGGGATAGAAGTCTACGTCACCCATGGGTTCGCGTTTTCCCAGCACGCCGGGATTCGAATGAATTACATCTATGAATTTAGCGTCACCACGCAGTAGACCTGAGAGCACGTGACCTTCGTTGAAGCAGGGTTTCGCTGGATCCAAACCGGTAATACGAGGCACAAGCTTGCCGGTTTTTTCATTAAAGTAACGTCCAGTGGCGCCGACGATGTGCGCACCCAAACTGTGACCGATGAGGTGTATGTTTTCGAGCGGTACTACCTGAGTTAGTAAATCGATGCCTTCGGCAAGATTGGCGCCGATTTCGTCCGTGTTTAATGCGGACCAAGTGTAAAGTGTATCGACGAAGTTGGCTATGTCGACGGCCTGTGTACGAGGGGGATTAGTAGTTAGTAGTAGTTTTTCCAATTTAATATGTTTTGAAGATTTAAAAATTAACTAAATTGACTTTGATCTACAACAAATTATTGCCTAGAATTTTTCATTACTAAATCATATCAAAATATTTTAAAAACTGAATATTATGTACTGAATTTGTTCGATAAAAATTATAAATTAAATGTGTCTTTCGTTAGATTCTATGACTTTTTACTTTACACCATTATCACGCTCCATATTCACCATATATCTCAACGCATACTCACCACAAAATTTACATCACCACGACAGTTATACGCCTTGGCTAACACATCGATCGCATCCGAGCTGTTAACAGTTGTGGTCCAGCCGGTAGCCAAAATGACTACCTTCTTCTTCGGATCGAATTCGGGACTGCGCCAAATCTGATTGGATTTCAACAGCGGATAACTGTAGTTATTGCAAGTTGTGCGTAGCTGAAAATTGATTTTCCGCAAATCGGGTGTCACACGCGATCTTATCGTTTGAGATGAGAGTGCCGAAGAACCTGAGATGCAAGCAATGTGAAAAATATAATGACACAGAAGGATTCATTGCACAACACTAGATTAATTTCAGTCACTTCCAATACTTACAAATCGTGTTTATTGCCGTGGAAGCCGCTTCGAATGGATAGCCCACCAATAGATTCTTACTCGACTCGAAAATAGTCTCCGGCGTGGGTATGTAACTGGATATATCCTTCGACACGCCCGTCGCAATATCCTTCAAACTTTTGCTCACATCGGTGAAGCTGAACAAATCACCCTGTGCGTGTGCGGCAACAGCAAACGAGATAAATAATAACGCTGTCGTGCTAACACGGACATGTAAACGCGACATTGTTGTTCTTGTTGTTTGTTGTTTGTTGATTTTATTTTTTATATTTTGCTTTGCTTTGTCGGAGTGAAATTGTAAATATTGCAACGAGTCTTTGTGGCAAACTACTCGCGTGTGTCCAACACAACTCGTATTTATACAGATAACCACTTACTTATGTATGTTTGTTTGAGAATGTATATTTCTATGTTTATAGATGATCATTTGTTTATAAGCTTTCAATGAGAAACAAAACTGCACATCGCCGAATTCTCTGATAAATTTTACATTTCTCCAATCATGTTCACGTCAAGCTGAGCTTAGTATATGCTTGGCTTACAGTTGTGTAAAAGAATACTACATAGCGAATTTAACAAACAGAAGTTAAAAGAAAACTTAGAAGTAGGATCAAAACGCACAAACTAGAAAAGCAGACTTGTAATCAGAAGTATTAAATATTTATTAGTTATTGTAATGATTACTGAATTTATAATTAAATTATAAAAAAAAGATTCAAAAGTAATTGTAATATTAAATAATTATTACTTCTATATTTATAGTTTTTGTTCAATTACTATTGATTGTTGATTACTTTTGATTACCAATGGTTAATTTATATTAATTTTGTTCATTTCATACTTTTCATTCATTACTAATTAGTCAGTTATGAGAACGAATATAACGCCATATGTTCTTAAAGCTTTGCTAATAAGTATAAATTATTAGTATATATTATAAGTATTTGAATACAATGAAAATATTCAAGAATAATCACCAGTAATCGAAAAATAATTAAACTAATATGATATACCGTATTATTTTTATTCTATATACCTTATTATATTTTATTAATTCTTAATGCTTTATTACCTTGGATAACTTATTATAATTTTTATTAATAATACATTTTTTTATTCATAAAGGCAACTTTTTACTAATTCCACGGTTATGGAAAAAAAATCGAATTATGCATTACGATTACCAAACTCGATTACTACTCGATTGTCATAGATATATATTTAAAAGGTCTACGTTTAATAAACTGAAATATTTGTGTTCAACTGCTTCCCGGAAATTCACCCTGAAGCATCCTAGCTAAAGTACCTAGCTAAACTTATCTGCTCACCTTTACATCACATTCTCGACCTTTAATACCTAACCCAAATTATGTTTAGGACAAATTGTAATTAAGAGTGTTGACAAAGTAGAATGGTATTTTGCATCGATGAAACCGTTATTTACAAATACCCTTGCACTTATTTGTACGATACTCAAACGTTTCGCAAAGTTTTTTTCGATTAATTTTGTTCTGCTTTAATGTTTTTATTATTGCATTTTTGTTTTCATTTCATTGCTAACGCAAAAGGAAATGCAATGCTAAGTCAATTAATTGCTTTCAGAATTTTTTATATACATGTAAATCATTATTAGAATTTCGCTAGCATTCTGTAGATTTATTTTGCAGTCATTAGAATATCGTTTGTAACGGATGATTCTAGTATTTAGCAGCGAATCGAACAATCTTAAGATTTTGCAACTGACTAAAAAGAGACATGAAATTTTAACAGTTTATTGTAAATAAACAAGTGTGAATGCAATTATAAAAAAATCGGAAAATTGAACAAACAAATATTGAAGATATTTATACACTTGATTTTTGCTCCGTAGAACTATGAAGAAATGTAGATTTCTATTTCGCTTGTGCGATTTCTTCCTGAATACCACATTCGGTGTAATACTAACGTATTCAATTCATTAAAACTTAGAGATCGGAAGAGAGCGAAAGGAACAAACAACTGCCATAATTCAAAAAGACTTTCATAGTTCAATGGAGATAAATTAGAAAGAGGTTATACAACTTTAATGAGGTTTTCGAATACTCTCTTGTTGTTTCTTGCTCACGTGTTAACTTTTTGACTAGAGAACAGAGCCAAACATGGTGAGCATAATGGCGAATCGAACACGCCTGCTCCGAATATTATATTTAAGGGCAAAGCATTTTTATCTCGATACAAAAAAGTGTTAAAAATCAAATATTTTAAAAATGTATTATTGGGGGCAGTATATTATAATTTCACGTGTAGTAATTTTTAACACATAATATATATAAAGGAATACTACCATTTCACAGTAAAGTATATATAAAAGCAATAAGTACAAAAATATTTCACGCGCCTTTTCAATCACAGATCCGCCAAATTATATATAAAATACACACAAAAACGATAAATGATCTCACAAAAAGAGCAAATTCGAATATGCATAAGGGAACTAATAATAAATTTAGAATTCGATTTATTATCAATACAATAAAATACAAATAAATAATTCAGATCGTTACCGTGTAAAGCATTCAGCGATGACTAACAAGCCTCCCGATTAAATCTGATATCAAATTGACAGTAAAAAATCGAAAAATTGTAACCGGCGGTCGCAGACATACGTCAGCGCAAGCGCGCCATAAAAGGCATTCCCACCAACAAACAGCTATGAATTTTAATTTTATAAAAAATACAATCAAATAAATACGAAAATAGCAACAAGAAGCATTTCGAGCATGCGAGGCACGCTTTGTTCTGTGCAAATATATCTCAAACACACAGATACATATATATACATATACATTTAGAAAAGTACACCTGTAAATTACGCGGCTGCAAAGTGGCTTAAATGTGCCTAAGTATATAAGTAATTATATTTATAAATAATTACTTTGCGATTGCCGATTTTGAATAGTATTGAGACACTTAGTGTTGAGAGCTCATGCCAACAAAATACTCAGCCGGAAAAACTTGTGAAACAATAAAAGCATAATAAGTCAATCAAGTAATTGTTATTTAATATCAGTGCTTAATGGGAAGAAGTACATATATTTATTTTAGATTTTTCACAAAATGTCAAAGCAAAATCTGCTAAGTTTTTAAAATTTTTGCTCTTGTTTCGGTAAAAGGGAGGTCTACACCGAAATTTATTTTTTTGTATTCTAAAAAAATATTACCTTTTAGCAAAATCTTATAAATGAAGCAGATTTTCATATTTTTCCAAAAATTTTACAATTTCATTAAAATAGTTTTGAAAAGTAATATCATTAATAATTTGTTTGCTAAGTTATTGTTTTTCATTTCTGGAACATTCATATATCATATTTAGAAAAAAAGTGATAAATTTAGATTTCTAACAACACTGTCTTCTGAAATAATAAACTGGAGCATTTTTACCACTCTTTTCTCACACAAAAGAAATTAAACTTGACTATAATTTAAATGATTTTTATTTATCGATAATACCAAAAACATAAGCGCCACTGGTTTTATTATACACTTGAAATTTTATATATGTAGTTACCTAGCAAAACTGCTGTATTCTTAAAGTTGCTCAAGTCGACTTATGCACTTCTTTCAAGAATTGCCAATGGTGCAAATTAATTATTTTAATAAAGAATTCTTCTTTTAAGTGAACCTTATCACTTAACTTAAGTAACTGAGTAATGTTATTGTGTAACCGACAGCTTTTAAAAAGTTTGTAAATTAGTTAGAATATACAGTGCACGCCATATTGATAAATTAATATCAAATAACTCTATCATTTACAAATTGGGCATGTTTTGGAAATCTCAATTCTGAGCAATTCTAACTCTGAATAGCTTCACACCCGAACAACTCAACGAAATAGTTAGGTTTTACATTGAAAATATAATGGAACAGAGAATCCTTTCCAGATTGCCAGACAAAGAAGTGATTCTTTGGATATGGGAGTTTTCATTTCATATACAGCTTTGTCCTTTTTTCAATTAATCAGTCATATTTCAATTATTAAGAATTATCAATTTACAATACATAGGGCCTTCGAATGTTGGAAGTCAAACGTGTTTCAACTTAAATTTGTCCTGACACAATAACAAGTATTAAAATGAGATCTGATTTTAAAAATTTTTAGAGCTGCGAAGAGCTTTCCTACACATATTTATTAACATTCGCTGTTCATGTTTCTGTTAAAAGTAGTTATCTATCTAAAAGTACTAAAAGCTCGAAGCTTGCTTAACCGGAAAGTTAATTTATATTCTATAATGGAATATATGGAAGATGTGCATAATACTTAGAATACAAATTATAGCTATAAAAATATCAAGTAACGGCTTTTATTAGTTGTAAAATTAAGAAAAAATTGAAAAAAGTTTGCAAATTTTGATTTGTATATGAAAAGTTTGAGTTCTCAATAATAAGAAGGCCGGAAAATATACAAACGAATGAATACATACATATACACAATTTAGGTGGCATTAATTATTCACTTCAGCAGCGACTATAAATTTGTATTTGCTAGTCATGTGACATATTAGTCTCATATAAACATTTACTGAGTATTTTGAACAATTCATTTGTAATTAAATTTAATTTAATTGCTTTTCAAAATTTTGTTTGCTTTGCTGACCATGTCACAGGTCAAATATCTTTAAACGTTTTTGTTAAAGACCACCAACCAATTCCGAATCATTCATTTGTAACAAACTAAATTCGCCGCAGCTGTGGTTGGATTGGATATTTCCAAATCATTTCATTTGAATGCAATCACTTTGCAATTCCTCTGTGGCTTCGTGTGGAAATTTCATTGTTGTTTATAGCCGACGCAACGGAGGTGCGAAATGTTAATTACAGAAATGTGGGAGTTAAAAAATCAAAATCAAAAAAAAAAAAAACTACTTGTAAGTATCTATATAGATATATATTGTTGTGCGGCTAGTGAGTTGTAGGAATTTGCAATTACACAACAATAGATGGAAAGTAAAAGTTAATTCGGAAACGAGCTACTGCGGCAGAACATTTTGTTGTATTTTTTTAAATTATATACTGTTATTTCATGCTCTCTTATGTTCTCTTATGTCATGTTATGTTATGATACGCTATGTAACGTTAAGTTATGTTATGTTATGTTGCGATACATTATGCCACCATATGCTATGCTATGCTATACTAAGTTTAGTTACGTTAAACTACTTTATTTTATGTAGTTAAGTTATGCTAAGTTACCTTACTTTATATATTATTTTATTTAAATTTATTTATTTTTTTTTTAGGAAATATTAAAAACTGGTTCTGGTCCTTACAGCAAAAAGAGCGCTTAAACTAACCAATAGCGACAGAAGCAACAATCGCTTCATCAAGTGAGGAATACATCTTATATTGCTGAAAATAATCAACCAATATTGCTACAATAACAATACATTTAATACAGTTTTAGTATTTTTCCCGTTATAAATTCTGTTTTCTGAATCTCCATTGTCCACATTCGATATATGGCGGAAACTGGAAAATTCTTTCACTATTTTCTAACTATATTTGGCCAGCAATAAAATATTTTCGGCTCCACAATAAAATTAAAAAATTAAATTACATAAATTGCTCTCCAGTTATTATAAAATAGAGTATTGCGAATTATTATAAAATGGTGTGAAAGCATCTCAGAATCTCGAAAAATGTTAAAATTTTTCTTTAATAACAGTTCCCATCTCTTTTAATGTATTTAAGTCACTTAACGCACACCGACTGTACGCCACCTCACTTAAAATTCATTCAATCAAATGGAATGGCATAAATAATTATTCCACTCGCAAATTGCCGAATTCATGTAAATGTAATACAAAAATGTATGTTTGTCACAAACATTTTCTACCAAACGTTCCAAAATGCTATGCCTTTTTCTGCAAATGGCTTGGCATTTCGTGGCTGAATATTAATGGAGTTAGCTGCGTAATAATTATTTGGTATTAATATTCAACCCCATTGGCTTAAAGCGAGTTTACGACAATGTTTTGGAAGTACAGAGAGATACATATACTTAAATTTAAGGGAAAAGTGACGAGCGTAGTATGTTCATGTTTGTGTTTTTGGGAATGCCAGCTTTTCTCTCCTTATCGCCTTTTTGAACTAAATGATGCCTCTTTTTTATAAATCGCCTAATTGTAGGCAACACTTTATACCACAAAACTTGTCTTCGACAAATTCGACAAATCAGTGAAAATCACCAGAAATAAAGTATATGTATGAACACAGATTTAATTAAATTTCAATTTTATTTCTTGTTTTTAATTTATTCTTTTTATACCAATTCAATTACACATCATTTATTGAAATCGTATGCCAGTGATATTTTGCATTTTTAACGATTAATAGACGTATTTCATTGGCTTACATGTGTGCGAATAAACAAATTTTGGCACTTTTTTTAAGAGCATACCTAAGAATGCTTCGATATTTCCACATAAATGGATTTCCTATGAAATAACCATGACAAAAGAATAACAAAAAAATGTTGCTGTACTTTTGCTGAAAGCCAAGAGTTCAAAAAACAAGCATAAGCATTGTGAGCACAGGTGCCGACCTACATTTAAAGTATGCAAAATTGGTCTTTACTGGCGAATGTGTGTAAATAATAGAAATGATACTGAGCACCTGTACTGAACATGTTTTCGAAGCAAAAGTTTAACAAAAGACTTGTTCACACCATACAGTATGAGTACACGCTGCCTGGTATGAGGAAAAAACATATTTAGAGAGAAAAAATATTCATGTGTTAACATTTTAATATCACGAACATATATGTATTGAATTTTATGTGTTGTAGGGTCGTGCCTACATAACCCCACGCTTATATACGCTGTACAAGCTATTACTTTATTTCACTGTGGCCCTTCCTTTCTAATAAGCTGACTCACCCAGGTTTGGGTTTAGCACTAAAGTGCACTCACCTCGGCACAAAAGTACGTTTACTATGTCCATTTTTTTTTTTTGTTTTATTTTTATTATTTGTATAGTCACTAAAAGTCCTAACTGTCAGCAGTTTTCCGCTTAGTTGTCGTACAACCATTACACAACCGTGGTACAACCGTACCACCAAACAGGAGCATAATGCGAATATCGAGTGCTTTCGATTTTTTGCCTTGACGCTCAAGTGGTAGTCGTTTCCTTTGTGTATTTAAGAGCTGTGCAATCATGTTTCTTGTTCACTTTGTTTCTTTTATGCGTTTTGGTATCGTTTATTGCTAAGCAGAATGGTGAAGTGAGCAATGATGATGCAATGCCGACAGTTTTGTTTTTGAAATTTAATGGTGCATGCTTCTGAATACTCGGCTCTTTAAGAAACAAGCATAAAATAAAAATATACACATATCTAACACCTAAACTAATTAGGAAAACTTTCCTAAACAAAGAAACAAATTATGTGAAAAATGTCACTCATACGCCGTGGAGGACATGAGTAAAAATTTATATTATTCAAAACAGCAGAAGTATAAGTGTTTTTTTTTTATTTTCCGAATATCCTCCTGATATTATCAAGCACTCAACTCAAAGAGCAAGAATAATTTACTCGTATTAACAAAGATACTCACTCGTTTTAGTTTTAAATATTTACTTCAGAAACAAAATTTGCTTAATAGTTAACTCTGTATGGTAGAAGTTAAGAAGCACTGCCTCTCATAGATTATCGGTTTTCTTCAAAGCAATTTCGCATAGCTTTATGCTGCTTTTTAAAAGAGCAAACCTATTGCAAACCTAACCCTGCCTACCAAAGTAAATTTTCGAACACATCTACCGGTACACAAATATCAATATAAACCCAGTTAATGTCGATAAATGGAGAGATTCTATAAGTTCTTAGGTCTTTCAGAATGGCTGATGGATTTTAGGAGAAATCCTTTCAAGGCAGGAATATACTCAAAGGGTTGATTTCTGACTTTAGAGGAGTATATTAAAATTTTAAAGTATAAATGAATTGCTCTAAGGCTTCTTTTAATTGACAAGCTTGTTTAAGATTGTCAATCATAAAAGAAATTTATAAAATATACGTTATTTAAGGGCTATTAACCCAAAAATAAAGGAAAGGAAGAAGGAAACCCTGAAACTATTTTAGAAAAGAGCATAAATAGGTGGTGTGCCTGGCTAAGGATAAACAAAAAGGTCTTTGAAAAAACATAATGAAACCATGTGAGTCTATAACCTGTAACATAAGTTAACAAGATACGAAATATGATTTTAATCCAATTACAATTTCGTCGAATAATGAATGTTGAATTCTTATGCAAAATTTTTTAATATAAAATTTCGCCAGCACCAGAATGTGTTTCCCTGCTTTGATCCTTGCACCTTGTGAGAGTATAAAATGTTCAGTTATAACCAAACATAGCCCTTCCTTACATATTTTCATTTAATATTTTTCTTGATAATATTTTAATTAAGTATGTATTTCTAATAAAAAAAAAACATTTTAGACTTTGAAGCTCATATTATACTTATATGAGTTGTACTTATATATTATACTTATATTTTAATAATATTTATCTATTTCTATGCCATATGTGCGAAAATAATGTAGATATATTTTTATGTTTTGGGCATATGTACAATGTTTGCAGTTATAAAAGTTAACTACACGCGCAGCCACTTAACTGAATTCATAAATATCATACGAAGTACTAGTCCAACACGCAGAAGTTTGCTCTCATACGACTCGGTTGCTATAGCTGTGGGCAATAAAGCTCATAACTTTTCATAAAACTTTTTTTGACAATATAGTAATTAAATCCCAATGAAAGTTTTGCAATATCAGCCATGGAACTTGTTTCAGCGATAGTTTGCTGTAATTTGTTACACACTCGCCTTATGAAGTGGTTGAGGAAGGAGCGTGAAACAAAAGTAAGTAAACGAAAGACAATTATTTTCGGTTTATTTTCCTTCGGTCTATATTAATTACTATCAAAGCGGAATTGTAAGGTTATGTGAGAATGACTTTTTTGACCGCTGGAGACTATAGTGAGGGTCACTTTAGTGAGCGAGATAGTGTGAGCAAGCATTTAAGCTAAGGGTTTACATAAAAACCGTTATAATCTGGACATTCACGAGATCAAAGTACTCTTCGAAATTATAATACGATTTTAAGAAAGAGACCCTTTCCTCCACCAACGAAAAGCTCTAAAAAACTCTAATCGCGATACTTTTTACAAGCGATTTAGAGAAGAAGCTGTTTCATTCTAGGTCATATAGACGAAAGATATAAGTCTAAGTTAGAAACCCTCAAATCAAATCGAAGTAAATAATGCTTGTCGCAAGAGGAGGAAGGCCCACAAGCTGAACGATTCTAACAGTTGGACAAACGTCGTCCAAAATGTCATAAGGTTTATAGTTTCCACCATCGGAGAAAATAAGGCGAAACGTTGTCTCTTTCTCCCTTTCTCGACTTCTCTCTCTATCTACCTCTCTCACTCTTCTTCTCTTCAAGTACTGCATTGTGGGTCCTAGTTTTATCAGTTATATTTGGAGAACATTTGGAGAAAGAGACAGCTTCTTTGTTTTGGGTGTCAATGCCAAATAGCCTTAGTTCCATCCAACATACTGTTTGAAATTTTGCTAACTATTTTCCTCCTTACTTTCATATCTGCAAAGGAAAGAAAAACTATCATTAAAACTGGTAGAAAGGCAAATGAAAACATCACAACTTTTAATTCTTTCTCTTCACGACAATTTCTTTCATAAAAACAAGAAGTGCTTGCTGGTCATTTGTGAAATACAACCACAATAGAAAAGCAAGCTCGGAAGAGTGCAGACAAAATGCAACAACAAAATAGATATTTTCTCATTGTGTCTATTAAAAGTTTCGGCATTTCAACGCGCTTTGAAAGAAATTGCGGCTGAGCGTAAATTCCTGACACTTCGCTACATTCCTACTATTCTCTGAATATGTTGTTGTTGCTTTTAAAAATATATTTCTTTTATTCATTCAAAGTTTAGAGACTATTCAAGGGTTAAATTCACCACAGTACCAACCAATTAAATGTTTATTTGTTTTGTGTTGAAATAATAAGACAACAGTTATAAAAGAATTTAAATTTTCTTTATTAGAATACTTAACCTCAAACATTATTTGCTTGCAGTATATAAATCTCTCCTTAAAGTTCCAGTTAAAATCTTGTTTACTAGTGTGGTCGGCTTCTGGGCTGCCTCAAGTTCCTTCGTAGCACGTACACATCATTCACTCAGCAATATGCATTTATTGTTATTGTTGCTTTTATTACTTGCGCGCGCTCTATTATCTAGCAGGACGGAAAGTGCGGCATGTCACGCGTTTCAGATCATAAATTTCATGAAAGCCGAATTTACGCGTCGCTTTTAAGCAGTTTAGCCGTGACGGTGTGGACAGACACACAACCATACATATAAATATATATAAATATATACTCTCCTCTGTATGATTTCAGACACGAAATATATGTCATTTCACTTCCTGTTAATGTTTATCACACTTCCGCTTCCACTTTTAATCGTCTTCCCTCGAAGAAAGCTGCAGTCTTGGTTGTGAAGCTGCGGCTTACTTAATTTGTTATTGTAATAAAATTGTTTTTATTGGGCAATAAAGCGTCTTTGCGAGCATCAAGTAGCTAATATTATTTCCCATACTTCCTTCCGTTTATAGGCCTATTTTCATATAGATATAAACATAGGCATTCCATAACAGCAACCAAAATAGATAGCCAGATGTGAAGTCTTTTAATATATAAACTTTTAATACATAAACCCAAGCTTCAAAGAGATAATTGTGGAAAAAAACTCACAACAGAAGTATGATATTGACGTAATAACGTTTCAAGAGATATTCTTTGAAGAATGTTGATTTGGCAGAGATTTTAAAAAACGGGCTTCGGGTATCGTTAAATTATGTTAGTCTACGCTAAAGATTCCGATCTTAAGTCTGAATATAATTTTAACACGCTTATGAAGAAAGTAAAATCGATATTATTGAAAAGGGCGTGGTACCTCCCGTACAAACTGAACGTTTCGTACAAAATAACTATGTATTTTGTTTGTTTTTTGTTAGAGTGAATATATATATATATATATATATATATGAATATGAACATACATATACATATATGAATATGAATATATATATGAATATATATGTGAATATGAATATATATATGAATATATATGTGAATATATATGTGAAGATATGTGAAATTAATTCCAAATAGATTTGGAAAAAGTGGAGATTAAAAGAATGTAGAGGGCTATAGATCAGCACTCATACAAGCTATATTTTTTCAATCATGTATATATGTATCTCTGACAGTGTTCACGGTAGGACTCTAGCAACTCTGTAAAATTAACACTGGAGAAAAAACGACAAAAAAAAACGTGAAAATATTTGATAAGATCTCTGCATATAAAAATTTCAAATTATATACGTTCATGGGGTTAGAGAAACAGATCACGGTTTATATTTTTTTTTTTTTAGTTTTGTGGATCCTCTTCCTGGAATTCTCCTTTCCGTAAGCCTTACTATGCATAAGCAGGAGTGTTAATACAATCTGTATAAAGAATTAAAAAACATGAGCTGTTTATTGTTCTGAAGATCAGAAGCAGTTGTTCACTTTATAGTTTGAGGATAAAAATGGAAAATTTGTGAAAATGCGATAGGATGTACAAAGAGAAAAATTAAAGAAAGCTTATAGATATTATTATGAATCCCCAGTGTAATAAGTTTAAAAATATTTCTAAAGAGTTTTCAAAATGAATCGAGAAGAAGCTATTATAAGATCTTATAAATACATACATGATTACAATAATAGATCTTAAGTTGAGAAAAAAATTAATATTTTGTTGACTGATTACGAATTATTTTTTTCCTTTTCTTTTAGTAATCTATATTAATATATTCAAAAGTAATATTTTTCTCAAAACATTTCTTTATCCTTAACAGTCTACAAAAATTCTACATAACCTCAAACAAAGCATTCCCCGAATTGAAAATAAAAGAATATTCATTCAATTTTCTCGGCATAAACCCTTTATGGTCTTACCTTCTGAGCCACTTAGTAGCTCAGCGCAGCGTTGGCATATTTAAAACAAAAAGGAAAACAACAGCAACAATTACAATCAAGGACATTTCATTCAATTTCATTCAGAACACAGTGTTTTACAACTCACTTTGGCATACTAAACAAAAAAACACACATACAACCACACATTACGAAATACACACATTCATCAATGCCGCAGCCGGATTAGCCACATCACAAGTTAGGTACAATAAAGCAGATACAAAGACACAAAGGCGCAAAAAGTGTTGGCAGCATTTTTGTTGAGAAGAAACGCATCAGGTCGTAAGTTCGTGAGTATTGCAATCAGCTTTGGTTCAATAAAACCACATTTAGTTCATTGCTAAGCAACAAAAACCAACCAAAATAGAGGAAATCCAAAAACTCACACACAAATACACACACAAAAGTCTGAAGCGCTTAAAGAGCATCTATTGCAGCGCCATTGAAGAAAACGAAAGCAATCATTTTTATGGTCACCTTAGAGGCGAACCCAAAGTGCATATGTGGTGGTGTCCGCCTTTCAATGTGTGCGTGCACTAATACAGCCAGAAGTCATGCAGAATTTTTTGTTTATTTAGCTTCTCTCGCTTTGCAGAAATCATATGTTAGCAGCTTTTGAGCTTTGTGAAGCTGAGCTTTCGCTCCAGCTTTTGTGTAAGGATGACGTCGCATATTCAGTTGTGTAATATTCATCAATGTTGGTCTCATTATTTTACTTTGCAAGAGCACGTGCTCTCTTTGGTTAAAACTTTCTCTTAATGTGTGTTGAGAAGCTTTACATCACTTTGAGCTCACATTTTTTAATTTATTACATTTATTAAGATTAATTTCTTGTATTATTCAACCTGTTGCCGCTCATTTGAGGTAGATAGCATAAATGGAGGCTCTTTAAAATAGTGTTATTGTCACCAGGGTGTGAAATAGAGTAGGTATATGTGGCTTGGTTGGGTTTGGATATATATATAATATAATATGTGAATCTTTAGGTACTGTGGTTTATGTAAATACTAATCTGACATCAGTCTTCTACAAAATATTTAGTTTTACATTTGCAGAACAACAATTGTACGATCACGCTATCACCAATTGATCTTGAGTATATTTTTAAAATTTTAACCGATTTTTACTCCACGATTAGCCATCACCATTATCAAGCGATTTGACCCCGTTGCATTGATTTTTGTATGGTCTCAGTTACTTGCCATAATCGATCAATTAATTTTAAGTCAAAATAATCGACGAGGCAACTCAAGTTTATAAATATCGAACAAAGCTGATAACTGAAAATTCATCCTATGGAAAGATTGCTCGGTTGAAATGGACGAGTTCCGAGATAGAGTTCTACGTCATGACTGCAAATTTTATTCAGCTCTGACCATCGAACAGAAAATAATGGAATGATTTTCCTCTGCTCCAATTTTATAAGTTCGTCCGAGACACGCTAAGAACTCGCAACCTTTTTTCTACAATATATCTAATACCGCTGAAAACTTGAGAATTCGCTTTCACATCGATTATACCGACGGACTTTGCAGTGCTTGTGTTTCTTAGTTTGTCGAAGAATGCTAACAATATTAATAACAATGCTAATTGAGTAGTCAGTAACGATTTTCTAGAACAGTATTGACATTAGATCTTTGTTTAGCTTCCGACTCTTGTCTTTTCGCGACTTGGGTCAAAACGGTTCCGATACAGAAACGGATCAACGACAGTCAGTTCAAGGACTGTGAGGGATTTTTTTTCAGACTTACAATGTTAGATTTAGGGAACCGGACTCTACGACCTTCCGTCCATATGAAATTATTCGAGTGAGAAGAAGCTATAAAGATATAGACCATTTTTAGATAAGATTTCCGAGATCAGCGTTCCATCTTCTAAGCTATTAACAGTTAATTTTATAAAACTGTTTCAGACCTAAACCGAATATGCTAGAACAACTTCAATAAACTTTAGAATCTCTACCTGCTTTTCGAGCTTCATTATCTATATGTTCCATTTAATCCCTTTAATATTAGAAAAGAAAAAATAAAGCCATTCAGCAAATAAAATATAAAATAACCACAACCAGTCTTCACTTCCGTTATACAATAACTTTTTCCCATACACTAAGAGTCGAAAATCAAATGTAGAATACAAGTTGTAAGGCGTTAAAAACAAGCAACAACAAAATGAGGAGAAACACGAAAAAATTCCCATTTGATAACGGTATTTGTCAAGTATTGCAGGTATGAGCAAATTGGATTGCGTGTCCTTGACAACGTACACACACACACCTACACCTACACCTACACATATGCAATTCGCATATGATTATAATATAGTGTAACGTGTGTTTGTTATATATTTTCTAGGTTCATAGAGAAGCTTGTCAAAAGCAAATAAACAAACCTCTGTTGTTGTTGTTTACAATACAATACACGCTAACGTAAACGGTTTCGCCTTCGTGTTGTACCTCGCCGCTCATTTCATTCCATTAAATATGATTATGATTTTCCTGCGAATAGTAAACAATATGATTTTCCAAATGAATCGTCACTCTGACATCTCTTTTTTATTAGATTTTTAGAAATGTGAATAGAAGGCATTGTGTTTTTGGATTTTGTTCTCCGTTCGTGCCACGAATTCCAATGTGAGTTTTCCTTTATTACTACCCACAAACTTTTAAGGAGCTATCAATGAGCTGCTCTTTCGATGACTGTCAATAGTTAACCAGAGCTGCTTGTCGTAAATTTTTTAGATTATCATCGGATCATTTAAAAGGAGCTCTCATGCTTCTTTATCTAAGTTCTTTGTTTTCTAACTCAAAGCTGTATATTCCAAAACAGACCCAACATTAGAATACACCTTAGAACAGCGGCAGTTTAGATAAACCTTAAGAATGCCCTTACCCTAAAAAAAAAACTTAAGCCTTAAGAAGGTAAGCTTCGTTTAGATATGATGTATCAAGAGAAGACCACAAGAACATCTGAAGCTAATGAAAACTAGTTATCTTCCGTGACAAATCGTTACTCGATAGAAGTTCATGTAGTTCATAACGCATTCAACTTTTTCGAATGTCGAGTACCTGTAAACCTAAGTTTTGGAAGTACGCTTCATTAGATTTCGCGAAACTATCTCTAAAGAACTTTCTTAAGGGAACTGCTTAAACATAGTTAGTAGCCGATAAAAAAAAGTTAGCCTTTTCAAAGACATTAAAGATCTTCAAGCAGTAATTACTGGTTATAAGGCTAGAAACTCTTCTTAGATTAGAGAATTTTCTTAAGTATAGGGAACTTGAGCTCAGAGGTTATGAAAACCATTTCTCTCTAATAACTATATAGAAACAATGTCTATATAGAAGGTTTAAAAAAGCGCAGCAACTAAAGCCCAAAATGTCAAAAATACTATCAACTTCAACTATCAACACTGAGTTTCCAGTTATGGCACAATCTTATCTGAGTCCCAATTAGCTGCTGTTTTTCATCTGCTTTGGAACAAACTAAGGACAAATTTATTTCTATAACAAATTTTCAAATGAAATCACTTATGTGACCCACAAAAGCTCAGTTTAATCCACACAGGCCATCAAATGTAATTCACATATTTATCGAAACCGCACAATAATGAACCGCTACAAGGCCAATCGGTCAGTCTCGATGCTTAAATTTGGAAAATACAGACACTCGGCAAGGTATGAGTGTGCTTGTTTGACTGAGGGTCTGCGTTCGTGCTCGGTAACCCAAAACAAATTCATCAAAGCCACATAAACCGAAAGGTGTTCAGCCATTGAATTGAAACCACAAACACACACCCCCGCAACAATCAATCCACTTTACCCTTTAGCCATGTATGTGGATTAGAACATGTAGCCGTACATTTCAACACAAATTACATCAACTAATGAGGCAGTCAACCTTTTCCAAGGCACTTCAGATCGTTAAAGGTTACCAAACTGGACACGAGAATGCTGAATGGCATTGATACTTCAAATTTGAATACAAAGAGTAAATGTGGTCCATTAAACATATGTAAATTTACATGTGTTAACGCTAGGGTGGGTTTAGTTTTAGTTAGGTATAAAACTCGGAAGGTCTATAATAAAAGAATTTTAAAGGTTTCTCCTTGTCTATTAATTTCAAGTTAAAAAATTTATAAGATAAAAAATTCAATTTGGGTATAAAACTAAAGAGTCTTAAGAAGACTATTTTTTGGCAAAGTTGCCACCTGCTAAAAGAAAGTTTTCTATTAAACTGTACAATAAATTTAATATTATAGTCTATTGAACTAAACAGAGTTAAAAAAATATTTTTGACCAAGATATTATAAGAGAGTTGCCACCTGTTAGAATATCTTAAACTGAAAAAATTTATAAGATAAAAAACCACAATATGGGGGTCAAATGGAATAGTCTTTCGAAAGTTTGCGATAGGAGACATTTTTGATAAAGGTTGCTACCCGTCTGAATTTTGCATTTAAGAATTTTGATAAGCTAAGGAAACAGTACAATATAAGCATCAAATTGATACACATGTTTATAGTTAAAAATATCTTCTACAAAAGATTACCGCATACAAATATTTAATTAAATTAATAAAATAAATTTAAAAGTATGATTTGGGTATCGAAAGAACAGCTTTACGAGAAATCTTTCGGAGATACCTTTTAAAACGAGTTGTATTTCTATTCCGAAGAGAAAGTTATCTGCGTTACTTTTTATATTTCCAGTATAATCGATCTGTTCGGTCCCTTTAACGTGAAGGACTTCGGTGAGTTCAATACACAGTCGTCTAGCCGGCACAAAAGCTCTTCATCTTCTCATCATTTCTAGCCAGAGTAGACTCTGGTTTACAAAGGGTCGTAACATAAATTGAGACGAAATATGAGAGACAACCAATAGAAATTTGTAGATTATGCTTTTTAGCATTTGGCTTTTAATGGCCAAGCTGCACTTGCACAATGTATTAGCTCAATGGCATGTGATATTCGGCGCTTTAATGGAATTATTCACAACTGAACGCTCTTTTATTGGACAACAAAGGACTTTTGGTGTATACTATCCTCTAGAGATATACACACACACACACACACACACACATTTAGGACACTGAGATGGGTATGATTGTTATCTTGCTAACTAAATAAACAGTAAATATAAATAATGAGTTACATGCACTTAATTCGCATGTAATAATAAGAAGCTTGTTTATTTTGTAAACGTTTTGTGTAAATTTGAGACATAATTAACTATTCCGCTTTGGCAGCAAAGTGAGGCGTTTGTCGAGAGTTGGAGTTCCATTTGTTGCTGCTATTTTGCGTCAACCCCGGTTATTTGATTAAGAATGGCTTTACGTATACTACAATACGTTACTTGGAAACGAGTTGTTGTTGTTATATTGACTATAAACAGCTGTATGAGTGTGTATGTGTTGTCACTAGGCAACCTGTTATACGAGTATTTGTGCTAACTTTGTTTTTTTGTTGTAGTTGTGTGCTTGTAGATTTATTACTCTACTATCTCCGGCTGCATATCAAGGGAAATTGAGTTGTAACTGTAGCTGAAAGTGGCTTGTTTGTGTGCCTGGACACAACAGACTAGCTTGTAAATAATAATAAATAAGCCTCACCTGGGAATATGTAATTGGACGGTTAAAGTTAGCTTAAAGGGTTTCAATTTGGTTCGATTTCCTTAATAAATTTGTGGGCGTAGTTGAAAATAGATTAAAGGAGACAAAATTATGCTTTGACTTTATACTAAAGAAGACAGGCATACACACCCTGTATGCTCAAGTCGAAGGAAAGGTGGTAAATAATCGTGGGACGATATTGTTGGAACCAAGCACCTCATTCAATATACCAACCGTTTTTAAGAGTTAAAAAAAACCTTTACTGTCAGATAAATACTCAGATTTTTTCTCAGTTCGAGAATAAAAACGCAAAAATATCCATATAAACCGAAATAAAATTCTCCAGGGCATCCAAGCGGGAATGCAAAGGTAAATTATTATAACCTTTTATCAAATACTGCTATGGAATAATACAAAAAGTGCTTTGAAAAAGTGCTTTAGAGAATTTACTTTATTGAAAACATATTTGTTCAGCTTAGCATTCAGAAAAATTCAGAAAAATGGGATGGATCTTATTTCATATAATGACGGAAACACCGAAGAAGCGAAGAAAATCATATCCGTTGTAAAACATTAGGGAAGCAGAAGGTCTTAATGTCTCTTTAGCTTCAACACAACATAGAATGATGAATGTTTTGGGCGAAGAAGCGAAGAAAATCATATCCGTTGTAAAACATTAGGGAAGCAGAAGGTCTTAATGTCTCTTTAGCTTCAACACAACATAGAATGATGAATGTTTTGGGCATGAAGAGCGCCGGACTGTGTAGTACTTATACCAGTAAACCCAATTCTGTATTAAAACAAGTAAGAAAGGGCTAATTTCGGGTGTAACCGAACATTTTTTACTCTCGCAATGTGCAAGGATCAGAGGCGGGGAAATGCTTTCAGATGCTGGCATAACTTTATATTAAAAAATGTTGCGGAAGAATTCAACATTCATTATTCGACGAAATCGTAAATGGATTACAATCATATTTTGCATCTTATTAGCTTATATTACAGGCGATAGACTCATGTACTTTCATTGCTATATTTTGCTTCGTGTCAGAGATATTTATATTAAAATCTACCAAATTAATTCGAAAGTGATATATGTGATATAAACTCAACCAAAGTGGTTTAATGAATATATTAGATACATGAGGAAAAAGTCAACCCGAGAAGATGAAATCGTTACATTAGGAATAAGGGGCTTAGAAGATGGTCTAGACCGATTACTTTCATATTTAGCGCGAAATCACTTTGTGTTTAAGAAAGCATATCCCCTTAAAACGGTTTAAAGTCAGGTGGAAAATCGAGAATTCTTATATCGGGCATTTCTGGGATAGAGAAAGATCTGCACTGATCACATTAACTCTTTTCATTATTCAAGTATATTAGGAAACATGTTTTCACGAAATTTTGTGAAGGTAACTCACACAGTGACCGACATATTCGGCATGACGTCTGCTAGGATAGCGAAAATCATTATATGTAGTATATGGGAGCTGGGATAATTCGTGGACCGATTTCACACATTTTCGGCAGTAAACTGTGGTATGTCCGATATTACACGTTCACTTAATTTTGCTAAGATATCTTACATATTGACCGAAATATATGGTATAAAGTCTACCCAGAGGTTGAAAATCGGTATATTAGGTACATGGGTACCTAATTATGTATGCTGTATTGTTATGTATTAGGTACATGCTAAGGGAAGTGCTTACCCGATTTTATACATTTTAATCACATGGACACACCGTTATCAGAAAGAGACACCCTCTAAAATTCAAAGATATAACTCATATATTGACCGTTATATATGGTATAAAGTCTACCGGAAAATTGAAAATCCGTATGTTAGATATATGGGGGCTAGGGATAGTATTCACCCGATTTTCCCCATTTTTGATACCAGAGTACAATATTATCATGGAATCCCATTTCGACTATTTTTACGCATGAGATGGCACATCTTGAACGCAGCAACATGTTGCGAGAGTATAAAAATATATACATATTCTCTATTAGTGGTCGCAAAAGGGTTGCCTACAGAAGACGAGCAAACAAAAGTCAACGCTGAACCCCAGCAGTTGTCTAATTTGGCTACCTATCACTAGCATATGTTCTAATGGCTCGGGAGAACATCTACTAGATCGAAAGAGACCATAAAAACAAAGTTGCCGAAAGAGCCATAGCCCAACTCGATCGTCCCCGGCTTCAATAGACTCAAGGAGAACTTGTTTTGATTTCAAAAATAAAAGTTCAATTGAAAACATAAAAAATTAGCTATATCTAGACTGTGCGATTAGATCTTGCCGAGTAATTTGTTCGAGACTCGAACTTGGCAGAGACTCGAATTGAAAAAATTTTGTTTTTTCACTACTCTAGCAATCAGAAAACTATGCGGAGGTTATTGAAAACTTTTGGGCGCATGTTAGAAAAACATCGAGACTCAAACCACCAATTGGTGGAACGTATGTCCGTGGAAAATCTATTAAGCATCAGCCAGAAATGATGAATTTCACAGGCAAAGTAATAAAATTTTGTTTACAACAGATCAAATGTCATTACAATCAAACGCAGCGACTGTGAGAGAAGTCAAACGAGCCAACAGAAAGGACATTCACAGCAGAAAAATAGTAAAAACATTTGAATGTACAAGGGTGTAACTGGGTTGTAGATTAGGAGGGGTTAGCTCGCTAGTGTAGTTTGATTTCATATTTAAGCTTTTATAAATAGATTTTGAGGTATTGCTGAGGTGACAGCCCGGTTCCCTACTATCTTAGTCATTCCGATCATGAGAGATGTTTAAAATTTCGAATTTCGAAGTTTAAAAAATTTTATTATTGTTTGGAAGGAGAATACCACAACCCCCTTTACCACATCCCTGCGAGTACATAAAGATTGATGTCATATACATGTCACATACACATATGTACATAACACACACATATACTTGCAGAGTATTTGATATTCATGAATTTACCAAGAAAATTTATTATGCATAGAACAATTTCTATTATAAAAAGAATATGCAAAATCCTTGTTATGTGTGTGGGATAAAATAGCTGTTGGCATGCATTGAAATCAACAACTTTAAGGTCATGACCGATTTAAGAGCTTATTACATGTCAAAATTTGCTAAGATTTTAAAATTCAAAAATTGTAAAGCTCTTTCGCAGCTTCTCAACGGCGCAATCAAGTAAGAATTTGCATAAACAATTCATCACTTTCGCTTGGAAGGCACTTAACTGCAATATGAGGCATACATATTTACATCACTACCTTACATATAAAAGTCAATGAAGGGTGAAGAGCTTGCGAAAACGAATTTTCGAAGGTTGCTGGAAATTTTTGCAAAAAAATATTAAATTTCAAACTGTGCCACTTAAATATTTTCAGTTATATACATATGTACCTAGCATATAGTTGTCATATAATCAGCTTTAATGCGTAATTCATTGCTCATGCCTGATTTACAATGTGTCGAAAGATGATTAATAGAGTTGAAAATAACGTTAAATAAAGCATTTTAAAATCAACAACTAACAATTTTTTTAATGGTTCCTATCAAGAAAATACTCTAACATATTGACGATATACATATAGATAAACCTTACATAGGATTTGGACTCATTTTGGGCTGTCGCTTTGCAAAAATTTTCCCAAGGTTATAACATGTGGAGAAGCTTCATCGACTTGATTGATTGTAAATTTCGTACAAATGTTCGAGGAATTATGTTTAGAAATGAGTCAAACACCAACCGGCTAGCCCAGAGCTATCCAGAAAACCTCGACAACGTACTCCTTTTAGTCGAAAAGCGCAGATGATTTTAGATATGTCTAGAATATATTTAAAAGACATTCAATTTGTAAGAATTTAAAGCCTTAAGATCAGACTTAAAAGCTCCAGTTTGCTAATGGAATGCTAGTGATGTTTATTAGATACATAAATGTTTTCTTCAAACATTTTTTAGTTCGAACAATTCCAACAGTTGGTACTTCCAATCTTCAACGACTCATTTTAAGCAGTTCATGAAAATTTTGGGCAATCTAAATTAAATAGCAAATAAAATATAATACTTTATTTCAACCATAAAAATGAAATTTTTTAAAACAAAGCCAGCTTTTTTTGGGCAATTGAAGACATTGACAACACTTTGACAGTGACATCACGAAATACCTATCAAATTATTCTTGAAAATGTCGACTTCAGGTTGCAGTGAAGTCCAATTAATCAGACAACACATTTTTTAAGGACTTCATATTTATTTTTGTATTTTTATAATATTTTTAGTTTACTGTCTTCATTTCTTAGTTTTAATTTTACGAGAACTAAAGAAAAAAAATCGATAAATCTTTAAGATAGCATGAATATATAACGTGTTGATTAAAAGCAAATGTTCCAAAAATTCAGAAACCAAGTTCCAATAAAACTAAATCTAAAGCAAACACATAGTTTAAGATCAATATAACAGTACTATAATTAGCCAATAATAAAAACCTATACCTTTTTTGTTCATTTAATAATCTCAAATATATTGCATAAAATTACAAAAAAATTTAGTATAAACAAAATTCGTGTGGAAATTCCCATTACAATGGCCACAATGGTAACAAGTGGTTAGAGTGGTTATAAATGCCACAAATATGTTAATACAGATAATATTTATCAGGCGTTTGTTATGCCTATTTGTTGCTGCTCTCCCTTTTTGCCATAACACCACAAAAGCTATTAACCCTTTCGAACCTTTTCTCTGTTTGCCATTGTCGTGATCCTTTTCAGTTACATTTGTACATGTGTGCACTTATAAACACTTGCATAAGTGTATGTTTATATTAATATGCTTATACAGCTTTTATCTTTACTTCTGTTACACTTATTGTATAAGCAAGAGTTACGTCTGAAGCATTGGCAAAGTTTGCTTTTAAATATTTACATATTAAAAAAATATATATAAATATATATATATATATATATAATCTTTAGATTCTATATATATTATTATATATTAAATATATACATATATTAATATATTTATTATATATTATATGATAATAATATATAAAATATATAAATATATAATAATAAAATATATACAAATATATATATAAATATATAATAATAAAATATATACATATACAATATATATATATATATATATATATAATTTATAAAACTATTCATAGGTTAGAAAAAAGCTACTGTTTCGCACCAAAATCACGGTCGTTATCATTTTAGCCTCAAAATTAGTCATAGTCACCATAATTATCTTTATTAAATTCTCAATAATGGAAAAAACAGATTGCTACCTATACAAACAGGGTAAGATGCTCGAAATAACAGTCCTTGACCGAATAAAAAAAAAAATCCCGGTCGATTCCGGTACCATAGAACCGACTATTGTAGGGATTGGTTTTGGCAATTGTGTTTTTGTTATTGTTTATTGTTTTATAGTGTTCTTGAAGTCAGATATCAATTACATTGTTGTTATAGTATAAATTACATCAGCGTAAAAATGTTTATGTTATTTTAGTGACATTCAAAACGGCACCAATTAACCTAACCTAACCTGACACACTATAACCCTATGGGACATCTGCACAGTAAGCTTATAAATTTAAGGTAATATCAATAACACTGATTTACCCCCATTTATATAATTAGGTTTTGAATTAGCACATCACATTTTTGTATTTCCTAATGGCAAATAACACAAATTTCTCAAACAACTGTCTTGCTGCCGCTGGCACACACTTGCTTACAGTAAATTTTATTTCGCCAAATAAATGCATTGAAAACATAGCCAACATTTATTATTTAGTTAATTTCGACATTATTTATTTCACACCCTAAAATAAAGTTGCAGCGATATTTATGAAGAAATTTACATTTATTACTTTGTCACACACGACAACGGAATTTAACGCTAAGGGACTGAAATGGCGGCGGAAATTTGACAGCTAATACAGTTGCATTTGCAATAAAGAATTTGGATGTAAAAAATGTGATAAAAGAAAATTAAATCAAAATATGTGTATACTTTGAATTTAAATTCGAAATACTTAAAAGTGTATGTAATGAGATATCCATAAGGACACATGCCTTATTCACAAAAGATAGAAGTGGAAGGCAGAACTAGCTGGAAAAAAAGCTTCACACTCATTTTAATTATGCTACAAGGGCCAATAAATATTTGTGAAGGTGTTGCCAAAAGCAAGACTGTACCTACATATATAATAAATTTATGCCAAATAAATTACAACAGAAAAATACAATATCAATGTAATTCGAATAAGGATATAGGATTTTATTTTTGAAATAAACAACCAAGTGGGGAAAGTTTTAAATCGGTAACACACTCCAACTTATCGCTCAATTACAAATGCATTAGCAGAAATTTGGCTACAAATTGTTGCAAAGTAAACATCACTTAAAAAATAAAAGAAAGAGTGAAAAATCATTAAATTTTAATATAGAGGAATTTTGTCCGAGCGACTAAAATTCGTAGTATAAAATATATATATGTTATGAAATGTCGGAAAATATGCATGTACATACATTATGAATATGATTTTAATCAGTTTACTGGTATTTTTTAATTCATTACGTACATTTATTTTGAAAGTATCACTTTGTTATAATTTTACTCTTTATGATTAGTTCCTCTTTCTTTCGATAATATAATTCCACAGTGTTAAAAGTAGTATTTGCAAATTTGTATGTATGTCTCATTAACAAATTGCACACATTTACATAATTGAATTTCTTACTAATAATCGCAAGCATGGAGCAACAAATTAAAAAGAGGGCTCTTTGCATAAATATATATTTAGGTATGTAAGTATAATCGACTTAGTATTGCTATGCGAACAATAACCAAGCAATGCACAAGATAGCCAAATACAGGAATAATTTAGATAATAGCTGTTCATCTTCATATTGGACTGTGCCACGGTTGGCGGCTATAAAGAAAAAGAAACGTTGTTGTTGGTGTTCACAGTTTTTTTTTATGTAATTAGCTTACCAGCTGCACGAGGTTCACCAAAATTGAAAGACGAAGCGAAATAACCGAATGGAAAAGCACCAATACCGAAAGACATGTGGAAGCCATCACCAAAGCCAAATCCCTGGAAACCTTGTTGTGCCTCGGGCTCAGTACGTTGACCAGCGGGACGTGGTGGCACCTTATTTCTATGAAAAAAATATTGAAATTAATAACAGTTTAGAATGGAGGTATTCACGGTATATGTGAGCATATACTTTACCTAGGATCCTCTTGTTTGGTGCTGTTGCGTCCATATAGTGGTATTACTTTATCTTTGCCAATTGCTGCTTTACAAACTGGGCATAATTTGCGACTTGGACGTGTTTCCAACCATTGATGCAAACATGGCCAGCAAAATAGGTGACCGCACAGACTGACGACTGCGTCCTTTGCGGTATCGAGACAAATATTACATTCGTACATGGAATCATCGACTTTCTCCTCTTCGTTGTGTTTGTTTTTAGCACCAACAGTAGGGCTGGTTTCTGTTTTAATGTTGTTTATGTTCGCTGTGGAATCGCTGCAAAGGGCGCTCCCTGGAAACGAATACGTTGTGGAAGTTGTAGTTTTCGATGCAGTATTATCAGCGGTGGAGTTCACAGTTTCAGATGTAGTTGTGGTAGTGGTTTGCTTTGCTGAGGTTTCAGTTTGCTCTGTTTCATCGTTTGTTGTGTTATCGAAATACGTCCATTCGCTCATAGATTCAGCAGGCGGTGCTGTCGCTTCACCATGAGATGTTGTGGGCAATTCCGGCGCCGACGGGGCTTGCGTTGTTTGTGTTGACATACCGATGGTTTATTTCTGTTTCAAAATTTGCCAAATAAGCTGGAAAGGAAAACAAAAACTGCTTATAAACAAATTAAATTTAAAAAAAATCTGGCAATATGTGCACTCGCAGAATACCAATTATCTACGTTCAGAAATATATTCATTCAAAATCCAAGTGGAAACGCCCAGAATATTAACAAGACTACACTACGTAAACTTTTGCTGTGTAATTTGGCTTCCCCTCTACAGAAAGATATATGTACCGACTTAGTCGCCACCACTAAAAGGTTCAACCAGTAGACTTAAAACAATTACCACTGCTGTATAAAAAGAAACCATATAAATATGCGGTCTGAAAACTGTTTGCAGTAAACAAGTTGTGATTTCCCTTTCGCCAATAATATTCTTTCGGTCTTCTCAGCGAAACCAGTTTGCACTTTATTGCGACATACTTGTGCCTCAGTTTTTTACTTATTGTAGCTGACGTATTCCAATATTGCGAAGAATTACCTGTCTTGCAAATTTGTTTCTTAATGATAAATGTATATACTCGGGTATTGTACATTTGTATTTGGAATTGGAAGATTTATGTGTTCTCTAGGTAAGAGTCTTATCTCTTTGAAATTTGTTAATATGCACTATAATCTGCTTTGGGTGCGACAGTCCATAAGACAAGTATCGCAATGTGATAACAACTTTGATTATGATTCGTTCTAGTTGTTGCTTTTTGATATTTTCGTAATGTTTGTATTTTTTATTAGCTTTATCTACTCCAATTTACCCAAATATAAAACTGGATTGTCACGACTCTTGAATTCCTGCTTTCCCTTAGCTATAAGCGTAACTTATGTGAACTTTATAATAAAATAATCTGGTGACTGAATACACTGACGTGTAATTCACATCGAACAATTAACATTTGAGCTTGTTCACTTCGTTCTTCCGCATCACATGCCCCTATCCCTTATACATACGATCGTATCAACACCACTACTACCCTAAATCCGTTGCGTCAATTAATGTGCGCCACCTCCTTCAAATCACCCCCTCGACACTTCTATTAGTATTTTCTTTCTTACATCGTGTTTTTTCTGGTGTTTTTTGTTCTGCCAGCTGTGTTATGTACTTTGCCTTGTTATTATAAATTTCGCTTGTTTTTATGTTCACTCAACTTATTTCCACTATGTAAGAATTATTGCGCCAGCTTTCCATATTATTATTTCCGTATAATTGTTATACGCCAAATATATGGCGTATTTATGGAAAACAAAGTTTTTCACAAATTTGCTATTAAAAAAGTCCGAAAGGCGTTCACCTCATGAAGGTCGTTTATGCACTCACTTTAATGTCGTATTTTTCTCAACAACTGCTCTACGCATAAATTTCCAATCTGTTGAATTTGCGCAAAAAATATCTAATGAACCACAATATTTAATTTTTATAAATTCTTAATGTTTATGTATCAAAATTAATTAAATAAAAGATGTTTTTTCTTCCTTTGCTGATTCCTTGTGGCGTTTTCCTTTATTGGCTTAATATTGTTCTACTAGCAGTGTTGCATTTGATGTATAAAGTATAGGAAAACATAAGGGAAGGTACGCGAGCTGTGTTTCGTGCGCATTAGCACAATTATGTCAGCGGCGTACGCGCAGCTAGAATAATCAAGCTTTGGAGGCTTTATGCAACATATTTTACTTAAATGATTTAACATTTATTAATACCGTCTACGATTTGGTTAGATCTTTGAACTTTTAAATAACATTATATTAATGTAGAATATCTCAGCTAAATAGTTTCAAACCAAAATGCAACTCTTGGGCTGTCGACCTTCCTAAGCTATTTCCTTAACCTTTCTTCCATTTCCGTTAGTTCGTGTGTAAATTTGATCTAAATAAAAAAAATTGTGAATTTGGGTTAAATTAAGCAACAAGTTTAGCTCTTTTGTTATTAATATAAAGTATTGAGTGGATTGAGTAGATTATTAGTGAATACCGAGAACGCGCTATGTTTTAATGTATTTGTTTTCTGTTTATTAGCATGTGCTTACACTGCGTTGCCCAAGGTAGAATTGTTTTAAAAATTTGTGATATTGTAGAAAAATGGTAATTAAAATGATCAAATGAAATACAGTAAGAGGATGCAATTCTAATTTGCCTGAGGTTTGCTATTATTTGAGGTTTGATATTATTAAACAAATAAAACAGAAGAAATGTGTATATTAAAAAATTTACTGCTTACTGCAAACACTAAAACGAAACCATCTGTTGTATTAAACATTATGTGGTTCGGAAGCTAGTAAGCTGGACGTTATTGCTTTGGTTTTGTTGAGTTCTGTTAAATCGTATTAAGAAAGCAAACTGTCGAAAGGAACCCCAACTCTAACTTCTCACTATTCGGACCAACATTTTTCGTCTTGAGAAGGCTTCAGCACTTAAAAGCTTCGAAATTTCATAAAAATTAGTGACATAACACTAAAATTAACTTCACGTATGCGAATTCCAATTATACAATATCAAATGAACGCAGTTTTAGATGAAGCTATTGTGTTTCGGTAGTTTTTAAATTTCACTCCTTGGTGATCCCCTCTGTTAAGTCGGTCATTTGAGACGTCCAAAAATGAGGTTAACTCAGCACTTTTCGCTAACCTCTACCCTATATCTCGTTGAACAGTAAAATAATGATTATTTGAGGTCACCCAATGGTGACAAGTGTTTACCGGAGAGAATTCACCAGAAAATACATTTTTTGCAAACGAGCTAACTATTTGTTTAGTGGCACACAAAGAAAACGAAAATAGAGAAAATTAAAAATAGAACTAATAAGAAATCGCACTTAACTGTTCAAATAAATGTATAAACGCTTAGTTTGACACTAAATAGTTTGCTGCGAACGAAAGTGTTAATTTCATTTAAAGGCGTTCATCATCCACAAAGCCAACGGCAATAACAGTGCCACTAGCAACAGGAAGCTATAGTCTAAGAATCAAGGCAAAAACACTTGACGTTCGAAGACTTTTACTTAATTTTTATTTGCCTGAGAAAATTTAAACAAATTTACTAAATTCCGCTAAACTGTTGGATGCCGTTGTTAAATATTATTACATGGTCAAACTTATATAGAACAATACATGCTTTGTTTCTTGGAGTCCAAACGACCGCTGAGAATGCGAAATATGTGTATAAATGAGCATTGACGGTCAGGTGACAGTAACATTCGAGTTCTATACTTCGGTGACACAACTAGAAACGTAAGGAAGGATTACATAATCAATAATACAAAATGAAAACATTTGTGGTTGTATTTGCTCTAATTGCACTCATAGTGCCTAGTCAGGCGACCTTCGGTAAACTGGCGCTGCTTTCGGGCTTGAGCGGAGGTATTGGTGGCGGCAGCTACAGTCCTGGCTATGGTGGTGGTTATGGCAGTGGTTATGGTGGAGGCTATGGTTATGGCGGTGGCTATAATGGTGGCTATGGAGGATACGGCATTACACCATACTCAAACAGTCGCGAAAATGTCGTAAAAGTGATCAAGGTATCTGTGGTACCTGGTGGGAGCTATGGAGGTGGTTACAACACTGGCGGTTATGGTGGTTACGGCTATGGTGGTGGCGCTTACAATGGTGGTTATGCAAGTGGTGGTGTAGCTTACCCTACAGTGGCCACTTCGGCGGTTGTAACACCCGTTGTCGCAACCGTCGCAACGCCGGTTCCAGCTCCGATATCATATGGTGCCACTTTTGGCAACGGTTATGGTTATGGTGGCGGTGTTGGTCTAGGATACGGTGGTGTGGTTGGTGGTGGTGCAATTGGTGGCGGCGGTATTGGAGGTTTGGGTCCTTTGGGTCCAGAAGGCTGGTGCTAAGTGGAAACGAAAACGAAATGCGTCTGTGCTCTTGATGTAAACGACAAATTTAAAAAAGTGATGTATATATGTATATTTGACGATGTGTTCAATAATAAAACAAATGATAAATATAATGTTAATTTTGAAACAAACTGTCATAGGTTTTGTGAATATTTAAAATGGTTTTAAAATATAGTTAATAATATAGTTTTAAAACAATACTTCCTTGATAAGAAACAACATAACACTATTCTTAGTATTCTGAGAAGAGCACATTTGAATTGATTTAGTTCTTTTTAAAAGCTGATTTTTTTACATACTAAACAGTAGACATTTTGAAAAACCTTAAGAAATAAATGAATATTATTAACATAACCTCAATAAACCAGTTGACTCCAAATTCTGCTTAAGCTGTAATGTCTTTCAACCACAACTATTTATTTTCAATTATTATTTCGACTTCAATTCTCCGAAAATATTTTATTCATTCTCCCTATTCCCGCTGCACCTTCACAATTATTTAAAGAGTTTGGGATCCACACACGCAAACGGACACATGAGAATTCTGGAATTATTATGTGAGCAAGCAATTAGCACATAACAAACTTTACTTTTAGCACTATTCAAATACGTATGTGTTTAGAGATATACACACGTATCTATATTTCTTACTGGGTACATATGATAAACCTCTTATGTAATGTCTATTACCCATATGTATTAGGCTTGAACTGTAAGTCAACAAATAAACCAAAATGAAATACCCAGAATTTGTCGTGTGTTAGCAGGAAATATAGATTTTGTATGTAAACAAAATAATATATATTAAAACCCTACCAAAAGTGAGGTCATCAACACCTGAAACATTTTATTTACTTATATTTTATTTAATTTTTTTTTTGACGTTACACGATTTTCGCTATGATGTTTTAGAATCCAAAATTTCCCAACATCGGCACCGTTATTTCCATGATTTGTTATTTAAATACGAGAAATATACTCTCCGAGTTTTCATGATTGCACGAATAAAAGTTTTACTTTATAAAATGGAGGGCCCAACTTCTTTTTATTCCGCCCACAAAACCATGTCAAGGCTTTTATCACAAGCTGATGCTTCATCAATTTCTGATTTGTTCCTCTTCAGATAATTACTCCAAATGGTCTTTGAAAGCACAGAGACAGCTGCTGGTTCGAAATAACTACCCAAAGATATAGTTATGTTCTCCAAGTTAAAGCTATTTTCTGCGTGACGGTGGTTGCAGTAGAACTACACCCACTGACGTTATTTCATATTGTAGTTTGACCCGAAAATATAGATATGAACATCATCGAACGTTCAACAGTTCCTTAGCAATTTGAAACAACTCGCTCTTACTTCAATCTTTTTAAGATGCTGTCTAAGGATTTAGATGGATGATTTAGATTAGCTGGATGTGGGATTAAGGATGTCCTACAAAAAATCCCTCACCCGTTCGGAGGCAAATTAAAAATATAAGCCAACAAATTTACAAGAAATAACTCGAATCAAAATTAGCTTTAATTACTTGTTGTTATTGAAGCGACATTGCCATAACAACTTTGGAAAATGCTGTCGACATTGATTGATTATATATATAACCGGGTCCGTCACGATTACTAGGATTCAATAGTCATGGGAACTTCGCTGTGTACTCCTAATACTTTCCAGTATGGCCTCCTACCAGCATAGGTTGAAGTAACCGAGCCATAAGACGACTTCTTCATTTGTGGGAACATATGTTAATGAATCGATAATATTTATAGCAAATTGGGGCCAATATTTACTTCATATTGTGAAAGAAGAAATAATTGGAAAATGTTTAGTAAACAAATTATATAAAGTTGCATCCATTTATGTACATATATATGTACTTCTGTATTTATGCCAAACCAAAATGAGCTTACGAATACCGAAATCTTTCGCAAGTCAAGTATAACTAGATACTATTGATCTTAGCTGAGCAATATGGTTTCAATATATTTATCAAAAGCACTTAAACGCAGTATATATACATATATACACACCTATGCACCAAAGAAACTGTATGTGCATTAGCAATAAAATAAAATTGTACATTTGTATTTATTTCTATAAGTAAGTGAGCATATGTGGGCAAAAGGCTCAGCCATACACACACTTGGTATTTTTCTACTGATATTTCACACCTTATTAATATGAGAATCATAAAAACCAATGGCGCGGGAAACGGCAGCGCCAAAAACCTACACCCAACCGACCCCAACTTCGGAAATGGTGGCCAAACAATGGTGACCTTCAATTTCGGACACAAAAATCCGTCAAGAGCCCGTGTCTCTGCTGCACAATGAATCAATGAAGCGATGAAATCGAGAGTGAGTCGCCCTCCAAACTGAGAAACAAAAACAGAAAAAAAAACACAAACAAATTGCTGTCAGTCACCCACAAACTCTACGAGGAGCACATTGACATATATTATATATATTTACATTCGTTCATGCTAATATTTATGCTAGTGATGCTGTGCGCTTAAAAAGCGCGCTTAAAACTCTTCACCACTACTGCAAGCCAGCTGACAATGGTAATTAGCTGGTCTGCTATGCGTTCCGCTTTTCGTATTTAGGTGCTAAAAAGTTTCTAACGAGCCAAACCCCAAGCGGCATGCATGCGAGTATGGTGGGCATTGTTTGCCGGCATTCTTCGCCTTCAACTCGGTTTATATAAAAAGGTATGCAAATATCTGGGTACACATATATAGGAAAATATTTATATAACAGCTTACATATCGGGTCCATGTTAGGGTGGTCGATTATTCAACAAAAAAATCACAAGAGACATTCCTGCGCCATCTGCTCCAATTCTAATATAATATTTCCAATGGGGAGTCAAGCAAAACTCTTTTCTAAACAACCTAATAATTTAACCTCCTAATTTAATATCGGCGTTTGTAGTCTCACTTCGTTGCGGTCGTCTTAGAATTTCTGGTAAAGTATTCGAAATAATAGAAAGTCATTCTCCGCCTGCTCTTTTAAACACTGACGAAGTCTCCCTTTTCCTCTGCTACCGACGATTGGTACCATATTCTATTCGAAAAGGCATGCACAGGATACATAGTATTTCTTACTCTGAACTCAGTCTTAACTAAACTTATTTTGTTAATGGATGTTGTCTTTGCTTCATCCACTCTTTTCCACCGATGAGAAGAAGTCCTTTTGACTTCGTTCACCCATATACCCATTCCTCTTCCTGACTTCCCTAACCAATCTACCGACTCCTAAATGGTTGAGTTCTACAGCAATCTGCAATAAGCTCGTATGGTATCAAATGTTTCGAAGAGGACCCAACCAATTCCCAACTCAGTGGAAGTTCTGTTGCTATTAAACGACTTTACACAAAATATTATATAAAACTTACTGAAGTCCCGACTTTCATTTTTTAAGCAGTCCAATTAAACGAAGTCGTCTACAACTATGGAAATAACTGGTAAAAATTCTGGTGGCAGTCCAGACTGGAGATATTTAAACTTTTAAGAATCATACGAAAGAATGTCATGCTACCCGATACCTCATTTGGTAGTTGGGGGTATTACTTTATATGTTTCTATGGATGCCTAAAAATCCCATTTTGGCGCTCTAAGCAAATATTAACTAAACGCTCGGCATTAAAAAATCCGAAATTCTAATGACAACTGACTTTGTAAAATTAGCATGATCACCATAGTAATGTTAATACATGAGATGTACTTTAAAGATTTGTGATATTTTGCACAATACCAACTGCAAGCTCGAGACCGAAAGAAAAAGCAATTTGTCGTTATACACGAGCCGCATGTCAAATTAATCCGCAACAAAAGATTAACTACTTCTTTGCCTGAAATTGTTACTAATGTTTGTGCAGTAGCCCAAAGATGGGAATATGTAAATTTTGTATAATTAATAACAGAAAACTAATTCCATTGTTTATTTTGTGGCCAAATATGTGCAGTTAACAGCGTTAAATTATCTAATGAATAGAATAGATTACAATAGAATTCGTCTCGCGACCGCTTAGCTAGAATTTCAACTCTATCTTACTTCAAGGTTAAATCTATTTAATGGAAATAGAGTTCACGCGAAGAGCCATTTTGGAACGAAATAGAAGTAACGCGGTATCCCTAAGTGTAGCCACGTATTCCGAAAATGCGTTTTCCTATATTTTGCACTTCTAAGTTTCGGGAAATTATACTCTTGCATTTCTTTGACCATGAGAACCTTAAGAACAGTTGTTTTCCTTTCGTCTAGGACAATCTGATCCAATGTCGAGGACGTGGTACCCACACTGTTACCGAATACAGTGGCAACCCTGCTCAATTTACTTCTTCACCTTCCCTTTATGTTTAAGATTTACCAAAGAACTTTGATTTAGTACCTACTTATACTCCATTTTATTATGTCCACTACCCACTTGGGATTAAAACGATCTTAACAGGAAATACAAACCTGCCGCTTACATCATTTCGATATAATTTTTCGATGTAGACACAGTCGCTTTTCTTGATTTATTTCGTTATACTAGAACCTGGTACTTGTAATCACCATGTTTCGATTCACATAAGTTATGTTTTTCAATGTGTCTTATTGGGCCGTAACATCTTAAATATCTTTCGTCACGATAAATTTAAAATCAATATATACATATATATAATAAATATATAAATAATAAATTTCGACATTCACGCAATGTTATGAATGAAAGCCAAATGTATATAGAGGTCACTTAGAAGAGATTTCGTCGAGACTCTTCCAAATCTCTCTAATGAAAGTTCTTTTTCTTTCTGGGGATTTTATTTCTAAGTATGATATATACATATTAGTATATATACAAGTATGATATATATGTATATATATCTCTTCTAAGTGACCTCTATATACATTTGGCTTTCATTCATAACATTGCGTGAATGTCGAAATTTTGTGACCTTCGTCTTCATCACTAAGAGTTTGGACAACTCTTTTTCTTGGTCTTAAATATTTATTTAATCCAAATTATGACAAATTTAAACCCGACAAATTTTCTATTTGCGAATCGATTTACTGTCAACGAAGCGCATCTGATGAAGCAATTACTTCATCTTTAGATAAACAGTGCGTGCAAAAGTAAACACACTAAACTACATTAGTATTCCATACAAAAGGCATTCTCATAATTATGCTTAAGTATATACGTATATCTCTGATTTGTACATCGATAGTTTATTCATGATCATGTATGTAATATTTACGTAAGACATATATATATATATATACGTATGTAATTGTCGACGATTGCTTAAGAAGTTCATGAACTAGGCACCAAATCTGTTAGTAAAGCAAATAGTACAAGAGCAAATAGGTGGAGGCAACGAAGAAAAGTTTGGAAAATTTATTATGATCAACATTATGGTATTTTTTTATGGATCTATGTAGGCATGTGTGTATATATCAGCATCTATTGCACACACATTTGCACTTACTAATACAAATGTATGTGTTTATGCAAATAGGTGTATTTATAAATAATTATGTGCGGTTTATTGAATAGTTGGTAACTTTCTTACAGTGGCGGTTGTAAATTGTGGAGCAGAAATTTTTTTGGAAGATTTTTAAGGAAAAGGGCATACGATCTAAAAAAATTCAAAAATATGAATTGGTTTTTTATTGTTGTAGCAAAATTTCGCAAAAAATTAATTTAGATTTAACAAAGACAAAGAAAATGTCTCAAAATAATTTTAAAAATTTGTTTGGGTTAAGTAAGCATGCACATCAAAATTTCGAGCTAGCAATATACATTAAATCAGTAAAATGTAGACATCAATTTATTATTAAGCTCTGAAAAACTTTCCACTTATTTTCGAAATAGTTATAATTCGAAATGTTATAAATAATTTTATAGTAGATTAACTTTATCCGCTCTAAAATTTAAAATATGATTTCTTTATACAAAAATTTTATTAGAGTTGCCACTTTAATTTGCTACATACACTTTTTGTTGAAAAGTTCATGATATTTACGCATATAAATAGGTTGGTTATACAGTTTTCAATATTCAGGCATAATATCACTCTATCATGAACAAATTACTAAAACAAGTTATTGGTATTGAAACTGCTTGGAAATTTATACCTTTAAATAAATAGAAAAAATTAATGTCTCCATATAGTAAAAAAATCAACAAATTTATGTATAAATTTTAATGTAAAATTTTTTGTGTTTAAATTGGCTGTTCAATATTTTAGGAGATTTTAATATTTTTACATTTCCTCCATTTTCTTTTTCCATTATTGTTATATTTTTTCAATTTCCATTACTGGAACAGAAGAAAAAATCCTTTTCTTTTTTCAAGAAAAATATTTTAAATTTTACCGCCCTTTTACAAGATATCTCATTAAAATTTATTTAGATTTTATTATATGCTAAAAAAGTGCAAAATTTGGAAATTTATTAAAACATATTTTCGTAAAGATTTTATAAATTTTTTGTAAGGTTACCACTTAATTTTACCACAAAGTATTTTTAATTACCTTATATTTTTAATCCAATTAAAAAAATTAGTTTTGTGATAAACGTTTTTTGACAATTTTCTTTCTCAGGGTTGCCATAATTATACTAAATTTTGAGTAAATGAATATATTACTCAGTAAGCTTTTTGGTTTCTTCAAAATAATTTAATGACCACCAGTGTATGTATGTACATTCCTGTGAGCACTGTGCACACACACAAGTACATCTCAGCTTGTATACTTTTTATTGATTAAGCAAACGCCATTTAGGAAGCCATTTAGATAATAGGTTAAGCATTTACTGAGCTAGTCAGCGGAAGAGGGATTTTAGGCTATGCTTGCCTAAATATATTAGTAGTTGTTTATGTGTGATTTTGTTTCGAGGGAGATGTGCGAACTACCTATCGCTTAAAATTCACGCTTTGGCAAACCGCACCCAAGTGGGCTAAAGAGTTGCCGAGGTGTGGGCGGTGAGGAAAATTTCGGTGCTCAAGAATTGCTAGTTAAACTATTTATTGCCGTCATGGGCATATGAAGCTTTCGACACATTTCAATGTGTAGGACATATATATAATACATAGTAGTTACGACTGTGTTGAGCTTGATCGGCTCAGATATATTGGCCTATAAATTTGTACGCCACTCAAAGAGATTTTAACAGTTCACAACGAGTTTGGTACATGATCAGTTGCGTACAAGCTGATCGTCTAATTTTCTGCTCGCGTTACGCACTTTATATTCGATTCGACCGACCATTATATAATTGGGTGTAGAACGATGAACTTGTGCTTGATACTTACGGTTTGTGTCCTGGCGACATTAGCACCACCCACACATGCTCTGCTGGGCGCCAAGTTGTCCCTTTTGGGTTTTGGTAGAAATCTGATCGGCGGTGGCGGCAATGGTGGCGGTAGCGGTAGCGGTGGCGGTTATGGTGGTTATGGCAGTGGCAACTACAATGGTGGCTATTATCCTCAGCAGAATCGTCCAGTTTACAATGGCGGTTACGGCGGCGGTTACGGTGGAGGCTACGGTGGCAGCTACGGTGGCGGCTACGGTTATGGCGGCTATGGACGTCAGTCATACGCCGGCAACTATAATTATGGTGGTTACAGCAACGCCGGTGGCTGGAATAGCGATAACGGCGGTGAACAAGTTGTGCGTATCATCAAAGTCATTGTGCCCAATGAGAACGTCGCCACCTCATCCAATTATGCCAGCGGTTACACAGGTGGTTACTCCAATGGTGGTTGGACGCCAATTCCAGCGCCCCCACGTGCAGTAGTACAATCCGCACCAGCGCCCGTACAAACTACTTACATCTCAGCGTCCGCACCACAACCCGTCGTACAAGTTGCTCCAGCGCCAGCACCCGTACAAACTCCTTATTATTCAGCGCCCGCACCGACACCTCAGCCTATTCAGTATGCCACAAACGTTGCACAAACTTATGAGTACAGACAGTCTACGCCACAGTCCGTTCCAATTCAGGTACAAGCTCCTCCAGCTCCCGCGCCTGTGCAAGTACCAGTTCAAAGCGCTTACGTTTCAGCACCTGCACCACGTCCAGTCGTTCGTGTAATCCCGGCGCCACAACCCGTACAAGTCTATCAGCCGCCCTCAGTTGTGCTGCAACCACCTGCACCACAACCCATCGCACCACCCGCTCAACCAGCGGAACTCGTGAAAACCATTAAAATCATCGTGGATGAGGATAGTAACAGTCAGCAAGGCGATTATAATGGCGCCCCCACTCAAAGCTATGGTCCACCACCACCACCACAACCCCTGCCACAGCCAGCACCACAAGCCGGTTGGAGCAGCAGCAGTTCGTCGGGTGGCTGGAATAATGGTTACAAGAGCGGTGGCATCTGGGAGAAGATTGGTTGTTAGCCCATGGGAAACGATAACTTTTTAGTCAAAAATCGATAATCATTTTATTTTATATAGTCTTATCTACCAAATTTGTCTGTCGTGTTCTTCAAGATTGTTCGCTTACGAATAAAGTTCGATATTGATTATGTCAACTTTCATAACTTTTTTTCTCTACTGCTTACGCTTTTCGATGTTTATTAAGTTTGGTTCCGATTGGCATTGAGATTTTGGAGGAAAGTTACATCTTACATCTTAGATCGCACCTGAGAACTAAGGCGCTAAAATCTTCTCTCTGGGGATCTAAATTCTTCTGGAGGTGCAAATTACGGAAATTGCAGCTGTAGCAGGAGCAAAAGCAGCAAGAAGCTGAATTACTTTATAAAGTATTGTCAAATATATCATGGGAAGATCAAAGTATCCATCAGTTTTAACGGAATCCGATCAATTGGAAAAGCTAATATATGTGTAGGGTTCAGATACCATAAGAAACCATATATAAGCTTTCAGAAAATTGCAATCAGGTGTACGAAACTTCGCAGAATGCGATTTTACCCAAGTTAAATGACGGGAGTAAGTTTCCTTGATCTTTTGCTCTGCCCCGCTTATCTCAACTTCATATTATTTTTTATACATATATGAGTCCATCAGCATAAAACATAACCTGAATTATTTTATTCAATCACCGGCAGCTCATATTGTTAGTTTTTATTAAATACCGCCCTTGGTTACCATACTTCTCTGTACCTAGGTCAGTATGTGACAATCAAAGCAACTGTACCGCCAAGGTGCATAGAACTCATAAAGCATCGAAGCACAACAAATTACATCCGTTCTTTAATTGGTCATGAAGAATATCTGCGATAATTGCATTTAAGGTTATGTTTGCACTCAAACACCACACGTATATAAGTGCGACAACTACGACAGATTTCTTTATTCGGAGAGAACAACTTCAAGGGAACACTACGTAGAATTATGACACATCGATCGAAAAATTTTGAAGTATTGTGGCTTCTGGTTCAACTCATTTTGGTAGTCACTGAGCTGCAGGCCACAACCTTACGTGACAATGGCTCTCAAGCAGGCGATAAACGAGGACACGGCCCAAGTGGTGGCGCACCGAATGGTTAGTTAGATTGTAGAGCCATCTAATCGATTTTGCTTTCTTCTAAATAAAATAATTCTAGACTACGGTCCAGCCATAAAAATCACTTCGAGCATCTTGCAGCTGTCGAAGTCAATGGAGGGTGGTACCGCTTTGGGTAATCTTGGTTTGGAACATCATGAGACCACACTCGAACAACCTTGGCCGGTCACCACTGGTTTTCAGTTCCCTGCTGCACAGAATGTTTGGCTAGAGTTGCCTGCAGGTCATCAACCAGACTTTCATTTGATCGCCGTGCCAGATGTTAGCAATCAGCAGGAACATTTCCCTCAACCGCATGTTGGCGGTAACGGTGTTAGTGGTGTCTCAGATGAGTCTAGCTCTACTTTATCGAAAGGGTTACATACACAGATCATAAGTAGCGGCAAAGGTGTAACGCATGTTAGTGATAATCTTGATTTTGGGGATCTGAGTGGGGAGAAAGCGAAGGGTAATCACCGTATATCTTATGGTAGATAAGTGTGGTGAGTTTTTGAAATACTTTTTATACATTTCGTTCTATATAAAAATGTACACTATTCTACAGTTTCCAATAAATAACATTTTGGCATTAGATATAGTGCGTTGGTTGTTTTAACAATTAAATAGTTTGGCTTGGCAACCCTGTTATCCTTTTTGTTTGAAAAGATTATTCATATTTGAGTTATAACTCCCTGAATATCTTCTTAGTAATTTTTATTTCTTTTGTCTTTTTTAATATTCAATTGATTTTACAGCATAATATTATACGGCATTATACGGTGGGCATCAAATGAGGTTAAGCTAAGGTTCAATGGTCATGCTCGGGGTCACGCGCGGGGTCACGGGCGGTCCAGATAGGGGTCATGAGAGTTTCTGTTTCTGGTCAAGCGATGTCAAGTTCGAAGTTAAGAGAGTTCCAGTTCAAGTTAGGTGTCAAGTAAGGTCAAGCTACAGGGCTTTTAGGTTAGGGTTAGGTCTTTAGGTATGGTAGGTAGAGTCTGGGAACTTCAGAATCTTTTTTGCAATAATAACTGCCCACTTTTTAACCTAAAAAAAAAATTTTTGCCTGAAAAATCTAATAAGCTTTAACAGTTTCGTTTAACAAAGGATGTTATATAAGTTGTTTTCTTATCAAATATTGATTTTGGGAATCATAAAGGTCTGAGGAAGGCTCAGTTTGGAAGAATTGGTACGGGAAACTTTAAGGCATCGTAGAACAGAAGCCATGTCATTTTTTAAGTCATAAGAATACCACTTTTTATATATTATAATATTAATACAGAACCTACATCTTGGATAAATGTTTAAACGAATTCACACTTCAAACATCGGACGAACCCTTGGAGGAATTTTTTTCGTTTCAGTGCTCCATTCGAAGGTCATCGAATTAATAAATTTCGAAAGGAAAAGACATATATGAGGGATTTACAAATGAGTCTTGCGAGACAAAGAAGAGTAAAAATCGATGAATCCTATATATGAAGATATCCGATGATTCAATCGATCCATACTTATTAAAGTAAAATTTAAGAAGCTATAACAGTATTAGCTTTTTTATTTTTATTAAAAAAAACGCGAAAATATCTATTTACATACTACGATTATTTCAAATTGCATTTTGTAAATCTATTCATTTACACAAAAAATAATATACTTCTAATAATACTGTCCCAAATTCACCACACAGATCGCTTTTTTACTTTAAATTCGCCGAAAAGTACGCGGTCACACAAAAATAAATGTCAAGCAACACTCACTCGTCTCTTTCCTCACATTCCTATACGCCAATACTCACACGAGCTCAAAACAAGCCTTTCTGCTCATCATGCTTGTGCTCGTACAAAGTGCTATAGCTGAAAGCGCCTTTGCCATGATCAATGCCCACCACAGGCTGCTGATGATAGTCGTCATGATAATCGCCATGGAAGTCCAACTTATCCAAATATTCATGTCCGCCAAAGTCGGCATGTGCGACCTCTTCGTGATGCTCTGAAGCGGCGGCCTCAGCCTCTTCGTACTCCTCAGCGGTGACGCCCTGATCCTCTACATAGTCATCGGGAAAGTGCTTCGGATCCAGATGATCGCCAGCTGCGCCCAGCGAATCCGAGTGGCCACTACTGCTGCTGAAGTCATGCTGCTCTACTCCTTCGCTCAATTTGGGCAGCTGTAATTGGCTGACGGCCTTGGCGGCACTTAAAAGGCCAGCATGATTCCCCAGTGGTCCAGCGTTGTAGATCGCCGACTGGATACCTTGAACTTCCAAGTCGTTGGTATAGGGCACATGTAAGGCGGCAGCATATGTGACACAGTTGATGGTCAGCAAAATTGCACAACCGAATATTTTGGCGAGCAGCAAAGACATTTCGCTTTCCTTAATGGAACCGGGTTTTCTTATTTCTGTATTTTAAAATTTTGCGATTTTCGCACACTTTCTTTCTTCGTTTTTATTGCTAACGGTTGTAATGTTAGCGTCCAACTAATTTCTCAAGTCCAACTCAGTTCGGTTTATATAGTATGGAAAGCAGAGAGTTGCTTTGGCGCCATATAGTGGCCAATAGATATGGGAGCGTACAACTTCTTTGCATTTGCACTTTTGCTGCGTCGGTTTTTCTTTTTCTTCTGTTATGACGAGTTTAGCTTTTTGTTGTTAGACACTTCCATATGCCTATAAACGTATGAACAGCTACTCTCTGTCAAAAATGGAACCCGAAATTTTGCTGAAAGTTGCAATTCTACAGAAATTAATACACGTCAGTTTCTCCGCAATCTCTACTTTCACCTCTGCGTAATGGTATCTGTTTAGAAAAATAAGAGATACTCCATATACTAGTCTGTATATATTATTACAGGATGATCGACAACTTACGGAAATCTATTCCAACCCAAGTTCTTTTGTAGGTGGAATGAAATATACATGTCAGAAATATCGCTAATCCATCCAATTCATCACCTCAGAGGACCTTACGACTATTTCTGGTTCATTATGATACCTCTACTAAATTTCTTCCCTTCCAAAGTTGGACTACATTTGAAAAATCAAGTAAAACTTTTTGTAGGCTAATAATACAATCATTTCGGAGAATGGTCCTAGCTTTGAATAAACTTTGATAATGTCTATACATCATTCACAGAATCCTCCTTTTGAACTGTCCTTGGAGCTGACGATTGCAAGAGTGATTCTAGGTAGGACCTTTAAAGCTGACAATGTTTGAGGTTTTCAAAAATTTTCCACAGGTCGTCTTGTCTTTTTGTCTCGAGGTCTTCTTTATCAATATTACTGAACGCGGAATTAAAGATATCAATTGTACACTCTTGAATTATTTAAAAATTTAGTTCTACGATAGTGAATCATCCAGTTTGAACATCCAGTCTGAGAGAGGTTCTTCCCAGTTACATTTGCAATTTAAGACATGTTCTCAAATATGTATTATGGACTAATGACAAACAACTGATGGACGGACTCAAGATCTTTAAAATTTCTCATTCTAAAATCCTATCCTTTCTTGTCAATCACTTAAAAAATTCAGTTTTTTGAAGTATATAGTCCTGTGAAATATTTTTTAGATCAGTCTTTCAAAAATGTATTCAATATTCCATTTCCTTGGTGAGGCTTGATGCTAAACAAATGATAGATTAGATGATGATAGAACAGATGATGATTTAGATTTTACAGCATCCTCAATGAAACTTTTTCATACATCAGGAATGTATATCTGGATCTACTGGTATATATATTTTTGGCCACAAGCTTAGTAACCTTGGGCACAGAGTATTTTCATGTCACTTGTCTGCTTTCGTACGCGCGGAGGCACAAAGCTGGTTCACCAAAATTTTAAATTTCTGTTATTTTTATAAATGTTTATACCAATTCGATATTTATTCCGTTTTCAGGAAAACTTAACCTATTTCCTCAGTTGTTTGAACTTGTTTTTTGTGACAGCCTTTCGGGTATTATGTGGCCGAATTTTTGTGTATATTTTTTGGATATAACGAGTAATTAAAATTAAAAATAAGTAATAAGTAATAATAAGTAAGATTGTAATAAGTGAATCGGTCGCTTGGTGTTGGAGAAGAACTAAATACTATTTTAGAAAGGTTTTACTTTCTTCAAATTTCTTTAAATTTTTCTTCAGATTTTATAGTATTGCCTTAGATCAGTATAAATTATTTAATTATTATGGACAGGCAAGGAAATTTTTTTTAATTTTTCATCTTAAAAATACACTTTGAGGATTGACATTGGCTTTAAGACGATAACCGATATCCGAAGATGCCTTAAACATTTTCGATGACCTCATGAAAATTAGGTCTTTAATTATCTGAAGGTAAACAATAATAGAGTGCGTAAACGCGTCAATCTGCCCTAAACATCACTTTTGGTGTTTATGAAGAAGCAGTGCTGATTTTCAATTAAATAAAATTTTCATTTACGTCACTAACTCGAGTTTGTTTTTCCATTTAGCACTAAACACTTCTCATAAACACCGACTTTAGCATTCTGTGGTAACACCATATAACACCTATAACACCTATAGGAACATGCCTGTGTCATTCTTGTTACTTGCTACGGAGTTCACGCCTTCTATGGAAGCTTTCTGATAAACTGGGCCAACATAACAGTATTACAAACAGTTGACTTTCAAATTCTGCATAGTCCTTTAAAATATGTCCTTCCACGACCATTTACGCAGTGAATAGTGAAAGTATAAAAGCCTGATTATTTTACAATTTCCTTAAATTGCCTAACTCATGCAAAAACACCAACCATCAAGTAAACTGTATGTGTATCTGTATGTTATTTAATTTTATTCGGCATATTAATTGTAGCAAATCGAATGGGTAATCGAGCCAAATGAAGGCGAATTCAAGAAAGAAAGCAAAAAGAGCTTTCAATGTATGGCAAACACCTGTCCGGCGTCTCGGGTTGGCCGACTCGTTGACACAATAACACGAATTGTATTTGCCACAAATCCTGTCTGGCCGCCAGAAGCGCCACGCTTCAGCAGCAACAGACTCGGCGCTTCCTTGTACGGTTCAAATGTTTAGTTTATGAATGCTTGTATGTATTCCCATTTGATGGATTATGTACACAGATGCGGAAGATTGCACGCGACCGATGCAACAATCACGATTCAATGAACAAACCATTTTGAATTCGTACAAACCAGTAGAAGCGACAAAGCCAACTATCTACAGACTTATTAATATATTATGCGCACCTACTGATAGCACACATATCAATATAAATATTTAGTCGGGAATATATGTAAATACTTATAAGGTTATGCACAGTTGTGTTCATTGTAATAGTAGTGGGCGCTAAAATGTTTATTAATTTCATATATATATGCCATATTCTCGGCCAAAAGTTCTCAGTTGTGGGCATTGAAATCTGTACAAATTGGAAAATGTGTATCTGAGCTTTAACATATTAGGTGATGTTTTGATAACAAAAATACTTTTCTTTATGCTTCCCTGGAAACAATTATCTTTCTTCAAAGCAAGCACTTAGATCCTTTGATAGAAGCTTTTAAAGAGGGATTTTCTTGGACTCAAACTATAAGGTCTGAAGTTGTATAATTACAGAAATCTTCGAAACATAAAGAACAACAACAACAAATTAAAAGCTTCGGATCCAATAAATAATGTTAAGCTATTATTTTTAAATAGGCAACTCTTCAGATATTTCAAAAGAAACACAATTATCTCAAAAGCTCTATCGCTAGGCTTCAATTAACGTCTAACGTTCCACTAAAGTTGGTTTGGGGAGAACGAGTTTAAGAAATCGATGCTTCGCCACCGTATTTTCATAAATGATTCCCAATTTAATGAATCTCCTCTCAGTACAAGTATATAGAATATAAAATGTTTTAGTTGTATAGTTAACCCGATTTTTTCGATTAATTGTCGAATGAAGAGTTGTGTGACCATATGATGTGCGTAACGGCTGCCCTAGGTTCAGTAGGTAATTCTACTTTTGTCCAAAAAGATATAATTTTTTTATATGTACATACAATGTTGGTTCCTGATGATGGTGAGTCCTTTGATGAGGTAATCTTGGTTCGGCGCATTAAGAGAGAATTTCCCTTTCAAGTTTTCTTTGAAAAGAAGAAAATTTTGGTTTCACTTCAAGCTTCAAGTTTCCACAAATAGACATCTCCAACTGAAAAATAAATTATAAAAGAGTCGTCTTCGAAAGATTGATACACTTTTTTGGATGCTTACCCCACATCGGAAACATACTCGTATGTTTGAAATAGCTTTTGAAAGGAACCACTACCAGAAATTTCCATAATTTCAAATTTTCACTTCGAATTTCCTATCCAGCGAGTGATAACATATCATTATACACCACTGTATATTTTCGCAAAAAACAACGACGACGTCAATATCTACGAACGAGCCAAAAGGCGAAGCTTCTTTTTACTTGCGCTCCAGTCGTAGCATCAACAATGCCTTAGTGGTACATTAGTGCACGTCGACAACATGCCACAAATACCGTGCACCTACTTATTGTGGACAATTGAATATGGCGTAGCAAAACATAAACCGCAAACCACAAAGCAATAAGCATAAATAACATAGAGCGGGAAACCCAAAACAAAAAGAGTGGGGTACAGATTGAAGCCTTGGTAGTTGTTGTTATTACTTTTATTTTTCTTACTGCAAGCATGTATACTAATTGTTGAAGTCAATTCTGTTGTTTGCACCTCATACAACAACAACACACGCAACTTCGTGCATATGGCAACATCAATAATAACAATAGCACATTCAGTTGCAGAGCTAAGATGCACCATTTGACGGACTCAATGTGGCAGTTTGAATGAAAAGCAAAATCAATGTAAAGCAGTAAATGCAAGTTTCTTACATCCAATTTATTTAATTTTATTTTTTTCTCTTTATAGAATTGAGCAATATTTCTTGTCGATCATTAAGTATTACCGCATCGCTTTTGTATGAGCGTTTTTGCCACGCATGGAAAATCTGGTGAAAATGAAAAGAAATTCAAACTAAATGCTTCAAATGAAACTTATGCTCTCGGAGACACTTGTGTGGTAGCTTTGTGCTATTTTAGGGTAATCCAAAATATTTAAGAAAAATATATTATTTGTAATTATCCTATTACGATATTAGTATGGACCATGTTCAGGGATATTGCGTCTATCATATATTATCTCCTTCTCCTTCTAAACAATAACAGTAGATTTAAAATAGTTCGGAACTAAATTTTATATTGGTCTTTTCTTGCGTGAAGGCACGCTTTGAGCTTACTGTCGAAAAATTTGTCAGATATGTTACCATGTATGTTATAAGGTCATTAAAATCGAATCTTTTCAAATATAATATGTTTTCGCTTTTATGTATTTTTTCCTAAATATCTACACTGAGGTCTTCCCAAATTGTTGTTTCCATCGGCTGTTATATATTGTAACTCGCTAAATTCCGACTTGGCAAAATTTTTCACTAATATGGTTACTCTCTCTATTATTCTTTTAGAGGAAAACAAAAAATCCGCTTTCAAATAGATATAAATTTGTGTAAAAAATTTATTCGAAAATAAATTTTCCTCAAAATTTGTAGCAAAAAATGGCACACCCTAACCATTTTCACTTTATCCTATTTTCTTCACGCGTAATACGTTGTAATTAAACATAAATGTAATAGCGAGTCATAAAAGCATTTGTGCACAAATTATTGAAATTCATACGCGCTCTTCGGTTGGCTGCATCGTAAAGTCCACAAGAAAAGTCGGTAAGTTGGCCCACGATTGCATCAATGACTGAATGAGGGTTCCGCTGCGTCGGTTACAACAATTTTTGTTGTTGCTATATTTCACACACTTAATTAATATTAGCAATAAAAATAAATAATAACAAAAAAAAAGAATACTAGCAATTTATACAAATACTCAAAGATGTGTTAAAAGTGTAGAAGTCAGAAGCGCCTTGGTTTGTGAGAAAATAAATGGTGGCTGAAAACCAATTCGGTTAACAATTTTTAAGTTTTACTTTTTCTGTTGACATAATATGTAATGAAAAATAAATGTAAGATTGGTGAGAATTACAAGTCAAATGCCTATGTAAACGAAATGTCGACAATCTGAGAGCATAATTAAGAAAAATTATTTTGATTGTTTGTTGGGTAGGAAGAAGAAGATGAGAGTGCGCCAAAAGCCACCACATAAAGAGAAAGATGTAGAGGGTTTCATATGTGACTCTTTTCTTTACAATATTCCTGTTTAGGGATGCGTGGAAGCTCTGATTACAGGATTAAATAACACTGCATGGTCTTCTAAGCCGAGGTAGCTGCCATGCTACTTCGTGATGAAACTGTGCTGTGGGTGTCTACCATAGCGGCAAGAGACTGTAAGACCGATGAGCATGCAAAAAAGGACATCGCCTCAATATCCTCACCCCCATCAGACTTAGAATGAGTCGAATCTCTGCTCTCCTCTTGCGATCTGGCACTAGAAAACTGAACCTAGCGTGAGTTCTGGGAGCACTGGCCAACAACCAGCATATGTGCGACAATCAACAACCTCCTGGCTCAGCCTTGAATACAAGACAGACGGACGCCAATTGACTAAGTGGAATGCAAGGTGGAAGCATCATGGAAATGTATCTCGATGAACCTGACTGTCTGAATAGCCTGAAGTCGACATTAGCTGCGACAGGGAATCGGTGCTTCAGCTGTAGAAACGAAATCCGCGATCAGCCACAAAACCTAGAGTAATTTCAGCCGGTCTTTGGAGATAGATGAGCGCTCCGCCTTATAGTACCAACTTCAATATCTGCAGAATGAACTTTAGAAAGCGAAATGTTGCCATTAAACGCCATTTATCCCAACAATATATATCACCAAATAAAAAGCTTCAAGAAAATGCTGCTATATTTAATGAAAAACTGAATAACACAAATAATATATGACGTCATAGTATCTACTAAAATTAATTTAAAACACTACACTCGCCGCACGACGATTGGGGGCTTGTGTAAGCCGCAGTAGCATTCTTCCCGTACGGCTCGGTTGGGTTTACCTTCAGTATGAATAACCCCTTTAGATTTGTCGGCGTCGCAAAGCCCATCGGATATTCCGCACCCACACAACGCCCCTGATCTAGACGCAAAAGCGATTCGCAACGTTTACCCAGAAAATTGAACTCATTACCCGGGTACACAGACTCCATGTAGTACTGCCAAGAGCGTTGATGCGAACAAACTGCATCGCTACAACCACTTTGTATGGGAAAACGTCCGTCAACGAAGAAATCCGCATCCGCCGTGGGCGCTGATTGGCCAGCGATACCAGGGTTGCTGTGTATGATATCAACGAACGCGGCATCACTACCAGAAAGCGTTGTTAGCCTTTGGCCATAATCAAAGCATGGACCGGCTGGATCGAAACCGGTGATACGCGGTATTAGTTTACCTGTAAGGCGTGTAAAATGCCGACCTGTTGCTCCCACGATTTGTGCGCCCAAACTGTGACCCATCAAATGGATATTTTCCAAGGGTACAACTTCTATCAAATCCTTTAATCCAGTTGCAAGTATTTCGCCAATACGGTTTGTATTCAGCGAAGACCAGGTGTAGAGCGTTTGTATATAGCGACCCACATCTATACCCTGTTGTGAGCGAAAACCTTTATGTGAAAGAAGTTAAAGAATTTTTCAACACTTGCTTTCTTACCAAGAAATTTGTATCGCCACGACAATGGTATGCTTTGCCAACTCCCTCAAGCACATCATTCGACCTGTTGGCATTGGTGAGCCAACCCGATGACGCGATGACTACTTTTTTAGTGATGTTGAAATCTGGATCGTCCACTATTCTTATCAGTTCTTTTATTGGATACGTTCTTATATTACAAGCTGTGCGTACTTGAATTGCAATGTCTTCAACGTCTGGTATATCCTTTGGCCTAGGTCTGATGGCATCCTCTTTCAAAATTGTCGAGCCTGTAAAGTGCGAAAATGAAATATAATGAAATGGGAGTTGAAAGAATCAGTCACAACGACCGAAATTCTGATTTTCTTCAGAGTAAATAGCATTATGTTAAACCGTCTAAAGAAAAGTGTAGAGAAAGAACTTCGGTCTTGCAGCACACTTTTGTTAAGTTAATTCTTTAATTGTTTAGTAATTCTAAATACACCGAAAAAAAAATGATAAGAAGCAATTCACAATTGAGTTTGTCAAACGGTTTACATACGGTTTTTCCCTTACTGCCTTCTTGCTACAATTTCTTCAAAGTTTCGTTTCAAAAGTTATTCTTTTCTACTCACATAAAGCATTCACTACTGCAGTCCTCCTTACCGATGGAAATCCAAGCACTACGTTTGTGGTATATCTGAAATAATAATCCGCTGTCAATTGATTGCCGTAGGCTTGCGCGAGTCCAGCTGCGATATCGCGGGCCGATCTATATATATCAAATAAAGATACGTCCAAGCCATGCGTTTCATCCGCAAAACACTGCCTTATTACAACAATTTCCAATAACAACTGAACGAATTTCATATTTTTTTTTAGTTTTGTTTTGTAAAAAGAAAAAATTCTATGCGAAGTGCGAAAGCGTTAAGCCGTTTATGACTCTGGCACTCGTCCTAGCAGCCGATTTATATACTCGGAGCAACATTATCACCAAGTGGGATCGCATAAATTCTACTTATTATTGTTGTCTTTCAAATAAATTGTAGCAGTGTCAAATGGGCGCCCATTAGTTAAATGAGGTTGTAAAGAATATAGGCGAAGTTTAACGTCTTCTCTTATCAATATTGAGTGCTGATGTGAAGGTAATACCGTTGGAGGCGTTTGGGCGCTACCTTTCAAGTATGCCCTTGCTAATTAAGAAAAGCCAAGCAAATAGGCAAAACTAGTTTGCTGATTAGTGTGGTTTTCTTTTTGCAATTTGTTAGGTTTATGATTATTGGACGCGTACTTGTGCTCGCTCTTACGAATATTGTTATTGCTTAAAAGCGATTACATTTAAATGAAAATTAAAATAAGCATTGAACTATAAAACCAATTTTCTAACCGTGAGCGTTAAGTCATATGATTACATGTATATATTATATATGTGTGAACATATATGAGGGTAAGTTAGGGTGTGCCTGCAATAGTTGAAATAAATGCACTTAAGGAACATAAGAAAACACATTTGATATGATTAGAATTTCGACCCACTACGTTTTTGGTAGTAGTCATTCACAGGATACGCTAAGCAAAGGCGGCATTGTCGTTTCTTTTCATCAAGAAAAAAGCGAAACGTGCTTCTTTTGTTTGCCTCATTTAATGGATCCGGAAACACTGTAGAATACAGGGTGCAACAGGATTCTACGCATTTACAAAACTGAGTTAAACTTTGCGCCTACAAATCAAAACCCCAAAAGTTTTTTACGCTATAAATCTATTAAATATTTATACACATCTAAAGTGAAGGTCCAAGGAAAAATTGAACAAAATTTAAAATACTGGAACATTTTTGCAAATTTCCATGAAATAATTGTATTTTTACGGCAAGTTACATAGTATTACTGTTTTCCTTAAGCAGTACGCTAGATGGATGTAAGTGTTGATATTTTTTGTGGGGTTTCATAGAAATTTATTTAGTTTTTTATACTATTTCTGAGGCTTAATAAAATGCTAAATTGTATGTGAAAAAATATGGTATTTTCGAAAGTATTCAGCTATTTTATTAATTGCATACAATTTTAGCCAATTTTAAATATTTTGGAGTAAATAAGGACCACCTTCATGATATGTAAAATCCTTATCAGTTCATTACCAAAGACAATTAGTGAATGCAAGATCTTTTGCTATTTATTATTAATATTTTTGTGTTTGAAACTCAAGCACATCCCATAATTTTTGTGAGCTATTAATTTGAAAATTGCAATCAAGGTTCCCCATAGCTTTCAAGCGCAAGTTTACTAGCCGTAATGTTTTCAGCTTAAAATGAACCAAGTTATTGAATTACCCGAGCTTGTTGAGTGTATGTCTGTGACGTTATTAAAAGGGCGCGAATAGAGGGAGAAGCATTTGCTCATTACGCCTCGGAAGTCAATTCAAATCGCTAAAAGAATTTATGAGATAAATTTGATTCAGATCGGTAGAGATAAATTGGTTTTATTACTACGTGGATATATTTATAATTCAGGTAGGTCCTAAATAGCACAGAGCGAACCCAACTAAAATGGTCTCGGAATTTGATAAGAAATGCCTGATTTGAAACTTAGTGGCGAACTTTCATTTGGCGGAGATAAGAGGAAAATACCTTCCCACACGCAAACTCAGAAAGATGATTACTGGTGTAAATGAAATGGAGGAAACAATGTTCAAGCTTTCATCGGAGAGATTGGATTAAAGTTCCTTCTGAACGATTTTCATGTGATAATTCTCATCCAGAAAGAATATGCATCATCGGGTTCACAAAAATGTATTACTCAAACTGAATTATTTGTAGCTTAGTTATAAAAAACATAAAACTCGGTTAAAATTCTGGTTTAGTCATTTAACGATACTGCTTATATTTGATAAAGAGAACAAAACATAAAAGAGAGATAACTAACTAACAGAAAAACGAATTTTCATAAAAATTATATATCTTCATGAACATTTAGTAGTTATCCAATTTAAATTTATCGTCAATTATGTATGACTTGCGAATCAATCTTTTACCATATTTTCGTGTTTATTTGACTCTAGATCCATCAGAGCCATCTGCAGTTTCGTCATTGCATCTACTCTGTGTACACCCTAAGTTTTAAAATATTGCTCAACAAAAAACCATGGCCAGCATAGCTCACGTTCTAAAGTGTTTTTTTTTTTTCGTTTTTGTCTATTTCAACTCATATCTTTCTATCGACATTTATAAAATTTATCATGTGAACAGCGCAGCAATAAAATCGTTGCACATACATATTCGGACTTATATGCAAATTCATAATCAGAATTTTATTATTATATGGATACTTACAGAAAATTAATTGGCGAATTATAATGTTGCGTTTAACGAGTGGCCTTGAAGGAGAGAAAATGTTTGGAGTATTTGAAGAACATTTATGATCACATTTAAAAATGTAAATAAGGAAGTAGACGAAAAAGAATCTCTTACGAGATACATTATGTAAAGGTTTTAATTACAACAACAAAGGAAGGACTTCGCTCGGATGTAACTGAACATTTTATAATCTCGCAATTTGTGAGGACCAAAGGCGATATGTACATTAAAGTTAAAAAATTTTCTTCACAGATACCCTCCCTCTTTCGATGTTCTGCACAAAATTAAAGTTTCGTACCATAATTTGTTTCTTAGTTAAAACCCTTCGTAATTTTGCGATTAACAACATTTTATGCACGAGGTAGTGGTCCGATTTCACCCATCTGCAATACAAACCTCCCCAGAGTGTCAAGGGACATATGTGCAGAATTCCGTCAAGATTCTCAATTTTAACTCAAGTTATCACATGCATGGACAAATGGACGGACAGACAGACGGGTGGACAGACAGTCACTCGGAATTCAACTCGTTTCGTCATTCTGATCACCGAGGAATATATTGGGTTGTTCGGAAAGTCATTTCGTTTTTTTTGAGCTTCGAGGTTAAGTCCATGCCTTTCAAATGGCCATAAACAGTTGAATTCGACAAATTTAACCTCTCACCGATCTCTCGTGTGGTGATTCGCCGATTTGCATCAACTAATGCCTTTATCGCATCTTTGTCAGCTTCGACCGGCCTTCCAGACCGTGGTGCATCTTCGACATCAAAATTGCCGGATCGAAATTTTGCAAACCAGTTCTGGCACTGGCGTACTGTTAACACGCCTTCTCCATACACATCCGTCAATTTTTTTCTCGCTTGGACAGCATTTTTACCTTTTCTGAAGTTAAAAAGTAAAATATATAACTCTATATCTATCTTGATTAGTTTTAGGTGTTACAAACAGCCGTTAGGTTACGACAAAACTATTATACTCTGTGCAACATGTTGCGAGAGTATCAAAATTACCAATTAATTGATCATTAAAAGAAGAATCGCTTACAAAACAGTGTATGTATATTTTTCTTTGTTTTTTATCAAGGTTTACAAAGAAATACTATCGTTATAAATACGTTTTAAGCTAACGCAGCGCTAACATAGGGGGCTTTCGGTTGCATGTACATACATATGCAATGATGCTAATCCTAACATTAAAATTTTATATTTTTTGTTTTATCATAAAAAGTTGTAATAAGTATCATGAAGTATTTAATGCTATAATAACGGGTATATAAATCTCTGTACAAAGAGTGGGATGTTTTTGTAAACAAAAAATATAATTGCAAATGTATTTATAAGGCTTAGTTTCTTGTAACCCACTTGCCAAAAAAAACACCAGGTAATAATGCGCGTCACATGAAAAGCAACAACACACGCTAAGTAATTAGCGTCAGTTTCAATTATTTATCTTCCTCCCTGCCTCGTTACTTATGCTGATTGATTTAATGTTTGTTAATTTACATTAATAAAAATTTAGATGAGCGTTTTTGCAAAGATATGTGAAAAATAAATGGGAATAATAAGAATGCATGATGTTTTCAATGCCAATATTATATAATATATACTTTTATATATATATCTATATCAAGAGTCTATAATCAAAAAATGAAGTCATCAAAAAAGCGATGATCTAACTCCATCTCCTTACTAAGATGAAGCGTTTTGTTAACATTGATGATAACATCTCACATCTCTACTAAACAGGATAAACTTAAATAATAAATTTAACTTAAAACTTAATAATAAACAGCTAAATAACTAACTAATAAAATAACTAAACTTAATAATAAATAAATAATAATAAACTTAATAAAAACTTGTTATATTAACAAGAAAATCTGCAATTGAAAACAGCCACGATGGATGACAGACTTAAGGACCTTAACCTTAAGAAGTTAAATTGAAGCCAAAGAGTTAATGTATTCCATTATGGTTACAGCGGTCCGACGACATTGCGTCTTCTTCTTGCAACGCATCGCTTTCAAGGGGCAAGTGATCAGGGTTAACGAAACAAAAATTTTCCGCATGCATATTTTGTGCATTGTAGATGCCCTGCAGAGAATGGTTTCGACCTTGTCGGCCATCTCTTTACTCCTTGTGCCTCTCTATCTAAAAAACCATATGAGATGAACACATTTCCGAGCTAATAGACTATTAAGCCTTACCATTCACTTAAGAATCACTGCAGATTTAAAACCATAGAACGATATTTATTTAAGCTCTGCTTGACTACGGCTAGACCTCCGCAGGCATCAAAGAATAAGCCAGTGTTCATAATCAACACAGCACAGTATTTTTTCGAAATCGAAAACGATAATTTTTCAAGGAAAGTCATCCTTTATGTCGTATTTTTATTCAATTTTTTTTAAATACACATTTTCTATTTGTTCTAAATAAACACCACTGCGCCCCAACACCCAACTAGTATTTGCCTAAACTAATATTTGTGCAAAATAAACATTTTCGAGTGTACTAAAGCTTACGTTTATCCACTGGTTAACAAGTGAGAATGTCGCTGCTTCGAAAATGTTGCAATTCAGTCCAAGTACGTGTGTCACACACCCAGTACGCGTACTTAATAACTCGCTACTGTCGCCGCCACCGTGCTGGCCAACATGAAAATGCTCGCGTGCGTCTGCGTTGCAATCGCTCGCTGTCGGTGGTGTCAAGCGTTTGCGCATATTTTACAACCGCCAAATTGCTCAATTTCTGCACTTTGCTTCTTCATACATAATTCTATTGGAAATTGAAATAACAAAGTGATTACATAAATAAATGTGCATGTACATCCGCTACCGAGCGTTAATAGACGACTGCACAGTGGGTTGTTGGAGACATTGCATTCATAGAAAATAATTCCAATTCGTTTTCTCAACCCAATTCGCTTTAGGGACTTTTTTACTCTCTTCTTTCCAATCCTGATATTATAGTGGCCATTGGGGTCAATTGACTTAAGGATTGTTAAAAAGTTGTTGAGTTGTTGACGCATATAAAAGTGGAAAAGCAGATAAGTGATAAAAATTAATACTAATATTTTTTACAAGAAACATATTTTTATATTCTTCAGTAGAGAAGAAGATTTTTCTTTTCTTCTTAGAGAGCGACAGAATTTTTTAATTATGGAAAGAAAGTAACTTTTACGAACTTTGCGAAGTTTCGCCGGAGCTTTTAGTTGTGGGGCAAAATAGCTTTCATCGGAAAAATGATTTTAAATTTGAATCCTATAACCATGAAGGCCGTTATTGCCTTTCAAAATCTTTTGAGCGATGTTTATCGGATCTGATGGAAAATGTATATGGAGCATCATTGCTATAATATTTAATTATTCAAACAGAAGTGATTACAGCCTAATTCCAAAAGAACGCTGCGAGTCGATGAAAATTTTATACAATATACAATATAACCTGTCGGAGAACTCAACTATTCCACACAAACACATCTTGACTTTCAGAAGATGTTATTCCGGAGCGAATATCAAAAACAAGTCCCTCTCAGTACCAAACCCCTTTTTCACTTTTTTACTTTGTGCTTCCACAAAATTTCTTTTTTCTTTAGTTATATTTATCTTAAATGCTACTGTGTATTTATGTATATGTTAAATTCACTAAACCTGTATTCCCTGTATTCCACTAAATAACCGTTTCCCCTTTCCTCAGACCGTAAAAAGAATCACTGTGCATCGCTTTTAATTGCCAAACTGAAGCATTGCTTTTAATTATGAGGTAATCTTTATAGGAACAGGCAGTCGAAATGACCCTGATTTTAACCTAAAGTGAGTTAATGATTTAAGACTTACATTTGTAAGTGCGGAAATATACATATACTATACAAGCTTGGTGTATATATGTGAGTTGGTAATGACCCTGAGGGAAATAATTAAAGTTTAATGAGTTCTTCGGCAAATAATATACTCAACGGCCAGTGTGGATCTCGGGTTCTCCAAAAGTATGCTTTATTTGTCATGTGTGTCGTCGTCAATAACTAATACGAATGGATGTAAAGGTTTATTGAGGGCCTTTTAGGACCATAAACCTCAAGATTTTTTTAGCATCTTGTAAGCACACAATTGGAAAAATATACGACATTCATATTTAAGAGATTCAAACTATGAAAACTTATCAGTAATTCAGGAAGGCCTCTATCCTCTATAGACATTTCCCTTCAATGAAAGCTGCGATCTAAATAGACCTTTGTAGGCGGAGTAAATATTGGCATAGAACTTGTACAATTTTCTGGATCTCTTTATTTCTGAGAGACATCTTCACCCATTTCTCCATTACACCCTTCAGTTAGAAGTTGTAGAAGTGTCTGTATGACTTGATCACACAGGTCGCAAGTAAATAAGTAAAGGATATACCGAAATATAAAATCTTTTATAAAAAGAGTCAGAGCTCTACAAATAGCCCTCTAATCTCTCCTTCTGAGGAACTACTTTGAGAGTATTTCTATTTCCTTTTGGGTCATATAAAAAAGCGCCAAAAAGTGAGCGGTTCGGTGGCGACTAAATGGGACTTCGCCCAACTTGTACATTAAGCGGCTTCCCGCTGGCGCTGGATGGTGGATCACAGATTACAAGATTTGGTGTATGTACGAAGTCTGTTGCCACATAAAACTGCCACAACATAACGTAATATAAACAGAAACACTCCCAAAAATTGTACACATCTAAATTGTGTTGTCAATAAAGCTAGAACTGGTTTGCTTGCCGCATCTGCCTCAGCTACTAGGCCCTTGCTTTGCGGTCAGCAGTCGATGCTTTCATTAACCATGTGACTTTATATGTATGGATTGCTGGAGGCTGCACACACACATACATATATTTGAACAGATACGTAGGGCTTACGTTCCATTACGTACCAGAGCACTTTAACGACGCATTGTCCGGCTAAGCGGTGGAGTGCTGCCGCATAATGCACACAACTCTTCTAGAGGTTCATGCTGTCACACATGCGCAGTGCCACTGTGTGTACTATACGAAATGCGGGTGGCTGTGTGTGTGCATGTGCGTGGCGCGGTCTTTTGGCTAGTTTGCGATGGCGCAGCCAAGTGGTTGACCGTGGTGGTCTCTCAACAGCACCAGCAAACACTCGGTTAGCAGTTTAATAGTTCACCAGCACATTCAAACATTCTACACATGCCAAAAGCAACAGCAATAACAACGGCAACATAGTAAATACTTATTACTACCGCTTTACGTGCGAATGTACAATTCACTCATACACCGTTTTAAATTGCTGTGCCGACAGCTCATCTTCGAACGGGTTGGTCGCTTGGTCAGCTTAGCTAATAAGAGGCTACAATAGAGTTGTACGTGAGTTTGTGTGTATACAGAACGACAGGTGTGCGTGTAGTTATTCAAAAAGAATAATTACAACAAGTCCAACAAAAAGTTTTTTGTCGAATATAAATAGCGGGTTCGATTTGCATCTCGATATCAGTGCAAATTCGGCTATAGCAACTCGTGTACCTAACGCAGTGCAACCTTACGCAATTTCAGTAACGGTCTTTAAATTTGTTCTACCGCAACAACAACAGCTCATCACCAAAGCTTGAAAATATGAAGGTCCTCGTGATCCTGTGCGTCCTAGTAGCAGTCGCCTCCGCCGGTTATATACGAAGCGGTTGGGGCGGTGGTTCCAGTCTAGGCGGGTGGGGTGGATATGGTGGCGGCGGTTATGGTGGTGGTGGTTATGGTGGTGGCGGTTATGGCGGTGGTGGTTATGGCGGCGGTTATTCATCACCGAAAGTCATCAAAGTGATTACACTGGGCAGCAGTGGCGGTTATGGTGGTGGTGGTTACGGTGGTGGTGGTTATGGTGGTGGTGGTTACGGAGGCGGTGGCTTGTATGGCGGACACGGTGGTGGCGGCGGCTGGAACGGTGGCTACGGCGGTGGTGGTTGGAAGGGCGGCAGCGGTTGGTGGTAAAATCGTGGTGGTATATATCGACCTGGCAACCTAGTACTGAATCATTTCGAATTTCATATGTTGTGATTTTGTTTCTGTATATAAATTTTTTATGCATATATGTAGTTTTCTGCGAAATAAAGTAAATTTGTTTTATGTGAAATTAAAAAATCTGGCAATTTGCTTTTATTTGGAGAAAAATCACTTAGATCTCAAACGGATACTCGTATCGAATCTCTTTATTTAGAGTACAGTTTCACGGTTCCTTAACGAGTTGGATTTTAAACGGGAACATTTACATAAGGATCATCTAGACTTCTGGGTTCTAAAAACTCACCACAGAGCTTCTAGTAAAATATCTAATCCCTACACAAGAACACATGTGGCTTGCATTACTAAAGCAACAATCCTGTAAGCTTACGAAGGTTGTTAAGAAAACTTGGGCTTATTGTGAACTTGAAATGAAGGTCGGAAGATGAGTCGGCAAGCAGAGCTGTAGCATGAAATACACTAAATTGTTGAAGTTGGTAAAGAAAAATCTTGCTGACTCTGGCCTTGTTAAAAATTACCTAGCGACTATACATCCGGTTGGTATAAGAGCTCTGAAAAAGTGGACGAAGACAAGATTTTGTCAATACCAACTAGTAATGGATTTCAGAAAAGCATCGTAACTTCTACGCTATTTTTACATTCAACAGAGATTGGCAGAAAATCTCAGCCTTGTGTTATGGAACTGCGAAGTTGATGTATTGTTTTCAGAAAATCCGTCAAATTGTCTGTTCTAACTGGAGTTTCTTTGGAAATACGTTGTCTTTGCCTGCGCAGAAGCGCTTCGAACTCGCAAGAACCGCAAAATTCCTCTGACCACTGGTTAAGTGTGGCACGTAAAGTATAATATCTGATTTTCACAGCGCCCTATTAAAATTCATTAATTTCAAAATTCATGCTCTCAAACTGAGTTACCTACTTGGAGAATAATGTTATAGAAAAGAGAACTAAATGGATTCTATGAGATAATGATTTTAAAGCCAGTCGCTGTTTACTTCAAGTGTCGCCATACAAGTTTTTTATTTTTAAAAGAAGTTTCTATGTGATTACCTCAGTCTTGTGAATCCGACTTTCTTCCCTTAAATACTTTCGTGACTACTTCCCTCAACATAGACGGAGAGATGACAATTTCAGCAAGAGATTGAGAATTAAAAATTACCCTGAGAGAGCTGATATGATATAGGAAATTTGCTAAGTCGAATACTTAAATAAGAATACTTTATTAGAGACGCCTACAATAACCAAAATATGAAGCCCATCTTTTCTTAATCTAAAGCAGTTCAAAACAAGCTGAAGGCTTTTCACATATATTCATACATATGTATTGATCGCATCTATAGATGATTTATTATAACTGTATAGCAAAATTTGCTTTTAACCCTCTTATAACCCTCTTAATTTCAGCGTGAATTGGAAAAAAACATCCATGAGCCATAAACACTCACATACATACCTAATTTGTACTAATTATAATTTTGTTTGATTTATGTTTTGCATTTCTCAGTTTTGTTTTCAATATATGTGTAATTATAGCTTTATGAGTATAATAAAAGTCTTGTATACTTGCATATGCTTTAAAACGTTTTTATTCTTCTTTCATGTGATTATTAAAAGCATAGAACTTTTTTCGCATCTTCTAATTAATACTCGTAGTTTATGAGCGTAGCTTGTTGGTAAATGCATGAGAACCCTTTGTTCAGAAACAGCAAATATTACAAATACTACATTCTGACATACTCTTATAGTCATAAATAAATAAAATTGAACGTTCGCAATGTTTGTTTTGATATAAAGTTCGAGGTTTTCAGGCTGATAAGATTTAGGGGCTGCCGTAAAGTGAAGTTTGTGATCTCTACTCACAAAAATTGTGGGTTCAATCCCTGAGCTAAGAGCCATTTGCAGTAAGCTCAAAACTATAAACCTTTTTTTTTTGGGTCACAAACATAACTTCAAAAATTGTTTATTCCGTGAAAATAGATACTCTTTAAATTTGATTTGATATAAAAGAGCATTATATTTATTAAAAAATATTCGACCTCCCTTGGATGCAAATCTCCTAGTACATACCCAGTTTTCCAGCAATATAAGCTACGTTTTGTATTCTTAATCAGCTGAATTCAAATCATCAAATTTAATTTGTGAAACAAAAACCGCTCATTTCTCACTTAAAACATTGCTGAACAGGAACGTAACAGATTCAGAAACATAAACTCGTTATGTAAACAGGCGTACCACTCAGGAGTGCCGTTAACTACACTCCTTTGAGTGGTGACACTGCGATTCTACCAGAAATTGGCAGTGAAGAAGTGAAAGTATGGGGATATGCAGATGATTTTGTATTAGCGCTTTCAGATCTGCTCCCGCCTACAATTAATGAGAGTCTGAAGAGGCTATGTGAAGTTAACACTCGACGGACCGGACGGAGTTATTCCACAGTTTGAAATATTTGGGAGCAGAGATTAATGTCAAACTGTGGTAATTAGAAGATCAGTGTTAAAAGAAGAAAAGAGAGAAAGCTTTATATCAATATATACGGACGTCATCATTGTCTGATTTTCTCATAAAAGAAATATAGATGCTAGTCAAAGAATTTATAAGATCGTCAAGATCGCGGCTTCTCTTAACGAATCAAAAGTAGATAATATACAATTTCCTTGGAACACAGTCCGAAAATATTTACACTTTAATTAGCTAGTTCAAACCAACTGGGTTATAAAATGTGATGAGAGGCATTTGATAAAAGGATGTTGTGAACGATCAACGATCCTCGAAAAGATAATTTTTATGCTCTATAAAACCTAACATATTTGCTTTGTAGAAATACAACTGAATTTTTTCGACTCCCATCTAAATAGCATTTTTACTATGCACCAAATACGAACCCACAACTATTCATTTACAAAACAACTTCTCTGACACACATGCACACTGAAATACACTCAAAGCCTATGTAACGCTAATATTTACCCACCATCTAGTAATAAATAGGTTCTAAGATGCATGAACATAAATAAAAGCCCGAGTATTTATAGTGTTCATGTGCGCATGCGCGAATTCAAAACTTATGAGAAGATGACTTGCTTGGCATACATACGCCTCATACAAGTCGTAACACTTAAAATGCTCATTAATTTACACACTTCCATTCGTGTACTTAGCGAGTGATGAGTGCATCTCACGGCGAACGAACGCTCGGAACGAATGCAGTACAGACAAATCAAATCGCTTATTTATGTGCACATCAAAGTAAAAGTCAGCACTGACTGCCTGTCTGACTACCAACGCTCTGGTGAAGGTTAGTGGTGCGACGTAAGCAGGAACTATATTTCGCCTTTGCGATAAACAGAAGAGTCGATTTTTACAAATTAACGATTGATTCTGACATTTATGAACGGCTCTTGGCAATTTGAGTGTTGAGCGTGTTCCTTTGCTCAGGTGGTGGGCAGTAAAAGTTGTTGCAGTGGGCATTGCATTGGCTGTGACATTGAATTGGAGATGGTTCATGAGCAAAAAATACTTGCTTTTGTAAGTGCAGTAAAATATCTAATAAAATTGCATACAATTAAAAAAAATGCAATTAAAATTATCACATACAATAAAATTGTGCGTAACAATGTTTAAGTTTGCAACTAATAAGTGTATTACTTATGTATATATCATCACTGATGCCGCTTGAGTGCTACAGTTAGTGATGTACAGAATTACAAACGAAAAGTAATGGGTATTCGGTTACTCGGCAATGAGTAAAATCGTATTTTATATTTTATTTCTATTCCAGTAACAATCACTCAAAAGAATTATAAAACTTTGCAGATTAAGCTGTCTTCTGCAGAGAATAAGACAAATCTGTCCACTTATAGACAAAGTATATCTTAGTCCTTACATCATAGTTAAGTAACGTGGTACATATTTCACTGAAAAACAGTGCGTTTGCGATCTTATTTTTGAAGGTCCTTTCAGTCCTTTCCTTCCTTTCAGTCCTTTCAGTCCTTTCATCCTTTAGTAAATATGGATGAAAACCCATCACCAAGGCCTCAACTTGCTGGCGCTACTTTCAAGTAAAACCCAGACAGTTGCGGAAGTGAAATTGTCTCCTAAGGATAATTAGAAGGTCTTTACCTTCGAATGAACCTCTGGCATTCAGACAAAAATTTGTTTTGACTATCTTTGGAATATTCAAAAGAAAACACCAACGAACCAACTATCGAAATCTATAGTTAACCAATGAGGTTTCATGAAAAAAATAATTTTTCAATTTTATGAAATAGTTGTGAAGCTAGTAATGCTCCATAAAAAGGAGAGTATTCAAAAGTGTCCGAGATTGGACTATGTGTTTTTAGCAACGATGTGTTCGTAGCAACTTTTCATTCCTGGATGATAAGGATCATTTATTCATCTGCGATCAATGGGTGTTTCACCAACATATCCAACTCGATTTAAATAAAGGGACGATTTTTATCGCCCATAACCAAGTATTAGCGCCATTTTTAGCGCAATATGTCCATCTTCAGCTAGCAATGTATAAACTGAGCTTTCTGTAAGTATTGTATACCATTCCCACGCCTTCAAAAAAACTTTACGGAGTCGGTTGAGATTTAATTATATTTTCCATTACATTTACTCATGGTTTCATCAAATTATTTCGAATACGAACTTAAAGTCATATAACGTGTAAAATAATGTATGGCCTGTTCCCTACTGATCTTACTTAACTTATCGAATGACATAAATTTATTATTTGATTATCAAAATCAAACGTAATCTATACAAAGTTTCTCCGTGCAACCCTGATGTAGTAAATTTTGATTTGCGGAGATTCAATTACGGTTTGATCAATACATTAGGTGAACCTGATCTTTCTTACGATAATAGGTTTCAACAATGTTTTTCTGCGGAAGATGAAAAAGAGGTCAGACTTTATGTAGCATATAAAAAATTGTTAACATATTAACTGGAATAAAAAAAGAATAATCAAATCAAATGAAATCAAATAAATAATCAAAGAAATCAAGAAATAATCAAGATGGAGAGATTTGTCAATTTTAATCCTTGTCACAGGATTATACTATGATCACCACACACTACCCTAAACTATTGAGTCTATAACTAACTCTAACTCTATAACTGAGATGGGGTAACTTGATTATTATTCCATTGTTCCAAAATTCCGAACATGCGTTGGACAGTTACAGTCCTTTCTCGTGTTTTTCAGTATATGTCATTCATTTGCAGCGTAAACAACAATACTTTTTCTCACTCAAACTGAAAAAGTGTTTTTGCGAGAAGTTCTTCTTCATTACTTTAATATAAATAAAACCTAAGCCGAAAGTCATTGTATTTTGATGGAAGTTTATGTTGAACATGCTCTAGTTAAGCGAAAGTGACAAAAGGGGTCTGCATAATTTAAATGTGGTGAATTCGGCTTTGAACACGAAGAACGTCCTGGGCGGCCAAAAAGTTTGAAGATGAGGAACTGGGAGCATTATTTGATTATGAAGATTGTTGCCAAACACAAGAAGAGCTCCAAAAATCCATGGAAGTCACTCAAGCTGCCATTTCAAAACGTTTAAAAGCAGTCGGATACATTCAAAAGCAAGGAAATTGAGTGCCATATGAATTGAAGCCAAAAGACATTGAGAAACGATTTTGCATGTCAGAATTGCTGTTTGAACGCTACAAAAAGAAATCGTATTTATATCGGATTGTGACTAATGATGAGAAGTGGATTCATTGCGACAACCCTAAACGCAAGAAATCATATGTGAAACCTGGCCAACCCGCCAAATCGACGGCAAAGCCGAATATCCATGACGACAAGGGAATACTCTATATTTGGTGGAATCGGAAGGGCGTGTTGTATTATAAGCTTTTAAACCCGGCTAAAACCATTAATGGGGAACGCTACCGACAACAACTCATCAAGTTGAAGCGGGCGATTACCGAGAAATGCTGAAAAACGCGCGGAATTTACGACTAGACACGAGGCAATAATTTCACGCATGTGTAAAACTTTCGAACTGAGTAGGAAATAACTAAATCGTCGAATTGTGTTGCAAGTGGAAAAAAATCACAATCGCATCTATAAAAATCACCAACTTCCAAAACCTCCATAAAAAAATTGCAACGCTCGAAAAGTAGAACAAAATAGACCTCGGAGAGTGAGGAGCATCGTGGAAAGCTCTGTGAAAGTTGACTGAACTCCTTTGCATATTTCCTGCATTTTATTGTCGAACTTCTCCATTCCAACAATGAATTGAATTATTGAATAATTAAGTAATTTAACAATTATGCAAATTTTATGAGTATTACAATTTTGTTTTGTGAAATTCATGAATTTAGTTATTGTATTATTTAGACGATTGAAACTCTCTCAAGACAATTAAAAAATCCCCGAGTTCGATACTGAACTAGGGCTAAGCAATAAATGTGAAATAATGCAATAAACAAATTTGAATTTTGTTAGATTTCTATAACCGAATGGAATACATTGTATAACCAATTAACCTCGATGCTCACTCATGTTGTACTAATCTCTATACGAGTCCCATAAAGTATTGTTTCCTTAAAAAATTATTATACGAAATTAAACAAAGAATTTATATTGAGTAGAGTTACCACTCTTAAAAAAGTATTGGTTTTACTAAAACACTAAAAAAAATGTCTAATGTAATAAAAATGGATTAGAGTTGGCAAATAACAGAAAAATTAATTCTTTATAAAGAAACCAGCATTTGAAATTTTATTGAAGCTGTTAACTATAACAAGAAATTATTATGCATTCAAATTGAGAGAAATAACAAAATCAGAAGAAAATTATTAAAATATTTTTCTCCAAAACTTGGATTGTCGGTAATATAAAAACCTTAGTAATTATAACTCTCTGAATTTTTTAACAAAGTTGTGAGTTGAAAATAGTATGGCACATTAGATCACTGCAATGAATATTTAAAAACACTTTTAGATCATAAAAATTTTACAAAGGGTTGTCGCATTAGTGTACATGTGTATAAAATATAATATATGCATGGCACCAAATGGGGCTTAAAATGTGTATGGCAGAAATTTTCTCGTTTTGGGATTGCCAGGTAGCTATAAAATGCACGTTTGAAACTTTTTTGAAAAAGTTTAGCGGTTTTATTTTATTAAGGGTTGCCCCTTTAACACGTAAAGATTTATGAGAATGTTAGTACAAATGTAATAAAATACTTCAGACTATTAGTATGAAATGGAATTTGAAGAAAATTTTATAAATAAAACAATGGGAGTTAACATCTAGTTTAAAACTTTGAGAATATTTAGATTTATCTCATAAAACTTATCTGAAATATTTCAACTAAAAGTGTGGTAAAATATCTCGGTAACGGCGATATAACAAAATAGAGACAGTTTGACTAAGAAATTTTGTAAATAGGGTTGCCGTTAAGTTACCATAAGTTAAGTTTTACAAGTTATAAATTGTAGTTATCTTGGCAACGTAATTTTATATTACAAACATTAAAAATATTTATTAATAATGATGTGCACATATGTATGTATACACACATGTTTTAAAACAGTTTAATACAGCTATTTTTTGAATAGGGTTACCATCTTTTGTAATTTTTGAAATAAAGTAATAAATGTTGAGCATATTGAATAGTGCGTGTAGAAAGTAAGAGTGGATATAAAAATATGCGAAGATTTAAAGCAAAATTTTTAAATAGTATTGTTTTAATATCGATATATTTTTAAATGGGCTTACCAACTACCGTTATATTAAAAAGAATTATTTGTGCAATATGTTGTTTAAAACATTAAAGGGTAAGTCAAAGGTGTCACAGTGCATTTTGAGAACAAAACATTTTTAACGGAGTTGCCACCTGCTGAAAAAATACGGTTTTTTTAATGCACCTGCAAAACATAATTTCAATAAAATAAATAAATAGATATGTTTATAAGGGATCTTAAACCAAAAAATTAGCGTGACAAGTGTTGCCACTACATAAAAGAAGCACCAAAAATGACTTGCAATTGAATATTTTCTATGCTTTCCCTTTACAACTTTGTATAGTAGAATTGGTGTATGGTAGAAACCTGGCGTATACATGCTCCGATGCGCATAGATATATCTGTTTATATGTATTCATTCATATATACTTTAATATGTATGTATGTACACTTGCAGGTAATTTTTGTTTTTATATGTTCTTTCCCGCCTTTTAGCTACAACAGAGGGGTTCAACCTGCCAAAGTCATGACACTGCAAGTGTGAACTCGAATAATAACTCGTTGCGAAATATGCTTACAAATATACACACAGGTGTGTATGTATATATGTCTATATGTTTATAGAATGTATTATGCATTGGCAACAAACCGATTTCGTTAATTTATGCTTGAGATGTGCGCAACCATGTGAACTCCTCTAATTGCCGACAAAAAACTGTAAAAGTGCTTGTAATTATTACTGCATTACAAAAACAACAGCATGCTACTTAAAATTAAACAATAACAAATTGTAATATAAATAAAGTAATAATAAAAGAAAAAAGTGCCGAGTGTACAAAAAGGGAGCAAAACAGACGAACGGCAAGTGTGAAATGCACCAGGGCTCGCGTGTATAAAAGCGATGTTGCAAGTGTCAGCGGCATCAGTGAAGCCAACCACCGGAGTTGGATCATACACAGTACAACAAAGATATCAACAAATCAGCGAATTAGCAAACCAGAACTACGAATTTTGGAGTCCTCGACAAGCCACGACTAGAGACATTTGAAAGATGCGCGCTTTCGTCATTGTATTGTTGTTGGCCTTAGTCGCCTTAGCCGTAGCAGGCGGTGGCGGTTGGCAAGGAGGTGGTGGCGGTGGTAGAGGCGGTGGTGGTGGTTATGGCGGTGGTGGTGGCAAAGGCGGTTACGGTGGAGGTGGTTACAGTGGTGGTGGTGGTGGTGGTGGCAAAGGACGCGGCGGCGGTGGAGGCGGCTACGGTGGAAGCGGTGGTTTCGGTGGTAAAGGTGGTGGAGGTGGCGGCTGGCAATCAGGTGGAGGTGGCGGCGGTGGTAAAGGTGGCTATGGCGGTGGTTCTGGCGGTTATGGCGGCGGCAAAGGAGGTGGTGGCGGTGGTGGTCACGGTGGTGGCGGTGGTTATGGTGGTGGTGGCGGAAAGTGGTAATTCATCACTTGGTCACATCAAACGATAACGGAATACGAAACTGGATTCGCTTAAATGATAAATGCTATGCCTCACCTAACTGGACTATCTTGCCTGTCTTGAAAAAGAAAAAATAAATAACATAAAATTAAAACCTTCCTAAAACATTTACTTTCGACTCACATAACTGTGCTGGTTTATATCTTTATAATAAAGGACAAATTATAAATATAAAATGGCATTTTAAAAAAACAAATTTTAATCCATTTATTTACAGCGGACTGAATTTATAACTGTTTAATTTTTTTTATAAAGTTATAAATAGAAGTGGAACTTCCTTGGTGTTGATATTAAAATTAAACTCATTAAGAGTCGTAAAAGTGTTAAGTGTATATAAATAAGTAATTGGATTTCCTCAATACTTCGGCGGTTTTATTCTTGAAATGAATCCAATAATTTGTGATCACCGACGAGCGATACATAGGCTGCTTTCTAATACCTTTAATTTCATGCCAATTTCTTGCAATTATTCAATTATTATTCAATTATTTTATAAATTTGTTACAATTAATATATTAAATAGGTGGCAACTCTATTAAAAATTATTTTGAATTTTTAACAATTTATTTTCTTTTCTTTTCATTTATATTTTCTTTAAGAACGTTGAACGTTGGCAACCCTCCGCCACGAAAGGTTTTCAATTAAACTTTGTCTAAAACTTTGTCTAAACTCTATTTGCGATCTTGAAAAAATGTGTATTTCTTCTCGGAAACTCGTCGCAGTTAATCGATTTTACTGGCATACTTGAGAAGTTTTACTTAATAATTATTTAGAAAGTTGAAAGTTGAAGAGCGGTTCAGATCACTATATATTGTCTTCTACTAGGCTGACATATTTTTGTTAACCTCAGTGAGCGTTTTGAGTTGGTCTTGCCGAGCTTCTTTATCTTTCTGGTCGACAGAAGATTTCAGCCAACTGTAGGATCTCTTGAATTTCAATTTTGAACTATCTTGCGGTGTTCTGTTGAAGCTAACAGGAGGACTTGTTGATTTTCCTCTCAGCACTTTGGCGTCCGTAAGAGTAGATAAAGCTTCGGACGTTCAGAAATCTTCGTCAATGGTACCTAAAAGTTTATTAAATCATTCAAAAGCACTGATTCCGCTTAACTCGACTAATTTCCTATTTTATATTTCTTATTCTCATTAATTTCATTAGTCTCATTATAATTACCAATGTCCTTGTTTAAACCTGTTTCCCTAAGTGTTAAATCACTAAAATTAACCTAACTTATCTTCCAAAAAAGGAATTTTGTGGCTTTAAATGCAATTGACTTTATTTACAAAAATGTACACATGTATGTATGTAAGTGCGTGAAAAATATTGTGTACTTAAATTTAAGATTTCTTGCTTCACTTTAACTTAAATACATATTTGGGGAAAATACTTTTACACAACACAACGCTTCACAGCTTCATTGAACGATTTACCACTTCCAACCGCTGCCACCACCACCTGATGACCAACCACCGCCATAACCACCACTACCGCCACCGCTACTAATCTTCCAAATGCCACCACCGCTGCCACCTCCGGCGCCAGATTTCCATCCACCGCCGCCACCGCCTGACTTCCAGCCGCTGCCACCACCACCACCGCCGAGACCCGATTTCCAGCCGGAAAGTGCTTGCGCCCAGCCAGCACTACCACCGCCGCCATGACCGTATCCCGAACCCGAACCGCCGAGACTGCTTAATTTCCAGCCACTGCCGCTACCGCCACTTCCTCCACTCGACCAACCGCTGCTGTAGCTTGACTTGCCCGGCCAGCCACCACCACCGCCGCCTCCGGACCAACCTCCCGAAGAACGCCAGCCACTGCCGCCACCACCGCTGCTGTAGGAAGATTTGCTAGGCCATAAGGAGATGCCACCACCGCCACCGCCACCGCTCCAACCACCACCGCTGCCACCAGAACTCCACCCGCGACTACCGCCACCTCCACCAGAGCTCCAGCCGCTTCCGCCGCCGCCCAGGAAGCCGGCCATGGCGACTGCGCACAAGCTGAGCAACACTAAGCAAATGCGTTGCATTTCGGAAAGGATTTCGTTTACACTGTTCTTCTCTTCTAAGGATACTTGCTCTTCGTAGCACTATTAGCGCTTTGTTGTTTGGAGATACAACTGTTGCCACCTGAGGTTCTGCCACAACTAATCCTCCACAGCATTAAGACGCAACTATTTATATGCGCCACAGTAAAACGTTTACATGAATTGTTACTCCTTATTGTTGTTACAATGGTTTATGTTGTTATTGTTGTTATTACTAGTGTTGTTGAAGCATTTAAAAATGTTGAAAATACGAATTCTATTCTTATAAAATGGCGCAATTGAGCCAACCGAAGCAAACAGAAATGTTTGAGCGACAACAACAACAATACCAAGCCCGAATATGGTAAGCATGAGCAACAATAACAACAAAAATTGATTAGTGAATTCTCTGCAGTTACTGCCAGTGCAATGAATGGCCAATGCCGATAGACTCGCTCTCGCCCCGCGCCCAGCGGAAAACGCACCAGCGCTTAAGCGTTTCTCCATGCCAACTCTCGTGCAACGAGGCACACACTGACACATACACAAGTATATACATTTTCCGACAAATTGAGCATCAAGCGCGTTTGCTTCAATTTCAGCGTCTTTTGTTGTGGTTATGCTATTTCTCCAGTCATTGCTAGTGCAATGCTGTTGTTGGTGTTGTTGCCGCCTAATTATTATTGTTATTGTAAGACGCTTGGCAGTGGCACATAGCGTACAGCCGCCAGCTCTACAACACCAACATTGCCACCTCCAACGAATTTTGGCGGAATCATTTTGGCTTCTTCTTCTTCTTCTTGCTGCCAGCAGCCTCTCTTCATCAGCCGACGCTCGGCGTTGACATATCCGTTCACTTGCACAACTTTGCCACAGCGACCGCCAGCAGTGTCCTCGAGTTTAGGCCACAAACATGAAGCAGCTGCTCGTTGACTTTGTTACTCTCATGCACATGCGCACACATTGACCCTCAACCCGGCTAGTCGCCGCAAAAATTTTCACGTGAGGAACCACAGCACCAACTATTTGGTCAATTACACTGTGAAGCAGCAAGCTGCAAATCTGTTATACCGGGATCGGCCAAAATTATATTTGATAGTGATGATCAGTAGTCATGCCTAGAAGTTCTGGGTTGGAAACCCAGAAGCTCTCAGAGTTTCTTGATGGTCCATAATATGGAAAAGGATTATAAGAAGGCTCTTTAATTGTGGAACATAGAACATTATTCAAGCAAGCTTGCTTGAAGGGAGGCATTCAGAGGATTAAGATTACCTTTACATTGGAAAGCTCGGAAAGAAAGGTCTACGAAAACTTGCCTTAGTGAATTCTACATGAAGAGAGGAAGAAGTGGACGAAAAGAATGGGTTGATGTTCACACAATCATTAATGAAGTATAATTTAAGAAAAGTAATCATTGGAAGCTAATGTTTTGATTAGTTGAAGTATAATTTCAGTTAGATTAGTGACTTAAACAAATTATAAATGAGGTCAGACGTTCTTTTGTAATACGACTAAAACAAATATGATGGAGGAAAAAGTAAAATAAGTAAGAGAAAATCTTCGTATTGTTGCGCTCTTTCTATAAAGTTCCTTTTCCGATAGAAACCGCTATAATTAGGATCTTAAATCATTTTTAAACTTTGACGTTAAAAGCGAAACCGAAAGTGCACAATTAGCACTTAGATAAGTGTTTATGTTTGCTTGAGTTGATTATTGGCCTGTCGGAACTGTCTTTCAACATAGCCTGTAAGTTTTTTCATCGAGCCAGCTTTTCTACTACTTACCACTTCTATATACTATAAATACTTCTTCTATACTTACCAACCAAAGATCAAAGTTAATAGAAGATGTAATAAAACAATGCCGGGAAAGTTTCAACTTTATTTTCATTGTTTATCATAGAAATGTTTTTATCAGTTTTACATTGAGCTCAACCCCCATTTTCCTCAAAACGTATATTAAATGGAAGCTGTCTATGATTTTAAAATATTTATTTCAAAATCTCAACACGGTTTTCACATTTCTTATATCTAGTTAATTAGAAATTATATCAAAATATTCATCGAAGTAATTAAAGCGAACTTGAAATGAATCTGGTGAAGATTTAAATGCTTAACTTAACTCCATTTCAACCGAAGATATATATTAACTGCAGAGAACAAATAGAAAATAAATACTCTCAAAATTTAATTTGGAAATTTAAGTGGAAATTTCGAAACCTTTCAGGAGGAAATTAATAAAAATATATTTCTAAGGTTTACCGAACGTAGACCAAGTTGAAACTATGTAGAATCTACACATTAGTATAATTTAGAAATTATTAGTAAAAATTCCGAAGCCATACCGAACTGAACTTCATTTACCGAACAAACCCGAAGCGAAATCTTAGTTGATCTGCAATTATAACAAGTTCAAAATTTTGAACCTTTTTTTGTCCATTTTATGACGTCAAAATATACCATAAAGAATTTTTGTTTCTCATTAATGCAATTCCAATAAATATGTCCAATAACAGAATGCAATATTTTCTTTTTGTTGTTTTTGTTGCATAGTCTTAAGAGCATTTTACACACACATGCACACGTGATTGCTTTCCGTTTCACACACGAAACTGATAATGGGCAAACCGAAAAACTTAAAACAAATTTATTGGCGCGTAATTTTTAAAAGCTTTGCTTAGCACTGCAAAGCTCAGCTAATTGACCATGTCATACGACCGCATACAATAGTTGCTCACACACATGTTTGGCATGCACATAGTGAAATACGCACACATAAACACACAAGCTTGCCTGCTTGTGGTAATTGCAGGTAATAAATTTATATGTTTTATAGAAAATTGTAAGATTTATATGTGGAATAAGCTCAAGTGCAGTGGAAATGCTAAATTAACCACACAAAAATCAACAACAACAAACAATTTAAAAAAATATATAAAATGAAAAACAAATCAAAAAATTATATAAAATATTTAAGCGAATTCAATTCACCCAACAAACGTTCTCCACACACACACACACACACACTGACACACATACGAGCGAAGCATAAGAACACTTCAGTTAGGTGTAAGTATGTGTGTATGCTACTAAAGTATGTAAGCAATTTGTATTTATGTTAAGTTCCATTTAATTACATTTATTTGCGATTAATGACACCTCACTGCAAATAATAAATCATTTGCCCAGTTGCCCTGCAACGTTCTAATTACACGCTGCATTGCACGCTTTCAAAGCAAAATTAAGCGATTGAGTGTGCCTGTATGTTTGTGTGGGTGCATAAAAAGTGAAGAGCACATTTTAATAATTACTTCGTTAATTATAAGTATTAAGCGTTTTTATTGCATATGTACCTCGCACTACTCGATTTTGTTTCGAAATAGTTAAAAACAAGAATGAGTGGAATCCTTAGCATTCACCTATTAGAACCTATATGCAAAGCAATTCGGTGATCAACAGAATAGAATGCTTAAGTTCAGTTCGAAGTTTTGTAGCATACAAAAGACAAAAAAAAAAATAAGGCAACCTTACCAAAAACATTTCCATCAGAAATTCTTCATAAGCCATATTAAATACTTCTTTCATTCTACCAATTTGATTTAAATGACTAAGAAAAATGTGCACAGCTGGCAACCCTACTTAAAAATAGTTTCAATTACAAGCCTTTTTAAACCTTTTTAAATTGATACCCAAATTATAATAATTCGTTTATTTTATCAATATCAATTAATGAAAAAATTAAACAGATGGCAACCTTTCTTCAATATACGAGTATCTTCAACTTTGAGACCTCTTGAATACTTTTATACAATATATAATTTTCATATTGTAATAATTAGTTTAACTCATCAATATTTTGATAAAATTTTTGAAACGGCTGGCAACCCCTTTAAAAAGCATTCTCATCTATAAACTGTATATAAATTAAATTATGAAAACATTGTGTTTTTTTATTTTCGAATTCAAAATTTTTTAAAAAATAATTTTTTAAATAAATGCCGTTGTTTTCTGATTGCCCAACATTCATTATATACATTATCATAATATCTCAAACAGTAAATGTGGTAAGAAAAGATTAAACTGATTTACATATATGAATAAACTTATATAACTAAACTTTACGCTTGGAATTCTAAATCGAAATTCCTCAACTCCTATTGCCTAAAACTGCCGACAAAAAATACCTCGGCCACTTCAGTTTAACATTTATGTCTTATTTGAAGCAAAAGTTAAAAAATAAATGGAAAATGAATTCATTCAAGTGCAAAAGGTATTTGTTTTTCTATAAACGACAACTCATCGCTATTAATAAAAGTCACTTAACAATTGCGAGTCGTAAAAATGCAATTAATATTCACTGACCACGATTATTACAATTACGTTGACCATGAAACACACAAACATGCATATTTTGTCAGCAGAAGAGGCATATTAACATAGTAATTTACCAAACATACAAACATACAAACATACATCTGTTGCATGTAAACAAAGTGCCCATTTTGGCACAAGAAGCAGCAATTTTTGCGCTAACTGTGTTTTTATTTAATGCCTTAGCCGTGGTCGTCGTGTTAATATTTTATTTCTGAAGCGAGATAAGGTGTTGTTGTTTACAAGTGTGTTTAGTCGTTTAACAGATAAGGCTTTGGATGAAATATTGCACAAATAGAAATTGTGAATGAAAGCATATTAAAAATGAATATGTGAAAATTTTGAATGTAAGATTTTATTCGTAACTTTTGTTAATAAGGCAAATAATGAGGCATAGACAAGTTTGGCTTTTATCATTTGCATTTATTTTTAGTTATAAAAAAAAAAAAAATTTTTTTCATATATTTGACAATTTTAACCGAGCAGCTTCTTTGTGAAGTCTTCTGGCCAAGTTCACCTTTTTGATTTTTTCAATTCTTATCATGGCTTTTATTTCCGCCCCTGATCAATTAATTCTTTCAACTTCGCCATTGCTTAGATTTCTTTCTCAAGTCTTTTTTATCGAACTTTCTTGGGGTTCTGTACTTTGGTCTTTCATATTCACTCTTGACTCATTTAGTAAGGTTCTCAATTCCACCTTTAATCGGGTTCGCTTCTAAAGTCTTTTTTCTTTTGATCAGGTTCGTTTCTTAAGCCTTTCAAGTTCAACATTCATCGAGTTCATTTCTTAAGTCTTTCAATTTCCCATTTGATGAAAGTTAAATTGTAATTAATGACGGTTTATAAATGAGGTTAGTTTAATTTTTGACTATATGTGGTGTTCTTAAATACTTCACTAAAAATTTGTGCCTCATAACCGAACTTTAATATAATTACTTTGAATGTTCATCGAACAAATTTTCAATTAATTGGCCTCCTGACCTCAAAAAAGACTCTAGTTCGTTCTATGTTTCCATTTTCACCCCTATGGCATTTCAATTAAGTTGAATTTCCTTAGACGCATTTCAAAGCTACTCCTCAGCTACCTACCTTCAGTCTACAGCTACCAACCAAAAATAAGTACTCTCATTTATTTTTTAATTTTCCAAAATTTTGGTCTCCACTAAATTGCTCTATACTATACAATTCAGCATCTAATGACCCCGCAAAATAATCGCTTTTTACGATTTTATTACAAAAATTAAAAAAAAAAAAAACTCTCAGCACTCACCAAATTTCAGTGTAATTATGCTACCACGAACTACTGGCGACTGCGCATGCACAGCCATTACAAAGACAACGCTTGCGCAAATGGCAACCTGCCATGCTTGACGGGCTTCCCTATGATTATCAATTGAAAATGTTTCTTTCACAAACGCCCACTGAGGCCGGGTAGGGTCAAAGGCTAGGCAGCAGCCTAAATAGTTAGGTTAGAAGGGAAAATAAATATATAATAGGCGCACAAACACAAAAGGCAAACGAAGTGCCGCGAGTTGGAAGGCGCGTGCGCACACAATGCCACACCGCCACTGATTGCCGCTGTTGACCACTGGCTGTTGCTAGTAGCTGTTGATCGCTCGCCGTCAGCAATTTTCGCTTTAATTAAATAGAAGCTTACGGAAAAAAAGACAGCAATAATAAATCTAGTAAAATAGGCAGCAAATTTCATAATGCAACTAAAAATAAATTGAAATATTGTATATAAAATATAATGAAAATTCAATTGCTCACTGCACACATACACTCAAATATACCAGCGCAGAAATGTATAAGCTTAAAGCCAAGCGTAAATTTATAATTGACGCAGCCGCACTAGCGCAGAACAACAATTATAACTGCATGTGTATGGATTTGGGTGCGTGTGTGTGTGTGTGTGTATGTCTTGAAAGCGGCATGCAACGACGGCGCGCTTCAGTTTCGTTTTGTTGCCACCTGACAGCTGACAAAGCAACAAGTAGCATGTTTGGCGGATGACAGTGGACCACCGGTGACTGTGGTGGAGTCGCAGATAGAACAAGAGATATTCAAAACAATTAAATTGGAACCAAACTTATGAAGAAATAATAATTTATGCACCTTGCAGAAGAGACAAGCTCTTATTTGAACACATGACAATTTTTTCAATTTGGTTTGGAATTATGAAAAATATGCCGTTTTTGGCAATCCGTTGTTTTATAGGTTTAAAATGATGACTTTTGCCAGCTACAATTTTGCAATAAATTAAGTTTGTCATTTAGAGCGTCGTTGAATAATATACACTTTGTATTTTTGTACTTATTGTAGCTTGTTGTTGTGCTTTCAAAGCGCATGCGCAACTTTTTTTTGAAAATAACAGTGCCTCTGAGTGGGTTTGTAGTTATAACGGTATACATTAGTATATATTACATATTTTTTATATTTGTATATCTTTAATATTTGTCACCATTTTCCGTAGTAAATAGCTTAATAGAAAAAGCTTTGCTACTAAGCTTTTATCAAAGCTTTTAAGCTTGCATTTATACAACACCCTTACATACCAGTAAATTAGTGAACTATCGAAATGACATTATAAGCTTAATTTCTAAGCCAAACTTTATAGTTTTCTCAGCGCACGTTTTAATAGAAAAGAAAAAGCTTAATTTTAAAAAGCCAATATAATGATATAAAGCCATAATATTAAGTTCCATAATGGCAAATTTTCTTCATTCATTAAAAATAAGGGTATGCGCGCGATTATCGCCCAATTAAACGCGTCATAATTGGATTAAAAGAGGTACCTAATTGATCTTCAGTGTCTTGCATTAAACCCTACTCACTTACTCCGAGTTCATTACAAATGAAATGTTCTTTAATTATATATTATTTATTATATAAGTTTGAACTCATACGTATCACATATATTTTATGTATAATAAAAAAGAAAAAGCTAAAATCAGACTTTCTTTAACTTAAAAAGAGCACTCGACAGTTGTTCATAAATACCAAACCGTAAACACGAGTTTATGACACTGAATATCCCGCTCATCGCGCATTGGGTAGGGAACTCAAAATTCAATATTTCTCCTTGGTTCCTCTTAGTCTGCATATTCGCACTGTAAAAACTTAGTTAATTTAATGAGTGTATAACCGTTGACATTTTGATCGAGCTGCCAAATCATAAAAGACACAAAATACAAAGTTAATTAAATTACATTTTGAAATCAATTTGCAGACAACAAACGGTTAATCAAATTCTCTATGACATCAAAGAGTTTTACTCAAAACTGTCAATCATAAGCGAATTAAAAAATCTGGCACGCGTTTTTGCATATACAATACATAAACATTTATACATACATACATACATATGTACAAGTAAGCACTGTTTAACTTTTGTTAATATAATAAAGTATTCAAAGTAAAGTACATTATGATGAAAGTATCTTAAAAAATTTAACGTTCAAGCACGTTGAATTCTGCAAAAATGTATATGAAATGGACTTGGCACAATTTAGAGACAGGTTTTATTTTCGTATGAGGAAAAATGTAATTTACATGACGCTATCGAAGTAATTTAAGCAAAGATCAACAAATTCTTTGGAAGACAAGCCCCCAAGCCCTTTTCTGTAAGAGTCCTCTCTCTTTTTACAAGAAAAACGACAATCGTTAGTCAGCAGACAAAGCTTTGCTTATTGCAAAGTCTATATATATATATATATGTATCTCGTAAAATACTAAATCTATGGGAACATTTCGCTCCGTCACACTTTGCTGAAGTGTGACAATCGGATAATAAACACGCCCACCTCCCAAATAACGGTTATGCTCGTACATGCTGAAAGCTTGATAACTATCTAAAGGACAGAAACATTAAATGTATGGATGATACAGCGCCTAAAAATGGGTCAGTTCAAAAATTAGACAATCTGCGGAACTGCTGTCTGACCCCAACACTCTGACACTACAGCGGATTGGACAAGGAAAAAAGTGTTTCTTCATTACTCTGTCAATTGAGAAATTGGCTTTTCGCACCCTAGAGTGTACTTTAAGCCAAAAAGAAAAATCATTTTTTTTTTTTTGAATCCCAGACTCGCCTAACCACTTTAGAGGCTAAATACCATCTTGGATAGTACACGTTTGCACGTGTAGCGAAATTCAACCGACTAGAATCTCAATATCATTAATCCAAATACCAGCGCCATAAGAGTACAGCTTTTAGAATGTTGTTTTTATGCTTAGATCATACTGCGTCAGAACAAATCTAAAGAAATGGGTGATGTAATAGAGACTTGTAATACAACTTACCTGCTTAAGTCTTCAGACTATTTGTTCTAAGCTAATAATTTACATGATCTGGCTACAAAACATAAAAAGCTAAAGTTTATGACCCTTTAAGACACAGTGTGTGATGTTCCTCGCCACTCGTTTGCGAAATCTCAAACACTTAATTTGGCATGAAGCTAAAATATTCACGACAAAACATTATAAAAGTTGATTGTAAACTAAACTCATTGGTTCTATCATTGCTTAATTAATTTATACACATCAACTAAATGGAAACCCATACGAAGATTCTCCCTAGACCGGTTATTGCTTATCAAAGTTATATTTAGCTGCTAGGAAGCGCGTCAGTTGAGAACCCGTTATACTCGATTTTTAAATTAATTAAGAGAAAAGTTGAAAAAATATATTCGTGAATACAACAACTCGCTGTAAAAAAATTAAAAGCTTTTTGTTTTTATTATTTTAACGAAATTTTATTAAAATTCCATTTTTTTTTGACTTCATTAAATGAATGAACCTATGTTTAGAAGGGAAGCTTAAGTCTATGAAATTCCTGTTTAAACAGCTTAACTTAAAATTGTACTTTCTTGTTGGCTTGGTGATTTTAAATCGACTTGGCATGATTGATCATTCACCAACCGCCGTTGCCGCCCCAGCCGCCCTGACCGCCGCTCCAGCCTCCTTGGCCCCCGTTCCAGCCTCCTTGGCCGCCGTTCCAGCCACCGCCACTACCACCACCATTCCAGCCTCCATGGCCGCCGCCATAGCCGCCGGCATTCACGACTTTAACGACGATGACCTTACTGCTGCCGCCACCATGACCACCACCATTCCAACCACCGCCGCTGCCACTCCAGCCACCATGACCACCTGAGTAACCACCGCCCCCCCCACTCCAGCCACCGCCACCACCGCCGCCGCCACCGCCGCCACCGCCACCTCCGAGCAAACCGCCCAGTTTCTGCTGAATCAAGGCACCAATGCCGCCGCCACCGCCACCGCCTCCGCTACTCCAGCCGCTTTGGCCACCGCCGCCGCCACCTAATCCTCCTAGCAAGGGGCCCAAAGAACGTTTCTGCACATTATGTGCCTGACCGCAGGCAATAAGTGCGGCCGCAATGACCACAATACAAGCGAACGGTTTCATCACAACAGCTAACCAACAACAGCCAAATTCGATATATCCAAAAGCAAGATCAGAGTCAAGACTAATGGATCGGCTACTGATGCGTAAACCTTTATAGGCGACAAAAAAACCAAAAGAAAATATATGCAAATTCAATCGATATTCAAAACAACAATTGGCTGAAAAAACACCGATAGAACTATGCGCGCCAGCAAAGCGTCTGATAAGAGAGGCAGATGAGCAGGTGCGAGATGGCAATACTAATTTGGTATCTTATTGAAGTTTTGAAATTAACCAAAGATTGCAACAACAATGTGTGCGATCAACCACTTTACGAAATTTCAGTTAGACAAACAACAGAACAGTGAGGCTGCGGGTGCGCGGCGCTGCTGTAAAGCAATGCGCTTGTACCCCGTGTGGCTATCGAACTTCGTGGCTTCGAACGCGCTATAACTTGGCAGCACTGGTGCACGGCAATCAAGACATCGAATTTGATTTGCTTAAATAAATAAGTAAGAAACCAGAAAAAATAAAATATGCAAAAATTTTAGAGTAATAGCTGGAACGAATATCCGATCTGCGATTTGCGAACCCAGCCCACACATATTTACGCTTAATTTACTACAAACAGACATCTTAAGTGCTGAAATGACAATATGAACAGGTGAAACATTTAAACAAAAAAATATTTGACAGGAAAAAAAAAGAAATTATTTGGCAATAAAATTGTTTCTCAATAAATTTGCACATCATTATCTCAATGAATGACACTTGACTGGCTTTCGTACTTAATATAATAGCGGTCATTAGCACGAATGAATTGGCTTAAAGCTAAAAAAATAAATTAAATTAAAATTCTTAAAAGAATATACCAAAATGAAAATTGGGTCGGAAAAGAAGCTGATAATATTATTACAAATATATTTTGGAAGGATTTAACGAGCATTTTCACTATATATGAAAAATATGTAGACTAACCTCTAAAGTGGTACTAACGGTTTCTTTGTGCATGAGAAAGCTTTCGTTATAGATATGTGACTATAAATGAATTTTCTTTTATTTCGTTTTAACTTCGTTTTTTCTGTCAACACTGTCTGTCTGTTTCACTGTCAACATCTCCGCCTGTCATGTTCAAAACAATTATATCCTTCAAGGTAAGGTAAGGTAAATCACACCCACAAATTTTTATTGAAATTGGTTCGACGCGTTCAGATGTTAGCGTAAACGAAGACAATAGTACGAGATGTTCACAAACAAAAACTCTTTAGGAGTTCGAATGCATTCTGGTAAAAACCTTGTCATTCTCCGCTGTTTTAGTTGTAGTGGCGCAAATCATTCCCCAAATCTTTTTGAGGACACTGATAATGTAATCCCATGTAATGTTTTTCTCTTTCATTTTCAATTAAGGATATCCATTAATTGTCCTATCGATCGACCGATACTTTCAAAACAATATAGATAATACCACCACTGACTTCTGGGATTAATTAAATTATTAATAGACAGGTCATCCTCAAAGCGCTAGAAAAAGTTGTTGCCAATTGTATCCGAATATAAGAGAAACATTGTTCAAGAAGCAACTCCTACCCTAAGCAATAAACAACGGTCAATTAGGTAGTTTCGGAGTCTCACATCTAGTCGGTAGTCTCACATCTAGAATATATGAAAATACATTAAAAGGTCGTTCAGGTAGTTTGAAAAGATATGCCATCTTATTAACGGACCCAACTTAACAATTTTGTTTCCTTTTTGGGCCCGAAGTAGGTCTAAATATTTTCCTAGAGAGTTAAAGTTTTAGTTTCCCCCTGATTATCAGAACCTGCGCAATAACGATGAATTTGAATAAATACCTAGGTCTGTTTGCACACCCCGATGTATGAGTAGAAGGCCTTCAGGAACTGCTATGGATATCTTCGATAAAACTTTTCCACATAAGTTTTGTGAACTTCGCCTTCACTTTTAATGTGAGTCATTTTTCATTAGGTAGAGAGATATTCAGTATGATATCGGATAAAATTGTATACCTCGATTTATTGACGGCCAATTCGGAGCTTTAATCGGGTACATGTTATTGAAACTAGAGGTTGATTGGAAACCTGTCGTTCAAGCCTCATTTTTTCTTGGCTTGAATACTAACCATCTCTCTTGTTAATATGATTAAAATTACTGGTATTCATTTATCGTTATTTGAAATTTCAAATAACACACACTGAGTATTTTCAATTTTCAAATCTTCAGCGAAAACTGTCTGTAAATAAAGAAACAAAGGTTATAATTTACTCAAGGTCAAATAAATACCAAATAAAGCTACACTTTTCCGGATTATCAAATCATTGTGTGTCTTTAGGTTAATAAAGCTTTGCGGTAAGCTGAAACCGGTTAACCAGACACATTGACCGTTAAACGTAAATGAGTATCAAAACGTTAAGGTTTTCCGTCTTCGTCTGGGTATTTGCCTGCTGCATATACAAAAAACGTGCTGCTGACCTGGCAGTGAAGAAGAGAGTGTAAAAACTGCAACAACCAAAGAAGCAACAATAACATTGGCAATAACATCGCAGTGATTTTTGCCTTTGCATTTTATGAATGAATTTGAAAGTAAAAAATTTGTGTCAGTAACTTTTATACTGTCTTTGATATCGCAAGTTTTTACTGGTTGCATGACAGCAGCCGTGGTCCATAAGATTTGTCCATAAATTATAGACTCGCCAAATTTTATTATGTGCATTTAAAGAAGTCATTTTCATATGTTGAGTGGTAAATATGTAGGTATACAGTGCGTTTTGAAGTTGTTCAAAGAAAACAATAATAATATAATTAATAATGAGAATTTCTATAAGACGTAGTATTTATTTTTGTTGTTTTCTATACAGCAACTAATACCCTTTTATTTTTATGTTCATAAATTTTTACACAAAAATTATCCTAAATGTAGCAATACAGAATTTTTGTAGGTGAAGCAATAATGGAAAAAGGGTTGCCTACATTTTGGCGTCTTGTTAAAACGTGTTGCATATCAAAGTTTCACACCTAATAAGAGTTTCAGATAACACATAATTTAATCAATTAACATGCTCCTAGACTTCGGAGTACATAATTTGCTAATTAATTAAATTGTTGTCTGAAAGGCCAACAAAATAGATAATCGTACTAACAAAGCTATTTCCCGGTAAATAAATTAAAAATTTTGAATATTTGCTTACTTTAAAAAATTACTATTTTTCTGTAATTTGGAAATTAAATATAAAAGGATTGCTTTCAAAATAAAAAATGTAAAATTTTATTTGACTATACATTTTCTTTGCTTTTAAATTTTTTTTTTTTCATAATTATTCTTTTTTAATAACATATGTAGAATGAAATTTAATTTATATTATTTTAGTTAACGTACGAAGTATTATCAGGCATATCATATTTTGGCAAAAAAAATATATTTGTATATATACATATAAAAATATATAGACGGCTACATATGTAATCGAAAAATGTGTGTTTTTACATACTTAATGTATTTAAACATTTTTTTTATTTAAATTTTATTCGTTTTGTTCAATTATCCTTTATAATTTCTTTCTTCGCATTTTAAAAACAAATTTTTACTTCGAGAAAGAGTCTGAAAACTTTTACAAGATACTGTAATGTCACTAATATATGGTTAAAATTAATAAATTTCCATTATTTTTAATAGAAATTAACACCGTCCATAAATTTTAATTAGCCAACTCCAACATCGAACAAACCGTATTTCGAGTACGATTTTCAACTGAATGTATGTATGTATGTATAAGTTGTATGTGCCCTACAAATTAGCATATCATTGGCGAAGAGCATAAATTCATAATTCCAACAATTAATTGATTGATTTTCGAAAATTTTCGGCGCTTTTTGACGAAACTATTTTCTTTTATTTGCACTTCGTTATATATATGTATGTTTACATACAGTTATTTGTGCGTATCTGCTCTTTGCCTTGGCTTTTAAATCAAATCGGTTGTTCTTCATGCAATCACTGACCTCAACGAGCACACCTGACCCTCAAGCGTAGACACCAATTATTCGTGGCTTAAAGCCTCGACTGCAGCTATATGCTTTGTCTTTTATGGTAGACTCTTCTGCCGACCTGCATGCGAATCCATGTTGATCATCAACAAGACCTCTATAGTTTTAAACACAAATATACAGTTATAGCTTTTATATAATATAAATATATATGCACAGATTTGTATGAAGGGAAATGAATGAGAGACTCTGTGTCGCCAAAGCATTTTTATTTGCTTTCGTAATACCCTTTACGGTTTATTAGTAACTACTTAATATTTGTTTTTATTGCATATTGGCTGCTTAGGTTTAAATAATATTTTATGTTTGTCTGACCAATTCAGTCAACAGTTTTATGACAATTGTTGACATTTTCTAAATATTTAATTTTACAACATGCTATTAAAATGCTACTGATAGCAAACGTTTTAGTAATCGCTAGTATTCTGTTCAGACGTTAACAATTGTCGCTTTCAATCAATTCATATTTTAAATGGTCTAAGCAGCATAAACAACGATAGCATGTATGAGGACTCCTACTTATAGGAGAGCAAATAATGAAAAATCTTCGAATTTTCTACTGGTTGTAGGCTTCTCAGTCCCACCAGAAATAAATTGGTTAAACGAAATACTTAACCCAGTGATTGGGTCCAGAAACTCTTTTATGATTGAAATAGAAATGAGTTTAAACATTACAGAGAATATTAGGATATATGAAAGAGAAAAGTTGAAACCTACCTTTAACTCTCGCAAAGAACCCGAAGGCAAGAGAAGTTGATGTACGTTGCATTTAAGTGGAATTATTAAACCGATATTCAAGGTATAAAAGGAAAAGAGTCGATATATTAAAAGCAAATTTAGCGATTAAAATCATCTATGATTTTCCTTTTTTTTGACTTTTTTAGGGTAATGAATATGATCTACACAAAATTCAACTTTTATAAAAATGAGAAATGGCTATATATATATATATATATATATATATATAAAGTGGGTTTAAGGGATTGGAACTCTTATTTTAATTAGAACACATAAAGATGAATAAAATGGCCAGACTTTTTACATTAGTTCGCAGAATTTATGGCATTAAGTGCTTGAACAGAATTTAGGCCATGTGGTCCCACGACTGTGTGTCATGAAGATCATCTTATTGGTCCAATTTCGCACAACTTTCTCCAGCATATCATAGGTTTTCCAACTGGCTGATTATCTGTGCAAAAGTCTTGTTTTAGCCTGTACAAATGTCGCCCCATCTAGGGTTGTCACCTACCTAAAAAAAAACCATTTTCTACATAGCTTATATACTAAATAGAATATTAGATAAAATACTATACACTAAATCAGCATATTTGATCACGCCTCCTCGAAGCCAAAACGAAGCTTGATCTCCATTAAATTAATAGCACATGCTTATTACCCTCGCCCTCAAGTTTAAGTACATATGTACATACATGTGCTTACATATATACATTACTAAAGATGTTCCCACCAAGCCAGCCGTACGCAAATCGCTTGGAATTTGTTCAACTTCCGTAAATGGCTGTGGAAAAAGACACACTAATCCTCACCATTTAGCAAATCTAGTTAAAAACCCATAACAAAACACAAACAAATTGAGGCTCAGTAAACACCGGCATTAAATACACTCCGACAACTAAATACGTGCGCGAAATAAATAATTGGCAGCATGTGAAAAAAACAAAAATAAAGGAATCATCAAAAATTGCTCAAAAAACCCAAACAGTTCTAATTTATAATAAACAAATTGCAACAGGTACAAACATCATATTTATGTCTTAATGTATGGTGAGGTGTATGTATACATGTCCCGCACAGAAGGCAATGTTTTATGGGTAATAACAACAGCAAAAACAGTTGGGAATTTCTTAACAAATTTACAAGCGCGTTAATAATAAGTTAAATTATGACAAACAAAAACGAAAACTGGCAAAAATTGACAAACGGAAAAGTTCTAAATTTACTTGACAAATAGCGTTAAAGCGGAACGCGCGAAAAATTTGCAGCACGCGATTTGCATATTCATACGTACATGGGTGCAATTCAATTAAAACTTTATGCAGTTTCCAGATTTATTATATATGTATATATGGTGACGTTCCAAATAATAGCAGTGAACCAGAAAAGATACAGCACAAGTTTGAAACAAAAAAGAATAAAAAAATAGTGAAAAAATTCAATTCAGCAAAAAACGTCAGACGTTTTAAGTTCATGGCTCAGATTGCAGTTGATCGTTGAGTTTTTTTGGTTGAGTATGCATTTTGCAGTGGCTTAACTTCTGAAATGAAAGAAACCTCTCTAAATTGAAGGAATTGTCTAAAACAATTACAAATACTCGTATGCCAAAACAAATAATTCTTAAACCTGATATCTTTTATAAATCTCTAGAAAAATTAAAGCCAAGGTGCCCCAACTTCAATCTCAAACCGAAAAAAAAACGTAAGTGATCGAGATTTAACATTTTTCAGAAAAATATTTAACATTACTGCAGGAAACTCAATCGAACACTGAACAGTCAAAATCCCTTTTAGTAAAAAGCCGACAATGAAAACTTACTGTCTTACTGATTCCTGCGATTCTCCTTCCACCAAGCACGCATATATCTTACTTAGAAACAACTCGATGAACCGATTGACTTGTCTATCTCCATGTAGACGATTACCCCCAACAACTTCGAACAGCCCATGAAGGAGCTCACTACATTCCTCCTCGAGCAGCTCCAAACTGGACAACCCCAACAAAATCCCAATAATGTACTTGCCCATTTGAGTTGTGAGTCACATATATGTATATATATAGGAGTGACATTACATCACAGAATAACAGAATGCAGAACACAGTGCTCACTATACTGCAATTATTTTGATCACGACTCTACATACGTGAGTACATTGAGCATGACAATATATCAATTGAGCAACTGAACTTTTGAGTTTTCATCTAGCGTCCGCTATATTTCGATGTCAGATTTTTTTGGAACGTGGTTAGCCAAGATTTTCGATGGCATCCACCGAATTAATGTCAGCAGATAAACATATTTATATATGCATTTACATATGTACATAAAGTCGCAGTACCGATTTGTTTTTGGCGCATACAAATAAAACACGCTTGCCGAATACGAAATGAGCAGCAATATTTTAAACATTTAAACGATCATCACAAGTGGCAACGCCAGCCAAGGGTGGCAAATGTAGCATACACAACTGTTTGGTAGGAGATTCAGCGCCATTTGGGGAGAATATTAAGTAAAGTCTTAGATGAATCATAGCATGAGGTAAACACTTGGCAGTTAATGATTTGAAAATCTATTAAAAGCGATTTAAACTTGATAATGGTGGCAGTCCCATGTAACCTTAAGTTGATACCTTGAACTATATGAGCCATTCGAGAACAAGGTGGGGGGACTAATTGCAATTAATTCTGTTGACGTAACTATAAATTATTGTGTTGCAGAAAGAAAATTGTTATATTACATATATAATTCAAGAATATTTTTCAGAGAACCATTACTGAATTTAAAAATCCGTAATACAGTAAGTTGAGAAATATTACAAATATTCTTTGAATACGGTTACTTATGGCTTTGAAAAGCCAGGAAAGCTAATATAAATTACTTAAGAACATTAAAATAAAACAGCATAATGCAATTTTTTCCTAAAAGAGTGAGAGAGAGAATTGCCAACTAATTCTTTCAATTCTTTCAAGCTAAATTTTAAATACATTTTTAATTTCAAAATCATGCTTGTAACAAAACGACTTATTTGGCACAATATCGTACTATTATATGTTGGATAGGATTGTCAGCTTTGTTTATTTTTATATATTATTGTTTTTAATATTTTAATCCATTTCCTCTAAATATTCATTAAATGAAATAAAAAAATTTAATAAAATAACTAAAATATATAACCACTACTAGTGTACTAATATGTGTACAAATATGGTACGAACTAATTGATCCATCTTAATACGCCAAAATGCTTAACAAATTGATTTAATTTTTCCGTTTCATTTCTTTATGAGCATCTGTATTCGTATTGCTCAATAATTAATATTTATGGCTGCATTGCATCGAGCTACTTCGTAAGATTCTAAAAATATCCATATAAATTCAATAATAATTCGTCTACTACTCACTTTAATTGATGATATTAATAGAAACCATTTTATTTAAAAGCAATTAATATGGTACCAGTGAAGACACGTATAGCTGTGGCATTAAGTTAAAATAGCTTAAGCCAACTTAATTTGATGGTGGTAATTTAAGGTATTCTGACTAAAATAATCGCTTTTCAATGTTGTATTTTATCTTTTTTAGCTTTAGCTATCGATTAGCTGATACTCGGAAACTTCGTAATATATTAAGCTATAAATGAAGTATTTGTAGTGTAAAATTATAAAATTTTTATGCTCATTTGGCAGGTATTAGACTGAATTTTTGTTCTTTTGTGATTCTTTTGTGAATAGAAGGATCCAAACAAGCTTTAAGTCACCTCTAATTAGCTAATGAACTTAATATGAAGTATTTTAAACATCAAAAAAACACGCGGAAGTTTGAAATTGTCTGAAAAGTAATCGTCTGAAGATAAAATTTTATTAAGTTTCTAAGATATGAACATTTAGTACAGGGACTATGATTTCACAATGGGCTCTTCTTACCACTACTCCAACTCAGTAAATTGATGTTGTTTTACTCATGTTTAAACTTGTGTTCATATGTATTAATATTTTAAACATAACGCGTATAATAAAGGTATAACGAAAAAATTACGTGAGTCTGCATAAGTAAAGTCATATCGAAATCATCTACATATAATTACTGACTGATAATGCCAAATTAACGAGAAAACATAACACTAATGGCGCCACAAGTTTGCCCGAAGGGTCGACAGTTTTTTTTAACGTGAAGTCTTCTACTGGCAGAATTAAGACTGCAGAGAAATTTTAAGTTGTTGGCAGAAGAAGCTTCCTGAGTTAGTAACCAAAGATTATTGGTATTCATGAACACCAAGAATATGTATTCTCACATATGGCGATACCATGCCATATGTACCGATGTATATGGTATAAAATTAACTAAAAAAGTGAAATTTATTATATTTAATATTTGGGGTCTGTGGTCATTCAGGAATCGCCTTCGCCTATTTTCGGCATCAGTAGATAGAAACCCACGAAAATATGTTCCCTAAATTTGGTTAAGATTTATAGACCATATTGACCAATGTATAGGGAATGAACTTAACCAGAAGTTCGGAAGTCATTATATTAGGTATATAGGGGTTTGAGCAAGGTCTAAACCGATTTCATATATTTTCGTTACCAGACCACATTATCATCAACCAGAAATGCCCACTTAATTTCATTAAGATATATTACCGTTCAGTATAAAATCAGCCATAGGAGGTCTTCGTACTCGTTATATGTGGGCTTGAGAAAGCATAGTCAAATTTCGATTATCTTTGGATGAGAGTTGCCGTATATAAGAGGAACTATTTAAAATAAGTTTTACTTCGTTATCTTCATATGTGCTTGCGTTTAAATATTGTGAATTAAAACAATCAAGTGGAACTTAAAATGGCGTCAGTTCACTCGCAACATAGAGCCCTTCTTTCTATTTTAGTTTCCTGCGACTACTTTCGGGTCCAAAAAGGAGAATGCGTTGTATAAACTTTTAAAATGTCCACATGTTAGCAATAAGAATATTCAATAAATTATAAAATTTGTTAGTATTGTTAAAAAAGAACAATAAACGAAACTTGTTTACTTAATTAACGGCAACATGTTGCTTATAATTAGTTTCTAGCATTAATTATATAATATGCCGCATTAGGAAAATATGTACACATGTGTTATTTGTAAACATATTTATATATATTAATAATTGCCTAGTTGTTAATAGTAAAATGAAAATTACAAAAGTGTTAAGTCATTATATAAAATATATGATTAAATATTAAAAGTACATTTTAACGCATACACCTACACACAACTATACAACTACACATATGCAACTCTGCTTTTTCATTCCCGCTTAATTTTTTAGATAACAACAATTCGCAATTGAGAATCTCTGTTATTTCCGATCATTTGAAAACGATCTTACGTAATTAAAGATTGTATTATATGAAAGAGAGTACAAAAAAGTACACAATTTTTAATACAATTGCTTGTATTTGATTTAGAAAGGCACTAATTAATGACATACTCATTGAAACTTACAACCGGGTACAAGGGAATTTCCACGAAGTAGCTTAAAGCTAATTAACTAAAGGTTCCAAAGTAATGAATATGAGAACTTTGAAGATTGTAAATTCAGGATGAAGAACAGTTTAGAGTCCTTGAGAGTAAATATTAATCAGTATTGTGAATATTAATGCTATAAATATGTAAACAGTTAGAATTAATTGTTATTAAAATGTTTAACAGTCATATCATCCACCTTTAAGCCATCAATAACTGTATACTAGTAATTTTGGCATCAATTTCCATTCCACTTTAATATGTTTAATGAATTATTGAGTGGAATAAATATTCAATTACTTGAAAAAATACTCAAATTATCCATGCCTCTACCACAAAACGGATATCACCGCCAATGACCGCATCGATTGGTTAACATTTTAGAATATCAGTTATTTAGCTCAATGAATATAAATAAATATTCTCGAAACCATTTGTAAAAACACACACAATTAAACACACAATTGTAAAAATTTAACCCGGTAGGAATTGTCTAAACTTTATAATTTTCAAAATGTTTAATATTTTCTTTATATTTTTTTCATTAACTGGCGACGCTGATGAGAATTCTGAATTTATAGTATTTATTACGTAATGCCTAAAATTTATTAAATAATAATTTATAAACGAAAGTTGTATACAGAAAAATTACAACACTCAACTATCACAACAACAAAAAGTTTATTTTAAAAATTACTCTAGACACTTTCTCTAGCTATCAATATTTTATATTTTTTGTTTTTTTCAGACATTTGATAACGTTATTTTCAAATTAGAAAAATTCCAACTCTGAAACCAATTTACGCCAACAAACTTAAACCCACTGCAATGAATATTTTCTTTTATTAAGAGATTATATCATAGTATAAGCCACTGATTAACGTCCCGCTTACTATTGTTTACCTTTTCCTGTTGGGCCTTTATAAGTCCAGTAGCCTGCCGATGAGAATATGTGGGGGAATTCGCTTTGCGATGACGCCACAATGTTGTTGACGGATTTCCCCAGCTGAAAACATGCAAGAAGAAATTGTTTTATGAGTGCTAGTATCGACCCCAGTACAATTGAATGAACAAGTGAGCCACCTGTCAATTAATTGCTTTGTATTTGCGATTGTTTGACTATAATTTAAATAGTGGGATACTCACAATTAGATGCTCAACTTTACGAGGTACACTTTATAGTCGGTATTTGTACACGGTTAGATTTTTAACGAAATATATAATTGTTTCTAACAAATAACATAATAGATCTCATCGGTACTTAGTAGTTGACTAACTGAGTCGGTACTTGAGAGTACTTATATGAATACGTTTGGTGAAGATCTTAAAGAAATCAGAAGCTACAGGGGAGTATCTGAAAATAATCAAATATGGGGGGTCGTTGTTGTAGAAGGACGGATCCAGTTGTCATGAGAACGGATATAATTTTTCGTAATGCCGCGATGTTACTAAGCCTACGCTAAATAAAAGACTAGGTTCTTTTTGGTTCCGCAAACCAAACTGTCATGGAAATGGACTCTTCTTTAATAACATTCATATCTATTAATAAAGCTATATCGTAGACAAAAAGTTAGAAGTTCCATGAGAAATTTCCCGATGAGAAATATATAGAGTAGGTCACGAGAACTGCCGATTTTCCTTTGCAATTTACATTACTGTTGACCAAATATGTTTCTCCATTTGTATATATTTCCTGATTTCTTTTGTCGATTGCCGAAGTTGTTTGGAATAAGCTGAGGCAGCATCATCTCAGCACCTCCTTCTTAACTGTCCTCCATTTGAAGAAATAGAATTGGAAGACCTCGGATCTCATACTTTTAACGATCCAAGTACTAACTAAGTTCAAGGCACTTTGTTTATATATGATAATTTAATTCCATCTTCAGGAGTTTTTGCAATCATAAAATACCTGCATTTAACTATCCGTATGTGATCTCCAACTCTGGATATAGCCTAAACCAACTTTTTTTCTAGAGTTATGTCAGGTTTGGTTAGATTAGTCCTACTTCATGAAAATAGTCCAGTTCTTTACCCAGGCTTTATTTTATGTTACGATAAGTCTAATTCAGTGATAACTTTAATTCAAAGCATGACTGAGATGATCTTCATTTTACTGAATTGTCTGCAGAAATCTCTCGTCTGGAGAGAAATAAAAATTATCAAATATCCACTCACTGACACACTGAGCCCTAATATAATGAATTAATTGAGTTAAAATGTTTTTTAAATGGAATTTCGAGCAGCTTGACCCAACTTTGTAAGAGGATATCTTAAGAGCTTCATACAAAATATATACTGTGAAACGATTATGACTATACTATTACTAATTTCAAAAATATTTTATTGCAAGATTCACTTCTCACCAAAGCAAAAGTGTTTGAACTCATCTGAGACCTTATCTAATCTGCGATCAGTGGGTAGCTCACATCCAGCACTCGTTTGGGTATACCACTCATAAATTCGTTCCACGTCACTGAACGATAGATCAGCGAAGACTACACAGGGATAGCCGACAACAGTGTGGGTGATGAGAAGTTTGAGCGTTTCATATATACTCCGATTAAGCGGTATGACAGTGTGAGCTGAGCGTTGACTGTGAACGACGACGGTGTTGTCGACACCCGCACTTTATTTATGTTTTCAGTTTTCTTTTTAGATTTATATTGTTTTAATTTTGAATCACGATTCTGGTATCCGTTCCACCACCACCAATCCCTCACTCGCAGAGCTGACAATAGAATATAGAGAATCGAGCTTGTACTACTCGACTCACACATGTTTAGAATAAAATTCCCAAATGATTAAGTATAAATGCGGTGGAACTCACATCCAGACAAATCAGTCGTTAAAAAAACTGACAAGTGTAAAGTAAAGGCGGTAGATGGTATAGAACTTTCACGGGTTTCGCGCTATTTAGACAGAAGAAATCTTCGTTCGAGTTTAAGGACTAGAAACGTCGTTCGTTCGTGTGATTGACGTGTGCGCGCTATGAAGCGTTTGGTGATTTGTTTATTGTTGCTGGGGATATGCCATGGCACGCCCACTTTCCATACACTGAAAGCGTTTAAGAAATCTTTGCTCTTCGGTGGAGGTGGCGGTGGCTGCGGCGGCGGCTGTGGCGGTTATAGCGGTGGTGGTGGTGGATATGGCGGTGGCGGATACGGCGGTGGTGGTCACGGGGGCTATGGCACTCCCAGCATTCAAGTCTATGCCGTGAAGCAAGTGCCCTCCTATAGCAGCGGTGGTTATGGTGGTGGCGGATATGGTGGTGGTGGTGGTGGTTATGGCAGTGGTGGACATGGTGGATTTGGTGGCAGTGGTGGTGGCTGCGGTTCTGGCGGCTGCGGCGGCGGCGGTTATAGACCCAACTATGGTGGTGGTGGCTTCGCACCAAGCTATGGCGGTGGCGGTGGCGGCGGCAGCGGCGGCTCTTACTCATCCAGCAGTGCCAGTAGCTTCAGCTCAGCTGGCAGTGGGGGTTTCGGTGGCAACAGTGGCTTTGGTGGCAATGGCGGTTATCCAGGTGGTGGCGGCGGCGGTGTTTGCAACACATGTGGTGGAGGTGGTGGTGGCGGTCCCGGTGGCTATGGTGGTTATGGTGGTAGCGGTGCGTACTCTAGCGCACAGTCCTCAGCAAGCGCTCACTCTGGCTCCTGGGGAAAATGAAGTGTTGCCAGGAGTTAAGTGTGGAGGTTGAATGACTAGATCTAAAATTTTATGAATTTAATTAAACGAGTGTATCTTATAATGAAATTAAAGATTGTTTTTAAGTGAAATGTGACATATTTTAGATAAATAAAGCAATTTTGTATTTATAAAGTAATTTGCAGTGAATCTTCAATTTAGAAGGCGTTAAAAAATCGGTTTCAAATGCAAAGGATTCCACGAGGGTGCAAATTCTCCAGAGAAATGGTACTCATAGTGGTCTGTTGGATAGAGACAATTTAACACTCTTACAAAATGCAGCAATTGCTCTCTTTCGCTGCACCGTTAAGCCTTAGTGATGGAACCAAATATACACAATGGTTGGATAATTGAAAAGCGTGACTTGTTTTTAAGATTTATAATTTGTATAGTTTTTATATTGCGCGATATCACAAAAACTTGATTCAGGTGATATCTTCAAGATTCAACATTCTTCATTGCTGTAATGGTGACTGCAGATTCGAAAAATACGTTAGATGCGGAAATGATTCGAAGCCCGATGAACGAAAAATTTCCATGATCTTTCCGCGATTTCTTCCTTTAAATGTTCCAATAGCACTTTATAAACAATTTTCCGTGAACTTTCCAAAATATAGAGGCCACAACTTTGCAGCGTTTCTATTCGCTAAAAATAGTGTTCTGTAATACATCAAACAAATTTTTATTGATTAATTTTTATTGTATTTTTTTCCAAATTACCAAACCAAGCATTTTGAGAATTAGATCCATAAACAAAACAAAGATGTTCATTTATAATGGCTCCCTTTTATAGAAATGTATATTTCTATTTTTCTTTTTTTCTATTTCTATTTTTCATGCTCTCTTGTAAGTTTGTTAAGTTTTTTGCCTTGGAAGATTCTGCATAGATATTCAAAATGACGAAACGAATTCATGCGATATATATCAGTGATATCTGTAAAGCAATAATTTCACTAAACATTTCCGTGACACTCAGAGAAGATTGGTATGGCAGATTGGTAGAATACCAAATTAAACAAGTAAGAAAGGACTAAGTTCGGATGTAACCGAACATTTTTTACTCTCGCAATGTCCAAGGATCAGAGGCGGGGAAATGCTTTCAGTTGCTGGCATAACTTTATATTAAAAAATGTTGCAGAAGAATTCAACACTCATTATTCGACGAAATCGTAAATGGATTACAATCATATTTTGCATCTTATTAGCTTATATTACAGGCGATAGACTCATGTACTTTCATTGCTATATTTTGCTTCGTGTCAGAGATATTTATATTAAAATCTATCAAATTAACTCAAAAGCGAAATTTGTGATATAAACTCAACCAAAGTGGCTTAATTGAATAATTAGATACAAGAGGAGAAAGTCATACAGAGAAAAGGAAATCATTATATTAGAAATATGGGGCTTAGACTACGGTCTAGACTGGTTTCATTCATATTTAGCGCAAAATCACTTTGTGTTTAAGAAAGCATATCCCCTTAATTTCATTAAAAGAACACACATATTGACCAACATAAACGGTTTAAATCAGGTGGGAAGTTCGGGCGGGAATTCTAACATCGGACATTTTTGGGATAGAGGAAGATCTGCACGATCACATTAACTCTTTTCATTATTTATATTAGGAAACATTTTTTCACCCAATTTCCCAATTTCACCCTTTTGTGAAGGTAGCTCACACAGTGACCCACATATTCGGCATAAAGTCTGCTAAAATAACGGATTTCATTATATGTAGTATATGGATGCATGTGAGTGAAAATATAATTTCATATACCTAATTTGGTTGAAATCGGTTAAGGGGTTCTTAAGATATGGGATTTCTCTAAAAAGTGGACGGTGCCACGCCCATCACCTAAACTTTACACGGATTCCTGTGAAACCCTTCCGTATCATATTTGCTGCAAGATTTCATGTTTCTAACGTGTTCCTTCAGCGAGTTATCGCACTTTTATATAACTCGATTAGGTCTAGGTGTTACAAAAAACCGTTAGATGAGCAAAACTAATATACTCTCTAGCAACATGTTGTGAGAATATAAAAATAACGAAACGTGTATCAGAAATAAAACATTGATTCTCTCACAGAAGAAAAAAGATATAGAGTTTAGATTTTGGTGTGTTTTCAGCTTTTCCACACTTTTAAAAACAAAAAATTACTCTTGTTCAATTTAATTTATATATATAGTAACACTATTTTATTTTTAAAAGTTGTCTTCTCAAAACAGAAATGAAAGGTATGTACAAAGCCTATTGTCAGGGTCAGATGTGTAAGGGCCTCACATACCTCAAACAACCGTAACAAAGTTATTGTCGAATGCAAGAAAATACACCAAAATATTATACCCACAACACTATCACAACCCCCCCAAAAAAAAGTAATCCAGTGAAATATTCCTGCACAATGTAAACAGTGAATGAAAATAGCGGTTTTCGAAAGTTGTTTATATAATCAACTTACAATAATGCAAAAGAATGCGTGGCTAAACGCTTTGCGCATGGGCAATTGCATCGCATACGCGAACAAACCACATGCCAACAGATTTATAGCCATGCCCTACACAACGAATAGATGTCTCTCGCAAATCGTATTAACATTACTCATAGTCTCGGCTACGATTTGTTGTAATATTTACAAATTCAACTTTCGTCTTTATTCGGCGGCATTGAACTTCACTGACCCTGCAGAAACACCATTGCATATGGAAATGATGCGTCCACGACTGCAAGAAAGCGAAACCAGTTTTGAAATTTATGTTGAATCAAATAAAAAACAGTTACTAAGGCACACATACCCGCAAACTCTTTAGATTTTAGTATAAAAACATCTGTGGCTTGGAGTAAAGTAGCTTTAGACCAATTATTAGCTACTGTAATGGATGAAGAGAGCTTAAAAGCACTTCCAGTGCCATCTAGCGTTAATTTTCGAAAGCAAAAAGCGTATTTATTTAATTCACAAACATTCTCTGATTCAACTTGTACTGAAGAATTTGCTAAATCCAATGATTAGAGAAGATTAAGGCTAAGATCCAGACCTTTCAAAAATTATTTTTTTTTGACTACCTCAATATTAGAGATACTGAAATATTGCTACAGTTTTTATGTCAAAACTTCTAATGTGTTGGAAGTCGGAATGAAATATGAGATATTGTTTCATGGCAGCTCGAGAATGACCTCATTTCAAGTTAATAAAAAATATTAGGGGTTCACTCAGTGATTTTCATCCAATAATCTATAAAAATCGTTGAAATCCGGAAAAGAAAGCAATCGGAAAGGACAAAAGCTGGAAGATAAATTTCGAGTCCATCCAACAACTCAAATTAGCCGGTTATCGTTTTATTCCTTTTATAGCCAACATTTTGGCTCGTCGGTAAACTTCAACCCGAAAAACACTATTTTTGGAACTTTTTTTATTTCCGGTGTAATGTGATGCACATAGGTTGCATCCGATTTGAAGAGAGGTTCCGAACCCTTCCGATCTTAAAATAAAAGGTCTTCAGGATGAGCTTATGGTCTCGTGGGTGCTCTTAACCTTCATATCCCGAATATGTTTGAGATAGGCCTTTCCAGTCGGTCATGTCACTCAGCTGCTTCGAAGCCTTTCGAAGTTTTTCAATTTCTACAACTCAATAGCCGTCAAACTTTTCGACAATCGAATTTTCCTTCCCAAAACCTCGATTTCAGTAAAAAACGGAGTGAACGATGGATCCGACAATGGTTAGACGAACAAACTTTTGATTTAGAGCCATTGGCTTGCCTTTAGCGTCAGAAAAATTAGAGCCTTTCAGTTCTATGTCGTCCATTGAATCACCTTTGTTTAAATTTCATTCTTCAAGTCAACTAAAAATTAAACAATTATCTTCTTCCCCAAATATGAAACAAATTAACGTTGATTTCACAAAGATTTCGACGGAATTATCGGAAGATGAACTAAAAACTCTTTTGTCTTTCGATAAACGAAACATCGTTAGAAATGTTTATTTATTGTTTTTCTGAAATACACTGATACATCATGATCATAGCATCTATCTAATTCTTCCACCAACCACCTGAACTGGCTGAGCTGGCTGAAGCACTACTGCCTGCACCATAACCTGAAACACCACCGGCGCCGCCAAAACCGCCCAATCCAGCACCGCCACCATGAGCACCACCCAATCCAGCGCTGCCACCGTAAGCACCATCACCATATCCACCTGATCCCGCACCATAAAGGCCAGTGTCGCCAATACCAGCTCCGGATGAAGCGCTGCTACTTGCTCCATATGAAGACCCGCCACTACCATAACCGCCGCCGAGTCCAGCACCTCCGTAACTAGGTCCAAATGCACCACCTCCCAAACCACTGCCGCGGCCAACACCGCCGCCATGAGCGCTGCTACTTGCTCCATATGAAGACCCCCCACTGCCATAACCGCCGCCGAGTCCAGCACTTCCGTAACTAGGTCCAAATGCACCACCTCCCAAACCACTGCCATGGCCAACACCGCCGCCATAAGCACCTGCACCACCGCTACCCAAAGCATTACCAGTGTTGAATGAAACACTGGAAGTGCCGCCGCCGTACAAACCGGCCTTTCTACCGCCACCATGTCCACCGCCGAAACCACCAGCGCCACCAGCGCCACCCAAAGATGCGCCGCTACCATAACCACCAGCACCACCCAAAGAGTGGCCACCAGCATTTCTCCAACCGCTGCCGCTGCCGCCACCGCCTCTACCTAAACCTCCAGCAAAGCGCCCGGCTCCACCATGGCCACCACCACCAAATCCACCACCTGACGATTGTCCAAACGCACCAGAGCTGGCATGACTGGAAGAACCTGCAAAGCCACCGCCAAATCCACCACCTCGTGGTAGATAACCACCTCCTGCGCTGACTACCGCCAAACAGGCTAAAATGCAAACGAAAACCTGAAGGCGAAAAAATAAATTTTAGTCCTTGCATCGAACCTTCTAGATCTAGACCGTTTATTTAGACCTAGACCTATAATTTGCTCAGTACCCACTTTCATTCTACTAGTGCTTCACGAAGACTTCACTGTTTGAACTCGATTCTGTAATTGTTGCTAAATAGCAGAACGCCATTGACTTTTATAGAAGAAGTTTCTTCCACTAACGAAGTATTGATATTCTACAAATTTGAAAAAAAAAAAGATATTGGCAAAACACAGGCTAGAAAAATAATTGCAAAATATTACCGAAATAGGGAAAGCGAAACAAAAAAGCATCTGTACAAGTAATCATGTCCAAAATTAAGACAAAAAGATAATTTTACAATTCACAATTCTAAATTTCCTTATTCCAAATGCTTAAGTGCCTTGGTCGGTATTTATTTTTAGGCAAGGTCTTTTGTTTTCTTCTCTTACTCAATTTCGTAGTAGAATCATTGCTTGGCTAAATTATCGATATTGTTCATATCATAGTAATCGCGTACCCCACATTGGCGTTAATTTGCCTCCACTTAACTTGAACAATTCAATCGATCATCGAACGTTATGCAAGCTCTGCTAACACAATGAACGCGGGTCATCCTTTGCCACTGGCCTTCGTCAATACTTCAATACCAGTTTGCTATATTCTTGTTCAAAATACTCAAAAATGCCCTGTAGGGAAATGTAAGAATACGCTCTGCTATGGTAGACACCAATACTACTTCGCATTCCGCAGTTCTCGGAACTGTCAATGTTCACCCTCTGCCTACTTATAAGTATAGTACAGAATATTTAAAGAGTTAGTTTATATAGTTTAAATAGTTGCCATCGCCCTGAACAATGTATTGATAAAATATATGAAATATTGCAATAGAGGCACCAAACAAACAGGTTTAAGAAAGACTTCTGTCGAAGTGCGTTTCCTGCAGGGAGCATTTATTTAGCTATGCGTATATGTGTGACTAGACGGAAAATCCTATCATTATACACAAATAACTTCATTTAATCAAACAAGTGCTCATTTCGTTTTCATCAAAAGCCAGCAATTATTCGTTTAGTAATGATTAATAGTTGAGAATAATAAAAACAAACGATCAGTAATCATAAAAAAAATACGGTATCAGCTATTTATAAAAAGAGGGTAAAATATATGAGTCATACCTAAAATAAGTCTCACCACTCAGTCACTAAACGAAATAGAAAATGAATGTATAGCAATAATAGTCCTTCGGTTGCAATGACATGTTTTCGACGGCATATTCGTTCCATATCACTCTAACTGCCTAAATGATTTAGGCTGAGTACACGTAGAAACAAGAGTAGCATCTATCTCTTTTGTACTGCGGTCGATCAAATAATAATGGCACAGATATTCATTTTTATTAAGTTTTGGAAAATATCGACCCATTCGCCGTTATCGAAAACTTGTTGCTAAGTTAAGTCACCACCTTGTTCAGAATTGGTAAGGCTCTCCATGACTTTTTCTTTGGTCTTATTCAAGACTTGCCGCAAGCAAGTTGCCGAATAACTGCTCAACGACAATTTGACAGTGCTTAAGGTTTCACTGAAAAGATCTAAAATATATATTGTCAGGATCTTTACTTCTTCACACAGTCATTACAATTTTGGAAACTCTAAGCCATTTCATGTAAGAAAATGTGCTGACACCATTAGTGTGCATTTATCTGATCAAATAAAGAAAAAAAGTACCAAATTTCCTTAAATTGTTCATTTCGTTCAGTTTGTTCAGTTTTTCTTTTTGATATTTCATTTTCCCTTCCTTTTTTATGAAATTTACTTAGATGTCATTAAAGTTTATCGTTTATCGTTGTGGTTGGAGTTAAATTTGCAATAATTTATTTGCTAACAATGCTTACTGAGACGACTCGTTAATGCTCGTTTAACTAATTACACACATACTTTCACCACTTCATAACGTTGCTCAAACAGACCATGTAAAAATGAGATATTCCTATTTAATCACTAAGTACCTCTAAAGCATGGTATGAGCAATTAAAATTTTATTCGATTTAAAATATCGTGATGAGGCAATTGTTTGCCATAACCGAAAACTAAATACATTATGTACACGACAATAATGAAAATTTTACAGTTTCTGACCGAGCTTTCTACTAAAATACAATTCAATCATATTTTCTCTATTCTATATTTGTGATAATATATACTCTCTAAATCAGTTATCCCCACATTTGCGCTTACACACGCTCCAGTTTTTACTGAACATTGCCATACACTTTAGCTTTAGGAAACGGAAAAATTCAAACAGGTGGCAACCCTTTCCGGATGCAATTTTCCTTAAATCTACAAATTTCAAATATATGCAACCCTTTTCAAATATTTTTTAGTGGACTATAAAGATTAAATTATTAAATATTCTTTACTGGACTTTTTTAAGCAATTTCAGTTTGTGATATTTCTTTATTTTACTAACTTAAAATGTGCAAACTGGCGGCAACCTTCTCAAAAATATTCAAATCGATGCAGGCTTAACAGTGGTTGTGCTCCATATGCTGCGAACGTGGTATAATATTAAAAATTAATATTAAATAAAAATAATACAAAGATCAACTTATTTTATTTCATCTAGGTAATTATTACATTTATTAAAAAATTTTTAATAATTTATCTAGGTAATTATTACATAACAATATTTTTTTACCTTAAATTAAATTTAACAAGTGGTAATTCTTCTGAACATGTAAAAATTATGTATGTAAATAGATGATCAGATAAATTTTGTCAGAGGCAAAGTCAAATCATTAATACTAAATTAAATATCATAATTATTAAACCGTCGGCTTACGACTTCTATGTACACTTTCTGTTTTGCTTTTTTGTGTTTGTGTATTTTGCTTGTTTTATTTTGCTTACTTTTTATTAAAATTTTTGGGTTTTATTACAAAACGGTCACATCATCATCATCACCATCATGGCTACATAACGTGATTTTCGGTTGTGCGCTTTACTCGCCCTATACAAATATTTATTAACCAACTATTATCGGTCGGCTAAGCAAAAAGAAGAAAAACGTAAGAAAGGAAGAGTAAGTTCAGACACAACCTAATATTAGATATAAATTGTGTGTATACAATAAAGACGTGTGAAATTTTTCCAGTTGTACCAAGTTCAAATTCAAGATTCGTTATTAAGGGGTTAAGGATTTTCAAAAAATCGAAATTTTTGTTTTTGGCCAAAAACATTATTGAATTGGTAGAACAGTGAAAAAAAATTACCTCACCAATCCGCTGTAGTATCGAAGCGTTCCGGTCATTCAACTGCAGCACTATGACTATGGTACTCGGAGACTATGCTCATGAATATTAACTGTCGCTTCGGAGTAACATTATCTAATGTTTTTTAATTTGTTTCAGATGAGTTCCTAGAATGACCGCGCTCTTAAAGATCCTCTTGAAAATTAATTATTGCACTTTTAGAAGCTTTGAATATAATTATTCTATGGACATGGGCGTGGTTATTAACCGATTGTGTTCTGTCATCTTGATCGGTTTAATATATATATACTTATATATAATTTGCAACATTTAGGTGAACGAAACTATTCTACTCTAAGCAAAATGTTGTAATAGTGTTACGAAGAGCACAAAATAAAAGACCGATAAAAACAAAGCAGCAGCTGCCGAAAGTAGCAGTTGTAGGGCGTCAAAAATTATGATGTAGTTATCTGAACTTGACATGCGATGTTGCTTTATTTTATTTCGCATTTTTCACTTGTAATTTTTCTTATTTATCTGTTATATAAATACATACATACACACTAGACACCTTTACTTCATACCTATTGAAAATGTATTTGAAATTTCAGGTAAGCTCGTCTTTTTTGCTTTATGCTGATTTGCGTGCGCCTAACAAGATTTTATGCATTTCGGATGGTTAATTAGTTTATTTTAATTTATTGGCTTTTACAGTCTTTACTTTAAGCACGAATATCCATTATTGTAGAGATTAACGGGCTAAGTGATTTTGTAACAATTATAGGCGATTTGTTTTGTGTTTATACTTGTATAAACCTTAATGGGTTTATGATATAATTTTTTTCGCTCAGCTGGTCCATTATACTTTAAGCCTAACTGATTAAACTTTAATAATTTTTAATTATCTTTATTAATCTCATTTCAATATCAAACTTTATTTCATAACTCTAATCGATCGGCATGGCAGATAAAGCAGCTATGAATATTCTTATACAATATGTCCGTTTCCATGAAGGTCGGATCTACGTAAGCGGAATGGACACAGATTTTGATCCAGTCAAAGACTATCACCTCGGGAATACCTATTTTGGGGAATATTTTATATCACTACAACAACATACATGCTGGAGAAAGAAAGTACGGTGTTCATCAAAACTATCAGAGTCCACTTCTATAAATCAAATTTCGGAAACAATCGGGCTAATATTGACTAAAGTTGATCAAACAAGGGCTAATCTCCAAACTAAATAACGAAGCTCTTTATAAAAACTCAAATGTGAAAACACACACAGATCTTGCGGAACAAAGAAAGAGAATTACAAGAAAAGTTGCTGAAATTGCAACCACGAAGAGAACAAATTTACTTTTTCTCTGCCATATGGTAGAAGTGAGACCTTGCAATGCTACCAAATTGTAAGATTCCCGAACTGTATGTAACAAAGTCATTTGTGAGACCCCTTGTTCTGCCCCTCCTACAGCAATCGGCAACCAACTCTAGTTGATAGCTTAGCTTTAAGTTTGTCAGTTGTAATTGTCCGTCTTTCATATCGCATTTATTTGCTTCAAACATTTCGAAATTTGCAAACTTTTTCGAAATGCAAAGCTTTCACAACTAGCGGTAACGTCAAATTGCTCGCGCATAAGTTTTGTATGAAACCTATAATAAAAATAGCTTGAATAATTTTAGCGCAGTTTAGAGTTATTGAAAAGCATCTTTGCCAAAATGTTCATAGTTTTTTATGAACACTAAATTTGTTTGACATTATGCAATTGTTGTTCTCATATCTCTTAATTGGCTTTCCTCTATTTTTTTAAGCGTGCTGTTTTCTTTTCTTTCAACAATCGAAAATTTAATATGAAATCGACTTCATAAATATTCATTACCACCATGGAGCCATGGATATTCATCGCTTAGAGCTTAATTTATTTTATTTTATTTTTTGCTAAAAAAAAATCACCAATCATTTTTTCCCTTTTTGATTGAAATTTTCTGCAGCTTTAGCTCTCTCTCACGATTATGGATATGTTGTACAGTGTGTTTTTAAGTGGTTAACGATTTTGCACTTTTGAAAATCTTAGGATCAAGCTGGAACTTCGTTCAATTAAAATATTATTGCAGTATGGCATTAGATTAAGTTTTCAAATTATTTAAGTATGTGGTCCGTTGATATCTCCCAAAGAGTCAATTTTCCGAGTTTTCGGCTGAGCGTCTGCATATAATCCTTTGTTAAGTAATTGAAATGTCGTTTTTCAAAGATTGTGCTGAGAAAATCCGGTCTAGCATAACTTTAATTTCAGCAGATTTTTCACTATTCTTCGTAGCAGTTGTTTTTCCATTTTCGCTCCTACATCTGTGGTGGCGATATAAATAGAACTTAAAAAATTTCAGAGAATACAGAATCGAATACAGAGAATCGTCGAATACAATAACAATTTCCTACCTGTTCTGATCTTAGCTTTTCAATGCCGAAATTTCCGTAAATTCTGTGATTTTCGATTTGGTATCACCCAAGAATCTTTGTGTTCATTTTATGTTGAAGCCATGTTTTTGTCTACAACGTATTCGATCATCTTCAGTACGTTATTAAAAGTTTCAAAGGCACTGCGTTTTCCAATAACAAGGCTAAAGAACTAGCGTTAAACTCACCGTTTCCCAGCAGCATTCTAAGATTCATGGAAAAACCCCTTTCTCGGACATTAAAGTGTCTAACAGAGACAAATTTTCCATCAGGAGATCGGCTATCATAGTTCATAAACCATTAGTCATTTTAGGCTTTTCCAAAAAAGGCGGTCTTATTTATGCCTGCTTAGACCTTTTCTTACTACAGAAATTATGAAACTTCAAAACTACTTTGCTACCAACGAAACCACTTGATACCAAATTAATTTTAACCTTCCTTAAAAACACACTTCACTTCACACTTCCTTCAAAACAACTCAATTAGAAATAAAATTTATCCAAGTTTACCCCAATTCCTCGTCCTCATAATATTGGTCCTAATTTTCGTTTATATTTTAAAAATTTTCACTATAAAATACACTGTAACTTTAATATTATGAAATTTCATACATATGTTTAATTGTATTGCAAAGCTTTGTGCTTCACCGATGTGTTTATGCTGTGTCTTCCTCAAATTAGTAAATTTTTTGCTCATATTATATCTCATTCCCTTTCAATATGCTAATTTAATTTTTTATTATTTTTATTTGAATAAATTATTTGCTGAATTTTCATTTTGGTCGGGCAAGTTTGAAAGTGAATTTGGTGGTTTTATGATTTCGACTCGCCTAGGAGAGCAAACGTGGAATATCTTGATTGACCTACACCAATGCAGGAGGGAAAATGACTCAGGCTTCTTATTATATGAACAACCTATATCCTGCTATTACCTGCTTAAACACTTGCTATGCGGTAGCGTCTAACAAACATTTCGGACACCCACTTAATTTAGTCAATTAGCAAATTGTCATTAATCCTATACATTAATTCCTATACAAATGATTTGCTAATTGACTCATTTAAGGATAATTTCAATTTTTTTGTTAATTTAGCAATAATTTTCCATTGGAGAGCGTAATTAACAACAGTTGTAATAAAAAAAAAGTTTTCTATATTCAATTTATCGCTTTTGAAATGGCTTTTAGTTAAGTTGTCTGACTTGTTTAATCTTGTCAATTAATTTTTACTAAAAGTTGACCTTGGTTGAGAAACGGGAATTTGCATGCAATTAGCAGTTCTCAAATCAAAATTTGATTTCCCTGCTCTTAAGTGCATAAACACGCTCTTGCATACTAGTTCATTATGTAATACTTGTGCAAAAAATTTTAACACATATTTAAATTTTTTTTTTTCATTTATTGTTTATTCTCTTTTACTCTTTCACACTCTATACTATAATTCGTTATCACTCTTTTTTCAAAAAGAAAACATATTGTACATTAGATATTCTCAGCGCTCGACTTTGACCTTCGAAGCACATAAATAATGGCAGCGCATCAAATAATTTCGATTCAAAAATCACCTAATGGCTTGCAGGAAACTTAAATGGTAGTTGTTGTCGTGCGGCAGCATATTTACTTCTTTTTATCCCAACCGCCCCAGCCTCCGCCACCGCCTCCATAGCCACCACCTCCATAGCCGCCACCTCCATAGCCGCCACCTCCATAGCCACCGCCGCCGCTATGAGCACTTCCTACTGATATGACTTTGTAGACATCGACGTGGCCTCCGGAATGTCCACCGCCGCCATAACCCCCGCCGCCATAACCACCACCACCATAACCACCGCCGCCGTGGCCGCCGCCGCCATGTCCATATCCACCGCCGCCGCTGTAACCACCACCGCCGCCATGACCGCCTGCTGCGATCACTTTAATAACTTGGACACCGCCACCGGAGTGGCCACCGCCTCCGTAGCCACCATACCCACCGTCTCCGTGACCGCCGCCGCCGTAACCGCCGCCGCCGTAACCACCACCGCCGTAGCCGCCGCCATCGCTGTAACCGCCACTACCCCCGGAGGCAATAACTTTAACGACTTGTACATTGGAACCGCCTCCGTAACCACCGCCGCCATAGCCACCACCTCCGCTGTAGCCACCACCTCCGCTATAGCCACCGCCACCGCTGTAGCCACCGCCACCGCTGTAGCCCCCACCGCCTCCTTTGAGTCCTCCTAATAATCCAAGAAATCCTGCATTGGTTGATGCCGTTAAGGCACAAAGTGCCAATAGACACGCGAATACCTAAAATCCAAAAATTTTATATTTATAATCCTCCATGTAATTCTTTCATTGCCTTCTCAACTTACTTTCATTTTAAAGATGGCAAAACGCGCTGCTAAGAACGAATTTTGCACACTAATGTCGGTGCGCGAAGAAACTCATCGTTTTATAAACCGTCGCGAGTTGCCGTGGATAAATCTCAAGACTGGACTAACATGCGAATTGAAAAAAGCAACAATAACAAAAATAAAACTAGAAATAATAACACCACTTATTTATAAACAAATACAACAATAGAACGATCCACTGAACGTCGAAGCTTCATGGTGACTCTTGACTTGCATTGTTGTTGGCCGTTTTTTTTTTACCAAACGTATCACGTATAAGTAGGCAAGCGAAAAGATGCAAAAAAAAAAAAATATTTTACTTTGATTTTATGAATTTTGATTAGTACATGCAAACATATGTAGCTTAGAAGGAAACACCTTTAAACCTGTTGAAGATCCATAGACTTAAATTCACTTTTTAATAGAAAGAACAAAAAGAATTAGAAACCGGTATATTTTCGTATTTCGATAATTTAAGAAGAGACCAACAAATGTTCGCATATCTTTAGTAAAAAGAGAAGATGTGAAAAGTAGGAGTTAATTCAGTTGAAGGCCCAGCATGGTGAGTTTCAATTATAAAGAATTTTATCAGCATTTTCGCCAAAAGTTTCGGTAAAGATTCTTAGTAAATCTCATTTCCAATATTTAACAAGATTAATATGAAGAAAACCGACCATCAATACGATATTTTTAAAAATATTACCAACCAGCACCATTTATCAAGTAACAAAAATGTCTGGCTTCAAATTTTTAAACAAATCGAACAATATATAACCAACAGAATTCTATTATCACAACAAATATCATCCTCTGATGTCAGCACTCCCTATCGTATAAATTTCAAGCTAGAATTCTCTCAAATAGTTTTTACTTTGGATAATGCTGGTACTTCATTGGATTTATATATTGGATTCTTAGATATATTATATATTGGATTAGTACTTTTGGATATTTGGATACTATATTTTTATAGTATTACACTCCAGAAATTATATCGTTAACATGTGATATTATAGAAAACATTTTTAAAATCAAAAATCTCAAATACCACTCACTTTTTACCAACATTTTAAGGTAGACTTTATTTTATCAATTTCTTTGCACTAAACTTTTCATACGAGTGGCAGCAATCCTTATAAATATCTCTGACAAAAATCTTTAAAAATGTTTTATTACTTTTAATCCCATATTGCAATATTATTTTCGCTTACAAATCTAAATTTTAGAAACGTAAACAGGTGACAATCTCCAGAGAATAAGAATATTTCGAAATGTCTTTTCAAATGCCCTCAATCTTGTAAATATAATTTAGTAAATAGTTTGTCTTATCAAATTAATTGAATTGAAATATTGAAAAGGTGGCGACCCTGCCCAAAAGATTTTTTACAGTTTCCTTAGCGCTCTTCGGTTTATAGAATTTATAAAATATTTCGATCTAAATTTTTGAAACTAGTAACAACCAACCGAGTCCACACCGAACCGGGAGACTAGTATTCGCCAGAAAAGAAAATTTATTTCTGAACTACCTGTTCGGTTCAAAGTGGAAGTTGTTGAAAAGAATTATTCGACAGATCAATTTACTTCTGCGGGTTGGAGGAGTTGTCCATAAATTTAGTCTTTTAAATAACGAACTTTTGTTGGTCCCCTTCAAGTTCATTTCCTTTTCATAGCGAAAACTGCATCGACTATTTCATGAAACAATTAAATACAGAAAAAAATGTTAACTATGAAGAAGTATATATATACTTATTGTTTCCATTTAGATAACACAATACCTCAATGGCACATATTATTTGCTCAAATAACCACTAAACCAAATTTCTACAAACATTATTGTGAGCGGGCCAAAATCAAAACGAAGACAATATTTTGACCTTTGAAACACGAATCTTTTGCATAAATGACAGTATAAATTACATAAATGTTTAGAGCCGGCTCGATAGATGGATGACCGTCACTCTTGGCCCTTCACAAACCACATTAGAAGAAGCAGAACAACGTAAGCAAACAATATTTATGTATGTATGTCAATATATGACAATAACTTAAGTCGAGATGAGGTAATGGTGACAATTTGAGTTATTTTGACAAACTTATGCGAGACTACTTGTGGGGTCTTATCTCTAAAAATAACTTCGCATTAAAAGCTTTAAATTACGATAATATATAGATGTGCCAAAGTCTTTGCCTGAAATCAATATACACACATTGGCATGAATCGACTTAAGCTATTTTAACATATTACCACAGTTACACATATCCAAATGTATAATACGAGTTTTTAGAAATTTACTATTATGCTGAGTTTAAAATCCTCTCAATTAGCATATTTACTTCTTTATAAAATTGATTCCTGTTCATCGAAAACACGTATATTTGCGGAAAAAATTTCCATATTTGCCCAAAACTAGTTCATGTGAGCATATTTTATTTGGATTTGGAAGTCACCAATGGGCTTCCGTTCCGGTTAATTTTTTTTCTGTCTATGTGCGACTGGCTTCTTTAAAGACTAGTTGTCGCCAATGCTTAAGATATGGCTTCAAAACATTTTAGTATTTAATATATACAGATATATGTATGCATATGCTCACATATTTTTAGTTGGCTTCCATAATAAATTAAACTCGACAAAAAAACAACACACAATGATCCTCTGTTGATTCGGGGAAGTCTCATAGCCTAAAGTTTGACAGGCACTGGTTTATATAATCTGGTCACTTATATTTGTTTCTAGTATTAATTTTGGTGGACAGAAGGTGCACCAAATGTCGGCCTTGGATTGAGTGGGTGGTTTTGTCTAGCCACGCTACAGAACTTTTTAGCTTCAGTGCTGCAAAAATTCAATGGTTTTAATTTTGGTTTTGGTTTTAATCAACAAACGTCGTGGTTTGAGCAAAATGGGGCAACCCCTCCCCCAACCCCTTTGACGTAGGTTGGAATTTTTTCAATATCTTCGACTTCTGATATTAGTTGACCACCTGTTGCCCAGATTTAACTCCGATAAACTTTTCTTAAAATGCAAATCAATTTCCAACTAACATTATTACATTGAGATCTAAGGACAGAAAAAACTCACTGGGGGCCAGAACAGGTAAATACGATAGATGCGGAAGCAATTCGAATCCCACATCAGGCGTTTCGTTTTCATTGTTTTGTAAACAATCGGTGAATCTATCACTTGTGAGCTCGTGCGTCACCTACTTTTTACAAAGCTTTCGCATACCTAAATTTCCGTGAATCGTTTTTCTTTCAGCCTCTTCTGCACATCCACCGAATTCATTATCTACGTTGGTCATATGGACTGTGCGGAATTTAGCAAAGCACTTACGAATGCTTGACACGCTTGGCACCAAACCCGAATAACCTTCATTAAATCGCTTTTTGAACATTTTCCTCTCAAGATATTGTAACTTGATCAGGAAATTATATAAAATCGGCCAGTATTATCTCACCTTACTGCTTTATATGGGCATATATATCGGTAATGTTGTTGAATATCTGATTAGAACTATATAACAATCTTCCTCCTAGCATATTGTAATAGGGTGCCAGAAATAGGTGAAGTTGATCCAACCCTCTTTCTAATTCCCATATAGAAAACATAGCAATTCTCATATCTGGATTATTTTAAAATGGTTATCTCGATAAAAAAAAACTAACATACCTGAATGAAACTAGGAAAATAAATCACTCTTACTCTACTCTACAATCTACTCATAATTTGATACCGTTATAATTTCGAACGCCGAATTTGCAATCTTAAATTTTCCAGACCCGTCGCATATTTTGCACGCATTGAATTCTTTTGAGAGAGTATTTAATGGTGGGTAAGAATGTTAGAAAAAGTGATTACTCAGATAAATATATTAGTTCGTGACGTCATGAATGTTGTTTAAAATTACTATGGAAGTTGGACGCTATTGTGGATTCACCTGGACTGAGTCCTTCCTCTTCCCTTGCTATCTAAGTATACAAAGTGGTCTCAAACGTGGTCAAAAACGTCTCCGAGGTCCATCCATACAATCCTAAACGCTGCATAGTTTGCCGTACAGCCTCTATTTTTGACTTAATTCAATTTTTTATTACAAATTCATAAATTCCATTTAATGTAAAGACTCTTGATTTAGACGCCGCAAATATATGTTTCTGTGTGCATCGTACATCTCAGTCGCATTTCCACACAGCTGTGTCAAAAATCCATGACATAATAACGGCTAACGGGTTTTGCTTCCTCTTTCGCAGAAATTTCTCATAAAAAGTGAAAGGTCCAACTGCCCCCAAACACAAATTAGATTCAACGATAAAAGTGGCTTACAAATGGCTTTTATTTATGGCTAAACCAATTTCAGAAGCATTGAAGGCAAACTGAAGAAACTTCCGCGACTGCGCGCCAGCACCAAATGGATAGAGGGGCATAATGAGAAATGAATGATAACACATAAACATATTTTTTTTTATACATTTTTATTTTCTACTTGTTATATTTTGGTAACAATAAAAACAATAACAACATTAACAACGTCTACGAACTCACGTTGTTGCTCAACAGATACATTACAACAAAATTGTGATTCAACATTTACACTTAGGCAGCTAAGAGAGATGTGAGTATGCAGTTAGATAGGTATGTTTGTATATCACAATACGAGTAGGCATGCGGAGAATGCTTATGAATAGGCGAAGAATGGCACTTCACACGCGACTAACGGTACAGCATGCGGATGTATGCGCGCGTTGGTGTGTGCGTGTGTCTCTGTGTGTGTAGGACTATATAGGAGAAGTGATGCAGCGCAGTAAGCGTGGAAAGAGTGGTTTATTTACAAGGTAGCAGTGCGTAGCCATGACTTGTTAATCATTCAGTCTCAGTCAATGGCAAATGGCTGCTTGAGCTGCTTTTTTTTCTAATTTAGGAAGGACTCATTGCGCTGCTTACGAATAGTACAATATGTACAAATGCTTAATGGCATCTTAGATGCTTAATCCCAGCCACCGCCACCACCGGAGGCCCAACCGCCGGCATCACCGCCATAACCTCCAGCGCCACCTTCACTAATGACCTTGATGATTTTAACTTCACCGCCGGCACCGTGATCACCGTGACCCCCATGGCCGCCATGACCGCCGCCGTAGCCACCATCGAAACCACCATGACCGCCATGACCGCCGCCGTAGCCACCATCGAAACCACCATGACCGCCATGACCGCCTCCGTAACCGCCATCGAAGCCACCAGCGCTACCGCCTTCCTCATGCACGACTTTGATTATCTTGACATCACCACCGTGACCTCCATGGCCGCCGCCGCCGCTATATCCACCGTGACCACCATGATCGCCGCCGCTGTATCCACCATGTCCACCATGATCGCCGCCGCTGTATCCACCATGTCCACCAAGACCGCCGCCGCCGCTGATGACTTTAACGATTTTCAATTCACCGCTGGTTCCAAATCCACCATTGAAACCGCCACCACCGTGACCGCCATGTCCGCCATGTCCGCCATGACCACCGCCATAGCCTCCATCGAAGCCACCGTGTCCACCATGACCGCCATGACCACCGTCTCCACCCTCACTGATGATCTTGATGATTTTCACATCGCCGCCGTGACCGCCGCCACCGCCGCCACCGCCGCCGCTATAACCTCCATGACCACCATCGAAACCACCGTGTCCACCATAACCGCCGTCACCGCCACCATATGAGTAGCCACCACCGCTGCCGCCGCCAACGCCAAGGAAACCGGCTTGGGCTGTGGCCACCACAACTAAGATACAAACGAAAACCTACAAAGCAAAAGAAAAATGTGAGTAAGTAAATCATAATCCTTTAGCGTGGCGTATTGCAAGGAATATGTAAGTTTAAGCGGTTTGCACCTTCATTTTGTTGTAGGCTATGCTTAGATTTTGCTACGTGTAAGTAAGTAGACGAGGTTAACCAAACACCAGTTGTGAAGAGAACTGAGTAACTGATGACTTTCCAGTGTCATCCACCAACTTTATATACCATAAATGTGCGGTGTTGTGGAGCGCTGCGCTTAACAAGCTTATCCCCGCTCTCCAAAGCCGAAGCCGCTGCAGAAAAGGAGACAGAAAAAATGAAAACAAAATGAAATCGAAAGTGTTTGTTGCATTCATCCCGCCATTTACAATAATTTTGTCTAATAAACAGGCATTGATATACACAGACGGCAGAGGTGACCGAAAGAAAAACGATTATGTGTAGCAGTGAAGAAATCAAAAACAAATTTGCCGGCAAGCGCAACGCAACTCTTTATCACTTTGACTTGTTTTGCTTCGTTTTTCCTTCTTCAGCATTTACATTTGGCTTCTTCGGCATCGTTTTGTCTTTGGTTGAACTCTGCGACGCTAAATTCGGCCAAAACTGGTTCAAACCATCATCGCTGATGTCGGTAGTGAAGGTGCAACTGGTGAGCGCATTACAACAACACCGCATAGATTAATTTTGTCAGGCATGTGTGTCTGTTTGCATTATGAAATTTTGTCGAAAGAGGAAATGCCTGGTGCGATATTAATGAAGTTGAGTTGAAGATGTTGCTGAGAAGTTGAAATATTTAATCCAAGTCGCTAATGAATTGAAAAAAAATTATAAGACAAGCGTACGCAATACATCTGTTTGTAAGTATGTATGTAAATAAATATATTTGAAAGTCTATGTTTAATTTGCTTTAAAACGGCGTGTACTAAGATTCTAACAAATAATCGAAATATTGTAATATAATTCCGTTTTGTTGTTAATTACGTTAATTTTCGTCATAATTGAATAAAAATCGAGCCGAAGTTCGACTATTTATTTACGTCTTGTAGTGCCGAAAAGTAGAGATCTCAAAGATTTCAAAAATACGCAAACTCTAATGTGTTTTGAGCAAAATCACCTGACTTGGTAGAGAAATAAAAACCTTGACACTATCAGCTGTTTTGACGACATGTTTTTAGGAAATTTTTAATAGTGAAACCCGAAAAATCGCTCTTAGAATATCTCTTTATTTCATCTTCCATTCCTTAATCAATACTCTTCTTTTGACTCGATTTAAGTACATTTTTTAATACTAAATCCTAAATACTAAATACGAAATACTAAATACCAAGTACCAAATACTGAGTACTAACTACTACTTAGGTTAAGCACTAAATACTAAATACTGATCATTTGATCGCTAGATCTTCCGCCGTAACCTGTGTGAAACCCCAAACAAGTTTCTCACTTACGAAAATTAAAATACCATTGCATAAATATAAACATCACTTAGATATATAGAGAAAAAATAGTATGTATTTGGACTATTAACCCCATCCGCTTATTCGTAATGTAATAGTTCTGAAGTTAAGTAAATATATGAACACTTTTTTATCCAAGTTTTACCTGCACTGTTTTCGTACGAAAAGCGACCGGAATATTGGCATTCATTTGGTTTAATAAAATATTTGCTTGAAGAATCTTCATCTAGGAAAAGTGGGTTTCCAGTTAATGGTGACTGAAAGATTCTCCTGATTCGACGCAAATTTCTGCCCGACGAGAGACTTTTGGACTATTTGGAGATAATTTCGCACTGGACCAAATCTGGAGAATATGGTTATGCTGACAGCGGAATTGTAAGCCGTGTGATCTCATGGCGGAAGTGCATTGTTCTCTTCGACAAATAGGCCGTTTTTTCTGCACTCCGACTTCCAGTAGTGTCCAGTGACCTTGTGAATCCCAGAAAACGATTGCTATCACCTTTGCGGCCATTGAGACAGTTCGTTTTCTTTAGAGCAGGTTCGACGGGTGAATTTGATGGTCAACGTCAAAGGATAAGAGCCACCGTACACAGCATCCAAACGGCCTTTGCTCGATTTCCCTTCCAAAGACAAGAATCGAGTCAACGACCAATCAAGCTCTTTTTCAATATTTCTAAAATCCACGGACACACCTGCTTCCACACGGTCACATTATTTTTATCTTATTTCTTCTGCGATAGTCGCGCCATCCATCTGTGAGACCAAGTACCTAAAGGACCGTCCTTGTATTTGTATATGGAGAACTACAGCGTAGACTAATATTTTTAATTCGTTTTAAAATAGTCTCCCCTCATTTCTTATCTAAAAAAAAGTTAATGTCAATATATAAATTTTCACAGATTTTTAAGATGAAAGAACTAAATAAAACATTCAGAAAACGAATAAATTATATTTATATATTTTTACCATTTACTTTTTAACCGTATACTTTTTGACCAGAGTTTAGCAGTTGCCGTCGTCACTGTGTCAAAAGCACACGGCAGCGTGTGACCCAACAAATATTGCCAAATATGTAAATCAGCCTGATCAGAAATAAATCACAATAAAACAACAAAAACAAACAACAATGCCAAAGCATATTCGCCACAATCCGCATACCGCACTTACATACATACATACATACATTCCTGCATACATGCAACGCGTTTTGGTTTAACTTCGAAAATAACTTTTTTATTACAAAATGTATATTTATTAACTAATTTGAATTCGCTTGCGCATATGAAAGGCGTTGAGTTATTACAACAACAAAGCTACTTGGTAACATCTCTCCATCTCTGATGTAATGAATAAAATAAAAAGGCAACAAAGAGTTTTAATAGCGTTTCCTTTTCGTTTTTATTTGAATGTTGACTTTGGTGCTATTAATTGTCTACAAACACATACACACAAGCATTTCTCTATGCCCGCACATACACATACATATATGTGAATATGAAGAAAATACTCAGTAGAGCTGTTGATCAGTCGGTTATGCGGCTAATCACTCACACACTCATACACAGCGATTCACCTTTGTAAATTTGTGTCTGCTTAAACTCTGGTATCACAATTAAAACCTATTAAAACATTTAACCAACAGGTTATTATCCCTTGAACTGTTTTCATACATACATACGTCGACTTATACTCGTATACGGAACATATTGTATTGTTATTTTTGTATCGTTTTCTTGTTAAATCACAATTAAATTGATGCATACAAAATTTATAATAATTATAGTCTAATTTAACATGTGTTCCCTCATGCTAGGAATATTGATTACATAAAAATTATACACTTGCAGACCAAAGCGCGGTTTTCATTATGTCCAATTTGATTGATAAGAAAAAATTCGACTTTTCTCATTTGGTTGTTCATTTGGCTCGAAAACTGTTGACATGAATTGCTTCACAAATGAAATGGCAACATTTTAAACTGATTTGATGACGATTGTCAGTGATTTTGACGTATTGTAAACAACATCTGAGTGAAAATCTTCAGCGAACATAGGTAGATGAATTATTTAAGATGTTACTCCTGAAGTTAAAATATGTACAATACTGCCCTAAAATTTAAATAATTCAGTGATTTAACGATCTAGGGATTTTTGTTTTTGCTACAATAATGACACAATTATGACACGATAACGACAAATTACTCAATTCCTTTTGTTTGTATAAAACACATACAATTAAAAAAATATTGTATATTTCTTGATTTTTTTGTAGAATTGGTTCTTAGAGATTACCATAGATATTCGCCAATGAAAACAATAAATGCAACCAATTTTTTTTTAAAGTAATTGATAGTTTTTTGTTTGGTTTTCCGAACATACCGAGAAATATATAGTTTTAGTATAAAAATTTTTGCAGGTATTCAAGTAACCTAAACGAATTGAATCTATACCTATTATATAGTGGGTCGGACGATTTTCGAGAAATGAAATAAAGCCTGAAAGTATTCCCAACAAGATGTTAAGCTAAATCTAATTAAAATCCTGAAGATTCAGAGCGGCTAAAAGCTGCATGAAACCTTCCATCCCAAATAACCAAAAAGAAAAGTCAGTGGTACCTGTACCACTTTGTACTGGTGCTTTGCAGATTGAGAGGGTTTCACCTTAAATTTTTCATAGAGCTGGCTTGAAAGTCATTATTTAACCAACTAATATTCAATTTCTAGCAAACTCTGCTCACCCTCGTATATGGTAACCCTACTCCTCTTCTAATTAAATAACTCAAAATATATTAGATAAGCTAAGTTGGGAACTATAACTGGCTTCAAACGTATGGACTATGAATATACAAATCTCTCAGGTAAAGATTTTTGTAAATATAGAAAGCGCCTCTATACCCGGAAAGTCCATCAGACCCAATAAGACAAAAGTAAGCTTTCTATGGAAAATAAATTGAAAATTATATCGATATCTGGTTATTCTCGTAAAGAAGTACAAACGAACTGGCACCTTTGAAGGCGAAGAAAATACAAGGTAGTCCACTTTCCGTGAATGAAATACAAAGAAACACAAATTATTTTAGAGAGACCGCCGTATAATACTTGGATACTTCTTGAGGCGCCCTTACGTTTTATTATGTTTTTTATGTTGTTATTTTACAGCTTGACTTGTGACATACCATTTTTCCAGTATATATACATATATGTGCATAAGTTTCTCATATTTGAAATCGACGCCGATTTATGAACATTTTTCACATTCACTCTCTTTTCGCACATCATTTCCCATAAAAGAGTTTTTTATTATACTTAAATTCATCAGCTTCCTCAAGATCAAAGATTCACGTGACGATTTCATTCATTCGCCATGTTGACCCCCTCTGGTTTGAGGCTTACGGAAATAATTCACTCTTTCTTATATCTGATAAATGACTTCCTGTAGTTGATCTTCTGTTTTCGTGAAGGAAAGTAAATGCGAAAATTAACGGTGTTTTCGTACCTTTTTTACTTCTTTTGTGTAATCATGACGATTAGAAACTTGAAGGTTTTTAATGACAATTTAATTTTCTCCTTTTTATACATAATTATGTATGTATATAATATATATACAAAATTAAGGCAAACATTCAGAGGCCATGAGGTGCGGCTGCGGAAGTCTGTCTTGCACAGGGAAATTCTGTCACGTAAAAAGGAAAATTCAATAAAAAATAAATTGAAATGATACGGCATAATTTAAATTTTTTTTAATTTTTAATTCTGAGCAGAACAAACGTTATGAGGGTCGTTAGTCTAGAAACCTGAATTTCGGGCGCCCGATAAAAAAAAAAATTATTACTTCATTTAGTTAATTTTTCATCAGTTATTTATTAATAGTTCACGAGATTACAAAAAAAAAATTAATTAAATCACACGTTGTTGAAGTAGAGGGGGAAAAAGTACATACCTATCTTGTCAGGAATTCCACACCTCTGATCATGTGAAAACAAAAAATTGTAGATTGTCTATCATTAGAAATGTTATTATCGTGAGAAGCTTAGAAACTTTCTCGCAAAATGGTGGCTACTTAAAAAGTGATCGATTTTTAGTGATTTCGAATTTTTTAAAAATGGTACAAATTACAAATATCGATTTTTTGTCGCTTCTCGCCATAAAATATTATATGAGGAAAATTCATGCCAAATGGAAATAAATCGGTTGACTAGAACTTGAAATTTTTTGACACACGCTTTGAAAAATTTTGTTTCGAAAGAAATGCTTTTAAAGTTTCAACTTAAGACTAAACGAGCCAAGTTGTCACGAACAACATGAACACGAAATTTTTGACGATTTCGCTGATTTGCTGGCAGATCAGAATAGAAGGTTTCAAGACCGAGCAAACTTCTGTGAAAAGTAAATGTAATATCGAGTAACTGATCCCCGGAACATATTTCAGTTATGGAGGGTACACTCTCAAAGAGACTCAAATAGAAACTTGCTTACCGGACTACTTTGAACTGGGGAAGCAATTAAAGAAAAAAATGCTTTATAAATCTCTTCATTCCTGTGCTAACATATGGCACAGAGATAGGGACAGTAATAACATCTGAGGAGAGAGTTCAGAATTTTTGAGAGAAAAGGTTTCTAAAGATTTAGGCACATTAGCAATAGCGAATGCCGCATAAGAAAGCACTAAGTTGAATTAGTTCTCAACAACTTGGAGAAGAAACGACTAATTTCGCATAAATTATGCATTGAAGGAAGAAATAATACGATTATTCCAGAACATCGTTCTCCGAACAGCAACGACTTGTCCGCAGAAATTACTTCCAAAATTAAAGTTGCCCATTATTTGACTAACTCGTATTGAATTTTCTCATTTGCTTCTGTTATGTAAAACACATATAAATATGTATGTCATATACATATGTACGTGTTAAAGTTGTTGCAATAAAATCGAGCATCAAATGATCAAGGTTATTGTGAAGTGCATCCAAGTGGATTTCAAAGAAAATTAGTATCAGCACCAACAATCTTAGCACATCTCCACATTAACAGTAATGGTGCGAGTTCAATTGTTCATCAATAGTTTGCCCAGCACATCATTTTGTGATGTTGGGAGTAGACGCCACTTTCATTACTTTTCTCTCCTTCATTTTGCAGTGTTTATTGCTCAACAAAAACAAATAAAAACCAAAAATTATCATTTGTTTTGTTTATATCTGCAAGGTGACTTTGCTTAAATAATTTTGCACGTACATGCATAGATGTCTGCGTGTAAATAATTATGTCAATTACATTTGCGACATTTTTTCTATTATTTTGGCCGTTAACTGAGCGTATGAATTACAAACAAGCAATTAAACATGAATTTGTTTGTAAATAATATTAAAAAAGTAGTCACGAACTCATTTTAATTTAATTTGCATAAGCGCCGACTTTAATTAAAATACTTACTGACATGCATATGTCCATTTTTATACATACATATGTACGTTAAACTTTCGGAAATACACACTTCCATAGGCGTCATACAATGTGGCAGCAACGAATCGTTCGACAGGAGTTTATGTATCAAAGTGATGAGTATTTCTTAATAACATTATACGAATGTTTTACGACCTCCACAAGAAAGGGGCGTGAAAATTGAATCTGCCACACAGAGAAGCCTTGACTTAATTAAGATTACTTAATTATATACAAAAAGCGACAAAGCCTTCTGCTTAACTTAAGATATATTTCTAAATATTTAAATACATTTTAAAGTGTATGCCCTCCATGCAAGTTTTTCAGCTAATTTGAAAGCTATTTCATTTTTCGTTTAATATATCAATTATAATTAATTTGATAAAAACTTTCGATTAAAAAGTCAAGCATTCATAATGTTTACTATTTTCACTCGAACGGCAACCCGAACATACCAGTCACCACAGTGAATTCTCCCCCAAAAAGAAGAAGCAAGTGTTGTCATTTTAGTTTATACCGAAATTGACAACGTAGTCAAAAGCAATTGTTAATTGTTTCTTCAAAATGTTTAATATTCAGACACATATGGTAAATATAAAGTTTTATACATTTTAGCTAACGCAAACTAATTAAATTCATATGTTTTCTACGGAAGGACTATGATGGTCAGCACATGGCGGAGAAGTTCTCACGCTTCATTATTACACTTTTCGGCATAGTCGGTCTCATATGGGGTGCTATTATCCAACAATTTTCGCAAACTGTCTACATTCTCGGTGCAGGATTTCTGTTAGCATCAATTGTGAGTATTCCTATCAATTTTTGAGGCTGCAGGTAGTTTACGAAACATGTATTTCTATAGATAACTATTCCACCATGGCCAATATACCGCCGTCATCCCTTGAATTGGCAAAAACCACGTAATATCGAACCACCTGCAAGTAGCGGCGATGAGGGCAAGAAAAAGAAGAAATAAACACTTGTGTTTATGGTATATACTGTATTCCATTGTTAGCTTTTAATAATGAATTTGTGTAAGTTTACAAATATAACAAATTAAGAAATTAAATTCCAAAAATGGAATTAAAGAAATAAGACCAATTCATTTTGAAGCTGAGCAACGGGGAAACTGATCGGTGGAGCGCATGCTAGCGATCTTTTGGGGGGTCAAATGTAGGTCGGTATATTTGGTAAATCATATACGTTATGTCATTCCAGTTATTGCCATTGTATATATCTTAAAAGAAAACTAATCGGAATTCATAAGTTAAATATTACATGTATTGGGTTGTTCGGAAAGTCATTTCGTTTTTTTTGGGGAACATGAAAGACAGTTTTCGTATAATGAATAAATATTTTATTAAATTATATATTGGCCATTCTGGTCCAACACCTTTTGCCATCTTTCTGGCAGTAACATAATTCCCCTCTCATAAAAGTTTTGGTCCTTGCTGGCAAAAAACTCGTCCAGGTGGTTTTTGACATCTTCATTTGAGGTAAAGGTTTTGCCATCCAAAAAATTTTGCAGGGACCGGAACAAATAGTAGTCGGAAGGCGCCAGATCTGGAGAATATGGTGGATGTTGCAGTACGTCCCATTCAAGCTGTAAAAGTTTTTGGCGAGTGACCAAACTTGTGTGAGGTATCGCATTATCCTGGTGGAACACTACACCCTTCCTGTTGATTAATTCGGGCCTCTTCTCTTTAAGTGAATCATTCAATTTGTCCAGCTGATGACAATAGACTTCTGAATTAATCGTTGTATTGTCCGGCAAAAGCTCAAAAAAAACCATTCCTTTGACATCCCACCAAACGGAGAGCATCACCTTTTTTTGGTGAATGCTGGCTTTTGACACGCTTTGAGCCGGTTCATCTTTTCTGCTCCATGACCTCTTGCGTTTAACATTGTTGTATACAACCCATTTTTCGTCCCCAGTAATAATCCGCTTCAAAAATGGATCATTTTCTAGACGTTTGAGGAGCGAATCACACGCGTCAATACGACGACACAAATTTCGCTCGGTAAGGACATGGGGCACCCACACATCGAGCTTCGAGGTTAAGTCCATGCCTTTCAAATGGCCATAAACAGTTGAATTCGACAAATTTAACCTCTCACCGATCTCTCGTGTGGTGATTCGCCGATTTGCATCAACTAATGCCTTTATCGCATCTTTGTCAGCTTCGACCGGCCTTCCAGACCGTGGTGCATCTTCGACATCAAAATTGCCGGATCGAAATTTTGCAAACCAGTTCTGGCACTGGCGTGCTGTTAACACGCCTTCTCCATACACATCCGTCAATTTTTTTCTCGCTTGGACAGCATTTTTACCTTTTCTGAAGTTAAAAAGTAAAATATGACGAAAATGCTGCTTATTGCTCTCCATATTTAAAAAGGCACCAACCAAAAACTACTGGGTAGAATTAATAGAACTTTTTCACACACAAGCTTTGCAATATCAGCTCTCATGACATATAATGGTTATGGGGCTTAAGTGTGAAGTTAGTTTCGAAAAAACGTAATTAAGTCCTCTGGCGGGAAAAAACGAGATGACTTTCCGAACAACCCAATATATATATACCACTGCAATAAAACGAATTAACTATTTAGTGTGAATAGCGCCATCTTGTGGTAGCTGTGGGCAGTTATGGTCAATTTATCATAGAATTGGTAACATCGACAAACAGATGAGTCTGCAACAACAAATCCAATTGTTTGTGTTGTTCTAATTTGACAGTTTTCTCTATTGCTCAATTTCTTCACAATTCGTTAATTTTTCTTCCTCATAACTGCATTATTTACCCATATATATTAAAAACAAAACAAAGAAAATATTAATTAACAAATAAGAAACTTGAATACCCGCGAGTGCGTTAAGCAACAAGTCAATGCAATGTTCTAAGTCGTAATCGTGTCACACGTACGGGCAGTGCTATTACCCGGATAATCGCACATAGTGTAAAAATATTAAATTTCTAATGATTTCAGAGTGAATTCTCAGTCAAGTAAGGTCAATAATACTAACGAAAATTAATACCTTCGCTCATCTACTAATGCACTAACAAACTGAAACTGCTAAATTCCACTAACATTAAAAGTTTGTGGAAATAATTTTATAAAAAGTCTTCTATTAACAATCAAAAATACTGCTATGTATAGTCACTGAATCATCGCCATCATATATTAACATATGGATAGCAAAAAAAATCAAATAAAAAATTACACATGTATATCTATAAGCTCTCCTCAACTTCCCACACCGACTAATTTAGTTGCAACGGAAATAGCATCAGTCAAATAATAAAACTATAGCCTCTAACAGTAGTGCTATGAAATTTAGGGTGTGGAAAACGGGTGAAGACACTATTTACAAATCCATTCAAAAACACTTGAATATATGTATATGTATGCATACGCGACAATATATATAGTCATGTTTACAAAGTATATGCGTCGTATCCTTGAATGAAAGGGGTGCGTCGCGCAAACAAATGTCTTAACAACTTCTTATGTAGGTGCTGCTAGATTTGTAAGCCGAGTGGCATACATATGTATATATCTACATACCTACAAAGTAACATAGCGCGGCTTTTGTTTGTGCCTACGGTTATAAATTTGAATATCCAACTGCAAAATGAATTTTGCCCCCATCGCAGAGCGCCCCTTAACACTTTGCGCGAGACCTCCGAAAAACAATTGACATGCGTTTGGTTTATTGTATTTTGGTTTTGGCAACTTGTAAATGGTCGTTTGTCACGTTGGCAGTTAAGAGCTACTCATGGCTTAGCAATTCTATTATTGCCATCTCCATTGCTTAATCTTTTTTTCAAATTCATTGCAGGTATACATGCGTGCGTTTATAAATGTGTATATTCATAAGTTCAAGATTACATGTGCTTTCTTGCAGTTAATCCAGAAATAAAGGAATTTTCAAGTGATTAAAATTACGTGACTTTAGGCAATAAATAAAATTTATTTCATTATTAAGAATAGGCAAATAAGATTATATTCGGAATAAAAACAATTACATATAGCTTAACTGTACTTATAGGACTGATGTGGACATTTAATCATGTTCATATTGAAAAATATAGTTAGATGTATTATCTATTACCTCCCAAAAGCATGGGAGGCCAAATTGATTGATTAAAATCTGAAAACTAATTTCAAGCCTATAAATTAGCAAATAATAAAATACTTAGCTTGAAGTGCAAGCCAACTCAAAGAATCCAACACAACACAAATCAAACAAACAAACACAACAAACACAAGGCGTTTCTTATGAATAGTAAAAATTATCCTTATACATATGTAAATATGTACGTACATGCCTGTTTGTGTTATCTATATTACTGCACTTTATCATATTAAAGCTAGTAATCCGAAATTGTCAAGGTCTACATATGTTTATGCAAAAAATTTGTTATTATCAAGAGTCGCATAACATTGATATAAATTCATTTGTAATTTGAGTATTTTGTTATCGAAGCAAAACCCAAATAAATTTGATGATTAGATAAGTTAAGCCACAAAATGTATGTTTCCTGAGATCGTGTAGGAAAAAATAACATTGACAAACAATAGCCCTAGATGGAACATTCGGCAGGCTTTTGCTTTCCCAAATAGTGAGAGGATTCATTCCTAGTTGAAAGTCTTAGTTCTCGATAAGCAACGAGCTTACAGCTGGAGAAAACTCCATCGCCATCCAACCACTACAATGGCTACATTCCATACAATGGATTGCTTCTAGCCAAAGAGCATGACAATATATTCTCAAGGCAATTCCTGTTGGTTAGATACAGGGAGAACTACACCAAATTCAGTCCGATACGCTCTGTTGTGCAGCATACAAATGCACCTCAGCCAATGAAAAGGAGAGCTTCACCGACCCACAACCTATATTCTGGAACATGAAGCAACTCCAGAGGCTCCGGGACTTCCTTCCAACATATTTGACTCCAGAATTTTTCTGGACTCAATAGCAGATATATATGTTTGTATGTTATGTACAATATATAATATTTACCAGAAATATAAATATACACATGATATTCATGAAATTTTCACCATTTACCTATTTACAAGACGAAATTTCGTTTTGTATGAAGAATTATTCAAGAAATCATCAGCAAATGATATTGATAGACTCACATATTTCACTAATAATTAAATATCAATATTTTTCTATAACAAAATAAAATGTTCTCCCTCTATTGGTCCTCTTTCAATACAAAAATCTTCAAATGAATCATTTAAGCCATTTATATTAACGCAACAACAATACTTTTTGTATGTTATGCCAATGGCGTTGCGCTAAAATGCTCTGCTGAGAGCGAATGCCCCGACATGAAACGCTTGGTTGAGTATGACCCGCCAAGAGACAGTGAGCACAATGCAAATATTTGAATGAAAAGATCAACGGTGAGTGAGTGAGTGTGGTGAATGAAAACAAATCCAAAAGCGGCGTCAATTGTACAACAAACAACTGTATCAAGTAGCAGCGTGTACGCCAAACGACTCAACAGCAACAGCTGCGACTTCGTCCAAAGCGGTACACTTGACCACAAAGCCAACTGGTGAGCGACGCTGGCTTCACGCTGATGATTATTGGGCGTCGCACGCTGGTAATGTGTTGGACCAGTGGAACATTCTGAAAATGAATTGTACATTTAGTAAAGCAGCAACGGCTTGCGTGTACGTATGGCAAGTTTAACGAGTTGTTGGCAGCGGGTAGTTTGAGTTTTTGTCATTTGCCGGTCTCACGTGTGGGCTTCGACAACCATACATTTCCTCTATTTGTCTCCAGTGTGTATAGTGTGTACTTTATAGTGGAATAGGACATACAAAAAGAAAAAAAACATAATACGGCAACATGTTCAATTTAGTTAATGATGCCATACTCAAAATTTGAAAGAAGAAATGTTAATTAATGTGTGGGGATGGCGTAGCGTAAAAAATATTCGATATTTGTAGGAGTGATAAATTATTATTTGGCATATGAGACACAGCCACTTGATGCTGCAGTGCCTCAAAAACAAATGCTACTCCTCAGCAGAAACAAGTGTTCCTTTTACAATTAATTCAGAGTGCAAATTTTTTTGTTTTTTTTTTTTGTTTTTTTTTTTTGTTTTTTTTTTTTGTTTTTTTTTTTTGTTTTTTTTTTTTGTTTTTGAATGTGAATAACTCAAATCCACAAAAATATACATACAAACTTGTACAAACGTTTGTGTACTTAATGTGAATTCCGTTGATTGCGTTTTCAGTGAATTACACTCTTCTGTAGATGATGGTTATGGGTGGTGATGACACCCATAATGATGTACAATGTGTTGCTCTTGAAAATGACAAAGCGTTTGCAGCTGTGATGGTGCTATTGCGACCGACAATGAATATAATGTAGACGAATAAATTAATATGAATGTAACAATATTTTCCATAGAAAATTGAAGAAAGTGTTATAAAGTGCATCATAGAAATAAAGAAAAGTAAATACAGCAACAAAAGTGCATATTAAAACACATAGACCACACACGTCCAAGAACTGGGCGCATTGTTTCCACTCTTCTATCTTTTCCTTTTCGGCTTTTTGGATTAACAACAACACTGTCTTTGTGCTGAATTAAGTGTTGATGTAGTGTATATAAACTGGCCTGGAAAGCAACTCGACCTCAACAACACAGCAACAAAAATGTATTCGGCGGGTAATTAATGCAAATCAATGGAAATACGCAATACTCGCAAAGCAAAAACAATTTTACGCACAAATAAAATTTTATTTATTTTCACTGGTTTTATTTAGCAATTTACTTACTACATGCATATTATATGTGTTATATAAGAGTTGTATTTGTCGTTTTTTCCTGTTTTTTTTTTTGCTATTTGTCTAAAAATATTCTTTTGCCAAATGCTTTCACATATAAATTAAGCATTCATATGCAAATCTTAAGAAAGCGCGCGGTTCATATATACATACATACCATATAAAAATAAATCACTTTTGAATAAAAAATATTTCTTACGTGCTTATGTATACACATATTTTCAGTTGCTTTCTTGTGCTTTTCTTACATAAAACAAAAACATAAAAAAAACACTTTATTTATATAAATATATACAACTTATATATTCAGCTTTGAATTGCTGTACATTTGTTTGTAGTATAATTTGCCCTTCTTTAAAACTCAACTTGGTGATCACGTTTTAAGTGCATACACGCTCATACATATTTTTCTTATCATACATCTTAATATTTATTTGTAACTCATTTTTAACGCTTAACTGAGCTTCTAATAAAAAAAATGAGGCACTTTGAGCAGCGAATTCTATGTAGGGAAATTTGGGTTTGTTTGGGGGAGATGAAAGAGAAGTCTGCAGCTGAAATATTTTGCCGAAATTTGAACATTATGAATATCATTTACTTGGGCAAAAGCATTAAAGACGCAGATTTCTTTTTTCATCTCACCAATGGCTTTTTAGAAGGATATTTTGTTCCATTATTCCAAAATAATAATTGTAGGTCATAAAATGAGGTGTAATGCAATATTATACTAAAAAAACATTTGCGTTATAATTTAAATAATTAAAATAAATAATAATTGCACAATTTTGCTCGATACTGTACTTCAATAGATTTGTGATTCGTCATTTTATACTCCTTACACATAATATACATATATCATTGCAACTCTGTTTTTCTTATTTATTTGATTTTTTTATCTCTAGATGAACCGTTGAGGTGACGCCAAATACGAAAAGTTGTCACCGGTTCTGGCAATTCTGGATATAATCATTGTATATATCAATTTATATACATACTTGTATGTGTACATTTGTATGCATGTATGTAATATATATATAGTAGATTCTACTGCAACACGCTCTGTTGCTTTTGTTTATACCCACACGTTTATAGACAAGTTTTCATATATATGTACAAATATCTGTATTCACGTCGTCCCAGTTGAGCTTTGTTGTTTGATAAATGCGTTTTAGTATTTTCTTAAATTGTTTACATAAAAAGTTTTCCAAAAGAAAAATCATTAAAAAGCCTTACTGCTTTTAGAGAAAAGAAATTTTTAAAATGTTGAAGACAATTGACAATTTAAGGTGTTTTGAAGCATTTTCTTGAAATTGCAAACGAAAAAATATTTCAAATTGTCCAATTCTTGCACAAAAATAATGTTTAGTTTCTCAAATCTTCGTCCATATAATTAAACTTTTGAGTAATCGAAATGTATAAAAATTTTTGAACTAGTTTTGGAATTAGGAAGACAAATGTTTTCCTAGATCAAACCTTTCAAAGACTTAAATTAAACTTTATTTGAGTATTTTAGTGATTTATAAGAGTAGCAATTTTCGAAAAGATTGTTTTTGAAATATTATTTGTGGTTTTTGAAGCAGTCACACTTTTAGAATTTTAAGTACTTGATCTGTTCAAGTTTTCCAAAAAGGTGTTTCTTAAGTTGTTCATGTATTTTGAAAATATAGATTTCCGAAAGCGTTCGAATATTCGTAGGATAAGTATACTACCTTTCCAAGTCTTCCAATTCAGCTCGCAAATACTTTAGGCACATTTCTTCTCCGTATTGCAAGAGAAAAGAATTTTTGTTACAGCGTTTCGTTTACACTCTATTGGTACTTTCCCTGTATTGCTCCCCCAATTTTAGATTGCCTATTCGACAATGGGTGCGAACTCCCAATTGCCTATGTGTTTTCCCTCAATTTTATTGTCGATCCAAAATAGCCGCGAACTTTATTTTTAGACTATTATGGCTTCATAAAACTGCTATAACATAAAAAAAACATTAAGAATGAAAACTATAGCACAAAGTCGTTGTTGTTTATGTAATATATTATTCAATTGAAAAAAATACAAATTTTCTATGCTTCCAAATAAGTCGACAAGTCCAATGTCATACAGATTGTTAGAAACGAACTCTTCATTCATTATGTACATATATATTTACTTATATAATTTTATGTAAATGCCTCACACGAATAAAAAATATAAAAAAAAAAGTTAATTGAATTAAATAACGTCCCTATGGCTTTTGCATATACTCATATAATACATATGTATATACTGTATATGGCATATGTATTTATTCAAATATGTTCAAGTAAATAATAATTGTGCTGTTTCCATCAATCTATTGCACCAACAATTCGGTGGCCGCTTTTTATTGTTCTTTTTGCTTATATATTTATTGTTTCATTTATTTATCAGCCTCGTTTTGCTATATTGAGTGGTTTAATTGGATTGAACTACAGAAAGTGAAATTTATTGTAACTTTTTTCTGATTAAGCAGTGATTAAATACAAAAATATGCATATGTACATATATGTAGTAAAAAGGTATGCTAAAATATACCTACACACAAACATGCTATTAAATATTAACATTTTTACTGTAAACAGTTGTGTTCATAAAAGCAGTAGCGGATCTGCTGTATTAGAAATGTATTAGGAAATACCTGTGAATTAATTGAAGTTAGCAAGGATTGTGATTTTCTAAATATCTCAATAAGTTCAGCGATTAGCTTAGAAAATAAACTAGTACAAAAGACAAATATTTGGTGCATTAATGACAAAATTTCCAATTTTTCATCCAAAGACCATAAAATACGGCTAAAACGCATGGTCAAAACAAATGATAGTTTAATTTTAGTGGTTCATAATGCACACATTATCGATTATGACGTCTCCAACGCTCCCTAAGCGCAATCTTCTATATTTCTTTAATATTTAAGATTCATCTTAATTAGTTTTTGCTTTCAAAAACTCACCTACTTCTATTTTTATGATCACAGCTGTATAAATTTAATACATATTTGCATTTTTGTTAAGGCTAATTGCGTTGTTCCACACAATGGCTACGTCACTTATATTAATTGTGGATGCTTATTCATATTTAAACCGGCTCTCAACCCACAGAAGTAGAAGTAGTAATCGTTGAATTAATATATTATGTCGAATGTACGAGTACATACTTCTAATGCAGTGAATTGATTCATTGATGACCTTCTCTCTTATGTTGCAATATGCAAATTCTGAACTTAAAGTAGATGAAACAATATGGACTCTATATGATATATACTAATATAATATAATTAAGTTCAATATTACTGTGCAGCTCAGTCGATCCTATATATGGAATAAGGATTCCACGAAAACATCAAACTGTATACTTATCTATTGGAAGTTGCTTTTCTGTCCACACTCAAAAATGGTATACTGAAGTTGTATAGCTCATAACGGGATATTTTCTTTTTTCGATTGAGTTTAGACAGAGCTTAGGGCTCGATACTTTTCAATAGGTTGTATGGAAAATGAAATTTAATCAGTGTATATCGAGGTTATAGTTAGGGTTCGAATGTATCAAAAAACAAGATTTCTAATCCTAAAGAACTCCAAGGAAAGCTTTCTGCATCTCAAACTTAATTTTCGACTTTGGCAAGGGGTAGACTATAGCTAAACAAAAGAACGAACTTTTACTTAACACATATACCGCAAATATTTTGAGATCTTACCGGTGTCGATTGATTCAAATAAGGTCGTAGATATTTTTAATCGGTTGGATAACCGGTGAACATCGTGATATTTGCACTGCTGGATACTTTAGATTATTTCCAGCGGAATGAAGAAGTAAGAACATTGCCGAGTTCACGAAAACAGGTGAATCTTTGAAAGTTGTGTGAAGAACACTTACTTGCAGACAGACCAACCGGGACCTCATATCCTTCTATACTCTTTATTAGTCTCTTTATAATATTGTATCCATAGCTTGTCCTTAGTTTACCCCTAGATAAGACCTGAAACTTGTCAAAGCATAATTCAAAAAGCTTAGTTCCAAGCCAAATTTGAATGCGCCCACATCTATATAATGCTTACTTCACGGATCCAAAAATTTCTCAGCCCTCAGATCTTTATTTCGATTGTTTACACCAAATCGTCCGCATTTCTTAATATTTTTTGATATGACCCAGAAAACAAACCATTTTTTAAAGCTTTAATATTAATTCTATTGTGATCTTCAAAGACATACAAAACCCTTCAATCCCGAATAAATACCGTTAGATCGTGGATACAAAATTACAGTAATCGTATCACTAGAATTCAGCCTTCGCACCCCATTTAAACGCGTCTATCATCGACAAAATCAAGCATGGCTTATTAAGTTTCGTTTACTGAATGTTTTATCATTATTTACTCCATGTTTCGTAATATTTTTACATTCCATCACGCAAGTCAATAATTTTTTACTAAACATACATATATTCCTTCTCTCTTCCCCCTCACCATATAGTGCGCACAAACGATTTTGCTGAATATCCCGAATCGGAGATGGACGACCTGGAGAGCCTCTACTTCGACACAATCTCCTTGGCAGACTCTGAGGCTGCAGCCGCCGTCGCTGCCGCACACCGCAAATCACTCTCCCAATCACGCAACACCATCTACCATTCGGCGGTGGACCTCGCCGGCGAAGATACGCCCTCAAAGCGCCGCAGTTTGCGCTCAGAAAATGGCAGCAGCAGAAGTAATGCCTCAGCAGTGGCGGCGACGGCGGCGGCGGCAGCGGCAGCAATGAACAATCCAAACAGCCGTTTGCCATACAATCTGAATTATCGCCACTCATCCGCTTTGGAACACTACAATAATAGCGCGACCAATACAAATGACAACACTAGACCCGGTCTAGGTGCTGGCGGTGGCGTTGTGGATCAAACGGATGCAGCTATTGCGGCACAAGTTATGGCTATGCACAACGGACGCACGCATGCATACGGCAACAGCATCGGTCACATCAACAGCGCTGGCGGTAAAAGCAACAGCACACCGCATCTGAATGCCGATGAGGTCTCTAAGCGTCTCTTACAAAGTAGTACAAATACTAGTAAAGATAAGAAATTGCCAATTACGTACTCCCAGTGGAAATTTAGGGTAAACATCAGAGTTGAATTTTTGCTTTCGTTTTGGTTTTGAACGCTTACAAATACATGTATATATAATATATTTGTATATTTTGCGTTTCGACCATATTTCCTGATTTTTTTTTTTTAATTTTCAAAGTTTAATTTTTGTTCAAATTCTTTGCATTAATTTCTATGTTTTAGTTTTTGTTATCATTTTTAATAATTATGCACTCACACATTTGGAAACCACAAAACACACAAACACACTCTGGAATGTGGCAAAATTTTGGAAATAATTTCATTTTGTTGTAAAATTTAATTGCACAATTTTACTGGAGAATTTGGATTTCTTAAATGCAAGAAATTTCTTAATTAAACACACTGCAATTTTGTTCAACACACTCTTCTGCACTCCACCAACACATATATACAAATTTTTTACTTTGCCTCTTTTCTTTTGCTTCTTTGCTTTCTAATTATAAGTATACGAACAAGTTTCAAACTTATTTGGTAGTTATTTGCATAAGTTTTTTTTTTTTTGGTAATTACAATTTGTTTAATTCTTTTTATAATAATTGAAAATATCAGAAGTTTTGATTTTTAAATTTAATTAAAATATAAATTTTAAATTATCTTGTTGAAAACTATGCGAAATTTTAATTTTGGTAGATCCTTTTAATATTATAAAAAAAGTGCAACTAATAGTGATTGAATTAAACATCTTTAATTTATTATACCGTATATTTCTTATAATTTTTTTGATAAATTTTCTATTTTCTCCAATAATCCCAAAATTTATTGCTGTTTTTATTATTGTTATAATAGTATAAATTAATCCCTAAACAATTTGGGAACTTTTCCAGAAGTGGCATTACCTAGTCGAATATAAATTCAGATCAGTTTCCATTATACGACTATGACAGATCCGCCTGTCGTAGAAACAACTCTCTGAATTAATTCCACAATAGAGTACTCTAATGCGTTATTTGCTTAATTTTTGCCTAAATTTCATTCTCTCCGCTTTTTTAATCCAGATTTTAACTGGTATTTTGTCTAATCATACTGCGTATACAAGTTCATATAAATTCTGAAAGAATTAAATTCGTTAAATTTATTGACAACGAGTTTGGTTGGACTGAAAAGATGTAGTAGTCATAGTTTTCAAATTTAGCCAGCTTACCTCAATAAAGTTGAAAAAAAAAGATAAATAAAAACAGATTTTATGGTGACACTACCAAAATTTTTAGAATTTAAGACTTTGAATTACCAAAAATTTTAACATAAGTGTAAAAGGAATGAATAAAATATAAATAAATAATAGATTTCGTGATTATTTATACATCAGCCACATCTTCGATTACCACAAATAAAAATTTTCCGGATAATACGCTATCTTAATTTTATCCGTATCAAAGAAAAATATTCGGATCTCCCTAGTAGAATATTACCATAACTCAAGAGAATTAAATCACTCGATATCTTCCATAACCCTGGTATTGAAGCTTTTTAACTATCGACCTGACTACTATAACTTAAAGCCTTTCTTAATATCATTGAGAATTTTCTTAATCTCATTGAAAAGCTCATCAATACATTGTAGTTAAGTTAGGTAATATTTACAACATATAAATAGTACTAAAAAGTTGACTAAAAGAATCTCGAAGTAATCTTGACTCTCCAACACAACTTTGAGATCACGAGTCTTACCCATAATTGGTTTATCACTTTCTATGCGGTGCTTTATTTTGTGATCCTTTATGTTCTTAGCCTTTTTCTGTTTTCACACATTCTCTCCCTCGTCCAGCTTCGCCTGAAATGTTCATTTTAGTACTTAAAATATTCTTTAAAATTATTTCTTCAAATAAAATGTTCCTTAAAATTTAAGTATTATAAAATTAAGAATATTTATTTTGCACAGTTGTTTACCATCTCTATTGCAATCACAACAACTACACTCTCTAGCGACCATACATAGTATGTACATACAAATATACTTATTTTCTGGAATTTATTTCTTTTGACAAATGCTTTTCTTTCTTATTTTAAATTTTCACTAATTTCCATCATTTTTCCACAACTAATCTGTATACATATTGATTTAAATAACAGATATGAACTTGAATAATTTATTGAATAATTTTTTTTCCACACTCGTGTTTTGAATTTTGTTACAAAATGCTTGAACGCTTGCGGGAACGGGTAATGGCAATTTTTTCCTTTTCTTTTATACTTAATCTAAGTTTCTTATTAGCACACTTACATAGAAATACATGCAGACATACAAATGTACATATAAACAGAATATTATACACCTACATAATTAATTTAGTATTGAGTTTAGTATTTTATAATAAATGTGCTTAAAAAGTTTGCACGTTTGGCTAAAATAAAAAAAAAAATTAAATACTACTATGCATGATTAAATACAGTCATATGTACAAGTTGAAATGTATTTTAAGCAATTTTAAGCTTTTTGGCTTTAACTGTGATAAGTGATCAAGCTGAATTTTTAGAAAATGTTGAGACTTGAAAGAAATTCATTGTTGTTATTCAACCAGTTTAAGCAAGTGTAACACGCATACAATATATATACATTTACACAAACAAATGGCAGTCTATTGTAGTTATAATTAATTGAAATATTACTTATCAGTTATATTAAGTAAGTAAGTAAGGGCAATTTAACTGCTCCCAAATGCAATAGAAAAGCAGAGAGCTAAATTGATACATCACTAAATTAAAATTTATGCCAACTATAATCAACAACTATAATGTTAAAATTCATAAAAATGCTTACAAAAATTTGTCTTTTGTTTTGAAGAATATGCTTTTTCTTCGTGAATTTCAAAACCCAAAATATTTTAATATAGAAAAACAAAAACATTTATGATCAACATCTAAAATTTATTAAATTTTCAAATGACGCGTAAATTTATTAATAAAATTTATAGTGCTTTGTCGAAATTTTTGACAATTTTACACTACAATACAAGAAATATCATTTTTTTAATTTTAATGATTTTATAAAATGCGCCTAAATGTATGCAACATTTTGTTTTTAAATTTTATTAATTATTACCTAGATCCAATTATTGGTTTGAAGTTTATTATTATTTTTTTTTTTGCAATAAGCATAAATTATTTGAATATAAACTGGCTGTTGGATGAAAATTGAAAGTTTTATTTTTAGTTTTTATAAAATAAAACATAAGCCGATTAATTGAGTCCAAGATTTATGTCTGACAAGCATTTTTATGTCGTTGGTACAACAGCCCAACTCGTTTTAGGAAATCGTGTTGACTTCCTAATCCTTAACCGGATATAAACCCGGGACCATTCCGACTACGCAGAAAACTGAAAAAATATTTTTCAGTCTTAATAAATTGATTTTTGTGCTGTATTGTCTTTAGAAAGAACCTGCTTTCTTACAGTTTTAGAAAGCATTCCAAAAGCTTTGACCCTAAACGCCATTAGCAATAACAATAAAATTATCTGTTATAATATTTTACGATTTAATTTTGCTGAATTTTTAAAGCATGTTTTTCATTAAAAAAAAAGAAATCAATTAATATGAAAATGAGTTGAAATATTTTTTTAATCTACCTAGTGATTAGCTATATCTTCTGAATTATCTAATTCTTTTGAATAAAACGCGCATTAATATGTACTCCCTAAATGCGAAAATCAGAAATTAAATAAAAACTGAAAATAATTTCAAGTTTCCAAATTATAGGCACTTAGATTTAAATTCGCTATCGTATCAATTAAGCTTTGCCCAGACTTATGTGGCTTCAAAAGTGTGTTGATTTTATTAGCAATAACAATACTGTTATTAATTCTACCACAAATTAGTAAGAGGACTTTGTAAATATATTTTTTAGAATTGCTTGCTTAGTGTTAACTGTACATACAGTAATTAATATACACAAGTGTAGTAGCTTAAGTTCTTAGCCTCATAGTAATAGTTACGACCACATTTTATCTTAACATTAATTAAAATTCTCCTATTTACTTCCGCTACTCCCACCAAAGACACGTCGACGCTTCCAAGATGGCAAACGCAGTGTGGATTTCGTCTTGGCCTATATCGGGAACGATGATTATATACCCGAAAACAGACGAAAACGCGAGATATTCGAAACGAACTTAATCAAAGAGGGTCTACATTTGGAGCATGACAATACACAGCGCATACATTTCATCAAAATCCATGCGCCACTCGAAGTGCTCTGTCGTTATGCGGAGATTCTGAAGATCAAATTGCCAATGAAGAAGGTGGGCCTCCAACTTATAAGTAAATATTTGTCCAATATGCTTAAACTGACTTTCTCTAACTCGCTACAGATACCAGGTCAGGAGCTTATAGAGGAGGAAGATTTTCGTATCAAAGATTGTCTTACCACCGCTTGCAGTCGCATCTTTAGTTGGTTAAGAGTCAGTCCGGAGCGTCCATATCGCATACACTTTGAGTTCGCCCGCAATTATGAACACTTGTAAGACTTTCTTTACTACATTTAAACTGGTGTTTTTTTATTTGTTGTATTTATACACACCTCATTTCACTACAGATTCGACTGGGAGCAACCGAATTTCTTCGATGCTGGTGTGCGCAATTCGATCATCAATTTCATATTGGAGCGTCAGCATTTCGTTGAAGGCGAAGAAACACCTGATAATTTGGGCATTGAGAAATTATTGGAGGACCGTGTCTACCACAGTGCATATCCATTGCATGATGTAAGTTTTGAAGGGAAAAGAGTGAAATTGAAAATCTTTTATATAAAAAATGTATGGTATTTACAAAATTCATTCAGAAAAAATAATCGTTTTCTTTCAAAGATGTAGTTTTTGTTGATATTTATATTTACATCCTCCTTTCCATACTTTCCACTTAAGTTTTTCAAGTTCAAATATTTGTAATTCGATCTTTAATATTTTTATAATAATTTCATTTCATTTCTTATTTCACAAAGGATACGGATCGTGACTTCCTACTACAAGAATGGGCCTCGCTAAGAAAATGGATACAGTAAGTTTTTCCCGTCTTTTTCGTCTTTTTCGCTTCTAATTCTTTTTTACTTACTAAAATTGATATTAACCTCCTTTAGTTTGCAACCATTAGACAGCATAAAAGAGTATTTTGGTGCGAAAGTTGCCTTATATTTTGCCTGGTTGGGCTTCTACACACACATGCTAATACCTGTTAGTGTATTGGGTATATTGTGTTTCATTTATGGATTCGTAACATGGAATAGTGATCCCATAAGGTATGTCATGAGTATTTAAATAGCTATGATATTTAAAGATATGTAAGAAAGTTGTAAATACGGGCGAAATCAAGCATTGACAGAATCTACAACCAAAATCAGCCAAAAAACTTCCTGCCTACAAACTTGAGTCAGAGTATAAATTGGCGCATGCGCAATAACCTCACTTTACTTCTCATTATGTCGAATTATTTTTGATTTCCTCTCATCAATATTTTTTCTTTGTAGTCGCCAAATTTGCAACGATAACCAAACGACTCTTATGTGTCCACAATGTGATCGTAATTGTGACTATTGGCTTTTGGAGAAGACTTGCAACTCATCGAAAATTAATTATCTGATAGATAATAATATAACAGTGGTGTTTGCATCGATAATGGCGCTTTGGGGTACATAAAACCAAAAACAAAATACAAGATCAATAACAAAAAATTTATAAACGCCTATTTTACCTTGCAGCTGTGGTCTACTTGGAGCTCTGGAAACGCTATTCGGCCACTTTAGTGCATCGATGGGGTTTGACAACCTTCTCACAACACGTTGAACATCCGCGTCCGCAATATTTATCAAAATTACAAAAGCACAAAGATATCACAGAGCGTTGGAAGAAAAGCAAAAATGTACTGGAACCGGATGTGCCATTTTGGCGCATAAAATTCCTGCCCAGTTTCACAAGCTACAGCATTATGGTCTTGTTTGTGAGTATAATTATGAGCGTTTCTATTTTTCTTGGAAGAATTGCAATATTTTGCTTCTCGCAGATTTGCGTTTCACTCATCGCCATCTTCTCCATGATAGTTTATCGCATGGCACAGAAAGCATCGCATAGCATATTGGGCAGTGATAATTCGATGACCTACAAGATAATGGTGCTTCCCATGACCGCTGGTATCATCGATCTAATAGTGATCTCCATGCTCGATTATGTCTACACTTCGCTGGCCGTTTATCTCACGAATATGGAATATTGTCGCACACAAACCGAATACGATGAAAGTCTAACAGTTAAAAATTATATCTTTCAATTTGTCAACTACTACTCCTCGCTGTTTTATATCGCATTCATGAAGGGCAAATTCGTGGGCTATCCTGCCAAGTATAATCGTATATTGGGCTTCCGACAGGAAGAATGCAATCCTGGCGGTTGTTTGATGGAACTTTGCATGCAGCTGGTCATCATTATGGTTGGCAAGCAGGCGGTTAACGCCATCGTAGAAATGCTCTTTCCATATATCATGCGATGTATACGCAAGATATCTGCGCGCATGGGCATGCGCAAAACAGAGAGCGAAGAGAAACTGATATCGTGCAATCAGTGGACTGAAGATTATCATCTAGAGCCATCGAATACGAACTCACTGTTCTCGGAGTATCTGGAAATGGGTGAGTTAGTAGTTAAAAGATTTCCATAACAACGAAAAAACGCACTTTTTCTCTCATTGGCAGTTCTTCAGTTCGGCTTCATCACACTCTTCGGCTTAGCTTTCCCACTTGCGCCGCTGCTTGCCTTGATTAATAACGTTATAGAAGTGCGTTTAGATGCGATAAAAATGCTGAAGCTGATACGACGTCCAGTGGCGCAACGCGCCAGCAATATTGGCGTATGGTACAACATGATGGCGATTGTCGCGCGCATTGCCGTTGGTTCAAGCGTAAGCAATTACAATGAAATCATATTTAAAAAAAACCCGATTTACACTCCGAATATAACTTTACAGGCTATGATCATTGCATTTTCCACAAATCTCATACCGAAACTGATCTACACAACTGCCACAAATGACGCATCCTTAGAGGGTTATCTGAATTTTACGCTTGCGTACTTCAATACAGAGGACTTCCAGGTGGGTCAACTAATTCTTTAATTTTTCTTTTTTCAATCAAATACATTGCTTCTTTGTTTGCTTTTAGGTGCAACCAGTGCTACGGGGAAGCATCTATGAGAATGTAACCTCTTGTCGTTATACCGAATTCCGCAATTCTCCTTGGGATGAACATCCATATAAGCGACCAACATATTATTGGAAAATTCTAACAGGACGCCTAGCGTTTATCGTTGTTTTTCAGGTTAGCTAACACAAATTTCTAGTAAAAGCTGTAACCCCACTCAAAGACACCAATTATTCACTCTGTATAAGAGCTTATCTGTCTTAGAATTAAATCACGATTACCTCAGATCTCAGGTCTCAGATAAAATTAGTTTCTCCACTATCTAAAACCGACAGTTTTGAGAAATATAAATTCGGATCATCTTGGTTAAGCAGATTCAGGGTAGTTATGTAACATATTGCTCCAAAAGACAATGCTTCAAAATGGGATGCTTAACTTTAACTCATTCTCAATATATCTATAGGTTCAAAGAAATATTCAAAGCACCTAGTGTGGTATCTCCTATGTAAATAGATTTAGAGTTAACACGAAAAATTATTGTTATTGCATAAAACACTCCACAAATGATTTCAATGAATACTGTCGTGATATGCAAATCCGACTTTCGTGTAAGTATAATTCTTTTGTGTTAATAGTTCATTGCCCGATATAAATGCAGGTCCATTTCGGTTACATCAATCCGAATGTAACGGACCTCTTTCAAAAAGATCTCAGAGTATTTTACCAATCACGACATGACTCAAAGATATCAAATATAAACATATCAAACACCCAACATCACAATTTCCCAATGAAGCGGTTCCAGTAGAAGCTAATTTCATATGCTTTCCTTGAGATGATCCCGACTTGACAGTAACCCCCAGATTCCGTATCTGCTTAGGGTATACAGATTCACATAACTTCAGAGTATTTAGACTTTTGCATTCGTTTAATTTCGGATTCCGCACCAATTTGCTTAATGTTCCGTTGCAAATATACATATAGATAGATAGTGACATTTCCTCCTTTGCTTCTCACATTTTCAGAATGTCATCGGCATGATTCAAGGCATAATCGCCTGGGCCATCGCCGATGAGCCGAGCAAATTGCGCAAACGTATCAAACGAGAAGGCTTCCTACTACGTGAACACATTATTGAATATGAAAAGAAAACGGTGTCAGAAAAAGCGGCAGCACGTCGCGCCATTGACGAAGCTCAATACGAAGATGAAAAATTGCCCAACTCGATGGATTACTACGCGAGCAACAAGGAGCCTGCGACACAGCCACAGACGGTGCAACGTGATTATGGCGATAATGAGGGCACAGTCGTCTATAGAAATGAGCGCACAACGCCGCTGTAGAACAACGATTTGCTTATTGTAATATGCGCTATAAATAATTTTACTTTGTAGGCAAATGGCGAACGAAAGGGTAGGGCTTATTCATACATATATGCATATACAGAATTATATGGGTAATGTAATGGCTATAATTAAGTAGGTGATTGTGCAAGCACAAGAACAAAAGCAAAAGCAAAAGCAAAAGCAAAATCTAGTTAGAAAATAGGTGGTTTATAGATTTTTTAATTTAATTTAATTTTTTTTTTCTAACCTTATTTCGAATATTTCTAGACTGCATTACAAATGTCACACACACATACATACATGCATTGGGCTCGTATGTGGGTGTGTGTGCGACATTGTTGAATCGAAATAACAATATTGTTAGGTACTTAAAGTGTTTTTAGCATAGACGTCACTGTTGTTGTGCATGTAACTGTTATCTATGTAAATATATAATCAAAATTTTAATAAATATTGCTAATTAGCATACAAAGTAAACCAGTGAAATAGTAACAAAAAACTGCTCAACAAATATTCACAAAACTTTCACAGTAATTTGTAATATTTAAAGAGAAATCACATATGTATATATGTAAGTAGGCTATATAAGGCAGCTATTGCATAGAAAAACCATAAAAAAGTTTAAATTTTGTCGCAAAACCTGAATACATGTGTCAAAACATATGTTAATTAATTGTTATATGGAAAAATAGAATTTTTATTATACGATTCGTTGCATTTCCAGCCACATTTGCCTTAAAGCACGTGCATAAATGAAAACATTTTTATAAATTTCATATGTTTATAAGCAAACAGTTTATATTTGAGTCAAAACGCGCCATAGGTACACGCGTACACGAATAGATAAATATTTATATGTTTATACCAGCAGATGTGTGTCCATTTTTCGTAGCAATAGTACTGAAAAATAGCTAAAAAGCATTAGAAAATCACAATTAATTAAATTAACACATTTTACTACAATATGCTATTTTAAATTAGAAAAAAATATTTAAAAATATAATAGCAGTTTTTATCGAAATTAATTACATGCCAGCCAAAACCAAAAATTATAAAAGAAAAACAATAATGTATATAAAATAAAAAATAAAAAAAACCATTGCATACATACATATTTACTCACTCAAACTGAAAGCAATCAATCACAAATACTTATACATACATACATACATTCAACTCATGTACCTATCAAATTGCACTTCTCTTTCAATGTTAACAAAACTATCCTACCCACATACATACAACTAAAACACTAAGAGCATCATCTACCAGATTCTTAGTATATATATAATATACACATGTGCGTGCGGATGTCTGCATACGCGTTATGTAATTATGATGTTATGAAATATGTATTGTTAAATGTCTAAAAATTATTTACGAACTTTTATATATTTTATATGAGATTTTATTATTATGTATGGAAAGCGTAAATATGTTCTAAATATGTAAATACCTATGTTTCTATTTACATAACACATTCTCTTATACTCATATGTACATATGTAAGCATGTAAATAAATACACGGCAGTGATTGAATGCATTTGCATTATTCGAAGATATTCTTTAAGTGGCATCACATATTAACGCAAGTAAAACAATCCAAAAAGTACCTTGTATGCACATAATGTGCATGTATGTAAGTACATATAAATAAATGAAAATAAACTAAAACGAAATAGCACTTTAAAGCAATCGAAAGCGAATTTTGTTTAATAATTCAATATTGAGTTGTGACAAAAGCAAAAAAGGTAGGGTTATAAGAAGATAAACACCGGTTTCACCCATATTTTTTAGACATAACGATAAGTGAAAAATACTCACCTGATTTCACATGATTTTATTGAAATATCACGCCATCAGATCTACGTATACGGTACAAGTTAAACGGAGGTATACAAATCAAAAGATTCAGTTCATGGAGTATAGGGGAAAATATGGACCGGTGTAACCCATTTATAGAAGATAGTGACCACGTAGAAGGGGTTTTATACCTCAATAATTAATCCTTGAGTTATCCATTATAAATTCAATTAAGCTGATGGGACTCAAAATAACTCAATATATGAGAAGTAGACGTGATTGTGGTCCCGACCTCCTTTATTAAGCTGTACTAAGAGAACATTATGGGAATATTATGCGGTGTATTTTGTTGAAATCGGTCAAGAATTAGGTATATATACATATGTAAGTCTAAAATATCATCCGCCTAATAGAATACAAAACGTAATATAGCAACGTTCAAGCAAGTTGCAAGCCGATTTCGACCATTTTGAAGCTGTGCTAAGAGGAGGTAATCGAAATTTACTAACTAAAATTTGTTCACGTCAGTCAAGTAGATATGAAGCTGGACCAAATTGAGAGCACTGCCGCACCTCTTTTTCATATTTCTTAGCGTGCGAATTGAACCACATGTAAGCATCATTTTTGTCATTTAATTTAAAGTTTCTATGCAAGCTATTGTAGGTTAGGAGATAATTGAACCACCCTCACTTTTCAAACACAATTTCAATCATTTATTCCCCTGCTTACTGTTAACCCCTATACCAAACTCAATGCTCAAGACCAACTTAACCTAATTCATGCACTTCACTTTCACTGTCTCCAATTCTTAGTGTGTCAAGGACTGATTTTCTTCTCAAACCCGAGGCCTTCTAAACAGTATTATTGCGAGAAATGACCACTCTCAAATCCGTCTAATTCTTAGGTGGATAGTGGGAATAGCTTTATCCCGATACGGTCTTTAAAGTAACACATATAATATATGTAAAAGCTTCCTAAATAAATTGCTGGTGAACACAGAACCGATTTTGGAGAGAAAGATTTGGTTCAAGGGTTACAGTTCCGTCAAAGCTTTTGTGAAAACCATTTAAATTATGTTTTGTCCATAGCTTTCCAAGGTATTGAATGTACTTTCAAATTCAATAAGATTATCTCAAGCTAAAAACACAATGTTTGAAACTTGTGGAAAAAGTAAGGCCGTGGTAGAAGCTGGTCCAACTCGAAGTTTTTAGTCTCGTCTCACCAGCAAAGTGATGTTTATGCTACAAGCTAATCGGATTTGATCCGGTGTTTATGCCGGATCCGAGTCTTTTGGGTATTAGCTATTATTCCGTTTACAATTCTTCTAAACATTCGAACATAATTTGCAGCCCTCGTATCAATAAAAATTTTAGTTACTTTGTATACTGATTATATTGTATATATATATATATGTATATATATGTAGCATATATATGTAGATATGTGCAATTTTGCGAAAGAGTCTTGCAGAGCAGCAGCGCGCCAGAGCTCACACCTCGCCATCGGCTGTTGAGTCAGCTTTGTGGGGAGCACTTTGGCGCATGTATTTCGTAAATTAAATTGTATGCAATTTCAAAGATACTCTTCAATGTCTTCAAGCAATTGTCTTAAAAGAGGCGATTGAACGCGGAAAAGCTGTCGCTAATGATTATACAATATGTAACAGTGATTATATATATATGCTTACATACTGCATCTATAACTTATCAACAACATATTTATGTATATGATGTATATTCATGCATAGTACTAAAAGGCCCGACCACGCGTTGCTATGGCCAAGGTATATATGAAATTATATTATAGTCAACTATTCAATACAGTTAAATTATTATTTACAAATAAAGGCAACAATGTTAAGGCTGGTAAAAAAAAATCTACGGGATTGCAATTTGAACTTGAGGTCAAAATTTGAAAATGATTTATACAAATTTTGGTCGTGGAAGTGGGACTCTTGTGAACGACTCTTCGTTGTCCTGATTCTTTGAACTGCGTGTCTTGTCGTGATTTGTTCTACCAACTGATGAGCTCCTCCAGCACCTTTGCGTTGTGCCTCTCTGCTCCCCGAGTTGTTGAGGCTATGTTTTTTTAGTGGCATTTTACTTAAAATTTTTGTTTAAAATCTTAAAATAAAATTGAATGAATAAAATAATCAAATCATACTTACATGAGGTTTGAACACATGTGTGCGACGTGAAATAAATTGTAGTATTGACATAGCGAAATCTACTTAATCCAGCCGATAAATTACCTTACATCGTTATCTGCTAGAATCTTACAGATAATTATTACACAACACTTTGTCATATAAAAAACAAATAGTTTGCAAAAAAAAAAATTTGCCACAATAAATTGACATATAAACTGCACACAATGTGCAATATTTTATTAAAATCGCTTCAGCAGTTTAGAAGTACGTCGCGTACTAAGTACTGAGTACTGAAGTTTAAATTTTTTTTTTAAAGTGGGTGTGGTACCTATAAGATTTAATGTACATATCTCACAAACCACTAAAGCTATATCAACCAAATTCGCCGAGAATAAATTCCTCCAGCATCTCCTCATACAGTGTGAAAATTGGCCAAGTCGGATTACAACCACGCCTACTTCCCATATAATATAATTTTAAATGCCATCTGATTCTTACACTTTAAAGACTATAAATCGAGCACCAATGAATATCGGTATAAAACTTAGCACAAATAGTGCCTTCGAGCTATGACTTTCAAAGTCCTCAGATATCGAATATTAGGAGGTCATAGTCTCTGGCTGACTTTATAATAAAAATATCAACATTTCCAACATTTTTTAATACAAAGTTTAATTGACTCCTCAAAATAGTTCACCACTTTTCAGCTTCACAAATTGCAAGAATACAAAATGTTCGGTTACACCCGAACTTAGACCTTCCTTGTTTGTTATATATAAATATATGTAGATATGGATTTAAATGGGAAATGAGTATTCGCTCGGCAAGCACATTACAGCGCGCCTGAATGAGTTACTATTTATCAGCTTTCATTATAAGACGGATCAGTTACCATCAGGTCGTGCCCGTGTGAAGTCAGTTGAATAACTTAACGCAGTTTAACACAAAAGCTTTCCTTTCCATTTGAATAGATTACCAGATTACGAGTTGGGAAAAGGCATACCTGCGTAGAAGGGCAATGGAGCATAAAGTTAATAATGAGGTATGAACTAGCTGCTGGACGGCTGGGAGTCGTGTGTGCTAATACAATGTTTCGCACGATTTTTGGAAGGGTTCCTCTAAAGAAATATTCTCCTTTGTGTGTGAGCAAAAGTTCTTGCAAAATTGAAAATATTAAAATTGATGTAGTGAGTTAAAAGTATTTTAAAATTACCATTGCTGTGAATCCGACTGTGGTTATGATTCATTTCGGAAATTTGTAGCCACAAAATCGTAACTTCTATTGAGTCGAAAGTATTAAATGACTAACTCCGTTATGTGTTCCGTGGTTATGAGCCTGTCATTCTCATGGCTCTTAATAAGTTTAGCTTCTTGTTTGCGTTATGAGGAATCATAAAAACTGCGACTTTTCCAAACCTCTAGTAGATTTTCTGATCTTCAGTGCAAGTGAAGTAATTTTTTTCTCCTACTCCATCGATTTTGTGATAATCGAGTAGACTGAATACGTGACTTTCACCATGTTCTAATCCCATTAAAGACCATGTTAAGAATTAAATAAAAGGTGTTCACTCTCAGCAGACAAAAGGACGAAATTTTATATATTGGGTATTGGAAAAGTTATCCAGTGGAGAGCAAAATCACTATGGTAGGCATATTGGGCTAGACCAACGTCTGGACCTTTCCTTTCTGATTTAAAGCTAAACCACATTGCGGTCGAGAAAACATGAAAAAAATTATATTAGGGCCGATGATGGAGGAATGATGGAAGGCCGATTTTATACATTTTTAGCACTAGATCATATTGTTATCCTCATATTCGGTGTCTGGAGGCTTAATATAGTCCGATTTCGACCATTTTTAGTTGAGAGCAAAATTTTGTGCCGTTAAGCTGTCATCTTCATTAAATGAATAGTTTTTCTACCTTCTCAAATCCAATACAAAAGCCAAAATGTCTTTAGTAGTTCTTTACAAAAATTTATTTGAAGACAGTACAAGTTTTGTTTTGTACAAAGTTTTGTTCATGTTCTACTTCGGTTTTTTTAAGAAATCGAGTCCCGAGCCATTATCAGAGTTGGACTATCCACAAAATCCAAATCTCATCAAATACCTTAATGAACTGACACTCAAGGAGAAACAGGATTTCTTCGACTCCTTCGATGTAATACTTTGCGATTGTGATGGTAAGTCAAGAACATAAGTCACCTTTTTTTAAGACACCTTGAAACACCCTTCATTATATTCACATTCTTTATGAAACTATAATTGAATATGTCAATAATCTGCTGTGATCAATAGGCGTCATTTGGCAGACACTAAACGATACCTTGCCCGGCTCACCGGAAGCGATTGATTATCTTAAACGGCAGGGCAAAGAGGTCATCTATGTCACAAACAACAGTATCATACCCATTGAAATGCAATTAAAAAAATTTGAAAAGTCTGGTATAGAGGTGAAGAAGGTAATTTAATTGACAATGTGTTCGCCAAAGCGCCGGCAATAATTATGGAATTTTACGTTTTGTCTTCCTTTCTCGGACCGCCCATACAGCATGAGATTGTGCATCCGGCGCAAACCATATGCGATCACTTAAAATCGATACAATTTGACGGTCTCATCTTCTGCCTCACTTCGGAAGTGTTTAAGTCTCTGCTGCGTGATGCTGGCTTCAAGCTGGTGGAAGAGGTGAGCGATTAATATGTGGGCAGTCGGGAATTATGTGCAGTAAGTGAGCTTTACTTTTTCAGTACGTCGGTTACGTAAACACTTTGGACGATTTGCGTGCGGCCATGAACAGCGATGCCCCCGTTAAGGCAGTTATCATTGATGTGGACTTCAATTTGACGGCATCGAAGTTAATGCGCGCTCATGGCCATTTGCGAAACAATCCGGAGTGCCTATTTATTGGCGGCGCAGCTGACACACTCATCACATTCGACGGAAAGGATATTATAGGTAAGGGTTTTACAAATATTTGAAATAAAATTATGAAGGGCTTTGTTTAGATATATAATATAGAATATTTCCAATGAGACGGTTTTAGAGAATTATTATTCAGAAATGGACGAATTCGAAAGTTATTTGAAACGAAAGTAGATTCATCTCTCCGAACTAAGGATTCGGAAAGGTATTCCGAAAGCGTATGCTAATCGAATCTTAATTATGCATAGGTTAAGTACCGAGAATTATTGGATTGTGACCACCACCATGCCGAATAAGATGAGCAGTTTATCTCCCAATATATCATTCATAAGAAGAGAGTTGGCGAAGATGTTGTTTAACTTTCTGAGAATGATAACAAGTGTTCGTAGGATAGTTTGTCCGACGTGGGATTCATTAGATCATTCCATCAATATGATGAGATTTGGAATATCACTTAATTGAGTTTATGAGTAGTTATATCTGAACCTAGTACTTTTGACTTTATCTTGTAGTCATATATAATATTCAGACACAACCGTCCAGGAATCCTTTAAACAGGTTCGTCAAAGCAAGAAAGTTGTATCCGTTCGTATAACAAAAAAAAAATAAAATTATTAGAACTTTCTTCAGCCTTTTCTAATTTTTTCATAAGGGTGAATAAAGCGTTTACTGAGCACGCATCGATCTGTTCTATTTCTATCGCCGTGACACATTTTATTACACCCTATCTACAAGTCATTCGGAGGCACAATTTAAATTTGTAAGAAAGCTCTTTTTGAGGTCATGAAATAATATCGCATTGAGTTTTCAGATGCCAAGTAATGTAGATATCTAATTTTAATGCAGTCAAGGTTAAAGCATTTCATTACTTTACCTCAAATAAATTTATAAACATTCTATTGTTTTCAAGGACCCGGCCTATATATATCAGTCATCGAAAACACTTCAAAACGTAAGGCCTTAATATTGGGCAAACCTGGAGTGGCGTTACGCGACATTATAATGAAGAAGCATAAAATCAAGAATCCACGACGTTGCCTTTTTATCGGTGACAGTATTGTGACAGATGTGCGCTTCGCCAAAATGTGTGGTTTTCAAACGCTGCTGGTACTCACTGGTACTACAACACCAGAGGATTTGAAATCTAAGTTAACTGAGACGGACACGCCGGATTATGTAACCGGGCGCTTGGCAGATTTGAATGGATTTCTTTAATAGCTTTTTCATGTTGATTATTGTATGCGATCGACCACAGCTTTGTTATGTAGCTTTGTTTTTATTAGTTAAAGTTTTTATTAGTTTTTATTAGTTGTTTTTAATAGTTTATTAAAATGCTCACAAACATTATAAATAAAATGCCAGCGCCTTAAAACCAATTTGTTTTATTTAAAGTAAATTACACTAATTAATAAATCAACTTTATAGCATGAAAGAAAATATGAAATTGCAAACAAATATTTTCTTTTTATATTAAAATTCGAATTTGTAATATTCCTAACATTTCTAGTGCATAATCGGTAATTCAAAGGTGGGCATTAGGGCGATGCTTAATTTTAGAAAAATATTTTTTTATATTAAAATTAGCTATAATAAATGTTTAGACTGATAGCCTGGATTGATGAAAAAATAGTAGGTTTTATTTTTTAAAAACCACCCTGGTACACGTGCTAAAACACTTCTCACCCTTCCGCCTTTCTCAAGTCATTAATAAGCTCAATGAAATCGCCCATACTATCCGCATAGTAGTCGGGTATATTGGCTGGATCAGTTTCCGTTAGCATTTTTTGCAAATTACAACCACCGCTCAGCATGAGTAGCGTTTGGAAGCCGCATTGTGAGCCAAAACCAATATCTTGCTCCAACATATCACCAATCATAAGCACACGCTTCCTGTCTTTTATACCAAAATTCTTCACCAGCATCTCTGCCAAATCCTTCCCCGGTTTACCCAACGTAATGAGACGCTTCTTACTGGAATCGGCTATGATTTTCGCAAAGGAACAGGGTCCAATGATTTCCACGTCTTTCCCAAACGCCAACAATTTGTCGCTGGCGCCCAAAATTAAAATACAATCCGAATGACGGAGGAAAAGATGTGCACGTATGAGATTCAACGAGGACATGTTGAAGTCCACATCAAGTATAACGGCTCGTACCGGCTCATTGCTGAAGATATGATTGGCTAAATCTGTGTAAGTTTCCTTAATGATTTTCAAAGGCTGGTTGTAAGAGTAACAGTTGATTAACCAAAAAACATTTAATACTCATATTATATATATCAGGGAGTTCTTACACCAAAAATGAATTCATAGCCCGCCACACGTAAACTGTTCTTGAAATTGTCAGTTGCCATAACATAGATGAGCCCCTTGAAGTTAATACTATCAAGATATTGCACAACACTTTTGGCGGGGTACACGAATTCGTTCTAAAATAATTATAAATCAATAACTATAATTAAAGTAGTTGTTATTCTTAGACGAACCTCTTTGAATTCGATGCCAATCTCCTTGAATCGTTGCGCATATTCACTCATGGTACGTACGCCGTTGTTGGTTACAAAGCTGAATTTTTTACCGGCGTCTGAGAGTGCCTTGAACCCTTCCGCTACACGCGGAATGTATTCATCGCGTGTCCAAACTACACCTGTGGATGAGAGGCGACCGGTTAAAAGTTGATTTTTGAAAAATTTACACTAGTTTACTGCGAAGTGTATTCAAATAACCTATAAAATTGTTCGTCCAACCTTGGAGAGTGGTGAATGGAACAAGCGATTGGTATAAGTTCTATAAACTAGTATAATATATTCGGAATTTAGGAATAACGAATAATTATACCATCTTTCTTTCCTTTGAGTAACTTTCAAACGCCAATTTTTCCACAAAAGAAAAGAGTTCAAGTTAAAAGAGAACCCTTCTGCAGCACGAGAAAACGACATTTGTCAAATAACGGTAGTTTTTCTGATGCAAATAACTTTCATATTTATTTGCGGGTTTTCTTCCTTTTTGTGTTTTTATCCTTTAAAAGGCGCCTTGACAGAGAAAATTCTGCTGGTTTTCGGCTTCAGAGACAAATTTGAACGCTCTGAATCCTATAAAAAGGACTTACCTATGCAAACTTGCAAACCTATGTTCTTACCATCTACATCGGAGAATATGCGATCAAAAGAATTCAAGAATTCACGCTTTTCCTGTGCGTTTAATGTCAGAATATGTTTTGATGTTTTTCGTGCAGACTCTTCTTTCTATAAAAAATATTTGTAAAAGTTATTTATGAACAATTTTTTTTTTTGAGTTTAAAAAATTTTTTGAATAAAAATTGTGTTTACAAAAAAGTTTTAGAAGCAGCAGTATGTGACATTTTAAATTTTTTTCTTTTGTGTCCACCCATCCGTCACTGTTTAATTTTTGGTTTTCCTTTTTTATGGAGTATACTCATTAATTATAAATACAAAGCCATTATATGGTAAAATGCACTCACATATAATTTATTTATTTATTTATTTACTTATTGTACTTATATTAAAATTTGCCCCAAAACAAATAATCTAAAAAAAGTCTTTGTTAAAGAGTGCAGTTATGAATATTATCAGGCACCTTAAGACTCTTTTTGCGTTTATTTTCATGAAAGATGAAAGGAAGTAAACAAATGCTTATCTTTAATTATTTTAAAAATGTCGATATGTACATATGTATGAACATAAGTATGAAAATCCACCGAAAAAATTTGCATATCTGTACTTTTCAGAGCCATAATTGGATTCTGGCAAGTCACCTGAAGAAATTAATACTTTTTTACAAAAACATTCCTACACATTTATAAAAAAAAAACATATATATAAATACACAGACTCTCAGCCCAGTTAAAATAAAATAAATATTTTACTATGTGAGAGTGATAGTATGTACGCATGCAGAATATTCAACCACTTAAATTAATATATTTAATGAATTTTCTTTATTTGCCACATGTTAGACATTGGAATTTATTATGAATTTATGTACATTAGCCATGTTGTATTTGTTGTTAGTTTTGTATTTTCGTTATTTTAACTGTTCAATTAATTTTTCAAATCCTTTTTTCCGATTCCGGTGCAGCAACTGCGTTTTTGTTCTATCACCGCTATTTTATCAACTGAGCTAAAGTCGCATCATTAATATGCTTATTTACTACGGCAAATGGGCACTTGCATTTTGAATAAAACATACATGGACACATCTAATGATTTACATGCATTTGCATATATGTATGTATGTATAATATATGCAACATCACACACATTGATTTTACTATTTATTTGTTAGGCTTGTCAGACCGGTGCATCTTACTACGTATGTGATGATATCCGTTTACTCTTGCTAAATACGTATCATATATGATATATGTTTATATGTATATATTTAAGTATTTATTAATTTAAACAAATAACTGGTAATAAAGAAACGTGTTCTGTTTTTCTTTTATATTTTTTGTGTGTTTGAGGACTTCTAATTTTCGATTCCAAATCCAATTTCGATGCAAATATGAGAATTTCCAAGCCTTCTAAGACTTTGCAGATATAAGCTTTAAACAAATATATTTAATGCATTTTAGTTTTAATAATACAAACATATATACATATATAAAAAATTTAGTATTACAAAAAACTGGTAAAAAAAGCCGTCAATTTAAGTGATCACCCTAAAGTCAATGAGCAGTTCAATTTTCTAAGTGATATTTATTTTCTGCCAGGACATACATACATATTTATCAATAAACTGAGGCTTTGAGTTATGCACACTCGCACAAACGGCTTTCAGGTTTTCATAGAAATAGATATTATTCACCTCTTTAAGTAAAAGTATTAATTACACAAGTCAGTAGGGAAACGTTTGCTTGTAACATACTCTCTCAACTCATGTGTAAAATAAATATAAATAAGTATAGCACATTCATGTATGCATATATTTAAGTTATATGTATGTGCATACATATGTGTAGCCATGCATATGCATTTTACATACTGCTTATAAGAGCTTTATCTTAAAATACAATAATGATAAGGTAAATATTTGCATTCGGTTTAGTTTGAGCTTAACGAAGAGTTTAAAGACCGCTAGTCATTTTGCAAATTCGATTGGTTAGCATTTTCTGATTGCACTCATTTCAATTTTGCAGGCTTTTTTACTTCACATCTGGAACAAAAGTTGAAATTCGATATGAAAAGATATAATAAATAAAATTTAAATATGAATATAGACATATATACATTGCCTTTGTTTAAGTAATCATAATGGTCTTAATTAATTCATGCATTAAAGGGATATTTTTTGCTTAAACTTTAATAACTAATGTTTACCAAAACTTCACAAACTTAAGCTCAGTGACGAGGTTTATTGGTCCAAAAAAATTTTGCGCCAGCATTTTCCAGAGCATTGTTAACTTTATCGTTTTATGAACACAATAAGCATATACATTTAAGAATATATACCAGTAAGCCCAATATTAAACTTACAACCAAATTGACACATTTATATACATTTTTTTTTTCTCTAAATGTGTTCTTAAGAATGTCACAATCTCCTTAAACTCAAGCTCACAACCATAAGGACTATTTTATGAAGAAAATTTTGTTATTAATTTTAGCATATGTATATTTAAATGCATTTCAGTGCAGAAAATAAGTATAATTTTCACATTTACATATCATGCTGTAACATATCACCCAACCACCCACCACACCCAAGTTTCACACATTACACAGCTATATACACCAACTAAATTTTTTATGTATTATTTATTTATTATATATATATAATATGTATTTATTTTATATATACAATTTTTAACGATTTCAAACTCCATTTTATGAAATTGATACAATCCTGGAAATTCAAACATTTAAACTTGGACTCAGCTGATCCATAGCACATTCACAGTAGTAAAAGGCAACCGAAAACAATAAGCAATTAAAACATTTTATCAAAGTTTTGAGAAAAATATATAACAAGTTTTGTAATAAATTTTTAATTGTAATTAGATTTACCACATATTAACTTATTTGCTTTTTGTTAAAAGAAATTTTACGTGAAATTGTGATTGATATTGTTATTGTAAGAACTATTGTGAACCTCCCCATAGCAAACAGCTGATAGGTAAAAACAACAAAACTGTCCGTATTGATTGTTGTTTTGCAGATTGTTGTTTTGAGAGTGAATTTTTGCAAATTAAAATACTTAAACAAATAATAATCTTGTTGCAGTAAGATAAATAGAAATAATTATAATTATCAAATTCGTTATTGATTTATCAAGATTACGCTATAAGTTCAGAGTATAATATTTAGATTGTTCTAATCGGAAACCAAAAAATCAATAGAACAAAGTTCTTTGACGCAGCGCTGTACAATATATAACTACACGAACAAAGTATAGAGTGTCATGGGAGCTGAGCATTCCCAGCAACGGGCCGAGGCAGATGGACGAGAAATTTTTGAGGGTGATTTAAAAATCACACTTGGTAATGCAAGGCAAACACATTGTGCCACACCCACTGGCAGCACAAAACGACGTACTGGTCGACAAAACACAAGCACAAGCAGCAGTGGCTCCAATCGTGGCAATAAACATATCGTTGAGACAGTAACAGCAACTGCATCTCCTACTACCTCTGTAGACCTTAGTCGCCCACCTTCACCACCTCTGAGTGTATGCTCTGACCTGCCTTACGTTTCCTATACGGATCGCCCTATAGGTGACTCACCAAAAATTCGCAACAAGCCACATAATCGACACCAACAACCAAATAGTATAAATCGTAGTGCAGGTATACGCAAATCTTTCGGTACAGGTGCTACACCAAAGCGTCCCCAATCCACTTCGGGAACAATTGTGATTGTTAAACCAGGCGCGCGTGACGCAGACTACGATCCGGATACAGATTTGACGCGTTTGCGTAACATTCCACAATTCCTGCCTGTATTACGTGATTCTATTACAACAGCAGCATTCACACGTGATCAGGAAGTCTTGGAGCGTTTGAATGCGCAGCATTTGGTGAATATTTGTAGTCGTATGCAAACACATTTAAATCTTTGCGCCACACAAGTAACACAAGAACAAAATCATCTTGTTGAACGTACAAAAGTGGTTAGCAATTCCATAACAACATTGTTTGCTTCATTTGTTGACATGCAGAAGACTTATGCTGCCTATGCAGAGCAATTCTCCAAGGTCCGTTCTATATCACAACAACTAAGTCGGTGTAACTCCTTGCTTCATGACAATATCGCGAATTTGGAAGCTATAAATAATTTTCTTGATGTTGAAGATCGTTTGGAGCCTTTCATTTGGCGCACAGATGATGGTAAGCAGCGTGGTGAAGCGGAAGGTGCGCCTGGTGGAGGTAGTGGGCGAATAACGCGTATGTAGTGTGATTAAATGATTGCTACTCGATAATTGTTTTCGCAAATAAATATAAATGATTCTGGCATAACGTTCTAATCTGGAAGAACAATATTTTGTTTTCTCAGGTGTAAAATCGTTATTATTGTTGTTGTAAGAACATTTAAAGCCTTATTCCAGCATTCTGGTTTTGATTATGGTCGAAAGTATGAATTGAATTAAGTTTTTGTTATGGTTAAGATATGTGTAATGTAAATATAAATACAACATTAGTCTTGTATTTTTTAATAACTGTAAGACACTAATTTATAAATAATAACTTTATTATACCTATGTATGTCTTTAATGTTTACTGTTTAACATAAATAAATAAGAAAAAAGAGGAGTAAATTAATTACATACATTTATTTATCTATATATAGTTCCTCAATTGAGTTAGTATTAGTACTAATTACATTAATACACAAATACATATATTTATACACATAATACTCGTGTATGTTTCAATTACTATTTGAAATAAAATATCAAGTTCTACTATCTACAATTCATCCAGATTCATTTCAAACATAATTCAATGGGCAGCATTGTGTTTTGGAAATACCAATATGTGTAATAAAAAAAAAATTCAAAAAACACCCTGCGCGCACTAACATCTTAGTAACCTTGTCAATCTACCACTTTTAAACCAAAGAACATGGAAATTCACATACACGTATTTCATAATTTATAATTTAAAAAAGTTTTTGAAGACGAAATTTATCCTCAGCATCACGTTTACGTTGCTCCTCGTCGATTACTTGTAGTTCTTTATTTACGACAGCTTTCAAAGAGGGATCTAGTTCTGCTGCTTTGAGAAAGTCATTGCGAGCCTCTGTTGGATTCCAAGCACCGACATGTGCTTTAGCTCGACGGAATAGTGCTTTAATATTATTTTTATCTAAATCCAGCACTTCAGTACAATGCTCTATGACCGCATAATAATCACAATCTAATAGACGACATTGTGCATAATTTAGTAATAAAGGTATTTTGATTGCGGCTAAAGCCAACCATTCCACGTCGTGTGGTTTTTCTCTGCAATAACAAAATATGAAAACATACTTACACATAAATAAGTTGTAACAAATTTGCGATTACGAACTTTGTCATAAGCTGTTCAATCATGCCCACAGCCTTGCGGTAACACTCCTCTGCTTCTTTAAAATTCTTTTCTTTGTAAAAATAATTGCCTTTTTCACGCAATGACTCTTGTGCTTTCATCTTTTCTTCGTCGTTCATTTGCCAACGCTCTTTTTCATAATCTTCTGGCTTCTCGATTGAATATAACTCGATAATGAATTCCAAATCACTCGGTTTGGACAGCAACTCATCCAGATCTTTATAGCCAATACCTTCATTTTGAAGTGTCATGCCGCAGCAGTGTCGGCGCTCCTCTACGTTCTTAGATACGTCCCGCAATGTTTTGGATATAAAAGGATATTGGGTGACTAACTAAATATAAAGACATTAGCAATAGTCATAATAAATATAGCAGCGCATACCACTCACAGTTTTGTGCACTGTAAATTTAGCAACTTCGTTGAGTGCCATCTTTTGTACTATAACTTCCCAAACCTCCAGTTTAAATTTTTTACCAAGCACCAATTCCATTGGTTGGCCCATTTTACGACTGTCGTCCAATGTGGAGCCATCATCAATTCTTCTAGTCTGAAAATGAAATTTGACTCGGGTGCCTGGTTTGAGTGGTGCGTATTCTCTGCCAGGATGTATTGTGTGTTTCGTAATTAAAGCGTCATCAAAAGCGGGTGACATAATTAATTGTTCAGGGATTTAAAGCAAATATTAAAGATATGTAAACTTATGAAACTGTTGTACTGTTATATGCTAAGAAACTAATGCTGCTTCTACATCGCCTTGCAGTTCACAAGGCACCTATAATAAAAACATTGCAAAATAATATTTTATTTCTATGTGTGGGATATTTATTTTTTTTCATAAAGCAATAACTAAGATTACATAGATAATAATCAAATTAAAGAAATTGTTAACATATAGGAATAACAGCATATTTACATTGTTAACATTTATATAACAGTTTAAGAAGATATTTTCGCACATTTTCATATTTAGCAACCCTTTATATAACCGTGTTGCTGAAGTGCGTAAAATAGGTGGCCAGCTGAGTGCTTCGGTCTAATAAAATTATCAATAAACTTATTTTAAATAAAATAAACGATTATTTAAACAAATTTATTTAATTATCCAGTTACTGGAAACTTAAGTTACCTTCGATTGAAAGTTAATGGCGGTAAGTAAAGCGAAATGCGTGTTTGCCTAAGTTCAAACTCGCTTTCAATGTGGAGAGTATAAATCCATTTCCTTTAATGCCGCACGGAAAGTAATCCATCTCCATTTTAAAATACCGCAGTTTTAAACGTCGAAACTGCCAAAAAATTACTTCCGATTATAATTCATCCATTCATTGGTATATGTAAGAAACCTAAATCCACCATTTCATTAATGTTTCACTTTAGATTCGCACGAAAGACCAATTGGCCGTGCTGTTGAAGCTAATTGAAGTCAACAAGGTTGGTTTAACACGCAGAAACTTGAGTATACGGCAACGTATATGGCAGGTTATAACACAAAAGCTCAACGAAATGCAGGGTGCGGAGAAGGATGTTGAAGGTTGGAAGCGGGTAATTTAACTATCAAATTAACATGCTTCCTAATATATTGAAATAATGTAAATTTTGTTACAACAGAGTTACAATTCTTGGCGTTTGAATGCTGGTAAATATTGCGAGGAAGAGAAGGAGCGAATTATCAAAGATGGTAAAATATAGAAAACTTTACATTAGTACATTGAGAAAATTTTATTATTTTATTATAATTTACAGTCGCGGATGATGACTATTTCCTTATAAATGTATCAGAAGATGACATGGCTAGTGATACTACTTACGATGAGACTGCCACTGTAAGTTAATATCACACATTTTCTTGAATTAACCAAAAACCGCTACACAGTACCTAGATCCCAAAGACCGTCAGTTGACGCTCTTGCACGAACTGGTTAATAAACAAAGGCTCTTATTTATCAACACTTCTGAAGATGACGAACCACTGAGGCAGCGTCTCTGGCAAAATATAACCGATGAGTTGAATAATGTCCCTGAGGGCGTAAAATTGCCTAAGGAAGAATGGCAAAAGGTGAATCATAAAAAAAGGCTTACTTTGCCAATGATATATTGAATGTTTTCATTAATTTCAGCACGTTGATTTGCGTCAGTACACAGTACCGCGTGGAAGAAAAAGAAAACACTTCCGAAAGCCAGCAACAAAAGAGAAAAATAGTGAGGTTAATATAAATACATTGACCACTTGAACGACTTGTGATAATAGCCTTTATATAATACAGCAGCACAGCGTTACAGAAAATGCCAAAACAACGGTTTCATACGAGAGCGCCTACGAAGAGTATATAGTTGAAGATTTTCCAACTATGGACAAACCATCTGCAACAACAGAGGAAGAGCATAAGCAAAAGGATGTACATGTGAATGACGTCTTTGCGGAAATTGACGATACTGATGACAACACTGATGATATTATTAATCTACTAAATGATCGTGATGATAGCAATAATGTTAGTGAAAATTTTCCTTTTGACATTGATGATGTCGACGGAGATGATTTCCTCGACAATGTGGAAAGTGTAAATGAGGCAACAAAGGATTATGACACAAACAAAAGGAAACGTGCTAGATTGACACCAATAGTTAAATCTTTCAAATTCTCAAATCGTACAGTAAACGCTGTGGAGCAAATAAAGGACGACGTGAAAGAAACTAAAGATATGCTGAAACAAACAACGAAACTACTGAATCGTGTGTGTAATATTATAGAAGAACATAATAAAAAACAGGATGAGACAAATGCATTGCTGAAACGCAATGGGCAAATGCTAAAGATTTTGGTGGAATATAAATGTGGTATTCGTGGCAAGCTGAAAAAATAAATTTTGAAATAAATTAAAAGAAGTTAAGAAAAAAGGTGAAAGCAAAGAAATAAATTTTTATAAAGGGTGTAAATTCTATTGCTGTGCTCTTGATTTTTGACTTAAATGCGAATTTTAGAAAACAGATTTGGCATTTCCATTATTTGTATTGCTAATTAAAAACGAATGCCTAAATTTATAAGTAAGTATATATATATATTGTTGTATATTTCCACTGCTACTCTGTATTTAAATTTACGAATTTAACGCTGATTCCGCTAACAAATTTCTAGTTTACGTAGTATTTTATGATTTAGTACATTTGAATGTTTTATATTTACGTAATATGCAATTTAATATCATAAAGTCACAATTTAATGTAATATTTATTATTTTAGGCATTACACTACATACATAGTTCAACAGTTTTATCAGTAGGACATATACTAATATACATATATGTAAACTGTATTTATTGTTTGTAAACGATCTATTTTTTCTTTTTTAAGATTTAAAAGTTTATACATATCTATGTATGCATAATTATATATTTTGTTTAAATATTCACTGCTAAATATTTTTATTATTTAAATTCTTTTTATAAATAACGCTCACAGAGTTTTTCTGCCTTATCGCTTGTATATATAATTTACAAATGACTAGTAAAACAACCACATGCGCTGAACACGCAATTGAAAAGTACATATTATAGGTAAATAATGTCTATGTAGTAAGTTATCTTGCATTGTAACCTACTTGTTGTAATTAATGTATTTTTGAATTTTAATTAAATTTTCTACGCATAAAAATAGCTGTAGTATTTATAATGCTTATGCTTAGTGGAGCTTAATCTGTTGTTCCAGCATAAATACACATAAATATAAATGCATAATATAAACATAAAATTGTTAATTTAAGGTGTCAATTTGTACAATTATTTAAATAAAGTAAAACAAATTTAAATTGGCGAAGAGAAAGCTTATTTAGTATTTTTTCCAATTACTAAACTTAAATATTTGAAATTTAAATTTGTTTATCCCTTTAACTAATTTTTAATGCACATCAACCACTTTCATTGAAATTATCGTATATTCAACTTTAATATTTAACTGAAAATGCATTTATCACTTCACTTACTATTACAAATGTCAATAAAATCTTTTAACATAAATACTTAATGCTATAAAGTACGCAATTTTGTCATTATGTAATAATATTTCACCGTATATGCAACTGTGCTTAAAAAGAAACATTTGAATAAAAAAATTTTACTTCAACTCATAAAATTTTTGCTAATTTAACTATATAGTATTGTATGTATAAACGGGGCATATTTTTCAAACTTTAAAATCCCATAAATGATATGTTTTCTCATGTTCTCAATACCAATTAAACTATTACTATTTGTATGAATTCTAAGACAAAGTTACTTCTATTTTTTTTTTTTTAATTTTTTATAATGCTAATTAACGCTTAGAAGAGCAAAGTGGTTGTGGTTGTTGTAGTGGTCGGCGTGGCAGCCATGCCATATGGATTTGGCTGTTGTAACGGCGATTTAAGTTGTTCAACAATTATCACACCATTCTCATCCAGGCTGGGATTCAACAATAAATTCTCGACCTGCTCATCAGAGAGCAGCTCTTTGGGCTCTGACGACCTGAAATGTAATTTTCATTTGTTGTTTACAGTTACACATACATATAAAAGAGTACACACAAAATTTGTACTGTGTTATAATTGCATTTAAAGGTTAATTCAGTTTGTATATATGCATATACTATGCAGTATATATGTAGGTATATATAAATTCCATGTAATAATTCTTTTATTTTTGTGCATTCCAACTACATATTATTAATTTGTAAAAAATATGCAATTCATTATGTAATTCTATAGGTATGTGTATATGATAACATTGTGCGATTAATATGTATATAATATATGGCTGATCAGTAACCAATACATATGCTGCCTACAAATTTGAATAGCAAATAACTGGAACAAGTAACAATTTCTTCAATTCAACATGCAACATTTAACAATTTTCCTTTTTTTTTTTATACGTACACCAATACATTTATGTAAACATTATCCTGTTTTGCAAATTGATATTGTCCGACATTGCTTTCAAATTTGCTAACAACTTCTTAAGTTGCAAACGTTTTTTATTATTACTTATTAATAATTTTTGATTTTTCAGTTTCCAATTTGGCTTCAAAATACAAGCAGGTCGCCAAATTCACCTAAATGCCTGCGGAAATTCACCGCAATACTTGTATGCAAGTAGATATGGATGTGTGAATATAAGCGAACGAATGCCATTATGCATGCATGCTTAATTGATTTGGTAAATAAACGCTTCAAGCTGATCGCACAAATTTCGAAAATTTTCTATTTATGCGAATCATTACAATCTACTACGTATGTATGTACTCGTATGTATGCGCTTAATTGTTGTATCAAAAAATGCTTTTCGCAAATTAAATCAATTTGGTGAAGCGATTTTGCAGTGTGCTCAGTAGTCCAGACTTTTTAAGCAAAGCTCTACTGGTGGCGCCGTTACTGGCAGCACCACCGCCTACTGACCTGGAGAAGAGGAAGAAATCGCCGGCCGATGAGGTTTTGCCACCGCTCGCCGCACCCGCAGCCGCCGCACCGCTCGCATTGCCGTTCGCATTCTCGGCGTTCATCTCCGACTCGCTGTTGCGCCGCTCCAGCGATTTTCCCACCTTTTGGAAACCGAAACTGAACACATCCTTCACCTTATCGCCCGCATCTATGAGCAAATCGAGGCTCTGGCGTCGGCCAGACATCTTCAAGCTGTTCGAACGCGACAGCCATTGGCTTAAACTCTGCTTTTTGTTCAGTTGATCCTCGTGAAATATTGTCGTGCAGGTGACTTTGCGTTTCGGTTCATCCGATGAGGAGGACGAAGAGTGATGTGATTGCGCATCTTCCGCACCGCCTGGCTGATCGTGCAGCAGCGATTGGTTGGAGTAACTGGAACTTGTGCTCTCCGAGTGCGACAGTCGTATCTCAGTCCACTGCTCGATATCGTCATTGTCGTCTGCGTCGGCGCCGGTGCTCGAGCTGGCATCGTGCGCGCTGCCGGCGCCACCACCGCTGCTGCTGTTGCCGCTCGACTTCACCTCGTACGGTCCATGCAGTGGTGTGTGGCCGAAGAGGCTATCGCCGGTGGCGCTGGTGCTGGCCGACTTGTGCATGCCACCGCCACCACTTGTGGCGAGTTTCTGCGTTGTTGCAAATGAAATGATAAGCATACATATAATATAAAGTGTTGTGTTTATGTGCACAGATGCGCTTACCTCCCTCAGATTTAGCATTGGAAAGTCTTGCAGCAAGTGTGGACATTCGTGCTCGTCGAAGCGCCGCTGACGCACTGGACTGGACTGTGTGCTGAGCTTGGCGGGCAATTGCAAATACTCCTCGGCTGCATCCAATTCTTCGCATGGAAAATGTTGATAGTTTTGCGCTGTTGTTGCGGCATTATTTGCTGTGCAAAACTTTGGCAAGAATGTATCATTGAGCAGGTTACGTTGCTGCTGCCGTTGTCGGTGTATGTCTTCGGAAATCTGTTCGAGGTTCTTCAATGCCTCGTTGTAAGTCATTTTCGCTTCGGTCACTTTGCTTTCCAGTTCATTGATTTTTTGTTTTTGCGCTTTCAGCAGTCCGTTATAGTTGGCGCGCGCCTCGTAGAAGGGTCTGTGGGGTTTTGGGAATAATAAAAAGACAAATTAGAAGTGTTGCAAATATTGAGAAAGATAAAAAAAATTGCAATTTAAGCCAAAAATGTCCAAGAAACCAAAACTGTAAAGTGTCTTAAATTTGGAAAGGGTCTAGTGGTCTTTCTTAAGCGTGTTGTCAGTGTGGCAATACTTACAAACAATTGCAACGGAGCTGATAAACCAAAGAGTTCATTTCAAGTAAGTCTCGTCTAAGGCTTAAACTAAAAGTTAAAAATTAAAATACTGAAAATAGATTATACATAAAAATTAAGAAGAGAACCAAGCGTGAGAAAGATGGGGACTAGCATAATGATAAAACAGTAAATTGACGGTGAAAAACTTAAACTAATTGATATGGAGTTATATGTGCGCGAGTGTAAATAAATAAGTAAGTAGGATTTCCCACTTTATTTAATTTAAAATATTTTGTTTGGAAAATATCCATACTGTAAAATGAATTATCCGACGCAGACATTTCGATTTTATCGAAACTGCTAAAAATAAATAAATATAAAACTTTCTCTTTAGTGGTGATCATCTCTGGCAGGCAATATTAAAGTTAGGAGCCTTCCAGTTTTCAAAAAGCTTATCACAAATCGTATTATCACCTTAGAATTTGTGGGATCTCCATTAATAGGGTAAAATTCGATACATACTACATCCAAGCATCTAGTAAAGGTCTATGCGCCTCTATCTCGGGCTTCATGTGACGAAATGAGAAGCATTACAAACATTATGACACCAACAAAGTTCCGTTGTATGGTTGCACATTTGTACATTTTTAAAAGACCAAAACTTTGAATTGATGGATACGCCACGACTAGTGCCTCCTTTTTGATCACTCACAATACGACCGAACTATGTGTTCAACGATTTCGGAAGCCAGAGAAGTGGTAAACGCTTTCGAGACGCATGTTTCGAAGTTGTCCCATTCGATGTAGACAAAAAAATTCGAAAATTACCAAACCATATACATACATATATCGATCATTTCGGCGAACATTTTCAAAAACAAAGAAACTTTTTCCAAAAATTAATAAATTTTTTTCCATTCTTAGAGCAGAATTATAAATAGTAACCCATGGAGTATTACTAACGTATGACCTGGTCATGAGACACGGAAAATTGAGAAATTAGGTTGAGCTGTGATAATTAAATCCGAAGGGGTGTACATGAAATTCCAGTACCAGCCTAAAATTACTACAATTCCTACCGCAAAATATGATAATGAAGTGTAAAAGCGATTATCGAAGGTCATTATAATCAAATAGCATTTATAACTATGATAATACTGTTTATAAGGCATCCCAAATAAAAAAAAATAATGCTTAACAGCGATTGCGCAATCTCGCCCACTTCATGCTATCATGTTGAAACTAAAAAAATGTAACAAAACTTAAGAGATATGTACATACATACATGTGTAATGTGTGCTAAGCGAATTGTTTCATAATTTACGAGTGTGTGCAGATAAGTGCGTGCGTGCATTCGTTTGCGTAATGATTTATAGTGCGATAAAACGATAACTGGACCCCAAACTCACCTCGATGCACGTATTGCCTGCTTTAGTTGACCCTGCAGTTTGCCCACACGATTATTGGCCACTTCCAGTTTGAGTTGACACATCTTCAAAGTATTCCTAGCGTCCGTCACCTCTACCTGTGACTGATTCACTTTGGCTGTGGCCCATAAACAAAGAAAACAGAAACAAAGCGGAGGGGGGGAAATAAAAATGAAAATACTTCTCCAAAGCGCCATAATATTTGCTTTTTTTTTTTGTAAACTATGTGTGTGTATATATGTGTTTTTATTGTTGTTGTTTGCCTTACTGGTAGCATGACTGAGCATTTCTTGGCAGGCGGTGTCCAACGTCGCTTTCTCACCCAGCCCCTGCTCGGCCAAATAGACCATTTCCTTGGCAGCGGAATGTATTGATTTGGCCTTCTCGTAATTGACTGCCGCTTGCTGTGTCTCCTTTGCCAACTACACGATACACACACACCGACACACACACACATCCATGTGGAGCGAAATAATGAAAGAGGAAATATATATAGTAGATATATTTATCGATTACATTGCATTTGATTGCATTTAACGGTACTCACTTGCGCTGCATAGATGCGCGACTCGTAGTAGGGTTTCGCCGCCTCGATGGAGTTGCCCAATTTGTGTGCGGCCTGCTTGATGCGCACCTCGCTCTCGGCCAAGATACGCTTGAAATCACATTTTGCCTCCTAACGGTAAAATTTCGAAAAATAAATAGTCACATATAGTATATATGTATGTGTGTATATTAATTGATGTAAAATGCTTTTTATTGCATATGGTTACATTTATTACAAAATGCTTTTATAACTAAATTAAATGAAAGCAATTAGTGCGGCGCTTTATTAAGATACACAGTCTATATGCATATGTGTTCGCTATGGCGTGTTTGGCGTATCTGGCAATTCTTTTTGGAATATTTCAAACATTTCAATATTTTCCATTAATTTTGAAGCAAAGCAAAGCAATTTACTAAATTTTACTCGAAAGAAAACGAGTTTTTCGAAATCAAAACTTAGAGAATAAATATTTCAATTATTTTTACTCATTCTTTTATAGAAATTAGACAAGTATATTACATCCTAATAATATAGTACACAAGGTTCTATGGATAAGCCAAAAGTACTGAAGAAATGCTTGTGTGACGTCATGCTATCGGTGTACAGGGAGTTCGTAAGAGTTCGGAGGGGCAGAACGAAAGACCAAAATCATCATACTTAAAGAACCGAAACAGTCTGTTCAAGTAAAAATACTGAGGAGACCAAATGGATCTAAAATTTCTGTAAAAACGGGTCTTCTCTGATTCCCATACAATTTTGAACCGACAATACCTCATACTGACAAATCTGCCTATACTTTGAGTGAAAACAGAAGGTTTCTATGTTTTGCTTCAGGTGGAAATTCACTTTCAATAGGAAATTGTACCAGCATACATGCCCATTCAGGTAGTAGTCATTCAGGTAGCGCCTTGCTTAAGAAAATTTGTTGCTGCTTTATATTTGTTTGATCTTGAGACTTTAATTTCAGTACCATTTCAAGTTTGCATGGAATTGAATGTAATTTTTTTTTTCAAATTTTTGTTTTTGTAAAATACAGTTCAAAATATTTCGAGTACATTTAAAATATCAGATCGCTTTCAAGTGAAGAAGCCGTAATCTCTTCCACTATCCGTTCACAATTTTTGGTCCCTCTAAGGTCTGTATTTTTTTTGTTCTTTCCAATCAATAGAATCTATAAATGCAATCAAGAACCTAAACTTCCATTAGCTGCCATTTTACTTCATAACGCATCCTACAAATTTCGCCACCCTATACGCGTATTTAGCAACAAATTTCATGAGGATGTCCCATAAACCCCATGCCCGCGCTAAAACTCTTTTCGTACCGCAATTGAACTTTCAAAATATGAGTATACAATATGAAATCCTTAGATTCTCCAACATCGGTCCGCTGAGGGCACCATTTAGAGCTATGGAAAAACGAGATGACTTGAACAAAAACTATGTTCACACTAATACACTGCCACAAAATTTTAAATAGTACCACCCAAATGAAGAGCAAAGCTGTTGGCATCCATTTGAGTAACTCGCGTTCAAAATGAAATCATCGGTAATACTCGAAAGTTAATTAACTTGTATGTGGCCACATGTAATCCAAATGGGTCGCGCACTTATTGACTCCATTGCTATTGTTGTTGCGATGATTATTGACAATGTAACTGTCATGTGAAGCCTGCTTAAGCCATTTAATTATCTGCTAAGGGTTAACTACTTAAGTTGGCTTAAAATAGTAATAAACGGCAGAGTGAAACGGAACTGGGACTGGAACTGACTGTAAATATATGTATGTGTTGTGTGTGTTTCCATATATACACTTTACGTTAAGTAAACAAAAATAATGTGCCTAATTGGTTGTAGTGAGGTACTAATTTATGTCTTTCTGTGATAAGAGCCTGAAACTTGGAGATTATACAATGAATGTTTTCTAGGAATATGAAAATTTAAATATATTGGTTTTTACGAATTTTAAAAGGAGATTCTAGGCTGTTTGGAAAAGAGGATCTGGAAAGTAAAATAAACACTTTCAACAAACATTTGGGTGTCTGCATTATACAGCTAATCAATGGCTAACGGCTAATGGCGTTCCTGGAAGGATTTGCTTATCTTATCTCAAAAGTTGCCAAAAGACTTTAGAAAATTTAATAAAGATTTATAATGTAGCCAGACAACTATCAATCCTTTTCACATATCAATAGCAGTCCTAAAATCGACTCTTAATTAAAACAAGACCTTGTATTTAATGACAAACTTGCTAAGAATGTGGATTGCCAAAGGGTGTACTAAGAAATATGTATCGCATCTGCTCATGGCCCTACTTGTAACATAAAAAGCTGATTTCTTAAAATTGGCAACCTCCCAGCCCAGGCAACCCAACTTAAACGACACGCATCGAGCGCATCATAAACAGGTACTTCACATTTAAATAAGGTCAATACGAACGTGAGTAATGACATGTGAATTAAATTATCTGAAACCTCGTCAGACTCGACTGATACTCATATTACTGGTTACTCTCTGAATACCATACCCGATTTCTTCTCTACATATCCGAACCCGAACCTGGCATTATAAGATTTGCATATAATTCACATACTTTAAGCCCATTTACCATCTTTTCGTATGTGATCTCAAATGCAATTCAATCAAAATTATATTAAACCTATTTCGGCCTAACCTTATCGAAAAGCTAGTTTCGTGAATATACTGAAAGGGTTTGTTTTTCACCACTTACGTTTGTTTTTCTTTCAAAACAATCATAGTGGAACTTTATCATATAATTATCTTAAGGGAACATATTTTCGTAAAGTATGTACGTATGTATATACTCCCTCTTCTTCCATTTACTTGTACTTGTGTGTGCGTCGAAATCGTGAATGGCTGCCAAAATAGTTTTCGTTCGCTACTTGTGAATCATCCTTAAAGTTATTTGTATAAATTTTTAGTAGTTTAGTCTTTTGCAATCCTTCACTTTATTAGCATTTTTCTTAAATGCGCGATTATTATGTAAGACAAAAATCGATACTTACATCGAGTTCCACTTCATATTTGTTGATATTGTCTGTTGCGGTGTTTAGTTTCTCCAGTTCAACCTGGAAAAGTATGCAAATGGAAAATGTCATTTAGGTATTACGAGCTTCCGGCGTGCTTTACAGGTACATAATATACATAAGTATGTGTGTGTATAAGTAAATAATGTAATAGCAAATGTTTTCTTAGGCGTAGTAGTTGATAAAAGGAGTTATTAGAGACTGGAGGAATATTGATGTAGGTAGATAAATACTTTTAAGCATAAATGAATATGTATGTATAGATGTGTATGTATATTTATATAATATATGTATATTAGTTGGCCTTAAGGACCTGTGTGGGTGTTGGCTCATTCAATATCCTTTAATTAAATACATAAAAGTGGGAAAAAAATTCGCAACTAACTGACGGATTGCTTAGTGAGTATTTTATATATGTATGCCTGAGTATGTATAAGTCTATATAAAGTTGTATTTCATGAGGCTTCATACTTGTTTTTATAATTTTTCGGCAAATGACATCATAAACATTGTACAAGCCAAGCAGAATTAACACTAAAAGACATCTAATAAAAAGAAAATAGGACAGATATACGTAAATACATGTATTTAAGAGCATGCATTTAAATATGTATATACGTACAACAAAGCATAAATGTGCCAAAAGAGTTTTGTCAGTGTTCAGTTGAATAGCGGCATAAAGCTACGGTGGATATACTATTCATTGACATTTATGCTTGAATGTGTGTCTTATTGTATATGTATGTAGATATGTATATGCATCTGTAACACATCTGCACGAACTAGAAAATTAACAAAAAATTATAAACATATTCTATGTTGGCATTACAACTTAGCACAACATATGTTTGTATGCATGTGCCTGTATGCCATTTAAGAGCATTCATGCACTACCTACCTACATACATACATATAGCTTGATTATTTATTTTCCTTCCCATCACGGGTCATTGTCAGATAAGACAATTTCCGTTTATGACCATAAAAATCTCGCGCAAATGCATTTCAAGGGAATTCAACAAATTGCAATGCTTAACAATTCATTTTTATATGCGTCTCATTTATTTTACTTTATTCGTGTGTTTCGAGGATACTTGCCTGCACTCTGGGATCCACCGGAGTATTGCTTTCCACTGACATAGCTTATCGATTAATTTATTGTAATGCTTTGCGGTTATTGCTTCTGCTTTGGTTGCGTTTTCATGCACAACGCGTACTATATACTCACTTATATACTCCTTTATATATGTATATATACTAGTTTTTTAAATAAATTTTTATGCTAAAAATTTTATTGTAATATATTTTCTTTTATACTAAATGTGATTTGCGATTTCTAGGTTAAGCACTTATGCAGATTACGCATACTTAGCAATTTCATGCAGAAACGAGAAAATTTGTCGTGAACTCTTTTTTTTTGTAGCTCTCACGTAGATAGAATTATTAAAAGTATTATCTTTTGATTTCGCCAAATTCTTTTTTTAATTATTTAACACATTTTCTTTATTTTTTTCTTCTTCTATTATGCTTCTTCTTCCCTGCGCTTGTTAAATTTTCTTTTATTTTCTTGCGTCACTTTGATTTTTCATCGAATTTTGCATTTTCATTTTCACTGCTAGCTGCCCGACTGACGGTCCTCTTGTCATGACATTGTCTGCCGCTCACGTCTGATTTTCACCACACACTGGCAGTTGCGACTGAGTGTTACCTTAATTTTGTTGGCCGTTTTCCACGCAACTCTTCGTTTCCGTCGTCGTTATGGCTATGGTCTCTTACTGCCTAACTGGCTGGCCCAGTGGTTCTGTATGAGTATGTTACCAGTTCAAAAGCTTCCACCACACTTTACTGCTATTTAACCCGCGGTGGAAATGCCATGACTCGCAGCTAAAGAACCATTGCAATCAGCTGAACCCCAAATATCAATCTCAGTGCAATGTGCGTGTTAAGCGTTCAATGCTCTCTCACAGCCGCTCACTCTCTGCCTGAAGCCTTATTCAACTGTTGAGTTGCGACGTTGTTGTTGCCATCGTTGGTTATTTGGAAAATGCTAGTTGTTTTTTGGTAGTTTTTTTGTGAGCGGTCGCAGTATATTAGAGAGCTGGAGGCTAGTGCCTACTCAGTTCAGCGTTGCGCTCTCTGCTATTCATTTGACTTGTTATGCCATACATGCACAGGTGACAGTTAGCATGTCTATTGTTTATGTTTTTGTTTGTTGATTTGTCAGCAATTCTTGGGATATTTATCGTTCGGTGGGATATTCTTAAGACTGTTTATGTGTACGAATGGAAAAATTGTGAGAAAATAAATGTATATTTTTAAGGAAATTTACAGAATACAACCTTTTTTAATATTACTGTTATATAATGAAAGAAAATAACGGTTGTTTCATTGTACTTATACATACATATGTATATGAGAAAGAATTTATGACTTGTTATTATTATGACGCCTATATATTATTATGAGGCTCTAAAGTTGTCTATATTCATAATTCTACATTCATATTCATATTAACATCATCGCAATGAATGAAAGGATGGCTTAAAAAGACGATTAAATTAAATTTTCATTTAAAATAAAATTCAATTAAATTTGAACCGAACAACTAGTGTGAATTCATTCAAAAGTTTCAACTTGCCTACTCATCTATATTTTTTAATTCCGATAAACTATCTTTTGTACTCTTTAGGGCCTTAACTCTGCCGATAATTTGAATTTCGTTAAAAAAAATTTCCTTAATCTCCCAAAATTATGCACTAAATTATAAATATCTGATATATTATATAACTTAAAGTTTACCCTTAGGCCATAAACCATTCTTTTACATTCTGTAATGTTCGAATTTGACACTCAATTGGAATAAACTATAGCCGAAAATAAAAAGTTTGGATGTTATCATAAGTATCATTTGTTCTAAGTCCCTAAAAGTAGGAAATAAATTCTTGGAGACAAGCATAATACAATAATATACTTAAAGTCTACTTTTAGGCAATGTGCTAGTCTAATATTTCGTCTGAATTTAATTTTCAACTTGAAGTCATTGGACGCGTCCCGAAAGATTTGTAATGGGTATTTCCACTTTTGTGACTTCTGAGCTGACCATAGTCCACCTTAAACAGAGGGAGGGAGGGAGGAGGGAGTTACGGAATTGTATCTGATTGATTGATAACTCAAAAAAAGTAAATTTTTGGTCGACCATTCGTGATTTGGAGATTAAAACGAATAGTTCAAGGTTCCAACGGTGTTTAAATTATTGGAGAATTAAATGGTAAATCGAAAAATGTGAATATTCAAAAATTTTGTCAATAGGCTACAGTTATGTAATTTTCAAAAACATAACCTCTCATCAACCGAACATAAACTAACCTAACATTTCATTTTCTAGCCCAATTTATAATTCGTTACATGTTTTGATAGTAATTATTCGATTACCACAATAAACATATACACAGATATCTTTTTTTATAAACCATAAGATTCTCCTTGACTTTGAGCATATCTTTTTTTTAACTATTTTTCTTTATTTAAATTATTTTTTAAGATTGAAATAATACTTTGCTTATTGGTTTCTTTAGTCTAAACTTTATCTAATGAAATTCCCCACTTTGACAGTATAACTGTACTAAACAGCATGCGCACACCGATACACACCCACACAAGAGAAGAAGCATATAAACATAATTACTTAAGAATGAAAACAAAACGCACACGCATGAAGTGTCTAAAGGCCAACCAACACACACACACACACACACATGTAAACTTGGAGGAAATTGGGCAACGCATTGGAAAAAAGCGCGCTCGCTCTCCGCCAAAGGCAATTGCAGTGTGCAAACAACACTCACACACGCACAGTGTATGGAACACGACAGCCCCGCGGACAACAAACAAAAAAAAAACACACGCACGACTCGCTGCAGAAGTGACAAGCAGCCAAAGCCAAAGGCAAAGCGGGAGCACTCTCGCGGCCTGCCAACCGCTATCATTGGAGCATGTGCTGCTATGAGCGCCGACGAGTGGTGGCTGTTGTTGCTTTGGGGAAACAACAGTTTCATTCATGAGCCGGTGGGCCGTGTGAGAGCGCGGCGCAGAGACAGCAGAGCGAGTACTAAAAAATATACTTGCAGCGATTGGGAGCGATCAATGACAGCGGTGGCAGCGCAGCAATAGCAGCAACAGCAACAGCGCCTTTTTATGAGGGTAGCATGCAGAGTGCGAACAGTCTTCATTTTCAACTCGTCGTCAACGTTTGTGAGCGCGGAAAACAGTAAAAAGCGCGCTGGGAACGCAACGGAAAAGCGTAAAGCATTTTTTTTTTCCACTCAAGTGTAATGTTGTGAGGTGTGTGTGCGTTGCTTGCGTTTGGAGAACTGTGTTGTACACACATATATACATAACTGTGTATAGGCAGTTGCTTGCTAGAGCTGCTGCGGAAAAACGCACATAAAAATCTACTTAAACAAATGTTTGCGTTGAATTATTTAATTTAATGTTTTCCTTCGACTTCGTATAGCACGTTTGATTGCTGTTGTTGTATTTCGTGCACTTCTACTTGCTGCTAATTCGTTGCTGATAGCTTGCTGTGTTCTCCCTGCCTTTGTCTTATTGTTTTTTTTTTTTTTTGTTCTTTAAATCGTTTTTGGTGCTTCATTTTGGGTGTTCAAGTCCACAGCGAGTGACGTACATGTGTGTATGTGTGTATGTGTATATGTGTGTGTGTGCGCCTGTATGGGTGTGCCTGCAAAGGTGTATACAAATGTGCTGTGTGTTTCGTTTGCATTTGAGACGCGCAACTTGCACGAAAAAAGGTCAAAACTGATGATAACAATTCAGTTTACAACTGTGACGAATATTCCGCTACAAAATACAAGTTCTTACTTTATTCAAATGAGCATTTTTATAGCAGTCTGTGTTGAAAAGTATGAAATGTGAAGGTGTAACTACAGCAACAAAATGCCACTGTGTGTATGTGGCACCCAGTAAAAATAAAAACGGCCATGTGAAATTGAAGTAAAATACAACGAATCTTAAAGCTAAATTAGGAAAAACGAAAAGATCAATAGCAAAACAAATAGATGGCCGCAAAAAACTATGCAACGTTGGGTGTAGTGAAACACAGTATTGAATTTATTTGATTTGAAAAACCAAGAGTCTCCAGCAGAGCAGCGTGGAAATTGTTAGATAATCGCGAATATAATTTATGGAATGCAAGCGACATGCATACTTACATATATTTATATAAGTGTGAATTTAAATACAAAGCAAACAATAGAGTAAAATAAAATTAAAAAAAACACGAAGTACATATATATATATATATTCGTTTTGTTTTTTTTTTTGTTTTGAGTAGAAACAAAAACTACGAAAAAGTAAAACAAAAATGTTTTGGAATTGTGTGAAAAAATGCCTGAGTTAAACGTGAAAAACGCTTACATGCCTACATACTACATTTACTTGCTAACATACTTACGTACACCACATATATAAATATAAGACAACGTAAAAGTTGTAAATAACAAAAAAACAACAACAAAAAACCAAACTAATGCAACTCGACTCGTGTCTACAACAAAAGCCGCACTGAAATAAAAATTAAAGCAAAAACATAAAATACATTAAACAAACTACAAACTATAAACATACGCTCAAAAATTAATTAACCCGCTTATGCAGCAATAAAAAAAAAAACACATCAACAAAAAGTATTACACATAGCTTTTATTTTATTTATTTCTTTGGCATGTGGAGTTCTTGGAACCAGCGTAATAAAAGAGAAACAGTCTAACAAACTTAGTTGTTAGTCTACAAATACGAGTATCTGCAACTTGGCGCTTACAAAGCCCCAGCAAATGTGCGATGCGATTATTGTTTGTTTGTGTCTCAATGCTCGTACGTGGCCATCGACTTTAGAACATTCCTGTTGTAGGCTTCTTCTTTTTGTCCCCATACAGACACACATTTCGCTTTGCTTATGAAGAGTAACCGCGTTTGTTTGTTTGCGTCGAAGCTCGGTGGAGACAGAAGCAGCAGACAAACAGATGAACGATCAAACAAACAGATAGTCTATTTAAAAGCAGGGAGACCGTTTGCAAACTTTATTAATACACAGGCAAACACTGAAACGGAATGCGGCAGGGGCACAATGAATATATAATTTTTATATATGCCAAAGATCCCACATTTCTGCTTCGATCTTTCGAGCGGTTCTTTTAGTCACTTACTGTGCTTTGCTGACATAAGTGGAATGAACTACAGAACGTTTCAAGGATCTTACTCTTTAATATCTTTTAATTAACTTTTCCACTTACAAAACTTTAAGTTTTGTCTTTTTCCTGCATTTCTTATCAATATTCTCTACGTTCATCTCTCTTTTCTTTTCAAGTTGAGTAGCATTGTCAAGTCTTTTAACTATAATTCCAAAAAATACTTGAGGATACGAATATTAAAAAAGTGATTCTTAATTCTATTATGTATTTTCCCCAGTTGCTTCTAATTAGTATGGTACATCCTTTATATTTTTTTCCAATTTTGATATTCAAAAGCACACATATTCAACATCTACAATATTTTCTCGGACGGAAACTTTCCGCCTAAGAGTTTAAGGGGGTCCAAATACAATCGAATAGAATTGGGCTATACATTCGTGTAAAAAAATCTTTTTCGAATATTTTAACAAATATTACGTAGTAGTAGAAGTAAACTTGACACTTACACATTTGTAGGATACTCGGCCGAGCTTCTTCTTCTATTAGTGAAGTGGTCGTCTTTGATGATTTCTGATGAAAAATGGAACCTTAAAGTTTTTTTTTTTTATTTATGAGAGGTTTTCTTATGGCATAATTATATTCAGAAGTTTTTCATTGCCTACCGAATGGTTATCACTATTAAAACTCTCTTTTGATGTTGATTGAATGAAGACTGGGATCTAATCTAGGGCCTTGGCAATAGTAATACCCATCTCTTGTCACTACATTCCTTGTGTCATAACGCACATATTCTGGCATTACAGTATACATATTATTTTTTTTTTTCAAGTTATTATCCTAAAGGTATTCTTTATAAATTTCTATAAAGTTTCTCCCTTAACTTCTGCGATATTTATTCAAAATGATCTTACTTTCTCAGCCTTCACCATAATATGTTATATATATATATTTAGCATTGTATAGATCTATGAATGGCATGATGCTACTAATTAGTATCAACAGCATTTTGTAATTCGTACGAACGACCATTTTCCTTCTACAATATGACATAATAATGTCATTATGTCGTAAATATATTCTGTGTTTTGTAGTTTTAATGCCCCGATGCGGAGAACATTGTTGTTGGTGGTGCCAAGAATAGTTCCTAATTCCCTCAAATGATTAAGGCGCAAATATTCGAAATTTGTAATTTCTGTTTAAAACTAAACGAAAAATTTACAGCAAATTCTACTAAGGGTCTCTTGATATTTTTTAGAAAATAGAGATATCAAAAAATCAGAAGACAACTATAGATTGATGATTATATTACGCTGATACTAATTGCCAAAGGTTAATTTCACTAAAAAATATATATAAATCCATTGTTTTAGAATCGTAAGCTAAAAACAAAAAATTTTTCCAAGAAAACATTTGATTGTTTTTTTTTTTGTTTTTTGCTTATAATCATAAAGTATTCGCTTAAAGACACCGAAAAACACAAGCAATAATATCGAAAGTGATCGGTTGAAAATGTAATATTCATCTAACAAGGCAATATCGGTTATAAATACGAAACCCCAAATAAATGAAATTGTTTTAACGAAAAGATTTCCATTAAGCACGATTTTACACGCGCGCATTTTCACTAAGTGTGAATATTTTTTCCTTTTGCAACAAAAAAGTCCTGCAAAAGACCCACAGTGCAATTGCTGCTCCTCATAACCAAATGTTACTCATCCAGCGAACATCTTCAACGGATTGTCGTGCTATATATTCTCCATTTACTTCCATTTACTTCCTTTTACTGCTTCTTATTGCTCTTATTGTCATTCACACAATCGCCTATATACACATATGCATGTATGTACGAGTATGTACTGGCTTCTGCAAAGTTTTATTACGACGGTACAAGCAACTTCCACGTAAATACAAATAGACATATGTACATACATATCTACATGGTTTGTACCTTTTACACATAAAACTTACTAACAAACAAACGAACCCCACGTATGTGCGCAAAATATTTATTTATACTCGTATTTATACAAATGTTGGTTGGTACCTTTGAGTGCTGCTTTTCTTGCTTTTTCGTTGGTTTTTTTTAAATTTTATTTTGTGCCTTTGTGGCTTTTCGAAGTTGCGCATTTCACGTTTTCTGCACTTGCGTGTGTATTTGAACTTCGCCACCTTACCCCTTGGACCAGCTGTTGCGACGACTTTTTTTGGTTTTTATGTTTTTGGACATCGGCAGTCCATTAGTTGTTATTTTTGTTTTTGCTGCCAGCTCTAAACGATTCGTTGTCGTTGGTTGGCTATTTATGGCTGATTGTAAGCTTGTCGGACTCTCGGCATGTTCTTCTTTCCACTATCTGCCACTTTGTATACATACATATGTATGTACATCCACTCAATTATTCTTTCCGCTCAGCGCCATTTCCGACCTTTTCGCTATTACGTGAAATTTTACGCATTCTCACAGCTCCTTTCAGCCAAGCGAGTATTCACGTTTTCAAATTGTGTGTTTAGCCATCAAAAAAAAAGGTTGGCTCTTGTAAAGCCGCTTTGGTGGGCCTTTTCGTGCTTGATTGTTCTAAGATATAAGAATACTAATAATAATAATCATGTTGCATATAAGTTATTCGTGAGAGTTTCATAAAGCTTCACCTCAAAATTTTGTACTTCGCGACAGTTGGTTGTTTCTACAAGCTTCAAGACGTCTAAATAGATTGCTAAAATGGATGGTAAAATGTCTAACACCGACTGTTCAGCCGAGCAGAAAAGTCAATCAAAAGCTAAACCCCATTCGAAAAATCATGTTCTACTGTTTTCTACTTTGCCTAGTCCGGGATATATAAACTCATACTCATGATCATTTCACAACAGTTTGTCGTTCTTGCAAGCTTCAAATCTCTTAAAATTATTGCTAATAGGTCTATGCACAATTTTTCATAGCAAAACACTAAATGGTAGAGTGGATCTAATTCGAAAAACCAAGTTCTGCAAGTTCAAAATTTTCCGCGCCTGGGATTTGAACCCATGAATCATAGGTCAGTAGCCACAAACTCAATTTACACCGGAACGACATTTACCAACAACCCACACCGCCAAAAAACTACACACTACAAAATTAAAGTAAACTATTTTGACATTTATAAGCGAGCAGTTGAGCATTTGCATCGGCACCCAGAGGCTTACGTTAAGTTGAAGCAATTCCCACAATTCACATGCGCCGAAGCTAGCTAGCTACAATACAAATCTATCGACGGCCTCTCCATTCTTATTTGTTTAATTTATATTTGTTGTTACCTTTGTTTTTTTTTTTTTTTGTTTTGTAAATGTGCGGAATATCTACTTTGCAGCTGAAGAAAATCATCGTCGAGAAGAACTTCAGCGTCTGTAACCGGCTTATAGAGCAACTTCCCAGACATATTTGCGCTGTTTCTCGCTGTATACTGCTTAGCTGCCGTACATAACATACATATGTATATTTATATATATACATTTACCGGTATCCTACAGTATCTTTTAGATACATTACTGATGGCATTTTAACAATTTACTTCTGCTTTATTTGATTACTTTTTCCTCACAATTCAAACATGCGCTGCTGTAGCTGCACACACACATACATGCATCTGTAAGACTGTATATATGTACGTGTGTGTGTGTGTATTTAAGCAATGCACGAAGTCAATTCGTCTTTTGCAAGCTCAACATTTTGTGAATGCAAGTGCTTGTCCCGTTGTCTGTTGTCTGCACGTTACACATACACATGCACACATATTTTTCTATATATCGTATGAATGTAGATACATATATATGTATGCGTTCAAATGTATATATGTATGTATGTCTGCTTATTTGTTATGTGTCTGCCATCCTTGCAGCCTCTCACGTTTCATTTTCCTGTCTGCAAACATAAAAACATTTCTCTCATGCAATCTTCTACTTCTTTTTCCTCCTCACTTACTTTAGAGCTCCACTAGCGACTCTGTTGAAGGTGCAATCGTACAACACTAGTAATAATAAGGAGGTTCACTTCTGGTAAAACATAGAAAAATAACGGAAATCGCCGAATTGTATAAAAAATATACACACACACATACGAGCATATAACGCGCGCTATAATAAATAATTGTAAAAGAGTAAAGTAAAGTAAGTAAATCACAACAAAAAGTGTATGTAAATGAGTAATGTGAAGTAAACAGAATTGAAATTTTCAACTAAACATACTAAAACAAAACAACATCAAAGTAGTGCTTAAGAAAATTGATGCACAATTGTTGTCTGGTTGCCTCAGTCTACATATATATGTACATGCAAACAACACAAGCCGATTGGGATGTGAACTTGTTGTGCTGCTTCATCTGTTACAAATTGAATTGTCTGATTGGCGGGGCTGTTGCCTTGATTTCCTCCAGCGTTTTGTGAAAGGTAAGTGATAAAATAATCATAAATCTATGGAACTTTTTGCCGTCTGAAGCACCTACTAGCATAAGCTGATGTGTCTAAGCATGTATGTATGTGAACATAGCTATATTTATAGTAAATATCTATAGGTGGGTATTTACACGTATGTATGTTGAAATGTAAAAAGTGAAGTGAATAGTGACATTGTCGCGTCGTTATCAAAAAGCTGCGTACTCGAAAGAGATTATTTTAATTCATAATAATATCAAAATACATATATAAGTGAATAATATATGACTTTGTATGGCGCATCTTAAATTACACTATGCAACAATTTGAGGGTTATTGCCTTAGGGGGTGAACTAAATCACTTTCGGTTAGTGTTCGTTTTCAAAAGTAAACGCCGAAATCGCAACAAATATGCAGAAACATATGTATATAGAGCTGAATTAATGGTGCATTTTGTTATTAGAGATTTATAATTTTACTTGGAATACTTTGTCAGCAAATTTATCCCATCGGCGGCCACTGTCAATAGCATTTGCCCCTTTTTTTTTGACGAACTAATTAAAATTCATTCATTCAGAAAAAACTCAAATTTCAAAATCAACAATTATAATATAAATACTTAAAAACTGTTCACCAAGGCGGGGATTTGAGATTTCGACAAAGCTAAAAGTTTGGGTTGCGGTGGATAAGATACATGTCTTGCTAAAGAAAACTTAGTCTAAGATCTTCAACAGAACTGATTGTGTCCAGATGTGAGCAGAAGTGGTACCACATTGCACTTTACAATTATTCGCTGATGAAACAAGTTAAAGATCTGCACATTAGTTTCATTTGTGAGAACGTGCCATTAATTTCTCAAGAAAACTTCCAAGAGAACTGTTGCTTCAGCAGTAACTCAATTTGAACCACCAAATGAGGCCATAAAAGAGCCCGTTTAGCAAATGTAAATGGATTTCGATATGACGCAACCTTACGCAAAGCGCAGCGACCCAAAGCCAAAACACGAACTCAGCTGTGACAGCGTGACTGGGGAAAAGTTACCCCGATGCGAATTCTACAAAAATATCAGCGGCATCCAGAAAGTTCGTAGTAAAACGTAGCAAACGGAGTGGGGAGTGAGCCAACTGGAAATCGTATTTAGATTAGTGTACAATTTTTTTTGCACACGTTTGAGCTTGAAGGGTAACGAAAAACATGTTGAAGCCACTAAGTAAGGTTAGTGGTTAGAAAAGTTTAAAAGCAACAGGGTAATTTGCTCATTAAGGGTGCATAAGCGTTTACCCTTATTTTTCGTGTGACTGCGAATTAGTTTTATGCTTTTGTTAAAATGAAGCTGAGTATTTGCTGGTCTTTTGAGCTACCCTCCATACTGATATGCTGTGAAGGGTTGTTGAGGATTTGATAAAAAAGTTATGTAAATTCGCAAAACCTTCGAAAAATCGAACAATTGCGCCTTATTCGTGAAGCTAAAATTGTTTTTTATTAACGTTTAAAAGGCTATTACTTTCAGTTAAAATAGAGAATATGAGCTAGATCTTTTATTAAATGCAATTAATTATTAAATTCATATCTCTGAACCTCTCTCCCTCTGAACCTCTCTGAATTGTTAGGTAAGGTCAGGAAAGCTAAAACGGTAGATAATCCTGCGCATCGTCTTCGTGGTTCAAATTGACAGTAGTCCCAGTTAGCTATTGCTCCATACTATCGTTTTTCGAAAATTTAACTACTAAATTTGAGATCAAAGAATGGACACTATGGGTCCTGGGAAAGCCATGCTGTTGTTTTGGTTGTATCAGCATAAAATATTCTCCAAATTGCTGAAGTGCCAATCCTTTGGCCGGTTGTAAATCCAGATATGTATGTTACGGTTGTCTGAGTTGAGTACAGTGTCCTACTGTCACGAGACATTATATTTTTGTTTGAATGTATAATAATTGCGTTTTGTTAAAAGTATACCTGCTTTTGTTCGGAGTTCATATCTGTCCTATTGTGCGCGTAATTGCCGAATTCCTCTAAGAGAGATGAGCTATGTAAATGCTACAAGTTGTCTGACATTCGGACAGGGTTGCATCGAACAGCAGAGTGGTAAATAATTCGTCAGGTGTTATAAGTGATAAAAATTGATCTGAATTGACATGAATTTCAAGGTTAAGAATTTTGGCACAAAAAATTTTTAACGGAAAAAATGAACGATCTTATTGCCGAATCACATGTTTAGATAAAACTTTAGCGCCTACCAATGTGTTGAATGAAAAAAAGAGTGATATAACAGTTTACATGGCCAACTTTGGATAATTATGTATATTTATTGGAAAAGATTTAAGATCCCGTATCTTAAACCCTTCCATTCATATGAACAGAGGTTCCAATCGTGAGTGAGTCGGGTTTCAGGTCCATAAAAACCTTACATTATAACTGATGAGGGCTACAGGTTTTTTTTAATTCAAATACATGCACTTCACATTATAAATACAGTTTTCTTATACAAATATATGTATGTATATATAAATGTATGTACACATTTACCTATGTAGCCACCAACCAAAAAATATGTTCTAGATATTACTGCCTTTCCTTCCTTATGTTCCTTCCTGCTAATAATACAGATTGTTTTCTACCCAAAACATGAAGATATGAAATAAAAAGGAAGGTAAAAAGTGAACACTTCACAAATATTTAAAAGGCAGCGGAAGTAACTAAAACCACAGCCATTTTGCCAGCTTAACAAAAGCAACAACGAGTGTTTTTCTCCTCGCCATTTAGTATTTGCTAGTGTACCGTTTTTCCACACAATGCATCCTTTGTTGTTAATTCAGGCCACTGGCAATGTAGCGAACTTGAAAAAGCTTCTGCCTCGGCCATTACCGTTAGTTATGGGCTGGCGAAAAAATCGATAAACCAGCAACAGCAGCCGGCTGCTGGGTAAGTCATTCGGGAAACTATGAATGTCTATACATATATAACCTAGGTATTTTACATACATACACACATAAGTGCATGGCCATATACATATGTATATTACATATATATTTGTACTAATGAAACTTGACTTGGTCGATTGAAGTGTGCCTCATTGTTTCTACTTTATTTGTTATTTTCGGGGTAAATCGCTGACAATTACTTTGCGATAAAGTTTTGGTTACAAAATAAAGGGACTTTGTTATATTCAATTTCCTATTCGGAATAGCAGGAGGTGCTGTCGTGAAATCGTCGGCTTATTTTTGGTTATGTCTTAATGTAGGAATGTTACACATATTTTATACATAAATACTTTCCTATATATCAGTGTTTATTGCGCTCAAATGTGAACTAATTGGTAGACTTATGTACATACGTACTTCCTCAATGTTACCCTGATATTGTTGAACCTATTATCTGCCTATGCTGTCATTCAAGTTTTACTTGGAAATTATTACTTGACATTAGATCAATATCAAAGATTATACCTGACAGCATAATTTCCCTATATTCGGTATCATAAACGTTTTAACAGATTTCAAACAATCACTTTTTCAGATATTTTCTGGAATCACCAAGAGCTTTTCTTTAACTGTATTGCATATGTAAGCATTTTCGAACGGCTGACGGATTTTTATGAATTTTATAGAGATGTCTCTCATTTTGATTCTTTCCAGTCAACTTCAACTTCCTATTTTCCACTTATAGTCACATACTACAAATAATCGCTGAAGTGAAATCATTGTGGTGAAATTAATACAAATAAAGGAGAGGAAAACACATTTTGTCGCTAGTTTTTGGACATGTATACATTTTATTCTTACATTAATATTATGACATCATCATTATCATTCAGCCCAAAGCCCAAATATTACTTCAGCCAAAACTGTATCTCTGGTATATGTACATATTTCCCATGCATCCACGTCTACTTTGGTCGTCAACTGTTTCTACATTTTATTTTCTTAAGCAAATTTAAACATGCATACTCGTATGAGTGTAATATATTCTTCCTAGTATGTATGCATGCATGGAACATTTTGAAATCCTTTGAAGTTTTCGAACTTCAAACACAAACGTTGGCACTACTAAATAAACGTTGTAAATTAAATAAATTATTCTTGTATAAAGAAGTCAGTTGCTTTGTTTTCGCTTTGTCTTTGCTGCAGGCTCAGGCGCTGCCTTTGTGGCTCCCCAAAGTTCTTGTTTGTTTACGCCACTTTGTCCATTACACTTTCAGCGTTCCAAAGCATTGCAAAGCAATTTGCATATAGTAGATCGATCACTAACATTTGTACATGTGTAAGATATAGTGTTTCAGTAAGGTTTTTTTCTTCAACGTACGTATGTATATGTTTAGTCTTATAATGCATCACATTTAATACATATGTCATATGTTTGCTTTTATTGAACTGAAAATCCAAAAAAAAATTTATATTATGTGCTTAGAATTATGCGTGTTTTACGTCTGAATTTTGCGGATATTAAAAATTGGTTCTAGGTATTACTTGAATTTAAATGATATGATTGATTTAAATGTATTGAAAAGGTTTCCGTTTACCTGAAAGATTTGACAAAAACTTCGAATTTGATAATAAATTACAATATTGAACTTATATTTCCGATGGCAGCTCTTCTAAATAATATTTCAAACAATAATTATTAAAGCTCTTCAGTTCTTGTATATTTTGAATATGCATTTACAATTTGTTTATTTAAATTTTTAAAACTGGTGGCAATTCTGTAACTTTTGTCCAAGCATTCTACTGAGCAATCTCAAGAATTTGACCGAAATCGTTTCATCCTCCACTATGGTTGCGCTGTGTATAACGATTTGGTGACGAAATTCCGTTGAGTAACACAATTTCGATGCAGTCGATCGATTTTACCTAAAAAAGTACCTTAAAAAGTTTCACTTAAAAATTAGAGTTCATGGTAGAACTCGAAATTTTCTTTACCCGCTATGCTCCCCTTTGTAATGTGTAATTTTGCTGGCAATCTTTTAAATCTCCGCTGACTTCAAACTTCACACAGTTGCCTTATTTGTTTTTGTATAAAAAAATTCATCAGAATTACGCATAAATGCCACTTATTGTTTATATTTTCGCTTTGTTTTGTTTACAACGCCGCAGCACACACATATTTATGTACATAATTTCATACATATTTATGTACATGTAATAAATATTTATGTAAATTAACCACTATCGTAACGTGAATGAAAGAAGACACTTTAAAGTCACTCCGACAACAGTTTAGCTTAGTTTAGACGTCATTAAAGGGCGGTTCCCATTGATCCGTTGCTAACTGAGATTTACTTCGTAAACTGATTATTAAAATTTTACTTTGTGATTAGTAAACAAAATTGCTGTTTGTGTTAATCACTAAAGTTGTGTTCATTCACTGGGTTAGTTGCTATAAATGTGCTTTAGTATATATTATTGTGACGTCACGCGAATGGCCGTTGCTATTATTAATGAAAAGACAATTCGTAATTATATTCTTATCACAAAGCCATGTAGTCTTATTAAATACAAATATTTACTTTACAATAAGTTAATAACAATAACAAATTAAAAGGGGAATATACTGCAACAAAGAGCATTTTAATATGATTACTCTGGCGCAGGGCACATCTGTCTCATGATAAGACAACTGTTGTGAAAGTGATTGTATTTCGATTGTTCACAAACATTTTTTGTGTGTTGAGAAAGTATTGTAGTTGCCATAGTTTGGAAATTAAACTCACCTTAGAATGGGAAATTTTAGATATTTTATGAATCAAAATAGCAAGCTAGTTGAGCAGTGTTTGGAGTTGTTCAATCGTAATAAGCACGAACTTCGCGTCGATATGTGACAATGAATGAAACGTGGCAACATCTTTTTATTTCAAGATCCCATCGACATAGATCCGAGTGGACTGCATACGTTGACCCGACTCCAAAACATTGGGAGACGCAACAATGCTGGTGTGTATATTTTGTGATGCGCGAAAATCCATGAGCAAAAAGAACGTTTGAAGGACAAAATCACGGAAAAATTCCATATTTGAAGAAAAGGAAAGTGCTGTTTCATCAAGACAACGCACCGTTCCACAAATCAATAAAAGGCGGTGGCTTTGATTTGCTGGAAATAAATCTAGCAAAGAAAGAGGAAATCGCTGAAACTCAGATCTATTTGAAATCGGTATATCGTTTTCATTGTCAGCGATTTAATAATAAAATTGATTTTGTCAAAGAAATACATACAGTGACTCACACCATAAATGGGACACCCCAAAAATATTTGATTTTTTAACTTCTAATATGAATAACAAGCAAAGTATGCTAATTTTTTCAAAAATTCCTTAATGAATTTACAATGAGTATGTATTTCTATTAACCGATAGCAACTTTTCAGCCTATCTGGTACATTCAAATACAAAAATTTTCGACCTTGATTCAAAATTAATGACATTCATATATACACAAGTATTTCGCAATCAAATCGAGGTATACTGTATATATTTCTCACTACTTATTCTATACTGTGAATATAGACCTTTTGTTTAATATAAATTTATTCTTTCATTTAAATCATTAAACACCCGAACTTTTCTTCAGTTTTCGAAATAAGAAAGAATCACAGCGACTAAATCTAGAAAGTATTCTGGATTCTCAACAGAATTATAGAATTCTATAAAAATGTTTACTAAGATGATAAGAGTTTGGTTAATAAAAAATACCCTAAAAATTAAGTGAGAATCTCCGAGTTGTATATCCTAATTGTGCTCTAGTTATATTTCTCTCTAAACATCAGCCGTCGAAGTAAAATAATTTTTGTGAACGTCAATAAGATTCAAAATATTAAAATTTATAGATGTGAAATAGTTATTCTAATTGAGCTGCGATCAATCTTACAATAAAATCAGTTGATTTTGAGTGAGAGTTTAAGAATTTCTAAATAACGGTATTCAAATATTATTTATTGAGAAGAAGCCTATTTTCTAATGTAAATTATCTTTCATTCAGAATTATTTGAAGGGATATGAGTATCAACTATCCCACTGCCTAGCCGTTTTGCACCAGTTACGTTATAAAATTTGTAGTATAGAACTAACGCTTTGCCTTTACCTATCTGAACTTCTTTTCTTAAGGGTTCTAACTAACTGAGTGTTTCCATAGAATTTCTAACTCATAAAATATTTCTAGCATATCTAAACCAAAAATGCTCACTAAAAATCCTTAGAGAATTAGATGAAGCATTAGCATGCGTCTATCATACATGAGGGGGTTTTATTTTTAAAGGCACCTTAATAATATTAATGATCACAATTTGCTTTCTAAATATAACGGACGCGTGAATAAGATTCATCCGAAATGCATTCGCATTAAAAATTAACAAATATATATGAAAAACAAATAAGGAAAAGAAAAAAAGAAAATACGAATAATACTTAAGGCGCAAGAAATTACAAATTGTGGGTTAATCTTAAGCTATATAGCTCTAAGTTAATTGCGCAAATTTAATATACATTAACGTACATATCTGTATATCTGTATGTTGTTTAAATATTCATCTTCCGCCGCCACAAGTTTGGCAGCCGTAATTTATGAGCCTTCCCTAGAGAATATGATATGTATGTATATTTCTTGGTTGGATGTTGTGTCGTTGACGCAATTCTGTAGGTTTTTCTTAATTTTTCTTTGGCTTTTGTTTTCATTGGGTCTTTCTTAGCGTGTTGGATTGCGGTTTCGATGCTCCGATGACATAATTTTCATTAGTGAAGGCTCAAATTGCAATTCGACCCATTAAAGCAGTTGGGTACAAATACTTTTATGCCTTCAGTGTTTAATTTTTATATCTTTAGTTCCAGTGGAGGGAGGTGGGAAATCCGCTTTTGCTTATATAATATTATTTTGTTTGTCGCTTACTTGATTTATACAAATGTATGTACATATATTTGTGGTTGCTTACAAATATAAATTTTATATAAAATAGCACATAGTTTCATATATGATATAAAACAAATTTAAACATATATTTTATTTCTTTACAGGTAATAATCATCGTTCAATATTAATACATCAGCTTTTACTGGTCCATCAAATTTACTTTTAGTACGGAGAATATAAGGTAAATCCACTGAAGTTATTTTCCAAATCCCTAAATTTGAGAAAAGAGTTTTTGATATTAATACAAACATACGTTCGGATCCTGGTCTTTACTGTGTCTATTTTAAATTCCTGCCACATTGCAATAGATATTTTAATTAAAAACGTGCGCATATCATATTCATATCTCATGTATTTTGCAACATTAACGACAGCAATTGTCTCCCACAGATGATTTTTCTTAAGAACTCATGAAGAAATACACGTGCTTTCAATAAAAGAAGTAAAATATTACATAGAATTCGTGAGTAGTAAAGAACAGTTCCGCACTCTACATCACAAGTAGGGATGCTTTTTTCTCAGCCAACACAGTCTTCACGATTTTCCAAGAACTTGATAATCAAATGGATTCTACGGTATTTGTATTGCCTCAAGGGATTTAGTTAGTTAATGTTAATGGATAGTTAATGGAATCTTCCCATAACGTAACACAAAAAATCTAGCAGGAACACCGTGATTTTTAGCTGAGATCAACGGGACGACTGATGGCAAACGGGTCAAAAATCTCACAAAAGAATGATATCATTAAAGAAGAAAATTACTAATCGATGTTTTTATAAACACATTATTTCGACTACTATTTGGAAATATATTTGTTTTCTCTCGTACGAATACGATACTGTTATGGTTGAAATTGCTTTTTAAACCCACCCTTTCAAAACTTGTCTGATATCAACGTGATTGCTCTGCAACAAGACAATAATTATAGTCAAAATTTGAATGTTAACGAAAAATTTGTAATTTTTTATATATACATATTTGATATTTACACCGCCATTTGCATTCGGAAAAAGCTCAAGGATACGAAGAAGAAGGTATTTGCGATATATAGTGCCCAGTTTTCTCACGTAGGCATAGGTGCCATTAAAACCCCCACATGGTCCACACTATTCATACGTTCAAACATGTACATATGTATGTATGTATGTATTTTGCAAGCATACTTAAATTTGCGATGAAGCATCATCGTGAACGGGCAACATTTGTTGCAATTCCACATGCTCTGGCTGAGCGAGCACAAAAGTGCTGCCAGTTCATTGAACCGCGCCGACCCGGGAATCGCACAAAAACCAAAGAATGTGTACTTATTGAAAAAAAAAAAGTACAAAAACACAGAGAGTACTGCAACCGCACATGTGAGGTGTCTCATTCAGCAGTGGCTGCAACAAAAGTTGCCTCCAGCATACACGGCGCTGCTTCATTCAGCCGTCGCTCCTACAGCGCTTGTTGTTGTTCTCCAATCGTCTTTCGTTTGGTGGAATTTTCGCTGCGACAAAGTGTTTCTATTGCTGGTGTTGTCAATGTTGTTGCTGGTTGGCGATAGTGTTGACAACAATAATGTTGCTGCCCCTTCCCTTCTTGCTGCCAACTGATGACGTTGCTGATTGCTCTGCTCTCACCAAGTGCGCGACATGCCCGCCAAGCAACAATCGGCAATAATTATGATTCTAATAGATATGCAACGGCAAAAACTCTGTCAGCGGTGCAATAAGCGAGCTGGCGACAAGCAGTTGTGCTCCTGCAGCGCATGATGCCCCTGATTGCACGATGCAAACTCTAGTTACTATAAAAAAAAAATATATGTCTATTCTGCCTTTCACTAGCTTGCTCCATAGATTCTGTGAGTTTGGTGGCCTCCACGTCTGCAAGTGGCTGCTGCAAAGTAAAAATGCTGACTTTAGACTCCAGCAATTGTTGCCATGTGAGTTAGCTGCTTGGCTGCAACGTCAGAGGAAATCATAAATCGATCTCTCAAGTCTTTGTGTTTGTGTGTTTGTGTTTTTATTTTCGGAAAAATTTGTGGAATTTTTTTAATATTTCCTGTTTTCAGTTTCATAGCGGTTTCATTGTTCAGCGCAAGCACTGGCGAGTTTCATTCGTTCGTTCCATCGTTCGAACGTATTTTGTTGTCTCTATAGCTGCTCCTCTGTTTCCTTCTTGTCTCAATAAGTGATTACATATAACACCGTGCTTACTTTCTCACTCACTCTTACTGACTCAGTGTCAGTGCCTACTGTCAAGTATGCTGACTAAGATTTTAGCCAAAAAAAATATTTTCTTTCTTAAAAGGCCTTTAACCAGGGTCGGTTGTTGTAAAGTATTAGTTTTTCTTTACATCTTTCTTTTAGGAATCCTTCCGTCTTAATAGTTCTTAACCGAGTTCGCTCTGATTTTTAGTCACGACTGTCTTGATAACGGGCGGTCTGCTTGCCTTTATAACCCATATAGTGGTTTATAAAAATGTAATTTTGGCATGTGTTTTTATTTCAGTCTCTATTTGTGAGATCAGCTTAAAAAAGAGACAATTATTGTATACATAAACGTTTCATCAAAAAATCGGCGAAAGTGAGGTTAAGGTTCAAGAGCAATGAAGTAGAATATGTACCGATTGTTGGAATAGGTTCAAGAAAATATAAGTCTTGACTTAAAACCAAAAAAAAAAAAAAAAAGAAAAAATTGACAATGCTAATATTCGTAAATTCAACATAACTGAGAATCAAAGCACTCTAAGAATTTTCAGAGCCTTTCATGTATTATGACATATAGTTAAACCTTATAAATATGAATTTGAGTCACCAGTAATAAAAATGAGTTCCAAAATTCATCAACGGATTATTTTCACGTCCGACACTGAAAGCTAAATAATCCACAAAGTTCTAACGTATTAGTCTAATTTAGTATACCTTCGTACAAATAAAATGTTAATTTTATAGAGAAAAACGTTATAGGAAAGAACTATAGATTTTATAAGAGGAAATATCTCTAAAAAACCACATATACTAATACGGATTATGGATAAGAGTGTTGCGGCCAACCCCATACATTTCGAGTATTATAGACTTCATACCTTCGAAATTATATTTGATAAAGCTTGTAGATTACGGACATAAATGTAAGAGATTCGTCCTTAACTCATGGTTAAAAGCCGAGGTTATCGGAAAAAGAAGCTTGAGAAGTCCACTAAATGATAAATGTTTCGTACTTTATATTGCTGAAAGTATTTTTCGTAGTTTACTGAAACTTAATTAAACTTGTTACACACTTGTGGAGAAGATTGAAAAATTGGCTTGGCATATCTTTGATTTTTTTTTTAAACGTCAGATATAACCCTATAACCTAGAATTTAATAATAATATAATACTAACCAATGAAAAGGGAGCTCCCATTCTCTGACCGGATCAATCGTAACTACTAAATTCACTATTAAGACCAATAGGTCTATCATATATTATATATATGAACTACTTCTTGAGATATTTAACTTAATAGGACAATAATACAAGAAGGGGGATACAAATATTAATATTTATACAAAAATTTAGTATTTAGAAGAGCAATAGGATAAGAGATACAAACTTTCTATTTAAAGCATTTACAGATCATATAACGAATGTAAGTATAAATGTTCCAGTAACGACCGCCAAGAGGCTTGAACCGCAGACCCCGTTAAGTCAAAATCTATTTCCGTGAACAGTCCATCCTGGGCAGGTCATGTTAGATCTCTAAGTGTATTTCTGATCTATCAAAAAACTTCTCTTAAAACCCATTAGTCGTTTCGTGGTGGATTGTACAATTTTGAGCACCCTTTTGTCGGATAATACTATCATCAAGGCGCACACCACAAGTGGGCGAACAGCTAAGTCGAATATTCGCCGCCAAGAGTGGGATCACAACTATGAACAATTGTATTCAATCCACACGCATATATTTGTCGATTCCCTCACTTTTTCCAACGGTTTTAGCAGCTATTCAACGCCCCATCTCAATGGTGTGTGACTACCCCACACGCATGCTGAATCCCCATTGCTGTTGGTCTCTGTGCATCTGCAAAATGCAAACAGCGCGCCGCAGTTGAATTGATGGTGTTGCAGATACTATTTAATACCGACGCCACGATGAGCTGCAACGCGCCGCCGCTGTGAGCTGTTGCTGGTGCTGCTGGCTCATAGTGTGTTGATGGCGCGCCTTCAGCTGCCATAATTAGCCCTTGAACTTTTGTGTTCATTTTAATTGTTGCTATCGTTGCTATTGTTGCTGCTGTTGCCAAGCATATTACTGTTGTTGTTGCTATGTGGTTGGTTTTTTATTATACACTTTTCCTTTCCTGCTCGATTCGGTTGCGTTTTTCTTCCATTTGCCTGCTGCTGCAGCAAATTCCATTTCCATTTCAATGAACGTAATTGTGCAAACAAAATGCAACAACAACAGCTTTCGTATTTATTATTCGCAGATAGAGTTCCTGATTGGCTGCCTACATACATATATATGAATATACTCGTATATGTGAATATGCTTCCACGTGGCCTGTCGGCTTGGTGCTTGAAGTGTGAATGAACTTCAGCTATTCGCGATTCATATTTTTAAATCTTATTTTTATTGGTTTTGAAATGAGAAAATTTTTTTCGAAAATTTTTGAGAAATACATCAGTAAATAAATGGGTTCGTGGCTAGCGTTAGCCAAAATTAATCAATCAATATATATAGAGACTACTGATTTAGATAGCTCTCGAAATATAAGTTACCTTTTTAATTGTTTACTATTTTTTTAACTTAAAGCTTTATAAACAACATGCAGTTATCTATATATATACAATAATGCAAATTAGGTACATATTTAAAAGTACTCTTGTCGCAAGTCAGCAATTGACAATTGACATTATTAGAGGTGTGGTGAGATACTTGACATTGATATAACAAGAGCTGAAAAGGTGAGAAGGCGGAGAGGAAAGAATTTAAAAACTATAGGCTATGAATTAAGTAATTAATTATGTTTATATGCTCTGAAAATGTCTACTTTTACAACAACATAACGGAAATTACGAAAAGGGGTCACCATGGGGAATAAATTAAATTTTTCTTATAGATCATCCTCTCAAATTAAAAATACAAAGCCATAGACACGTATCCCATTACAAATGCCATTTTTTATATTTATGTCAGGAAAATATATGTGTGTACATATGTATATATGCAATGTGTACGAACAACTGTCAATATTTGCATGAACGTCAATCAATCACATAGCAAATAACAACAAAAGCACAGCACAGCCGGCAGGTGACAAACGTGAGCATAGCATAAATGACATTTATAAAGCAACGAAACATACACAACAGTTAACCAATGCAGGTGTGCAACGGCGCCGAAGAGTGGAGAGTGAAGAGTGAAGAGAGGAGCAGGCGCATGCACCAACGACGTGCAATAATAACCAGCAACGTCGATTGCAAATTGCAGCAAATTTTGTTGGCGTTTGCCGATAATCAAAGCTAAAGCAAAAGAGAGAAAAAATAACTATAATACTTGATAATAGAGCGCACAAAGCCACAGCTAGTGAGTGCAGAAAAAAGTGTAATCAAAAGTGAATTGGAAAAAAGTTGCAATGCACACAATTGCCGTCAGACAATGTTGTTGGTGTTAAGTTGGTTATGGTCGGTAGCTGGCGAAGGTGCGAGCACACCTTCACCTTCGCACAGCCATGGCTGTCACATAAATAACTAAAGTGTCATTGCGCATGCGCAACAGCTATTGCTCGCTTGTGGCTTTTCAATGCAAGTGGCATAAGAAATGCATGAACGCTGCGTATAAATTAATTTTAATTTAGTTGCGCACACGACTTCACACACTACACACTGGCTGTGTCTACTTTATATCTTGAGTTTCTTGTTTTTGTTGTTCCTACATGCTTTTACGCATATGTGTGTACTTGATTATAAGTAGTTGTTGTAATTGAGTTGAGTTCGCATGCGAGCATGAGTATAGTAAATACTCCCTATAAATATTTTGATGGGAATTACAGTGAGCATTGGCAAAATATGCGAGGCGAAATATAACTCTTAAACATTGCTAACAGGTGTTTACAAAGATTATGATTTCTGCGTAGCATAAGCAACAGGGATTCAATGTATTTAAATTAGGGATTATGTCTGCGGTATAATTCTAAAATGTAAATATGGAATTGTAGGCGGTGAACACTATAAATGTTAAAATATTTATTTATTATCAAAACCTAAAATACAGTTCTTTGCATACCTTATCCATCTCTGCCAACCAGCTAATTTTTAAAGAATTTCTGTGGAGCGTTCTCTGGAACGCTAATTACTCGTGTGTACTCATGTGTACTTTTGTTTGCCAGAGAACTGCTAACAGGGTTGCTTTCTGGTAAAATTTTTCAACTTCTGACTAGTTACGGTAAACTAGTTAATGTAAAGCGGGCGTGATCCGATCCTTTAATACATATCGCTCGCTCATAATTTAAGCTATCTCGATCAATCGTAGTGAAACACTGCACTACCTTGTACTACCTAAGTCCCCTTGTAAAGGATAAGAACAGAAAAACAAAATTTGTCGATGAGGCCAATCAGGAACACATGCCAATCAATTTAAAAATTGTACCAATTTTACAACAGATAATTAAAGAATCAGCAAAGATATTAAAACTACTCTTGGCACATATGTATATTATCCTTAATATGTGGCAATTCTTTTCCAAAAATTGGGAGAATTATTTTATATCTTCCCCCAACATCCACATACCGAATAGAAGGGGACTATCAACCATATAAAGAGGTGAATACGTGAGTTATTGTTATGAGACAGCTTTTGAATTTTTTAAGACTTACAATCTTGTTTGGTATCTAACATATGTACATATATAAAGTATACTGATTTCAACTTGTCTGGTTGATTATAATTTTAAAGTTCTCAAATGGTAAGTTAGATAACGCCTATCTAAAATATCCATGGCCAATTTACGGAGCCCAAATTTTTACACAATCGACCTATAAGTTCGCCTAAGGCGAGGTTTATATTAAATTACATTTATATGTTTAATTGAATATTTTTAATTTATTTAATATTTATTATTCTATGAAGTAATTAGTGGTTTACATGCTATTTCATTTTCATTTCTATGGATTAATGCCACTTTGTTTTCATTCAATTAGCATTTCCTATATATTGCTTCAGTTAATTTTGTTTAGTTTCATTTGCGTCATCTTTTATCGGCACAACATCATTTTCACGCACGCCGGTCGCCACGTGCTTTGCGATATTGTAGCGCTTATTGTCGTAAAGGTGTTAATGCTTGATACAAATACTTTATTTTCTGCATTTCAGTATTATTTATTTACTTTTTTTTCGAATTTTTACGTTCTCGATGTATTTGCATTTCGATTTATTTGTTGACATGTGTTTCAGTTTGATAAATTGTTGACGATTTCAAATCACCGCAATGTAAATCACTCACATTCGCTTAAATAATTCGCACACATACATACATACTTACTCCGAGTGGTTGCCAGATTGTGATCACAGGTGTCACACAGGCCACATATTCGAAAGCAAAAAATCAAATGAAATTGCATAACAATATGCAATCAAATTACAAATTAAATGCATAATGATTATACATATTTCATTGATTTTATTTTCGTATGTGCGTGCTGACACGCAGATCTGAACAAATTGTCACGCTTAATCGGTAGCTGTGACGTAATTTGTTGTCGCTATTCACTGTGGAATTTTCACAAACTGCAAAATACGAAAATGCACTGGGGAATATTTCGTGTATCTGCGAGCATTAATATATATGTACATATATATACAAATGTACATAGGTGGAAGTTTTGATAAAATTTGTGTTACTCTTTAGTACTAGTGTTACTTATTAGTGTATTTTGGAATCCAAATTAGTAAATAAGTCTCAAACAATTTGGTAAATTAAATATTTTTATAATATATTTATATACAGGGCAGGCCAAAAACTTCATAATGAAAAAGAAATACAAAATTTTCCGGTAAAATTCGGCTTCATTATTCAACACAGTTTCCCTCGAGGGCGATATATCAATTATGGCAGTAGTCGATTTGTCTTTTGCTAAGAAATAGACTTCAATTTGAGCAATATTTTTCGGCGACAATATTCTTAAGGTATGGGAATAAGAAAAAGTCGCTGGGTGGATGGGGAAGGAATTCGAAGCAAAGTTCATGTGATTCCGCTAACGTTTTCATTGATTTGTTACTCTTCAACTCGGGTGTTGTTAAGCGATTTCGTCCCTAAAGCGTTCCAATAACGTTATATAATAGCCATTGTTGACGAGCTTTCTCTCTTGAAAACAGTCACAAATCTCATTCTATGCGCATCCCAATATATAGACGCCATAACTTTGCTTGTTCTCTCCCTTTTGATTCGTTTTATCGCTTGCGGTTTTCTCGATTGACTCCCGATTATCCCATGGAGCGCATGATGGAGCCATGTTTCATGCACTGCCACAAATCGACGCAAAAATTCGAAAGCTCCAAACAATTTATTTTCATAAAATCATAGTGCTTCATTAACACTCGAAATTCCTTTTTATACAGCTTTAAACAGACTTGTGATACTCAAAATACTATATCTCGTGAAATATTTTTTCAACAACTGAGAAATTTATATAAATGTGTTTTGAAGATTAGGTTTAACCTCAATTCATATGGATTAAATTTCTCTATTTGCGATAGGGACTCATAAAAACGATACGAACTTTTCCATCTGCCTGCTATATATAACTTCCGAGTCATTATGACCCGCCACAACCTCACTAAGTTACGTGTCCGGCAAGTAGCGAACACACAGGCTTAGATAAATATAATTTTAATTAATTTTTTCTCATTTGTACAACATTTCTATTCTAGAAAGATATGTTTTTATATGCACCGCTATGCGACGCTTTTTCTCATCCTCTTCCGTCTGCCGTATGTGTGAAAAGAGCATGCACATATGCATATCGTAAATAGATAAACCTATGTAAATAAAAATCTGTGAACATAAACAATTTATATTATTATGCTTACTCATCAAGCAGTTGGAAGTTGGATGTCGAACGCCCACAAACGCTCATGCCGGCATGCCTTTGATTTCCCACTGATTTACACATACATGCATACATACGTGCACATACTTAGGCACATGTATGTGAATAAAAATGTTGTCGGCATGTAGATGTAGATTTTATGTGGGCAATTATAAAAAAAAATGCTAATAAAAAAAAGTGATTTCATTTAAAAGGCCACGCATTTTGTTGAGCAAATGAGCATTTATCATACTTCATTGGCGCCTAGTTTGGCTTGGCTGCGCAGCCCTCATCTGAGCCACACGTTGCACATAAATATATATGTATGTATATGTGCACATATGTATTTGGTGATTTTGGCATCGCGTGTGTACGCGGCTTAAGCCATATTGGGGCACAGGCAAGTGGGCGTTAAAATCGATTTCATTGTATTTGGGGTGTGCGTTGTTGAAACACCGTTAGGCAATCAGGCAGTTAAATGAGTACTTGACCCACTAAGTGCGAAAGAGATAATTTCGTTAAGATTGCGTCAAAAAAAGCAAAAAAAAATAGAAATGTAGACAAATAAAAGCACGCCCACTAGCTATTGGCTGCAAACAAGGATGAAAATGAAAGTAAGAAAAATTGAAACAAAATCAAAAGCAATAATAATAAAGACTACAACAACGCAATTTAATTAAATTAGCGCTTAAATCGTAATCAGCGCCGAATCAAAATAAATACATCGTGATAAACGAATTGTACAAATAAACAATAGATACTGCCACAGGTTTGTGTATGTGTGTACAGATATAAAAATAAATAATTAACATTTCGGTGCAAATTAGTTGCCAGATATTATTTATATATTATTATTATTTATATTATTTATATATATTATATATATTATATATATTGCCAGTTGCCTGTAAAATGCGCGGAGGTGTTGCCATATGAGCGTAGCAAATTTAAATTATTTACGAAAAAGAAGAAAGAAAAACGAAGTCTATAGACAAAAATAACTACAACAAACCATTTTGGCTCACTTCTTTCCACCATAAATCCACCGAAGCATCAGCTGCGCTGCATCCATTGCCGTCCGTTTTATCACATAAACAAAAGATAATAATTAAATCAGTTTAAATTAACTTTTCATTTCATGATTTTCTTTCTTTTTATTTCCAAATATTCGCGTATAAATTAGCCAGACATTGCGTTATAATCTTAGACAAACATTTGCCAAAAGGCTTTCTCGCTTTAAATGCTAGCAGCTGTGCCTTCCGACTTGAGTAACAGCCGCCACAGATAATATATAGTAAACTTGCACATAAATACAGACATACGTCTGCATATGTAGGTATGCAGATGATGCCACATGCGATCATTGAAACTAATGTTTGGCGCAAAAATTCTTCGCCGGTAATACGAGTAAAACGACAGCAATTCAAATTACACTCACTAAGCAGATAATTGCATAATTTTATATAAGTACATAAGTATGCAATTAAGCGTAGGTGAAGAAAAATGTTCATGGGAACATTCTTATCCAAAAATAGTCAATCTCTTAAGTGGAAATCGAAAATGCACATTCAGAAGTAACCTTTAAAGAGTAATATGCATGAGTAATGTGTAATATGAAATTTACATTAAAAATGAAGAGGCCAGAGCGCCATCTATCGCCCGTCAGACTTTTATTCCCAAAGTTAAAATAAATTATCATTTATATCGGTCGAGTGGTTTCGGTTAATGTCATAAATTAGCATAATAAATCGGTTATATTTTTCATTTGTATCTATATCTTTGCAATACACCTAGGTGCATAAGAACGCTGCAGCTGGTTTAAAATTTCATTTCAGTTGCTTAATCACACTGCTTATGTCTTTTAATAAGAAAAAAGAACAAAGCAAGTAATTGTTATTTAAAACCAGGCGGGAACCAGCGAATCCGAAATTATTTAATATTAAACATTTTTTCTTAGATTTCTCCAAGGATTGTTGTTTTTTTAATTGTTAAGACAATTGTTAAGAGCTAAAAAGTCGACATTTTTTGTGATGCAAATGTTGGTAATTTTTAAAAATGATATCTATAGGTGATGTCGTACGACTTTTATTATTATTACCGTCATCACCTGGGGATACTTACTCAATATGAGCTCCAAAAGATTTCTCAATTCAAATCTATATTAAATGTGTTGTATAATTTCAGAGTACTTTAATACGCCCTTGAGTATTCGAGTACTTAGAATAGACGTTGAGTACTTTGGATTTATACGGAATGCTTTAAGCGCAGCATACTTTAACTTGAAGCGAAATTAAATCGCTCATATTAATATTGAGTACAAGTAAGTAATTTCGAGTAACTGTGAGCAATGCCAATATTTTACACTGCTTCTGAGTATTCAAAGACTCACTAAGCAGGCATCAATCAGGTGTCAGATCTACCAACATGCATACATACATAGATACCGATATATTTACATATATATAGATTATATACAATACATGCACATAAATCATGGCATTTAGTGAAATTTAGTGCCGCAATTGCCTATCTATCGGTCCAGCTAAGTGGTTATCCATCCATGTGTTGTTGGTTTTGCTGTTGTCGAACTACACTCACTGGTCGCTTTGGCTAACTAAAACCATAAAAACTTATCAAACACACACACACAAACACATTTAGGTGCCAGCATAAGTGAGCGAGTTTCTGCTTGTTTGCATGGAAATGCGCACAAATCTGCAGCAAGTATACACACATACATACATATGTTACGAGTAAATAGCAGCCAATGATGCGAGTGAGTACCAGAGTGACCCAAATTCGGCAACAAGCCTTTAATTGATCGTTTGCTACCGCAATGGAAATATTTCTCTACAATTGTGGTTGGAATGTAAGCAGTTGCTGCTGCTGTTGTTGTCGTTGTTGTTGTTATTGCTATTGCACATTTGCCATAGTATGCGAGTAGTCACATTTAATGCCTTCGTTTGTAAATCGGCGATAAAAATGTTGTGGAAAATGTGCAATAAATTTTTATTGTTGTTGTTTCTGACGTTGTTGTTGTCTTTTGTTTTTTGAAAGTAAACACTAACTACAAGAAAATAGGCAAATGCTTTGTCGGAGATGACCGAAAGGCAGAAAAACGTGATTTCGGTTGAAATGCTTTAGTCGTTAAGGGGAGGGCGGTGAGGGCGCAGGGAAATGCAAACGGAAAGTGTGCGAGTATGTTGAAAGCCATTTATGTTTATTGGTATTTTCTTTGACTATACACATATAATGATACATATTTGTAATAGTGTTTGTTTAGTGTTTTATTTGCTTTGGTTTACATATACATACATACAGATGTTGCGCATCATGATTTTCCTTTTTAACGGGAAGCCTACTATACACACACACACACACATATATATATACATATATATATATATGTGTACACATGTGTGTGAAAGAAATCTATGCACAACCAGCTATTTTTACCTTTCATGCCGCACAATGTATTTTTAGACGGTGACATCCATTTATGCTGTCAGCGCATTTGTTGCCGGCTTTCAATTTTTCGTTTCTCTCTTTATTAGCCGGTAATTGTATTTAATTGTTGTCATAAGTGCAACTTTGTCTTCCTTAATTTTCTTAAGTTTTTTCCCACATGGAATTTACTACCCATCACCATATATTCATGCATGTATGTATATTTTATATGTATGTTTGTATGCATCACTTTAATTAAAAAGACACCTCTCAATGACAGTTGGGATTCATCAAATACCAGTCATGTGATTCTCTAGAAATTCGTATGTGCAAGGCTTCCTCTTCTAAGGTCTCTTTCATTTCTTTAAGGCTTTTCCATATCAATTCTATAAGTATAGCAGTTAGTTTCTTAAGTAGATACTTATAACTATTGATCACACACACATATGGTCATCAAGTATATTTATAAGCATGTATGTACTTTGCGGGCTTCCATCATATATTTGGTCATCAGTTTCAATGAGTTGACTTTTTATGATCTAAAATTAATTGGTCTCATTACTCTCTGCGTTTGCCTGCGTAATAAAGAAGCTCTAAGAATATTTTTTATCAAAAAAAAAAATAATAATTCGAGCGTTTTTTAATTGTGTCATCGTTGCGAGTAACTACAGTGGTGTCCATAGAAATGTGAATGGAACTTTTTCACTGCTTGTATCGGTTGTACTTTCAATCAAGCTATTGCTATCAAATAAAAGTACCACTCAAGTCTTACTAGGTACTCTGTTATAACACTAATTAGAGAGTATCACTTTCTTCTTTTCTTCTTTTGAGTTATTCTAACCAACTTATTCGAAACTCCATATTGTATTCTATATCCAATAAGACCTTAGAATCTTAAGCTTCAATATACCAAAAATATATAATAATGTGCCTAGATTGCTACTAGCATTCAGAATGCTCACTTTAACAAAGGTCTACATAAACTAATTCATACTTTATGTAAGTTGAGTTAATTAATAGCTCTTATCGAGAAACACTGTTTCATTTTAATGGCAAATGTTCTCAAAACATCATTCTATTAAAAGTGCGTTGCTCTGTCATATCTTCATCTGCGTTCTATAAGTTCCTGCCGACCAAAGCGAAGTTGCAGAGTTTGTGGCCGACTAACCAATTGCCTCCTTTATTAATTGTTCCATTATATTTTTTCCAGTACTGAGAGTTCGCAATTTGAAAATTTTAACTACGTTATGGTACATTTCTCCATACAAAAACAAAATTTGAAAGAAAAACGCCTCTGTAATGTCATAACATCTGGTTAGACCTATGAAAAGCTGAAATCAAAGCGATCGTTTAATTTCTTTTTTATTTTAGGAAGCCTTTGAATGAAATTATATCTATCTCATTACTAAAGCAACATCATTCTAAACGTATGCTATATGTAAAACCACACTATAATAAAATATTGGCTAAATTAGGCTAATTACAGAGCAATTAAGTATAATTCATATTTTTATATCTAGTTGGATAATTGCAAAAGAGATTGAAAATAAGGTACCAGTTAAGAGTCTTACAATATATGTGTATGTTTTCTGAACAAAATTTTAAGAAAATTTAGGTTTTTACTATAAAACAATGGCATAAGTAAAGGTATATATAAATGCTGCTCGGTAGAGAAAGCGCATATTTTCGATTTTTAAAGCTTTATTTCCTTATTTCTTTAATGTTGAAAAAAGTAAAGTTAATTCTCTTCAATTACAGAAAAGTTTGTCGTTTCGGCGACTTTGTTATAAAATCCAAAATCTTCGATATCTCTTTTGACCTCACTCAATCTTCTAGCGCTACCCAAAATATTTCGTTACACTTTTTATTACCTAATTGCTCCATATTAAATTTCTTTAATAACTGTTACAGCTAAATTAACGGCGCCCATTTAATGCCAATTAATGCACATGTATTTGCTTAACGATTTCGCCGACCATTTCAATTAGCAGCAATTCAAGTGACTGACATATTTCCAGATAAACACATTCTCACCCGAAGACCTCACCAAGCACACACACACAGTGGCCACTTCGGTGTGCAAGCTGTTCATAATGTACATATGCAACCCTGTTTGTATGTGCGTGTATGTGCGTATACATACACTGACAGACCGTTCAGCATCATCAAAACATGATTGGGGGCAGTTGCAGTATCAAAGTGGCAGCGTTCAATAGTTCAATAGCCACTGATGATTCTTGAAGAGTGTTCATCTTTGAAAATGTATGTGTGCATGAATGTTGGTATGCTGTTGAATATATATTCATATTCATATTTTTATCGCCTATACTGCTCCCGCTGTGCATTAATATTTATTGTTATCGATAATTTGTTGTACACAAGAACAACAACATCATGTTTCTATTTTGTAATGTCAGCTACTCTTTAACAATTTAGAGCTCAAGTAATTGCTGGCGTGAATTCGGTTTGCCTCAACTTGATCTGTGCACTTACCGTATACACACAATCACACACATACATATTTAGCAATCATTGGCACTTGTGCTGTTTTTGTATTGGGAACAACAGCGCACGCTAATGAAGTGTTGAATGTACTATGAGTGTGTTATGTGGTGTGCTCATCACCCTTCTCAAGCAATTGCGGCTGGCTTATACATATATACGTATGTATATATATACCTATTATTACAAACATGTGTACCATATATGTGTGGGTGTATTATGTTGTAATTTATGTAAATAATGATAAGAGTGTCAGTGTTCTAATAATTTGTCGAATTATGAAGTCATCGCAGTTTTGACAAGTGCGTACATACATGTATACACTTACTTTTTATATAGTAGGTAGATTAATTTGTTAGTGCAAAAGTCTCTGTGACGAACTATACAGGTATTATTTTAATTAAATTAAATTTAATATACTAAATATTTCTTTCTGTGCTATCTCGATCGAAGCTTCACGCAATCGATTGAAGACCTTTTTTTGGAGAAGTTTTGCAAATATATCCCAAATTCGAACGTCTTGTAGAAAGCAATAAAATGTATAACGGCTCAATGAAATGTGAAAAGATTTACACGCTCCGTGCTAAAAGCCTCTCTCCACAAAAGAAAAGTAAAACAAAAATGCAATTCTGAACTGAATATCGTCCTTGTGGAGCTCTCACTCTGCTCTGCAACTATTATATTTAAGCAACGAATATACTTTTCATTAAATTGCTCAATAAACTTACAGTCAAATGGAAAATTTAATTTCTTTTATAAAAAAAAACGGGATGCCTTCAATGACTTTTTTACTACGTCCTTCCATTCACCAAATGACTCCCTCGTTAGCACCACACTGGCAGATGAGAAGACAAATGTGAGAGTGTGTAACATTTTGTCATAGTCAGATGTTGAAAATTGGAGCCAAAGTTACTCCAGGCGCCATATATTAAATAATATGTATAATAATAATAGTAATAGTAATAATAATATTCTATATTATAGTTGAGTTTATATCGAATATAACAGTCAATGTGTGAGTTGTCTTAATAAAATTGGATGGAAATATTTTCTACTTTAATTTAGTGCCACAACAGATGAAATCGGCCCAGACCTGCCTCTATACCCAGCATAACTAATATAAATACAATATTTCCGATTCTTCGACGGCTTTTCTCTTTATGTTTTATATTTTAACCAATGTGTGAGATATTTGGTGACATTGAGTAAACATGATTGAGTTCGGTGCAGTAAATTCACAAAATTAGTCCATGCGATCCCCTAAACCAAGAATTCCTGAACTGAAAATAATCTGTTGCGAAAAATATCGAATTTGTATTAATAATGAAACGAATTATTTTTGCTTTTCTGGTACTAGATTTTACTATTTAATTAATTATTCATTTAGATCATCTTTCTACCGCTTACTTGACGAATAGCCGGCTGTCTATTGGACTTGACTTGACTTGAAGTAGTGAACTTTTGTCGTGAATCGGTTGAGACTAGTTGGAAAGTTATTCATATAAATGAGTTATTTGCAAAGTAGTTAGCAACTACTTCATTTCATTGCTTTGTTATCATTATTTTCGGGATGACTCGACCTATGCTATGTTTTATTGTATTTCGTTGGCTCTGGCTCTGACTTCTCCTATGACATGCAATGACTAAATGATAGGCTATACTCCGTTAAAAGATTGCACTTTTCTTCAATAAATACTTATACACGTAAAAATAAATGCATTAAAAGAACAAGGTCCTCCTATTAATCAAATTGTTCATATGTACCAGTATATGGAGGTTGTGTGATATACGAAGGTCTCTATATATGTGTAGCTTATCAAAAGTGGTTGGCTCTCAAAATTTTAATACGTAAGTGTACTTTATTTTCAGCGAACTTCTAGAATAATGTACAATATATGTGAGGTTGACTTGAAGTGTAATAAACTTCAGGTCTCTTTTGTACTTGGGCCATTGTGATTGATTTTCACATCCGTACATAAGAACTATGGAAACGCTTTGTATTTCGCAATATTCTTAAAGCATCAAGAGTAATTACTTGCATATATAGAAACATTTCCTATGTACTCCCGGTAGGAAATATTTTCGATCAATAAATAAGATTTTTTTTCGAAAATCAAATGAAAAATTATATGGAGAATCTAAACGCTGTTGAGGCAAACAGCAGTTATGGTAAGAAGCGCCTTCACATTAGGTGTACTGTTATAATTCACTGCATATAAATGTAGTCAAGATATCTCTAAACACTAACAACAAACAAAATCTAAGATATATTTATCGACTAAGATGGAAGCTTTATTTGAGTTGTGTATTCTTTTGCAACTCGCATACAAAAAATTGTGTTTAATTTCACTACACGCAGATTTAGGCAAAGTTTTATATATGAGCATTTTGCCTGCGATTTCTAGCAGGGTACGTACATCCATTTATTTATGTGAATACAGGCATGAAGTATGTGCATTAATGCATGTGTATCGAAGACAAAGACCTAAACTTCATATAACATTCTTACATTATATTCATGGCTTTTTGGTGTCTCCTCACGATATTCGCCGATTAATGATTGGGCACATACTTGCAATTTTGTTAAATTTTTGCCGACAACAATAGCAACAACACCACTTGCACTGTGAAGCCAACACGCAAAACAACGCACCATGCTCGCAAAAGATCGCGAGTTTGCATAAAAACAAAAAGTCAACCCTTACACTGGTGAAGTGTCGAAGGAATAGATTTTTTATATTAGTATTTATGTGATATCGATTTTGAAGTGAAAACTTTGCTACAGTATTTTAGAAAGCCTCGTATACATATATGTATACCTTGCCTCTCTATTTAATTTTTTTTTCTAAACACTTTTTCTAAAAAAAAATATATTTACTGATTCTCATCTATTTGAGAGTTTTGGGTAAAAAAATTAAAAAGATAAAGAAAAGTGGCTGTCAGTAAAAAGCATACAAAAAACAAATTATTAACGTATGAGTATGCACATGCATACTTTATTAAATATTTCTTCAGCAGAGTTGCCACTTATTTAAAAGTTTAGTTCAAAAAACTGATATTTTAAAATAAACGAATCATTGGAATGTGAGTATAAAAATGCTTCCGATTGAAATTATTTCTTGAGGGGAGTTGCCACCTTTTCCAAGTTGCGTACTTGGAAAATTTTCGGTTGATCATGTTTTGATTATTACTCCGATTATACTATAATAAAGCAAACATATTTTTTCGTTGCACTCCTCGAACTTTTTCTGAAGTTTCTTTGAACATTCAACGGTTACACCGTTTTTACAAACTTTTTCTTAATTATTTACACGATATTTTTGGTGTGGCCTTTCCTATCATATTTCAACACTTTATAAATTTCACTCTTGACTATGAAGGGATGTATGTATGTAAGCATGAAGGTATATGTAAATGACAACAGTTGTGTCAATATTTCGCCACTAATTACTGCGGGCATCTGATTTGCTTGAATAACTCAACAATTTACTTTAGCAATCAGGCATTTTAATACACTTAAAAAGTGCAACAGAATTGCATATATAAATTATCTCAACGGGGAGTAAATTTTCACGGTCATTTGGTGAGTTTCGCTGCGCAATGCCCGCTGCCCGCTGCAGCAATCAATTCACGTCAAATCGAACACTATAAGTGTGTGTGTGTGTGTGTGTATTGATGAAGCGTCAAAATAAATGATACGCCGATAGAGGGAATGAGTGTATTGAGTGCTGATTGGCGAAGAGATGCTCACTGCTTCCGGGGGGAGGTGTGGCGAGTGCAAATTGAACGCTAATTGCATTTACTTTCGTTCGCTTTTTCGGCGAGCAAATTTAATTAATCAATTTGTAGTGGCGGCATAGTGCCACATACGCAAACACACACATACACACACACAGAATTTCGCAAGATCTGAAAGTAAATTAATAATGAAAACAAAAACAAAAAGAAATGGGCGAAAATTTGTTAGAAAAGCAAAACAAACAACAACTCGAGTTAACTGATTAATTAAATTAGACAATTTCTAGTCAATAAGTGAGCAGACTTCATTCGGCAGTAAATATTGAAATATTCAATTTGAAAGAAATTCTTTTTTCGTATTCCGCGCGATGCATCACATGCGCGTTGGCGTTAGGTTTATTGATAAATTATACAATATTTACAAATGTACACTTTTCGCCACACACACGCCGCTGTTAATCGAGCAATTGATTTGCTCGCTTTGGCTTGCGTATTTAATGAATATGATACGCTATAAAGACATAATGACAAGGGAAACTATAAAACAATTGTTCTGACAACTAAAATAGAAATTAATTGCATGAGTAATAGTAAGCGAATATATTTAAGCATATGCAAGTGTTTACGTGTGTATATTCATATGTGCAGTTATTGGTAATATATGATGTGGTATACAAAAAAAAAATCATAAGAAGTCTTTTATAGCCAAAAGATATATTTTTAATGCAAGTAATTACGAACAAAAATAGTGAAAAAATAAAAATATCGAAGTACATTCCATGTCCGATGTCTACTAGACTCAAGAACTTAGACTTCAAATTGTATTAGACTGCCGAAGCATTTCACTTACATCCAAAGATTTGTATTTATATTCAAGTAAAAAATACAAGCTTAAATTCCATTTATGCATTAATGAATTAACCAATTTTTTTCGCTCTGCACACAAATTTTCAAAAAAAAAAAGGAATCCTGATTTCAGCGCACCAATCACTTCCAGGTGATTTGTGATCCAGTATAAAATAGCTTTCCCATAAAAATTTGGTTGAAACATTCGTGTATGCTTTATAATATTATTAAAATTTTAATGAATTAATATTTTAATAATTATTAATAAATTAATATTACCTTCGTTATCCAAACTAGAGTAAGATTATTAAACAGATGCTTACAGTGGTAATGGAGGATGTGGCAAAAACAAGGTGGGATTCTGAACTTTCCCTTTGGGCAATAAAATTCTGGCCCGACCAACTAAAACTTCCAAGTATCTATTATGTCTATTACAGTCAAAAAAATCGTAACTAATATACAAGTTTTCCGCACAATAGTTTGTTTATATTATTATTTAAAATTTTTTTATTTGTTTATTTTGTTTTTTATTATTTTTTGTTTATTGTGCTTCTCAAATAATATATTGATTCTATTCTAATTCTATCTGCATTATTATAATTAAATTAGTTCTGAAAATTTAATATAATTTTAATATCTTTATCCTTTAAGCCCTGCAATTGTTACATACTTATTTACAAGTATATTTGAATTTTTTTTTTTTTTTATATACCACCATTTTAAAAGAAATTTAAGCTCAGAAAATATAATCAAAAACATATATATACTTTTCATTTATCTCAAACCATGTTTACAAATAAATATTTCCTTATATATTTTTCATTTACCAGCTGAGTTGATTACTCCTATCATCAGATTTTATCTGGTCATCTATTATCAAATATATTTACTTCTTAACATATATATATATATATAAATATATATCTTCGTAATTAACTGATAATAACTGGTAGCCAAGCGTGTTTACACTCTTTTACATATTTATCTACATAACAACAATGTTTCAACGACTTGTTTACATGTTGATAGGCATATTAATTGCTGCAATCAACACGTTACTAAAAATGTGTAGTAAATATAAATACAACTGATTTAGATGTTATCATTCTGTCAGCTGGTGTTAATTGCTGACCCGACAATGAAGCACAAAAATTGCTTTTACTACGTTTTTGCCATAAAAAATAAGTTTTTGGAATATATCAAAAATATTACTCGCATTCAAAATGTTTTTTATCTGACCCCACTGCTGTTGCGGGTCGGACAGGTGGTATGAGTAATGTATAACAGGTTCATTCTTATAATACGCATATATTACGTATACGCCTATGTGTACCTCCTGTAATTTTACACAATTTTTATGCAAATTACACAGGCTTTAGTATCAAAAAAGCAAAAACACTAAAAAAAAAACCAAAAGCAGGAAACTGTCTTAAATTTATTGAAGTATCTCAATTGAGTTGCCAGAAAAAAAGTGTTCAATTATCAGCGTTTAAACACACTTAGTAAGACAGCTAAGCTTTATAAATCATATTCGCACGTGAAAAGCTGGAGCAAATATGCCATACCGGCTATAATACAAAAAATGAAAATGTTATCAAATAACTTTCGACTGCCGCCGATGCTCCTCTCGCAGTCTACCTTTCTCACTCACCTGCTCGTATATGCTGAGTCATAAACGCCCAAAGCAATTTATTAATAAAATAAGATTGCAAACAATTTAAAAATATATTTAAAAATACCAATTATCTCAATGGCGTCTTAAAAGCCAACGAATTTCTTATATATTCATTGCACCTTTTTCAAAGATATTTGGTTCAAGTTTGCCAAATTCTCCGTATTGTGCACATTTGACTAATATTTTGGTCGCTAGTATAGCTGCTGAATGAAAATATACAAAACTATTAAAATTTACACATTTTCACCTCTCTAAATTTCATTTAAAATTTCACTGCTTAGTGTTATAATAAAAACGAACATAAAAATGTCCAGTTTAATAACCTAGCAAATCTATTGCTATATATTCTCGTCAAAATGTTTTCAAAATATATGCAAACTTACAACCATGCATTATTACAAGGCTTTCTGTTAAATTAAAAATGAAAACATACAGGGTGATAGAAAAGTAACTTTCGGTTTGGAGCAAAATAGAATTGAGTATTTTTAATTAATTTGTTTATTGATGTTATTACATGGCGACTGCCATCGTTTCGATTGTCTACCTGGAGATTCAAATCCGGACCGAGTCAAGACCTAAAATAATTTGAATGATTTTAACCATACTCGTCTCACGGACGTTTCCGCGAAAGTTTCCAGCCTTTTACGCTGGCTCTTCTTTTATATATAACAACATTTCGGGGACGGCTTATATTTTTAGGACTCTTCTTTATTTATTGTTTATTTATGTACTCGTATTTAATTTCCGCTTGAACCTGGCAAGGACAAAATTCTTACATATCCCGAAATACGCTTCAACCCATGTTTTTGTGACAATTTAGCTTTCAACTGTCATCTCTTCGTTAAAGTCAATGAACTGAATGCTATTACATATTCCAATGCTTCAACTGTATATGTACACATATTTCCGTATGCGGATATATGTTTGCTTCCTGGATTATACCAAACCATCACTGCATAAATTATGATAATTACTCCAACACTTGTGACCTACCGTTTACTCCATCCCTGCCGCCGGGGTCGAAATGTACAAGTTTTTATATACGTAGTACTGGTTTCCGGAGTACTAGTAAACATGCATACATACATATACAGACTTATGTAGACCGTCAGCTACAAACAATTTAAATTAAATATGCAACGTTAGATTAGTCAGTGCGACCCCTCATACCTTCACGAAGAGAAATGGCGAATATTGAACCTTCATTGGCAAACTACTGCACTTAGCGTAACCACTTGGCTAATAAACGCCCAAAGAAACTGATATTCGTATTAATATACACTATAATATAGAACATACGCGCGTGTTCTGGTCTAAACATTATTCTTTGTGTGTGTGTTCGTGGGTGGGTGACTTGTTCGCAGTCAAATTGGATAAACGCAAGCTAATCACTGGCCATTCAATTACGAGCTGAGCATATTTGCGCATGAGTTCTGACATATTTATTTATTTGAATTTTATTGCAAATCTGTGGAAGGTATAAAATTAGCTCAAGCATATGTCTTATTTCACTCGATTTACTTTTGAAGCCATTATAATGAGTAAGCTCTACATTTATTTATGCATATCTATACAAATTCTCTTTTGTATTCAGCTTATAGACACACACACACATACACACATACACATAATGTAATGTAATGCAATGCACACACACATACACAGATTAGATGTATTGAAGGGGGAAAAATAAATCAACTCGTTAAATGTAATTGCAATATGCTGCCACAAATAGCAAAACCAATTAATTTTTAACGCCATATGACAGGCACATCTGTGCCAATATATTTCTATTGGCATATACGAGTGCATGCAAACTTATAGTATGTACATAAATATGCTCATAATAAACACATAGTTCTGATTTTATTGAAACTTAAATGACATGTTTTGTACAATTGTGATAAAAAATTTCAATTTAAAGTACGTAAATAAGTAAATATATTTGAAGAAGCAAGATAATTTTATAAAATCTATAACTAAAATGAAATAAAATAATAACTATACTCTTTCGAATTCAAGGTATTTAATTCGAATTTCTCTAAAATATATGAAATAATTTTTGTATGCTTATAACTCAGCAGAAGTGAAACTTCCCTGGGAGTGCCTTAAAAATTCAATTGAACATTGTTTTTTGCAACAAAAGTTTTGCTCTTCTCGAAAATAATTCCAACCATAACCCCTCTTAAACTTCTTAAGTTTGCTACCCATATTGCAATGAATTATTTGTCTTCTGAATATTATTGAAATATAATTTTTTAAAAAATGGCAACCCTTCTACAAAAACGCTTTATCGACATGTGAAATCCCTTTATATTATTACCTGTATTGTAATGTTTTTCATTTCATATTCTTTTAATTAAAGATTTTAAGATACGTTGCACCTTACCAAAAATCACCTGAGCTGTTTTCCTTAAACTCCTTAGTTTGATACCTTCTCTTATCCATTTTCTTGGCTTCCAATTTTTAAACAGCTGACAATCCTTAACTAAAATATTTTCAACTTCCTTCTCGGTCTTCCTCAGACTTCCTTCTCAAAGTTAGTTTAGTCACGTCATTAGAATTAAAGCGAAATTGTTTTTTGTTCTTAAATAAAAAAAAATACTTATTTGCAAATGTAAGTTCTGCCATTTGAAGATCAACTTACATTAATATAGTATAATTCTTTAAGTATTCTTCTGTAGAATATAACGGCTGCATCTGCTTTTGTTATTGTTAGAATATCTGTGGTATATAATATATGTTATCTATGGTATATAAGTAAAAGATTCCATTCACGCCGATAATTGCACAAATTGAAAATATTATAAAAGAAATTAATATATTTTAATTTAACCCTTTAACCCTTTCGTAGAAAATTTCTAAACGCTTGTGCTAACTATTAAGCCAACATTGATCCAATATAGACCAACCGAATTATGTGGGGATAAAAATTATAATTCCACCAATGTTCAGAATTTTCAAAAATACTGAGAATATAGTTTCTTCTTAAGCAGTATCCGAGATTTTTAATTAAAATGAGTTCTGACCTTTTGAAACCTTCAGCAGTCCAGGCAAAACTCTTGATTTAGTTGTGGCCTTTCACTGAACTCTCTAAAAGGAATGTAATCTAATAATGCAATAACTGTAGTATTTTCAGTAATCGTAGCTGTATTTACATACAAAGAACTTCTAACTTTAGACAAATATACAATAATTCTGTGAAATTGCTCGGCGTGCACACAGAAACTTGACTCAGCTATACATACATATTTGCGTATTCACTTATACGAATATTCACAAAAATAAGAAGCAACTACTTATACATAAGAATGTATGTGTGTTTATGCTGAAGCAAACATTTTTCTGTCAGTCAGTAATGAACAGAGAACAACAAAATAGTACACACGTGTTGCCAGATCTAGCTGAAACGTGACTTATTTCTTATGACATCAGGTCATCAACGTGCTAATAGATACCGCTAGCTACCCCCACCAACACACATATGAGTAATACGTGCATTCGCCTGCATTTGTACGCATTTACATACAGATATGCATAGGTGGGTGTAATAATTGCATTAGGGTAGACTTCTAGGAAGCGTCGAGGCTCTCTTTCAAATAGAAACAAATATGCAATATTTTTTTCTAATCGAATCTATGGACTTTCTCTTGTACGCCACCTTTGAAGCATCATTTAAATCCTCTCCACTAGATTTGAAAATAAAGGCCGGTTATCGACAACTCAACTGACTTCTATCAATATGCTTCAGGGTTCATTGTTGCACAGTTCTTAAATAGAGTCTTTCAGGACTTACTGTATAGAACTAAAAACACTTTGGACTTTGACTAACTCAATTTAGTCGCAGAATAATTAGATTTTTAAGGCAATTATTGCTTAAAAAATCTTAAAAACTCAGTAACCAAAAATATCAAGAACACAGTTAGTATACCCCTAACAAATACAAAAAGAAGTGGTAATATGCCAAATATAACGTGTGTATGCATATTAAAACCCTTCCAGCATATTCCTAAGTGTTTGAGGTGCAACACTGATAACAGCCAATGGCAGCTGTCGTTACCTCAACAGCGTGAGCTTTAGCTAACGTCAATGTTGTGTCTGATGTTTTGTATTCTATTTAGCGTTGTTTCGTTTTTGTTTTTACTGTGCTTGCCACAATAAAATGGGCGCATTGTAGTCGCAGAAAAACTATAATGCCCCACATTTTTTCAAGAGCCTGTAGATTACGCGATGTTGGGATGATTTTGGACTCAAATCCACCGAACTCACGAAAACAAAAAAAATATAAAGTCTATAAAATAAATAAAAAAATGTTCTTCAGTGCGCTTATTGTCAATAAAAAAAAATATAATATGCCTTCAGTATTATGAATCATAAATAATTTTCTACTTTATGATGTTGATTGAAGTACTGATTATGGACCACACTACATTATGCAACACTATTATTTATTACTAATGCAACTCTGATTGTTCAAAAAAGTTATTAATGCGTTATACTAACGTTTAGGATTTATATTATTTTTAAACAAATCATAAAAAAATTTGCCCATAAATTTCCCATATTTTAAAGCAAAACTTATTTCACATTGAAAATATTTTAATTTTGAACAATTTGAGGAGTCACTGTACCGCTGTGAATTGCACTTGCCTATAAGTTACAATTTCACGATGTCATTTGCATAACATGCTGCCGCCAATGTAAACCTGAAGTAGCTAAATTCATGTTTATGTAGAGCATACGCTTGCACGTGCATTTTTCTATACAAGCGATACATTTTCCCACACACGCACACACATACACACACTCCTCCATGCGTGGTCATATCCTCTCTATGACTATTCATTTATTGTAACCGTTCTACTCTTCCTGCTGGGCTTTGTGTGCTTTATCTACTCGCTGTACTCGCAACTGCTTGTGCCATGTGTGTGTGTGTGAGTGTGTGGGGCAATTGCAGGCGCTGGTGGAGCTCGTATGGAGCTTGCGCCGCAGCGCAGGTGAAAATAGACTCGCGCGTGAAATGTTTTCATAAAATAGGCTCACAACATGTGAGCGCTGATTATACCGTAGAAATAGTAACAAACACACTAACACCACCATATCATAAATACATTGCCATCTCTTCTAGTTCATCAACCTCAACATTCTGCTATTTCTATTATTTATTTGTTGCATTTGTTGTTTTAAAACTTGTCGACTTCTTTCCATTTCCTTCTTCTAACAAATGCTCACAAAAATGCCGTTAGATCTCGCTTTAGTTTTTTAACAAAAGTTCTGTACTTTTGTCTTCTTCTTTTTATTGCAATATGGCCACGCTGACGCGCACACACTAAGCGCTGCAAACCTTTGTCTCCGCTTCGTTTCGAATTTAATTGCAAGTATTTTGTAATACCTGTTCATTACTGCAAACATATGGATAGCTAGTAGCGCATACATACATACAAATGTAGAAAATTTTCGAATTTTACTTTTAAACCAATTGTTTACATTTTAGATTCATTTTAATTACTTGCACCTACCCTTTGAATAATCGGTTTTTACAAGGTAATGAAGTTAGTATCGGTTATGTTAATTAAGCTATGAGTTGGCGTATAGATAATTACATAATAATAATATATATGTATGCATATATTTGCAAAAACAAACATAAATATTATATTAAATATTTTTTCTTTCAACAAATTCAATAACAGATTTTACTGAGTAAACTTATAATTTTATTCTTCTCCTTTCAGGTAATTGACTACCCACTTATTTGTTGCTGTTATTTATAACTGTTCGAGCAGTGTAAAAAGTAAGTACTGCACGAATTAATGTTATATAATACATGGACTGGAGGTAGTACATTTATCGGTTATACAGTTTGAGTAATCAAACTACACTAATGGATAGCAAACATTCGATAAATCACTATAAGTATACATCGATAAATATCGTTTGATAACTCACACTGGTCATGTGTCGTGAATTGGTCAAAAACCGAGAATATTATAACTGTTACTGCAAGAAAAATTCAAAATTAGTATTTTTCGCTCTTAAACAGATCAAATCGGTTGAAATTATATTTTATAGTAGTTGATTAACTACACCACAATGTCTGTTAAACTCAATAAGAAATCAAGGAAGCACATAAGCTACAAAATACATTTCTAGACAAATGTCTGATTCTGTAATTTCTTTATACCAACCCAATATATTTTCTATCTCCAAAAAAACTAAAAAAAAAAATTTTTTTTTTAAAAAAAAAGAGCAATCCAGCAACTTTTTTACTGTATGCTAATTCAATTTTCCACCAAGAAAAACTTTTGGAATTTCAACAATGCAAACTTCATTCTCAGTTAATAATTTTATCAATGCTGGGAATCAAATCCTTTTCCATACAAATTTTTCCGCATACTTTAGCGATGGATAGCAAAGTTGGTTACAACAAACACACTGGAAACGTTTGACATGCGACTACTAACTTTTACTGATTATCTCTGCAGCAGAAAAGTGCACACTCACATACACACGCACACATATGTGTCCTGTACGCATATGAGTCCTGTGACTCCGAGGTATGCCAAAAGCTTTGCTTGACTTCAGCTGTTTCTGTGCGCGCTTTGCTTATTGGAGCGACAGAATGCTCTTACTCAGCATTGAGTGCAAAGCAATTTTTAACGGTATTTTCTAGTATTTTGTTTCTTATTGTATTTGAAACTCCATGGCTTTGAGCTGTGCAAACGCTGCATCGCTTTCAAATGTCACTCGCAAAGTATTCCACACACAGTCACATGCAGACATCAAAGCAAGGGTGCCCATATGTACAAACGCTTATATACGGTTGTGTATATGTGCGCTTGTTTCAATGCGTATAAAGTGAGCGATATAACCGGCAGCATTCAAATCAAAGCGTGTACTGATAAAACAGTTAGACGAAAGTGGGTCAGGTGGATTCGAATCATTTGCCTTTATCCAAAGGAAGCTGGTTGTCTTTTTAAATCTACGCACAGCTAAACACCGGCTAGTAACAGGACGTTATTAAGTAGAAACTGCTGGCTCGAGATTGGCCTAACTTTGCAGTGAGCAGTAAAAATAGCTGTACTTAGTTTGTATTAGGATTGCTAAGTGATATTAAATTCAGGTTCATGTAAAAAATTTATTAAGGGTTAGATTTTGTTCTTCCTGTTATAGCTTTTATGGTATTTAATCCCAAAAACAAATAAAAAATTACTTATGTAATTTAAATATTTTCTAACGCACGTAATATAATTTAACTTTACATTTGAACACTTCTTTTATTCACTCATTTATATTTTGTTGAATTTTGCTTTACTCCATCGCCTTTTTTATTTTATTTTTTCTTAATTTCAATTGGGTAACTCTGGGAATCTGGTAACTCTCTCAAAAATAGCGTTTCAAGAAGAATTTTTCAAGAATTATTTGACTTTAAATATTTCATATTTCATAAACTTCTTGAAGGATTTGAATCAAATTGGGCCTTCAATGTTACTCCGAATCCTTCTTAGTACAACTTCAATAAAAAAATTACATTCCATTTTGCGTCTTTCTGAATTCTAGCCTCGATAACAAAGTTATTGAAGCAGCACCTTTTAAATCCCTGGTCCTCAGGGAATTGATCTTTAAAATGTTTTTGAAACTGATGTGTATCTTCACCTAGTCCACGTATTCTTAATAACACTTTTTCATCCTTGTTTTCCTCTTTATTATTTTAATATTTTCGAATTCTTGCTGCAACATTTGGCAATAACATCGCCTTGAAAATGAAATAAAAAATCTAAGTTTAATAACAACATTGAACTTGAAGGCCATAAGCAAGGCCAATAACTCATTTTATGGACATATCTTGCATTTTTAGTGTTATTTATTTTTCGAAATTTCGAAAATTCCAAATTCCTCTAATATTTCCCATATTTTGCATTCATCATACGCCCTGTCTTGTGTTTGCCTATGCAAACAGTGTCGTGCCGGTGTTGGTGAATTGCCACAGAAACCGTTGATTGACATTCGAATTTGTCATTTATTGCTTTTTCGCTTAAGTTCAATCATAATTGTTGTTTTTATAGTTGATGGTCGGTAGTAATATTCGGTGAGCCATGTGTGCAAGTAAATTGCTATTCACATTTGGCAACAAGACAAACTTACTCTTCGCACTTCCGACCGCCTCGTCCGTACGTGACTAAAGTGCCCGCTTCAACCAAACAACCAAAGTCGCTGAAGACGCGATTACAAATTTTTCACTTATTGACAATCATACTTATTCACATTCCAAAATCATAATTGTACAACTGCTGTTATTTGTTTACATATTAAATTTTGTTCACATTTAAATTTTATTAACATATGTATGAATTATATTCGCAACAAAATTTAAAATTTATTAGTTTCGAATGTGAATAACTGTTCCAATGTAAAACTATTTTATGAATTAATGAAGAAGATTTAATGAAGAAATATATCCTGTGAATCTTAAAATGCTGAAATTCTTTTTCTATTTGTGATATGGGTCTAGACGTTATAACACAAATGGAAGATCTCACACCTTTTAAGTCGTCTTCGAAAGGCAGAAGGAATTTTTTTTCCACTTTGTGGTCTCCTGAGGTGCAATGGCTATTAGAAAAGGCTTGTTTACGATAACACTTTTCACAGATTTCTCAAAAAAATAGTTGTAGTTGTTATCATCAATACCAATGTCGACCATCCCTTTTAAAAATATGAAAGAAATGAATACATTATATAATAACGGCATTTATTTCCTGGAGCTGATGAGGAGGGTAGTGTCAAATTCAGTAGGAAAGTTTTTTTTTTCAACTTGCCTCTTCAGAACTTTATGCTTATTGATGAGAAAAGCTTTCACAAGCGCTTTTATTCAGACTTTTTTTAACGTAATTTATTTCCTAGAGTTGGTTAGGAAGTCTCTTAAAATTTTTCGTTCCTAACTTACCTATTCGGAAATAGTATGTAATGAAACTCATTGAATTGAAATGAAATCGAATACTTCATCATCGATTGAGTAAAACTTTCACAAATGCTCTCTTTGTTTTTCTCTTTGAAAAGTTTAGTTGGCTAGAGCTGGTACTATGCGTGAATCTAATAGAAATGTGGACTGAAATGTTTTAGTAGAAAGTAAGATGTTTCTGGAAAGTTAATTACCGAAATTATTTCCCAAAGGAAATTAATAGTACTTTGAATGAAAGTGATAGTCGATTTTCTTTTCACGAATGTTTTTTGCCATTACAATTGATAACTCACTTCCGATTACATTTTTAAGTACAATATGTATATTTCTTATACATTTATAGTCTCTTTTTTTTGCAAGAATGTACTAATAAATGTCTGACAAGTGCTGTTATCCAAATTATTTATAAGCTTTGTGTGAGTATAAATTAAAATTCTAAATTTCATCATAAATTTCTAGAAATAAGATCAAAAGTTATCTTTTAATTTATGCATCTGAGGTCACCCTGACGGTTGTGCAACTTTTCAATTATGCTTGCAAGTGCAATTTAGAATCAGCTCTATAACTCAGAGCTATATTTGACTAAACATATAAAAGTTTAGAACAAAAATTTTAAAGTTAAATGCTATGCACACAGGACACCAGCAGTCCGAATGGCACATTTACATATATTTATGCACGTAGGTATAATTAAAATGGCAAAACACATATTTATTATGGATATATGTTTTTCTAGTGAATTTAATTCTCTAACAATAAGGAGAGAGAATTTTCAACGGAACCAGAAAAAGTTTTACTGTTAGTGCAAATGAGTGTAGACCAACTGAAGTTATTTACTTTGCAACAATCTACACAACTATTATTAAAAGGAATTATTTAATACACTTGTGTTAATTTAGCCAAATTGACAGCATATTGAATATTTTGAAAATGAGATATTTTCAGCAATTTAACCTCCATGAGTGCTCAATTTACCATACAATTAGTTAATTGCCCAAGTAGTATATAGTTGACAATAAATTGGTGTAAAAGTGGAAATGAAACCCAGACACCAATGATCAATGACAAAAGAAAACATCTGCTCAGCGATAAAATCAAATATCTTCAAAATATATAACCAAAAGCCCGGACGTTTTGTTGAAATTTGCAATTAAGGAATAATAATTTAAGGAATAATTACTAGTGAAGTCTTTTTTTTTTTGGATATAAAGCCCAATTACCATCTTTTGTATCGTTATCGGTAGTACTCGGTTGTATTGTTAGCAAAAGTTCAATCTTTCTGTTGACAACTAACAAAATATAATTTATATTTAGCATCTTATACACTTGAGTCTTAGACAGCTATCAAATTTAATTACTTAAGCTAAATGTAATACCTTTGAACACCAAAGGCCGATTAGACAATTTGAAACTTCATTGTTTCAACCAATCGACCTTTTTGAACATGGTAATGCCAATTAAATTAATTTTATATAGGGTTTGGATTAATTGTCTGTGTTTTTTTATTTTATTATCACATTTATTTATTATTTATATATAATTACATTTATTAACAAAAAAAATAACCAAAAATATCAGTAAACAAAAACGAACGCAAATAACTACTATAAAGTGTATGTGTAAGTACCATTATCATTAGGGGTTCCTACAGTGAAAACTTCAAATAATTTATTTTCATGTACGCTTTCTGCTTCACCTTACTCCATAGGGGTATACATTAGACCAACACGCCATAATAGTGATCAAACGATCACAATCAGTTTTGGAATATTGATAATTTTCTACGGTACTGAGTAATACCGTGAAAGACCAAGAAATATTCATTTACTAACAGTTTTTTCTTCCGTTTAGCACTATTTGCATATATACTATATATGAATCTGATTATACAGCATTAACATTCTAAAGGTTATATTTAGTTTGGTATATCCGGAGAATGCAAAATGCATTTCAATGGCAATTGCACTAATTGCAGTTAGCAATCTACACCCTTTACAAATGTTCGGAAGGTATTCCCATAATATTTTCCAATTTTGCTCACCACTGATATTTACAAAAAAAAAATAAAAAATTACTAACAATCTGAAAAGGATCGGTTCTATTTCTTGCAAGTATGGTATCGAAATTTCTTCGGCGCATTCTACTTATTACTAATCATAAGTAGAATGCGATACTGACCCACCCTAATGTACTTACATACAATATTTTGCAGACTTTTTTTTTTAGTTATTTTCTTAGTTACACATGTATTTGTTTACCTGTTGGCTCTTATTTCGTTTTTGTCGCCACCACAAAACTAATTAAATTTTATGTAATTAGTTTTGAACTCAAACATTTCAAGGTACATTGTTTTCCGAAAGGTGAGGAAGCAGGAACAAACTTTCAATTACACTTACACGCAGACCACCCATTCATAGAAGGTAAGAGACGTGTATATATGTATATATAGAAATGTATAAATGTGAATAGAATTATTTCAGTGCATGCTTGCGGGTGTTATTATTAGGAAAAAAAAAGAACTTGGAAAAGAACTTTTCATGAAAAATTTATATAAGGATATAATCACATAAACATTTTTGGTAAATTTTTCTCAGCAAAAATACTTAATACTCAGTTCAAAATCAAAATAAATGTTTTTCTCCATAATAAAACTTTGAATGGTTTTTTCTTGATAAAATAGTTCCAAAATTAGTTTCTAGCAATTTTATTAAATTATAATGCTTTTCAAAAGATAACATAGAAATAGAAGACTTTTGTGGCCCATGAGGGGATCGAACCCGCGACCTTCGCGTTATTAGCACGACGCTCTAACCAACTGAGCTAATGGGCCGTGCAACATCCATCGTTTCTAAGAGCACTACTTAAGTGTTGTTTCTTAAGCAAACAAATATTATTTTACTCTAGCATATAAGCGTAAATATAAACCCACATTTATATAATACTTTAAATAAATTTAAAACTTTGTGAATCTCAAGTGTCCATTCAAGTGATTAAGGTGTAATTTATTATTTCAACTAATCGATAGCTTATCACTAACTACGTGCGATAAACAGTATGTAAGACATACATACATACTTACGATATAAAAATAAGTGCACATATGTGTTTATTTGCAATAATATATCTATATATAAATAAATATGTACTTAAGTAACACATACTTCAAAATAATTTCATGGACTTCACTGAAATAAGTTCCAGTCGGGACCCGGGACTCGCATGTTTTGTAGCCTCCGTTTGATTTATTAATGATTTACGCATTTAAATATTGATTGTTGAATTATTTTCAAAAATTTCAGCAGTGAAAATAACAGTGTTTTCGGACAGCTATTTTTTAATAGGTTCACTAAATTTGCAAACTCTGCTAGCTTAGAAACTGTCGAGGTAATTTTTTATTTTAATGATAACTATAGATGCGCATATATGGACCTGGATTTAATCCTAATTTCAATCAACATAAAAAACATATTCTAAATAGTGATCGTTCCTCGGCTATTGCCAGCTTCTCATCAAAGCTCCCTTATCCATTCAGAGTCGTATGTTTGCATAGGTATGTATATACAATATAAGCGTATGAAATGCACTCTATAACTGACAAAAATGGAAAAAGGATATTTTGATAGTGTTGTTATTGTAACAGTACATTTATCGCCCCTATATTCAGGTCTTTTCATAACACAGGTGATTGCGTCGGACAAAACCCCAGGAAGCTTTCGGTTTCAATGGGTTGAGTTTATAAAGCCTCCGATGGGTTAAATCTCAGATAGTTAAGCAAATAGAGGATGTTGTTGCTGCTGTAGCAACATGAAATGTTCCCTAAATAGATTTAAGGAATTCTGCTGAGAGGACAGTCCTGGCCGGATATAAATCCCGGTCTGTCTTGGTGACATAGACGCGACTGTCATAGAAACGAACGAACGTGCTGCAGACTTCCTCATGCTGAGCATGTATGGGAACCTATTCGAGTTTCTCCAAAAGATGTACAAGCTTAGACTATGGAGGCAACCAGTTAAATAGGAGTAGGCATGGGTAACCTGTACACCGGGGGTGTACGACAAGGTGTTTTACTCTTAAACGATGGGGAAAACGTCCACCAGGAACAGTGTTGTTCTGCCATTTGCTTAGAGAGGGAGCGACTGAGTCCTCGTGTAAGACTTTAAATCGCACCTGGCATAATTCAAAAGTGATTGTGTGTTGCTGAATCTCTTCTTCCAACTGACTGAGGTGCCTCTTTATGCTTCACAGAGGCGGAGTTCTCGACAAACAACAACGATATTACCCAGAGAAGAGAACATTTTGTTTCTTGACGGGAAGCATCTCTGCGTCATCTACCATGTGTTGTTATTCGACTGATCATAAGAAATCATCCAGTGGCAGTACGGAGAATAAAGTACTAACAAACTCTTTACTATGGACCAGCCCATAGGAGTTTGTGTATAGCTTGAGAACCGAATAACTTGAGAACCTTGCTCGGCTCTAGATCCTTCAGGAGCTAGCGATTAACTAGTACATTTTTCACCAGTTGCATTAAATTCCCAATTAATAAATTACATACAAATTAAATTCGTAAGGCGTACACATTTGTGTTTGTATGTAATTATGTCCCTGCAAGCAAGCTGCAGATTTAGCTTTCACTTGTGGCAAACTGAACAAATTGCGATTCCAAATATAATGAGCCAAAAACTAAACGCATACACAGATGCATTCATTTAGACACTCGTAAATAGGTCACACGCTCATAGGCCAGTTCGTAGACACCCTCACATCACTCGCACATTTGTTGTTTTTATTTTTTCATTTCTTGGAAAAAGTCAGCGCCATCGTGTCGCAAAGGCCAATTCCACTTACAATCCGTATAACTTAAAATATAATATATGTATATGGAGGGGAAATATGTCCAACGTATGCACACATGCATACACACAAACGCATGCAATTACATTAGTTTACTTGCATGCTTTTATCCAACATCTAGATGCCTAAGTAACGAAAACAATTACCAGAGCGTTTTGGCGACCATTGGCACAAAATTGAAAAACAAAAATAGCAACAAAAAAGTTGCTGGCGCCCACCGAGCGCGTGCAATATGAGGCTATGCGACAGTTCGCTTAAGGGTCAAGTGACACAAAGCGTTCAGTTTCATTACACACTCTGGAGCAGGAGCGTAGCGCGGGGAGCGGCAACAGTTTATGGATTTTGTTAGCAAATGATTGGTGTACGCAGATAAATGTATGGCTGCTTAATTGCTTTTTAAAAGAGTATGAGTGTACAGTATTCACATGGATCGGGGTACTACCACACAAAATATATGTATGATCGTACTGGCATTGCAAAATAAGTGACATTCATTAATAACAACTTGGTATTAAGCTGAGCGTGACAAAAAAAAACTACTCAAGAGCAATCTTCTGTGTTCTGCAATCTTCAGTTTAGATTATCTACTAGTTTAGACCTACCAATCCATATTAATAGAATTGTTTTTTAGCATCTGAGAAGCAATGTAAGATTACTGTTAGTGGAAACAGTGTTAGAAAACAACATAATACTCTCGCTTCTCGCTTCTTCGCTTCTTTATCTGTAATATTTTTTTAACCTTTTAGGAATTCAGCTATCCTTAAATAAGATTAAACGCAGTTCAGTGGCATCCTTCATTACAAACCGAAGCTATTTTTGCATCACTTACTGTTAAATACTCTTTGCAGGGATATGAACCAGTTAACGCGTTTTGCTGTATCAAGTGTTTTTCGCAAGTGTGACATACTGAACTTCATTGATAGCTTTGTAAAGCGCCATGTAAAGTTTGTCAGCTAATCTCAGGTACATACTATACAACTTTCAACTAGTTTTACAACTGCTTTGTCCCGAGGGATTATATCTTATAAAACTTTTCCGCTATATTCAATATGCACTTTTTTATATATCTGAAGGCCAAGAAAACATTAGTCAGTCATATCATCGTTATATAATCATATACAATCAAGAAATATGTATATGCAACCTAAGATCAAATCTCGACTGCGGGGCATACAAAATTGCAGAAAGGTTACTGAGGTCTACTGAGGAAATTTTCTTTGGAGTATATATCGGAAATGAAAAACTATTCGGAAAGAGTTAGTTGCGTTCGAAGTCCTAAGAACCGAATAAACCGACGGAACAAACCTTTTTTAGTGCTCTCTATGAACACAAATATTTTTAAAATTCTATATTTTTTAACATTAGAATAAATAAAACGGACATGACTGTAGCATAAGTAGGCAACATAAGCATAGCAGTCTGCTTATGTGATATATTGACGACCAGTATGCTCTAAACTTCCTATTACGTTTTGCAATCATTGAGCAAACTGTTGCTTAGTGTAAACCCGACGTAAGTATTTGCACGAGTATGTTCTCATAGCAACTTTCAAATAAATAAAGTTCACATCACATGAAAGTAACTATGCCAAAGTTTTTCTTCTTCTTTTCTGTTTTTTCAACTTTAGCTGCCTTTTATAAATATTTGCCCTCTGTGTATGAACAAAAGTATCCGCAGATGCAAGTAGACACATACATACATATGTAGATACTCGTATTTATTTATCTCTCTACGTTCAACGATTAATCAAACTACACAGCAGGGAAATAAGGCGCTCAGCATCACAAATTACTTCATATAATTTCATGGCTCTTCTCTATTGAAATGTAGCTGAAATAATTAAGATATAAAGTGGCTTCTTTATTCATTGGAGGTAAAACAACATACATATTACCACTAATTAACGCATTAGTATTAGTTAACGGAAATATCCCATGCATGATTTAGATTTACAAATTGACCCGATTGATGGTCCAATGTGCATATTCGACGAACAAATCTTGCCCTTCGAAGATATGCGATACATCCATTGGTGTAGCAAAGAACCAACCGACATTTCTCAATACAATAGAGAAATTCCGAAATATTTTTTATTTTTGCGATTTGAGTTGGGCATTTTGTTGTTATGACTAATATATACACTCACGATTCGTCGCCCATTATGACACATTTTTGTCATTCAGCAGCTCTTGATGCCACTTGCGAAATGAGTTCGACCTCTTTCTACTCTATCCCTATTTGATTATACCGGTCCGTATTAAACCAGTTATTTATTCGATGCTCTACTACCTAAAGTTAATGGATTATTATGGATGATTAGACCAGTACAAATAAACTTTAAGACTTATGATGTGGCAGCTTCTCTTCGGAACATCCGACAAATTCGAAAATAGCACTTTGCCACGCTCAAAACAACACGCAAAAAGTAGATTGGGCGGAGAAATACAATCACAAAGTTCGTAAATAAAAAAAATAGACAGTATTTCAAAGGTTTCATCTGCCGCTTGCCCTTAAGTTCGTTCTCACTCAATAAATTATCCGAATTCTTCGCGCCAAACCAAAGCGATACTTTAAAACTGTGAAAAGTAAGCAAAACACCGGTTGAGTGTTTCTTTGCGCCTGGTCGAACGCGCTTGATATGAGATACGCGCCACCACTTAAAATTGAACTTACTACTACCACCTCCTCTATGCATTCTGTGACACGGTTCAAGTAGTATCATGTACATATGTATGGTTTTTATGTTTTATGCTCAAATGTGTGTTTATTTCAATGCGCGACTAATTATGCGCTTACGGCCGACGTGATCTTGTGGCGCGCAGCGGTGAAGCTCAAGTTCACCAGTTTTACCTGTCGATTGGCTACGCTGAAACACAAGATGAGACGAGTATCTTTTGCGGTTGTTGTTGCTGCCGTTGCTGTTGTTCCGCCTGAATGAATTGGTTGGGTTCAAGTTGACAACAGTCAGGTTAACAACAAGCACTTTGCGGTTATAGGCAACGATGTGTGATGCTGTGGCAAGTTTGCTTTTGCTTGGTAAATCCATTTTTTCTTCTTTTCCATGTAACTCAATAATTATTTATTTGTAGTCTTTTTGGAATTTAACCCTTTTCTACCCACAATTTCTTGCATTTCAATTTCTGTGTGGCCGTTAGCGGTTGACTAGCTTGACCGCAAACATTTTTTACAGATATTTGTAGCGCATTCCGATCGGCGCAGTCGCTCCAATTGCTCCTGTTACAAGCATGCAGGCGCGTCACAACTCAAACTACTCGGTGTGTGTTGCACTAAATTAGTTTTTGTTTGCATTTCCCCTGACCAAGCGTTTTCTCGTCCGTCCGTCCGTCCATGATACGAGTATCCCGCCACTCGATCTGTCACATCGGCAGGCCGGTTTCTGCTTTCGTCTCTTTGTGCGCCCGCATAGTTTGTCACTTATGTTCTTTTCATGTTTAGTCTTTCACATGCTTTGGTTTGGTGTTGTTGTTTTTTCATATTCTTGTTTCTTGTTTCCACTTTTGTTTTTAGCGCGCTTTTGATGCGTTTTTAATTGGCGGAGAGAATGTGCGGCACAATCTGCCACCAGCCGACAACAAATGATGAGCGGCGACAATTGAGCCCAAGCGCATCGATGCACCTCGCGCCGGCTGGCAGGCTGGCAGGCTGGCCGGCTGGCTGCCTATCTTCTGGCTGACCGCAATGGATGCGAACGCCACGACACCGCCGCCTTTGTGGTTGCCGCGTTGCGCGCGACGTTGTGTCGCTGCGCGTCCGTCTGGCTGGCATTCTGTTTGTCTGCCTGATTGCCTGCCTGCTTGTATGTGCACTGCAAATGCAATGTTTCATTTCATAAAATTGCGCTTGACTTGGCGCGCCGTACGCGGCAGCTGTCAGCTGTTGAGCCGCTGATTGTTTGCGCGCCTTCACCTTCACCTCCGCCCATACACCAAAGCGGCTGTCTAACTGGCAGAACAAGTGTTTTTATGTGTAGTTTGACTGAGATGCTTTTTGTTTTTGTTGCCTCTTTTGTTTTATGTTTTTCGCATATATTTGGTGCTATTGTTGTTTTGCGGCCTCCGTTGTTTTGGGGCTTCCTAGGCGCTTTCGAGCAAGTCGGGCGCCCAGCGTGGAAAGTGTGTGTGTGTGTACGGAGTGTGTGAAGGTGTGAGTGCAGGCTGCTTGTTAAGCGTCACATTCGCCCCACCACCAACACCTCCACCACTTCATGCTTGATGATCCGTGGCACTTGTATGGATTTTTATTATGATGTGTGTGGCTACCGTATTGTTGTTGTTGCTATTTTGCTCTTGCGCTTAGTTACTATGGTTTCTGGAGTTGTTGCTGTTATTGCTGCATTTACAGCTACTGCGATTGACGGCCGGGCAGGCAGTTACTCAGCCAGCAGCTGATATGCGCGAGTCTCATTACACAGCGCTGTCGCCGGCCTGCGCTCGCCTGCGCTCGCCAGCCACCACGTGCTGCAGTAATGTGTGGCCTTTGTTGTGGCAACCGCCGTCACTGCTGCCGGTTGCTGTTCGCCTGGTATGCAACATGAATTATCATAATCATTTTACTGCGGTAGTAACTAGTCATCTGTTGGTCTGGTAGTCTGGTGGTTGTTGGGGGGCTTGCATTCTGTATGTGCATCCACTTGTTGTTGCCCCGTTTCTCTCACATTGTACACATTTTGATATTGTTTTTGTTTTCGGTGCGGTTTGAAATACTTACTTACTTCTCCGGAAACTATTTGAAGCTCACAATTGATAATGAAACAAACCGAAAATAAAGATTTCTTCAAGGCAGCCGCGGAGAAAAACACGCTTTGTGGGCTGTTCTTTCCATGTTGAAGTGCCAATATATTGAGATATATTCCTGTTTGCTGACTAAACAGTTAAGAGTGAGAAATATTTGTAAGAAATATGTATATGTACACAGGTTGTTCTTCTAGCGATCCAAAAGTTGTTCTGACAAAGCTCGTTCAAGTTTCAAGTCCTTTTGTTCCAGTAACAAAAATTATTTATTATGCTTCTGCGTGGCTATTCGTTGACCGAAATAACGTATCTATCTAATTTTCCTAAAGAAAATTGCGCAAATGGTGTCACGCCTCTCAAATAAGCAGTCATTTTCATTTCGTTCCGTGAAATATTTTCAGTGGAGAAATAGTTATCACCTTAACAAACACTAGAAAGCAAAACAGATGTATAGTGTTGAATCAACGCCAGAGGGAATGTGGGTAAACGAAATAATCTCTATTTAATTATGCCAAGCTATTAGGTTTATACCAGTTGCTTGTTCGATCTGAAATTCATTAAACTCTAATTCTAAAAGAATACTTAAATATAATAAAAATAAATATGTACATTGTCAACATTAAGCAAACGGCACATAAATCATAATTAATGATACCCCTGTCACAGGATTAAGAAATATCAGCTGACCAGCTGAAGCAATTAAATTATTACCGCTTGAGCAAGAATTGTGTAATTGAGTTGCTTGCCTAACACATTTTTGTTGTAACAGAAGTTGTATGTAATTGTTATATGTAGCATTAAATAGCGTGACGATTATCGGCTTAAATCAGTTACTAATTGACAGATTTATCAAACGAATATAATCGGAATCTATTAAACGGATCTAAAGAAAACCAAATATAAATAAATCAAACAGCATAAGCAGGCAAATCCACTATTAAAAACGGTTATGCGATATTTCTTTTCATTTTCTGTGCTGCCACTGTCAATACGACTCGAAAGGGTGCCGCGAAATGATCGTGAAACAATACTTTTGGAAAATAAATGTAAAGTAATAAAAGCCTCAGTAAAGTGCAAGCTTGATGTTCGATATTATTCTTCGTTGTATAACTGAAATTGCCCAAACGTCTTTTGCATCGATGGTTGGCACCAATTTCATATTCCTGACAACTTAAACATCTTTTTCATTTTGCTGTCCTCCTTTCTCTGCTATTACAGGTGGTTAGAACCCACAGCAGTGCAAAACTTTAATATAATTAACCTGAAATCCGATCAAGAATTATTTACTTTCTGGTGACGATTTAAATAAACTAAACGCTTGACCGAATGAGTTGCATATAATCGATAACAAACTCTCAAAACGTTGCCAATATTTTGATCGGCCAAAATGATTTCAAGTAATCGATAACAATATATTCGGTAATATGAAAATGTTCGATACATTAGAGATCGAGACCAATTTCACGTCAACAATATTTGAAATTCACCTTAAATCAATGGTTTGGTCGAGTCGGAGCCATAATGCTAAATGCAAATTCATTTGGTCAGCACAATCAATGTTGAAAATCGAATGCAACGATTATAGTGACAATAAAAATGTACGAAAAAGATTATCGAAAAATATATCAATGAAAGACATCCATCAAATCATGGCAAAAAAGACCAAATCTGAATATCAGAACAATACTACAAATAAAAATATCCAATGTCAAATTTATGAAATATTATAATTTAAAAAATTTCAGAAATAAAATAATAATTATTACCCAAAAACTAAGGTTTAATGAAAAAATTTTAAATTTAAACTAATGAAAAAATATTTTTGATATCAGATTTTTTGCGCTTCTTTTTGGCATCAAAAATTTATGTATGCCAAAAGTATTAATAAACGAATTCAAATATCGGTAATCGATAAATTTTTTAAATGATAAAAGGCGGAGCGTTTTGGAGAACCCTTTATTTTGTGTTTATCTTTTAATTAAATGAACCAAATGAAGTGTACAGCAAGAAATGTACAGATAATAAACATGCATTTTAAATTGTTCTTCTTGTTTTCAACTCGTTTGCATTTTTTTTTTTTCGTTCTCTCAGTTTCATTTTATTTAATACTTAATTTTATTTCTGTTCACTTGCCATATTTTGCAACGAGTCATTTGACATTTGTTACTGCACTGCATTTCTGAATTTGCATATTTAGTGGTGCCACGAGCACAGCACCGCACCATCGGTCACCCGCCAGCGACGACCGTGCGAATTCCCGGCATTACTCAGCTCCGGCTCTGCTGCTGCGGAAAGCGACAAGTCGTTGCGCTGTTAGCAACGAGATCGCGTGCAAGAAACAATTTATTACTTATATTTACTTGAATTTGAATTCCTATGCATATGGTGCATATACAAGTCAGATTGTATGTGTGTGTGTGTGTGTGTGTGTGTGTATTGGTACGTGATTTCGGTGCATGATTTGACATCAATTTGTTGTTCTAACAACTGATTTGAATTGCTCGAACGCTGTGGCATGCCTGTGACGTGCGGCCATTTGTGGCATTCGAATGTGGCTGTCTGTCCGATGTATATGTATGTATGTTTGTACATGTATGAAATTCATTCAAAGTCCGATTATCGGCACTCGCTGTTGTCAGATTTTAATTAATTATGCGTCATCAATTAATGCACTAATTTTAATTCAATTAATTAATGCATTTTAATTTTACCGTTACATTTACTTTCTCATATTCGAAACTTGCTTCTGCGTCGCGTAATCTTGCTCGTAATCTTATAAATATCTCAATATGAGTATATAAAGTCATCACATTTAACCACATAATTAATTTTCATTGCCTCCTTGTAATTAGTAATTTACAAATTAGTGCAGTGTCAATTTTTTTATTCAATTTTGTACATTTCATGGGATATTTTAATGGCTTTGATTTTTGGCAATTATTCACAAAACGAACAGGCCAATTTTCTTGCGTATTGTTTTAGCGATTAATCACTCACTGTAAACGCCATTTGGCGTTTATTATATTAGGAATTTTATTTATTTGTTTGGCATAGCCCAGTGTTGCCAGACTGCCAGAACGAACTGCAATTTGTTTAAAGACAGATAGTAGTTTCTCACTATGAAGACTCTTTTTTTTTATGCCACCAGCAAGAATTAAAGACATACCAAGTGGGCAGATTGGAAATAGTAGACTGGTAACTCTTTTAAATAATTAAAGTTTGGCGATTTTAAACGAAATATCCGTAAATATTTTACCATATATAGTAGCCAAAAATCGAGTGTTTTCGAATAATCATTAATCGATTTATTAAGACATTGTACCAATACCAGACTAGAGAGTGCTTTGAAAATTAATAAAAAACCGTTTTTTCAGAACAATATTTCGAAATAGAAAATATGATAGCCACACATTTCATAGTCCCACAGTCCCACAATTCAGTTATTCGTCTTCGTATTTAAATAAGCATAAAGAAACCAAAATATTCTTGAAATATAGACATTGCACCTTTTGGGGGAAATCATTCATAGAATTCCCGCTATTATATAAGATCAACAAAATTGAAATAAGGATATGTAAATACATACAAAGTCCTACAGGTTTATACCTTATATACAGGTTTATACAGGACAGACCAAGCCAAAATAAGACACATATGACATCAGTGCAAGGAATGAATAGGTATTTGAAATATGAAGCACATACATATGAAATACATACATATGTACATTTAGAAAGTGAAAAACTGCGCGAGAGGAATTTCCGTGTTTTTTCAGATGTTCAAATTAAGTTTTAAAAAAGTTAGTAATATTCACATATGTGTGTGTTCATTCGGGTGCACCATATGAGTATATACTATATCTGTCTGTATGTATCTACTTGTCTAACGTTCTGCCACATTCAACTGTCACACGTCATTTGCGTTTGTCAGCCTACAGCAGCACACACACACACACACACACAGTCACGCATACGCGGGTATTTGCATATTAAGTGAGTACATTTGTGCATACGCCCGCCTCTTTGAGATTTGTGACAACTTTTAAGCGGCAAATCGTCGCGTATTTTGTCGTGAGAAAAATTAAATTCACTTGTGTCAATTTTCGTAAGCAAATGCACATAACTGCACTTATTTCATACTTACTTAATTAATACATACTTATTTATATTATTATATTATATATATATGTATATATATAGGGAAATATATGGACGTCTGCCACTTCCAAGCACCGTGGTAACTTACCAAGTAGATGTTAATAAAAGATAAAATTTCGAATAATTTTTGGAACTGGAATTATGTCTGGAACCAGTTAATCTAATTTTAATACCACTCGATCTATTTAACTTAGATTATAGTATTACACCCAAGAAATTGAAAAATGTCAGATTTCTGTAGTACTTCCTTACTTTTGAAGATATCGATATTTGAAAAAAAAAACTTCTTGGCTGTTTCTAGCTTTGAGAATTTACAATTACCTTTTCCTTTATTCTCTCCCCTATACTAAGAAGTTTGTGGCTAGTATGCAGCTTAAGATTTGTAGCGGGTATGATGCCGCTGTTAGAGATCATAATTCTGATGATACTTGACTCGATCAATTGATCAGTTATGAATGAGGCTCATTGAGAGAGTACCAATTATTAGAGTAGCGATTCCTGAAATAAAAAAGGAAAATTATATTATTCTCTACTTCTACGACCCAAAATCCATAATATGAATCATGATTATTATCAAAGAGATCATCTAGAAATTTTATACCTATTGGAGACGGTCAAATCTCGTCGCATTGAGCCAAGACGGTTGATTTGTCAAAAACTTTAAGATAAATAGAACATAGAGGATTTTAGGACCACCCTTCTATACTTTCACACTTGCCCATCCATTAATTATCGTTAATTTACCTGTGACAATTTTCTTCAAGCAACTAAAATTCGATTTATGTTCACACGACTGCTTATTTATACATATTTATGTACTTATTTATAAGCATGTACTTTCATTTCTGATTTGTGTAATTTTACCATAAATATTTTACATTTCTCATTTTCAATATTAATTTAAATACTTGATTTGTATTCATGATTTTGACGTTAAAGCAGCGTAAAATGTTGACCTTCGTTTAAAATTCTGCAATATAAACAATTTATTTTTGTTTATTTTAAAAATTATATTTTTTACGGTTGAATTATTAGGATTAAAAATAAAATATTGAAATTCATCCAATGTTGCAGCTATTTTGATATATTTTAAATATATGCGCTTAAATAAACATAAATTTTTTCAGCAAATTTCAGCAGTTTTATTTATGTATTTTAAACAGTATTAGAAAAAAGTTTAAATTTTATCAATTGTATTTTCTTTACCGACTAATGAGTAAAAGTGTAATATTGGTAAAATATGGATATAAATTGTGCTAATGCTAAAAAATGTTTCCAAAAATGTATTACAAGTGGCCAAAATCTGTCCGTATTTGAATTGAAATGAACTAATTAAATATTTTTTTACCCATTTTAAATATTAAAGTTATTGTGCCAGTCCTCCTGTTTCCTATTCTAGACTCAAGCTACAAAATTAACACGAAAGTTCAAACACTATAAATTAAAATACATCTTTTCAATATAATTAAAATTTAAAAATGTTTTTGTAATTCTTATGCTTAATTGTTGCTTAATTGTAGGAAAGTTACCTAAAAACACTGATATGTGATGCTATTAGCATGACAACACGGGGCGTGTGAGTGATTTTTTAAGTTCACTTCAGTTTGATATAAAATTTCATTGATTTCTAAAAACAATTTTATGTGAAACTAATTTTTAATTTCTTATAATTATTTAACGAAATAATTTATATTGAGATAAGCTAGTAAACACTTATATAGGTGATCTTTTTCCTAATACTAAAATAATATTGGAGCCTTTGGAAGAAAATGAAATGAAAAGTGAAAACATAAAAGCTGAGTTTGCAAAAATGAATAAATAAATAAATAATCAATGTGTGTACTATGTATGAATGCAAATACAAATATATATAAATAAGGGCATATTACTTGGTGTTTTAATAAGTTCTTTTATATAGACGATATATTAACTAACCCATATTTTAATATGAACATTAAGAAGTTGGCCAACCTTTCTTGGAATTATCAACGAACACTATAACAAACAAATGTGCAAAACACGGTATGGAAAGTGAAAATCTGTTGTAATTCTTTAATTCTCCTAAGTAATTGCTTTGGTTTATTTGTGTACAATTCTTCAAGAAACTTCTCAAATAACTCCAGCTTTATGTGCAATTTCTTAAGTTGACTGGAAGATATTTTTGAACTATTTCTTTGATCTCCGACACATCCCCTTTACTTTTTTATGAACTGCTTTGGCAACTTCAACTTCTCTATACTGCAGCTGTAAACTAATATTTTGTGTAATTACGAAATTTGATCTTATAATCGCCAAAGCAGAAATAAATTGTGATGTTTGCAAGGAGAGAGTGAAGCATACGCCTTTAAATAAATACCCTGCCATTACGTTGATGTTACGTAGCTTAAGTAAGGGCAGTCCAAAATCAACCCTAGATAGCAGTTTATTTTATTAAAAATTTTTACTAATATCCTTTATGAGGTTATAGCTACTAGAATTTTCACTCATAGTTAGCTCATCCATTATACAAATTTCCACACTTAAAAATATGCTAAATAACGTTGCCTACATTTAGGCGTGATGGCACAACAGCTGTGGAAGAGTAGTACATTTGCATAAATATTAAAAAATAGTATATAGAAATTGAAATCTTTGTCACTATCACTTATCTTTGTTACACTTTAAAGCTTGAGCTAAATGTATTCCAAATATTAATACAACATCATACCACACCATAAAAAATTTAAAAAATCCAATATGCATGTGCATAAGCAATCTTTATTAACAGATCGCTTACCTACCACAATAAGTGGTATGCAACAATTTTGAAGGGTAGTGAGAAGCGGCAGCCTTAATATGTAGCAACGAAATCATATAAGCATCTTTACTAGTAAGAGAGGGTAGAGAAGTGAAGATAACACATATACCGCATTAATATTATCTGCTGCTACTACAATTCGGTTAAAAATAACGAAAATCCTTTCAAGCTTTGTCGTCCCTTACTTAAACGTTGCGACCAACAATGGCGCCCTCGTGTGCCCAATGAAGCGTTAAACGATTCCAACACATTGCTCTCCAACAACAACAAATACAACAAACACTTGCGCAAACATTGTTATGATATTATTTTTCAAACGAAATTATTTTTAGTTATAAAATTCCTCCAACACTAGATAAGAGGAGAGCTGTGGGGAGAAATTGGTTGGTAGAATACTTGCACAAGCAAAATGTAATATTAATGCGTTTAAATGTGCGCTGAGTCCGCATTAAGGTATATAACATTATATACATACACAGATCTGTCAAGCAAAGAGACGGTCACAGGATAGTGACACTTTTTCACATACGTTTGCCGTTATACCGTTTGCGCCGTATACCGTTAAAAGCGCATTAGAGCTTCAAATTTTCAACGGCACCGGTATATCCCTGAAGTATACATACGATACGCGCAATATGTCACGTGGTACAAACAGCTCTGCGCTCAACCCAAGCCAGCTGAACTTAAGGTTGTCGGCTCTCGAGGTCAGTGTTGACACTTTTTACTTGAATTGATAACGATTGAATGCTTTTACAATAAAACCTACTTATATCCGCATATGCATTATATATATATATATATATATAGTTGAAGGACCCACTATGCTGACAAATATACACTATGCTGTAAATTCTTACTTACAAAAAGATCAAAATAAATTTAAATTTCACTCATAATTCCAAATACTGAAATATAAATTGGAACGGATGTTGAGAAAGAGCTTCTATAAGGTGACATATTACATATGCTCAGCAGCTATTTTTGGTTCCTTCAACATTTTCTCGTTCTCAGCTTTAAGACTACCAGTGTTGAAATACATTTTCTCTTCTGCTTACTCGACAAGTATGTTTGACAGAACAAGACATATTTAAAAATACATATTCAAAGAGTTGACAATGAAATTCTGCTACTCCAACTTCGTGAGCAAACGTTTTCTCAGCCATCAGCCAACAGTTATTTTTTGTTGGTTTCCTTTTGTGGAAGTTTCATCACAAGTTTATACAGCCGTTAGCACTTGGAAATTTTCAATTTTCTCTATCATTGTTTACTTAAGATTTGCATATTTATAATGTATTTATAAACAGTAGTGTGCTGAAATATAAAATAACAAGAAAAAAACGAAGAGAAAATCAGAATTGTTCGAGTTATTAAAAATTATTCAATATAAAAGAGTTAGCGATAATCTCATTAAAACGGTTTAACCAAAGAATAATAGAGGCGAGATTAAGACACGTTACGACATAAATGAAGCGAACTCTCAAACTTCCATAATAATTGAAAAAAGCCTGCCCCTTCCCCTTCCCTCCTTTATGACGTCACGTGTTTTTTCTGTCCAACGCATTCCAAAAAAGTAACGAGACGAAATTGTCGTAATACTAACTCATTTGATTTATACTAGTTGTGTGTTCAATTTCCTACACTCCAAGGTTTGGCTAATAGAAAGCAACTAAACACCAGACCACCAGACCACCAGACCACCAGACCACCAGACCATCAGACCACCAGACTTAAACATTACCTATCGATTGAACTTTCCTTAAAGCCACATAAATTAGTAATTTGCAGCAAACTTTCTAAAATAAATTTGAAATTATTGAGAGCAAGAGCAAGAATATCCCATTTCATGTGCCAGCATATTTAGATTTCATAATAACTCTTTTCAGCTCTGTAGAACATGCTCCAACTTACATTTTATCATCGTCAAACTACCATCGCTTTTTTTGGTTGGAATTGGCTCTAAAATTAAGTTGCACGCTACCAAACCATTAATGACACTATCAAAATTAAATACAATTTATCGATTTAGATTAAAAATATATATGTGTTTTGAATAGGTTGTATTTTGATTTTATGTCTTAAAATATGTTTTCAATTTACTACTTGCTAAAATAAATCCTAAAAATATGCTACATTTTTGTACTTAACTGTAAATGCGTATGTATTGCGGTTCAAGCTTCTTTAGCAACTCCGGAAGCGGCAGTGACGAGGAAACTTGCCGCATACAATCGGTGTTGGTTTTTCATGTCAGTTAAACTAGCGAAAGACTACAAAATGGCAGACGATAGAGCATAGTAGGAAAAAATATGAAAGGGATTGGAGTTGAAAATATTTTAATAATTTATTTTGCAGAAAAATACACATAAGCAGTTGTATAACTTAAAAAAACTGCCAAATCAGCTTATGACTTGACTCAGGTATACTTTAAAGGAATCCCATAGAAGGGTTCACTGACACTTTTATAATATATATATTTATTTATATATTTTCAGCAAAAGAAATTAAATAAGCCATTTCTATGTAAACAAACAGTCGAATACACTGCTCTGCTTATGTGGAGATTAGTTTTTGGTAATTTTCCACTTTTAATTTTGAGTTTCCTACACCAGATGTTGCACAAAAATTGTGATTTTGTTCCGCGCTAGTAATCCGGGACTAATAGGTAATGAAGAACATATAAGACTGGTGAAATAAGGAAAAGTAACATAAAAAAATGTTGTTATATTGTATATAATATATATGTTTATATATTACTTACTTAGTTAATGACAGTGAAAGTATTGAAGGTGCTTACTCATTTAGTCAAGGAGACACCGGCTGCTTTATATAAATATATACATGCACACAAATGTAGATATATATGGAAAGCTCTAAATTGTTTATTTTATTTGAAATTTTTGTTTTTATTGCCCGATATATATGTATATATAAATAAAATTTGAATACAAATCCATGCATTAAAAGCCAATAACAATTTCAGCAAAAAATCGCACAAATCCCAAACAAAAAAATTCCGTGCGAGCGTCAGAAACACGTTTCTCCGCAGTGATAGATCGATGCTGCCAAATACACACACGTATACATACATACATATATTTGGGTTTCATAACGACAAGAGTTGGGTGAAAAACGCCACAAGCCATAAACATGGAAAATATTGTATAAACTTGCAGCTATAACCGATTGATATATATAAATAAAGACACGACCCACAAAAATACATGTACATTCATATGCCAGCAATTAATTTTATTGGAAATACAAGCAAATCTTCATACAATATTAAAGAGAAAAGAAAATCAAGGTGCATTTATGTGCAAATTTATATAAAATGCATGTCTTAAAATGTCGTACATAAATGTTGAAAATTTGTTTAGAAATATTTTTGGATCAACTACAAAAAAGTATAAAAATTTATTTATGTACTAGTGGATTGACATGCTATTTCAATAGTTTAAAACGTACTAAAATATTCAAAGGAAATTTTCTCTCAGGGGAAATTTGAATAGGTTTTGTAAGATAAGAGCATATTTGTAACCGATTTTCTTACTTTAAACTAAAAAACTAGCGGCATCGTAGACAAATATTATTATATTAATGAACTAATTTTTTCTTGAAATCTAAAAGACCTTCATATTGAAACGTAATATTGAGGTGAATTCTCCAATCTTAAAGAGAAAATCCTTTGTCCAGCCACACAGAAATTGTCTTCATGGAAATGCATGTCGAAACAGTTAGCAAACAAATGCAAAGCAAATGAAAAACAATTATGTAAGTAATCTGATTTATGGGCGGTATACAGTGTGCGGTAGATATAAATTTTCTAGCAAATGAATAATGAGAAAGACTTGCGAATTTTAGCAAATTTAGTGCTGCTCTGCATTCTACAGCCACACCCACACCCACAGCGCAGCAAATATTTGTCGCAAAGCGGACAAACTGAGTCCATACAAAATATGTGGGACCTTCGAAGATCGACGAAGAGAGATTCTTTATCTCAATTCATTTGCGATCTCACTTTCTAATTGCAAAATTATTCTACTTTGACACCCTAATTATAATCTAAGGGCTTTGACAGTATTTTTAGAAAAATAGTCCTACTGGAAAAGATCCTAATAACTATTTTACTGCGTGACAAGTTTTCGCATCACAAAGGACCGGTGTTGCTAATGCCTAAGTGGGATGCCCGAAATCTATCCTAACTAAGGTTTGTTAGTTAGATGAGTCTTATGTTTTCTTGTGCATTAATAATTTAAGGTCATTGACAACTTAACAGTAATTCATAAATTTTAAAATTAAAATAAAGCGTCCCCCAAAGATTAAGACATTAGTTTAATGGTATGAGACCTCAGTGTGTCTACTTTTTCACACATTATCTTTATTAAAGGCATTTTTTCTATAATGCGCCTCCTGAGACTTGCAGTCAGTCACTCGATGTTAGCATGCAGATGTGCTTATTTTTGCATATATGTGTGTGTGTGTGCGTAGGCAACGTTGAAGGTCACATCAGTCTATTGCAAATTATAAATTTAATTTGATTATGCAAATGTAGGATAATGTGCGAGAATTGCGTTGGAAAGGAGAGAAGAAAAAACGCTGAGCAGGGATTGGTTAGACAGCTTGTCAGTAATTTATGGTCAAATGTGGTCAAGAGTGACATTTGAAGGATAAAAAATATTTAATATAGAAACTTAAATTTTTAGTTAACAAAAGTGATGAAGAAATGAATAATATAGAACAAGAAAATAATTAAATAAGTACATATGTATATGTAGGTGGATAAATAATTTGAACGATTCGTAGTAGAAATACTAAATTAATTAATCTAAAAATCTGCCAACTCTAGTTTTTTTACTGTCAAAAAAAGATTTATTATAACGAATAAAATTGGCAACTTGAAATTACTCAAAGCAAAAAAGAACATAAACATTTACTTTTCTCCACTTCTTCCAACACAATACGTACACATATGCAATTTAGTATATTTATTAACTCTCCTAATTAAGCTTATGTTCTCTTAACTTGCAGGTATCTCTCAAAAGAGTAATTAGACAATATAGGCGTGTCTGAGAAGTGCTGGCAGCCCTAAGTGGCGCTTCAGGCCCACTCAACGTCCCGCTCAGCAGAACCGCTACTTAAGATTACGAAACAGTTCCGTGTGTTTGCACAAATTTTCAACAGTTTCAACACAGTTGTTGCCGTCACCGGTACCGCCGCTCCCGCCGCCCCCGCCGCTGCCGTGTGCTACCAGCTAAGCGGCTGGGCAATGCAAACATGGATCATGCGGTGAAAGCGACACGTGGCCGACCATGGAATACGCTGCGCTTCGAGAACGACGAACTGGAATGCCTCTATCAGCGGTACACGCTCAAACTGCAGCGCTTCTCGGTGCTGGGAGTGGTCGCGTTGGTGGTGGTGTTGTGCGGTGTCATGGCGGCGCTGTCATTGGCCTACAATAATGCGCCCACCTTTCATGTGAGTCAATGAAATCGAGTTTTCCTCAAATGTAGCAAGTGGAAAAATTGAAATTGAAATTGAAATAGTGATTTATTAGGTGCTGAATTTTTGCAATATTCTTTACAGTGGCCGATAAAAGTAATATACACATGCCCTGAAATTAATTTATTAGTTAGAATTTCTAGTTTTACTAACACGTAATGGAAGGATATAGCAAATAGATATATCGCATATATCTCAATAGCTACTACTAAACCACCATGTAATATATATTCATAAACGACTGAAAAATATGTACCAGGTGTAGAAATCAAATTAGGAAGTAAGACCTGAAAATATTTTTGACGTTTAAAATCTGTAAAATATCGGTTCTTCTCTTTTTTCCTTGATTTCCGATTACCACCACCAATTCAACTATTTGCATTTGACACTAAACTGCAACTGATACTTTAGGACCGGAGGGCAAACAAATTTTCTTCGAAAAAAGGTCAATAAATATTACAACAAGCATCATTCTTCGAATGTTACAATAGCTTAATCCAGAACTGAGCCACTGTTTCTTGTTATTGTTTTAAACATTGTTCTTTAAAAAAGGGAATTTTTTTGTTAATGTCTCCATGTCCGTGTCACAATTATGGACTAAAATTTTATGAAGAATATTTTTCAGTCTCCAACAACCATCCCCCTTAAAGTTATTTTGGGGGAAAGAGCAAGGGCTTAAATCACCTCTGGATGTACGTGCTTTAGAATATTAGAATGTTTTGACCACAATATATCAGTTCAATACATGATGTATCATTTTATTAAGCATAGTTCTTGGCCTAAGAGCTTAGGCTTAGAATTTTGGAATTTCGGTGGAACAAAATCAAGTATTGAACGTATATTTTTATCTGCCACTGTAAATTGATTTAACGAATAAATCTTAATGTGTTACTTTATTTACTTATGTCCATCTTGCACTTACCATCCACAGAACATTTTCAATTCCATTGTGTGCCTGCTTTTTGCAATTATCCTAATTCTACTGCAATGCCGTGTCATCAAGGATCATCACTTACCAATTCTCTGCTATGGCATACTGCTCTTTGCTGCCGCCATTTGTTTCGTTTCGATGCCGACACTGGGCAATGTCTTTCCTGTGGACACAAAAGAGGTGAGCAAATGTATTAATCAAACTGTAAGAGAAATAGCAATAACAAAAGATCTGGAAAAAGCGAGATTAAATATGAAATTTTAGCATTTAAATTATTGATACTCCCAAATTGCAAATATTCGAAGAATTCTTTTTTATTATTTTTCATTTTGTATTACATTTCAGAAAGAGTCTGAGGTAATAATTGATGTCCTATTGACTTAAAAGCTTCTGAAGTTTATGTACATAATTGCTTTCAATACATATACAAATACTATACTCATTGATGCAGTAGAGAGCTTAGTTTGTTGTTTGTGTTTGCGTTTGCCTTCATCGAAAATTTGAGTAAATAATCAAATGCTAAAGTCTGTTTCATATGAGTTGTTGCAAGAAATTTTTATTATGTAGTGCCGGCATTTTGTGCATCGAATTGAAGTGCTCGTTGGAATTTTAGCTCGTCTTTCTTTATAATTAACTCTTTTAGATTGTAGTAATGTATATGTGTGTGCGTAGATAGATATAGTTAACATACTCATCAATTAAATTCGAATTGAAGAAATTTTCCTACGGAATTTTTCCTTTATTGGTCAACTTTGAGCGTTAGCTTTAATGCTAACATGAAAGTACGAACCGCAATAGGATCTCTCTGGGTCAGTTAGTATTATCACAGAGCAAATTATATCACTATTCTCCATGACGCCATTATAGCTGGAGAAGACTTAGTATTGATAGAGTAAAAGGCTTGACAGCCTCTTTTATACCATGCGACACCAATTTCCGATTAAATAAATATTCTTAGACTGAGTATCCACAGAACAAACTGAACCCATCAGTGATAGATGTTTAAGCATTTTTTTGATCAACTTAAGTGAATAGGAGGGTCAAATCCAATGGCTTTCCATCAGATGAACTTCTCTAAATTCCTTCATATTCATCATTTCCGAATAATTTTTGGCCCGATTCATGGAATAAACTCGGTTCCATTGGTTGCTATAAAAACCCTCACTCGCTCATTATGTGTGAAAATAAACTGCTCATGATTCTTATGGTAGCCTCGATATTTTAAACCTAGATAAACGGTTACACTAATCTTTTGATCTAGTCATTGAGGGGAATATAGAAGCCAGTGTATTACACTGAGCCTCTGAGCTAATAGGTTTTAAGTAAAGTGTGATCTCACCACCATTGTGATCTCACAGTTCATAATGACCCTTCAATTGGTCAGTTTACTTCTGTAATAAAAAATTGAGGATAATAATTCGGAAGGAATATCTTTTGACACCGTCTCATAGCTTGGTTTTATGGAGACTAAAATTCCATGCCATGAATTTTTAACTTCCTTTCCTCATATACTTCATTTGTTACATACTAGGTACAGCGATATTTGCTTTAGTAAGCCTCATTCACTAAGAACCATCTGTAGCTTACCTACAAGCTCTCTTAAAAATACTCTTCGTTCAGCAATTCTATCCATTATTCGCTCATTAGTAATCATTACTAGCTGCAGTTTAAGCAAACAGATTTATATGCACACCTATTTATAATGCTGTCCTACCTTATTTCCAGGTCATGGCCGAGGGTGTGTGGCAAATTGTTTTTGTCGTATTTTTGGCTTATGCCATGATGCCGTTACAAATTTGGGAAGCAGTTTGTTTTGGTATTATTTTGCCATCAGTGCATATTAGTTTAACGGTGTACAAAATTATAACGGATTCATTCCGCTATTTGGAATATAATCAGGTAAGTAGAGACATGCTTTTAATGATTTCTTAGTTTTAAATGTTTAATTAAAGATTTAAAAGAAATATTTTTATGGAAATGTTATATATTAAACTCTCAACTACAAAATTTTCTACACGACGTAAAATTTTAATTTATTCAGGCTTGCATTTTGAATTTACACTAAATTCCTTTCGTACATTCACAGCTTATCGCCAACATTGTAATGTTCATCGGTGTCAATGTTGCCGGCTTGGTCGTAAATATTATGATGGAACGTGCCCAACGACGTGCATTCCTAGATACGCGCAACTGTATTGCCGCCCGCCTGGAAATTCAGGATGAAAATGAGAAATTGGAAAGACTTTTGTTGTCGGTTCTACCTCAGCATGTTGCAATGCAAATGAAAAACGATATACTCTCACCGGTTGCTGGACAATTTCATCGTATTTACATACAAAAACATGAGAATGTCAGGTTAGTATTCGTCTTTATACCCAGTTGGTAATAAAGTCTATCCCAGTCTAGTCCCACTCACTTTAGTGGGACTTCCTTAAAACCAAAACACTTAATGAGTTATGCAATAAATTTTACTGTACTGGTTCATCTATTCTTATTAAGATTGACAATTTTTTTCTGATTGGAATGAATAAACAGATTATTTTATGAGCTATACGAAGAATTCGGAATATTGGAATACATTGACATTTCGTTTCGTTTATGGTGAAGCGTGTCATAATCTTGTCTCCAATATCCTTAGAACATGTACCGAATGTCACCGAGTTGCACAAAAATAAAAAATATAGAGAAGTATAAATTCAAAATGCAAATCAGAATTGTTTCATGTTCCCATAAATATCTTCGTTTAATACTCATAACATTAATGTAATCTAAATTAAACTGTAGATGAAGGCTAAAAGATCGAAGTCTAGGAAGTTTTACACGGAAATTAATTAAAGCACATGCCTACCTTTCGTCAATGAATTTGGCATTAATAAATTGCACTTTCAATATTTTTACGTCAGTCAAATTCGTTGGCATATGCCCAAATGAATGCAGTACTGGCACAAACCGAGCATATGCAAATATCGACAATTTGCATTATGAAATTTTCAAAAAGATTTTGTTTGGCAAGAAGAAAAATTTACTTAATCACAAAAATAAATGGCAATATGTTTATTCTGATGGATTTATGTCAATGCTGTTTGTCATTTGACATGCAACAGCTGTTCCATTTGTCCGCATAATAAAAATGTTGAGTAGTGTAGTCGTTTTTCGACGAGGCACTGACACCCATCTAAGAAAAAGAATCATTAGAAGGTGCTAATTTCGCTAATAAATGGTCGTTTTACTTGATTCGACCTTAATTTTCTTAAACATCATATGTCAAAACTATTGGACTTATTGAATATTTGGTCAATCTTAGCAATTATTTTGACCTGAAACCTTTTTTTACCTGTCTACACAGTCGTATTGAATTAGAACATTAATGGGATTAGTCGCTTCTTTTCTACCTGAGCTATGGTAAAATGCGACGGTGGCAGAGTTAAGTGAGCAAACAGCTAATAGGTAATTGAATACATATATGGTTCTGTTGTATAACTAACATAACACATTCGAGAAGAACCGACCCGTAATTGCAACTTTTTAAATATCGAGATTCCAGTGCCACCTAACTTTTAAATGGTTTTTAAGAGGTATAATTTTAAGCATATGGCAGCCGTATCTTATCTTCTCAATAATTGTTGGTTTCCAACTGGTTAGTCGAAGCTAATTTATCACTAAAGACTAACATGAAGTTCCCCCACAAAAAGTAAGCTAATGGAGTCAAATCACTTACGCTCAGAGCCAGTTGGGAGTAAAATTTCTTGATATGAACCAAAAGTTTGTCGCAATGTTACATCATCCTGCTAGACGATTTATAATGGAATAGGTAACCAACCAGTCGGAAATAAATTTTCTATAGAGCTCACTATTAATAGGCTACATATTCAGTTTAAAAAAGTATGGATCAATAGTGCCTGTGGCATGCAAACCAACTAGATAATAATATTTTATGGTTTCGTACTCGTACGGTGTCTTCAGGACTATTCAGTATCTAATTGAATGATATACAGAACATAAATGTCAAATATAAATATTTACTCTGACAGCCGGTTTGACAGCTATCCCTCTAGGAAATTCAATATCCCTAAAAAGTCGAAAGAGAAAGCACATCATATCCATTTCACTGCTAGGTTCTGCTAATTATATTAGTGTTTCATTGAAACTGAAATCTAATTTTAAAAAACATAAATAATCTTTAACGAGAATTCATTATTAATGATAGTTACTTTGCTGCATTTCAGTATTCTCTTTGCTGACATTGTCGGTTTTACGGTGTTATCCTCGCAGTGCAGCGCGCAGGAGTTAGTGAGACTGTTGAATGAGCTCTTCGGACGATTCGACCAGCTAGCGCATGTAAGTAATAAAATGATCTTCTTCTTCTGCAAAATATATATATACTCTCCTCTTTCCTCAAGGACAACCATTGCTTGCGCATTAAAATTCTCGGCGACTGTTATTATTGCGTGTCGGGTTTGCCCGAACCGCGCAAAGATCACGCCAAATGCACCGTGGAAATGGGTCTGGATATGATCGACGCCATTGCGTATGTTTCTAACTTTAATGTTTCTTTACTTTTAACATAAACTATTTCAATTCCAACATGAATTTTTTTCCACCCCACAGGACCGTGGTGGAGGCCACCGATGTGATACTGAATATGCGTGTGGGCATACACACGGGACGCGTGCTGTGCGGTGTGCTGGGTTTACGCAAATGGCAATTCGATGTGTGGTCCAATGATGTAACATTGGCCAATCATATGGAATCTGGCGGTGAACCTGGTCGTGTGCATGTAACACGCGCCACACTCGATGCTCTGTCGGGTGAATATGAGGTCGAAGCTGGGCATGGTGATCAGCGTTCTTCATATTTGCGCGATCACGGCGTGGATACATATTTCATAGTACCACCGCCGCACCGACGAAAGGTGAGTACTTGGAAAAGATTTTTATTTTCTCTTCACAAGCAACACATGCACAGCTATACATACTTATATCTGAAGTTGTGGCTCACTTACTCACAGATTTCGTTGTTTTTTGTTTTTGTTTCACTTTTGTTGCAGCCATTAATGCTAAATACGCTTGGTGTACGCTCGGCTATTGGTAGTCGTCGTAAATTGTCATTTCGTAATGTCTCAAATGTTGTCATGCAGCTATTGCATACGATCAAATTCTCGGAGCCAGTGCCGTTCTCCAACATTGCCACCGGGTCGTTTCCCTCGTCGGGCGGCAGTAGCGCAGGAGCGCGCGGCAGTACGGCTGAAGGCGCCGGCGCTGATAAGAGCACGCGGAAGGTAAGTGTGAATTTGAATATGCGCGAAATTTTTCCTTTGAAAACTTTATTTTGAATCCTGCTGTAAAATATTTATTTATTGTAATATAAGCTTATTTAAAAAAAAAAAAAAGATATAAATCCGTTATTATTATTATTTAAAATGTAAATTTATAAAGCAATTAATCATAAAGATTTTTTTTTGTAAACATATATATTTTGTTTAATTATTACGATTGTTAAATTATTTAAACAATTTGAACTAGTATTAATTGAATTAAGTGCCCCCACTCGTTTAGCTAAAGTGTAAAGTTAATTTTTGCATGTAGTGCTGACTCCTAACCGCTTAGCTTTTTATTATTAATTTATCTATACTTAAAAAATTGGCTAACAATTGCAGACAATGTTTAAAAGTACTCGAGTATTAACGTAAATGTTTTAGTTTCCCTTTTACATGCATACCTATATAACTACTCCAATCTCACTCAACCCCAAATCCGTCAGACCATACTTAAAATACATTCCACAAGTTCCACAATTGATTACACGGTGAAACATATAAGGCGAGCGCATTTTTAAATATTTTATCGAACACAAATATAAACGAACAAATATAATAGATAATATATTTACAATATAATGAAGCAATTAACTGATTACAGTACATCCCTAGTACGTACAGGAGTGTAAGGCCCTGTAAAATATTATACACATATATGTGAGAGGAAGAGAACATCGGTTTAGTGAAAAAATGGAATGTCAGGAAAGTTTTCAAAATGTTAGGATTAATAAGTATACAAACTATTTTCGGAAATATGCCTTCTGATGGATATACTGGTTCAATAATATGGTAGATTAAAATTTAGACTCTAAATTTTAGAATGTAGAATATATACCTAAACGTTATTTTGGAAAATATAACTCTCCGTAAAAATATCACGGTTACGGTCTTCATTTTAAGCAATTCATCAAATTAATCATGATCACCACATTTCAGAGGCGAAAATATTTTCTAGCAATTGTAAAATTTGTGGTTAGAGCAAAAAATTGACTGGCAAACTTCAAAAAACAGTTGATTTTACTAAACCTTTCGGAAGATTATTAACAAGACGATAGGCGTGAACTCTAATCAGAGATGAGCGCCGAACTAATTTTACAGTACCATCTTCGGGGACTATTAGCAAAGTTGTCCATGATTCTCAATGTATTTTCCATATAAAGCAGATAATTCCACTTGATGAACAAGAATACAAATTGTAATATTTTTTAATAACCAATGCGCTTTCTTAATATGCCACACTCTGTACTAACATAGTGAAATTGTGCTAATGTGCCACACTAAAATTTTTGTTATTAAAAACTGCGTATTGCTTTCTGTTTATAGTTTTTATGTGTATTTTAGTTTTAATTTTTTTTTTCATTTTTATTTTCAGGATGCGGTAAGTGTGTTGCTCCTAGTCGTAGCTCTCTTAGATTGTAGCTAACTTGCAATGTAATTCTATGTATTTTGTTACTTGTGTGTGTAGTAAAAAAACAAAAAGAAAAAACTTTTAAAAAACAGAGTGCCTAACAAATTCATTTGAATAGGTGCCAATCTGGTTTATAAATACGAAATTCTGAAAGCAAAAATATTTCAAAAATCAGTGTTGCTTAATCTCTCTTTTCACTTTGTTTGCATACAACTCATTGGTCTCATAATTAAAAATATTAACAGATTGTTACGATAAAAATATATGAATGTATTAATATGTATATGGAGGTGTGTTATTGTGATAATAAAATTACTAAACTAAAACTAAATTACTTACAATATGATAACCAGAAATATTCAGAGTTTTAAGTTAGAAGATATGTAATTTTTAGAGAAATATATATTATGTGTATTTTAATATGAAGACTAATTTGTTGGGTATAAGTTCGTTATTGAAAGCGAAAGTTGTTCGCATCCTTTTGTCCGCTGCAGACCAAACTATACTCCTCTCTCTCTTTCTACCGTTCAACCTGCACCCTGTATTCTAGGTTTCTCTTTATAGAAACACTTAAATTAACAATTGAATGATGTTCTTTGAGAAAATAGTAACTCATGTTAACTAGGTCTCAATTTTTATGTATGACCTCTTCAATATAAACACATTTTTAAATCGAAAGCGGAGCTACCTAAATTACTATTGCCCCTTCACTTACTCTTGCCATTTTCAACACACAATTTAGTTATAGACATCTCCAGAAATGGTATGAAAAGAAGCAATTTTGACCGAAAAAACACTATTCGAAAAAATAATTTTCGTTTGGAAAAATGTTATCTACATGGGTTGCTGTTTACATTTTTGGACTAACAAGGTGAACTTTGATACTTAGAAATTGTTTTATTTTAACTTTTTAATTTATTTTAACCAAATTTCTAAGTACTTTCTCCAATATAATTGAGACAACTGTGGAATAGACTTTTTAAAAGTATTCGCCTTCTTCTGCTATTAAAAGTCGATAACTACACCATTTGCTTTTACGTGTGGTAATCAAAATAAATCTTTAAGCACAATATTAATACTTTACGGCGGGTGACCCGTCAATCCAATATTTTCCAGGAGAATTATTACGCCCTTTTATAAGAACATGCTCGAATTGATTCTCTTCTCTAACTAAAGTCTCTTACTAAAGTCCAAAAATACATAAATCTCAAGACGGGCAATGAAAATGTCATATGATATCTAGCAATACTAAAAGTGTCGAAGACAAAAAATATAAAAAGCAATCCTCGCAATATAAAAATTTTTATAAAATTTTGGTTTTTTTAGTCAATCCACATATAAACGGAAAATGACTGGGAAATTTTTGACAACTGTCGGCTTACACTTAAACTATTTCTAAATCTGTATGAAAGTATTGTTAAAGAATGCAGTGTTTTTTTTTTTTATTTATGCTTATTTTTTAAGCTATTTTTGAATAGAAACTACGAGGATAGTTTATTGATGATCCATTTATAAGGTGAAGCTTATTTAACTCGAACGAAAAACGTTCGAAATGAAGGAGTTGGCTATCCTGACTCTAGAAGTAAAATGTGTGTTCATTATATACATAAATCATTATATTAGTACTCATACATGGTATTAGTTTTATTAAATAGTAGAAAGTAGTAGTCGAATATAGCGTAATGATTATTTAATAAAAATTTCCATTATAATGTAGTATTTATAGTATATAATATTTGTTAGCATCTAATCAGTAAGACAATTAGACATAAGTATCATGTAATAAAAACCATAGTTGTAAGTAATTATTTTAGTTACTAGTATTGCCATCCTCCGTGTAATTACCTATGTATAACATATGTATATTTTGTTATTTTGTCTGCCTTCTTTTACCATAAATATTTTCTATCACTTTCTGTTTTATACTCGTATATGTATGTATTATCTTTATGTTCTTTTATATTGCATTTCTTTATTTTCCTCTAGGTTATACGACTACAAAAAATTTTACACGCCCCCACACCACCCGGTGGCGGTGTTACTATCTCAGTAGGAACTACTCCTAACTCCACATCGAATACGATTAGTCGCATTCACAGACTTAATCAAAATAAGAATAAAGTGAGAATGAAATACCTACATTTGTATGCAATATTTGCACACTGACGTTCGCTCATGTGTTACCATTATTACGTTACGTAACTACACGTATTTTCCTATAAACATATAATCGTACCATTTTAGAAAGTATAAAAGTAAACTTACATAACGAGCTGTTACCATTACGTTACATACCGTTTTATTTTATTACGTTGCGTTGCGTTGCGTTGCGTTCCGTTGGGTTGCGTTGCGTTTTTACCCTACCCTATATTTTACGTTGCGTTACATTGCGTTCAATTCCATACGAATGGGTTAAGCATCGTAATATTTATTAATAAGTTTAGTTTAACTAAATTCCGTTAAATTTACTTGGTTCGCTAATTTCTGTGATTTTATTATTAATATTTTTTTGAATGTTTAAAATTGTTTTTCTATAGATTTTTTTTATTATAGCTATCTAGTAGTTATTTGGTTAGCTTTCCACTTACTTTTAATCACTAGCGTTTATGAAGAAATTCGACAAAAGATTTGTAAAGACCGTGTAAATAAACTAATACCGTTTACTAAAATGGATTATTGTTTTGAAATTTGGCGCCAAAATTGTTTCGCCTATTTATCGATGTTACCTCTCAGCGACTGCTTTTGCATGCATGACATTTCGGCTTACATTTCCATATGTGCAGTCTAACTATTAAGTGTGGAATAACCCATTGTCTTCTGCCTTATTTACATACATACACACATCCATAAATGTTTTCCAATTTCGCTATATTCAATTGTAATTGTTAATATTTTCATAACTTGTATGGGACCGAAATTAATAGAAGTTTAATTGATGTACATACATATATTCATAAGTTTTAGTACTTAACATTACGGCTTAAATTTATATCATCTCTGCTTATGTAGAAGAATTACATTAGTGTCATCGACTATACCACCGTTATATAATTCTTTAGAATAAATAAACCCACTATATTTTTCTTAATTAATCATATTGGCTCCATCACATCAAAATTGGCTCGATTTTTGGTTGACTACTTAAGTACTTCTAATAATTTACATGTGTAATGAATAGAGAGAGATCAGGAAAGTTCTGATTGAGTTTTATTTTATATGAATCTCGAATGAATGGACATTCGTTGAACCAACAACATTAAAATGGATTAATCGGAAAATATGAAATGAGTGAACCACCAAAGAGATATAGTTCCATCACTTCGTTATTTATGCTAAAATGCTTTATTTAATTAATTAGCAATGATATAGTTTGCTACCTCTACCCAAGGTCTTTTTGCAAAAAAAAACTAAATAAATAGAGGTCCTTTATATCGAAAATATCAACCAAAATGTGGATCTGCATCGCTCCATCGCACAATTCTACGTTGAATTTCAAGGCCGATATTATTTTAGATGTCTAATTGGTTAACTGATTCCAAGATAATCAAAATTTTCTATAATTTCAAAGATGCAGTTGTCAGTTGTGAATAGCTGCTTGTTTCTTCTTCTTTTGTGACCCTTTACGTCTTTTGTTACGAACAGAGTCGTAGGTCTTAAGTAGGCTACGTTCTGCAGAGTTCTGCTACGATCTTGGAAACAAAAATTTAAAATGGTATCAAAATGCAAATGCCCTTTACTTCTATATATTTCGGTCCCTTCATGCTGGCATGTAATTCTTCAAGTTTTTCATTAATAATTAAATATGTAAATATATCACATATACATACATACATACGTACTCATTTATTATATAATTTTGAGACTAATAAAATTGTAGTATCTTAAAATTTCAGCAGTTATATGTAGATATGTCCATATAATACATATGTACATACACATATACAAATTTAAAGACATTATGACATAGTCAACTTTTACTTTTTTTTAAGAAATCCTGTATAAACACTTCTAAAGATCTTACTTTACATAAACATTCCAATTTATATACTTATGTATGTATGTATGAATTAATATATATATGTATATACATATGTATATGTATAGAAATTGGTTTCATGTTGGATTTTGAGTTTCTGTGGGCACAAGTTCTTTAAAGGTTCATTGACTTATATACTTTACTTACATATATATATTATAATATTGACAATTCTTTCAGCTTTTAAGGAACTTCTCCCCATATCCAATTAACTTACTCTAAGCCTAATCGTTCATATTTACATATACACGTCTATATTTATATTTAATTACTGTATTAATGTATTTGTACTGCAAAACTGCAACTAATTTTACTTGTTTTTCTTCCATGTGTCTTGCCATGTTTGGTATTCTCTTTTCTCTTTTTTATCTCTTTTTCGCTCTCTCGCACCAAACACACACGACCTCTCGTTGGCATACCCATTTTGTACCGTTCTGTTCCGTGCGTGCAACACAAATTGTTATGTAATCGTACCAACCGACAAACTCACCAATAAAATTTAATGAAAATCCTACATAAAATCAAAACAAAACGAAAAACATTATTTGCATCACATCACTGCACATAACCTCAAAAACACCAACCGATCCATATATAAAAAACAATAAAACAAAGCAGTCCAAAGTGACGGACAAATTTAAGCGTCCCTTCCGCAAACGGCACTCCTCCATGCACTATCAACCGACCAATCGCGTCAATCGCTTCCTCTCACAGGCGATAAATGCACGTTCCGTCGATTGCGATAAATCCGAGCATGTGGATCGCATTACTCTGCGCTTTCGTGAGAGTGACAAAGAGCGCGAATACCGCAAAGATTTCGATTTGGGTTTCACCACCGCCATGGGTTGCTCGTTATTGCTGCTGATTCTGGGTGCAGGACTACAGGTGTCGGCTCTACCACGTACGCTCATCCTCTTGTTGCTCTTCTTGACCGCTTTTGTGTGGATCAGCGCCATACTAATGTTACTGTTGGCGGTGCGTCTCAAATGGATTGTCTGGGACCTGGCGCGTAGTTTCACGCTTCGCTTGGCTATTACAATATTCACCATAGTGCTGATCTATTCGGTGGGTCAGGTGAATGTGGTAAGTGTGGACAGTAAGCCGTATCCTATATTTGTACTTATTATACTTTATGTATTTATTTATTTATTTACCTGCATTTCCTTACTTATTAATGTGTATAGTTCACTTGCGTTATGGATCATCCCTGTGCCAGTAACGTCACAGTACAGGCACCATCCTTTGAAGAGAACCTGTTCATGTTGACACATCATAGTGAGGCACACCGAAAATGCTCGCTGCCACAGTATGTTTCGCTTTCGGCGACTTTTGCATTTTTGTCAGTTTCAGTATTTTTACGGTGAGTCTGGAGGCCTGAACTACAGTTTTCTAATATCGTTTATTAATACTCTAATTACCAAAAAATTTATAATTCTCAAATTACATATGTGCACCTTTATTCTTTTTTCTTTCGCAGTTTGCCAATAATTTTTAAATCCTTCCTAATTCTACTTATGGGCACAATTTATGGACTTTTCATCGAAATGTCGCATATAAATATTTTTGATTGTTATGACAGCAGAGTAAGGCAAGTATCATTTATGTAATTGATTTAATTTACTTTTTTTTTAATATTTTCCCAACGGATTACTTGTTCGTTAAGTAGAGTTTGTCAAATTTAGATTCAACCTTCCCTAATTAAACCATGCTCATCTCCCACATTTTATTGTTATTGTAATAATATGTGATACAAATACTCTGTGATGAGAGAATCAGCAGAGAGTTTCGCGTAACACAACATAATTTGGGATGTAAAGTGGATAAAATCCGATATATTTGCTCTAACTCTGCTTGAATTTAAAGTGGATATTTTGAATTTTATAGTATGCAGGGCTTGTACAAAATTTCGAACATTTAGCCACCGTGACTAAGCTTAAATAAACCATGAAAAGAATTTTTGGAAATAAATTTGGACTGCTTTTAAGCGTGGTTCAATTGTTTACCTTGACACCTGGTTGGAATGATAAACCTCCAGGAAATTGTGTACCCCTAAGAAACAGCATATATAACTATCACAGGGGGTTAATGAACAGAATCGTCGAAAAATCACAACAACTTATTATATAACGATAGTATTTAAAGTTGTCTAATTTAAAAAAAAAAATATAGAAAAACAATCTGAAACCAAGGATACCATTGCATCAACATTGTAATGACTCCTCGAAATAAAATGTTCGCTTCCGTACGAACTGTGCTTCTTCTTACTTGCTTTTTATTTTATAGTTACATTACACCTCCATAATATAGATTTTTAGGCTCCACAGTTAAAATAAATGTCCTTCGCTGTGATTACAAATTTAATTTATTTTCTACCTTCATAGCTCATCCATTCCGCTTCATTTGATCTCACTGGCGCGCATAATAATTTTCATGATTGCAATATTGGTGCATGGACGTTTAGTTGAGTGGACAGCACGTTTAGATTTCCTGTGGCAATTGCAGGCATCGCAAGAGAAAAAAGAAATGGACGTTCTACAGGAATCAAATAAACGGATCTTACACAATTTGCTGCCAGCTCATGTGGCTGCACATTTTCTCGATAATCAATTTCGTAGTAATATGGTAAATAGTAATACATATGTTGATTGTTGCTTCAAAAGCACACTTTATACATACATACATAGATAAATAAATACATATTGTAAGTTTATTTATGTAAGTACTATGTGCATGCCTCACCTGCGTCACCACTCTTTATTTATTTCGAGAAATCGAGACAATTTCTTTTCAGTACCCACCTTTTAAACGAGCAAATTTCGAGCGTCTTCAATGTCGCCAGGAGCCATGGGCAACTTTGCACACAGACACAAGCACACACACTCACTTGCTGAGACTTTCGCTCAGTCAAATTGAGCTTTGATCCTTTAACTTCACATTTTGTGGTCTTTATTCACCATGAAGTGGGGTGGAGCCACATTTGCAACGCAAATTTATACATTTGATATATAATATATACATATTTATTGCCTTAAAACACACATTTTCAATCCTTTCTATTAAAATTCACCTTTGTTTTACTTGTATATATCCACTTAAATACATATATACATATATATATAATACATATTTTTTTATATATAATAATAATAATTTTATATATATAATATATATGTATATTTATATTGTATACTTGTGTAGCACATGTATGTATATTTAACGACTTTTTGCAATTAAATTTTTTATTGTGCCTCCAGACACCGTCGCTATTTGTAATCGTAATTTTTGTCGTTTTTGGCGTATTCCTTTTTTGATTTTTTTTTTTCGGTTGTCAGTAATGTTTCGCCAATTTTCGGAAGTTTGTGTTGTTGTGTCGTTCTGCCCGTTTGTCGAAATTGTTGCGACAAAGAGGGTAACCAAAACTCTTAAGTGTGTTGCCAAACGTCTTATCCCCTGATATTTTTAACCATTCATTGTTTTTGCCGATTGTTGTTGGTTTCTTTCGTGGCTAAACACTATAGGTCAATCCCTCACAGGAACTCTATCATCAAAGTTATGCCAAAGTTGGTGTCATATTCGCATCGGTGCCGAACTTTCACGAGTTCTACACAGAGATGGATGGATCGGATCAGGGTTTGGAATGCTTGCGGTTGCTGAATGAAATAATTGCCGATTTCGATGAGGTAAGTGGAAATAAAAATAAAAAACATATCGAACTTTGAATGCCTTTAAAGATAAGACCCGCTCTAAAAAGAGAGCGTTGTGATCGGTCCTCTCATTTTACTTACTCATTTTCTGCGAAGGTTTCAGAAGTTAGTAGAGTAAGACGTCGCATTCCGTATAGTTGCTCTTTTAAAGTAGCAGTATAATTTTGACAAAAAACAGATCAATGCGATTCTGGAATATTGAAACGCATTCTTTTCCACTCCAAATTAGTTCATTAATTCCTTGTAATACTTTTCCTACTTTTTTAGGTTTGAAGATCTAAAAAGCTTTCTTCTTGAATAAAACCTTTTGAAATTGACCATAATGACGAACCCAATGATCATAAATTAACCATGACTCCACCAATTACGTATATATTTCTGAACTCTAGATTTAATTTAAAATAAATTTTGACAGGATAGAAAAAGCCTTAGCCTCAAATAAAATATTGATTTTAAGGATCGAAGACTTTAATATTCAAATATAACCTAGGCTGACTATGATATAGGCTGACTACTAGCAACTGAATGAGTATGAAATAATGCGCTTTTTCGTGTAAAAGTCTGAGAGTTGTTATTGTCGAGAGACGACCGCCGTTAGAAAATAGAAGAAAACATTTTATATTTAGGATTTTTTACCTCCGTCAAAATTCTGACTAATGCGCCTTCAGGTGAGAGCAACGAGCTCGGCTAAAGTGGTCGTCATGTCCTATGGGAGAGTTATATATACACTTTCAGCTCCCTCGACATTAATAAAAAGGCAACCAAATGTTCAGGGCTGCGTTGACAAGAACTTGTATTTTTGAATTGAATTTTAAACTATGTGATATGCTCCATTAAAAAAATCCCAAATGCTTTCCAACAGTCCCAAAGATGTTCACAGTATTAAAAATGGTTCTCTGAAATTGAAACCATAAGGAAGTAGAGTTATCAAGAGGATATAGTTGAATCTTTTATTATATTAAATAAAATACTAAATAAAAAAAACTACTGAAAACCTTATGGAGTTTATAAATGCGTCTTAATCTGTATTTCGTTTACATTTATCTTTTTTTTTAATTTTGCCCTATCTTCTTCTTTGTCCTCCTGCAGCTTCTGAAAGAGGATCGCTTTCACGGCATCGATAAGATAAAAACCGTTGGTAGCACATACATGGCAGTTGTAGGACTTATACCGGGTGAGCATAAAAAAGACACAAAATTTTACCGTTATATCAATAAATTTATAACAAAACTTACTTTCAGAATATCGCATCAACGCCAATGATCCGAATTCAGTGCGTCGCCACATGACCGCTTTGGTGGAATATGTGAAAGCAATGAGGCTCTCTTTGCAAGAAATCAACAGTCATTCGTATAACAACTTTATGTTACGAGTTGGTACGTAATAGCACAAATAATATAAATTTAGAAAATTTTATAATACACTGCAATTCATTTAAATTTATTTTTACTTCATTTGCCTTCCTTCTTTTAACCATTAGGCATTAATATTGGCCCTGTGGTTGCTGGTGTGATTGGGGCGCGCAAGCCACAATATGATATTTGGGGTAATACCGTTAATGTCGCCAGCCGCATGGACTCCACGGGCATACCTGGGTATACACAAGTAACACAGGAGGTTGTGGATAGTCTACAGGGTTCGCATTTCGAGTTTCGGTAAGTGAAATGCTCCTTCTATTTCTATATATTTTGACAACCACCATTCTCCCCATAGCTGCCGTGGCACGATCAAAGTGAAAGGCAAAGGTGACATGGTCACCTACTTTCTCAGTGACTCCTCGAATAACGGTCTCAATGGCGAGGTGCGCAATGCAATGATCGCCAATCGCGCCATTACACAAAATGGCAATGGTTACACACCACAACAACAACAGCAGACGCAATCAAATGGTTTACCAGCATCGTTGCATACACATCCACCGGAATACTATCAGAAACAGTCACAATTCCAGGATAACAGTTATCAATTGAACATGAACAGTGACACGTACAACATAAAGAAAGATAATTATGGCTACAACAACATAGACACCAGCCAAGTATTAATGAAGACCTCACCGAATGCATTGCATGAGGAACAACAACAATTGCTAATGCATCAGCAACAGCAGGTGTCACAGCAACAACAACAACCGTATCAACATCACTTGGCGCAGCAGCAACAACAACGCTTGAATAGTAAACTACAAAAACAACCAAATTTCATTGCCAACGGTGGATTACCGAATATACGTGAAAATGGACATAACGGCGAACACAACGGCAGTATTGGTAGCGGTAGCAACGGTGTTGGCGGTTACGCCTACAACGGCTACCCACAAACACAACAAACGCAACAACAACAACAGCAATACAACAATAATTATGCACATCATCAGCGTTCACATTCGTCCAGTTCGATGGGTGGCGTCGGTGTTATGGGCGTAATCACAATGGCAGCATCATCTTCCCCCGCCCTACCCACACAACAGCAAGTGCAAATGCCAGTTCCAGTGCCAGTACCAGCACAAGCCAATCCCTCTATGGTAATGTTGCGCGAACAATTTAATATAATTGAAAATCCCGGTGGTAATCGGCATGAGTACATTAATAATGACCCCTACGCACAAGTGGAGAACTATAACAATTTATTTGCTAATGGTGTTGGTGTTGGTGTTGGTGGCGGTGGTGGTGTAAGCGTTGGTGGTAGGCGTGAAACGCATGCCGCACGCAACTACCATCATTTGCATCACAATCAACAGCATTCATCGTCGTACAGCACGAATAGTAATTGTAATAATTATAATAATTGCCGTGAGAGTGAACCATTGTTGCATGCCGCACCAGTTGCCAAGGTGAGTGAATATGAGTATACATGGAATGAGGAGATACTCTTATGATCATCACTGCAATCCCTCTCATCCACCGATGTTTGATATCACTAAATGCATTTGGTGGTTGGTGGGATTCGCTTTATGATCCTAGCATGTGTGTGTTGAACCCAAATCAAATTGAAGTCGCAACTTAAATATGTGGCAAGTTATGGTTATGCCCGATAATTATATTATATATATGTGTATATATATATATATATATATATATATGTATTGTAATTCCTGCATCTAAAGTAGGTTCAAAAACCGAAAGTTTGGATAGTTCAGTGCTCTAAAAAGTCCCTGCTGAGGCATTTCTCAATCGTAGAATTTATTATATTAAAAAATCACTGTCACCCTTGCAAAAAAATCACTTTGGAAATTTTTATGTTGTTACAACAACAATTGCAACGTATTTGTAATCGATCTATTCATCGTTGTTACAGGAAAATGTAATTTTTGGGCATAACCCAACTTTTTTGCAGAATTCAGTAAACTTCCAAGGCAACCTTTTATAAGAATTTTCGAGTATTTATTTTACTGAAAGACGTTATTCTGTTTCAAGTTGACGAATATTATATTCAACTGCCACTCTAGTTTAGAACCCATCCAAGAATGGATCAGTTATACATGGCATTTGAAGCGGCTTCATCATAATTACTCTTTCAATATCAAAATATTAGGATTAATACTTAATACTTCGTAATATTGCTAATATTGTTTAGTTATATAGAGATATATAAATTTAATCCTTTTCTAATCGTAACTATTAGACTTTCTAATCGGATACTGAAATTTCAATTAATTCCGATTATTTCAAAATTTCGATATTCGAATACCTAAATTATTATTTTCGAATACCGAAATCACGTTTATTACAAAGTTAACTACAGATTTAATTCTAATTTTTTAAGAGTAATTCAGGGAAATTTTAAGCATTTATCTGTCATATTGCTTCCATATAGCTCTTATGTTATTGAGTTCATAAGGTTCAATGTGCCATTGTGAAAGTTCTCAAATCGTATTCGCCACATACCTTATACCATTGCGACTTTTCGTATATGCCCTCACCCTTCCCTCTTACACACCTAAATGTACATATATATATATATATACAAATTTTTATATGTGTGGTTGATTTTTGGACCAGTAAATGTTGCCATTTAACTAACATTTGAGACTAACATTTGTATTTTTACCTACTTAAAAGTACCTTATATATATGTATATCCTGCGAGCTTTTTACTCACTCATTTCTAATGTGAACCATTTAATTGTGTTATCTCTTTGCATGTATTCGTAAACGACATTGTACACGCGCACACATAAAATCAAATAAACAAACATGCATACGCAAACAATAAAATATCCACCTCGTTCACCATAAATGTGCCAACCGACCGCCCGTCCACCTGCTTGTCGTACATTCATTTCACCAAAAATTCAAAAACTGTTACACACACACACCATCAAATGTATTTAATTACACACGGTTAATGGGTAACAACATGTTGATGAATTCATGGTTGCTTGACTTGCGCGTTGTGTTGACATGAACTAACACAAAATACAGATAATGCCAATGCCACAACATCCACAAGCATATCCACCTAAATATGAGCCACCACGGTACATGTGTCCTAATACCATAATGCTACAACAGCAACAACATTTACAACAACAGCTGCAATTGCAACATCACCATCATCATCAGCAACAATTGCATCAACAATATCCACTTTACTCGCAACATCCTCAACCGCCATTACCAATTCCACCACCCAAACCCTCAAATCTAACTGCATCCTCATTAGTCACAGCCTCAGCCTCAGCCTCAGCCTCAGCCTTAGGCTCAGCATCATTGAAACAGAATACACCTCTCATACGCACTACCTATATGAAGGCCCTGCCGAAATTGCCGACCGAAATCGATGAGAGCCGTGAGATGTCTTCCACCGATGATCTCAGTTCCCGCCCACATTCGCCATCGATGAGTTCCTCGGATGAAAGCTACTCGAAAACGACCGAAGGCGAAGGCGACGAAGATTCACCACGCATTACGGCATTGAGTAAACAGAATCATCATCGTCAGCAACAGCAACGTAATGGCGCCAATCCGCTACAATGGTTATACCCATGTGAAATACAAGTAGATCCCACCTCGCCGGTGGTGGATATGTCTAATCTAAAAGATTTCGAAGTGAGCTCCACAACAGAGAGTCAAGGTCAGCAGACGAATACCACACACAACAAAGGCGATTCCTGCAATAGTTTTGAGTATCAAGATCGCGTATTGCTCGCTGCCAATAAGAAAGCGACCAACAATTGTGGTGGCAGTAACGGCGGTGGCGGCAATGGTGGCGGTGGTAACGGCGGTGGTTCGACATCGGCCAGCAATTCGGCGAAGTCGCCATTTGAGAGGGAACTGCAAAGACTTTTGAATGAATCATCACGTGCGCGCGCACTAGCTGCTGCCACCTCATCGTCGGGTGGCAATATAACATCCGCCTCGAACTCCAATAGCAATCCTGAGGGCAATACGACAAGCAATAGCAGTAGCCGCAACAATATCGAATTGAGTTATTCGGCGAGCAACAGTAAATTGAGCTCGACTAATGGTTTAGCAATGGGTGGTAGCGGTAGTAATGGCAATCTGAGTGGCAGCAATTCAATTAGTGGTAACAACAACCAAAAATCGTTGACCACAACGATCTTGGATGAGCTGACATCGCCAACAACGGGACGTCAGCCTTCAAAAATACCAATCAGTACGAGCTTCATGATTGCCAAACACCCTGTCGGTCTGGAGGCCATCAAGGAGATCACGCGTAACAAAAATCCATCAGAATCTAGCCAAATGTATGTTCCTCAAAAGTAGAAGTACTTTACGTATGTACTCATTTTTTTTCTTCCTAGGCAAACTTCCGATACAGAATCCTGTGAGATTTTGCACGACAACTGTAACCAGCTTAATCTGAATATCTTGGACGCGGTCAACAACCAGTCGTCCACATCAACGGGCACCAATTGTCGCGACTTACTGCAACCGCAACAACAGTCTAAGGATCATAATCACCGACATCGCCAGCGTCCACGCTCCAAAGATCTCGATCAGAGTCGTGAGAGTCTCGATCAGCTGGCCGATGGTAGCGAACAGCAGCAACAGCAACAACAGCGGCATGTGCGTCATCATCATCATCACCACCACCATCACCATCAGCGACCACGTGTTAATCACACAACAGCATTGAGCAACGACACTGAACGCGACGATACCGAAGATAATTTAGCCGATGAGGAGTTCGAGGATGATGAGGTAGGGCATGATGTGCGCAAGAAACGTGTGACCACTGTGCCAACAGAGCAGCAGCATGTTAATAATATCATCGGCGTTGTCAATTGTTACGAAGATGATGAGAACGAACATATACATGACGGTAATGCTGGTTATGGGGATGATTTGGATGAGGACCTGCAAGTGGAAATGAATGTGATAAACGATGAACTAAAATATGGTGCGGGGCATCATAATCACCAGTCGATGGACTCAAATCCTTTGGAAAGTCAATCGGAATGGTCAGATGACGACTGTCGCGAAGAGGCTACAGGTAAGTGATATATGTACACAGAATTATCAAATAGATTATGTAAACTTGAAAATGCAAGAGCTTCATGGGAAATTATTTGCCCCACCTAAAGTTCCAAACTTCGCGCTCACTCAAACGTCCGCTTTCAGACTGGGCAAGAAGCTATTCAAGACTTTTTTAACTGCCTTAAAACTTTTAGAGACACCAAAGAAAGGTCCAACTTCCTCCATACCGTCATTGGAGAAGAAATCATGGTCGATCCCCCGATCAATTCCCATTTCTCTCTTCCTTTCCCTCTCGCTTTCTCACTCTCGTTTGTGTATATAATTATAATTATAACAAAATCTTCCTCCCAAATATATAAAGAGCTGTGGACTCTGGCTACTATTCTGCTCTATCTCGGATGAATATTTGACTTTTTATATGGAATAATTACAATTTTTTGCCTTGTTCCAAACATTATATCAGAAAACATAAATAAATAAAAATTTATAAATTGTGTATTATTATTCTTCTCACCCCCTCCCTAGGTGGCGCCGAATCAACGGGCTACATAACCGATGAACCGGGCCTGGAAAATATATCATTACTTAACGAAGCCGGTCTCACAGACGCAGAAGGCGCACTATCCGATGTCAATTCACTTTACAATGCGCCCGATGTGGATGACACGTCGGTATCGAGTCGGGCCAGCTCACGTTTACTCAGCTTAGATTCATTAAGTGGACTTTACGATTGCGATTTGGACTCAAAACATGAAATGGCTATCGTTAATGTTTCGCACAAAATCACAAGTAAATTTGGGCCACAACAACAAAGTTAATCGCAATAAAACCAAGTGATGAGTGCTTAGCTTAGTCGTCGTAAAAGTGTGAAAACGAAAATAAATTCAAACTCCAATTAAAATACATACATACGTATTCGTAAACAAACTGACATACATATATACATGCATACGTACAAGCATATAAGATGAAAGATGAAAGAGAGTTAGAAATGGTGTCTATTATTTTTCGGTGAATATACTGTAGCCCCTTCCACAACATGTATGTATGTATGTATACAGCTAAATAAGTATTTAATGGTTTTAGGAATATATACAGTGGACTTAGAAAGCCTAAAATTTCTTAAGGATGAATATACATGCATACGAGTAAATTGTACAGTTAAGATATTGATAGATTGATTGAAGAATTGGTGCCTCCGACACTGTTATTATAGCGATATACATACAAACCACAACTAAATTGATATGTAGAAATGATGATAGCACAACACAAATAATGTTGAATTTAAGCATTGATAGCAGCTGATGCATAAGACAGGATAAAGATACTTACCCACACATAGAGATGGGTATGTGGAAGCTCTGTAGAGTTTCTTTTGTTAATCTACAAATAGCATGTAAGTTATATCTGTGTGTATATTTATTTAGATATAATATATGTATGTATATGTAAAATAAAATCATTGCGTAAACGCATTTGACAAATAATGCTTTAAGAAAAAGAAGAAGAAGATATATGCAGCTCTTGCAAATTGGTTAAAAGGGATATACACCCACTCGTATGGACGATACGATGGCAATGAGGCAATCTGCATTGGTGGACGACTTATACAGTTATAAGCAGTAATAATAATACAAATGATACATTTAAATATATCCGTGTGAAGGAAATGTAATTTTCCGAAAATCAGTTATTTACTTAAATACCCACGGGCATGTGTAAAGTTCCCCACACTCTCTCTCTCTCTCTCTTACATACACACAGGCAAGTGTGAATTGCTGAACTACTTAAACTATAATGTGGATACTTAAATAAGCTAAAATTATGAATATACACACTTAAAATTGTATTTATTTATGTACAATTGATTAAGTGATTGATCTAAGCGAGGGTATGTTCTTTTTTATTTTTATTATTTTTTTATACATATTTTTATATTGTCTTATTATTTAATTTGAATTGATTACTCAATTTTGAAGTGCTCCAGTGTGCGTTAATTTTCATTTTCTTTAATCTCATTCAATTTGATTTCTTTCTAAATTCAGACATATAAGTTTTTAGGCGTTAGCCATTTTTGAGCGATATTTTACGACTGACGATTGCTCTGAACATTTGTATTAGAAAGTTTTATGATTGAAGTTATTTTTGTGATTTGCCAAATATTTCATAGAATTTTCAAAACATTTCATTTTTGGAATAGAAAATATCAGAATTCTATTAAAAATGTTTTTTATTTTTTATTTACAAATTATTTAAGTCCAGAAATCTTTTTAAATAAATCGCAGCACTAATAAATTCTGAAAATTTTTTTCGAACTTGTTGAACGAATTAAATGTAGAATCATTAGCCTTGGGAAGTGATCGTTTCGAAAAAATTAAGTTGTATCACAGAAATATTTCCAAAATAACAGTATAGACTGAAACATTTATTTCTTACTCTATTGTTTTCTCTCTATTTTTTTATTTTTTTATTGAATTGTTGTAAAATGTTCTAATGTACCAAGGGATGTTTAATATTTAACCAATAAATATTCTTTTTTCTCGATCACTTTTAATTGACATACGGTTTCTTTATGTACGTACATATGTATATGTCGTGTTATAAAATGCGAGACAAGCGTTTTAGTTAGTTTTAATAATTGTTTCCTAATTTCAGAGTAATATATATTTTAAATATATAAGTAGAGGCATTGCCCTTATAACCAAAATACGCGATTAAAAAAAATTAAGTTGAGTTAGCCACAATGCTTTGAATTAAAACATTTATATATACCCATACATAAACATATATATAAGAAAAATTTTGCTTGGATAGGTTTTTGGATCACATTTTATTTTTCCAAAACAGCTTTATTTAAATTTATTGTCGAGTATAAAAATTGGCTTTGTTTTTATTTATTTATTTTGTAGTATATATATGTATGAAGACTAATTGAATTTTTATAATATTTTATACGCTTATTTAAGGTATTTAAATCTATTTTCAAAGGCAGGCCAAGTAGTAAATATGTCTGTAATTAATCAGGCGTTGTGCATATGTTATTTACTAAAAGTCTATGCTTATAAGTATTGCATGTACATACATACCTTCAAACATATTAAGTAAGTTTCTCATGCACAACTAACTATGTACTTTAATTTTATATTAATTATTATCCACAATGTGAAAGAATTAAGTAAAAAATTTCACAAAATTATACGCTGTATATACAATACATACATAACTAAATTAAATGAATAAAAACTATTACATTAAAAATTTAAAAAATATACACGTGTATATTAATATTGTTTGTCTTAAAAACAGATGGGTGGTGTTCAATTCAAAACCAAATTGAAATAAAGTGCAATTGGTGGAAAAAAAAATAAATTGGCTTAGTTAATAAACACACAGAGACTGAAAAATATATGGAAACCTCAATTTTTTCCTAATTTTTCTATTTCGATAGTTATATGTTATATGCTTCGATAGTTATGTTCCTTCACCTGCCCCCGTAGAAGACGTCACGAATCTTTATTTTTTGTCAAACGCACTCCAAAAAGACTCGGGACGATGCTTTCATAATTCCTGTTTCTATCATTCTTCTATGCTACTTGGATCACTCCCATTCATCACATTTGACTTTTCGCTAACGAAATCGGCCGATTGATATGTTTTAACTTATTCAAAGTGGCAGGTAGGTCTCCCTTTTTTCGTCCGTCGTTACTCGTAATTTGACTTTTATTCAAAGCATGCGCTGCTTTGACAACAATTTACAAAAGAATACGAACTGGATTTCTAAAAAATACTGAATTTTGCTCAGAAAATTATAACAAAAAGTACATAAATACCTAAGTGTGTTTCTTAGTGTAATGCCTCTAAACCATGGAAAATTTGCTTACCTGCATGGAAGTGATGACATAATCTGAAATAAATTGGCGTGAAATATCCTACTTAATTCGAAGGTCATGCAACGGTATTAAATCCCACCATAAAATGGAGTCAGCTTTCTAAACGAGACTTTATACAGTAATCGGCATTACGAGACATAAGTTTGAAAAACTTCGTTTTTTAAAAATTTTTACAATACGACAATATGAAAATACTTTTTGGAAGTGTAATAATAACAACGTTTTTAGCATTAACCACTGCACTAGAGGATTATTGTGATCCAGCATTATGTAGGAATACGGGAGGGAATCCACATATTGCATGCAACAACGACGGCGTATGTATTGTTGAACATACCACCGATATTTTATAACTTAAGAAATTAATAACAAAATTTTATATCTCAAAATTTGGTGGAGTTTCTTACAGTGACATAACGCCCACTTAAGTTAAAGCAAAAGTTTAGAGCCGCAACGTGTATCCCAGACCCAGCATCCTGGTTTTATTTATTTGGGTTTCATGGTTATTTCAACCATACAAGTTGTAGCCGGAATTCTAGATAAATGTCAGAGTTGCATAAAAGGTCCCATGTCAAAAATATCCATGGTTTCCTACAGCGCTTACTAACTGATTTGAGGTGTATATGTTCGCAAAGATTCCGATTAACAATTAGTTGTTTAAAAATTCGATTGGAAATGTATCTAAATTAATATAATTCTTGCCCTTAGAAGTCGCTTCGACCTAATCGATATACATTACAACAGCAACAACCTAATCGAAGACCACCCAAGTGGACCACCAAGAAGTGGCCACCCAAAATATTGAGTCCTTTTACTAGAAAATCCTGAATCTCAATTCACTCAGGCTAACTTGCTATGATTATATAGACATACCAAGGTTTTTGTTTTTGTTTTTGTAAATGATAGAAAAATATTATACGCTTTTCCAATTAAGTATGTGACGTCGAAATTCTATAGTAACAGTAACATCCATAAGAACCAAGCATTTACATACCAACAGAACTTCGTTGAAAAATGTCCACCTGGTGCTACATTGGTCGATTTGACGTACTATATACCGCTAATTTTGAATGAGCACAATTATAGACGAAACAAAGTGGCTACCGGCAATATAACGGGTTATAAGAGCGCTAAGCGTATGGCTGTAATGCAGTGGGACAAGGAATTGGCTGATGTTGCTACCTTCAATGTTAAAAAATGCGACTGCGAATATGATGGATGTCGAAATATACGACGCTTCAAGTATATCGGTCAAAATATTGTCATGCAAGGTTACACTGGCAAAGCGAATGCTTTCAGTAATAAAGAAATCATTAATGATGCAATCGAAAGTTGGTTTGAAGAATATGTCGCTGGCTCAATGGATCATATGAGAAAGTATCCACATGATATTGAAATATAGTAAGCAGTAGGACAGTCATTTATATATACAATTGTTAAACCTTTTGTTAATTCTTCGATTTGATTTTATTTTAGTAAAGGTTTTTCACACTTCGCACTCTTGGTTACCGAAGCAAATAATCATGTGGGGTGTGCTGCGTCACGCTACAAGGATGAGCAATACAATAATTTTTTATTTACTTGTAATTATGCTTCAGCTGCTTTACAGGGTCGTCCGATCTATACAGAGGGCCCAGCAGCATCTGGTTGCAAAAGTGGCAAAAATGCGACATTTCCGGCTTTATGTTCCACCGCTGAGGTATATCTATAAACTGATGTTAATATGATGATGAAATATAGGATGAAATATGTATATATATATTTAATATAATATAATACATATATAATATGTACCTTATATATTTTAAAGTACATTAAGAGTGATGGCTATAATGAAAGCTTTCCTCTTTATTTAATATATAATTATGCCTCTAACCTTATTGTCACCGATTTCTTGGACACAGTCTTCATCTAGGTGCATAATTTCAGGCTGAATATTTCTTGCACTGACATTAGAAAAGTTTACTTTTTGGGTAGTGTTAGAAAGTTTTAATGAAATCTTTGTTTATATTTAAGTACGAATATTTATTGGTCAAGCTAAAATACCTGAACATGAAACGGATTTTTCATAGATTGGTAATTAAAAAGTTCCTAAAATATGTTGCTTCAATTAAGAAAACTGACAAAAAAAGATTTCTAATTGAGAGCATACAAACAGCTGTCAATTGGCATTAAGTCTCACATCCAACTTCATAATAAATATTGGCGCGCTTTTGTTTTCGTTCAGGCAAGATTTGACACTTTAAAGTTGTGTTTGCGAGAATTTTATAATTAACTTCAGCGTTTTCATAAATTTTTATATTTTAACCAAATATTGAGGTATGCAAAATTCGGTAGTCAACACGCCTGCTACAAGGAAACGAGAGGGCGGTACCGCAAGAAAATCTAGCGGAAAGAAACTTGTGCAGGCACGGCTACCGTTCAAAATAATTACAGGTGGAACTCCCACTGCCGCTGCAAGTTCAGTTTCATCCAATGAGACAGATGAGGCAGCAAAAGATGGTAGAAAACGTAAATTATCATTTGAAGCCGAGGAAGATGAAAAGGCTAAGTCTACGGAAACTGATGAATTCTGTGTCCGCTCAGCGAGCAAAGAGAACTTGACTGTAAGCTCAAAAAAGTTGAAAACTGTAGATGAACAAAGTGATGTTTTATTGTTGGATGATGATAGCGACGAAGATGAGGATGGTAAGATTTGTGATGCGGAAAGGGAAGAGGGTGAACAGAAAGCAGGTAGTAGTGAAAAGGTAGGAAAGCAAGTCAATAAAAATCCTATCGCAATAAAAACTCCAAAATCAATCAAAAAAACTAAAAACACAAAAGGCAACTCGGTTACTTCACCACATACGCCCAAAGCGAGTACAGCTAAAGAGAAAGATGCAAATACACCAAGAAGTGCACCCGGAAGTACGAAAAATAAATCTAGCAACAGTAAAGCAGGTGATGCAACAAAAGTGCAAGTAAAATTGCCAATTGGAAATACCAAGACAAACAAGCGAAGGAAATATATGATTACAGTAGACTCCAACGATGTAGAAGTTGTAATATCCAGTGATGAAAATCAAGATATTCCCGTAAAAAGACAGAAAGTGGATAGTCAACCAAGCGAACAGAAAAAGGTAGAGAGTATTTGATATTATATTTGCCTTAATAAATTTAAATAAATTAATAAATTAAAAATATTGGTTTTGATATCCATATATTGTCAGATTACTAAGCCTCAAAAACTCACAATTTCAATATAGGTAAGAGATTCTGATAAGGTTCTCAGTACCACGATCGATGATTGCAGTATCACGGAGTCGGAGGAAAATTCAAATGTATTAGTTTTGGAAATCGGCGGAAATGAAACAGATCTGGTAGATTCAGAATTGGACAGTAGAAATAGTTCTGTGACTTTTAAGTCAAAAGATAATACATCGGAACAATCTTCCAAAATTCATGAGGCAATTCCTGTAATTAATAAATCTAGTGATTCGCCAAAGCTAAAACCAAGATCCAAAAGATCCAAAGGTACTCTAGAAATACAAGGCAAACATATTTCTCCAGCAAAAGCTGATGATGATGAACCTATTTCAACTGAAAGTGAGCCTGTTTTAATCGAAAAAGATCTAATTGGGAAAAAAGAATCGCCAATAAAAGGCAAAGAAACAAAAATTGAAAAATCGAGGGAGCCAAAAATTATAGAAGGAAAGAGCTCACCACAAGCAGAGAGAATAGAAATAGGTAATAATAAAAAGCCTAAAACAACACCTGATAAAAAGACTCAAACCTCAACTAGAGCAACTAAAGTTAGTAATGATAAAAAATCTGTAGAAATCGCAGCCACATCCCAAAAAAAAATTTGCAGCAAAAATAAAGAACCCCCAATGGAAAAAACTAAGATTGAAGATGATGAAAATGCTGCAGATGTTTCAGTGGTTATAAAAAGTTCTTCGGATTCCGAAAGTCTAACTTCTAGCAATGATGAAAGTAAATATTTTGCTGAGGAAAGCACACCTAGAATTAATTCTACCCCAAAAATAGCCAGAGACGAAGCAAGGTCATCGAAGAAAAATCTTACACCGAAGCAAGTACAGTTAATGGAACAAAGACGTAAAGCACGCGAAGAAAAGGAGCGTCGTTTGCAAGAAGAAAAATTGCAAAAGCAGCGGGAGAAGGAAGCTAAAGAATTGTCAAAGAAACTCGAGCGGGAGGAACGCGAAGAGCAGCGTCGCAAAGAACGTGAGGAGAGAGACGAACAGAAACGCAAAGGACGTGAGGAGCGTGACGAGCAGAAGCGTAAAGAACGTGAAGAAAAAGAACGGAAGCGTGTGGCCGAGCAGGAAGTGAAAAACGAAGAAAAACGAAAACGCAATGAAGCAAAAGAGGAAGAGTTTCGTAAAAAAGAAGAGGAACGTAAGCGTAAAGAGGGGGCATGTTTGAAAGCTAGAAAAGAAGCAGAAGCTTTTCAAAAATTTTTCAAATCCAAACGCGCAGCAAATGCAGATGGCGAAGCTGTTCATGAGCAAACACCGCAGAATGACGGCAATGATTCTGAAATGCTTGCTTTCCGCCCATTTGAGGTGAAAGGTGACATGAAATTGGCGCCAATTCATCGAAGACAGCTTAACCCCACCTCTAGAGAACAGCTCGATACTTTTTTGGGTACTTGCACTGATGTGCCATCTGAATCTAATATTTTGTATCTGGATGAACTCAATAGCGGTAAAATAGTACCAGGCATATGGAGACGCATATCAGTAGATACGAAAATATCAGAAGACGACGTTCAAATCATAGGTTCTAATTTTCTTTATACATACCTTTCTCAGTTATTAACGTATTAATGTTATAATTATTACATTCAGATGACGAGCTAGATCGCGCAGGACAAGCAATTGTGGAAGAGACCCATGCGCCAATTGAACACTTCCGGATCAAATTTTATGAATTCCATGAAAATCGCAGGCCTCCATATTATGGAACATGGAGAAAGCGAACAAATGTGATAAAACCAAGGCGGCCTTTTGTACAAGATACGGTAAATGTAGCCTGAACGACATTTTTGATTTAGACGTTATATATAATAAATTAATTTATACAGAAATTTTTCGACTACGAAGTTGATTCTGATCTCGAGTGGGAAGAAGAGGAACCTGGCGAATCTCTGGATGGCAGTGATGATGAGAAAGAAAAAGAGTCAGAAGACGATGACTACGAGGTCGATAACGAATGGTTTGTCCCCCACGGTCATCTCAGTGAAGAAGAGCTGCAACATGAAGATGAAGTGCTCGACGCAAACACACGCGAGGCTCAAAAGGTCAAACTGCAAGTGCTGCAGCAAGAGTTTGCACAAGAGATGAAAAAGAAAACAGAGAAAATTAAACCACGTCTTATCGGCTGCATTTGGATAGATGAAAATGGCAATCAACCCGTGTTATGTCCAAAAATCATCTGGGATACTTTGAATATGCATGCAATGTTATGTGAAGCTCCACCACTAATAGAGGACCCCGAAGTGGTGGAAAAGAGTGAACTTGGTTCACCAACAAACAACGGAAACGACAAGACTACTGAGAAAGTGAAACCGATTAAAATAACCGAACGAATGCTGACTGACTTGGTACGCTTGGTACACGGGAATCAACATTCTAAAAACTTTTTAATAAAAGAATTTATCGCCTACTTGGAAGCAAATGAGAAATCCATAAAGAACGGCGAAGTTCGTGGTCCCATCAAATCAATTGTACGGGAGAAAATCGATGATTTCGCCGAATGGACAATAACCGAATCAACAAAGGTGTTACAAAATAATAAAAAAAAAAATAAAAAGCGCCTCTGCTGGGTAGTATCTGCTGATGTATTAAAAAAAATGGGCCTAGAAAATTTGGGATTACATAATACATGGAAATATACACTACAACCGAAATCCGTCAAAGACGAAATGTCAAAAGCTGAAGTTGAGGTTCCAGCTGAAATCGACACAAAGGAAACAATTGAAATTGCTTGTGATGTCGAAAACACAAGTGAAGCCTTGTCAAAGACAAGCGAGAAGAAACTAGCTAAAAATAAACCAACAACAAGTATTCAACCAAAAGATAAAAATGTTAAAACAAAATCCGAAATAACAAAATTCACAAAGGTGCTGCTATCGAAGGCAAATGAGCCCAAATCTCCGAAGACCACAGTGACACCAACAACAAAACAAGACGTGAATGCGTCTTCTATTGAATGTAATGAATCGACAAAAGCCGTAGCCACGTCACCACCCTCGACTAAACCAACCGCACACATTAAAAAGCGTGTACCACTGCTAATGTCCGTCGCACGTGGACAGAACATATCGCAGCCCACAAAGAATGCGCTTATCAGCGAGTTTTTAAGGAAGACCTCGGCTGAGGAAGAAGCGCCAACCAGCCAAACAGCAAATGTTACCACCACTTCCACGGCCAAAGAAGCCAACGAAGTAGTGGAACTCGACTAAGCCGTTCATAATGTTCAATTTCGTTATATATTTTTATATCATAGTACTCTGTCATGTACCGTTTACCCTGTAACTTTACTACGAGCTACCCGCTTACCGACCTACATACATATTATATTCAATCACACGAATAGTTAGTGTAAAAATAATATTTGTGTTAAATATTTAAAGTCCAAAAGCATACATGCTGAGATCATCAGCTAGAACGTTGATAACTTAAGGCTTCAAACAACAAATTAATTGTTAAATAACATTTATTAAGATACTAAAAAATATTTTTAGTTTCATATATACATATAGACATGGTCAATTAAGGTCAAATGTTGTATTTTCCTAATGCTGTTAAAATAAAATACATGAACGATCATTGGGTGTACCAGTTAATTCGGAATAAAAACACTGGCATCGTATTATTTGTGTGGTTGTGTGTCCAAAATCTTGTTGCAGGCAGTATATTAGCGGCGTGTGTAACCAATCAAATTAACCAATTTTCCGACCATTATAGTAACGTCGTGCGGTTGAGTTTTAGAAAAGTAGATAAAAAATTCGATTCTGCATGGTAGTACCCTAATGTATGTTTTTACAAAATTGTCAATAATTGGAAATGCTTCCGCATTTGTCTAAATTTATATGCCTTTACAAACGGGTAGTTCTAGTCCGTTGGACGCATTCTACCATCAAATCGACGAAACCATTTATGCCTGAGAAAATGATTGTGGATTTTCGAACCGCAAAGATATAAAATCAATTTCTTTTTCTCCTCGTCTTCCTCTGCTTTAGTGACTGCAATTTCTGAGATGAGCATATCAGCCGCAAGTACCGCATGCAATAGATACAAAACTGAAGTGACAATGGCGCATATGCTCTGCGTCTTCGAGTAGCCGAAAAATTGATGTTCCATCTGATCTTCAATAATTTCCAAATCCGATAAATATAATAAATATAAATCTTTTTCGGCATGGTACATTGAGGTGACTGCAGTTACTATGTAACCAAAGCTAGCAAGACTACTCCAAATTATTTCGCGCATCAATACCGGATCGTTTTCCATGCAAATATTCAGACAACCAAAGAAGCTTGTGCATGTGAACACCGAAAATATGGTGATGTACAAATATAAATCCTGTGACACAGCCACATTTAGGAATCCTTCGATTTGTATGCCCATACACACACAGCCCAAACTGCCTTCAAATAATTTAAACGCGAACCAGACGCTACGCATTGTCTTCTAAAATATTTTTAAACAAATTCTTATGCAAAACTAATTTTAAGCAATGAAGCCATGAAATATTTTTTTTATTGCTGAAGGTTTTCTTTTGTTTATTTTTATTTTTATTTAACTTCGATAAATTGAATTGTGATTTCGACATGGAAGATTTGATTGCTCATTGCAATCGTAACGAGCAATTATTTTAATTTATGTTTACAAGAAGACATAAAGCAAGCATGTCAAGGTTAGGTGTTGAACCTAGAAAAGTCGACAAATGTGAAGTGCTGTTTGTTGATTACCATAAAATAAAAATAACAATCGAACATAGCAACTCATATAACAATATCATCTCAACTCCTCCAAACATTTTCTGTTTACTTCTGTTCTGCTTAGTTATTCTTGTAGTGAAGACACCAACCATCCTAGGCCTCATTTCAACAGGTATTGCTCAAAGAGCTATTAACACCTTTTTCGACTTCCTTCCAGTGAGTGGCCTATTGTATATGAGGAGTTCGAGTTACCTCGAGAAACCAGAGTGAACCTTGCGCAATTGCGTTCTGTATATTGTGATCGATTAAACTCTATTTATCGAGTTCAGACCCTGAAATACCCCCAATATGTTCTGCTTGCAAAGAGTCCTCCCATTTCCCTCTCTCCTCTCCTCTCTTGAATGTCCACCTCTTTGGATGCCCAATCATAATTACTCCTCTAACACGCCTCTCTCAATGGCCTGACTCCATTGAAACAGCACGTTTCTTGGGCCCACAATTAGATAATGTCAATGAATTTTGGACGCTCGTATCTATATTAAGGACCGCTTAGCTACTGGTGCCGGTTTTAAAGGCAGGTCTATTATGTATTCACTTCTAAGTCTAAGCGAAAGAAATGTCATTATTAAGTTTTGTCCAAGTGATACCCCATGTAAAGTGTCGTTTCAGATTGTTCAACCAAATTACTACGTTGGCGATCTAACTTTTATTAGAGACCTAGAAGTAAAGTGCACATTTTTAAAATATTTTTATGTATTTTTAAGGGGTGGCAAGCAGTTTATGTCCCGAAGATATTATTGTAACTACAACAAGACTGAGTTAGATATTAAAAACCGTTAATTCAGCGGGTACGTTGCATTTTTAATGAAGTTCACGTAATGCCAGAGTGCATACATGTTTATGTGGATGTCGTTACAGTCGTTATATTTAACAACAATTAAAGTTTTTCGTTGAATTGGTAAAAAACTATGAGAGTACCTAAAGATGTAAGTTGGTGCCATATTCCCTACCATAAAAACCAATACTAGTTAAGCTCCGTTTTAAAGGTTATTTGTGGAGTATGCAAGAAAGTCTTTTGTTGCGCCGAGTGCCGTTACAAGCACGAGATAAAAACACATGCCATTGTTGTACAAAAGCCCATTATTTCCAATCAATCGAATGAGGAACTGAAATCCTCCAAGTTCGAAGACCACTCGAACCAAAAAAAAGAAAACGAAACAAGCCATATTTATATCCTCTGCCCGCTTTGTGAACGAAAGCCAATGCCGCTACAACGTGAAATATACGCCGAGATGTTCGCGCACGTCGAGCAATATCATCTGCCGCTCCGCTGCCGCAAATGTACGAAGGTAACTGAATGAAAACCTTCTTCTTACATTCGTAATTCATTCACTTTATCTTCAAAGGTCTATAATCGATTGGACGACTTGCAAAACTTTTCAAAGTGTACGCAGACATCCGTTCCGACATGTTGTTGTTCTGACAAAGGTTATTGCAACCGACTTGATCACAGCTGTGACACAGTTACATTGCCGAAGGAGTTTGCCAAAGTTACGATTTCGACGCAAACATCTCCGCAGCGTCTCCAATGTGACGAGCTCCACGAGACGCCAATGTCATTAATCAACCTGCGTTGGAGCGTCAAGAGTAAGCTGACACATGAAGAGTTTGTATGCGACAGTGTTTCCTCATTGCGAAATATTTCATCGATTAGCAACAGTTCACTGCGCCGCAGTTTGGACGCCATTATCAAACCGAAGAGCCAACTAGTGCGCACTACATCGACACCAGTGCATGCTGAATTACTTTGCACAAAGCAAACCGAACCCACCTTTAATGCCTCTGGTTGCCAAGTGTCCAGTATTTACCATAGTGGCGGTGAAACGAATAATCACAGTTCTGCAATAGCAGTGGGCGCAGTCGCAACCTCTAATCCTGCCACTCTTTCACCATCCAAACAGCAATTAGAAAACATCAATCGCTATCTAAAGGTGCCGCGTAGCAAAATGAGCGCGGCAACTCCGCTGCGTCAGGTAATGTCGAAGAGCATACAGAAGGCTTTCGCTGAGCATGGTGGATTACCATCGGCGCGTAATTGTGGAGCAAATTTGGCACCATTGCGTAAAAATATGTTTGATTCTCACGCGACTAATAGCAACAGCTGTTCGCCTGGTACGCCACTCGATCTGCGTATGTCGCCTGTAGTTCGGCGTACTCATAACGAAATTCAAATGAATCAACTGAAAGCTAACAGTGCTCCAACAGAGCGAAAATCTTCTATTTCACAAAATCTGCACCACGAAGTTTTCCGTTCGTCACAAAAGCTCACCACTACCGAATCAATTGTGATAACTCGCACCAAACACTTAGCCGGTTTAGAATCTGCGTCAAATAGTCTGAGTAGCGCTAGCGGCTCCATAGCTTTCAAGACCGCGGATAAATTAACGACGTCTGCAAGCTCGACCAGGGACAATTACAGCGGCGTATTGAGTTCCAGTGGCAGTTCGATGTACAAATCGTGTGAGAGTATTGAAATCATAACGGCTACCACCGCGGTCAGTGAGATGCAGCAGGGTTATTACGCCGTCACTGACAAGCTTAATAATGTAAGAGAGAAACATGTTCCGGCCATGGAAAATTTAGCGGATGTGGTTAGCTATAATTTCCCGCCAATTACACCCATCACGCGTATTCCAGGCGCACTTATCAACAAAAAGATTATATGTTTCGATTCACCATGCGAAGAACAGGACGAATTCGAAATTTCGGATGAAATTAAGAATCATAAAGACGATGGAAATTCAGCAAATACAACAAAACCAACTACATCGTCGAAAAGCTCAAATGTTTATGCATCGCCAAAGTGCGACAATAACAATACAGCTAATGCAGGCTCAAAAGCACTTATGAAAGTCATCGAAACTCCACGAAACTCTGACTCTTCTATTAATGAAGCGTTCTTTACGCCAAGCGCCACGCCAGTATGTAGAAGTAAAAAGCCGTCAAAGCAAGAAAATTCGAACGGATCGAATGGTATTAGAAAACCTACAACCAAGCATCCTCCTCTTAGCAAGCACGGTAGAAGTACTGCATTTGATCGTTCCGGAAGTATCACAGACAGTGAAATTGAAAATGATGTGAAAGAACATAGTGTACCTACTAAACATCAAACTAGCCAAAATTCTTCGACTGCTTTGGGTCGATCGTGGTCATTCGGCGCCTTACTGGGTTCCGTGATTGGGTTGAATTACACGGGGAAAGGAATACCGCCATGCACAGATGACAACTCCAATTCGATAATTAAACGTTGCGCTTCGATTGCAGGTAATACCCGACTAAACAATTATAAAGACATTTAGAATTTTTTTTTAGATATATCTCATAGAGTCGCCTATTCTTTGAAGTTGCTTTGGGAACCTAAGCTCTTCTCCTTCTCAAGACAAAGAAACTATCCTTGTCCTTCTAATTAAAAAAATAATTATAATAATAAAATAAAATAATAAAATTTTAAATAATAATTAAATAAGAAATCATTCGACAGATAGCCACATATCTGAAAGCTCGTTAATATACTAATAAAGTCCAATCATTCCAATTGGATAAAATCCAATCATTGGACTTTATTCCTAAGACTAAATAGGGTTAAATCTCCGAAATACCAGTCCTTGAACGGGAAAAATATGGTTGATTCCTGATAGAGTGAACATCGTTTTAGTCTTGCAGAAATGTCTATATATAGTAATATTTAGTTAATTAAGACTGCGACGGTGATTTAGTAAGCTTAAGGGTAATTTTGATTACGTCCGAAACATCGCAAATACTAATTACACTGTTGGCCAATGGATTGGGATTTAAATCCAAATAAACTAGCGATAATCCCTATGCAGGTAACGAAAATATTTCTTATAAGAAAACGTCGCTTTCATTGCTACAACAGCCTCAAAAGCCCTGTTTGAGGTAGCAGAGATGTTGATGACGAGATTGGACCGTAGAGGGCGGCACAGAGATGTTAAATGAGACAATTATGTTCCCAAACAGTCGCGTCTAAGTAACCGGAATGGAATTCAGCGTTTTATCCGGCCAAAGAATTATGATTGAAATGTAAACAAACTAATGTGCATGAAAATATGAACATACGGTTGCTGTCCAACGTCTTCAGTGTTCTTTGCAAGCAATTAACAGACCGTCATCAGTCCTGACGCGTTCACATCTCAGCTATCATAAATTATATCTCTTTAGATTATCCAATTGAACATTGTATGTAAAAATGTAAATCTTTCAGGTTCTCTTACGCGCACGCAGTCTTTAATTGATGAAGATGGACAAGCGCGCAATCAAAAACGAAAGCGGTCTTATACGACAGACGCGAAATCGGTTTCAGGCGCAAACTATCAACGGCTATTTAGCGACCCTCTGTCACCGAGTCCCGAAAAAGTGTTGCGTACGAAACGCTTTCGCATAAATGGACGTAAGCCAATTGAGCGAATGCGAAGGGAGCAATAAGCCGAACTTTTTTGTAATGGCAACACTTCCCCCTGCAATCATTTATATAATGACAATTATGAAATTAGTTAAATTTTGTTTGACATAAATATCCGTACATATGCATGCACACATACCTACTAACTTAAAACGAAGCTTATGATTTTATGTGCAAAATACTTGATAATTGTTGTTTAAAGTGTTTTTATTATGTAACAAAATAAATGTTGTACTTTTGTCTCATTTTACATTTCGTCCTTATTATTAATAATAATATTACACAAATTGGCATGCATTAAAGAGCATAAAACATTCTCATACACACTAAACACTTCTCCATTGCCATACTAAATACCACGTCGTACCGGTTTCGGTGCGAAAAGTATTTTAGCCGGCTTGCACAACTCCAACTCAGTACCCGGCCGTACGGACAGACACAGAGTAATATCCACCGACGAAGCCTCCGTCCAGACGCTGTGCGAGAGCAAAATCGTAGTGCGCAAGCGCATACTGGTCTCGTGCTCACCCTGCTCGGTCATAATCTTCTTGAAGTCCGACAGTTTTGGCACCACCGTGTGCACATGCTGATCAGGATACTTAATCTTAATACGCATTTCCTGTTTCTGTGCTTCCTGTAAGTTATCGAACTCTGCCACAAAAGGCAATGCAGCTATCAAACCAGCAGTCACTTTAATGACATTGTCCTGAGCCATTTGCGCACAAGGTTCAATAATTCGGGCCACACACATTCGTATATTAATGTTTGCGGGCGGCATGTGCACAGGTGAAGCGCTTTGCACTAGCGGCAATATTTCACGAAATACCCGACCCGGTTTTGGATCGGGTATATTGCCCAATAGCGAGAGCAGCGATGTAGTAAATGAATCAGGTTGAAACGCTTCCTTCTCGTCGAGAAAATTACTAATATCTGCAGCTGTTTGCAACAGCATTTGACACGGACCGAGTGCACTTTGTGAGCGGTCGCGCACTATTAGCACCAGATGTAGGGCGCTAGCACGCAAGCAAATTTGTTTGACAAGCAACATATCACCATAGGTGAGCCCCGAGAAGATGTGTTGCAATTTGAGGCAATTGCGTATGAGCTGAGCCAGAGACTCCTTTAATGGCGCGCGGCTGCGTTGCGTAGTTGTGCAGCTTTGTAACTGATCCAATTGTATTTGAGCGGCCAGAAATGTTTCCAAAAAGTTTGCGGTACCATACATTTCCGGGTCGATTTCACCTAAACGTTTCAGGTTACTCTGAGCCGTCTTCAGCAGCGGCACTCTTTCACGAACTATGCTAAAAGTTTCATGTATATGTTGGAGTATGGTATTCAAATATTCGCGAGAGCTCTCAGCTCCTTTTAGTGGATTAATAGGTTTCGTTGTGGAAGCACCTTCAATCGGTAATTGGGGCACGATTTGAGGCATGGCATCTCGCAGGTAGGCGTAATGCTTGAGCGTGACTTCAGGGAATAAACTAATCAAAGGTACCAGATGCTCTGCGGCGTTAAAAAGTAAGATTAGTATGCAAAGATATGCAGGATCTTCCACATCACGCTCTGCGCTGTCAAAAAACGGATGATCCTGCAGAAGGTGAGAAGTGACGGCCATACAAAGATTGGGATGCTTTTGACCAATTTTACGCATACAACCGAAAGTCGAGTTCTTATCTTGCGGATACTTGGAAAGTACATCTAGTAATTTTTGCACGACCATGAGAAGACATGCCTGAAGTGAAGAAAATTATTAATTCTTAAAATATTATATTATTATTTATTAAAATATTATATTATTATTTATTAAAATATTATATTATTATTTATTAAAATATTATATTATTATTTATTAAAATATTATATTATTATTTATTAAAATATTATATTATTATTTATTAAAATATTATATTATTATTTATTAAAATATTATATTATTATTTATTAAAATATTATATTATTATTTATTAAAATATTATAGTATTATTTATTAAAATATTATTAAGTATTAAAATATTATTAAGCATTAAAATATTATTAATTATTAAATATTAACTATTTTAACTTAGTCTCAACTTTATATTATTAGGGTAAGAATTTTTGCTTACCTGTGTTGAAACACGACATGCACCCAACATCAAGTGTAGGCCCTCACGTACGTCAACCGAGTAGTCTTCCAACGAGCTAAGCATTATTTCTAGTTGGTCCTCGCGTAACACGATATGTCGGGCAATCGCTGTAAGGCTATAAATTGCCTTCAAGCGAACGTCTTCGATTTCATCATTGAACATATCCACTAGAAAATCCAGACATGTCACAGCGAAATCTGGATTGCTCAAAGCTAATTTACACATGGAGTCTACAGCCGCTGTACGCACTTCGAGGAATTCATCCTCCAAACCATGCACCAGCGCACCACAAGCTCCACTTGCTACCAACGATATAGATTTAGAATCAAGTCGCTCTTGTGGTGCGTCATCAGCCCATCGTTTCCCAGTTGACCATTCACCACTTGCAACAAGTTGTGCACCACGCTCGTGAGCCGTTTTCTTTCGTCGTAAGTTACTCATTAGCTTCTTGTCAAGTGTTTGATGCAGAAACTCTGAACTAACTTGTGTCATAAGACCTAAGTGTTCAGCAGCCTGTAAAAAGAGTAAAAATATGGGTAAATACTTTTATTTACTAAACATATTACCCAAGTGCTTGCATACATACTTGTGTACGTATCTGTATAGAAAGATCACATAGTGCGCCACAGACTTTGCCAAAAGCAGCGTCAATTAAACGCATTTCTTCATCGTCTTCTCCACTGGTTATAATGTGGTCCGGATGACTTATGCCAAGTTGAAACACCAATTGGAGAGCTTCCTTTCGTACACACTCATAATCATCCTTCATCGCTTCTACAGCTCGCTGATATAGGGTTGGCGACAGGGTAGCACCACGTTCTCCTAGACATAATATAGACCGTAGAGCTTGCGCACGTACACCTGAATCTTGAGAATCCGCATAATGGCCTATTAAATCCATAACACCTTTCTTGGCATCATTTAACGTTACAAAAGCTGACAACACCATCAAGGCATATTTATGTGTGTGATGTGAATCGGAGGTTAGTTGTTGCTGGGCAAAATGTGCAATTTTTGTCACATGAGTTGATGGTAATAATTTTAAATTTTTTGTACCAATCTTATGTAAACTATACAAGCCTTGAGCTATAACTTTTTGAGAACGTTCCTGTTTCAAAACACCGATAATACCATCAACCAGTGCATTAACCACTTCGGGAACACGTAATTCAGAAAAATCGGCAAGCAAACCAAGAATTTTTACTCGAACTGTGGTGTCACCGTCCCGTTCTTGTCGGTATATTTCCATTAGACGATGCATAACGTCTTGTGTTTCAGCAATTTGTGCATCTTCTAATACAAGCTCATCTGCTATCTTTACTAACACTTCCAATAATTCCTTGCTGCCTTGTGGACCATGTCCAGCCGGAACTCCATCCAAAGAAACAAGTACCTGCAGTAGCTTACTCCCGGCGTTATTTTTAATTGTGGTTTGAATTCGTATCTTTCTCGAGGGTTTTTGTGAAACTTCAATAGTTTCCACAGCAGCATGCGGTCGTTTCATAGCACTACTCATGTTGCAAGTAAAATTAAATCCAACCTTTTTCAATTCACTTATCAAAACAAGCAGCAAAAAGTTCATAGATGCCTCTTCATCTTTACAAAATGAACATTCACAAAGAACACAGGGAAGAATCAGAAGTATTCAATGTGACCAGGCATAAATTTTTAAGATATATCGATTATCGATAGTTTAATGTTGATACGACGATAAATTTTTTACAAATGTAGCCAAACGTCTGTTAACCTTCAAATCTATGACTGAGTGGAAACGAAATATTTTCTACTACATAACAATGTTCCAATAGTAATAAAATTATAAATTTAACCTCACAAAATTAAAGTGCTTTTATTAAGTTTTTAAATTCATTTATTTGCTTTAATTTCAGTTCATAAAATTTTTTGTTGAATATGAATTCATGTACTAATGGCATATATTGAACAATTTTTCATATAATGTGTTATCTCTTCAGTTTTCGGAAGTATTTATATGACTTGTGCCATCGCTAATGGCATATTTGTGTCAACTTACTCCAAAATGTCACTAATTGCGTTTCAGTGTTGGTCAAATGTCAACACAAACTAGTACGTTTTTTTATAATACATTATTTAAATAATTTGATTATTAAAAATATTGATTAAAAAGTACTAAGCTTCTTAGTCTTTTCGGCGTTTTTTATCCGGGTTACTACGATCACTCTTGTCTTCAGACCGTTTTTTTGCTTTTTTGGCCATGTTCAAGAATTGATCCAAACCGAACGGATCCTCCTCCTTTTCAAATTGTACTGGTCCAGAACGTTGAGCACCAGCACCACGTGAAGTACCCGAAAATTCCTTATCAGGCACGAAACGCTGTGTATTTACAATTCGATCTAAATCCGCGCCATATGCATCATTATCTAATTGCTTGCTTGGACGATATAATTGGGAAGCGAGTGAATTTGAATCGCGCCAAGGTTTGTCATATACATTATAGGCCTCATCATCTCCATAACCGGAGTCCATACCTTTTGTTGTGTTGAATAGGCGTTGATCGAACATAGTTTCTCCGTTGCCGGATGACTTCGCGGGCATACCCAGGGCAATTTGCTCGGAAATATCCCGTTCACGTTCACGTTGTAATTTTGAACGCTTTTCTGGTGCAGCACGTGCCAAATTTCTATCTCGTTGACGCTCACGATGACGTTCTGCTCTTAATTCGTTACGTTCGCGTGTTTCCGGATTCATAGTCGCTTGGTCTTCGGGCTGACGGAGACCAGCACGTTCCTCTCGCGCACGCTGTGCCATCATTCTTAGCATGTCCTCCTTCTTTTCCTTCTCCTTTTGTGCCAATTTCTTTTCTAGTGTGGCGCGCGCCTCTACCGCCTCACGAGCTTTACGGTCAGCTATGTATAAAGCTTCAGCCATTTTAGCGAACTTTTCGCTAATGTGAACTTGTTGCAAACCGCGCCCATCAGCGGCCAATCTTTTATCCAATGGAATTGTGTAACCTTTTGCGTTCTTCCAGTTGGAAATACACGGTGGTATTTTCCACTCCTTCTGTTCTTTAACAGTGACCTTACGTGAGGGAGAATGCAAGACTGGTGCTGGCGGCGAAGGAGGCCCACGAGGTATTTTCTTATTAATGCGAAACTTTGGTGGTTCCATTGGATCTTGTTGTGCTTCAACCATACGTATAACTCTTTGCTTCGCTCCAGAATTGAATGCATCACCTTGTTGTGAGGGTGTATAGCGTATATATTGTGCCGGCGCTGTTTTCTCAGCATGACGTACGGGCATAGCTGCAGCAATTTTGGCATTTGTCAGCTTTTCCAAAGCGCGTCTAGTTTCTTCTGTTGTATCAGCAACAGATTCGGCATCAGGACGTTGTAATTCTTCAGCGTCTTCAGCAAGCACCTCTGCTGGAAGTAACTGCGATATTGAAGAGTACACAATCTTATCTTTTCCATGGCCTTGACGTGCAATGGCGTCGTATTTGATTTTTCCCTTGTCATCTAAACGCACAGCCAAGGCATTTGACTTTTTATTCAGATTTGATGGACTGCCCATGCCTAAGAAAATACTGTTTAAATTTTTGCTTGGTGGATAATTTTTTTTGGAACTTACCCAAAGGATATTGTGCCACATGTATTTCCGGGAATGCACCACCATCTCCGAAGTCAGCTTCAGTGCGGGGAATCCAATCTTTGCGTTGACCATACGGTGGGGCAGCAATTTTCGCTGACACCAATGCACCCATAGGTGCACCGATAATCTTCGACTTTTGAGCAACGCGACGTTCATCTTCCCGGTCCCAAACAGAGTTCGAAAGTGGAGGTAAAAGACTTGATAAAGACATTACCCAAATTTATATAGAGCTTGTATAATTTTATTGAATGAAATGAGCAAATCTATATACGTACGCACTGTACGAAAACAATCTGACGAATTCCTGATGAATATCTAATACTTGTCACATTTCATTCTCAAACACAGAAACGGCAGAGTTGCCAACGCTATAAGCAATAACAGAAATACTCATAATCCCCTCCACAGAGTTGCATCTCGAAAAACGTTAAAGATTAATAGGCGATGTTGATGTTCGGTAATTCTTCTCTAATATCTGCTATCTATAATTATGATGGTGTATATCTAATTTAATATTCAAAGTTATTCCGAAGTTAAAATAATCTTAACCAAAAGAATTTTATAATAGTAAAACTGTTCTCCGAAGAAGTTTTTAGAGCAAAAAAGTAACGAAAACAATGTCCAACACTTTTTGATAGTTAATTATGACAGAAGGCAGCAAAATTTTTTATAGTTTTACAACAACGCACAAAAAAGATTTAAAGCACTAAAATTTGTTGAAAGAAAACTTAAAATTTATAAAAAAAATCCCAAAAAATTTTAATATATAATATTTTTTTTTAATTAAATGAATGATTTGCTTAATTTTCGCTTAAATGACGAAGATTATAATAGAGGTTTAAAATACCCACAATCTTTTTCATTTGATACCATATCACCGTTTCTAATGTGTCTGCAACACGTTCAATATTTATCGTGATATTTAGATCGTGATCTATATTGCTGATTGATGGATCACGGGTGTATGCTACACGTGTAATATTTCCTGCGCCAGTATTTACTCGTAGTAAATGGTGCTTATGAAAGAGAAAAAATTTTTTTTGCTTTAATATTTCTTAAATTTTTCGTACGTTTTTCTACAAAATGTGGCTAGAAAACGGAAGGAAAGCATGTTTGGCTTTGAAGAAAAAATTGTAAAGAAAGTATTGGAACAAAAAAGTGATTCCTAGATAGTGAAGATTTCACCACATTTTCGAAAATTAGAAAATTTTTATAAGTATATATAGATTGGTAATTAACTTTTTATGAAAATTACGATATTTCTAATCCTTCGTATCGCGATTTATATTACAAAATGTGCTAAACGTTCAATATTTAACGCGTGATCCACACTCCTCAATCCACTATCCGGATTTCAAATCATTTAAATATTTTGTGATATGAATCGCGGTCCATTAATATTGCATGCTTAATGTTCAATAAATATCGCGATACTGTAAAAATTGAACGTGTAGCAGTCTCCTAATTGTCCTAGTTGAATAAAAAATATTATTATTGTTACTTTTCAATTGCTTAAAGAAAACTTAAAAAATGCGTAAAAACAAATTTGTCTAATTCCTTATCTTGAAATGTACAGCAATAAATGTAATGTAAGTGCAGCGTGGACGGAAATGAAAATAGTTGTTTGTGTTTGTGTACGATGTAATGTGTGTAATTTGCCAACAACCTCACAGCTGCCCCTTTAGCTCAGTGGTAGAGCACTGGTCTCGTAAACCAGGGGTCGTGAGTTCAAACCTCACAGGGGGCAATTAATTGCTTTGAAACTTCTAGCTTTATTTTTCAATTCTTATCTCTTTCAAAAATTACCCTTTATACTTACATATACCTACATATTTATAATTCAAGAAAGTAATATTTCTTTTTATAAATTTATCTCTATTACTATAGCAAAAATTACTTAAATAAGGTTTGTTTGATTTCTCATAGTAAATTCTCTTTTCAAGTCTTTGAAAAAGTCCAAAAAATTTTAACTCTGTTATTTAATTAAACAGTTAATTATTATTGATCCAACTAACATTTAATGCAATTTTTTTAATATTGTTTATTATTCATAAACATTATTTAGTTTTTGCTGTAGCCGTGCAATAATCTGCAATCAGTTATTGCTACTTTTGCATATGTTTTCCATTGTACAAACCACTCATGCATGCGCAGGCGCAGGCTTTTAAAATGAAAGAATTTACAATAAGAATGTAATAGGATGAGGAAGAGAAGGGGCAAAAAACTAGGCACTTTATTAAGTTTTTCTCAAATATTCAACTACTAAAGCGGCCAAATGCCTCAAGAAAGGCATAAATCTGAAATAAAGTGTTGCCATGTTATGTTAAATAATTAATACTTGAAGTACGTTAAGTACGTATATAATACTTTATTTTTCGAATATTTTTCGATTATTAGAATTCATATAGATTAAATTTACTTAGTTCTGATAGAATTTTTGTTTATTGTATCAAAACATTATTAAATGTTCTCAATTTTAACAACAATTTTTTTAGATTTTTGTAATAGCTTGCAAATGCTATATATTTTGTGCAACCATATGATGTAAAAAGTCTTTTAGCGGACAAATTTTACCTCAGAATAAAAGTTTTAAAATTTAAAAGCTCTTGAATTATTTTAAAATCAATAATCAATCAAGTATAATGACATGAATTGAATCAAATATATTAATGATTGTTGTAATGAGTGTTTCATATAATAGGAGGCCTTTTAGAAAGTGTGTAGGTGGTTGCACTTTAGGGGTGCTGCTATATCCCTTCGCATCAGAAGGAGTAGTATCCAGGTGAGTTTAATTCGTAAAAATGAAAGTGAAAGAAATATAAAATAGGTATTAATTATATGAAATTAGATGTTATGTTAGAGTGTTATTTGTTAATAATTAGTGAAATAACAAAATAATTCTTTGTGCGAATAAGGAAACAAACTGAGAACAAGGCTATCCGAAATTACAAAGTCTTTATTTAAAAAAAATTTGAAGTTATAAACTCGCGTTATTTTATAATTTATTATAACTATAATACGAAATTTTATAAAACAAATTATAAATTTTTAGTTAATATAAATTAAAGATCCATGCAATTGTTTTCATTGCTTTATTTGAAGTGCTATATGACTTAATTAAAAAGGAGTATTGATACCTGGCGATTTAATCTATTGAAATACTTCACGTGCCTTAACCTTTTACTTAACAGAAACGTATTTTTAAATTGTCAGATATATGATAGAATTGTATAAAGGTCAATGCAGATTAAAAATTGATATATAAGGTGGTTATCAAAATTGAAAAATATACAGTAATAAACATAAGTTTTTTTGAAAATAACGCACAAAATTCATATATTCATATATATATTTTAAAATGTTATAAATCGTACTTTTTACAAAAAACAATCTTGAGGCCTAATGGACCATATTCGTATCGTTTTTTTTTGTTAATTACAGGGTTGTAGTTGTTTTTTGGGAGCTATATATATTTTCAATTACATACAATAATAATTGATTTCTAACCATATATGTATATATACATTTATATACGTACATTATTATCTATAGATATCTAGATATAAATATATGTATATATATATTATCGATTATGATCGATTACGTATCGATTACGATGGGCATAAATCTATGGTTGGCTCCGCAGATTTCTGAACATTGTCCGTAGAAAAGGCCAGGCCGTGTTATTAGGAAGTTGGTTTGATTTAATCGGCCAGGGGCGCCGTCTACCTTTACCCCTAATGCTGGCACTGTTCAGGAGTGGATGACATCTGCGGCTGTCATTAGGAGGATTAAATCAAACCTCCCTACGAAAACTAATGGAAGAAAAGGCCATTATATATGTATATATATTTATTTTGTACATTATTATGTAATATTATTTCTGTTTTATAGGTTGTAGTACACAAGTACAACATTATAGAATCAGCTTGCAAAGATTTTAACCCGATACGTCTTAGCTCTTCAGCGGTTAGAACTGTCTTGACTCTAAACAGTAATATGTTACTGTTAAATCGGTAAATCCCTTCAACCCATATGTCATGAAGAACAAACATATTCTTCCTCTTTAGGTCACTACAAAATAGCAAGCACTTGGGCAAATAGTAGGTAAACGCTAACAAATCAGTATTTGACAGAAGGGACACCTAGAAAAAGAATGTATCGGGATGAGTTAGACTGCAAAACACAGGAAATAGAATTTTTGCGCAATAAGGTGACAGATTTACAGATTAAAATCGAAATTTTAGAACAAAACAAGTAAGAAAGGCCTAGGTTCGGGTAAAACCGAACATTTTATACTCTCTCAATGTGCAAGTATCAGAGGCGGGGATATGCTTTCAGGTGCTGGCAGAACTTCATATTAAAAAATGTTGCGGAAGAATTCAACATTCATTATTCGACGAAATTCTCAATGGATTGCAATCATATTTGGAATCTTAATAACTTATATTAAAGGTCATAGACTCATGTACCTTCGCTGCTATATTTTGCTTCGTGTCAGAGATATTTGTATTAAAATCTATCAAATTAACTCAAAAGTGATATATGCGATATAAATTCAACCAAAGTGGATTAATGAATATATTAGAATATGAGGAAAAAGTTAACCAGAGAAAAGCAAATCATTACATTAGGAATAAGGGGCTTAGACCATGGTCTAGACCGATATCTTTCATATTTAACGCGAATTCACATTGTGTTTAAGAAAATATATCCACTTAATTTCATTAAAATATCACACATATTGACCAACATAAACGGTTTAAAGTCAGGTGGAAAGTCGAGAATTCTTATATCGGGCATTTCTGGGATAGAGAAAGATCTGCACTGATCACATTAACTCTTTTCCTTATTCAAGTATATTAGGGAACATGTTTTCACGAAATTGCGTGAAGGTAACTCACACAGTGATCGACATATTCGGCATAAAGTCTGCTAGAATAGCGAAAATCATTATATGTAGTATATGGAATGGTATATGCGCTGGGATAATTCATTCACCGATTTCACACATTTTCGGCCGTAAACCATGGTATGTTCAATATTACACGTTCACTTAATTTTGCTAAAATATCTTATATATTGTCCGAAATATATGGTTAAAGTCTACCCGGTGGTTGAAAATCCTTGTATTAGGTACATAAGGGCTAGGGGAAGTGCTTTCCCCATTTTTTCCATTTTAAGCATATGGACACATTGTTATCAGAAAGAGACTCCCTCTAAATTTCAAAGAGATAACTCATATATTGGCCGTTATATACGGCATAGTCTACAGGAACGTTGAAAATCCTTATATTAAGTATATGGGGGCTATGTGAAGTGCTAACCCGATTTTCCCCATTTTTGACACAAGAGCACATTATTATCATATAAAAATTATTATTCGATTTTATTACGATATCTTACAGATTTGCAGAAATATATGGTATAAAGTCTACTGGATAATTTCGCTAAAAAGTTAGATGGAGGTACTGAGGACCATTTATTGGGTATTTGGGGGCTTGAAAAGTTATAATCCGATTTCGACTATTTTTACGCATGAGATGGCATAGCTTGAACGTACTATTCGTGGAAAGCTTTGTTCCCATATCTTAATTGATGTGCGATTTATCTACCTTAAAGTAAAAGTATCAGATGAAACTTAAACTTGTGTTATATGAGAAGTGGTTTTTATCCGATTTCCTCCATTTTCAGAATGTGACATAAGAATGCAAATATTATGTCACATACAAAGTTTTTTTGAAATCGGTTAAGGTATTCTTGAGATATGGAATTTCTCCTAAAAGTGGGGGTGCCACGCCCATCAGCAAAACTTTACACGGATTCCAATCCAACCCTTCCGTATCATAAATACTGTATGATTTAATGTTTCTGACGTGTTCCTTCAGCGAGTTAACGCACTTTTAGTAATTTTCAACATATCTTTTTATATGAGGAGATGCTAGAAAAACTTAGTTGGAGTAAGTTATATTAATATAGCTTTAACGGTTTCCGATATGCATATACTAAACCTTTTGGGGGGCGGGGCAATGCCTACTTTTACAAAAATTTGTGCCCAAAGATCCCTCGCCCTAATAGGATCCTCTATACCAAATAACACATTTATATCTTAATTTACTGCTTAGTTATAGCACTTTATCTGCTTGCGGTTAATGGCATTTTGTGGGTGTGGCAGACGTCCAATTACGACCATCTGCAATACCAACGGTCACCAAGTCTTACGGTGTCAAAGAATACGTGTACCAAGTTTCATCAAAATATCTTAATTTTTACTCAAGTTATCGCTTGCACGGACGGACAGACAGTCACTCGGATTTCAACTCGTCTTTTCATCCTGATCATTTATATATATATATATATATCCATATCTAACACGATTAGTTCTAGGTGTTACAAACAGCCGTTAGGTGAACAAAACTAATATACTCTCTAGCAACATGCTGCGAGAATATAAAAATTATGGAATAAAAATTGTGAAATAAATAATAAATAAAAATTGAAATTGTGAATAAATAAAAATTGTCAAAATTAGAAGTCCGACGTGATAAAATGTTCGTTCATAAGGATTACTAAATAATTTAAGATTAAAAATAAGAATTACGTATATATAAGAATTTGAAAGAATTGTTAATTAAAATGTCACACGTAAAGTTCTTATTTTAAAGTCCTTTCATTTAAAGCTCTGTGATGGAAAAAGGCATTACTTCGATCAGGTGATCTTGGCAGTGTGATAATATTAAAATCCATATGATTCTTTTGTTATGCCATATGCATGGCTGTACAAAGGTGATTTTCTATTCTCCGCTGTGTTTATTGCCTTTACTTTGAATAGAAAATCAAAAAAGAGTGAAATGAGGTGTAGGGAAGCATATTAAAGCAACATCTAAACAGTGTTGCTAATTCCATTACCTGAAAATGGTCCAGAGAATATCTCAATTCTTATGAAGTTCGAATAACGTACAAATTTTGTAGTTAAATTATTGTATTTTAATATTTACGAAAATAATATTAAGCGATATGACGACCGATTTTAACGGCACATTACTTTCGACTTGATTTAATACGAATTTTCGTTTGCTATATTATTAAAAAATATTTTAAAATCTCCGAGTTTTAAACATACTACATACTACATAACTACATAAATGACATATATAATTTTTTATGTTCAAAATCAATTTAGCAAATTTAATCCTATTTAAAGGAACCATGTAGTTCTCCTCTCCTATTTCAGTACGACAAAATTACATTTTGTTACTCTTTCTTTGAATTTTGACAATTAAACGACGTAAAGTTAGTGGAAATTAAACCAATTCCTAAAAGTTACTTAACTATGTGTTGAAAATAGTACATAAAACAACCTATGAGACCAAAAAAACATTGATATATTAATTGAAAAAACTGAAGTAACATAGCACATGCTTAACAAAAGCAAAATCAGTTGCAGCACAAAGCGAAAGAAAAATCTACAACAACAACGATTAGGCGATAGTAAAATAAAAGCAAATTTTTGGTGTTTTGTGTATTATACATATTTGTTGCGTAGTGAATCAGCTAGAATCTTCATCTACTGTGCTGGCTTTTAGGTAATTTTTCAAAAAATACAAATTTATTTAATGACGTGATGAATATATTTGAAAGCAATGTAAAACACTTAGAACTTTCGAACATTGCATATTATTTAGTCGTAACGGGAAGCAGCTAGGAAGCACCCTGTGTATGAATAAAACAACAAAAAAAAACATATGAATATAGCAGAATAAGTAATCGCAGAAAACGGGAAACAGTTCGGATTTGCTTGCTTGTTGTGTGAAGTAAGCTTTTTCAAATAATAGCAGCAGTGAAGAAGACAACTGCAGGCAGTTGAATCTATTCATCATCAAGTTTTATTTCACGCGTAGCAAAACTGACATTAGACGGTAGCAGCACTAGCAACGAGAGCAGTCAGTGTAAGAGGAATTTTGTGGAAAATTGCAAATGGACAAAGTTGTGTAATTTTCGATGTGTGTTTGTTTTAAATTTATTTCAGTTTCTAACTAAAGTTGTCAGTACTAAAGACATAATATACACGTATATTCGTCAACTTTTATACCTACTACCGCTATATAAAAACTCAGTTTGTAAGATAACAAAAACGGGCAAAAATACACAGAGTAGAACCGAAACGTTCAGTGAGTAGATAGAGTTGAAAAAATGCAACAAGATTGCAGTGAAGAAAGTTGGCTGGAAGAGCAATGTCATCGGGAGATCAACGCCCAACACGACGAGCACGAACGCGACTACGTAAAGAATCGTGATAGCGCCTTAAGTAATGTGTGGGGTGCCTTTCAGGATTCGGCCACAGCGGTGGCACATCTCTACAGAGGTGGGTTGTAGCACTTACTCCTTAGCGTAAAATGCAAATATTCTTATTGTACTAAGCGACATTAATATATATTTTAAGTGTAATTAATCCTCAATAGTTCACATTACTCATCATATGTGCGTATGCATGTACTACCTTAAAATGAAGAGAAGCTGCTTAAGTACATATGGATACATATTAAATAAGCCGGAAGTAATGTTAAATTTGTATGATTATTTAGTTTCACAAAATTAACGATTCTAAAATATGGATTAGGTCTTAAATATTCCTATATTTATCATTCATACTCACATTGCCTCTTATGATGTGGATTTTTATTAGAGAAGTCGTGAGTACCACCGTCTGATAAAACAATTTTGTGAATTTTTTTTTACATTTTTGATGTTTTGTTAATACTAGTTTCAATTTGTAATAGATTCGGCAGTTTTAATATCCAGAATTTTTCAGTATAGGTATTCCTAAAAATTTGTTTAAAGTTTACTTAAGACTGGTTAGGAAAGAAATATATAAAATGGAATAGAATTGTTGCTTTTTAATTAGTTTTTTTAGTATAAATTAGAATAAATAATAATTTTAAATTTAAATAATAATAATTATAATTTAATTTTTTAGAAAGTATCAAAACATTCGTAGTTGATCCATCTATGACTAGAAGTTGTTGCATTTGTTTGCAATTTTATATTTCTGTGTTATATCTCATCAATAGATCATTTACTGCCACGGTGTAAATACTATGTCAGTATGTTCATATAAAATGAGACTACAAGAATCATATGGGTGCATCTGTTTATAAACATATTGGCATATTCTACATATTTGGGTATATAATTTCTATTGAAAACTACGATCTCTTCATGAACAGCTGTTTGAAGGGTCGTCGAACGCTTCAACACCATTCTACTATGCACTTAATAGGGTTGTTTTCATATGTTTAATATTCACTTGTAGGTATCTGGAAATTTTGGTTTCATCAGTCGGTGGGTTTGGGTATGCGTGATTTCCTTCGATTTTGTTTTCACTACTTTCTTCATATGCCTCTCATGTGTAGTGAGTGTGTGTACATATATATATATATATATATATATATGTGTTACTATAATGACGTGACAGGACGACTCTTAAGGTCGATATTTCGGTAGAGGGCATCAAAGTGCAATTTTTCTTACCACCTTACATACCTGCTCTTAATTATGTATATTTAAGCAGCTTTGATGAATGATGAATATCGTTTTACTTTGTTCACTAAACAAATTTACTTGTATGCACTTGTGTATATATTCTCATTATATGCATATTTGTGGTCAGTTATGAAGGTAAAATCGACAATTTTAAAATTCACAAGTCAAGAAATTATGAAATTAGAAATTATGAAATTATGAAATTATGAAATTATTAATAATATTACAGCTAGATATTTTTACAAATCTATGTCTATATATAATTAATAACATTATATATTTAATTTATATACATTTAATTGTAATAAAATTGCAGAACGTTCATCGAACACATATCCTGATACAGGCGCATTATGGCTTCCATTTCAAACAGCTGCAGGCACTGTAACCACACTATACAAAGGTAAAGTCATCTGCATGTGATATTATGCTGCAAATCTTTCTAGTTTAATAAATATTCTTATTTTTCATCTGCACCCAAACAGAGGCATGTGATGGTGTCAAACGAACCAGTGACTCAGCTGTTCAGTGTGGCTATCAGCGGCGTACACGTGAATTGGCCGACTGGGCAAGGAGTAAAAAACGTCGTATGATACGCCGCGAGGATCTTTTAGCCTATTTGGCTGGCAAGCCGCTAACAAATAGTAATCGTCGGTGAGTCGCTACTGTAGTGGCGAAATTAACAAAACAAAATTATAATAAACACCATTTTACAGAATAACAACAAGCAATATTTAATATAGCCTTTACACTCATATATTTTATTATTTCTTTTCCTTAGTTCACCAAAGCCAGAACATTCGCACAATCACTCAAACACCGGTGCTGTGTTCAACACAAACGCTTCGCACCATACACCGCCTCATATGTACAGCTCACATCACCATCACGCTCAACATCAGAATCATCATCATCAAGTAGCCGGTGGTGGTGCTACCAATGAGCCAACCAATGATTTGCATACATTCAAAGAAGCGCTTGTCTTGCGGCCACGGTAAATTCTACATAAACAAACGCAATCTTTATTTTTTATAACGATTCTATTACACCCTTCTAGTGGCCCCGAACTATTTGCATTTGTCGCCAACGAAATCGCCCGTCACTGTAAACGTCCAGCCAGTCCCATCGATGATAAAATGGACATCTGCCATTATAGCAGTAAACGACAGCGTTTCATGTAGAAATTTTTAATTTATCTTACAATCGTAGTGTTAAAGTAAATTACGCATAATTAACAATTTAAATGACAGTCGCAGGCAGTAGAAAGGATATATAGTTGCAAAAGAAAAGCGTAAAAATTTGAAAAAATAATTTAGAACATCTCAAGGAATTACGAAAACTAAAACTATTCAATACACGCTATAATAACCATATTCGGCAATAAGTGGCGAAAAGATTTGGGAAAACCAAAAGCAAAAATAAAAAAAAAACTAAATGCGCGATATTCCCGTTTATTACATGAACGCTTAACGTTACTTCTACACAATATATCCTTAAGAAATGTATACAACAAAAATACAACTGCTAGTGCAAGAATGTACAATGAAAATTTTTATTATTTCCTTTTACTCCGATAATACCACTTTCGTAGATACCAATAGAGTAATATTAAAATATTAAAATATACTTTTTCGCTGTAGAGAAAGGATTTTCATTGTAGAAAATCAAAATTATTGAATTAAATATATTTTATAAGTATTATTTAAAAAGTTACAGTTCTTGTGGTTGAAAATTAAAGTGATACGCGCGTCAAATTTTGAATGAATTTTTCAAATAAACCAATTATTTTACTACGATTATTCACAATAAATTATATTATTACAATGGAACGTGATTCATTTAAGCATAGTCACTGATATACGCTATTTAAAGAAACGCATGCAAATTGAGTAAATGTACTTGCAGTTCTATTCATATACTTGTAAGTTTAACTATTGGAGTTTGTAAACAAGTACATTGAAAATAAGTAAATGTGATGTAAACTGTGCATACAAGTATTTAGAATTTAGTTTGTGGTTTGTTAAAAATTTACTACGATTTAGTTATCTACTTGTACTAAGTGCTATTATCTAAGCGTTGGGATTTATATATAATATTAAAAAGCTCTCATATTCACATGCTATTTAAGTGCGTTGCAAGCGTATATAATTATATCATTTATATGATAAACTGAATACGTCAATATAAGTATAAAATAAACATTTTGTGAAGAGAAATAAGAATCTAATGGAAACTAACAATATCGTTGTATTCTGTTTATTTGCATAATGCGTTTATCCTAAGATAAAGTGGTTTTTCAAAAATGTTCTACGGCTAGCAATATCTCTTTGAATAAAAAATAACGGTATAGCAAATTAAATATCAGAGTAAAGATTTTATAGCTTTATAAAATTGTGTTGGAACACTTTCCTAACTATAGTTCTCTTATTTTATTTAAGAATAGTCGATCTATTTCCATCATTATAAAAAAAAACGAAAAATAACCCCATAATATTATGCAAGCACCATGCTATAATTAGCGAAACTGTCATTATGCTTCATTAACCTGGCGACATAAGGTTATGCTATCTTTACATCAGCTTGGCTGTTGTGACGCCTAGCCACCCGCTGGAGTTCTTAATTCTTCATAGTTTATTTTGCAGAATGTCGAATCGTCTTATCAATTTGACCAATTCCGAACCATATTGCCAGTTGACAGACTAGAATGTCGAAAATCGTGCTCGTTAAACTCGTCTAAGACCAGTCGGTTTTATCCTTAAGGAGCTATCCCGACCTATATATTAGAGTGGACCCTCGGATCACTCGTAAAAAGTAGCGGATAAATTTGAAGGACGACATCACCTGAAATGTAGGACTTCACTGTAGTTCTGCTCGAAGGTTCTACGTATAACATTGATAACTCCACAACTCAAATGGTCTGAGCGAACATTTAGATTGGTTTCACTACGCAGATATTGATATTTGCTCCCGACATATAAAACCAACTTTTCGATTTTTCCCTGAAGATCGCTTCAGTTGAGAAGGGAGAATTGATATATTAATGGTCAGCTTAATATTAGCCCAGTCTATGATTTACAAAAACTTGATAAATTTTTTTTTGCTTCAAGTACATTTTAGGGTTCTAAAAATATTACTCTATTGTTAGAATAGTGGAAAAAAACATATTTAAAACAATATATATATATTGTTTCAGCACGTAAAACTTTAAACGCGTTTTTCTTCAAACTGCATTTTAAAAATCGGGCGATGATGGTACTCGTAGCTTATCGCATGTATCCACTTGAAATTTTACTTAAGTTTTATCACTGCAACCATTATCTAGTAAACTTATTATTATTTTTTTCGGTCAAAATTTTTACCAATTTTTTTACAAATTCGTCATTTTACAAAAAATGTATGTAGAGTTAAAAACATACGTACTTTACTTATAAGGTTTATGTAGATTAATATCCTGTTCTTTAGATAGCAAGAGTTTCTAGATTCACTGTTGGCCGTAAAAGCCCTCTTAAAAAAGGTGACTGCGGAGATTGGCCTAGTAACCGCCATTTTGTATCAAAATGTATATACAAATTTCTTTACGTACTCAAATACATGTTTATTAAAGCCTAGGGGAAAGAAATTCCATATATTTTCCCATACTCACAGGATAAATTGTCAAAGTTAGACCTCTTGGAGGGCTCTGACCCCTTAAATGTTTCTCATGATAATCGATTAAAAGTTTGGATACGATATTATAATAATGTACCATACTTTTTCTACGGCAAGGTTCTCTTAGGAAGCACATTTGTCTTAAGACATTTTGACTTTGGTTTAATACCGAAATGTTGAAGAATCTGTCCGATGGCTTGCCTTCTAACGTCTCGATGCAGGTACCACGGTTAAATAATCCTATAAAATCTTAATTCTCAAAAATGGAAAAATATATTTCTTATGGTGTGGGACAATACCGTTATATGGAAGGTGGACGAGGTTAATATTATCAGAGCAAAATTTTACCAAAATAATTTCAATGCACTATATATATTTTTTCCAAATTTTGTTTTTATATTTTTAAAGTTTCTTTTGCTTGCACAAAGATTCACATATATATTGCATACTTATTTTAATGTATGCATACGTAAGTACAATGCTTGATTCTCAGTTATAGTATATTTTGAACACTAAAAATTTCTATGTATATATAAAAGGCTTAAAGTTCAGTTCTCCTTGAGAATAAGTGGAAGAACGCATTGAGGTTCAGTCTTACTCGGATTGTCTGAGTATAAGGCAATTGTTTTTTCAATTAAATCGAAAACGCCCACAGCAATTGTTTTGACCAGCTCATCCGAGGAATTATTTTCATTGAAGACGCAATACTCGCCGCCACTGCAGTCGCCCAACATTTTCACAACATCTTCCTTGCAACTTGGTGGCGGATATTCGGCGAAGGTGTTCATGCGTGATTTGCTCGAAGCTAACAACCACGGATTGGCCTCCTTGGTGCAGAGCCGCTCATACCTGCAATACAGTACAGTTAGTAGTTGATCTTTTACTCTGAGAGTCATTTTAGTTGAGCATACCGGTTGGCGTGACAATTATGATCACCACAGCAAATCTCTTTAATGTCAAGACGTGATTCGGTACCGTCTTCTAGTACTGGTGCCATTTCGATGTTGTAGAATTTACGGGGCTCTTCGCTGAAAAGGAAATTCATTAATAATTGCCGGAATTGCATGTTGAAACTATTATAATATACTTGATGAAAGACATATTGATGGAGCAGCCATCGCCAGCGCCCACGCTCTCATCCTTGAGCACAGCGAGCGCTTGTTCGTAGTTTTCGGCGCTCAGGAGCGCACGTGTGATGAAATGGCGCGCTGTGGAAATTAATTTATTTTGAGTAAGGGTTTAAACATAAGTCCATGTCCACGTTATATGAAATATTAATTAATGAAAATATTTACTTACGCGTTTTGCCACTTCTCAAATGCAGCGCCGACAATGTGTTAATGGTGAAGACCAATCCATGATGGTTGTAGCTCATTGTGTAACCAGGCAGGTGGCCAGCATAGCAGAGTGACATGAAACGTTCTTCCTTTACCTTGTGTTTGCCCTGTGGCGTATCGCTGATGATATGCGCCACCACAAAGTAATAATGATTGAGTGTCGCCGCCAAGGCATCTTCGGTGTGAGCGAGAATACGCTGGAAAGATATAAGGTTTTAATATTCTCTAACACCAAATCAGGAAATCTGTATGTTTTTACACATACCGAGTTTTCATTGTTCACGATTATACTTGAGCAACCAATTGGTGCAACTGCCTCATTTCCATTTGCACAAATTGCAGTTATCTCATCCATATGAAGCAAAAACAGCTGTCGAGAAGAATAGAAATTGAAGAATTAGTGTAAAGATTTATAATGGAAGATTTTTTAAAGCAAATAAAATATAATACGATACTAATTTTATTACGTCCCGTTGAAATTACATTTTGAGTTAGTAGAAAGTACAAGTAGATGGATGGTCTTGTAGAGAGTGATGACAGCGGTGAACAATGAGGTGACTCAATTCACGACAAGAACATATGTATCTCATGTTTTCACTATATTTTTGAAAGGAACTTACTTAAATACGAGAAAATACTTCTTTCACACAGTTACCAAAGTATTGAAAAGAAAAAATTGGGAGTCTTTAACATTTTTGAATTCTTTTTGAGATACCTCATTATTAGTATTGAATGTACCTTTATTTCTCTCTACCTCACTATCTTCAGAAAATAGTTTGTGTGAAATAAAAAACCAAGCTTATACAAAGCTTAAGGAATACTCGATACGAATGCATGTTTCAGGAGGATCCGATTACTTGTTTTGAAGATTAAATTTTGTTATACTCTTTTATTAAAAATATATCCCTAGAATTGATTCTTTCATCTTTAACTACTTGTGCTCCCCTTGTGAGATATACACTTCTAGATTCCCTTAAGATATAGAGGAGTGTTCGGTAGCGCAAGAGTTAGAAACTTTTCAAATCTACTTTTTTATATCTGCTTGGCCCCACGTGGAATCATGTATTAGTTGTTCTTAAATATAAGAGACTAATGTGATCGGTCATCGTCTATATAGATATATACATGTATTACTAGTATAAAAAACACTTAAAATTTTAACCGATTTTTCGTAGCGATTCTTCTCATATATGTGCAGTGTGTGCCCTGAAATGTGCCGTTAGTTAAGGGTCACACAAGTTTTAAGCCGACTTATGATGACTGATGGACTTTATGAGACGTTGGACGACAGTTTTTTTTTTATTTTTTATTTTATCGAACTGGAACTTCCATGTGAGCATGCCTTAACCATACATGCATTAAACATTTCAAGAAACTGAAAGAGAAAACTACCTTAAAGTCCCTCACAAACTTATACTCGCACTTAAAGATTGTCGAAAATTTACCTCAACTTTTAATTAACTATTTGTATATTCAATATGTTAATGACACCAGGTCTTACTGAAGGTAAGTGAGAACAGGAGTAATGTGGCTAGAAAGCGACGAGTTAATCTGATATGTTGAGTCGAGAAGATAGATTACTCCTTATAATGGTTATATGTCAAACAGTATCTGTCTGCGATTCGCCAAAACTTACAGACCGACGAATTGAACAAAAATTTTGGTTTAAATCAAAAAGATTGGTATAATCAAATAGAGAGAGAGTAGCGAGGTTGTACCTCTTTAATGAGGTCTTCATTTAAATTCTTTTATTGAATTCACCGGGATAATTTGTGAATGTAGCAGATAGCTCCAAACATATGTTTATAAGAGTCTATTTACCATTTTCTTTTGTTACTACACGTTTTGTTCAAGCGTCTAGTGAACATTCTGTTCAAAACGTATGCCATATATATGCCTACGTACATATTTATTTGCTTGGTATAGTAGTTAAGTGGTTTTTGATCAAATATCTAAATAAAAATTTGATAGCTAAACGTTTTGGTAACCCCCATTCACATATGGATAGTGACAAATTAACCAACTGCTGCATTCTACATAAGGGTATAACGGTAAGTAAAAAATCGCAGCAGTTGTGTGTCCACTGCTTCGTACGCATTCAGTAGCATTTTAATTATCAACATTACCAAATACAATAAATTTTATTTATAATTAGCTACTTAGTTAATTGACAAGGTAATCGATTTTTGTAGTTTTACGTATCATTACTTTTCAATGTTAAACCAAAAAGCTATCACTCGAAACAGTATCAAGGCTGCAAGATTGACCACTAAGGGGACAGCTGAGTATATCTATTTATTTACTTGCATGCATGCAAAAATAAAAATGTCTACTTCTTTTTCATGGTTGAGCTTTTTTCTTGGCCAGTCCATATGCAGCTTGTTTGCTTTTATGGGCTTAGAAAATAGTAATACTTATTTCGGATTTAGACAGAATCCAGTTCAAGAAAATATAATATTTCAGACAAAAGGTTATTATATGCATGTTTTCCAAGTAATTTTAGGGTAACTAAATTTTTTGTAAGCATTTTTTTGTTAATAAAAGATGGGTGTTTCTAAATTCTATACTTTTAATAATATTTTTTAATACCAAGCTCAATGCTAAGTTTGAATATTTCAGAACAACTACAGTAAAGTCTAACTAAATCAATACTACAGAGCATATGTCGAGAAAGAATTAAAAAAATTCAACTATACTTAGATGTATGTAACTACACTATATTGATGTGTTCAATTTAAACATTTTAAATGAAAATCGTTAAAATCGATCGACAAAAAAGGTAATAATTCATAACCTTACTTGTCTGTCCACTTTGAAGTATAATTTTTAGAGAGCTAATATCAAAACATATCCATCCACACTTTACAGGTAAAAGCTTTATTCAAAATTAAAAATTTTTTCGTTAATAATTATGTGAAAACTTATTATCTCCGAAGTGGTGCTTCACTGGTGGTGTTATCCACGAAGTGGTGAAAGCTATCCATTTCTTTGTGAAACTAGAAAACATTTGCAGTTGGATCTCACCTACGGACAAAACGCTTTAAACTCAACACAAATCTGTTTGGGCGTTTGAAAATTTAATTATTATACAATGTTTAACCAATTAACTTTGCGAATCAATTACATTAATAACTATCTTCTTGAAAATCGATTTTTGTTATGAAAAATAATTATGAAAGATCACAATTAATATACTCAAAGAAAAACCTACTAAAGTCAACATAGTTATTATGGCATACTTCGTAGGTTTTACTTATGTTATTCTATTGATAAATAATTATGGTTAAAATATAAGATTTGTGTACTCTGGGTAAATGCGCACAGTGTTTTCGGACAAAATCGTTAATTTCTTACTTTCAAAACAATACTGTATGTGTCCACCCGAAGTACAGAAAGAAAACCACAACGTTTTTCATTATATTTTGTTAAGCTAAATTTTTGTTTGAGAGCAGGTTAATAGCTCAAAAGCAAATGTGCTTCTATAACGAACCAACCCTACCTATTTTCAACAAAGTATTCAATGACCTTATGGAATGCAAAAATCGCTGCCACAAACCCAAACTCAAAAGAAATGTCCTAAGATTTAATTTTGATTAACGAGGATGACCTTTTTTCTAATTGTAGAATTTGCTGCTTTAATTGCTAATTTCGATTTAATTGCTAAGTACCGACTTAAATAGCTGGACAATTTATCATAGGGCAACTGTTGCTCCTTCTCAACTTAAACGTTTAAACAAATTCCAAAAATTTACGTACATATTTGCAATGAATATGATATAGCAACAATGCGGCAGAGATGAATTTATAATCGATTAATTGATTTGTAAACACGAGCCGTTAATAATGACATTTGAACGGTGGCCGCATAATGATTACGATTATGGTTTTAGATATACATATGTACACACATTCCCATGTATAATATTTATTTATTAAATTACATTGGCGTGCTTCTAAATTGTTGCACTCGCTGTTATTGATACCAAGACTGGCACGTTAACTACATTTATGGATGAAATGAGATACACTTGTATAATGATGTATGGATGTGTGCGCTTTACTTTCAACTGGCCAATTTTCATTTTGTTAACTCTTAAGCTGCTAATCGTTGTGGATATGTCTAAATTTAGTAATTGGAATGAGCATGTCGCGGAAAATATTGCGTTTCAATGTTAATGATATTTGTTGGTGAATGTTTAATAAGCAGAAAATATGAGCCAACAACAATTTTGTATTGGCATTACAGCCAGGTAGACTACTATTTAACATAGAAAAATAGTTCGAAGTATTTTTACTGCTCATTGCGAAGAATCATAGACTGGTTAAGTTAAAACTTTTATTGTAAATTTACAGAAAATTATATAGTGCTAACAACAACAACTTAAATAAAATATTTATCCCTTTTTATAATAAATATGTTTTTAAATTCTAGGTCTAGTACAAGGTCTAGGTCTAAAACAAGGTCTAGTAAAAAGCAATTCATTATTTATTGATACGCTAAAAGTTACAATAGTTAAGTTTTTGGCTTTTAATACGATAAAGGGTATACTTACATAAAATAACAAAGCTGAAAATATTTATATAAAACAAGTTCATCAACTTATCATCTCGAAAGTACACCATTTGTCAAAGAAATCGATTAAAACTGGTAGGGGAGTGGTAAATGTGGGAGCCGCACATCAAATGCTCTCACAATTAAAAGAATTGAATCAAATTTATGTATGAATATTGAAGGAAATATTTGCTGCAAACTCACTGTAATCCGTTTTTAATACCACATGATATTACATTAAGGGTATACTAGTGTTGGTATGAACCCACATAATGTTAATCGAAGATTCTCTTGACTGCTTCCGCCGCACTAAGGTTAAGATACCTTAGCTCTTATTCCTTTAGACATTTAGGCGACTTAGTTGGGATCATTCGCATTACATTCTTTGCGTGGTACAGGACTTGTTTGTTATTCCCTAATTGTGTTTTCCCGGTCGTGAACCAGTTACAAATCCTAAATTAAACTGGTCCAAAGTATAATTTTAGCTAATAATCTAATTAGCTAATTTGTCCTTTAATTATTCTTCAATTATTCAAACTGAACAAAACTTTCTTGTAACTAGCATTTCTTCCTTTTTAATAATTCCTCGCTTATTCGTTAACTTATCCGAAATATATGAGTTAGGGTTTCTTGGTAAATATTTGGTTAGGGTTTTGTAACGAGTCACTGAAGTTATCTTTTAGTTTATTGTTATACACCCAGCCCGAGATTTCCTACAGGGTTGATAAAAATTATGAATGATTGGTGGATTTTAATTACATATGTAATTAAAACATATTTAAAACATACAAAAATGCATGTACATTCAAATGCGCAATTCTTCATACATACAAGATACATTGTTTTTTAACTAACTAACTAACTAACTAACTGCTCTTCTATATATCGTATGTAGTTAATTACCGAAATGCGTGCTGTAATTGTTTTCAATTAGATTACGCGCAAATTGAAAACTAAGAACCGTTAAATATGAGTGTTAACTGCGTGCTTTGTAGTGTATTACTTTTATTGCTTGTTTACTTATACACATTTTAACACTTCGTTACGATTGTTGCACAATAAATGTAGAATAGACGTTGTGAATGCAAAAATTTGAATTAAATACTACATATTATAGAATTTTGAAGTCGCCTAGCAATTCCGAAAGGTTTAGAAAGAACTTTGTGTATGTGTGTGTGTGTGTGTGTGATTGCAATGCGTCATGCAGTTAATCAATATAATATGATGACATTATACTTTAATTACTATATCATATGGCGCATTTATTTATTTTAGAAGCAATTTCTCCATTATTTATTTATTTTTTTTTTTATTTTGCCACCATTTCAGTTTCAAATCGTCGTAAGTATGTTTGCGTGCATACAATGTATGAATTTACAACACATATATATGTACATATGCATTTAAAATTTAATTGCACACAGTCACATCAATGTATGCGTAACCGAATAAATCCTTGTCCTTTGCCAACAATCGAGGCTATTCCAGTAGCATTGTTGTTGGTCATTGCTTTTGTGGCGTGTTGAATGATCGTAGCACAAACGGTGTGGAACATTCGCAATTTAGGTTTTTACAGTTACATATGTTTATAATTAGCAACATGTGTACACATTTATTGTGCATACAAATATATGTTTACATAAGCCGGGGTTATACAGTTACATATTAGGCCGTGTTTCGTGTTGCATGCATGTAAATTTGTGCCACTGATTCTTAATTAGATTTGTTTAGCTGCGGTCGTGGTGCAAACCGTTAGAATACCAACCAATTCACACTGAACTCATTATATACGACAAAGCAATGTTACATTTTCCCCTTGACTTATGTAATTGCTTTGCGATATGTGCATTTTAGCGGATTAAAAACATGTGCCCGACGAATAGTCGCTTGTGTGGCAAATGTATGTATGTAATTATATGAATGAATAGGTGTACTTCTGTCCAGCGAATGAGTGCGATTATATCCATATTAATATATATATGTACACTGTTCTCTAAATGTGTATGTATGTATATATGTATAAGGAATGCGTGCAGAACTATTTACGTAAACATTTGAGTTTATTTATTCTAATTAAAACAAGTATTTTTCAAAAATTCATAATACAATTTCAATTGCGTTATAAAGAGGTATTTTTCAAATTGGTTAAGGATGAATATTCAGCAGCATATATAAAAATTTACCAGCAGCAGCGCTCTTTAATATAAGAGAAAATACCTTAATAACATAAAAATGGCATAAAGATTACTCGTACCACCTGTATTCCATATGAAACCTTAGTAGATTGCTGCAGTGGACACTTTATAATTCGAAAAATATTTTAAAATTTTCTCTTGATTTCAATGATAGTTTGCAATTTTCTTTCAGTAGCTATATATTGTATAAAGTGCTTGTATTTTAGGTATAAAAGACAGTTTGTTCTCATACTGCGTAAAGCGGGTGGTATGAGCAACTTTCCAATGTATTACATAATATATAAAATTAAGAAATTAAGAATTAAGAGTTTAATATTTTTGTTTAGTTAATATTGATTTTGTAGCTCAGAATATTCTTTCCGAATGTTTCAATGACTACCTTAATATGTGAAAACTTTATATATGCGTCGAAGTACTATAACTATAAGCATACACATAAGTACTCGTATATTTGACTTCCTCAATATATGAAAACTCTATAGTTTCAAAAAGTCTTTGTGAAGACATTTATGAAGACAATCTCTAATATTAGAAAGCAATAGCTATTCAACTATTAATTTTTGGGTAAATCTAAAGAGTTACTTGGCGCTATAAATGCTTAGATTTAAAATTTCGTTCAACACTCCTTCACTTACCTTATGAAACTCCACTTGCGCACCATCAGCTATGCCCTCCAGTTCTCTGATGTATTGTGGAAAGGATTTCTTAACGCTCTCTAACGTTTTATTGTAAACTTTTCCTGAAATTTTTTTTGTATAACTATTGATATTATTAACATAAAAGAAAAATTTGACTTCAGTTCATAACTAAAATTAGTTAGTTTCTAATTAAATTTTCAATGCTTGAAATTGCCTTACTGAAAACGTGGAGCAATTAATTTAACTGTTATTTAACTCCCATCAATAAATTAAATTAAAATTTTAATGTCATACATTTCTTTTTAATAAAACAACGAAACTTTTTGTATTTTTGCACTCACAAATACAAAAAGATTTTAATAATAATATGAAAATAAATGAAATTAATATTTAAATTATATTTCTGAAATACTTACTGCCTTCATCCTTATTGTAAAGTGGTAAATATGACTCATTTAAGGGATTGCAAAGCTGTAAAAAGCTCTTGATGATCGAGGCGAATGTTCTCCCCTGTAATAAATGAATGATGAGTATAAATATTAAGGGGAAGATCTTTGTAATTATACTTAAAAACTCTTATATCATAAATTGAAATTGAAATTATTTACTAGAGTGTCTACTAACATTAAATCTAAGATATGGATACAAAACTGAATATGTTTGAAAACATTTTAGGCTGAAAAAGTGGTGATACGTGGTGAATAGTTTCGACACATTCTGCAAGGGGGAAAATTCCATAAATTATGGTTGCCATCTACTTGATATATTTACAAGGTGAAAGATTGGTAATTTCTATTAAAACTATATTTTTGTCTCGAGGCTAATGAAAGTATAAAAGAAAAGTCTCAGTAAAACAATTTTAATATTATGTCTCACACGTATTTTGTCTGCCTAAGTTTATTTTAATATTTTTTGTAAATTTTTAAAAATTAGGCACACCGATTATTTGAAGCACAAGGGCAATAATTAAATACTGTAGATTTAGATTTACAAATATTTAAGTATTTTTTTCTTACAAAACTAAAGATGCATAAATACGATTAAAGTAATCATAAGTTGTTTAAAATTGGTTTGCCAACACTAGAGATGCCGCTCAAAAGCAGCCATTACTCATACGCCATGGTGCACATTAATGAAACCCGCATAGTAAAAAACTTGCCAAAAAACTTTTGAAATACAAAAGTTTTTTTTTTCGCATTATGAGAATAAAATGAGGATATTAATTATATATTCAATGGAAATAACCACAGCAATTTTTTGAAAATGAGAACTAGTGTTATGATGTATATATATTAATCCAATTTTGAAAATATTGGATTTTCAACATTTATAACTCCAGAGTTATAATTTATGACATAATAACATTTCGAAACTGAAATTCACTGGTTTAATCATACATATATATAGATGTATGTAGCTAAAAGGTACTCCTCCCCCTTCCCCTCCTATTTGTGTGATATAAATATTCCAACGTGTTTTCTTTCAAACATTTTCATGGTTTATATATTATGACATATGTGCATACAGATATTTCCCTGATTTATTTGAGTGAATAAGATCAAATAAAACTTCCAGCTCGCTCACGACATAGTCGCACATTCACAGGCACAAATATGCAAACATTTGCATTTTTTGGGTTTGGTCCGACTGCAACCGGTAGACTATCGGTTGCATTCAATTAAAATATTTACATATTTAATTGCTATTTCATTTACTTTAGTTATTTTTATAGTTTATTAAAATATTTCTTCAGTTTGTCGTGACAAATTCATTGTTAAATGGTTATACGCATAACATTTGATCGCTTATCAATGCTTGTTGTTGCAATAAGTCCTTAATAAATTGACTAAATTAAAGCAAAAGTGCACTTGAGTGTTGCAAAGCGGGGTGGGGTTACTTGCGGACATGAAATGCCATAATTCACGTTTTCCTACTACCAAAACAAATTATTTCTATTTTTTTAATCCCGCGGATATTTGATTTAATTTTAGTAAAAATCTTGTTGTTGTAGTTCATCTTGTTGTTGCCGTTCGTGCTCTTTGGCAACAGCAACAGCAAATAATTTTAACTTTCTCATAAAACGCGATCATGTTCCTTAATCAAGATAATTTAATAAATAGGTAGAGTATTAATCACGCTATTGGATACATAATGCAGTAGTTTAAGGTGGTTATAAAGAGTACAAAATAGAAGTGAAAAGCCAAATTTGAATCCCTATTTAAGGTTTTTAACTTAATTACCTCATATCATGTTCAAACCAAAACTTAATCACATAAATAATTTTCGTATGTTTAATTAAGTCACTTAAATCTTCAATTAAAGAAGATTCCCCCATGCGCAAGTGTAACTTCATAAACTTCTCATCGAGTAGGTAAATATTATTCTTTACGACATTTCTCTGCTCTTTGATCTGCCGGTTAGTTTTGCAAAAATAAGTCTAATCTTGCTGTTTTTGAAATAAAAATTCAAGCTTAAAATTCAAAGTCAAACTATAATTCCAACAATAAAATAATAGTTTTCATTTGGTTGTATTAATATTTTGCAGAGATCTTAGAATCTAAGAATTGATAAAATATTTTCATTATAAATTATAATTATTTATACATAATTATAGTATTATAATGCCAAAAATTTAGTTAGTTATCGAAAAACTGTCAGATACAAATCATTTTACAACGCGAATATCCACCTTAATGCTTTTTAAATTTATTTTTTATTAAGGGATTGTTAACAGTTACAGTGACATAAGTTTATGGCCAGCGAATATGCAAATAATAACTGTGAGTACATACATTTGTGCATTTAAGTGAACAGGTGTTTATTTTCCGCTTTGATAGAAAGACTTTTATTTCTGAAAATATCAATCAATATTACAACTAAAACAACTTCAACTTGTTAATTAACACTTGTTAATTTTATGCACATCCATTCACATATATTATATATTGGTAGATTATATATATATTAATATAGGTATATTATAAATCACGTTTTGGTTTAGTCTGTTATTTAGCTTTTATTGCATAACAAGTGAATAAATTGTTAAACTTATAGTAAAAGGCTGATATGGAAAATAAATATATATATAATAGTTAATTATATTATTAACTTACTTACTTATAAGAATAAGAATGGTTATTTATTATATTAATATTAATTTGCATAGACATTTCAAAGCTGAAAGCGATTAGAACAATTTACCACTGGTACTATATTTAAAGAAACTGGTCATGGGTAAAATTGTCTTTGAAAAAAATTTTCCGCCATTGACATATGACATATTTAAGTATGAGGGAATAGCAAGTTGTATGCTCAGGGGCTTGTCGTTGTCTATGCCAATTATAATAAACGACGACGGCCTAGTCTTTATGATACTTTCTAACTCACAATCGGGTAAATTTTAATTGAGACAACAAAATGGTACACGTGATATCCGTGTTCATATCCAACCATTCCTGAATTGCCTCTCTAATCAAAAGAACTGTCAAAGAACTGTCAAACTGCTGAACTGAAAGAACTGAAGTTGGGTGTCAATAAAGATGTGGATAACAAAGGAGATATAGATGTTAAGAGAGTAAAAAAATTAGTAAAATCTATGCATTTATTTATTGCAATAAACATATTTTTATTGAAATATATTTCTCTACTTGATAGTTTCTTTAGTTTTTGAATATTAAAATGCCAAACTATTTAGTGATGCGCAGTTGACATTCCTTAACGTTAAGGTTATATAAATATTTTACTTTATTAATTGGCCCTCAAAGAGATTCTTAGGCTTAAGTATGAACTTTTTTTAAATAAAATATATAAAAGCCTTATTTTCACTCTTCAAAAGCTTTAGTTTTTATCGTGAAAGTATTATTCTTTTTTTTTATTTTTATAGAGTTTGAACTCATTATTTTGTAAACCAATAATTTCTAACTCGTCTTGCGATGTCTTACAATGTACAGTTCGTTTTATATAAATCATTCTAATAAGTAAATAATTAAGAAACATGGAATAATGGTTATATTTTCTCATGGAAAAATTTTACGATCTAATTAATTCACTGGAAAATTTAAAAAGGAGTATTAATTTAAACCGATTTACATTTTCTATAATATATTGTTATAAGTTTAGAGGGGATTTTTTTTTACTTTGTCACTAAATTGTTCACACAATTTTGATTGCTTTTCAAATTATTACACTCACGGCTGGTTTGAACGATATTTATTTATATTTTTTGTTTGCTAAAATCACATTTACTTTGCATTATTAGTTCAGAACAATGACGTGTCTTCTCACACTTAGCCCTTAACGAATGAGAAAAAAGTTATCGCTATCACGCTTTTGCTACCTTTTAGAATTGAAATTATAATAAAAGCTGAGTTTATAGCATAACTAAAACCGGTTGAAAGTTTATTTATTGCCTAACTGTACTATTTGTATAACTGCTATCATATGATAGACTTCTTCGCATATTTTTCATAATATTTTAAAACAAGAACCTTATATCAAAAATGTATACTAATCCATATATTGTTTTTTTTTTTTGCATATTTGCATGAGGTAGATGATTTAGTAACACATTAAGCTAATAGTAAAATATATTCACTGAAATTCATGGAATTGAAGAATTCAAATATAGAATTTATTGTATTTTGGGTTAATTTTTTTTAATATCTTTTTAAATTGCATTTTTGCCTACAAAACTCATTCAGGGTACTTTACCTGAATTTTTTCCAATTATCTAATACTTTTGGTTTTTGCAATGGGAAATATTATCTCCGAATATTTCTAATGTAATTTCCTTTCGGAATTCATACATTTAGTTTTTAAACTCATTAAAAATATGTCGTATGCATGTAGATAGATATATGACAAATATCATTTAGAATGTATTCTTTTTTGTTAATTAAAATCAATTTAAATCTAGAACTCTGATATTTCTTAACTCGTGTCTATCCCCATAAAAGTTTTGCGTATATGACTCGAATTTAAATAACTCCATTTTCACCCTAATTGCATTAAATCAATAATAATTACCAATCATTAAAAATTATCTACATTATTTCTAATAATTGTCATTTGTTGTTCAATTTCAATTAATACTCTATGAATTTTATAGCAGTGCTTTTAGTGCAATTATAAGGAATTGGAGATTAAAAGACTCTGTAAATTTTAAAAATTCTGCCCTTTCTCTCCATGTGGAATTTAAAACGACTAATCTTACATACATATTTTTACCTACATTTTAAAAGAATATTTTTCTCTTACCAGTCATTAAATAATCGAATTATCGAATTAACTAATTTGTTTTCTGGTCAAACACGAATTGGTGGCGCCATTTCAAAATTTTGCAAAAGAGATCAATTGTAAATTTTTATTTAAATTTTAAGTTCTCACACTGAATATATGTTATTTGCTTAATTTTTATTCATAATCGCTCTTGTTGAGCTTAGTGATGCAACGTTTGAAAATACGTTTTTTATGTAGAATAAAACATTGATATTAACTTTGTTCTACATTTCTTCAGTTTTTGCCTCTAATTCTTCTTCTTCTCAATGTAAACTCGGCTTTTACACTCTATTTAGGATTTTTTTTGAGTCTGCTATGTATTGCAGTCGAATTCGTTTTCTCTGAAAAATAATTTTTTCGTCCATTTCACTTATTTGTTATTTCTAATTTCATTACAAAAAATAAAAGTTTTCATTAATTGAAGAACATTTGTTAATATTAGTTTTCTTTGACTAAAAAAGAAAGAAAAAAACTGCAATACACTTAAATTTTTAATATATTTCGCACGCTATGTTACAGGAAAAGTTTCTTCTGTGTAAAAATTCGTTTCTCACTGAAAATTTTGAATGAACTAATATCAATTTAACTTTCGATATTTGATTATCATCAACTCTTCACAAGGGCTTTATTTATTTTTTCCAGCTTACGGTTTATCCTTTTCATGCAATTTGACAAATTTTACAAAATTAGAGAAATGACTCTCAGAAATTTAAGGTTTTTAATTTACTAAAATTAAAATTTTATTTGATCAAAAATTTTATTTTTTATTACACTGATATTCGGCTTCAAGTTACGTAAAATAAAATTTGACAAAAATTAAAATTTTTAATTTCGCTTTGGACGATTATTATAAATTTTTCCTGCAATAATAATTTTCAGAAATTATAATTTTTTCAATGTACTAATGTTTTATTTTTAATATTACTTTTAACAATTTGTATAAAACTGTAGAATATTGATATTCAAAAATTTCAATGCCAACTAACTAAAAATTTACCACAATATTGAAATTTTGAAAAATTCTTTTTTTAACTTACTAAATCTTTAAGATTATTTTTAAAAACAGACGAGAAAACACTTCGCTGATTTTCTATAATAATAAGAGTTTTGAAAGCTCACCATATCAAAACCGACATCGTAGTGTGTGCCTCTGGTGTAAAGCACAGGGATTGCTTGGCGCCTTGGTATATTTTTTGCTGTCATCTTTATCAACACAGCCTATCAACAATTATTTAATTAGCACTCGTTGCCTTTTAATTGCGCGCTTATCAGAGAGATTAGCGATTACTAAGAATATCAACGGGCAAATCAGAAATATGAAAATGTCAGATATCCAATGGTAAATACAACTAAAAATATTAGAAGGGCAAGAACGTAGGTGAACACGCTAACTTTAACCGCCGGAAATATTAGCATACGTTACGTATACGCTTATGCTTGTGTGTTTCTATTCGATTTATTCTTCTGTTAAAAAAAGGAGTAATTTTGAGTGACAAGCACCGTTAATCCCTAACAGTAACACGATCGCGTCGTCACCAATCAATTGACACGAGTATTGAATTATATCGTAGAATATTTATATATCGAAAAGTGTATATATGTTTTGTATTAGGTTCCTGTCTAAGTTGGGTTCCGGACAGCTGCAGACCGTTTGGCGGCAATACACAAACTGAATGAATTGAAAGTGTTTAGCAGCGAAGAGACTTCGCCGTTTGCCGGCTGTTTTCTATTTGTTGTTGCTTGTGTTTTCAGCCGATTGGTTCGTTGGCTTTTTGGTGTCCGTCTGGCGTCGTGCGGCGTCAAGCTGCTATGTTCTACTGCTTGAAAGTGTTCCACAAAATAAAAAGATAACGAAAACCGTTTCAGCGATAGCACTCATATACATGTACAAGTGTGCTTGTTTGTGAGTATAGGTATGCGTGTGTATTTACCTTAGCAAAATAGTCGCCGATTTGGGGCTGTTGAAGTGTTCACAAAGATTTCTGTGTTTGCTTTGTTGTTGTGCGTGCATGTGTGTGTTTGTGTGCGGTATGTGATGTGTGTGATGTGTTTGGGGCTGTTTTAAGCTGTTACCGCTACTAAATTTAGGAGAAGCCAACAATGTTATTTGGGCTTGTGGTTGTGCTCAATATTTAGTTGCGTTACCGTTAAGCGATTTTAACTATGGAAATTAACGCAAAGCTGAAACATATCTACATATCTACATGGATATGTATGTGTGTTTGTTTGCCTGTTTGCCTCTTGCATTGACATACGGATGTGACCACAACATGTAAGAGTTCAAATGTCGTCATGACAACCCGCTGTGGGGGCGCATGTGCACGGATATGCAAACAAACATACGCACAAGAGTTGCATATAACTAACATTGAGCCTCATTTTTTATATATTTATTTATTAATTGATATATGTTGTTGTATGCGCGTAGTACTTGCATCGCCCACAATGCACACTAAGCTTGTATTATTGCTACAAGCGCCGACAAAGCATTTCTAAGCGCCCCAAACGATCATATTTCAAAGGCGCCTGATTTGATTCTGAATTCTTAACAGCCAAGCGAGTGAAGGAAACAATGCGATAGTTCAAAATCAATTAAATGCCGCTCAGCAAACAATTCATTCATTTCATTTAATTAAAATTTGTAGAAGTGATTACGTGCATTTCGAATTGGTGCAATACCTTTGGGTCTATTTTCGAGGTTAGCGACAGTGTTGCAGTTTTTATTTTAATTTTGACCCATATATTGATCGATAATAGTCTGTTGTAAGCTACCCTTCCTTGTATAAAAGAACTAGAAATACTAGTAGAGGGATTGGAATAGTCAATTAGTGTGACAAGAAGCCAAGTTCCTCAAAACAGAATTTTTACAAAGCGACGATCTACTTATCGAGGTCAATTAGGGTCTGCTGAGTATAATAACGATAGTAAATTTTCTAGGTTATGGTTGACTATTTAATCGAGTAAAATCACAAATCCAATTTTTTAGGCATGATCCGAAAAGTCGTATTGTGTGTATTTTGGTGGTCGTTTTTCAATTCCGATCAATATTAAACAAAGTTTTCTTACAAAAATCTTCCAAAATAAAATGGTATTTCGATTCTTATATGAAAACCTCCCGTTGGACAATATTCAAGAAATACACTTCCATGAAATAAGATTAAATGAAGAAAATGTACACCGATTTTATAAGAACTGAATAATTTAGTGTTAAAAATACATGCGAATACCTTTCCAAAAAAGGAAAAATTATTTTTAAAAATCTACCGAAAATTTACTTCATTTTCGATATAAATGAAAAAGTTGATTTTTTTTTAAATGAACTCATTATTTATTCATCAATCTTGAAATTACCATATCAGGATTATTGCGGGTCTTAAAGATGGGTTTAATCAGGAGTAATGAAACTATCAAAAACCCTGCTAGATGATTGGTCAATATTCCCCCTCCGTTCTTAGAGCGCTTTGATGTTATGCAATTAATTCAACTCCGATAGTTCACAAAATTCACTGCCACTTCAACAACATCGACAACTCTGGAAGGCTAATGGTTTTATTAGAAATTTTTTAATTACAGAAATAGCTCGCTAAGTTGCGACACACTCTTAAAAGTAATCTATGAATTCAATTTAGATTACAAAGGTAAAGTATTGTTTGATTCTAACAACTAAAAAGTGAACAAAGTATAAAATGAACTAGATTACGAGGTTTATTATTTATTTGTCATAAATTGCAATGGATTGTAATAAACTTTTTGCAAACAATTTTAATAATTTTTACTACTTCATATATGGACATATGTAAGTATGTATCATCATCATATAGATGAAATAGGAAAAGTCTAGTGTAGAGTAGAAATGTAAATAAAAGATACTAATTCAAATTTACTGCCTACACTCGACAGTTATACAGATTGCATTTACTCGCTGTGCTCGTTGACATTTTTTTGTTTGTATTTATATGAGCACATAATGATAAGCAACAGAGAGTGTTTTAAAACAAAAATAAGGAAATAGCTGCTATTTTGAGAATTATAATTATTTGGTGACAAAAATTATGAGTGCCTTAACGCCTGTTTAAATCAGATATATTATAGACTCATATATTATATATGTGTACATACACGTACATTTAATCATACAATACAATGTCTGTTTCATGTAATTAATATAATTTTGTTATAAATGCCACAGCGAGTAAATTTATTGAAGCAATATTACTTTTTATGTAAATAGTATAAGTTTGAGCGTTGAGGTAAAGAACTTTTACTTGAAATAAAACACAGCAATTTTAATGAAAACGCCAATATTTTGGCTTTACTAGCAAAAATTTTACTCAGCAATTTTATGATCTCTTTTTTATGAATCATCCTCTGCAAAAATAGCTCCTCAAATGTTGGTTTCTCATTGGTCAGTTGTAGCTAGCTTATAAGCATAGACCATTGATTCAACGTCACCCTCAAAACAAAGTCTGACGGACTCAAATCTGTCACCTAGGTATCAAATTGATAAACCCATTTCTTGATATGATTCGGTCTCAAAAAGTTATGCGCAATGCAGTGGTGGGAAAGTAACTTTTTCTGGATACACGGGAGCCTTAAGTGTCTCTTCAGGATAAATCGCTCTCTAAAGACGATTTTATTTTTAATCTGAACCTCGTTAAAGAAGAAATGTGTGTGGCTTTGCATGCTAATTTGCCCACTATACGGAACATAAATGTCGAAAGTGTGCAAGTGTTTAAATTGACAGCTGATTTGACAGCTATCCCGCTAAGAAGTGCTATACCTCTAAAAAACCATCCTTTTTCTTTTCTTTTATAATTTTATATATATTGCTATATTTCATGGTTAATATTATCTGTTTGATTGAAGAGTGAAAAGTAAATACAGATGTATATGCATATATAGGTGCATACATACATACACATTTATTGCCACTTAAAATGTTCATAATTATTTCCTCAAGTGCAACAATACATGTAATTTTGTTCGGAACGAATTCATTGACTGAACGTGACTTAAATGATAATTTTGGTAAAAAAATAACACCCGCTTTCATTGATCCTACCAAAAATTATTTCTGCATAAATACAAATTTGCATATGTTTTAAAATGTTGCAAAGACAGTGTGCGATGAAGAATATTAAATTTTTCTAATGAATGTTTATAAAGTAGCTAAATAAATATAAACTGAGAGCTTGATTCGTAGCTCAAGAAGAGGTTCAGTTCCAAAAAACACCGCTGTTGTAGGTAGGAATGCTAAATTCAGGGGCACCGTACATTTAATATTTACGTAGATACCAAGTTTCAAGTTATCGCTTGATCAATTCACTTTCACTTCGTTTATAATTTAAACAAACCGTAAACAAACAACCGTTAGCTGAACAAAAGTTTATTACGCTCTGTGCAATCCTTGTAGGTACACTTTTTACGCTGGAATGCACCAGTTACTATAACTAATTTTGTGACAATTAATCACTGCAGTTGCGTATACTTCCGCACTGGCAACATAAATAACTTAATAACATAACTTATTGATTACTATGTCTCAAATACGTAATCATTATTAAGCAATTGAACATGACGATACATTAATTGATGAACAACCGAAAAGTACCCTTACATGTCTACTTACTCAAACAAATCACTATTAAAAATATCACTATAAAAAAGGAACTGCCAACTACGTCCCGCCAGCATCTCTCAGCCAATTGCACGCTGACTTTTATTATGATTTGAGTAAAATGTCAATTCATTCGTTGAAATTTTGTATATACTTACATATATGTATGGACATAGCCGATCGTATGACGATATTAGCAAACAGTATCCATTGTATATTAGCATACTTAAACACTTATTGCCACGCTAAGTCCATTAACTCACTCTTAGAAATCGGTTTGCACTCAATTGCCACAAAGTAAACAAACGCAATCAACGATTTAATAATCGCCACATTATTTGTTGTGGTGTTTTTCAAAATCACCGTTGCTATTATAATATCTACTAAGTAGTCTTTTTAAAATGGCTAATATAGAAACATGGTTATTAGGTTAGAGGTTATTAGGTATAGATTATGTAATTTCATGTATGTATATATAAGATAAGTATTTATAAAAACTATTAAATATTTTTACTCGGAGAAGAAGGAACTTGAACAATTTATATAAATTTTTTGGGTGTAGATCAAATCATCTCTTAGAAGTTTTTGCGAAACGATCCTAATCCGCGATTAACTACTCACAAACTTATCTAAGTATGGTCAGTCTTAACATATTTTGTGTATGACTGTAAGGTAAATATATCTACTATTGGTTTGTAAATGAGAAATGTCTTCCCATGGCAAAGATCAGCAAAAAATTCGCACTTTCATTAACTTTCATCTGACATAACTAATACCGCAGAAATCATTAAAACCGTCAAAACAATTAAATATTATGTATGTATATGTATTGTAATTAAGGCCTAAGCAATTCACAAACTTGTGTAGTCATTCAAAACAATTGGTAATGGGTGGTCAAAAATAAGTTTATTTAAAAAATATTTTTTAGATTTTATTCGTAAGAATGTTTTTCTTAAAAAAAATATACTCGTATATGTTGTAACATATACAATACATAATAGTTTAAAAACGACCTACAAACGACATTCTAATGCTCTTCCCCATCCACTGATTTATTTGTTTGAAAAATTCGTCATTAAATAAGAATGTTTTATAACCATTTCGTATAGGGTGGTTAAAAAAGTATAAAATGCGAATATATCATTATTTGTGGAATAATATAGTAATAATTGAAGCTTTATACTGATATAAAATGCGAATAAATACTTTACCAGTTTAAGAGGGTACCTGCTTGCGACCCACCCTTTACTATACATTTGCACGGATCATCTCCGCTTAGATAATTTGAGTTGAACTGCAAGTTTAGCGCGATTACTTTTAAAACGTCTGAAGATGGGCCAACAGGTCACAAGCGGCGGCCCGATGGCCAGTTAATTCTGCATGCACATATTTGCTGCATATATTACACGTGTGTTTGTACCGTTATGAATATATCTTTTTAAAGGCTAATTGGAAACTAATTTCTAATATGTTGCAGTTGCTTGAAGGCATTGCAAATTCGAATGTGTATAAAAGATTTGTCAAAAATGTGTAAGCGGCTTAAACGATCGGTGGCGCTAAAGGTGTTCAAGTGTTGAAGTGTCGATTTCGAAAACTTAAAAGACAGCAAAGTTAATTTTAAAGGATAAACAGAGACAATGAATTACATTTCAAGTGTTCTAGTGAGTAAATATATATAAATATTTTTCGGAAAATCATCGAGGAGCCATAGGGATATAGAGCTTCTATATGCTATGAGTGCTTACTCGAGGGTATAAAATCCCATGCTTAGTGGCCAATATAAGGGCATTTTTTAATCGGTTTTGAAGCTCAATATGGACATGGGCTTGGGAATACTTGATGCAATCAATTAAGGAGAGCTCCTCGAAACTCTCCGAGATTAGAATATATGTATATATATATTCTATTTAAGTGTGTATATTTTTAGTAAATTACTATTTTAGTATCTATATTGTAGTAATCTATGAACCCAATGATCATTAGAAATAATTTACTCTCAGCAAATGAAGTTTTAGACAGTGCAAACAGGATCTTTTGAGCATAAAAAATTTTTAATGGAGGTAATTCTAAGTGGACATTACCACTATACCAATATTTCAACTCTCCATAAGCAAAACTTGTGAATCGTCATATTTATTACCTTGTGCCTTGATGTCATGGAAGAAGTAAAAAATTATATTGATCTTTGTATTTCTTGAACAACTTTAAGATGGAGAATAGTACAGTTTCAATACTGATTGAAAATCTTATGCAATCACTAAATTTGTTAGATTTCTGAGGTTTAGTAATAGAAAGCGTATGCAAACTATGAAAACCAATGCAAACAATATTAGTAGTGTAGAAAAAAGTGAAAATCAAACAGTGAAAGTGAATATAAGTGAATCTACCACTCAAAATCCGATATAAGTGTTTATTCTTGAAATTCGCTCTGAGTTCAATTATATAATCCTTCTTTATTTTTTTCATAAAAACTAACCGAAACTTAAATTTTAAACTTATTGAAAATTTCGACGTTCTCTTATCTTCCTCCCAGTACGTACTTACATTTCTCCAACTCTTCGACCTTAATATTGGTGAACCATTATTTGGCAACGAAAATGTGCACATTAAAGTGCATGTACCTGAAAAAATATCACACGGTGTTCATGAAACAGCTGTCATTTGTGAACCCGCTCACAAAATTACTCATCACCGTCATCATCACCAACACCGCAAATATCCACAAAAATCAGTGCGAACCCAAATAAGGCATAACCAATATGATGGTTTACTGGAAAATATATTATTAGCAGATTTCAAAACTCCAGTCGACAATACACATATAGAATATACAAAACATGCTGATGATATGAATGAGTATTTAAACCATCATACAGAAGGCTACAATAGCGCTAATGGTAAGACTATACTCAAACGACCCCTAAAATATGTAAAAACAAATAAAGTGATCGAATACAAAGAACCAACAAATAGCAAAAATGTATACCCACCACCACATCAACACAAACACCAACATAAGCCGAAAACACATAATGAAATATTTAAAATTGTTGAGTCGAAATATCTGCTACCAACGGTGGACGGACACGAGCTACGCAACACAGCCGAAGACACAGATCATCACCATTATCCAGACAGAACGCAAGTAAAGCCTACAAAATCGGACGCCAACTCACAAGTGGCTACCTATCTGGCAACAGCGAATGATTACCGCGGCTATAAGTCTCACCGTAATGTAGAACTACATTATAATGACGCTGATCCAAGCACACGCGAAGATTTTAAACTGAACATGAATATTTATTTGCCCCCATACGAAACCGCGGTATTATCAGCGGATCATGCTGACGCAGGGGCGTATGATTTTTTAACTTCCAAGGAAACTCTCACTTTACCCACTAAAGAGGCAGAAAACTTCCATGGTCAACTCCAGTATCCCACATTTGATAATAAACATTTTAAACCCTTCATTGGTGACATGTACCTACCTGTTAAGGAAGAAAGTTTGATTACACAAGAAGCAACTGAAACTTATACTGGCATTGATAGCTATTCTGCAAGACATGTCCAAGGCTTAGATCATCTTAACTACTCACCCTATCGACGCTGGAGTTCGTTTATTTGATTAATTCTTATGGTAACTATGGAAATGTTAAGTGTTAAGCGTTTTAAGTGTATGTAAGTGTTAAGTGTAATTTATTTAAATAATTGTATACCTTTTAGTGATACATAAATGGATATGTATATATGTATGCATGTATGTACAAATTGCCTTAAGTCGATTAGTTAAATAAGCGCATAAAATCGATACGCATAATAAAAATAGTAAGCCATAGTATGATGACAACAATAAAAACCGATTATGTATGACGTCTGTTTTATTTGGCCTCTGGCGTCGATTGTCAACATTTAAAGGGTTTCCTTATACTGTATTTTTTAACACATTTGTAATTCTTAATTTAATATCAAGAGGCGGAAAAGATTCCCTAGAAAAAAACAATTTGGTAAAGATTTAGAAATTATAAATTTTTCTGTCAAAATTGAAGTAATAGTTCGTAGAAGTTTTACTTGAATTTCGTCAAGACATTCGTTTTGCACTTTTTTTCTTTGAAACATTTTTGAAGGTCGACTTGAGTATTTAAATGCTGGAATATGGCTAAAAAAATGTGTCTCTAAATAAAAGTTATTCATTCTTTTCAACAAATTTATTCCTTACTCCTTAAATATTGTGAAATCAGTACTGGGAAAAGATACACCGAAGTGTTACTAAAATTCAAACCAAGTGCCGAAATTTTGCAATTATTTATTATTTTGATAACATGATATGTATGACTCATTAAAAGGTAGAGATTATTCCTTAACCTCTTTAGGAAACTGAAATATTTGCAAATGTATATTGACACACATTTTGGCATCACTCATTATTATTATTATTTACTTATCGGACCGCCTTCTTATACAAGACAGGTCAAAGGTCAAAATCAGGTCAAAATTTTTTTAAGTACATTTCGGCTAGCTTGTATCTATCTTCCCAACGGAAATGTTAGACGTTGCTCAAAACAAATAACAGAAATTGCACCCATTGTACAAGGTCCAAAGTTGTTAATTTAAAAACAAATGTGAACGTTTACGTTTTATTCTTTTTAGTATACTTGTAAAAGAAATTTTGTTTTGAGTTTTTTTTTTTGGCAAAACAAATAAAAAAGCATGATAAATTATTACGCTCTTATTAAACTTATTAAATTTTCGTAATAAGACGCGAAGTGGTGGTAGATATGTAGTCCATATTCAGCGGCCTAAAAACTTTTGAACTTGGGCATAAATTGTATAAAGAAGATCATATATGTGGCTATTGAGCCGAGGATCTGAAAAAAAATACATTTTTTCTTTTCATTTTTTATTTTTACACAAAAGAATTCATGTATCTCGACTTACATCTCTTGCCATATTGCAATTCAGCACGAAGAAACCAAAGCCGTCGATGATGATCCGCTGGTGAAGCATTTGCAAAGCGAAGTTTTGTAGCTTAAAATTCAAATATTGAACACTCATTAATAATTATGCGGTGATTGTACATGAAATGGCCTGCGGTGTTACACATATTCACATATGTACATACGTATGTGTGTGTATATAAACGAAACTTACCCGTGTTGAAATGTTGGAATCTTCAATATCATGTCGTATCTTATGAATATTGTGTGCGAGGAAATTTGTCTGTACAAAAAAAAAGGAGAGAATTAATGCAAAAACCCTTCATTGAAGTACTTAATTTACAAAACTCTCATTATTTATGTATGTGCTTATGTAATTTAACTATTGTCAAATTGACCACCCACCGATCGCATACAATTTCGTGATGTTACCAACAACAAAAAGATGGACGCAGCGGTTGGAACAATTAAAAGGTACTCTGGAATAGAAGAAATAAAAAAATAAATAATTTTTTCTTCATTCATATATGATGAAAAATATAAAATATATTTAAAAAAAAAGAACTTTATGTATTGGTCGGAACTGGGGTGGAACATAATACCACGCCTCTGGTAGTGGTGGTACGCAAACATTTCAATATAGAACAATTCTCTCCTTAACACCTGAAGAGATTTTACAAATAAAATTTCTTCGACTTTGAACATATTTGATTAATAAAATTCTCATAACGTCATCCTGACACGGTTAGAAAATAGGTAAAGCGAACCCCAACTACGCCCACTTCCCAAAGAATGTCATTTTGACTGCCATCAGTTCATTTTAATTTACGAAACTTAGTACAAATCGTGCCTCTAATATATTTCAATTCTCACCGAGGTTGGAATATAGCTTCTTTAGCCAAAAGTCAAATATATGTATCTCAGTCAGAACTTGAAAGATCTTAAGCGGACATCTTCTTATGAGCACGATGTGACTTGGTGTTAAGAGTGTATAAAAAGGCACCAGATGCTTCCCTAGTTATATAGTTAACAAAATGATTTTCGTCTTTCTTATTGGTCTTATACCGTATCTATCTGTAAAATATGGGATATTTTAATGAAATTTAATAAACATGTTTTGTTTAGATAATGTAGTGATAATGTGAAGTGGTGCTGAGAATGGATGATCTATATTTACACCTTAAATTTAAAGTCAGATTGGGAGACGGAGAAAAATAAATATATCTCAAAGAATTAAAATCGCCTGAAATGTTAGTAATGTTAATTTTTGAAATAATAACATGTGAAAACGCTTTTTCACCATCTTTTTTATAAATCTCTCTCTCTCTCTCTAAATATTTACAAAAAAGTTCAACCAAACCGTAATTAATTCTATGATTTCCAAAAAAATCATGGAGTCTTACCAGTAATATTTTCTCCATTGTAAACCATCCAATAGGACCAGTAACACTCGGATAAAATCATAATATAATCCTTAACATAGTTACATGTCATGGACAAACCAACAGCTTTTTTTAAGAGTGTAGACATTTCGTAAATATTCTGATAGTATTCCATGAAGACCTGCAGCTCAGCACATATTTTTCGTTCGAATTGGTCCCGCTTTTGAAACTTTACACGGTAGTTGCGTTCAGTAAATGAGACTAAACGTTCAACATTTCTGTTCAAGTGCTCCATCTCGATTCGCAACATTTCCATAAAGAACATAATTTGCACGGACCGAAGATTACAAATGAGTCCACTCGGTATAAAGGGTATGAAAAATGTCAACCACGTACGATTCTTACTTATCTCTTGTATGTAAGCCACATCAACTAGAATCACAACAAAAATTAAAAGGCTACTTCGGCAAGAGTAAATGCGATAAATGCCAAATCCGGCGCGGCCACCGTCGGAACCACGCCACTTGTAATGGAGTTCGGTGTAGGCCAAGAGGAACTTTTGCATATGACGGCGACATAATATCGTTTCGGCGAGTATTACGAAATGCGATATAATTGTGGCAATCAATTTGAGCAAATCATTAAATTTTCCGAAACTATCACTGTTGTAGAGTATCGAATCGTGATTGACGCTTGTCCACAAGTGCACCAAGAAAAAGAATATTAAATGTAAACAATGCCACAACAACAGGAACCGTGACTTCAGCTGCCACATGCTGAAGTGCTGTGGGCGTTGGTTGACCGTGGCGAGGTCGCGCTGCCGTCGCAATGGCACCGCGCACAGGCCGAACAGCTGGCCCAGGCGCAGTTGCACCAATGTGAAGGTGTCCAGTCGCACCGGCTGCTGAACGCCTGCGCTGGTGGTCTTTCGCTGTTTCATATTTACATATGAAACATATGTAGGTATGCAACAGTGGCGTTTTTTACTCGAAACCAAGTTCTTTGCTTCTTTTATTAGGAACAAAATGACTTACAATACTCGCGTCAGCTTCATTCGTTATATGATAACCGTCTAAGCCGTTATAAGCGTGGCTTTATGCATTATATAGAGTTGGTCGCAATCGCAGAATGAAGTAAATTCGTAATTCCATTAATTTGATTGTTCGTTCCACTTGTCGCTAACTGTGACCGCGATCCTAATCACCCTTTTCTGACACACGCTGAGTAATTGCTATCGCCGATTGCCCAAAAGTTAGAGACACTTTGCTGGCGACCTGTTCATGGAGCAGTGGCAGTGGGTTTACTTTATAAAATATGGTTTTATGTTAAATGCCAAGAACAGGTGTTCAATTTTATCAATGTATGTATATATGACACTTTTACCTTAGGGTATAAGAGATCAAAAAGAATTAATCGGGGATTATGTTCAAAGAAATTTCAAACCTTATTCATCTCAAGGCAAACAAAGTTATGAGTTTCAAAGGCAAAGAAATGTCGTTTAATAATCCGATAAGTTTTTAACTGTCTCGATTTTTAACATCATTGAACATTTCTATTTATAGTCTACCAATAGCTATGTCTCTATATTAGATAAATATTATAATAATATTTTTAGATCTAGCCTCGACGATTGTAGAAGGTCCGTAAACTGAATGCCGATGGAGTTGCAGTTCTTGCTCAGATATAATTTCAGATCTTTCAGGTATCATTTTTAAGATTCGGTATCGATATAGCTTAGGTTGGAAGAATATTAGAATATTGCATAATCGTAACTTTGGTTTTCTCGATATCCAATACTTTTTGGAAGCAAAAATTTGGTCTAAATAAAAATACCTTATAACATTACATGACAACTTGGTACCCATAGCCAAATGAAGAACTTCACCACTGTGCAATTAATTAATCTAATGTGATGTAATTTAAATAAAATTTATTTGATATTTCAAACATCAGTACTTTTTATACCTCCTTTCCATGTAATATCGAATTTTTAATTGCATTCTTTGATAGATGTGCACTCAATTGCTGTAAACCCAGTCGTTACAAGAGCCTCATTCAGTCGCTACAAGAGCTTTGCCATGTGCAAACAGGTTCCCTTCGTGGTACGTTTTCACACTAGATTGTTTCAAATTATCGGTTGCTGCGATGTTTCTTGGCATCCACAGGCGAGAGAGAAACGACTTGCCGAACAACGCTTAGTGGCCTGGACCGTTCTAGTTTTGCTTATTTATTCTTTCGTATTTATAAATACCTTCGTACATCCGTCAGCATTTCTCTTCACCAGTGAAAGTTTTGGTTATTTCGTAGATGCACTAAAAGTTTGTATAGCCTATGTTACAGTGGCCATCATCTATACGGAAACGGTGTTGCGTCGTCATGCACTACAGCATTTCTGGCAGCGATATACGATGCTAAATCCAGCAACGAATCAAAAGGTTCGACCAATTAAAATTGATTGGCGTTCACAGTTGAGAGCATATCATCGATTTCTTTACATTTTCTATGGCATTACGGTATTAGACTTTATTTTAGAGATTGTATATTATGTTATGCGTGAGAAGGACGATCATATGCTACAGTTTTTGGTTATGTTCACACCCTATACTTACATGATACATTTGCGGAATATGCAAATCATATTCCATATTGTGATTATAAATCATGAACTGGTGAAATTACGCCATGATATTGGCCTGCTGGCGGAGTATTCAAGGATTACACCTAACGTAACGCCTTTCGTGGGTTTCGAAGCCTTTGTGCGTCAAAAGCTAGCCGAGAAACAGCTGCGATATCAACGTATCTATGAAATGTGTGACTACTTTCAGCAGGCTCTTGGTATTTCTGCAATTGCAGTGCTTCTTATGACATACGTCCGTTTGGTCGTCGACGCTTACTTCACGCTATACTCGTTTCACATAACCAACCAGCCTCAGTACATAGGTAATATAATGAACAGTAATTTATTTAAGATCCGTTAATCTTAGGAAAAATTTTAAATATTGGTGCGATGACTTAATACAGAGCAGTCAAAGTATTTTACTGGCAAACGCTAGTACAACCTCTAGTTTCCAAAAAGAGACTTAGGATTAAATTCGTGTCTTACATTTTATATTCAACTTGCCATGATCTCATGCACATAAAGAGAATCACGGGTATACAGATTATATTAACTGGTATACATTATCTTCATAGAATGCCTATTTACTTGATTGATTTACTTTTTTTAATTGATTTCCTTTCTTTATTCTACTGTTATGGAAGGCAATTTTGTTATTTAATAAATTTCTTTTATCTTCTCTTATGAAAATTGTTTCTGTTAAAAAAATGGCATACTTCGACAAATAACCACATTTTCAATGAACTTAAATGAGATGTTAATAAGGACATTGGTTGAGTCCATTCGGATCTCAATCCACCAATGATTACGCTTCTAATGGTGTAATCCGAGATATAGTGAATACATTTCAATTGCAGTATTATATCGACTAATATAATATAAAGTTAGGTAACGAAAATTGCAACTTTAAACCTTTAAATTTGTAACAATAGACCGAAAATTTGTATGTATTTTCATATAGATTTAAGTCGTAATGAAATTTGTCACACTAATGGATGATGGGATAAAAACAATTTCCATCCATATATTAAAGAACATATATTGAAGAACAGTATACTGAAATTTGGATTTTGAAGAGAAATTACAGCGAAGACCTGACACACTGTGTTTTTCATATTATATATGAATATCTTTGTGCTGAAGTTTAACAAGGGGATAATCAAGGATGCTATTAGTAAGATATACTCTTTCTTTATACAGCCCTACCACAGTGTATTTGCGACTGAGCATTGGGATATGAGGGATTATAGAAAAAAGAGGACATAAGAGGGTGACAGCTTTATTATATTTATATGTATATAATTGTTAAGACCACCAAATTTATGTAAATGTATATATATATAAATATATTCTTTTTTGAATATAAACAATCCTTGGAAAAAAATTGAAACACCGATTAGTCAAAAAATGTATACATATATACATACATATGTGTATATAAATACATACACTAACTGTTCTAAAGCCGATCAAAATCATATTCTGCTAGTAATAAATAGATTTATTTATCCAGTGCATATTAAATTTATCAATTGTATCAATCAATTATGAGAAATGTCTCTTCACTCAATTACGATTCCTTATCATTTATTGACATCCTTCGGTGAATATACAACACTTTCCAACTCACCACACAGTTCACATTTTTAGTTGAAAGCTTCGGAATGACTATACAAGTGCCCTCCGTTGTGCGTCTTCACATACGTTTCTTTCAATTAATCGGTTGCTTCGACGCCTCACTGCATGGGCACTCAAAAGTACAAAGGGTCACTGAGCGGCGGCTAGTGGCTTGGACAGTACTTCTCTTGCTCACATTTTCCATAACGACGGTGAACACCTTTCTTAGACCCACCGAATTTCTCTTCACCGGTAATCGTTTCGGTTATTTCAATGATGTCCTGAAGGTCTGCGTTGCCCAACTGACTGTTTTCGTCATTTATATGGAGACGGTGTTGCGCCGTCGTGCACTTCGATGCTTTTGGCAGAGATACTCGTTGCTTAATAAAGTAACCGCAGATAAATTCCAAAGAAATAATAACAATTGGCGCTCGCAGTTGTACACATATCGACGATTTCTGTGTTTTTTCTACGGACTAACATTATTCGACTTAGTAATTGAGGTGGTGTTCCATACCTTGCGTCCATCAAATCGAAATTTGTTCTTGTTTTGGTCGATGTTTACACCGTTCATTTACATGGCGCATTTTCGAAATATGCAGATAATATTACATATCGAAATGATACGCCATGAACTGCAGAAGTTGCGACACGATATGGGCCTTCTGGCGGCGTATACGAGCTTTGCCCGATGTGCGGTGCCCTTCGCAGGCTTCGAGAGGTTCGTGCGACACAAGTTGGCTGAGAAGCAGTTGGTTTATCAACGCATCTACGAGATGCTTTACTATTTTCAATGTACTTTCAGTATGTCTACCATGGCGGTGCTCTTGATGATCTATGTGCGAGTTGTTGTCGATGCGTACTTTATGTTTTTCAACGAAAGTGTCGGCTGGCAAAATTTGGGTATTCACGTTTACTATTTATAATTAAACTTTGGTGATTTCATACTTTGACATAGTGGAATCGAGATCGTTTCATGGTGCAGCGATTTTAGTTCCCCTAGGTGGAGTTCAGTAGTCAACGAGTTCTTCAGATGTGGCTGAATATCTCTCTTCAGTTAAGCGAGACTAATTTTTATATAAGAGAGTACCACTTCGCAGGAATTATTATGGTTTAATTATGGTGGATTTGTTTCGAAAATAATAATGGACATACAGTTGTGGTATCGAGATCAGTTCTACTCAAATTTTCACTTATTTTGTCGGCTTTAGAAAGAGTGTAACTGTTGATTTAGTGGGATAGATGGCCAGATTAAAGTGCAATTTTTTTTATCTGACTAACAATTTTAACCTAATTCATTTACAATTTTTAATTTTCTCTACCATTTTACAGAGAATTTATTGTTGCTGCCTGCATACTTGGAGATTCCAGCACTTTTATTGACATCACAAAAGTGCATGAACGAGGTATGTCTACGACTTTGAAACTTCTATGGCTTTTGAAATGAATTTAATAAAATTTTCTTCAGGTGAAGTTCATAGCATTTGAACTGCATAACATTCGGAGCTCCGTAGATAACTCACTTATATCCAATCAGGTATTTATTTGAAACAACTGTCTAAATATTTATCAAAGATATCAACCTGCCTAATTATTATTTCCATTGTGGTTATACATACAATAAAAACACATTTCAAAACTTGTGAAGGAATCGAATTGGCAACTCTTTAATAAGAATATAATCTAAATTTTCTGAATATTACCCAATTTCTAATGAAGTGTACAGTTATAAACTTCCTAGAGCTTTATGGACTAATTTATTTAAACTTGGATCAACTCGCTTAGAGTTGGGTCCCTGGTGGACTGGAGTGACAGCGACGAGGCTGTGATGTCGTTGATAAAGTTGAGGGGGTTGAACAAAGTCACTTTTAACTGAGATCGTGATTTGGTTGATATAATATTGTGATTCAAACTAATGCTAGGCGTGTCATTAGTGTTGAGTCTAGAATGTCAGAGTCGAGCCTTTAGTACCTTAATTTGGGTAGAAATGATGACGATCGGTTGTTACGATTGTTCAAGTTCATGATTGGAATCACATTGTCATTTTACCAAATCATCGATATGGATGTGATACCTAAAGACAGGTTTACGAGCTTTATAAGGTACTCGACTCACGGTATGCTTAGATGCTTCAGCATTAGCTTGAGATATATCGACCGAGTCGATGAATTTAACTAGAGAGCTTTACGCTCTTGATAATTGCGAGGTCCTTTGAGTTGAAGAATGTCTGTGCCGATTTTTACGCTCGAATCCAATGGGTGCTACGAAGTCTACTCCCTTTGGTTTTGTCCTCATATGAGATAAAGTTAAGAGATTTTGTGTTGTAGTGTATTTCTTTATTTGCAGATACAAAATTTCTCGCTACAAATATTACATCAGAAAATTCGTATTGATGGTTTGGGCATCTCCGCTTTGGATGGAAAAATGCTAGTCAGTGTAAGTTTATGAAAAAAAAAATTTAAGTAGAACAATAATTACAACTACTATATAATAAAAAAAACTACAAAAAATAATAACAAAAAGATATCGATACATTTTCGCAACCATGAGACCGAAGTTACGATTTTGAAGTAAACAATAGGGGTCTGCATTCCAAACTTCTTTTCTTCATTAGAGATTATTTGGCACGTCTCCCAAAATATGCTGTTCAGAGTTGCTGAATATTCTCATTTCATATGTACAAAATCAATGGTCAACTACGTTCCTATCGTTCTCAGGTCCGTCGGGTCTACATAAGCGGAGCAGACTCCGATTTTTGTCCAGATTGTTTTCTGCCATTGCAACAACAATAAAACAAATGAGGCCTTCCATCCCAGATTAATATATGTACAGGACAAATTATCGCCACTTTGACATTCTCCAAATTTTTTGAAGAATGTATTATGCTCAAATAACAACAATAAAAATTTGTCACGGTTCCGGTTTGTTACTTGACGTCTTTTTGGTATACAAAGAAACAATTTACATGAAACAGACAATTAAGAGCACTGTGAAGACCCCACTTATGTTATATGCTAATTATGTATTCGTCTTCGGACTCAATAAAGCAACAACTATTTAAAGTTATTAGATATTTCTTAATAACTCCATAATGACTTTAAGTAGCCTGCATCATAAATAAAAACTGACTTTTAAATTTCAGATTGTGGGCTCTATAACAACGTATATGGTATTTTTCATACAATTTATGCCGAAATTCAAAAATTTATAAATATTACATAGTAGAAGCATTAGATATAGCGTATATGTGTATGTATGCACATCGAAGTTGCTTTCATTTATACGCACAACGGTATTTACATAAACAGCAAATTTTTCGAGTGCAACGATGTTTTCAAAGATTACATGTATTATTTCAATTAAAAACTATGATATATGCATGTATATATGTACTTAGCCACTAATATATTACGTAAACATTAAAATTTTATGTGTTATTTATGTATATAGAATAAACTATGTGCAACATATGAGCGTTATGCGAAATATGTGAACTTCGTTGCATTTGGAATTACTTGTAATTTGGTTAAAAAATACAAAAAAAAAAAAAAATAAAAAATTAAGGCTTGATTAAATTCGCCTAATGAGTGAAGGTAAGCTGCGAGCGAAATGTGTAAAAAATGTTTGTTTTATTTGTTTTTTGGTTTGGTTTAGAAAAGTATTAAAATTTTTTTCTTTCAATTGGCACTGCAAGAACTTCATGGAAATAAACTATGCAAAACTGATTCTGAAATATATATCTAATTTATTGCTTAATTGCATTCTCGATAAATCAGTTATAAAAATTATCTAAAATAATATTTAGTATCATACTTGTAAGGCAGTGTGCTTGAACATACTGCCTATTTAATATACGTTGCCTATGTATATTTTCAATAAAACCCAAAAAACAAGAAACAAAAAGGAAATTAGAATGTAAAATCTGAATGTAAGACATTCCACATTGGCAACATGCAGATATGTTCATTCAACGCATAGATTTCGTTCAAACAAAAATGCATAGCTACTTCCTTCCTTCCTCACACTTCGGTTTGTATTAACTGCGCTTTTGCACCTTAATCGTACTCATGACTCGATTCACGTTTCGTTATTAAATTCTCACGTTCTTCAGTAGAGTTTTTAAGTAAAGTTGAGCCAGCCGGCATTAACACAGTGCGATTAAGCGCCTTCGTACGATGTAAGCCCTTAGTGAGACCACATTCTGTAAGTACTTCCACTTCGTCATCGTCTATATTACGCACCGAAAAGTATGGATGGGATGAAGTGGGTCGAAATTTGTAAGCAGTCAATACGAAGAATACATATGTTGCCATTTCGTGGAACATCTCATCCAGCCAAGCGTACTGGAATGCCACGGTCATCTTCAGTAGATACACAATGATGCGTGTGAAGTAAATGTAACAAACTATCATTATATAGAACTGTCGGAAAAGCTTGAGTTTGCGCAAATTGATTGCTGCTTTGCCGTCGGTTGCTGATGCCTCATGCAAATGGCGTATTGACCAGACAATCGGGAAGAGTATGGCGCCACAACAGAGCAGATCAACAAAGATGAAAATATTGCGCCAAGTGCGGAACTCAATGTCACTCTCCTCAGACTCGTCAATTATGATCTCAGCGATGTTAGCTAGCACCTAGCATGATTAATATTATGAGTTAATCCGAAGAGATACTTATAAATATTGCTGTCAATTATTTTACCTGCAGCGGTATGACAATCATGAAGATTTTTTTATCCTTATCAGAAAGTATGGGTTTAATGAATGTCCAGCCGGTGCCCATAAGTACAATTGTGATGAATAAAACGGAGCCTTTCAGCCTATGATGAAAGAAATTTACATTTTTAGATAACTTTTAGACAATGAAGAGCAAATTGTGCTTACAAATGTGTAATATAATACAAAATCGCCCAAGCTTCAACGTGTTCACCGCGTATTTCAATAAAATGATAGTTAATGGCATGGAACACGAGGGACAGTGATTTGAGGAATACCAATAAAGCCATTATATAGTGGAGCTTATGAACGCCATGCCTAAAAATTAGATCAGAAAATTTTGTTTTTACAAACTTCAAAACAAAAAAATTCAACTGAACGATTACACACTTGCTCTTCTTCAAAATGAATATCCAGAAGAAGCCTGACAAGCAAAATAGTACACCCATCATTGAGTAGAGAGCGGGGAGCGGCATTTCACCAGCCGAGAGGAAATTGTTGTCATTTTTCTCTTCAATGTCAACCTAAAAATATCGTATTTATATATATTACTACCACTTCATAAAGTTTATGGATTAACTTACATCAAAAGAAAGCTCATTTAATGTCCTGTAGTTGGGGCAGGCGTGGAAATGCAGATTATATAGCCCCTCATCATGCAACGTAGCCACAAGCATGGAGAACTGTAATGATTACTTATAAGTAATGCTATGATGTATTCATAAACCGCATAATTAACTTACAGACATATTGTAATAAACCTTTCCTTCAATTAGTTTCTTTGTCAATGGCATTGTATAGTTTCGGCATATCTCAAACTGCGCATTATCATAGAAATTAATTTGGGTTGACATAAATGCGGGTGCGACTTTTTCCGGCTCATGAGGAAAAGGGTTTTCGGCTGGTGCAACAGATTCAGCTTCTTTTTTATCAGCAGCTGCTAATGGTTCTTTTGCAGCAACTGCTTGACCCACTAACTCTGGAGCTTTTGCCTGTACAGGTGCGTTAACAGCCGGTAATGGTGATGATGGCTTTGAAATTATTTGTGGTACTTCAACCGAATCATCGTCATCAAGCATTTCACGTTCCTCTAATGGTATATCGTTTTCTTCCCCTTGTGCTACGCCGGCGTCGTCACTACGCCTGCGGCGTTGTAGAAAGATAGTGGAATCGCTAAGTTTAGAGTAACGCTTTCCACGGTACATGGGCAGCTCATCGTGATTGCGTACAATGTGTTGATTCTTCCACTCCGGAGAACATTTTACTCTTACACTGAAAGTGTAAAAGGAACATTTAATTCTTTTTTCAGTGATTGACATATTTTTAATAACGAAACCTACAGCAGATTTTTTAAGTCCAACAAAAATATTAAAATGGGACCGCTGCGCTGCATTTCCGTAGGCTCCTCTAGTATACATTTGTTTTGATGCGAGTCCAAGTATGGATTTAATTGATCTATTGTCGTTTTGTCTAGGGTTAGTCCATACTAAACAAAAAATATGATTAATACAAGTAAGATTAAAATAAGTTTAGATTCTAACCAAATCTTGTTCATTCTCCTCTTCTATATGCAATTTACTCAATTGCACATCCAAATGACCACCAACATAGAAACCGAATGTGCTTAGAGCAATATATGGCCGAACATCATGCTATTAAGAAACTAAGGTTTTTAAAACACCAACAACATACACTTTAACTACACTGTTTACTTACACGAACTTCTAGATGATGCTTTCTGCCCGCCACCAATGCTATCAGTAACGTTTGAAAAATTAGAAATTTGCATTTCGTCTGATAACCCATTGTTTGCTTTTGTTATTTATGGCCACAACAGACGTCTGCGGTGGCTGACGGTGTCAGTTCTGTATCTAAATTTTTTTCTTGGGAACACATAAACATTCAAATATAAATGAACTTCGGTTTAAATCGACATCCATTTACCTGTTATTTTATTTATGCGCCTGTCTAATTTATTTATTAATTTCTTTTTTTTCACAATAATATCTCAATAGTAAAATATCAGAAAATATATACGCATAAAACTTACGATTCGTCAGGAAAAGGAACATCTGACTGTCAAAATCAACATAAAATTAACGCTAGGTGCCGCAGACAGTTCTACCGGTTGCGTAGGATGTTTTAATTTTCTGTGACTAACAATGTTTCTGTGGCTAAAATTAAATGAATATTATTTAAAAAATAAGCTTTTAATTACAAATTTTAATACTTGCTTTATATCTTGACAATTCTATAAGGAAATTTGTTCCCCAAGTGTAAAATTTATTAATAAAATAATTATAATGAAACTTGATACACACCGAAAATGTATACCTTGTTCGTTAAAAAAAACCGAAATCTTGAAAATAAAAACATGTTATCAAAAATATTTGGTATTTAAACAAACAAAGCCCGTAGGCAAGATTTCATAGCAGGCATGTAGATATTTGTTTGTTACAAAATTTATGTTCAAATGTAAGACTTTTCAAAGATTAAATATTTCGCAATCTTTTAAATAATATTCACTTAAAAATATGTTCTTTCTAAGTTTTCTTTAACATTCACAGTTTATTTCAGTACTCCCTAAACTTGCAGGCGCATCCGGTAGCTCGAAATGCTTTTGACAGGTGTCAAAAAGCAATACTCACAACTTGAGCAGTATGGACTTCCTCTTTTCCCTCTTTTTCGATACGTTCGCGTTCGGGTGAATTTCTTAAACAATTCAACAAAATAAATCTTAGGTAATCTTAGTGAAAATCCTCGTAAAATACTTTGGAAACTTCAACAAATGCTGCGATAAAGTGTGTTATTATGAAAAATGGTTTATTTCGCAGCAATTTCGACACACAAATTATTTCCTTACTGACCAAGTGAAATGAATTTTCTTTCAACTTGGCTGAATATCTCTCATTGATGATTTGTTGCCAGAGTAAGGCAATATGTAATTTGCGGCTGAACCATAAGTCCAATGAAGCGGCTTGTGGAATTTGTACAGCTACCTTTTCGCTACATGGTTTTTTTTTTTTTGGATTTCAGCTGCAACAAATCAACATTTTACAATTTCCGGCAATATTAATTACCAACTATCGAAATTGCTTATAAATGTAGACATGTTCAGTTGCTGCGTGGCTTTCATTGAAAGTCTACATTTTTGCGTTTTTTAAACTAGCGTAAAATTATTTCGATAACACTGAACACTAGGATCAACAGCACTTGAAGATTTTCTAAAGTATTGATATTTATAAGCTTGTTTTGGTTTTAACACATTCTTTGTTTTTCAGCCATGGTGCGAATGAACGTATTGGCTGATGCCCTAAAATGCATTAACAATGCTGAGAAGCGTGGCAAACGTCAAGTTCTCCTCCGGCCCTGCTCGAAAGTTATTGTCAAATTCCTTACTGTCATGATGAAACATGGTTACATTGGTGAATTCGAAATTGTCGATGATCATCGTTCCGGAAAAATTGTGGTTAATCTGACTGGTCGCTTGAACAAATGCGGCGTCATCTCGCCCCGCTTTGATGTCCCCATTAATGATATTGAAAAGTGGACCAACAACTTGTTACCCTCTCGTCAGTTCGGCTATGTGGTGCTGACTACATCCGGCGGTATCATGGACCATGAAGAGGCCAGACGGAAACATTTGGGAGGCAAAATTCTTGGATTCTTCTTTTAAGCGGGGCACAGGATCGTTACACTATCAACAGTGTATTTAAGCTATTACAGCTGACAAAAGCAAAGTGTTTGTTATTTTTTTTACAAAAATATAATGATAATGGTCACTGATATACTGCAGTAATTGTGCGTGGAGGATAATAAAGAATAGAAAAAAATTTTACATACATGAGTTTCAATAATATTTATCATTAGTGCGATTGCGTGTTGTACATTTTGCCGGCTATTTTTCCTAGTGTAGTGTGATGTGTTTTTAACCAATTACAAAAGTATACTGGAATTATAGTGAAATGGTATATTTGTGGTAAAGACAGAAAATCAAGGTTGCTTGATACTTTCACGTTTTCAAGTGAATTGATTTACAATTGAGTTTTTCAACAGTTTTAATACTCTGAAAATTTATTCCCCACTTATAATTTGTTATAATCACAATTCCTAGTGAGTGATTTGAGAAGTATACAAGATCTATTAATGCAAACTAGCTTATTTTAAAACTGAAAAGATGTATCTGTAATGTAATGTGTCCATCGAAATGTTTATTTCGTTTATACGATTTGGATTCTTTAAATTCAAAAGAAAACATGTTCCGTATTATAAAGATTTCCATTGTTTTCCTTCCATTAAAATTCATTTTGGCGTAGTAGGCCTCTCGGTCCATCGGGAAGTTGTCAATAGAACGCCTAAAAGTATGCACTATTTAAGGAGTAAATATGTTAATTGACCGTTGGGGTTTAAATAAAATATATATAATAGAATGAAATAAAAATACATGGAAATCAGTTTGCATGATGAAAATGCTATGCAAAATGAATGGAAAAATAATTATTATTCTCCCAGGTGTCAAAAAGGCATAAACATATATTTCTAAATCAGCCATTTACAGCTTTGTTATGCAATTCATATTTTATCAATATTTTTCATGAAAATTCTTGCATATATGGAGGCCCTTGTGTTCGTAAGTAAAAACCAAAGCTTTGTATTCCAGCAGATACTTTTTTTATCTCTATAATACTAGGAAACACATTTCATTTGCTGTAAACACAAATACAAATGGTTAAAAATGCACATATGTCTGCTTATCAGTAAAACAAATGATTGTATATAGTTTGCCCTCGATACTAGCAATAGTTTGATATTAGCATGCACTTAGCGTGCATTATATAAAGATTGACGGCTGTTTGTAGTACATAATACAAAATTCAAACGCTTTTGATAACGTAGTAAGCACTCTATATTAATTTTAGTCAACACTGCCAACTTTATATGTTCTGTTGTGCAAAAAAAAAACAAATAGTAAACTATTGTCATTAAATTCTAATCTGAATATATAGTATATTTACGTCATCAAAATATAATATTATTCCAGCTGGAATGACACAAAGTGATTTAGTTTTTTGTGTTGTTGATGGCCCACATACATGCATATGTACACCTACAAACGTAACCTAGCTTTCAGTCGTCTGCAATCTTGAATATTTTCTCTTTTATCGCCATTAACATAAAGCTTATCGACATTGATAACATCGTACGTGTGCTATTACAAATACCAATCAAACAGGGGTTTGGGCTTTTTGAACCATATTTATTTACATTACACATATGCTTATATAATTAGAGACAAATTTTTTTATGTTTGTTTGTCATTATTTCTTAGAGTAAATACTTTAAAAGCTGAAGTGATAACTAGAAAGATTCTGTAATAGCTATTCCCATTTATGTACAGATTTTGTTTTAATATAAAAAATATACAGAAAGTTTAATCGTTTCAATGTATTATTTTAAAAGTATAGGAAGTGGCACCGACAAAGGCGAAAGCTCATTAATATTACTGGTATATTAGTGTATAATTCTAAAATGCATGTAGAACGTATTTCATCAAAAAATAGTAAATTTTCAATAAATCCCTTATCTAAATAAGCTGAATCATTGCATTTGAAACGTGTTTAGTTTAATTCCATCAGAGCTATTCACCCAGAGTGTTGGGAGATAATTTCACGGTCAGACAACATATTAACACGCCTATGCGTACGTATGTAGATATGTAAATACATATATAACTGAAAATAAAAACAAATACCGTATATACGCATATATATGTACACAAAATAGCCGGTTATGCTAAAAAACATGGGTTAAGAACCGATAGCATAATCTCCATAAGCTGCAGGCGGGCTGGCCTTATGCCCTAGATTCTGTTCAAACATTACATAACATATATTCGAACTAACGAAACCAAAATATTGAAATTTCATTGAACTTATTGTTTTAAAATTAAAATATTTCGTAACTTTATTTATATGACATACATATGTACATATATCAAAAGTGCTTTGACACTTACGTACCCATAAATTACAGTTGCACTTGCCTCCCCATGTACATATATGCCGTTGCGTGCAACTCTAGCGAATGTCTGCTCTCGAATAGCAAGCTGACCAACGGCGTATGTACTACAGGTTTTTTGCACTTCACATTGAAAACGAAATTATGCTCTACAAAACAGGAAATTCTTATATGGAGTCTATGCGAGCCGTTAAATGTTAGAATTGCACAATGAAACCAAAAAGAATATGGCCACATCGATATATGGTTAGTCACACATGTATGTATGTGGTAAGTATAAGCAAGCACGATTGGCGCTTACTGCATTAAGTTGTCTGGTATGTGAGACCGGCTGATGGAAAAAAAATTAATCCGCCTAACACGTTTAAATAATGGGGCAGTAAACCAGAAAGTGACATTTATTATGAAATGTTTATCAACACACGTTGTTCCAAAAGTGTACCACTCTTAACACGCTTTTGACCGATTTAGAAGCATTTCCGAGTTACATACATAAATGTGCATATAAATGTTGGCAGCTCCAATAGAATTCAATCTAAGTTATGATAGCTGTACAATTGCAACAATCTTATCATGACACTCACTCACATAATAAACAAATAATCAAAAATTGTTACGTGCTCAACGCCACTTCCACATGGAAAGTGTTTTTCCGCATGTGCGTTTTTTTTTTAATCAAAGATCAAGCGTAATCCAAAGTATTTCTATTTACTAGGTTTATACAAATGCAGATTTCTTTATCTAGCCTTTGCTGAAAAATTTTTAGCGACGAAATTTAATCTTTAAACGGTTATCAATCAACGCGGTTCCCGTCTAATATTCGACGAATTGGAGAATTATTCACCGTTAATAATGATAAGATGCTAGACTGTAGGTAAGGTACGAAGGTTTGCTGAAATAAACTTAATAAATTGTGTAACATTCCACTTACCTTTCTCTTTAGTTAATGACGGGCTATAAATGTGTATTAGAGAAAATATTTTTTAGCTTGTTTATTGCTGCGGAATTGTATTTGTGATGAAATAGCAAAGAGCATACAGCTTTTAATTCTGTTCTTTCATTTATATTTCTGTAATAAATGCTCTCCAACTACATACATTGATTGAATTTCAAATGAACATTAATTCAGCATTAATTCTCTGAATTCAAAACGAAATGTGTACAAATCTACAACTTGTATATATATACATATACGAACTACGATCTAAAAGAAAAATACGGCCTCATTATAGCGCACCTTAAGTGCAATTGTTGGTTAGATGATATATGATATAGATATTTGTGAAATGCCGATCTTTTGTAATTTGCAATATCGATTTGAATCAAATAAGTTAATATTCTTTTCAATGTTCTTGTAACTTACAACCTCATCGTCGTTACGGATACATCTGATTTAGTTCTTATGAGCAATTCACTTCATAGCTGCTTTAATAAATTACGATATGCTTAAGAAGCAAGGGCAAAGTATTCCTTTGACTTCTTTGGATCAGCAATCATGGTCTTCTCACCGGGCTTCCAGTTGGCTGGGCATACTTCACCGTGCTCGTCGGTGAATTGGAACGCCTGAACTAAACGTAAAGTCTCGTCGACACTGCGTCCAACGGGCAAATCATTGATGGTTACTTGACGTAAATTTTGGCTTCTGTCAATGACGAATAGACCACGGAAAGGAATCCCGGTTTCTTCATCCAACACAGCGTAGTCACGTGCAATCTTCATTGATTTGTCTGCTAACAATGGGATAGACAAATCGCCAAGACCGCCCTGTTTGCGCGGCGTGTTAATCCAAGCTAAATGTGTAAAGTGGCTGTCTGTTGAGCAAGCAACAACTTCACAGCCAATATTGCGGAATTCGGAAACGCGATCCGAGAAAGCAATAATTTCGGTTGGGCACACAAAAGTGAAATCCAATGGGTAGAAGAACAAGACCAGGTACTTGCCTTTGTAGTCAATCAAATCGATATCTTTGAAAATGCCATTAACGACGGCGGTTCCCTTAAAATGGGGAGCGGGCTTTTGAATTTTCGGCATCTGCAAAATATAACAATAACATATACAGTTAAAATCCCCGTTGCAATCGATTTTTTTAAGTGCAATAAACAACTTTTATAAACTTATTTTAGGACGAGGTTTGTTCAATTTCACCTTTTCAACTCAGTCAGCACACTGCATCTCTGAATAAAACTGGTTTTACTCAATTTACGTTTGCCACAATAAGGAATGAATCAGCAATTTAGGAAACGAATATGTACCTACAGGCGGAAAAGTACACGAACTACAAAAAATATACCAACAAAACCAATTAGAAACAACCGACTATGTGAACCGATAGTTGTATGGAAGGCGTTTCAAGACCGATAAGCCGGGTAGCGGTGGGGGTTCTTAAACGAACCTGACTGCTGACGAGTGATTTTGAGACACTGAATATTTCACAATGTGTGTATACATACATTACCATTTGCTTAATCTTTCTAGAACCTTTTAAATTCACGAAAACGACAAATATTAAATATTTGATTGCTACCATATTATTTATATAATTGGTTTATTTTATTTACCAGTAAATACAAACACTCCTGCATATTTTATTATCTCGTCCCAGGTGAAATTGAATTCTTCAAGTTATTTTAATATATTTACTTACATTGCAAATGGTATTCCTCAAAATTTGAAAGGTTAAAAAATTTCGCACAATTTATTTTACCGGTAGCAAAGCGAATTTACCTGAAAAAGCAAAAACGCACTTGTGTGAGATAGTCGGTGAGCAAAAAATAAATGTGTACGGAACCGAATAACACCAATGGATGTTTAGTCTATTCGAATAATTGCAAGAGAATGAATATTTGAAATAACACGATTTTCGGTCAACAGCTGCCTGATTGGAGATTTGACATAAGCTGGCAAAGCGCGCGCAACGAGGAGCTTCGGTAATAAGGGTGGCCACACGACGCAATATTTTTTATTACTAAATAGTCAATACAAAATTCCGTGAATTATTTTTTAAATTTTAAAATTCAATTTGTCACTTATATACTTTAAAAGGTTTGTGATTTTGTAGTATAGGTAAATTGACAATTACATAAGTTTTGCTCAGTGTCAGTGATAATTGTGGAGATTACTCGATACCAAAATATTGGTAAAAGAAATTAAGCATATACCTTACGGAAATGTCTGACTTAGGGAATTTCTTTGAACATCCATTTTAAAATGTTTTATGTAATATTGATTAATTTGATATATGTATAACCGATATTTTTAATCTGAAACTGTCGGTTCGTATAATTACTTAGACCGTTTATTCACACTTTATCATGATTCCAGACTTGCAGAGTTGCATTTTGTGTCAAGTTGTATTTATTATTTTTATAGTATGGCAATATATGCAAATTCAGATTCTAATGTGTATCAGAAAAGCAACGCCTAAATATGTGCTACGGTTTTCTAAGGAGTTGATTGCAGAAGTTATAAACAGGAAAATGTAATGTAACGGATGAAACTAGCGGAAATAAATTAAACTTAAATAAAATCTTGTAATTGTTATGTTTTTTTGTTAATTCAAAAGAAATCTATAAAATTTCTACACCGTGGATACAACTCTATTCCGCAATGTTGCTTCGAAGAGCTTATAGACAATATATATTCTAGCCGTCAAGAAAATGCTTATTCAATCGTAGTTTGTCGACCACAACGGGTTTCACTAAAAGCGGTATTTTTTTTGCTTTCGGTCTGGCATTTTTTCACACATATACAAGCATACATACTTACAATAGCAACAATAGTGACAGCATTAAGCGAAAAAGTAAAGCTGTGATAAATCGAAACCTTGCAGACATACAAAATATATTCCAAACACTTAAAAAATGTGAAAAGGCAATGAATTCTACCAAAATATGGTATAAAATTGCTTAAAGTTTGGTTTTACGAGAAATGCAAACAGACGAAATGAGAAGCGGAAGTAGAAAAATACATATTTACATCGGAGAAAACTAGGAATCGTTGAATGCGAAAGCTGCCGAATAGCGTATATACATACGTTAAAACGAATAAAACCAATTGGAATCGCAGAAGAAGTGAATTGATAACAATCTTCATTTATGGTCGGCGGTTAAAAGTAAAACGAACAACGAACAACGAACATATTTTCCTTAGAACTTTTGATAAGTATACACTGAGATCACAGAACAAATTAATTAAGAGGCAGCCAAATATTTCAATTGGGACTGCGTATAATGAAGTGTTGAAGAATTCTGTCAAAGCAATAATATATAAACGATAAACAAAGGCAGTTTGTAGAACAGCAATTAACTATTGAAGTTTTGTGGAAATCTGTAACAATTTTTATTCACATGAATATGCTACATACGTTCAGTGGAAGTGGCGGCGGCGGGGGAGGCGGCCATTTTGGCGATTCTGGTGGTAAGTACGAATTTGCGTACGAAAGGATTTTACAAACAAAAAAAAATTGAAACTTAAAGAAACAATGAGGAAGTGTAGAAGTTGTGAAGTGAGTTAAAATTAATGCAGGGAATGGACATAAACACACGAACGTATGTAGTTATATGCGAAAATACTTAGATAGGTACATGTAAATATTCTGTAGTATTTATTGTCGTGCTATCCTTCGGCTATTTTCGGTTCGCATTATTTCAGATATGCAGACGCAAAATCGAATACATACTTTTTAATTAAGAGTTAAAAAACATCAGCTGCAGGGCGCTTTTTTTGCGCCTCTATCACTTAAATAAATCCCTATTTTATAACAACGTGCTGAGGAAAGAAATAAATAGAATTTTTTTTGAAATAGTAATATATATTTATTTTCTTGTATGTATTATGTGTATCCAAATAAAATCATATGTATGTATGTATATTTATGTTTATGAACATTTGCTGAGTATATTTGAGTATATTTTTGATGTTGGTGAGCATTATTTCTAAAATAATTTAGTTATTAATAGAGATACGAACTATAGAATTAGAGAGTAGCAGAACAGAAAAATAGATTAAAGCGAAGGTACTAATTGAATTTTCGAGTGGTTAATTCGTCCTTTTATAATAAGATCACGTATGCTTATGTATTAGCAGGCTACTAAGGATTTGCACAATTTCTTTTTTAACATTTCAAATAAAGTTTTCTTATTTCCATTCGAGCTGTGAAGAAATTCTTCGGAAGCTTTTAAGATCATTTGTCTGTAAGAGATGTGATTAAATTCGAACGACTCACGAAAGTCGGTTCAACATTATCGGACCGGCGTAACTTTATTCACATGTCGCAAACTTATTTGGAGAATATTTTCTACTGATATAACAGCAACAACAATTTCGATTAAATATTAGCGGAAGACGGACATGGTACACTTAAAAGGAGAATTCAACACATATCTGGATGGTAAAAAATTATAACAAGATTGAGATTTAACGGGCGTCCTTCATGCCACCTCTCTTCTATAATTTTGTCTAAGAAACTGTATTCTTGAGTACCCATGGCAACAAAGACATCGATTTATGGCTTGAAATTGTATATAGAAGATTTTGGATTTTGTTTTTTAACTGATTATGACCTTTTGAAAGAGTTGACATTTACGGAATAAATATTTAAGTTTTTATATTGTTATAATTAATTATATTATTATTATACACTTATATTAGTATATATACGTCAGTGTATAAAATTAAAAAGGCTAATTATCAAAACTACAAAATAGCGAAGTGACCGCACAGTTTGCGATAAAAGACATGCCAAAGCCATTTGCAAACAATATCAGCTGCTTCTTCGAAATCCTTTCTTATCCACCGCTATATGTGAAAAAGCCAGTGCATTTCAAGCGAACTTAAATTTTAACTTTTTAATGGGTATGACGAGAATGATGACCTTTAGTAAAATATTAATTGGCTACTGTCTACTCGCTGTGTCAAGAACAACAAGAACAACAACAGTCGATGGTCGTTGTTGATGACTTTTGCGGAATCACGATTTATTAGATTGTTTTGTTTTTGATGTTTTTGTTTATGTATACGTTAGCCACACTCAATCGACTTGTGAGTACGCATCATTAGATAGGTTGCAAATGGGTAGGGTGACGTAAGGTAACCGGTTGAATTATGTTTTTATAGAATCGCCTCCACAATGTACATATATATTCTTGTATATATATATATATATAAGTATATGTATGTAACTAACTCCAACTACATGGTGCGCATGTACAACATAAGCCCTTATATATAGTTACATACAAAGCATTTACTGTATAGTTAAGCATGTGTGCGTGTGTGTTTGTTTGAGTTTATGTGATTGCTAATGGCTGCGTGCGACCTTATTTGCGTTTCCACTTGGGTTAGGTTAAAATTCAAGGGAGTTTAATAGCACCTCATGCTGAAAGTCAAGGTTACAATCTTGTTATGTACACAAATACAATACGGTCATATTCATACAAACATTTATTGGGAGCTATGTATATATTGCATGTATGCATGTCATATTGTATTGTACAATGTCGAAGTATATTGACACCTAGGAATACATAGCAGTATAAACATAAACTATTTATGTACATGTATATATTATTATATTACCAGTGTTTTCTTATAAGAAGAAAGTTTCCCTAAATTTCTTGTAAAATGTTAATATTTTTCTACCACCGAGAAAATGAAAAAATGTATAAATCAGAAGGTTTAGTCTTGCATGAATATAATATCCTTCAAAGGCTTATATATATATTACTTATTATATTCTTAGAATATTTTGAATAAATTAAATAACATTGTATCTGCTTTTGGTAAGCGAGTGATAAAAGAACACTTTAAATAAAAATTTCACTAATGTTATTTTATAACAATTCCTAAAAATATGCACTATTTAAGTGTTGATGGTTTTTGAGACAACTTGACTTGACTTGGTTGCTTCAAAATTCCTTCTTGTTCATTTGTCTCTGGTTTACAAGAGAGGTCTCCAAAAATACATATCAAGAACGATAGTGAGTCGCTTTAAAAGAAAAGAGAAATAGAGATTGTAGTGTCATTTTGTGAGAGCAATATGTTTGGAGCTATCGTATTATCTTCCTACAATTTTGAGATTAAAAAGATTCTCTTATCATTCAATTAGGAGTATGTAGGATATTTGTGTATATAACATACTGAGGTATCATAGCTCATATTCGCTGCCCCATTCAGTTGCAATTGAGTAGTCTTGAATGCACTTGAATATATTAAGCACAAAGTGTTGATTGCACGAAAGTATTTCATGTTAAACATTTTTTACCTTCAACATGCTGGATATTAATTTCTACATATTCATTTTCCTTCGAATCTTTTTTATTGCCATATTTCTATTATAGTTTTGAATGCCAGCAGTACTTTTGTGTATATGTATGTATGTATGTTCATCAAGTGAACGTGCTGCATCCGCTCTATGATTAATGCGAAAAGTTTTAAAAAGTTTTACTGGATTGCAAAGAACAATTCAAAACATTTCAGGAGTGTCATTGATGATATACTCTCAATTATTAGAATTTGCTGGAATATATCTTACATACATATACATACATTTATAAATTATATGTAGATACTACTGAGGATGGGAAAAAAGTCAGTCTATAAATCTTACGAAATGATTTCTATGACATCTAAACGTAAAACTACCTAGTCTAACTCAAGTTTTTACCAATTTTTTTGCGTTATATTTAATATAGAGAAACATATCCGTACTTCACAGTAGTCATTAACTTTTTCTCTTCCAAACTCCAATATTAGTTCATATAATTTTCCTATATTGAATTTTGTCTTAAACATTTTCTTTATGTTAAAGGTTAAAGGTAACGGAAAGAAATTAATGTTATTTCAGTAATAACAAAACGGTCACTATGCTCATAAAAGCTGATTAGATTACTTACTTTTTAGGTTACTTTATATTCTTGTTTTTACGTCGTATAGAAAGGTGTGCCTTATTTTTATACCCGAGCATAAATATACGCGCAGAGGTATCACAGTACAGCAAAGATATCCCCGTAGATATTTCAAAGTGATTATAATAACAAAAGAAATTAATTTAAGAATAAATCTGATCGTTATAGAATGACCAACAACTGATCATCAGAAGTCCTTGACAGCTATCAGCGGCATATTTAAGCGAAATGTTAAATTTTCACTCTGAAAGAGAGAAATAACCTAAATTTTCAGCAGGAAATCATATGTTTTATGAATGGCTGATTGGTTTTCGTTATTATTTGTGGTTTTCTGCTAATTCCTAAAATATGAAGTGTAATTTCTAATAGTAATATTCAACAGTATATAAGTTGTGATCTTTCGATTTCATTCGAACTTCTGCCACCCTTACTTATTTCTAATTAAAACCAACCTCCGCAGTAACTTCAAGTAAATATATTTCCCTACCAATACATAAAACAATACTTACATATGTACTATGTATTTTATTACTTTTTTTAACTATGGTAAATCAATGTTTATAATTAAGGAAACCACCCGTTGTTCACTGTCATTTGTCAACGATGAAATAAACTCGAGGCAAATGTATGTATGGGTTTTTCTACCTAACTGATGGCATTGATTTTCCATTTGTTATCATCATCATCTGACGCACTTGTTTTAATTTTACGTGTAAATGCGTCTACATGAGCACTAATAGCCTTGTTAATTGCTATTGCGGTACAGTACCTACACACTTTCCTACAAACATAAGGACGTAAGTGCAAATACTTACATATATAGTCACATACGTAGTATATGTATTAGCATAGTAGAGGCAACACCTTAAACTATGTAAGGATTATCAGAGGGAAACTGGTGAGAAGCATTGTCATTGCCGGTGAAGAATTGTGCTTGTCTGTTGTTATGCTCTTCAAAAAAAGTAACGGACCGGAACTGTCCGCAGCAATATTTTTATCGTTCTAGGATAACTACATATAATGTATTTTCGTCATAAAACTCGGATTTCACTAGAAATTTTGAATACATTGTCTGGTTGATATCCTGCCCACATTTGGTTCACGCACTCAAATAGTTCCGCACTTATTTGAATTTATTTTCCATCCTTCTTCTTTTTGAACTTTCAGACATCGAGCTAAAAGAGCGCCTAATCGCCACCGTCAAGAAGGAAGTGAAGCAGCTAATGGAAGAGGCTGTCACCAAAAAGTATATACATGAAGAAAGCAGCTCGGTGACATCACTGTGCGGTGCTGTCGAGGCATGCCTCAGTCATGGTTTGCGACGCCGCGCTTTGGGTCTCTTCAAAACTTCTTCGACGACAGCGCTGATACAGAAGATAGCCAGAACTTGCCCAGAAGCTGATTATATTAATCGTTGTTTGCTGGAAATCGAAATGGTCAATGAGACGCACACAGTCTCCGGCAAACGGTCATCTTCCAGCAGTGATAGTATTATCAAACCGAAGTTGCTTAGCAAGGGCAATAGCAATTCGGTGACGACAATCAATACGATGTCGTCGACAACTAGTGGCTGTACCACAACGGTGGTGAAGTGAGTATACGCACGTGTTTGGTAGAACACGTTCGGTGAGGCTACAAGTGCGATTTCTTTTCTTTGACAGATACTTATGGATACGCTTAGCTCTGTATGAGCGTCGTCTTTCCAAAATAATTGAGTATTTGGTCAACAATGCCAATAATTTCTATGATCGCGATGCGCTGGTCGCCGATCCAGATTATGGTTCCATACTTAGTTCGCTTCTAGTCGGACCCTGTGCGTTGGAGTTTACACGCGCCAAGACTCCAGACCACTATTGGTCAGATCCGCATGCGGATGAACTTGTATGTATAGTTAATTTTGTTCACTGCTTCACTATTAGGTGAACTATTTAATTAATTTTTATAATCACTCACACTATCAGGTTCAACGGCATCGCATTAGTTCCGGCAATCGCACGCCCCCAATAATACATCGTCCTATTATAAATTTCAAGCGCAGTTTGCACACAAGCTCTGAGGACACTAGCAGCGGCTCATATAAAGCAAGTTCGCCCGCCAGCGTCGCTAAGGATTACGTTGAGTCTTTGCACCAGAATTCCAAAACTACACTTTTGTATGGCAAAAATAATGTTCTGGTATTGCCGGTGAGCTTTGAGGGTTTTTTTTGTGCCTAAAATTCATTAATTTTAAAATAATACATTTAATATGAACTATAGAAGGATGTGAATGAACCAATGCCAGGCTACTTGAGTCTCCACCAAACGGTGCAGTTCCTCACCATTAAATGGACACCGAATCAGCTGATGAACGGCTATAATGAAGCTGATGGCACCGACAAAAGTTTCTACTGGGCCTATGCGCTTAATATAAATGTCGACGAGATCGTCTACGTGCATTGTCATCAGAATCGCGGTGAAGACACTGGCGGTACTATAATATTAGTGGGCCAAGATGGCGTTCAGCAGCCACCGATACACTTTCCAGAAGGTGGTCATATGCAAGCATTTCTGAGCTGTTTGGAAACTGGCTTGCTGCCGCATGGACAATTGGATCCACCACTTTGGTCTCAACGTGGTATTGAGAAAATGTTTCCATGGCCAAAAAGTGTACGCCGCCGCATATTACCCTCTGTGATGGAATCCGCCGATGAAACACCAATCGATTATGTCTTCCGTGTGGTGAGCAAAAGTCAGCATGAAGAGTTTTGTGAGTTTCAAGTTGTTTTTCTACGGGAATAAGTGGGAATTAATTGGATCTATTTGTAGTGGCGACACATCCCATTTTGGAATTGGGCCGTACCAGCCCACGACGCAAACATCTGAGTAGCTGTTCGACCACTGGTAGTAGTGACTGTTCCAGCAAGAGTTTATCCATGGAACAAAGTGGTGGTGACTCACCACAGGTGTGTAGGAGATGTTTCTAATATATTTTTTCGACTTGAACCTCTTGTCCTTTCCATAGATTCAAGCAAGTCAAACTGCGAGCATTGAGCTGGTATGTTCCACGATGCGTCGTCAAATAATATCTCGAGCATTTTATGGATGGTTGGCTTATTGTCGTCATTTGTCCACGGTGCGAACACATCTCTCTGGTTTGGTTAATGGACGTATCACTCCGGACTGTAAGTTACACAAACTCATTTCAATGGATTAAAAATATATTACTGACTTTCATATTCTTCCACAGTAGCAGCTGATGAGCAGGGACTTACCAAAGAAAAGTGGGCGGAACTTCAAGTTGATGGCGTTGTAACTAGCGATATAGAGGTCTTCCGTTTGGTGTATTTTGGCGGTGTGCAGCATGAGATACGCAAAGAAGTATGGCCGTATCTTTTAGGGCATTATAGGTTGCTTTGCAAAAGATTTCACAAAGAGCATTTATGAATTTAATAAAACTTTCATCTAAACCGCAGCTTTGGTTCCACACCGGAGGAGCGTGAGAAGTACGACGATACCTGTAAGCATTATTACGAAACTACAATGAGTGAATGGCTGGCCGTTGAGGCAATAGTGCGACAACGTGAGAAGGAGAAAAATGCACAGGCTGTGGCTAAGCTGTCGGCTGAGAAGTACAGCCGCGCAGGAAAAGCAGTATGCCGGCAACATGAAATGGATGGCGCCGATGTGGAGAACGACGTATTCGAAGATAATGATATTTCCGATATGTCCGATCCGGGTGAGGATTTCGATGACGATATACTAATTGAGAACGACGAAGACGAGAGCTTCACCGATGCTAAAGGCGAAAAGTACAAAAACAATAGCACCACCGACTCCGGTAATGTGGAAGAAGATATCGAGACAACAGATGCCGTCGCAGCAACGAATGATAGCCAACAATTTGAAGAAGATGATACAAATGCAGTATTATTGATAGAACGAAGTGAACATATTGTAGTGGAATTAGAGAATATTGAGTCAATGGAGCCGCTAGAGCTGCAGGAAAATTGTTTTGCTGATACTGATAATGAGGCGGGTCTAACACCAGAACACGGTGGCGCTATCTTACTTCTAAGCGTAAAAAGTTCACCATCAACCTCTTCCTATGAGACCGTTGGCAATGAATTTGCCGATGTGATCGATCTGGCAACACCAATGAATGTTGTTGTTGAGTCGGAGACCATGAATTTCGGCGCTGTCATAGAAGATGTGGAGCCAGAAGAAGATGCTTCTTCACAGGTGACGAAATTTCACAGTGTCGATGATTTAAGGCGGGCAATGGACGAGTTTACTATCGCTGTTGTGGACCAAGTGCGCGAGGCCGAGTCAATGCCCACACATGCGGTAATTATAACCGAAGCAGCATCATTGGATGCGCTACAATGTGATGATGAACTCACCGATGAAATGTCTCGTAAGACAAGTCTAATGTCACCGATGAATGAGGATATAACGGTGGTGGCTTCACTGGATGCACTACAGGAGCCCAAATCGGCGTGCGTTTCGCCTGCCAGCAGTAATGGCGGTGTATATAGTGTGAGTGGTAGAATGGAGTATTTTTGATGATTGTAATTATTTTCAAACTATTTTTTGTACAGAGTGAATTATTGGAATCGTTCGGTCTGAACTTGCATCGCATTGAAAAGGATGTACAACGCTGCGATCGCAATTATTGGTATTTCGTTAATGAGAACCTGGATAAACTCAGGAATGTCATATCGACGTAAGTCGGATTAACCATTTTACTTACACTTTTATTTTACACACCTCTTTCATATAATCTGTAGCTATGTTTGGGAACATCTGGATATTGGTTATATGCAAGGCATGTGTGATTTAGTTGCTCCATTGTTGGTAATTTTCGACGATGAGTCGCTCTGCTATAGTTGTTTCTGCAAACTTATGGAGCGCATGATCGAGAACTTTCCGAATGGCGGCGCTATGGATATGCATTTTGCGAATATGCGGTGAGTGACTTTGTCTCCTGATCAATTGTAGAACAAAATTGAACTCTCAATCAATATTTCAGTTCACTTATACAAATTTTGGATTCGGAGATGTATGATCTAATGGACTCGAATGGCGATTACACACATTTCTATTTTTGTTATCGCTGGTTCTTGCTGGATTTCAAACGTGAGTTGCTCTATGATGACGTCTTCGCGACGTGGGAAGTTATTTGGGCGGCAAAACATGTGGCATCCAGTCACTTTGTGCTATTCCTTGCTTTGGCACTATTGGAAACGTATCGTGACATTATATTGTCGAACAGCATGGATTTTACTGATGTTATCAAGTTCTTCAACGGTGAGAGAGCAAATATTATATGCAATGTATATTATTTGCCACGATTCATGTTAGCTTGGTCTCAAAGTTTAGACGTTAGATTAATAGCTGAACAGATTTCTTCACAATTTTTGGAAACGATTATAGAGAGAAATCTATACAAATCTTCATCGTTCTGGTAACGTAGACCATATTTTCGTGATCTTGTTTGAAATGTGGAGTAATTTTATATAAAGACTCATATGTTTTCAGTTCAGATGTTTATAGAGCCATATTTTCAACACTGTACCAAAAGTATCAAACTTCCAAAAAGTTTCAAAATCGCTATAAATTACTGAATAGCTGAGGCACTTTTGGTTAGAGTTCAGAGGGTCTGTTTGTCCAAAAACTAAGGCGGAATTGAAAGTTTTATTATCGGACAACTCAAACAGCAAGCAAATATTTTATTAAAATGGCCTGCATTACCGTAGAAAATCCGTTAATCTAATAATCATATTGTTATTTTCAAATAGGTCTTATTCGAATATAATATTGAACGTTTTCAGAGGGCAAATATTGAAAAAAATATATATTAAAAAGTTTCCTTTACATCTATTAAAAATTTATAATTATTTTTTTTGGCCATTTTTTTTTTTTTAAATTTTGTTTTTAAACATTATTTTTATTTTTTTCTGTGAAAATTAAAAAATATTTTCTTTAATATTTTTTCTCAATCTTTGTTTTACATATAAACAAAACTTTTTATATTTTTTTGGAAATTTTTTTGTAATTTTCTTTTAAACAATTTGTGAAAAATTATTTCAACAGTTGTTTGAAATTTTTTGGTATGAAGCTTTAAAATGATGGTGTTTTCTTTCACATGTCAAATATTCGACACCCATTATAAGTTTAATTGAAGTTCATTATTATGGAATAATAAAGGTTCTAAAATAATAAAGGCAAAAGGCAGTAAAGTATTTACCCTGTTCTAATAAAATTAAAATTTTTTCTTCTAGAAATGGCTGAGCGACACGATGCCCGATCTATATTGCAATTGTCCAGGAGTCTTGTATTGCAATTGCAGACAATAATCGAAAATAAATAAACACCTGTATTTGAAAATAAACTAACAAAATACATGCAACTAAACACATGGAAATACAAATGAATTAACATAAATAAATATATATCTGCAGATATTAAGAAATCAGAAGCAAATGTAGGCATATAGCAGAAAACTGGCATTCATTTTAGGTATCACAAGAAGCAGTCTGAAGCAACTGTTAAGTAGCTGAGCGTTAACGTAGTAGTGGACTGTAGCCGCTTGCACGTAGAAAAAACTGTAAAGTAGAGTCATACACATAACCACACGTAACAGTGCAAATCAAAGTGGGTAGTGCTAGTTGGTAAGTTAATTGATATTAAAAAAAATTTAGCTGATTTAGCAAAAAATTGAATTTTGTACTGCAGTATATTAAAAAAATTATTAATACATATTTTTTGCAACAATTATTTGTTTTTTGGAAAAAATGATTGGAGTTTATATTTAAAATTTTCGTTTACAATTAAACATAAATTCCAGAAATATTTTATATTTTAATGAAATTAATATTGCAATTCGGGAACGGAAAAGTTATTATAAAAATTTTTGATAAATTTAAAATTTTAAATAAATAAATAAAATAATTTTAAATAACCCTTTAAAAATATTTTTTTAACTCAAACAAAGTTTTAATTTCATCGTATAATTTAATCATTTGTAGAATTAACTAACGAAAATTGAATTCTAATTAAAAAACGAACGATGAAACGAGTAAATGCTTTCACGAACAGGCATATAAGGGTTAAAACTATGCATTAATTGCAATAGTCTAATGTATGAACTCATGTAAATATCATTGGTTGAACTAATACTCATTACTAATACATAGTATATAGTTATATATATATATATATATATATAGTTCAGAACGTAAAGTAAATAAAACAATTAAGTGTAAGTAATATATGATATACTATATATATGTAGTTTGAAGCTACTTGTGACAAGCTTTCAAACCTTAAATAAAATACTTGCTAAACGGCTGGGAATGTAGTCCTGTAAAGGGAGAAATAACTCACCAATTTCATACAGTGGAATACATAGCGACCTGAGTTCATTATATAATATATTATATAACTGTTTACAATAGAAGAAATTGTAGAATCTAAACACATTCACAGTAAATATTACATACAAACATACGCACTTATAAATGTAAGTATATAATGATGAGTTTGGTGAAATGTTTATAAAAGGATTTGTGAAGAAAATTGCATATTAAGATTATACAGATTTATAAAAGTGCAAGTAGAATATTATGAAGTATATTATAAAGTTATTATAAAGTTATTAGCCAACGATATTTAGACACAAACATATAAAATATGGCAGCATTGCAAAAAAGATAAATATTTGAGAAAAATGTATTTAAAAAAGAAAATGTAGGGAATCACCACAATTTTATACTTCCTGTCACTAAGCATATATACAAACATACATATATACATGTAAACATACAAACTTAAATAACTGTAAATAACTACGCTCACCTACATAAATACATATGTAAAAACATAAGATCAAACATAAATGCAAATTGTATACCAGTCCAGTAAAAAATGAGGAAAAAACTATAAATTATACATACCTAATAATTATATGTGAGTTTAAACAAAAAATTTAAGAAAGGTAGTTGTTATTTATATAGTTGGAAGTGCTTAAACATGCGAATGCATGGCAAAACAAACATATGTATTCCAAATTTGTTGCTTTTTATACAGTGCAATGTTTATTTGTTGAAAAACTTGCTTAAGTAATTGTTATACACACTTAAAGGGAAATAGTTATACATAAAAAAGTCCAAAAATATGTTTAGAACGTATGAACATGCCACATAGGCATACTGGGATATGCCGTACAGTTACGTTGCAAATAGTCATAAAGTTATACATAAAGAAATTGTTGTTTTTGCGCCTGAAAGAATGCTATACTCTTTGAAATGTTCACTATTTTTACTTGATTTCGAAAACTTTGTTATTTTTTAAACTTGTATAAGAAAGAAAAAAAAAATTTTATTTGAAAAATTGTGTTGTGAATATTTTTTTTATTTATAAAGAAGCTAGTTAATTATATAAACAACGAATTGACAAATGTTAAACAAATATGTCAAAGAAAAAGCTTTTATTAACATTTGATTTTTTTTTATAAAATACCTAAATTTGTAGTTTATTTAAATTTTAATTATAATTTACTTCATCATTTTCCACAGGGATAGTACCTAATTAGGAGAAACGGTGAAAGAGAGAGAGAGAAAGAGAGAGAGAGAGAGAGAGAGAGAGAGAGAGGGAGAAAAACATGTTTCTACAAATTCTAAAAGCATATTAATTTTTGGAATATGTGTAGGAATTATTTAGTTTAATAATTTGATAAAGAAAACGCATATTCAGTTTGATATATTTTTATAATTTTATCTTATTATTTTATAAAATATTTTTATAATACTTTTTTTCATTTGCTTATTTTGTTATAACGTGTTAATGGCATGTGGAATAAAATCAACAGCAAACAAAGTAAACGTTATTTACAATTACAAATGTATATGTATAGCGAATAATTGCTTAAAGCATATACAAACTTATAGTCACATGATAATACACAAGTAGCATCTATGGAAAAAAACTGAAAATATAGAATCTTCACAAAATGAGAAGAATATTAAAAAAAATTGTAAAACTTAATACACGCATACATATATTATTTATATAAAAATTATGAGTATTAAAGTATAAAGATACCATTTAGAAATACCTAGTGAAATTATATACAAACACATACGTTATATATTATTATAAAGTAGTGAATGAGATTATATGTATACATACATGTTTATATTGAAAATACCTGCATTGTGTTTTATTATTTATTTAAAACAAATGTATATATGAGTATATAGGAAGGTGAGTATATAGGTATAATTTTAAAGGTTTTCTGGTTTTCTTCTTATAAGTTTTAAGCCGGCTGGATGATGGGTGTGAGAAACTTTTATGTACTTGAAGTGATATGGAAAGTTACTCATACGACCCGACGCACATTTACATCAGTTGTTAATTCCACTCGAACAAAATATTTGAAAAGTGATTTAGAAATGTCAAAATTGTCTTCTTGGCTACTTTTGTTCTTATCTAAGACCATTCCATCTTTCAAGAAGTACATTCAGTTCGACATTCGAAAATTTTCTATAAAAGTAAAAGAAAGTTATTGCTCGTTTAAATTATTGTCAGAATTGGTATGAAGTTTTCTAAGAATTATTTCATGTTTTTTGTAATTTTTCTATTCCATTCGAATTTAAGTTTATTGCGTAGAGCATTACATACATGATTTCGAAATAAAATTATATTAAAATTCCACTCCCATTTGAACAATGTTGGAAATATTTTTGAAGTATACGAATGAAATATAGCTAGATGCACTAGTAATTAATCAAACTAGAGGTGCTCGTTCGTATTTCTGTTATCAGTGTCACAACAAGGATTATATTGAGCAAAGAGAACAATCAGCTGATGTGAGTGGAGAGCTGGTCGAGTGAATGAAGCGCACGCACAACAATGAGAGAGATGAGTGAGTCGTTGCTATGCTTAAGCCTTTGAGTTCTTACTTGTTTGAGTTGGCAAAGTAAACAGTTGCAATGAACCACAAAAACACAATATCTCCCCCATTTAGTGCGACAATCTGGTAGATTAAAAGTACATTAGCAACAAATTGTTATTCTACCGCAAGAGAACCAATATGTTTGAAAGAAAAATTGAACATTGAGCACCCTAAAAGCATACCGCACAGGGTTGATTTTTACATATTCTTAACTTCGAGACAGTAATGCACATAGATTTTAATTTTATATGGTCAAGGAAAAAATCAATTCGTTGACATATGACACGTCCTATATAAAACAAATGCTTCATCTGAGGAGGACCAACATAAAATATGGGGGCTGTATGATGGGCGTTACATACATATCTAAAACTCCTCCAATACTATATAAATAAGACAATGGAAGACAGGGCCTTCGGGATTTATCTTCATTGTTTGACATTAGAGAAATATGAGTCCTCTTATTGAGGTTGCTTATTGAGTTTTGAAATATCCCTTCTCTACTATCGCATGGTTGAGCAGTACTAGTTACAAAGCAAACTAGTTGGAACTTTTAAAACCACTCTAAGCCTCCATATGAGCAACAATTCTTTGTTGTCGGTATGTTAATATGAGAGTAATAGTTTCATATCGCCAAGCATTCTTGTTCATCGCTGCTCAGCACAGCGTCGTCGCCAGGAGGGTGGTTGCTGCACCAGTTGCCAGAGCTTGACATGCCACAATGCTTGGGGTGGTAGAGGCAAGAGTGCATTTGTCTCGTTAGCCTGACTATAACGAGCTCTTAACTTCGCATATGCGGACATTTGTTGGCAGTTTTTCTTTTGAGTTTTCTGTGTGCGGACGTGTCTTCTCCGTTAAAAGCGTTATGTCCGTTATGGCTAGTACTAGGCTTTTAATTTTGGCTGCTACTATAGTATTGTAACATTCCACATATGCATGTGAAATATTTGACTGGAACTACAATTTGTTGAATGATAAGTGCTTATTTGGTGATCATTTCTTATTTTGATAATAATTTATTAAACGTAAATAATTGAGGTGTAAAACATAGAGTTTTGTAAAAAAGCACAGATTTTTGTGATTTTTTGGCTAAATTATTTATGCATTAATGCCTTCGTTGCCGTAGAGACTTAAATATTTCTTGCCCTATTGTGTTGCGTTTAGTATAGCGCTGAATTAATTTTTACTACAAGAGTTGAAGTAAACAGTTGGTGCCACAATGGCTCATAGTAATAGTGCAGGTGAGTTTTTCGCATAAAAACTTTATGATTTACTTCTTATAGGTACATGGCTATACGCGAAATTTTATTTCCTCCTGCGATATTTGTATTGTGATCGAAAATTATTTTAAAAAATTAATCCGGAATCGTAATCAAAATTCATTTTTCATTACATGAAATAAAAACAGAATTTTTAACACATTTTTCTATTAATTTTATTAAAGTTTAATTAAAATTTGAAAGTGCTCAATTAACCTTTTCACGAATTCTGTAGACATTGTTGCTACGTACTATCCCCTTTTTTGTATATAAATCTCAATGTTGTAATTTTTGTTATTTTACTTGATGACGTTCTGTATACATACGCCCACACAAGCGAATTCCCTTTTCGTGTAAATATACATGACTATATATACAGTGGTGCGTCGTAAAATCGAGCCAGGTTTTTGCATCTGCATTTTTTCAGAGATCTAAGCCCAAAGTAAATGGTGACTCAGAGTTGTTAGAGTCATATATTCATAAATACAGTATATATCGTTATAAAAATAATTAATTTTTTCTACTAGAGGTTGTACGACTATAATTACAGTTAAGCGATTATATTGGTTGTCAAACTCATACTATTTTTCAATAATGCCTCTATCGCGAATCCCTGTTTATATTATATATTCATATATGACCACTATAAGTCCTTAGCTGAGAGCATAACTACTCTCCGGAAAGTCAAGCTTTCGAAATTTAAATATTATAATGCAGGAGAATGTGTAACAAATAAAGAATTTTTTTAACATCCTTGGTCTCCCCACAGACAATGTTGATTTTAGATATGAAAAATCATTTAATGAATCTTATCGAAATCGGCTTAAAACTGGTAGGATCCTCCATTTTTCAAATAACATTCGAAAATAACTTTGCAATTATAACCAGAAGAAATAATTTTATTATATAATTTAAATTAAGTTGTCTCGAAAATTGTGAAGAAACTCTCTGAGTACTAGAAATGTACCATGAAATTTTAACAAATCCATTTTATTACAATTTCAACACCAATACCTTAGCCACAAAAGAACGTAAGACCACGTCTACATACAACATATTATGGAAAATATTCTTGAGGTTTTCTGTGGTTTTAGTTAACATACATAGCATGAATTGAAAAGATCATCCTTTGCTGGGTCACAGAGAAAAAATATTTATAATAATATTATTTAATTTCGTTATTAAATATAAATATTTCTATATGTTATTCCTAACTATTTTAAAGTAGAAAAAAATCTGGAAAATTAGAACTAGAACAGCTTCTTTTTTAACTTGGTTCCATCACAGCGTCCACTGCTGTATTTAGAGTTGTAACTTAACGTACGTTTGCTCGGTTCCTATTTATTTCACTCTCTCACGCTCTTACTCTCTTTCCGCTCCGCTCTGCCGTTACAACAGCGTCACATTGCAAAATTGCTGAACTGACTTTCAAATAATACCGTTTACCTTAGGAAGCTTAATTAGAAATGTGCTGGCAGGTGGTCTCATCTCGTCGTCGGGACCTGGCTACCCTACATCTTTGTGTGAAATCTTCCAAAAACCCAGAGAATGAAGGTAAAATGGCGCTGAGCTTCTCCTCCTCACTCGAATTGTTTTGGTATATTTTTCTGACACTTTTTAATGACTCCATGAACAGTATATGTACATATTTGCTATGTTGTGCGAGAGTGTGTGTACGTTTGGTTAAATGTGCTTATATTTGTGTGTTTAATATGTATACTCAATTATACATATATCTATAGGTATGTAAAATATAACAACGTCTACGTATTTACAAATTCTTGTTTACCATGTGACCGCATATGTGTGGGCGTTTGTTTATATTTTCATTTATATGTAGGTTAGTAGGAAGCCCGCAAGTTGTGAAGTACACGCCACGACAGTTTGAACTTCTACCACCTTCATAAGTATACCGCCATTCTTTTAAAGTCCGTTTTTTATGTATTTAGGTATTGGTATTTTCCACTAGCCTCAGGAAAATTTAGTGATTACTCAATATTTAAATTTTTCATTTCACTTGTCCTTTAAAATGACTCTCTTTAATTAGTCCTTTTCCATTTTGTCTGTTTGCCATAGTTTGTTATACTTATTTTTATACGTTAGAGATATATGTATATCTACATATTTTTGAATTCGTGCCACCATAAATACTTAATGTTTTAGTTAGAGTTGTAAATATAATGTATTTTCCGGAAATAGACCTTGAGCAAATATATGATGGGGTATATATTTATGTATTTATATATGTATATGTAATTAAAAGCATGTTTATCTAAGAAATCATAATTTTATCTTAAAAGCAAATAAATATATTGAAAATACGCGCTTTTTCTTCAATATGTATCATACGTTTTGGTGTTTACGCATATTCAAACTTGTTCTTTATCTCAAAGTTTGGTTGTCTATTTTGGGACTGTTGTATACATAAAAACCTCTTAAACTTCATACCTAATTTTTTATAAATATTTATAAACATAAATCCTGAAAGAGTTGGTGACGTATCAAAATCGGATAGAGTTTTTTAAATATCCCAACTAAAAGTTAATAAATAGTCTAAAAAATATTAAACTAGGGTTAGTGGCGTCAGTTAGTATCAATTATATACAGTATGTGTGAAAAAGTTTGTAGTACAGGTAAGATATGAACTATGTTTAGCGAGGGAATAGAAAGTGTTCCTAGACTCTATATTTGTTGTAACCGCAGCCATGTCGTTAAAGTGTACTGTATACTTTGTGTTTCTAAATCCCCAGTGGATTTTTGTAAGCTATAACTTCATCAAAAGCTGAATTCTTAGATTTTTTCGAAAGCTGGTCAGAGAAGTAAAATGTATCTACATATATGTGTCAGTAGTCTCCTCCTTCGAAAGATCTACAGATCAGATGTAGTCCCATCTGGTTAAGAGTGTCTTAAACCATCTAGATCTTCTTAGATATGCAATGGCAGTACCATATATTATTGTAGAAAATTTAACCAAGATTTCAACTGTGGATACGTTGGCAGAAGTTTAAATAGCAATAAAGTTAAATAAGTTAAAAAAGCACAAACAGAAACTTTCTTTTTTAATTTTTATAAGATTGTTCCATATTTAGTTGCTTCGAATCTTGAATTATATTAAATGTTTGTCTTCCAAATCGGTGCGCATTATTTAGAAAGACTAATATATCGAATGTATATTTCTTACCTTCAGACTTTAATTCGAAAAATTTTTGAAAGTAAAGTCAATATTATTTTATTTCAAATTTCAAATTTATTATCTGAACTCTAAGAAGATTTTCTCCCCGAAAAATTAGTAATAATTTTACTAAAGCCAATGAGGGCACCAGTAGACAATACGTTAACCTTGGCACATATAATATAAAAGGGAGTCTACGTTCAAGCATACACACACAAGCATATGGATGCACCTGTTGCCAACTAATCTGAATTTAATCTTAAATAACTAAGACATGAACCGACGGACATTAATGGGAAGCATAGCAAGCTGCTCTATGCATGCGAAGATATTATTAAAATCTGCACCTCCATGAGTACGTGAATAAGTATGTATGTATGGCAGGAAATGAGCACGCCATATTGTGTGAGTTTGCCGGTATGTATATGTGGACACGTGTCTTTTATGTATGTATATGCAGGGAAGCTCTGGAGTACGTGGCTAAAAGTATGTCCCCTTTTATTTTATGGAAAATTAACTACTCGGTTATCACAATTAAGCTATTAGACATATCCTAAATAGAAACGCTTGGTTAATTTATAGTCAATAAGCATTTAATTTCAGCAGTTGCATAAATGGTCCGCCATCTTGAAACGACTCTTAACGGACTAGCGCCATCGAAAACAATTCGGATATTTTGCTGTAACGAAATTTATGCTTAAAATATAAAAACTAAACCAAAGGAACACTATATTGAAATACTAGTTTTATCATCGTTCTATATTTTCGTTAATGTAAACCCTATTAGGCTGGGCTCATAGTAGAAAGGTGGTTATGGAAGTGTAATTGGTAATGATATCTTTTCCTCACTTTCTCGCATATTTTTTACTTTTTCGCTTTTATTATTCCTGATTTCTGATTGCTTTACTGAATTTTTAACCTCAGGTACTTTTCCTTTTACCAAGGCATATGATTATGGGGAAAATTTGTTGTACGAAATCACCTTCCTTTAAACCAATGGACCGAAACAACTAATAAGACTCTTCAAAACCCATATTAACGTTTGTGAGGTCTCTTGATGTGTTCGAGAGCAGGCCGCAAGAAATTTCGAGGGGAAGTCAAAATATCGAATCCAAGAAGCAATAACAAAACAATAAAAAAAAGAGAATAATTGTTTAGGTATAGTTTCTCAGTTCGAATGTTATGGTCTTTATTGTTCCCATGGTACTAGAAAACTATGGATTTTGTGTAAGCGTTGTTATATCTACAAGATGTAAAAGAAAAATCAATAACCAATCTGTTCATACATGCAAAACTTTTGTAAAGAGCTAGCAACTTTGCCTCCACATGTTTTGAGATCTAAAAGTCGCGCATGTAAATTACATGGACATCCATTCTTTGCTCGATATTTTTGAACTCCTTTAGCAAAATATGAAATATGATTAATTGATAATATTTGATTAATAAGAAAGCTGAATAATATTTCGTTTACTTTGGTTTACATTATACAAAATTTACTTATCTCCCTTAAGCTCCCAAAATTTTCCTAAGAGGTCGCTTTCGTGCGTTTGCATTGTTATTGCTTATCTCCACCAATACTTAATTTCGCGCACAATACTACTGTGCCGACCATAACCTGTTAAACATATGGACCAAGTAAATTGTCATGACACAAAGAGGATTGCATAAATAAATATAACGATTGTGATCGGATGCGTATAAGTATATATATATATGTACTTCGTATATATACTTATATACATATATATATATATATGCGTGTGTATGTATATATATGTATATAATTCCGCACGTTTTGTGTACCCATATTTTTTGCGCATTTTTTCATATTCAAGCAAAAGTATACATTACAAACTTACTTGTACATATGTATATATACTAATTACATATACATATACATATACATATGGTACATGTACTCAACAAATTCACATGTAAATTCTTATGTGTGTGTATATGTATCGTTCATCTCATGTGACCAGATGTCTTCGATTCCAAGGGGGAAACGCGAACGGTATGAAAAAGTAAAGTGAAAATTGTATACTGAAAACTGTTAGCATGCCGAACCTTAGATTAAATAAATGCTAAAACGAGGCAAGAGTTGAATGTGTCAGCAGTTAAATTTCCAAACTTTTGCTCAACTTTTTGCCACATGAATTTTTGGTATGTTAAGTGTACGAGTATAACTATACAGGGTGCGTCATACTTTTGTCGGTATGTAAAAATTTAACAACTCAAAAAATTAATAAGTTTTTATATTCGACGTATTTTTATTTGATTTAGCCCTTTGCATTTTATTTTTACTACTTTTGAATAGAACATCAATCAAGTTTCCGCCTTCTTTAGTTCCTCTCATTAGTCAATGGTCCGAGGATTGTTGGTATTAGCTACCAAGCACAAAGAGCCGAAATTCTTCAGTACCGATATACGATACATCGACTGTTTCGTTTTATTTGAAACCCTATGTTTTTGGGTTTTACCCAAGTTTACTAAGGAATGGTATTTTATAAATATCCAATAGAATTTCTGTTCCTCAAAAATGGCAATTAACGCCGCTATATATTGTGAAATGGGCCTCGAGCGTCACTGTTTCAGCGCGTTAGTTGTATTGAATTGATGTTTCCAGAAATTATTTTAACAAATGTCAAAATTGGTTAATGTTTAAAGCCCGACATCACAGATGGAGCACCTTGTAGCTTTGCCACTTTATATATATTTACATATTCACATAGAAATATGTGGTTGGGGTGATGGTGACTAAAGGTCAAATACAAAGTGAAATTCTCATAAAAAATTCTTTAAAATGGAATTATTTATACTGTTGCAAAATAATTTAAGCAAGAATAGAGAAATACATTAAAAGCTTTTACTTTATTCGTTACATGAGTACATTTCAATTTGACATAATTGAAAAGCGTGGGAACATTTTGAGGAAAAATGTGAATTTACAAGTCTACAAATTCCTTAATAATTTAAAACTTAGTAACTTTATATCAAACACAACAAGTGTTCTCAGTTTAAGTGAATAACGAAAAAAATTTATCAGAAGGCTTCGGGATTGATAGTTTAAAGTTTTTAATAGCTACCACTAACATATTTACTTTAATTTAGTAACGCTAGGAGATATTAGGAAGTTTGCCCAAGGCTAGATACAAGGCGGTGCCGAGAGCAACATAGAAAGAACGGAAGAAATATATTGCAACTAACAACTAAAGTAGAGGATAATAAAAGTATAGAATTTATTACGATGCCTAGTTAGTTTTGTAGAAAAATTTAAGGCTTGAAAGTTCGATGACTCTTTTAATGCTCGCATTATTTCTGCATTCGGAAATTATTTTCCTCCATCCTCCTATTATAATTGCTTCCCATTTCGTGGAAGAACCGTGGAAGAAAATATGATCTTAGCTTCGATTCAGACTTCGCTGCTTAAGAAGAAGGCATTCCATTCAATCTGTCATGAAGTCTCCTTTTCTGTTTACATTTCCGTTCTCGCTCAAGTTCTGTAATTACTTATTCAGCTACTTAACATTTTTAGGCATCTTCCTATTAACGATATTTTTTTTGCCGTACTCGAAGATGAGTTGACCAAAGATTTCTTGAAAGGAAAATCAAATGTTTTTTGCTTTTTCAGTTTATTAGTCAAATATTGAATTAAAAATTTTTTGCAGACTGGATAGATTTCGGATCTGGTGTTCGTTTAGTTGATGGGTATTTGAGTGACCGTAGTAAATATTGTGGTTCAATAGCAATCATATTTCCTCTTTTCAGAGTTCACCTCCTTTGACTGTCCCAAAAATGATAGACACAAGCTTGTGACACGAAAGTCTTCCTTTCCATTCGTTCATGACGTCACGAAGCAATGTATTTTTTGTGAAACGCATACCGAAAAAATTATCGTGGCGAAGTGGTCGTAATCTCTATTTCTATTATTCTTGGACTGTTCTATAAGGCCGGGAGGAGGCACGGTGTTGGATTCTTTGCAAAGCATGTGCACCCCGTAGTCGACATTTAAACAGATTTTCACTATCGCCGGTGACCCCAAAGTTTCTTGAATAAACGATATTTATACTAAATTTAATATTCTGAAATTTGTGATGTACCCAATATATTACGAATTGTTCCAAATTTAAGGAAAAAATTCCGGCTACAAAATGAAGGATCATTTTTTCAATTTCTCAAAATTTTTCTTTTTCTTTTATCTGTTTTAATACCTTGAACAATTTTAATTTTCAAATACAATTTAAGAGTATTTACATATATCTTAAGTAAATTGGCTCAAGGAATATTGAGGAAACTTTCAGGAAATTATCCAAATAAACAACTCGAGTTTAAATGACTTTAAAAACAATTTGTATGCATAGTCAATATTATAAGCATGCCGAGAATACTAATTTGCTGACATATACATACTTATTTATACTTGTGTATACAAGTATATAAATAAATGCACATGGAGGTAGATGGGAGGAAAAATGCCTTTTTGGTGTGTAGGCGTGAGAAATTATGTTTTGTTCATGTCACATCACTTACCTGTACGCACATATACGTGTACACGTATAAATTACGACACAACATGTGACACAAACATATATGTACATATATAAGCATTCACATGATGACGCAAAATTCCGTTTTCCTTTTTGTTTTGATAGAAAATTTCACTTATTTTCGTTTCTGCAATGTCATTTTTCTATTCGATGGTTCTTTTGTAAAAACAATATATGATTTTTGTATGTGGGTGTGTCATGGCGTATGAGTCTTTTTGACCAGTTCGCCTAACTGCTAACTCATTTACTTCATGGCACATTTAGTTGAATTTATTCTTACACTTTTTTAAACAATATTTCGTATGTGAAAGCTCTTTGCCGCATAATGCCACAGTTGGAGTGGAAATCACTATTTGCCTGGCAGCTCAGCTTAATCACTGTCACTCTGCCATACTACCATTCCTTCATTTCTTCAGTTCACCAGCAAAAGCACAGCTGCTACCCATTTGCCGGGCCACTAAATGAATGAATGAGCTTCTAAATGTGCAAGTAAATATGTTTTCTCTTCACGTCTGCCATTTGTATGTGCCATTGTGTGAGTGTACTCATGTGTGTGTTCGTTAGTTCGCCTGCTTGCATTGCTCCGTGACTGCCTGGCTGGCTGCCTGACATTCGTTCGTTTGTGCGGCAAGTTTAAGGTTAAAGTTCAAACTTTTACGGCGGCATGATAGTAGTAAAGTGGCTGTGGCTGCGCGGGTGGCGGCGTGGCGAAGTTGCAGCAGGAAAGAGCATCAGCAGCAACAATAATGACATTTAATGTAAAAATTTATGAAAGTTTACAAATGGTTTTTGTTTGTCTTCACATTTTGGTTAATAATCAACAACTAGATCTACTGGACTCACTATAGTATAGGCTGTGTAATTTTTTTTTGTTGGCTTACATATTACTTTTGCTATTCCAGCATGTTGTGAGCTTTGTAATAATTGTGGATTATGAGATTTATAATTGGTTGGCTGAATTCACTGAAATTAGATTTGAGGCATTGAAACAAGTCTCGTTAGGAAAGCACAGTGTATGAATGGGTGTTGATGAAGGTTGTTTATTAAATAAAAATAAAGTTTTGCGGTGGAAGTACATGGCGTAACCTCTGTAGGTCATTAATGGCTCTTCTATGAAAGAAAGTTTCTTATTAGGTGTGTACTTGCTTAACTTAAGCTTAGGCTGCTCTTAGAAATCGTTTTCGTATGAGGAGTGGAATAAGGCACAGGTTCGCTTATGTAGTTACAGAAGCTTCAGAAGCTACTAGCAGCGTAAAAGTCCCAAATAAGCAGCTTAATCTAGATATAGAATGAATAACATACTCATCTACTTAGCGTTTTTTTCGACCTCAAAAGAAAATATTGCAATAAGAGGCAATGAATCGGAAGTTGGAATCTCTACATTGGATAACTTTGTCAAACCACCAGAATGATATCTCAATCACAAATATAACTTCAAATCCTTCGCGTCGGTTGGGCGGGAGGCCAATCCTTGTGTTTATTATTATTGTTATTAAAAGACCTGGCATACAGCCAGTTCATGCTAACTTCTTTAAAATCATAAATGTAATATTACCCTTCTGTTCCTTCATTACTTTTCAATGAGCTCTGGAAGAAGTTTAATATGTATATGTGTTTATGAAAGTTTGGATCTTTAGGCGCCAGTTCCTTTGGTTGATATTGTCTAGCAGTCTTAAGAAGCTTTCACGCTCACAAAGCTTTCGAAAAAAACGTTCGAAGTTTTATAGCAATTTTATCAGACTTTTTCAAGTCAACATAATAACTTATTTTAGTTCAGATTGTTCTCATACGAAAAATAGGTTAATAAGTTCACACACAAGCACAGGAAAGAGCTTGTAATTGGTATTTATCTTAAATAAACAAATAAACAAGTAAATATGTTTTCTTGTTTACGCACCAAATATTTGGGTAATAGAGCACAACGCAATTATTACTGAATAGTTAATGAAGCGTGCAGTGATTGGGGATAAGATGAATAGGGATATTTGCAAAGAAAACAGATACAAGCAAGTTTTAGTAAACAAAGGACTAATATGTATAAAGTGGAAAAAATTTCAATGAAGGAGTAAATATTATATGCAGTAAAAGATATTATTTGTAGTAAATATTTTTTATTTCAAAGGAGGTTATAAAAATGCTTTAACAAAATTTTAATTTCTTCAATTCTTCTAAGACTCTCTCAAATTCAATAATACCTTGTTATATCCGATTCTCGTTTAGAAAATATGTTTGCCAATCTATTGCTTGTCAATGCGTTGCTTGAAATTCCTTTTAAACGTAAATACATTATCAACTTCTATGTAGGTATATACTTATGTTCACACAGATATGACCATCGATTTATCTGTCACTTTGAATATATCTAATATATTAATGTCTACAGCTCATAACTTTCATAGTATTACCTGCTTAAATAATGTACGGCTAATTGATTTCATATAATTATTAAAAAATTTACCTTAAAAAATTTTTAATTTCTCCAAACCAAAAATAAGAAATTCTTGTAAGTATAATTAAACGCGGAATACAGTATGTGAATATTTATATTATACCATATCATAAAAACTGTAGAAGTAGAAGTAGAAAAAGCTAAATTATTTGAATGACTTTTCTATTTAATCCTCGATTTTTATACATAAATTGGGTTTTTTTTAGACGTACAGAATCCTTACTTCAAATAACGCTTCTAAAAGCGTTGTAGTTCTCAAATTTTATGACACTCAATTTTTGAACAGTATTTCGGGCATATGGCATTCCTTATCCCAATCTGCCTTTCATGAAAAATATTCAATCGGCCCAAGTTTAAAGCACGTTTTCAGCTTAGCAGGCCTTACATCACCAAATATCACCTTGAATGTTGTCTTGTGATTGGTCAATCATAGCTGATTTAACAGCATGGAACACCGACCTGATGAACTCTTTCAAAAAAGTTGATGTCAAAATACATCACTTCAAAGGTCAATAATTTTGGTTATAACGGAGATCATAAGCCAGAGAATGCCACCGAAGAAGATTTGAGAGTAAATTTTAATGTACAACAGATTCGCCGAACAGTTTTTTCTTTTTGCTAATTAAATACATAAATGTCAGATTTACAATGTGTTTACATTGACAACTAATTGGGCAACTATCGCTCTAGGAAGATTTAAACCCTATCAAAACGCAAAATATAAATAGTTGTAATAAATAGTATTAATCAAGGGGACATGTTGGTTTCAGTGAATACTAACCTAGTTGTTTGAAAAATTTTCCTAAAGTGACAGTCTACGACAGCGTTATTTTTCCAGGGTTGACAGCACATTAGACAAATGGACACAAGAATGAGCGGAATGGGGAATTTCGGTAAAATTTTTAGTTTTCTGCAACAATGGGTAATACTGTTTATTGATGTGCATGTGATGTGCATCTTTATTTCATATATATTTATCTACAATAATGTTGTTCAATTATTTGGGGGAAGAAAACAATTTTTTGTTGTTGCCACCATATACCATTAACGAAAGCTAGTTCAATGCCAAAATCTCAGCGCTAATATCAGCGATTGCTAAATTAACAACAAAGTAACAGACCACATTAGTTAGCACAAGCCCAATTGAAATGCTTCAATCTTCTCACACTCATACAAACATATGTCTATATATGTGTGTGCTGTTTATTGACTACTCGCGTGTGTTCCGTTCGTAAAATGGCTATTTATTCGAAGTGATTTTTGAGTGGATTGTTGTGTTTGCACTTACGAGCACTCCTTGTGAATTATTGTGAGCTTTCACACTCGCTTGTGTGTGGGTTGTATATACAGGGGTTCCACGCGCATCACAAATAAAAGCGCTTATTAATTTACTTTCAATTTTATTACCGTTATGTGTATGTAAATATTTATTTGTGTATTTTTAGTGTTTGTGTGGTCCGCTATTTACCAACTGGCAGTGAAAGCAGTGAAATGACGCTGTGAAAATTGCAAATAAGTAACGTACAATTAATATATAACAAAGTTACACACATACAAATGCACAACACTGTTTGTTCATTGGCCGGTCAGGCCGGCAACTCATTAACAGAAGTTCTGAAATTGAAATGTGCTCGCATAAATGCCATTTCAGCTGGCTTACGACCCATAATGTTTGCTTTTAATTTCAAGCAACAACATATTTTATATGAAATGCATATGTAGGAAGCGTGTGTGTGCGTGGGAAATGAATTTTTCAACAAAAGTTTGCCTGCACCCGTCTGGCATAATTGAAATATCATCAATTATGCAAAATCAGCGCCACTATGTCATTTATATTATGTCAAAAGGATTAAGTTAATGCTAGTTGCGTTGAGTTGGAATGAAGTAAGCGCTTACTTTGGTTATACAACAGCCAAATTTCAGTTGTATAGTAAATGCTTATTGGTTTAGTATTTTCAAAAGGTAAAAATTAGGCAGCAAAAGTATTTATGCATAAATTGTGGTGATTTTACGCGGTGTTTGCCATTTCGAATAATTTCCAGCGTGTTTTCGAATTTAAACAAATTTCACAAAAACCATTTGCAAGTCCAAAAGGCAAATATTATATAAATGTATATATATATACTTCAATAAGCACTTGCTGTTGCTTTTTAATTTGTCATAAATTTGCATGTAGGAAAATCTGCGACAGACAAATGACCGGTAAGTCTCCGCTTGTCGCGACGCTGGTGCACATTTGCCGATTTGTTTGCACCTAAATGCCCGAGTTCAATGCCATATCACGTGCGCAATAACACGATATGCAAATGTAAGCCTACGAAAGTATTAATTCTTAAGTATCCATGAAATCAACGCATAGCACAATGCATATATAAAACTGCATATATACATAAGTTTTGTTAACGGTTTTATTTAACATTTTACATATAAGAATTTGCATTATATAGCTCCTGCGCAATTAATTTCTTTTTATCACAAGTTGTAATGTGAATTCAAACGGTTGATAAAGTCAGTTGCATAGAAAAGTATTGCTCACTTGGGTGTACATTTTACGCTGCTTATGAATACGCATAGCTAAGTGATGTGTGTATATATGGCAAGCTCAAAAAAATTTGTGATGTGCATTTGAGTCCAGTTCCATAGTATTTTTATATCCGCTTCATGTCACGCTTTCGATGCATGGACTTGTATATGAGCAATATATTCTCTGAGAAATTTGCATTTCAGCCAAATCACGTTGTTTGTTGTATGACTTATATATTTATTATTTTTCGATCAGTAATAATTCTCCAGTTTTGCGAAATTTAGTTTTCGTAAATTTTAATTCTAAAAATATCTAACAGAATCCAAATTTTTTAGGCACAGTAGATTTTGAGGTTACTGAAATTGTAGTTATGTTTAATTATGACGATATTCCTTGCTTAAATTTTTTATATAATTGAAACATCTCTTCTCTTACATCTCTTCTTACATCTCTTTTTAAGACAAACTAATTGCTATTGAAAGTATTTTTGTTCCTTTATTTTTTTGTTTTCGTAAATAAAACAAATTTTTTTATTTAATTTGTTAACTACATTGAGATATTTTCTGTTTTAGAATTTCCTTTTTCAGCTTGTGAGTATACATATACCTTAGTAATCAATAGATTACAGTGCGTATACGTAAATTTTTCATGCAATGGTGAAAAAGTCGCTGTAACTTAAGAAAAACGAAATTGTGGAATTTTGTTATTAGTTTATGTATTAAGAAACATCAATCCCAAAATTTCGATTTTAGATCAGTCAAGCATTAAAAAAAACTTTATTTTCAATTATTTCTAGGATAACATAACGAAACCTACTTTGATCGAGAAACTTATTTAAATATGCAGAAAAGATGTAAGCTGTAGACTATTTTTATTATTTTGAGGTTCTGGCTTAAGTGAAACTCTAGCAATCAACGGACTACAGTGCGTATATGTAAATTTTATGTTATGTACAGCTGAAAATATCGTTGCAACCCAATAGGTTTAGTATGTGACTACCACAGGAAAAGAAAATGGAAGAATATTGCTCTTAATTGACGTTTTTCGGCACCCACCGTACCGTTCTTCTTTTCTGGGATAAGATAAAGAAGCTTAATTGAGTGACAAACAGTTAGTGAGCATTTAAATAATAATAAAATTTGTAGGCTGAAATTCTGGTAATACATGGACCATACTGGATTGAATGAATAAATATGTTTCATAAAAAGTCATAAAAGTTTTTCAAAAAAAGGGAAACAGTTGAACTGAGTGAGAAACTAATTTAAATATTATGAAAATACGTAAATATGGTCGCAGGTTATAATTATTTTGTTGGGCTGTTGGTTGAAGTGAAGACGAGCCAATAGAAGGTGCATAGTGCCAATAGATAGTGCGTATACGTGATTTTTTATGATTTTATATTTGATAATTCAATTATGAAGGAACTTCCTTTTATCTTCGGATGTACAAAAATTATTTATTCAATAAATCAGTAAACCAGTAAATTGCACCAAAAGGTATATTGGGACCAAGATAATTTCATTAGAAATATCAGTACGCAGTTTCAAATCATTCGATCGGTCCGCTGTACCCATTTTAGCTAAAATATCGTAAGGAAATCTGAAAACTGAACTAATCTTTAGAAAACGTATTTCTTACCCATATCTTAAAATTTCACTAATTATCCAGGATTCGAAAATTCTATGTATTAACAACTTACGATTTCTACGAAAATTATTTATATAAAAAATACAGCTTCGCAACATTGAGTTCTTTTCTACCCGAAAAAGAAAGAGTACCGTACTTGACCCTGGATAAAAAATTTGTCGTTTAACAAAGCTTAGAAGCTATAAATATTATCTTATCTAGCACCTGTATGCATATATTTAACACATATTATTTACGATAAAAATAAAATGTGTATTTTAATATAAATAAAGGCATTAAACTCACAAACATTGCTTCATTGCACATTTTAGTATATTATAAAATCATATTAGGGCTCATTTAACTGATAAAGAGTGTGAATTTGCCTAAAAAATATATTTAGCCGTGCATACATGAAAGCATACACACACATGTAGCTGTATACGGAACCTCATTGACACCTACTCCACTTATCACTCAACCACCGAGCAAAAAAAATTTAAAAGTAGCGCATAAACTGACACGGCAAAAGGATGGATAAAGCAATAACGTATGGAAGTAAGTGCAAGACTCGGCGACTTCTCGTTTTTTTTTTATCATTTTTATTTCCATTTTCACTTTTCCACTTTAAATGGCTTTCAAAGTCAGTGCTTTAAGAATGTTTGTATGTACGTGCGTGTGTGTTCATAGTTAGTGGCCCACACCACACCACATAGTACAGTCGACTAAAAAGTGAAACGGCATTGATTTTCCAGCCTTTCCATGCAACTTGCGGAAATAGAGTGAATTCAACCTACGGCCTCAATTGTGTGGCTAAAGTATCCTTTTACTTTACAAATAGCCACAGGTGAAAGCACGGAAAAATAAAAAAGTGTGCCACATTGACAGTGACGAGATTAGATTAGTTCAGAAAGTGACTATCACAGAGCTTAGAATAGTTTCTAACAATGGCAACAGCGATAAAGGAAATTAGGAAAACGATACTGCAGAAGTGAGACAAATCAGAAAAGTTTAGCAAAGTTGAAACATTTCTGGGAGTTATATGACAATAAGGTTTGGCTCGCTCTTTTAAATTTGGTTTTACCCAATTATAATTGCCTCTGAGGCGTGTTGGCCATGTGCCAGCTAAAGGAAACCGATAATCTCCTGCATATCTAAAATAATCGAATTATTTTTAGTCAGCATACCTTGGCATTACAGCTGCCACCCGCTTGCAGACATACCTCCTCTCTCTCTGTTTTTGGGTCAAAGCTTTGCTTTTATCTTATTATTAGACTTCAATTGCTGCATAAAAGATGGCTTTTAATAAAATCAGTTTGGGCAAGATTTATACAATTTCCAGTAACCATTAGATAGAACAAAAAATCTTTAAAAAAAATTTAATAAATTAAATTTGTATGGAGAGGACGGAATGGTCTTCGAAAGGAGAAATATTACAAGGAAATATTTCACAAAAAACATTTAATTTTATAAAAAGTTTTGATCGTGTAAAGTTGCCAAAATTAAAATGCTTGTTTGGCAAATTGCTGGCATTTAAGTGGTATATCTTATACAATTAACATTTTTTAGGTTAGAGAAGAATAGGTTTTCGATGATGTGGTTTAATGATATTTCGGATTGCTGTAAAAGCTGCTGAATTCGGTAGGCAATTTCAGTACTAGGCCGGTGCGAAGCATTTCCGGTACTATTTCATTCCTCTAGTAGAAAAAAAAAACATATATGGTAGTTGAGTGTCGAACCAGCTAAGGCTAAGAGGACATTGATGCCATCTCATTTACATCCTTTTTGGATTCTACGATGAAGGCTCCATGTATTTCTTCGAGGATGCTCAATACAGACTTTTCTTATACCTAATAAGTGCGTTCGCAACTTGGAAACTTTGCGGAAACGAGAAAATTATTTAGAGTGTTATCAAAAACTTTAGGTATTTACTTTGCATCATCCGAATGTAGATTTAGCTTGAACATTTTTAAAAAACTATTTATTATTATATAATTATTCTATCTATTATATATTATTATATTCCATCTATTATATAATTTGAGATTTTCTACATAGTTTTGTGTTCCCTTTATGATTTTTTGAAATTCCCGAACTACGGAACAGTTGCCGGATATATTTTTGGTGAAGTACTGTGATAATCTGAGGAATACCTTAAACCCGAGAGGTGGCGCTCTGACCTTTCCCTATTTAAATTCGAATGCAATGTAAGCTTGTAGCTCGATAGTTGGCGCTATTACATATATATATAATTAATTTAGCATTATTTGGGACACGATGGGTGCTTTCTGCAACCTCTTTCAACAACCTTCTTTCTTGTCCACCTTCCTTCATACAAATTTGCCATTATGTCTTCGATTCATCGGTATCTGTTAAAATATATAAACACGAAAGTTAACTACCGTTATGCCTATACAAACACATAGATATTAAAATACATAAAAATAGAAAAGTACAAATGAAATGTAACGCAATTATTAGAATTGCAATATAAACAGCATCGTCGTATCTGCATAGTGCTACTATATTCAATTACTGCGGCGTAAACAACGCTTCCATTTTGCTTACGTTTCTAATTTGTTTGACTAGCAGTGTTGCATGTGAAATGCACAAATGTCGAAAGGTGACATTTGAATGGTTCGTTTGCACATAAACACATATACAATTATCATTTCATTTACTATTTGCGTGTTGGAAAATAATGCAAATATTAGATGTATGAAAATTTGTTATGATGCAGAGGCTAAATGTGTAAATTATGTGGATATTTAAAATGGAATTACTAAAAAAAAAATTTTAATTAAATTTATTTAAAAAATTTAAAAAACTTTAAAAATTTAAAAAAATTAAAAAAATTGTAATTAAATTTATTTTTCAAAGTAAATAAACTAATTAGTTAGAAATAGTAAGCATTTATTCCTAAACTTAATTTGATTGACACCAAAAGCTTTTCGTATGGAACAATATATAGACAACTCGAATTTAATATTTTGTGTTTGCTAGGTTTATTGTTTATTGTGTTATTTGATGTGTTTAAGAAACTGTAAGTTTAACTTAATATTTTTTATATGCACTATGGAAATATTATTCTCCTAAATAATATTGAAAGCCAAGGTTGTATCTTCATACACTCCAAAAGCAGTTGTATTTAAGAAGAGATGAAGTAATTTGTTCGTATGGTAGACTCCGTGTTGGTGAATATTGTTTAATGGACCACCAAACGATAATTTGAACTCGATTTTGGTCTTAGAACAATAAGTTATCTTTTTCAAAATCCAAGTTGGGTTAAAAAGTGTATGGCAGTCTGTTCAAGACTATTTAAGGCAGTTATTCCAATATCAAAGCGGCGGTCAGATATTATTAAAATTAATATCAATGTTATGGGGTGAGAACTGATTGGAGAATGTTGCTTATCCTTTTGGGTGGTATTATAATATATTATGAGGTCGATATGAATATTCTGATGTGCCGAGAAACTGTCTGAAATTTACTTTTCTAATAACAAGCACTTTGGAGAACATATGTTCATGCGCTGTGTCCGTGCGGGTCTCCTCAATACCGCGGGACATTCCCAATTTAACTCATTCATGTTCGTTAAGACATAGAAAATTGTTGTATCAAATCGATGTATATTGAAAGTTCAAAGTACTTTGGAAGTTTCGGAGTATTTGACCATAGGGGGTTTCTCTATTACCACTTTTACTAAACAGTTAAACCAAATCTTCATAGAAATTCGAAGAAATTAAAGTTAAGATGTTCCCAATTATATGCCAGTTTGCTTCAGAAGTGAATTATATAATGCATTCTGCATTTCTTTTTATTTCTTCTAAAGATACATAAAGTATAAATAGAGTTATAAAACATTTACGCAAATCGAAGAACACCTAAGTAATAGAATTACAATAACTACAAGCTCATTGCTTGATTTTTTCGCTACTTTGCATATCTTTAAAGATGGTACAACAAAAAATTGACGCCTGTGGCCAGATGTTTTTGCTGGCACTGCACGCGCATTAAGTTCAGTTCACGTAGGCACTATTTACGTAGCCCACCCAGTGTGTTGGCGCCGCCGTCCTCCATTGTCCTCATTCGATTGACTGGCGAATTCACCACATAATCGTCAATGTCACATCAGCAAAATGCCGACGAAGGACATTGTGCTACATTTGTGTTGGCGTCGACGAGGACAAGTAAATTGGCGGCAGACGTGGGTCTCCGAACACCAGCCGCGTGATAAGTGCTCCGGCGCAGTTTAGGGTTCGAGAGTAGGGAGGCTAGGATATAATCACTGCCGTTGCAAATGTTCACAGGGTCGTTGTACAACTTACTTGATGTGATTGAGTGACTAAATGTTTGTTTTTATTTGATTGGCTGCTGTTTGTTGTTTACAGTGGGATCTCCCATAAGTAGACACCGGCACTAATGAAACTTGACACCCTATAGGGAACAGTGGGCTTGGCATAAGAAAAGGCAAATGCTTTTGATTGCTGAAACTTGTGCGCTCACGAAAATATAATTAAGATAAAAAAATTAAGTATTTTTTTAAATTTCGTCTAGATTTTTAAAATTAGGTATATTAGAAAGGTTCAGAGAAGAAGCCGGTTTTGAAAAAGTTTTTTCTGGTATCACAAAAAAGTTCTTCTATTGTGTGCAATAAAATATTAAATTCTGTGGGTCTGTTGAGTAGAGTTTCCACTGTACTTTTTTTAGACTCATGTCTAACTAAATAATTTATTTAGTAATATATATAGTAGATAATATATAATAAACCCAAAAAATATTTGTTTCGAGGAACTTTCAATATTCTGCTTGCTAATATGTATATGTACCATAGAGCTTACATGGTTTTGACTATCTCAAAATAGTATATGAGATTCTGAATTAGAAACAGTTTTTTTCGAAGCGAATTTCAATTAAACTTAAACGAATTTTAAAATTCGTGTTGATGGAACACGAACATAAGATGAATACATTTTATTAATATCTTCAAAGCCTTCCTGATTTTCCATATTTCGTCTTTTAAACTCTTTTGATTTAAGAATGATTCTTGAAAAACATTGCCCAGGCCAATCGTGGCTCTAAAGAAGTGTATTTTTCAATATCGGTGAAGAATTTGCATATGTCAACTTTTATTGTCGTATCCTCAAATCAAGAGAAGTGGGGATTCAAATGATTTTCAAGCCGCTTTCGAGTAGCAAATATATCAGTGGGAATTATACTCTAAAAGTAATAATTGTCAACTGAGTATAGTTCCCCCGTTATACACTAGGTTGCACAAATAATTCCAGAGCATAAACTATATTTCCTCTCTTTTATTTAATCGAGAGGGTGAGCAAACCATAATTCTAACGGCTTCATGTCACAGCTCGATGATTCATCGATGATTGAGACGAAAGAACCGTTCTCAAGAGAGTTGATGTCTACGTAACCGGAACGAAGCCAGATTTATACTACTCCAGAAAATTCCAGGACGGCAATATTTGGGAAATATTTTTTGGCACTACAATAACACATGAGAAACCCAAAAGATGCTGCTTTCTTAATGTAAATTCTTATAGTGCATGGGTTCTGGACCAGCTTCACAATAGAATCTTCTTATCCAGAATATAAAGCTTGTCAGCTATCGCTTTTATAAATACTTTGTGGTTATTTAAGCGAACTTTTATAGGTCACCTCGTATATAATACAATTAAGGGAAATGGCCGGAAGGAAAGTGTGCAAGAATATTTAGTTTCATTAACTCAGCTGCACCATTTTGTCGCACACAGCACATATACGTCCGCATAGATATTTTATAAGTAATGTGACAGCAATTAACGGCCAATGCACATTTTGGTTAGCCACTTGTTGCTCCGTTGGCTGACTGCGACGGGTGTGTACTGCTTAATGGCTATGTTTAGTACTTGCGCCATGCAGCCAGCATGCTTTTATACATTCATGTGTTGTTGTTGTTATTGAATTACTTTTCTCTTGTCATTCACCCGGCGCTAACATTGTAAGCTTCGTTGCCAAAGCCACGAGTTTCTTTTCATCCTCTGCTGCTGACCGAACAACCGACCCATCGACCAATCGACCAATCGACCGATCAACGGACTGAGTGCTGCTTCTGCCCCTACTATCCCTAACTACGCTGACGTCTGTAATGGTGAAATTTTATGTGATTTCAATCATAAAAATTATACGAGCGCATACTCAATTATAGCAAGTCTGCACTTAGCCGGAACACACAGCCGCCTATACATTCATGTTGTGTAACGATTTAACGTTGTCTTCATATACGCTTATGTAAAGCGGACAATTCTACTTACTTCGGAGTGGTGGAATCCTAATGAATTGGTGACTGAGACTAGTTCGCATTCCACAATTTCGTCTGCTCTTTTAATTAGATAAAGTTAAGTCCTGATGAGAGTATGAAATCTTGGAGTGTTGGAGATTTATATAGATAATTTCTAATAAAGCACTTAGGTCTATCTGATAAATTGCAAGCAAATAAATTGCAAATAAATTGCAAATAAATACAAGCGAGCAACTCCGTACGTATTCTTTTTTGTTCAACTTCTCTTCCTTTCAGAAGACGAGCTCAAGGAACGTTTGGTTGCCGCTGTTAAAAAGGAGGTCAAACAGCTGATGGAAGAGGCTGTCACCAAAAAATATATACACGAAGAGAGCAGTTCGGTAACACAGCTATGCGCTGCCGTCGAAGCTTGTTTGAGTCAGGGCTTGCGTCGACGTGCTCTGGGTTTATTTAAGACCTCCTCGACAACGGCTTTACTACATAAAATCGCCAAATCCTGTGAAGATGCCGAATGTATTAGCAAGAAAGTGTTGGAAATCGAAGCAGCCGATCCAAGTAAACGCTCGTCATCTAGCAGTGATAGTGTTAATCGTCCGCCGATGTTGAAAAAGGGTAGCAGCACATCGGTCACGGCAATGAGTTTGAGTGGTTCCAATATCATGATGGCTTCAATGAAGTGAGTATGGATAACGGATTTTTAAAACTATTAAAAACATAGAAGACATTTGAACAATTTGCATAATAAACCTCTATAGAAATGTGGTACATAGTCAAACATGTGACTGTTTGGTCGTTTAGTTCCATAAAAATCTCTATAGGGCTCATTAAATAAGGGAAACGAATTAAGCTTTTGGTATTGAAATGGAGCTTTAGGAGACTTCGAACTACTTTTAAATTTCTTTACGAGACTGAGTTATGATGTTGTTAAGCAATAAAAATCTGTGCCTTATTTCCGAATTTGTCGGAATCGAGTCTTAAGCCCACAACACAAGGTATGACGTGCTCCGCCGAATCGGCGGAAATTTATATATATATCCTATATATAAAGAAATGTTTATCTTCGAAGTTACTAAACTTACTTATCTATATAATATATATAAAGATAGCGTTTACATCACTTATAGATGTTTGAATGAGATTTCTTCATGTCTTAAACCGTCCTCCAAAGTCTAATGGATTTCATAGCGAGCTGGTTGTTTGATAAACTCTACCAAAGCTTTAACATACGACACGGGATTTATGTCTTAATATTTTGAGAGACTTCTGTTACTGTTGGCCAAAGAAAACGTCTACACAAAGGATTCCCCTAAAAGAGAAAGAGAGGGAGATAGTGATTCAGAGTTAGCTATGTGGTGAGACTGGCTATTTGCCTTATAGCAACTAAAGCAATGAGCAGAAGTAGTTTTAAACATTATTTAAATAAATCTAAACGATAATAAGCTCATAATTCGAACTTCACTTCTCATTGCACCAAAGACTAATTAAATATGTAAATGTAATTAAATGTACTTAATATAGGTAACGCTAGTCCCATGGGCTTTACAAGTGTGGCAACTCAGATATTCAATATTTTGTGTAGAACATTGATTCATTTAAAATTTTTGTATTCGTTTCTTATCTAGATATTTATGGATCCGCTTGGCTTTATTCGAAAAGAAGTTGGCTAAAATAATTGAGTATTTAGTGGCAAATGCCAGTACGTATTATGATCGCGACTCGCTTGTAGCAGACTCAGACTATGGTTCCATATTGAGCTCGCTTTTGGTAGGCCCATGTGCGTTGGAGTTTACAAGAGTCAAAACTGCCGATCATTACTGGACTGATCCGCACGCTGACGAATTGGTAGGCAAATGAAATGACAACGGTTCCAATTGTTTTTGGTATATTTGATAATCTGCAGGTCAAACGTCATCGCATCAGTTCGGGACGTCGTTCTTCCTCAACTTGCTCAAGAGCACCAATATTAAATTTCAAACGTAGTCTTAATACTAGTACAGACGAATGCACCACCGGCGCTGGACTCAAATCAATAGCTTCTACTACAGTGGCCAAAGATTACGTAGAGTCGTTGCATCAAAATTCCAGAGCTACATTGCTATATGGAAAGAATAATGTACATGTGGTGCCGGTAAATAAATACCTTTCATTTATGGTTTTAAAATAGAAATAATTTGCAACGCTTATAAAAATTTTAGAAAGATATAAATGAGAAAATGCCCGGTTACTTGAGCCTTCATCAGCATGTGCAAACGCTCATCATTAAGTGGACACCTAATCAACTCATGAACGGTTACAACGAGGAGGAGGAGGATGAGAATGAAGAGCAGGACAAAGAATCTTACTGGGCCTACGCGCTAAATATCAATGTAGATGAGATTGTCTATGTGCATTGCCATCAGAATCGTGGTGAGGATAGTGGCGGTATTATAGTGTTAGTCGGGCAAGATGGTGTGCAACGTCCACCCATACATTTTCCCGAAGGTGGACACATGCAACAGTTCCTAAGTTGCTTGGAGACCGGTTTACTGCCGCATGGTCAATTAGATCCACCCCTTTGGTCACAACGTGGCATTGGCAAGATATTTCCATGGCCGAAAAGTGTACGCAGGCGTATTTTACCCTCAGTCATGGAATCCTTTGATGAGACACCAATTGATTACGTCTTTCGTATTGTGAGCAAAAGTAAACATGAGGAATTTGGTAAGAAAGTCTTTGGTCTAATTATTTGGCAGAAAAATCTTGCTTAATATATTCCTCATTTTTTTCAGCTGCTACACACTCCATACTAGATTTTGTGCGCAGTACTCCACGACGTGCGCAACTAAGCAGTTGTTCGACAACTGGATCGAGTGATTGCTCGAACAAGAGTCTGTCTATAGATCAGCATCCTCTGGAGTCTCCACTGGTGAGACATTTTTTTGCTTTAACTATCACTCATAGCGTTGAGAGTTCAAATCTTGATGCATAGAAAATCTAAAACTCCCGGGTTATCAACGACGCAATTGTTGTTATTAATAGCCAATTTCAACTCTCCGAAAATCCTTCTGCCTTCAAAGAAGTTTGTTTCAAAGCTTTTAAGCTTTCTTTAGTATTTTGAAAGAGACAGTATTTATAATGGTCTCATATGTAAGAGTATATTCAACGTTATTTATGAGTTCGAGAATATTTCTTTAGTAAATATCAGGAGATGGAGGAGCATAGCATTCCCAAATTTAGAAAAATCATCCATAGGCGTATATTAATTGCTTTGGTAATTGGTCTGACATGTAGACAGTTTATCAGATTCGCTACTTATATTTCTCCAAACGATTTGAAAGAATTTTCTGATATCTGTTAACGACTGTTAAGTATAATAAAAATTATTAGATAGTTCGAGGTCTATCTAGTAAATTCAACTCCTTTATATTTTTCTTACTGTAGGTTCAGACAAAACAAAACACGAGTATTGAGATGGTTTGCTCAACAATGAGAAGACAAATAATATCGAGAGCATTTTATGGCTGGTTGGCCTACTGCAGACATTTGTCAACAGTACGCACTCATCTCTCAGGATTGGTAAATGGGCGTATAACACCGGAATGTAAGTTCAAAATCGATTAATATAGTATAAATCGATTTGTTTTTATTATTATTTTTTCTTCGATTAGTAAAAGCCGACGAGGACGGGCTAACAAAAGATCGCTGGGAAGCTTTAAATGTCAATGGTGTAGTGACAAATGAAGTGGAAGTCTATCGGCTTGTCTATTTTGGTGGAGTGTATTCCGAATTGCGAAAGGAAGTATGGCCGTATCTCCTTGGACACTACAGGTTAGACTCTAAATGAAAATATCCACTCGACAGTGTTTCAAGTTAGAATACCAACAGTTTTGGTTCGACGCCAGAGGACCGACAGAAACAAGATGAGACCTGCAAACACTATTATGAGACGACAATGAGCGAGTGGTTGGCAGTGGATGCCATTGTACAGCAGAGGGAAAAGGAGAAGACGGCACGTGCAGTGGCCAAACTCAGTTCGGGTAGCAATAGTGGCAATGATAAGACTGTACGTGCTGCCTATGTAGATGAGGGTGATTTGGAGAATGAAGTGTTTGAAGATATTTCTGATATTTCGGATCCCGGTGAGTTAGAGTATGATGAAGAGCAACAACGGCAAGCGCAAGTCGAGACAACGACTGGAAACGGGCAAAATTACCTGACGGTAAAACCAATACCACGTGCTATGAAAACCAGTACAGACTCAGGAAATGTAGACGAAACAATGGAGGAAGAGGATGAGTATGAAGAAGTTTTGGATAATAAAGATAACTTCAAGCCGCAAGAAGGAGATACGTTGCCAATAGAGCAGGTCAATGATGCGGGCGTCAATGAACCAATTTCAAATAAGAGCAACAAAAGCGAACCAATGCTGGTTGAAGAAGCTGAAGAGTGCACACAACTCGGTCAGAGCGATAAGACTTCTCCATCTTCGTCTTCATTTGAAACTGTTGGCGCTGGTTTTGGCTATACAGATTTGAATCTTCATACTTCCATATCGGCGAATTTGAATTCCACGGAAGAGCCAGAGAAGAGCGTGTTAAGCCCAGAGTTTCTGAGCGCTGACGACTTGCCGGCACAGCTTGGAGTTACTGGCGAAGATGAACGCGAATTGACAGCAGTCAAAATGAATGTTGCTGGTCGACCTTCGGCTGTTATTGTAACGAATGCCTCGATTGATGTGGCAAATTGGCTGCCTGACGTAAAATCTGAATGTGAACAAATGCCACCTTTACTTGAACAAGGATCTATGGAGGCGCACGCGGAAGTTGTTGCTGTGAGTAATAGCACCATTATGGATGCATTACAGGAACCGAAATCGGCATGCGTTTCACCGGCGAGCTCGAATGGTGGTGTTTATAGTGTAAGTAACTTCGAAGACGAAAAAAAAATATAGAGATTGTGTTACCAATAATGGGTCCCAATATCTTTTTGAGTGACAGTAGTGCTATTATGTCGTCAGAAAAAACTTTTTATCATAATTTTCGTTAATCTTTTAATCCCTTATAACATATTTAATAATTTCAGAGCGAATTGCTGGAACAATTCGGATTAAACCTACATCGCATCGAAAAAGATGTGCAACGCTGCGATCGAAATTACTGGTATTTTGCCAATGAGAATTTAGACAAACTCAGGAATGTTATATCCACGTAAGTGCTTTTAGTTTAGTCTTACTCTTGCTTTGAGTAAATGGTTCTCTGTCTTTCCAAAAGTTATGTGTGGGAACATTTGGACATCGGTTATATGCAGGGCATGTGTGATTTAGTAGCACCTTTGCTCGTGATATTTGACGACGAATCATTATGTTACAGTTGTTTCTGCAAACTTATGGAGCGCATGATCGAGAACTTTCCGAATGGCGGCGCCATGGATATGCATTTTGCGAATATGCGGTGAGTGACTCTGTCTCCTGATCAATTGTAGAACAAAATTGAACTCTTAATCAATATTTCAGTTCACTTATACAAATTTTGGATTCGGAGATGTATGATCTAATGGACTCGAATGGCGATTACACACATTTCTATTTTTGTTATCGCTGGTTCTTGCTGGATTTCAAACGTGAGTTGCTCTATGATGACGTCTTCGCGACGTGGGAAGTTATTTGGGCGGCAAAACATGTGGCATCCAGTCACTTTGTGCTATTCCTTGCCTTGGCACTATTGGAAACGTATCGTGACATTATATTGTCGAACAGCATGGATTTTACGGATGTCATTAAATTCTTTAATGGTAAGTTATTTGTTTGAATTAAAGTTTAGAAAATAATAGCAATCTTGAATGAATTTCAGAAATGGCCGAGCGACACAACACCCAAGCGGTTCTGCAATTGGCACGCAGTTTTGTCTTGCAATTGCAGATGATAATCGAAAATAAATAAATTGTTTTATTGTTTTTATTAAGTGAAGAAAATCAGTACATAAACATAACTTTCAGTGGCATGGAGTTTAGTAAACATGTGTTTTTGCATTCTATTTCGAAGGCGCCAATTGACAGTGGCTTCCAAAAGTTAAGTTAATAAGGATAGTATTTACAGTGTGAAAATTATCGAATGAAAAATATATAAAAATTTCTGCACGTTAAATTTCAGAAAACAAAAAACAAAATTTGGTAAAAAAAACAAATTTGCATATATACCAACATTTTTGTTTAAATTGATTATACAATAGAATTAAAAATATCCTAAACAAAACCGATAAAATTCAGATAAATATACTTCCTAATGACTAAAAAAACAAATGGTACAATGTCATAAATTATAAAATAAAAAGCAAAAATATAATTAGAACACAGTGAATACGAAAAAAGTTTCACTATTTTTTGCTGGAAATGTAGTTATCAAACTAATTTTAAAACGTTTATGTCAAACATCTTTTTATTCATGCACAATACTTTTTATAAATAATTTACATAAAATGGTAAATTTAATTATAATTCTTGGAGTGTTTTAAAAGCTCTTTAAAATTAATTAAAGAAATAAAATGACTTAACCGTGATTTTCAATTAGTTCTTTAACAAGCTAATAACGGAAATTATGGCACGATATTCTTATTATGACTAGTTCTATAGTATAGTAAATATATACAATATATGACATTAAAATAGTAATTAAATTTAAAATAATTGGAAAAATGTGAAATTGAAAAATGAGAAATTAGACAAATTTAAATAATCAAATGGAAATAACCGTCAATAAAAGTTAAAATATGTATATAGTCTATATAGCTGCAAATTTGAAACTGTAGTCAGAAATTATCATAAAAATTTTATTAAATTTGTCCACCTCTTTTCATCTGTGCCATTTATAAATAATTTTTCGTTTTTATTTAAAATTTTCATATGTCAAATGTCAAAATGTCAAACTAATTCTTGCCTAAAATAATTAACTTTCATTTATTCTTATTTAAAATATCAATATTTACTTTTTTAATTATAAAAAACTTCCTTTGATTGCGTACTAAACAGAAACAAAATAATACAATCATTCCACTAGAATAATAAAAATAGTGAAAACATCTATCGTTTACCTAGTGACTAGATAATAAAGAAGAAGGGAAGCATCAGAAATGCTGAGTAAGTATACTGAATATCAATTAGAAAGTGAACCACTAACAATCAAAGTAGAATTTAACATATTTAATTAATTTTATTAAAGTAGAAAATTTAAAACCTTAAAAACCCGAAAAACATAAATATGACGGAACAAATTTATTACAAACAATAACAAATTATGTGCGCACTTCCGTACAGTGGATAATAAAATTGAAAAAAATAAATTAGAGAACTCAGAAATTATTATAACATTTTTGTGAATTTTTTTCGAATGTATTTTCAACTAAATAACTTAATTGAGTAAATTTTACGTTTAGATTAAATGAACTAAGTACTTCCTAGTTATATAATATATTTGTGACAATATGTTAAATAAACATAAGTCGATATAAGTCATTAAGAACAGTAATATTCTTTTGACTATTCGAAACTCTAAGTTGTTCTTTACTATTAAAAAGTATCTCAATAACTCGAAACTATTATCAGATATTGATAAATATCCGAAAGGTAAATAAATAAAAGGGACATGGGCAGTTTTTTTGCTAAAATTCACAGTAACTATATTAGCTTAAGACGACTTAAGCTGTTTTAACGTATTGCCAGAGTTACACATTTAAATATTATGATTTAATGGCATTTATGTTAATTTTAATTTTCAAAATCATTATATATAAGTATTTTACAGTTATTGAACAGCTCCATTCAACTAAAAAACTGCTAAGCTCCAAAAACTCTAAACCGAGTTTCAATGTATTTGAGCTGGTAATTTTCATATCATGAAATTGAAGAATTTGTACATTTACTTATATATATGTATCACTTTACAACATTTTTTAAGCAAAACTTATATGTAAATGTAGTTAGACTTTTCAATATAATTTAAAATTGAACTGTAAACACCCTATTTAAAATTGTACACTAATCGCACAAAATGTATACCGTTATAATTGTATGCATTTACAAATGTAAAACTATCAGTATATTTATCAATTGAACTACAAGTATGCTATCACATATATAATAATATATCATGACTACTAGTAATAGGCATGTTCTTGCGCAAAATAAACAATAAGAGGATCAATGAGTAATATTGAGGACCCTATAAACCATAGGTCATCTCTCTGTAAAAACACAATTAATTTAGTCATGATTCGTTGCATTTATGTTTAAAGGAGAAGATCAATCAAAAAAGAATGAAATGAATGAAGTAAGACTTAACTTTGGTGTGAAATTTTTTAAGCATTTTTCGGAACTCATTCACAATAGATGCATTTTTTTACTTTGTAACACCACTACTCCAGTCGTTTATTGTTCAAGCGCATTCAACTTAAAGCATTTTTATCAGTATTGCGCTTTGTTTTTAGTCAGCGATTGTCAAAAGAATACTCAACTCAGATCGATGACGATTTTAACAACACATTTTGAAAATTCCGCAAATTAATTTTTTTAAATTTCTGAAATGAAACTAGGGGGGATTACATTTTAACCAACCTCGCTAAACTTATAAAAAAGTGCCGGAGATTTTCTTATTCTAGCAAGCATTCTTTTGTTGTACATTTACTGAAAAGTTTTTTATTACCTCAAATGGGCTATTTTATTTTATAGCTATGCTTGTTTATAATTTTCCCAGTGACTGTTCTTTTGTGGCTCGATAATAAAAGAGTGAGAATAGAAATATATGTCTATTATTTAAATGATTACGGGATTTGAGGTTATTAGTGCGGAAAAAACTTAATTGAGTATATTTCTCTTTCGGAAATGACTCTTTGTAATCTGAGTAAAAAACAAAAACAAAACGAGAGATTGAGTTGTCAAATTTAATAGAGTATGATTTGTCAACCTTTTTATGATGTATGATGTTCACTTTAGATCCAATATCCAATGCTTAAAGATTATTTTATGAATTTCGTAGAGAGTTCGTTAGGCTTCGAATATATATTTTTTCCATTTGCGCAAATTAAAATATATAACTATTTTCCTTCTATATTTAAACAACCATTTGCACTATTAATACAAAATATCTATACTCACACATAAACAAACACCGATTTTAATGAGAGTTGCCAAATATATATTTAATGTCTCATGTACCTACATTCAAACTACCTAATTTTAAGCTGTGTATTTACATACCGATCTATGTATTTATATGTATGTACAATCCTATTATTTACCTTTTATATGAATAACTGTATACATATATTTCTTGAGGTATATTATACCATTTATGTACTTTTATAATGTAACGTGTCTGTAATGAAACAAGTGTACCGTTCAAATATTTGCAAATTTGTACCTAAATTGTACATTTATTTTGAAGTATTATGCAAATGTAACTGAAACTTTTTACAAATATCAGAAATAGATCAGCACAAGCCAGTATATATAATATTGTTAAAAGAATTTGGCTTTAAGCAGCTCAATTTAGTCAAGAAACTGTACTTAAATACATATGTGCATACAAATATGACATAAATGTTGTATTGAAGTTATATGTTGATATTTAACTTTATTGAAACTGAAATAAATAAAAATGTATTTTTTCTCTCTTCAAAATATAAAATTTTTTTCTTGTTAAAAGAGAAATAATGTGGAAATTCCGTCATTAGTAATATTTGTAACACAAGATTTCTCAAATTTTATATAAATTTTGAAAATTATAACGTCAGTTGACCTGATTCTTTGAGTTATTTATCCAACCATAAAGTAATGGAAGTTGACGATCGTTCTATGGAAAGTGTGCTGGGTTACAGTCCGATTTAGTTTTTAAAGCGGGTTAAGGAGACGCAATGAAAATGTTATGTAACAAATGTGGGTCAAATCGGTCAATTAATTTGAAAGATAGAAAAGAGAGAGAGAGAGATATATAGATGGAGCTAAAGTGGAGGGTAGTACGCCCATCGTCTAACTGTTGAACAGATCTACATGAGAGCATTCTGTACCATCGCTTTGTATTTATACATATATATTATATATATATATAAATATATTTGTAGTTCTGAAGCTTTGTTTACATATTCAAATCAAACCTAAATAAAGCCTGGCCTTCAATTTAAATTTTGTCTAAAGAATTAAGTATTTTCTTCCACTTTCACTCAGTTTACTGTTTAGCTTTTTTTAATCGTATTATCGAATATTAATCGTTATTCATTTATTTTAAGGTATGTATACACACACACATTGAAATATGTATACATACACATACACATTTACATAGCTTGAGTTTTGTGTAATTCATTTAAGTTTTCGTTATTTATGCACTCGCTTTATTTTACTTTATTTGCATAATCTATTCTACTTGCACTATTGCAGGGGCGACATAAAAATCTAAAAAGGCAACAATATTCATGAAATACATATTTATGTAAAGTAAGTACATATACCGGTTGTTGGTCTCTGTCAGTGATTTTTCGCTTCAGTTCTAAGCTCAGTTTAAATCAGGAAACGTTTCAAGTGTGTTCGGAAGCCACTCGTTCTTGGTGTTTCAACTTTAGAAAAAATTGCAAAAATATTGGATAGAATTGAAAAGAAATAGAATAATACAATGTTCCTGCTTCTGCGACTGGTTTGGGAGAATTTTCGAGAGTTCGATGAGAAATATAGAGGTGAGAAAAGTGGAAATATTTGACTTTATCGGATTACAGAGTTTGACTAGACTAGAGTCCTAAAAAAGCCTACCTTTAACAATTCATTCTCGGAGTAAAGAAAAAGAAATTGAAGTTCCATTTTTCAAGCTTTATCAAACATGAATTTAGGTGTGTAAAAAAATGCATATTGACAAAAAACTGGCGGCTACTAGGTCAATAATTAGAATCACCTTTTTCCAGAGGGCCTCTACGGGCGACAGTGATTTTAGGAACTGATACTAATTAAAAAAAAAAAAATAAAAAACGGGATCTTAATATGCGTAAGACTTGGTATAAAAGTACGTCCGCTTATAGCCTTCTATAAATTTTTCACAAAAAGGCGGACTTGTGAAAAAAGGTAAAATTAATAAAAAACAAAAATAATAAAATCACAAAAATATGCAGTGAATAGTTTATAAGTTATAATAATGTTGCAATAATAACAAAAATCGTACGTGGTTTACTGTCAAGCAACATTTAAAATTTAATTGAATGTGTGCAAAGTCTCCGAGCACCATCGTCACCCGAGTTTAAAAGTGCAGTTTCGAGCATAATGCATAACCGAGCCACTGATCTTTGCACTTTAAAATTAGAAATATTAGAAAGGTGAAATAAGTCGGTAAAATTGTTTTGGTCTTTTAGAGGAATTAGGTATACAACAGAATTTTAAAAATTTGTGAATAATTTAACTTGTCCCGAGCCAGGAATATATATAGTTGTTTAGAATTTCAAAAGATGATACACACATATTTTTTTGATATATTGATTGATTAATTTCGAGGGTCGTAATACTCTTTTGATGCTTTTTGATGCTTTTTGATGCTATCAGGCAACTACCTTACTCGATGTTATCTTCAAAGGCAGACATTTTTAGTGAATTGTTCCCATAAAATTTGGTGATAACACAATCACCGAACTTTGTACCCTTCATTTCGTGCAACTCCAAAAAACTGTTCAAAATAATCGTTTATAACGTTTCCATTAAGTTCATCATTCATCGCTCTCCATCCCCATCAAACTGTCCCTATGGATGTAATCTTCCAAATAATTCTTTATATTTTTTTCCATCCCTGGAACAGATTATTGTTGCTGTAACTGTGGGAAAAATTCCCTGAATAATATTGAGGATGCTACAAATTTTCGCTCGCTTTAATAAGCTTCAAAGCGATATATTACCGCATTAAAGATAAACTTTACTGAGGTTTTGAAAATGACTATCTCAGTCAAAGCAACATATCATTAAAATACGCAGCTACTATATGAACAAAATCATTCTCTCTGTATTTAATGCTTAATGTTTGTAATGTTGTAATTTGTAATAGGGTAAAACATGGAATTTTCTTTCTCTTAAATAAAATTCAATTTCTATTTAAAAACCTCTTTCAGATCGACGTTCGGAAAACTATTTTCTAATAAGTCCACTGCAATGTTGTTGCATTGTAATCGCTTACTATGCCTTCGTCAAACATCTCGGTCCGAAAATAATGGCAAAACGTGAAGCATTCGACTTGAAGCACATCTTATTGGCATACAACGCTGCGCAGGTGCTCGTCAATAGCACTATGTTAATTATGGTAAACGCACAGAAGCCTTTTAAAAAATTTTGAATTTAATTTATTTTCATGAATTTTCTGCAGACCATTTACAATGTCTGGCTATATAGACCCTACGACCGCTTGAGTTGCATGATGCCCGTTATGCAGCGCAGCGCAATCGGCATGGTGGAGCTTAACTTATCGTACGCCTACTATTTGCTAAAGATAGCTGATTTCGCCGACACTGTGTTCTTTGTGTTACGCAAACGGCACAACCAAGTGAGCTTTCTGCATGTCTATCATCACATTATGATGGCAGTTTTCGTGTTTGTATACCTGCGTTATCTGCCCGGTGGTCACGGCACAATACTGGCCTTGCTCAATCTAACGGTGCATGCAGTTATGTATTTCTATTATTTCATATCGGCATTGCGGCCAGAGTTGAAGCAATCGTTGTGGTGGAAGAAATATATTACTCAGGCGCAAATTGTGCAATTCTTGCTTTTGTTCCTGCATTTCGCACATGCTCTCTTTGATATGAAGTGTGAATATCCAAAAGTGGGCCTGGCCTTCCCCGTCATTCAAGCGATTATTATGCTGGTGCTCTTCTCTGATTTCTATTATAAAGTATACTTGCGCCCGAATAAGGAAAAATTAGTGCCTCAAACGAATGTTGAGCGAGATTGTGAGCATAAGAAAGAAGACTTCAGCGCTGAGCCTTTGGCAGAGGCGGAAAGTGAAGAAAGTACAAATTAATGGTTTTCGAATAAATCTGATATATCTGAAATGATGCGTTATATATTGGTTTATGAACACTTATCTACAGTTCTCTTATGTTCCTAAAAGAAATATTTCAGTGCTACATGTAGAGCTTTTAGAGTCTCACTTGGACTATAAGAACTTCTATAAGATAAAGCAGAATATCGGAAATCATTCGGTTGTAAATATTCAAATTACTTGCAGACCTGCCCCTATAAAAGTGTATGTGCTACTTACTTAACAAATTTATGATCTGAATTATAATTCTCGGAGTTTTATGCATTTTTTGGAATTCGTAATAGAAGCTTATAAAGCTTCAAGCTTTCTAAAGTTCAGTATCCCATTCATCATCCCAAATTATTTACTTTTCGAATAACGCTCACAACTATTAGAGATTGTCGTAGTGTGATAGAGAAATATCTGAAATAATAAAATGAAACGCAAAAAAGTAAGAAAGGGCTTAGTTCGGGTGTAACCGAACATTTTATACTCTCGCAATGTGCAAGGATCAGAGACGGGGAAATGCTTTCAGGTGCTGGCATAACTTTATGTTAAAAAATGTTGCGAAAGTATTCAACATTCCTTATTCGAAGAAATTGTCAATGGATTGCAATCATATTTGGAATCTTAATAACTTATATTAAAGGTCATAGACTTATGTACTTTCGTTGCTATATTTTGCTTCGTATCAGAGATATTTATATTAAAATCTACCAAATTAACTCAAAGTGATATATGCGATATAATCTCAACCAAAGTGGCTTAATTTAATATATTAGATACATGAGGAGAAAGTCAAACAGAGAAAAGGAAATCATTATATTAGAAATATGGGGCTTATACCACGGTCTAGACTGGTTTCATTCATATTTAGCGCGAAATCATATTGTGTTTAAGAAAATATATCTACTTAATTTCATTAAAATATTACACATATTGACCAACATAAACGGTTTAAAGTCAGATCGAAAGTCGGGAATTCTTATATCGGGCATTTTTGGGATAGAGAAAGATCTGCACTAGTCACTTTAACTCTTTTCATTATTCAAGTATATTAGGGAACATATTTTCACGCAATTTTGTGAAGCTAACTCACACAGTCATCGACATATTCGGCATAAAGTCTGCTATAATAGCGAAAAGCATTATATGTAGTATATGGGAGCTGGGATAATTCGTAGACCGATTTCGCACATTTTCGGCAGTAAACTATGGTATATCCGATATTACACGTTCACTTAATTTTGCAAAGATATCTTACATATTGACCGAAATATATGGTATAAAGTCTCCTCAGAGGTTGAAAATCCGTAGATTAGGTACATGGGGGCTAGGGGAAGTGCTTACCCGATTTTATCAATTTTAAGCATATGGACACACTGTTATCAGAAAGAGAGGCTCTCTAAATTTCAAATAGATAACTCATATATTGACCGTTATATATGGTATAAAGCCTACAGGAAGGTTGGAAATCTTTATATTTGGTATATGGGGGATAGGGGAAGTATTTATCCGATTTTCCCCATTTTTTACACCAGAGTACACTATTATCATGGAAAGATAATTCTCCAATTTCATTACAATATCTTACAGATTTCCCGATATTTTCGATAAAAAGTCAGATAGAAGCACTGAGGTCCTAATATTGGGTATCTGGTGGCTTGAAAAGTTATAATCCGATTTCATCTATTTCTACGCATAAGGTGACATATTCTGAAGGCACTATTTGTACAAAGGTTGATTTTTATATCTTAATTGCTGAAATGAAACTTAAAATTGTGTTATATGAGAAGTAAGCGTATTTTTCATCCGATTTCGTCCATTTTCAGAGCGTGACATAAGAATGAAAATATAGTCACACACAATTTTGTTGAAATCGGTTAAGGGGTTCTTGAAATATGGGATTTCTCCTAAAAGTGGGCGATGCCACTCCCATTACCAAAACTTTACACGGATACATATGCAGCCCTTCCGTATCATAAATACTGTACGACTTATTTTTTCTGACGTGTTCCTTCAACGACTTATCGCACTTTTAGTAGTTTTCAACATAACTTTTGTATGGGAGGTGAGCGTCGTTACTATCCGATTCCACTCATTTTCTCAGTATATGAAGAGATGCTAGCAAACCTTTGTCGAAGCAAGTTTGATTGATATGGCTGTAACGGTTTCCAAGATATGTATATTTGGGGGCGGAGCCATACCCACTTTTACAAAAATTCTGCTCACAGATGACCCACCCTACTAGGATCCTTTATACCAAATAACACGTTCACATCTTAATTTGCTGCTTAGTTATAGCACTTTATCTGTTTTCGATTAATGGCATTTTGAGGGCGTGGCAGATATCCAATTACGCCAATCACTCGGATTTCAACTCGTCTTTTCATCTTGATCATTTATATATATATATATCGTTTAGTTCTAGGTGTTACAAACGTTAGGTGAACAAAACTCATATACTCTGTAGCAAGATGTTGCGAGAGTAGAAAAATGTTGTTAAATATGAAATGCAGTAACTACGGTTAGCAAATTATTTAATTCGTATATTAATCAGTGCTTGGTGATGGGTGAGAGCTTGCGTAATAACTGCCGCTAATTATACCGTTACATTATAATGTTGTAACAAAACTTGAAAGCTTCTACTTTAAAAAAAGTATTGGCAAGAGCTTTAAACTGGGTACTATGAAAAAGCTTCCATGGGAAAAACCGTAAGGAAAGTCCGTAAGTTCTCGTGACTGGCCTTAAAGCTTTAATTTCCAAAAAAAGTTGAAGTACAAAACTTTTATTGTAGTCCTCTCATGTTTCATTGTAATATATTCAAAAGCTCAAAAGCACATGAAAATTATAAGAGTAAAAACTTTTATCAGAAAGCTGATATATGATGTATATGATATAAAAAGCTTATATTAAATTATTATATATGGTGTAAGAATGTAACTTCAGTTCAATTATGTTTTTTTTCTCAAAATAAATAAACTAAGCAATATCGAAAAAATATTTAACTTGGTCTTGTAATAAGATTTAGTACATAATTTTTTTCTTTTTTATTATTATTGATATATTTTATCTTATATTTTGTTTGGGGCCGCAGCAAATCTGATTTGTTAAATTTAACACTAGTCTTCACTTAGAACTTCAAATTTTCAAACTTTTCAATTAATTTTTTTTACAAACGATGGTAAGAGATATGGTCGAGTTTTATTCGCAGATAACAATTTGAAGAGTACTGAATTGGTATCTAGGCTAATTGAAGAAGTTTTAGCAGATTTTTTTGGTTTTTATGAACCACGAAAATCCCTGATTTTTTTTATCGTTATTAATCATACATAACCTCAACTATAATTAATACCGTTATTTTACACATAATCACTTTCTAAACATTTTTCTGAGAACATAGTTGGTTCAACATTCTTGCTGAACATTTTTTATACAAATGGGTGGCATAATTATGAGCAAGGATTTATTTAGCTAGCTGTATAACAGAAGTTGCATGAGTGCAAAGCTTTTGTCGAGCTTTTTACTTCCCATAAAATTCGACTCCAACTGCTCCTTCATACCATATATGCAAACACAGTTTGGTTTTTAACAGTTATCTATCTATCTTTAACAGTTATCTGTCACATGCCACCCCCGTCTAACCAAAACATGGTGAAAAGCTCAAGGGTGTGTTGCCACAGCAACGCCTTTCATTCATTCCGACTGGTTTGTTATTCTTGATGTCTACCGAAAGCCGGTTTATCACAAAGCAAGCAGTCAAGAAAAAAGTGTAAATTAACAACTGCAGGATGCTGCTTTCACCGCTGCTTTCTGAAGCCTAAGCAGGCAAGCACACGTATGAAATGCTTAGTCCACGTTGATGCGTTCACGTGAATGGGTGCATTCAGACTAAAACACTGCATTGAGAAAGTGATTTATTTACAGTTCAGTTTGGCTTTGTAAGCATTTTGCCATCACAACTGTCTATTAAATAAATTTTTTTTGGTATATGACAGATTGTTCGTGGGTTGAATTGATAAGTGTTGACGTTAATTGATATCTTGTGATCTTACATGAGACGGGGCGATAAGTGGAAAGGCCATATTAAAAATAAAAAAAATTGAGAAACAAAAAATTTTTAAATAAATTGTTATCAACTATAACGGTGATAAAAAAAATTACGTAGTACAATATATTTGAAAAAAAAAAAAATTTTTTTTAAATAAGAAATAACCGGAGCATTTTCTAATGATTCATAAAAAAATTTCAATGTCTGTATAAAAAATATTCGCGTCTATTATGTGTTATAAAAGTCATTTGAGAAACATAAATTGCTTAAATAAATTAATATTTTCTGTTACCGTTTTGACTCCTGTCTATTTTCCGCCATTAGTTCGTCACGTGCATTTAATTAGTGTGAAGCAGTGCGTTTCTTGCTTTTAAATAACGGTTATATTTTTAGTTTGTGTTGTGTTGTGCACTTTCTTCGCACTTAATTTTAATTTCTGTTTTATGGCATTAATGCGCTTAGCTGCGTTATTAAAAGTGCTAAAACCCGACACTTATCGGCAGCAAGAAAAAATATGTGAATCCTAATTAAAATATAAATAGATATGTAATGACATCTTATAATGACAATTTTTATAAAATAAGTTAACTGAAATTTGGTGAAATAGCGAAGGAAAATCAAGCCAGAAATTGTACAACTGTAAAAGTTATTTTAAAAAAACGAAAGCGAGATATAGTAAAAGTGGTGAAAAGTGGTGAAGGAAACAAGAATTAACACTAAAATTACATAAAGTCTAATTTCTTACCATTCACATATTAAAAAAAAAAAGATCAACTATAGTGATAATTAAAAAGAATGGCTTATTTTTAAACATGCGTGTAAGTTACCCACATATATAAGTAGGTTAGAACAAAATATAATTATAAGAAAAAATAATAATAAATTTATAAGAAAGTTCTACGCAAGCAAACAACGAAAGTTTTAAAAATATTTTTATTTTAGGCACAATTTTAATCATATAAAAGTTCAAGTGCAATGTGTCCCAATGAGAAAAATGTGTATAAACAGATCAGAAACAAACAAATTTTGTTAAAAATGAAAATAAAAATATATAACTGGCGAATAAATACTTTAGCGGCGAAAAATTTCACAAAAACATAATTCAAAATGTGAAAAAGGAGTTGAAAATCTAGTATTAAAAGGGTAAAGAATTTCATATATAAAATTTACGAATAAATGTATGTGTATATAAATCTATTGCCATAAGAAAATAAACTGATATTTATGTATTACGAGATATAACTAAGTTAAAAAAAAAATATACTTATATATAATCCAATAAAATGTGGTTATACAAAATATTGATTGAAACAGCAGTTACCCAATTTTAATATATAAAATAATTATGAAAGAAATTTTTGAAAGTACATATCGTTTGGAATGTTTTTGAAGATATAGCTCAGAATCACAGGAAAAATTAATGGAAATATAAAATGTTATAAGCGAAATAGGAATTAACTCTAAAAATATTTTTTTTTTTTGATGCTGTGCTTAAGAAAAAGTAAAAAACAAACAATAAAATAGAGTTAGTAAATATTAAATATTTTTAATTTACGTAATTATCTTTTGAAGTTAAAATTATTTTTCAAAATATAGAATATGGATAATAATAATCTCATAAGGAATATGTGTTTCACACTTAATCATAGCTTAAAAAAATTATTTACGAAAATGAGTAATAATAAATAATAAATAAAATTATGTATATATATATATATATATATATATATAAGAAAAACATAAGAAAAGTGTGTGAAAAAGTTGAACAATAAAAAATTACTTTTAAACAGTATTAAAAAATTAGCAATTTAGTTATGTTTTAATTATAAAGACGTTTTAATTAATATTTTATTTTATTTTATTTCATGTAATTTAATGTATAAAATAATTGAATAATTAGTCTGAACACTAAATATCGTGTTCAAATCAAAATGTAATTTCCTCGAATCAAAATTAATGTCCTTACTTATAAACCTTGTTCACACAATGTGCTGTTGTTGTTGTTATAGAAAAGTCATATAAATTAAACTTAAATCTGTCTGGCAATCAGATTATGAAGTAACAATTTTGTATGCAGAAAGATTTTAGTTAATATGAATGCATGATTTTGAACACGAACGTGAAATTTTATGCTTCGAAGTTAAAAAAATGTTTGTTTTACTTTTATTTAGTATTAATTTAATTTAATTTAATAATGTATTAATTTTATTTCGTGACTAATGTCATAAAAAAATTTTTTTTTTATAATTTACTAAGCGAGAAAAAATATTTGTTTGTGAAACTTTTAATAAATTGTAAGCAAAAATATAAAAAAATATATATGAGTGGTTGTGTGTGCACATTTTAAAATCAAAACCAAATCCACACAAAGGAATTTATGTCAAGTGTAGCACTTTACCAACTAGAAAAACTACAAAACAAAGCCTCAACAACAACAACGTAAACACACCGACCGTCCCCCACTCATCATGTCAATTACTACGAATGAATACAGCGATTTGCTTGCATACTTCAGTAATGATTCAGCCGCCAATAACAATCTCTCACTAGCGCTCACACAATTAAATGAAACACACGCATTGACAGTTGGTAGTATGTCAAACGCCGCAGCGGAGTTGAACATGTACGCCACCACGAACGACAGCAACACCTTGCTCATTGTCACACAGGCGGCAATGTACACGAATACGTCCACGAATGCAAGCGACTACGGCGATAACGATGCGAATGCGGTGGTGAATCGCAGTGCGCTTGTGGTGGCGGCGGGACGCTCGCGTATGCCGGCCGAGATGCCGTTCTGGCTAATACTCTGCTACAGCATTATATTCCTCTTTGCCATAATTGGCAATTTGCTGGTGATATCTACGTTAATACAGAATCGTCGTATGCGCACTATCACAAATCTCTTTTTGCTGAATTTGGCGGTTTCCGATATATTGCTGGGGGTCTTCTGCATGCCGGTAACTCTGGTCGGCACCTTGTTGCGCGATTTCATATTCGGCGAGTCCTTCTGCAAGCTCATACCATTTTTGCAGGGTAAGTAGAGGGTTGTATTTGTGTATATATGTATGTGTGTGTGAGTGTGAGTGTGCGTGTGTGGACGATGTGTTATTGTAATGGGGACACTATAGATATATATACATAAATATATATATCGTATTCTTAGCGAACTTCGTTTGCGATTATTCTTTTTCTTCCAAACAAGTCTATCTACACACACACAGTTTTATCGCTGAGGCTCGTGCATATGTATGTATGCGAACGTCTATAAATTAAGTTGTCAATTGTTCGTAAATGTTATGGAAGACATTGTCGACATGCAGAATCAGCAGTAAACGCCTCATCGGTTATTCATTAGGGCCAATGTGTATTTGGGCGTTAATCCTACGAACACCTCTATGTATATGTATATGTGTGTGAGTAGGATTTTATTGATAACTCTCTTTTTTTTACTCTGCGACAAATATTGGGTTGTTCGGAAAGTCATTTCGTTTTTTCCCGCCAGAGGACTTAATTACGTTTTTTCGAAACTAACTTCACATTTAAGCCCCATAACCATTATATGTCATGAGAGCTGATATTGCAAGGCTTGTGTGTGAAAAAGTTCTATTAATTCTACCCAGTAGTTTTTGGTTGGTGCCTTTTTAAATATGGAGAGCAATAAGCAGCATTTTCGTCATATTTTACTTTTTAACTTCAGAAAAGGTAAAAATGCTGTCCAAGCGAGAAAAAAATTGACGGATGTGTATGGAGAAGGCGTGTTAACAGTACGCCAGTGCCAGAACTGGTTTGCAAAATTTCGATCCGGCAATTTTGATGTCGAAGATGCACCACGGTCTGGAAGGCCGGTCGAAGCTGACAAAGATGCGATAAAGGCATTAGTTGATGCAAATCGGCGAATCACCACACGAGAGATCGGTGAGAGGTTAAATTTGTCGAATTCAACTGTTTATGGCCATTTGAAAGGCATGGACTTAACCTCGAAGCTCGATGTGTGGGTGCCCCATGTCCTTACCGAGCGAAATTTGTGTCGTCGTGTTGACGCGTGTGATTCGCTCCTCAAACGTCTAGAAAATGATCCATTTTTGAAGCGGATTATTACTGGGGACGAAAAATGGGTTGTATACAACAATGTTAAACGCAAGAGGTCATGGAGCAGAAAAGATGAACCGGCTCAAAGCGTGTCAAAAGCCAACATTCACCAAAAAAAGGTGATGCTCTCCGTTTGGTGGGATGTCAAAGGAATCGTTTTTTTTGAGCTTTTGCCGGACAATACAACGATTAATTCAGAAGTCTATTGTCATCAGCTGGACAAATTGAATGATTCACTTAAAGAGAAGAGGCCCGAATTAATCAACAGGAAGGGTGTAGTGTTCCACCAGGATAATGCGAGACCTCACACAAGTTTGGTCACTCGCCAAAAACTTTTACAGCTTGAATGGGACGTACTGCAACATCCACCATATTCTCCAGATCTGGCGCCTTCCGACTACTATTTGTTCCGGTCCCTGCAAAATTTTTTGGATGGCAAAACCTTTACCTCAAATGAAGATGTCAAAAACCACCTGGACGAGTTTTTTGCCAGCAAGGACCAAAACTTTTATGAGAGGGGAATTATGTTACTGCCAGAAAGATGGCAAAAGGTGTTGGACCAGAATGGCCAATATATAATTTAATAAAATATTTATTCATTATACGAAAACTGTCTTTCATGTTCCCCAAAAAAAAACGAAATGACTTTCCGAACAACCCAATAGATGACAATAGCGCATACTTGCTGCCATTGCTTTTATAATTTCGTGTTGCCATTGCATATATACATAAATTTTCTTATTATGAATAACGGTTATGTATGTAGGTGAAGTGCCGACGTGCCGACGTCCTTTGCTATTACAGCAGGGGCAATTGGCTCAATTATTGCTTCTGCAGAAATGTAACAAGTGATTAAGCCCGCATATTTCATCTTCTTCACATTCCTTTTCATAGAAAAGAGTTTGTTATGTATATTAGTATGTTCGTCAAGAACGGAGTCTCTAATACTTAGTAATTAGTTTGCGCATATTTTTTATGCCAGCGTAGCGCCGCTAAATAAAATATATCTGCATAAAGACTAAAGTACTTTTCTTTGTATTTAGTTAAAAAAAAAAATGTTTGAATTTATAATAAGTCGCATAAATTAAATGAGCAGCCATCAAATGGAGATTAAAATTTATTTAGTTGACAAGCGCTAAAAAGTGTGATGGTTCGCCAATTGACAATAATCTCCTAATCATATTTTGTCTTTATATTGGAGGAGAGAAGAAAAAGGCGGAGATGCTTCTAATTAAGGAAGTTAGGAAAGTAGGAGGAGGATTTCCTAAGTTAGGAAATAAGACCGCATAACACTTAATAGAAGCAGTAGAGAAAACTGTTTGCAGTGGGCTTATAATATCTAAAAATACCAATAAAAGAAAAAATAGTTTGACGATTTATGCTGTCATTGATGCCGTGATCATTTAGCGACTAGTGCTATTGCTTTTGGAATATATTTTTTTGGTTGAAGTAGTTGGTGGAAATTTAGGTAAACTTCGAAACATTAATGACATTAAGAATTCGAAAAACCACCTTCAGAAATTATGCTACGTTTGAAATATATTCATTGCAATCAATTTTTTTTTACAATTTCATTCCCGCTCAGATTTTAATAAATTTAGTTAAAGTCAATTAGTCAAAAACTAATTTAAAAAGGCAATCGCAATTTTTCTGCCAAAATAAAAAAGGTAAAAAGCGTTTATTTTTGTGCAAAATTAAACAACGAAACTAAAGGATTCATAATATATACAATGTTCGATATTCTATCTATATGAGCTATAATAAACATAATAAAATAAATAACCATAAATGCTAGTAACCCATAAGCCAGTAAGACACATATGGTTTTACCTCAGCATGGCGTGCTTCAAGTATTTGGTCTTTGCGATTGTTGATGATCCCAGCGCTACACACGCTCACGCAAACTACAGGTGTTCAAAACAAATAGGAAGATTTTTTGGAATTTGGGATTTCTATAGAATAGTTTTGAAGAGTCATCACTTTAAAACAGATCATCGCTCAACTCCGAAGCAACATAATTGGAAAACGAAATTTCTACCTGCAAGTAACACAGGTTCGGTCGAGAGATTAAGAATTGTCTGTATCTCATTTGGCTTCCTCTAATAAAAGACACCTGTTAAAATTTATTAAGCCAGCTCAACGTCTAACTTACTTCAAAAATTGCGGAAATTATGAAAAATACTTCCCGCATCAATCTTTATAGTTTTTGGACATCAGTAAAAACATTACATTTTCACTCCTTCCCTCAGTTACCCCTCGATGAACTTCTAAAATGAAAACCTTAATTGAAATTCCGCAGTTGAATTTGAATATACCATCGGAATAATTTTCTATTTTAATACAAGCTTTTGTTATTTACTTTAACAACAGACCTCGACCGAAACGGCGGTGAACTTCGGTGAATGTATTTGTAAGCCCTTAATTGGCCCTTGGAGTGAATATTTCAGCATTTGGAGAACAATGAGGTCTCTGGGAGCTAAACCTAGCGAACGAGTTGTCTAAGCGATTTAGCTTGCTTCGTGTCAGCTATTTAGGTATAATTAAGGCGATGAAAAAATCACGAATTTGCGGTTAATTATGTCATATGGTTTTACAGAGACGCCTCAAAATATCAGACTATTATTCCTTTCATACCGTTTCCGGATTTAATTCATGAATAACTAGTCGAAAAAGAATCTAAACGAATCTCTAAGAAGAAGTCGAAGAAACCATCATCTTGATTTTCGATGCATATTTTCCGGTTTCAGTTGATATTTGCACCGCCATTAGTTAGACTGTTCATAATTTTGTACATTATAATCGCCGGTAATGACAACGTTTATGAAAGTGTCTCTTTTGTTTCCTCTTCTCGTCCTTCATTTTGAGAAAAAATCGGGTTTTTGATACCATTTGACCATTTTTTGAAAATACATTCAGTTTATTCATAAGAGATGTTGAAGATTTTTGCTATACCATCTGTATAAAATACCTATGTCACTCAATTTAATACATTTTCAATAATTTAGACTCATCAAAATGCATTCGCCATCATCAAAAGTAATGTAATAATATTAGCTGTGATCTACTCGATATTTATCTACCAGCTTTTTTTGGACACTGTTTAATGTGGGATTTACCGCGTTATTGAATGCTATCAAGTTTTACTGTATAGATGGATAGATGTTGGACAAGTTTAGCTACTGCGAATGGCTCAAATAAACAATTACTGTCAAAATAAGAGAACATTTTTGTTATTAGCCAATACTATTATACATTGCCTTTTCTAGTTTTAATTTATTATTTTTTAATTTTGTGATTTCGTTTTCGTTAAGATTCGTCTTTTATTCTCTGAATTGTCAAATAACTCAGTCCTTTCAAACGATTGATTTAGTGCGACTAAATACATGTGCTTTTCGATAAATCTCCTTCAGTGCTTGCGATCTGTTTGAACTGCAGGTATGAATAGCTATAATTTTCTTTGTATCTCATTCCGATGATTTCGCTATTTTGACTTTTGGCTTGGTTCTCTCAGTTATTCTCTCTCTTGTCTTCATACTGGAACCAATTGTGCGATTACATATTGCATATCACTTCTACTATCTACTGGAAATCTGGGACCTCTACTCACCGATATTTCAATATAGTTCGACGTCTTCTATTGCAAAGAAATCCAGTAGACTGTTTCCCAACCAATGATATTAATGGTGCATTTTACGATTTCAATTGTACTCTTTAAAGCATAAACATCTTGCGCTTTCATTAAGCTCTGAGCGATTTATCCATTAATTAGATGAATTGAGCACGATTGAGTAGTTTCGCCTTTAATGGCATTTTTCTTCGAACTTGCGCCATTATCTTACGCCGTTAATTAAATAGTTTAAATGCAATTGCTCGCAGAGCACACGTAGATTCCAGGTAGAAACAGCTGTAGCGCGTTGAAGACTGCCGAGTGCTGTTAGGAGTGCGTGCCAACGACCCGGTAGCAATATATATGTATGCTTAAGACGATATATTATATATGAAAAGGTAATAAAGTACGCGTGTTAAGAAAATTTTCACCTGACTTAAGTGCGCATTACTATCGAATGCATCATGCTTCCTGTCCTGTCGTGCCAAAGACTAAGAAACTATATGTGACTATGTTGGTAGGTGTGTCGACGTGCCACAGTTGGTGTTGCTGTCGGCTTACTAAAATGAAAAGTGTACATATTTACAAACAACTATGGGTTAAGAGATGGAATTAAATGAATGTGCTTATTGCCGTCTGGCGGAGAAAGCAAGAAAGAAAGCGTTCAATTAATTAGATTATAAACGAAGCACAAGTGCTGGCAGCAATTAGTTTCCAAGGTGTACAAATGCATCTCAAAGTACGCACCATTACATTTTGCAATTAATTTCAGCGTGCAGTGTTTACTCTTTTGTTTACTTGGTCCGGTTCAGGCTATTCTTGTTAGAAAGTGAAACCCACTGCAATGCATGAAGTTCACGCTCGTTTCCCAGACTCGTACTTAATACATTTTTTTTAGCAGATAAATAATAACGCTCTGCCTCAAAGAGCTAAAGTTTTGAAATAGTGAGAGAACTAAAATAGGGTTTTAAGTTCAAATCACGAATTTGAAATTGATATCGCATTAGAGTCATGAATTTTTTATAAATATGGGCTAAAGCCCATTAAAACACAGTAAAGTATAGATAACAGAGACTCTGAACGTCTCTTTTATATCGACTAAATACATTTTATCTGATGCTTTGGTTTTGAAGAGCGTCGCCGTCAAATTTTTAACGAAATATTTGAAATAAGATTGTAGAGCTCGCAAAAAATAGTTAGCTTGGTGCTTTTGTTGGTTACTCACCAGTTTCGTTCCTTTCTCCATTTTTGGAGTGTTTTTGAGTTTTTTTGGAGTGATCAACGGATAAAAAAAAGACTTTGCTTGCAATCACTTTGAAATTTTGACAGTTCACTTAGTTTGTGACTTGTCTCTATCATTTTTGGTTCTTGATTGTAACTGTATTTCGTGACAAACGCGTAATAAGGGTCGTCATACTAACATGTTCTTACACTCTTTCACTTTTACTATTTCCAAAACCCAGATATCCGCACCGGAGAATCCAATATGCAACATATGAGGACATAAAAAAATTATTGATCTGATGGCTCTCGGAAAATATGAAGGGAGAGCTAAATTAATCTAAGGCATTAAGGCATCCAATTTGTAGGAGACAATAAGGTTTTGTGAAGAAAATATGAAATTTTGATGATATAACGTTTAAAAACAGGCGCATTAATCGGTGTTCGCAATACATTGCCTTTTCCATTTCACACATAGTGTGTTTGTGTGTACTTGTAGAAAGTACTCGACACAAAAAAGTTCTAAGTTTTCATTTTGCCGGTGGACTGTTCCTTCCAACTTTACCCTTTTCATACGCATAAGTATTGAGATTGTTTCGAATTTTTCCAAGAATATTTCTTTCTGCTGTAGTGCAATCATATCACGCTCATCTCTACAAAAAATTAAAATTTGTACAACTTCTTCTCTTACTCCGCTGCACATAATCTCAAACGGCAGACAACTCGCTACCAAAAAACAAAAAAAAATTATTACCAAAAAAAATCCTTTCGCTCACATTTTTGGCACATGATGTATGAAATTTGCTTATTTCGAGTTGCCTGGGAATATCGGCGGTAGCGGAGTGAAAATGAAAGTTTTTGTTTTAATTAAAATTGTTTATATATTTTTGGGAAAAGTATTGCCGCTTATATGCATATATACATATGTGCTTAGATACAAATTTATCAGTATTATGGTGGATCCAAAAATTTTTTTTCGTTCAGTAAAAATATAGTTACATATTCCATCTTCCAAATTCAAAAATAACTTTGACATTTACTTTTCTCTCAGAGTTAAGCTTTAGTCAATGTTTTCAGGTGAAATATCCCTTTAGAAGGAAAAGAGGAGGAGGCGATTAATATAAACAAGGGGACATATCCCTTTAATCTGCGCTTATTTCCTGCCGTCTAACCTGAGATACTGACTAAATACTAAGATATGTTGAGCATGCATAATTTTAAGCTTCTTTTTTGTAATCGAGGGATATAAGAACGCTGGTGGGATAATTTTGCTGCCGTGGTTAAGAAGTATCAGATTTCATTTGCGAAGAATTATAACATTTGAAGCCGCTTATCAATTAACGAACTTTGCAAACTGGAAAAAGTAACTGAGTGTATGTTCTATTGTAGCTTTACATGTATTTTGTTTTTCTAACGAGTGTTCTTTTGTCATTGGCGTACATCATAGCGTAGCTATAATATACCATTTAAGGAAATCATACTTAATAATGCAGGTTTATTAGAGCTAGCATTAATATCAGATCCATCAGATCTATCGGTCTACCTTCACACCAATTGTGTACAAAAAGCTAACTGTGCAGAGTTCTACGTTTGATCGCATGTTATGTACATATATGAATCTTGAAAAAAAAAACAACTACATAAGGCTGACAACACTTGTCTGCTTGCAAAAGAGAACCTTAAGGCACATATATGTATCTATCTGTGTATATGTATATATTTAAAACATAAAAATCCTTTCCGAATTACGACTTATACTTACGAATTCACTCTGATATATTCCAAAAGTTCTTCCGCATTTTATGAGTCTTAATAAGACAAGCTGGTGGTGGCGGAGCTGGTGCTGTATAACGTAGCAAAAGTTGTCGACGTTGATTGAATATGGCAATTGGCGACATAAAAGCGTTACATAAATCCACATTGTGAATTTTATTGGCGGTTGCTATTATACGAGTCCAAGGATGCAATGACATGAAGTGGCATTAAAACGCTTATCAGAGAAATGCACCATAAATCTTGAAGAGAAAATATATGTGATAGCATTCGTATTTTTGTATATATATATATATGTAGGAATGAAATATTGAGTTCAATTTGCAATTCTGTTAAATTAAATTATTATTTTTTTTTTAGTAATCAGTGAACAAATACACAAATGTGCTTGTATAATATTTATTTTTTGTTACAAAAGTAAAAGCTCTGTGAAAGCTCTGTGAAAGCTCCTCTAACAAGTATAATTTATTTGTGCAGAGAATTAAGTCAATTAAATTTTATTACTTGTATAACTTTCTGGATAACTAAATTAATTTTCTACATAAATTCACGGAAATACACAAATATATAAATATCAAGAATTAATTAAATTATTTTCAAAGGGAACTCATATATCAAATGCGTATGTGCTCTATTATAAATATTTTAATCGTTCCAGCCTTTTTAATTTTGTGCTTTCATACTGCCAAGTAAGTCTCGGCCGCACTACTTTTTCATTTTTATTACCCAATATTAACAGAATATAAGTATTTCATAGCTCATCTCAACCACTCAGAGATACTTCCGACAATAAAAGCACACCCAAGTGCATTTAGTGTAAATCGAAAGCTTTATTGGGTCATTAAAATTCTTGTCAAGCGTCGTGAAGTTGTGGTAAGCAATTTGCCCCCACTTATACATGTTATCTCTATATTTATATTGGCACAGATTGCTTTCTCTCATTCCACTTTTTATTGAAGATATTTTAAAGGAGTAGTTTCTTTGAAATCGCGGTTTTAAATAGCATTTTTAATGACTGAATAGCGAAGTGTGTAGATTTGGTGCTTGATTTGTTGCTTGATTTGTTCATACAAGTAGTGTTATCGGCACTCTTCATCATCAAAGAGAGACAATTGCAGTTTTAAGCCGGAGGCCACATGTTATTAAGTTCTACCATGTGGGCTCCGGAGTCAATACATACAAATATATTGGGAAGCTTGGCAGCTGTATTCGTTTGACTCCATTGACTGTTGACAGTTTCTTTCTTTGCCGATTGAGGAAGAGAGAGCCATGACCAGAGGGTCTAAGTAAGTCTAATCAGATCACCTTCTGGTCACAAGGTCGGAAAACGGAATTGCCAAATTCATTCTAATTCTCATAAACAGTTAGCTGAAATTATATTTTCGGTTAATTATTCGGATAAAAAATTGTCACATAATTTAATTATCAGATCTTCAGACCTATCAGACATTTTCCTCTGTTTACAATGAGAGGTCTGCACTCGCAAATATATTTGAAAGATCTAAAAATAATATCAAATTTGGATTCGTCGCATTAGAAACCCTCATTATGAATTTTCAAAACAATTTCAACAAAATTATAAAATTTCGTTCAAAAACAAGAGGATAATGCTTAATCAAATATTTTGTTAGAACTAAATACAAATTCTACGAGAAGACAAGTTATTCAATGTTTACAAGCCGACATAAAATATGGCACACCCTGTACAGAGATAGAGGGATTGAGTAAGCAGAAAGTGAATGTCTTGGTTAAGTTTTTAGTCATTTAATATAAATCCAAAACTTATATACTCTTATACTCTTACTTATATACTCTTGACTCCTTTACATCTGGGGGGAAAAGCTAAAACCTCAATCTGGTACAGTACAAAACGGGACAATGTAGCCGGGGTAAATAAATATGACTTTAATATTATATTAGTATGAATCGGAGGAACGATATTTAGACTAATTTTTTTTTTCCTCCATTTGTCTTTTGGCTTTCCCTTTGAACTGGTTTTGTATTGAAAATAGACAAAAGTGGTGTTTTTGGTAATAGCCTAAAAAGTTTTAGGAAATAATGCCGATGCGATGGGGTTGGGGCTTTCTAGTTACGTAGACAGGATTGTCCCCTCCTGATCGACTGAAAAACTTCAATTGTATCAAAAATATTCACAAGTTTGATATTTTTACCAACCTCACCACGTTCTGTTCAATATATTGTAAATTGTTCGTTCATAAGAGCTAATACGCCTAACTCTTAATCTTTACTTATTAGAAATATGCAAGTAGTTACCCACTCGTATTGAATATTTCATACCAATTTCACGGAACGGATTGATTTTCCAGTGATTTGAACATGTGGCTGCAATGAAATGGCACGTAGCTCCCTACGATTGTGTTATTTAATTACTGAGTAGTTCGAGCTAGTTGGGAAAGCACACATAACGGATGGACGAGTGTGCCAGCACGTGGCGCAATATGCAAATAGCTTCCAAAGAAAGCATTAAAGAGACGACAATAATTTCATTAATTTTATTTATGTTTATATTTTAATGTGGCACACAGCTGATGTTACGGCATTTCGAATAGCTTGCGGCATTTTCATATTTACTGATGCATACGTGCAACAAATGAAAATATACTCAACTGTGTATGTGAGTATGTGCAAAGATGCCTTGTAGGAAATCTGTTCGCTTCATACTAGTTTTATTATAACTCCTCACTGCCGCACTTTTGTATGCAATTCGCCTGTGACTGTTGCTGGCAGGCGCAGAAGTTTCTAGTCGCGCGCTCAATATTGCTTTAAACGCTCACAGCTTGAAGTCAGCGAACTTTTCCGCAAGTGAGCATGTGAGCCGTTAGGTGTGAGTATGCGACAAAAAAAGCGAAATCAAATACACATTTCGTTAGTGAATGAAGGTTGTATTAGCAGAAAAGCAACAAAAATGCAACTACAAAAATGCTGCAGCTACCAATTACAGTCGCACTGGCGTGTGCGTGCTTTGAATTCACAAAAACAGGTGGTCATGTAGCACGCATTTAGGCGCACATCAGTAGTGCGCCATTGTGCCGATTGTGCCGATTGTTTGAGGTTGCGACGAAATAAATACGAACGCTAGCAATAATGCAGCTGCTATTTGCTCAACGACCGCTTTAAGTGTGGGTCATAAGTGTGGCTGCGATGGTGGCCAAAAAATAAATGATATTTATATAAACAAAAGGAGATCATGCATGCACATACGTGTTGGTTTTCACCTACTAAATATTATAATGAATACTTATGTCAGTTTGACGCATAAAATGCTGGCAGTTGGTTTGACCGTGCTTTTTTTTTGCGTTGTTTCTTTTTATGATGTGTGTGTACAGGTAATCTTAACCTTAATTTATTGGCATCACTTAAAGAGAAACGAACAAATAATGCAGAAAAACAACTTTTTTAACATACGTGCACTTAATAAGATAAAAAGCAATTAAGTATATATATTCTTTACCGAATAGGTCAGAAAGAAGTATTTGAACAGCTGGAAACCAAATTAAAATATTTTCAAATATAATCCGTTTTTAAATTTTTTTAACTTACATTTCTGTTTGATACTTATTAAAGCAGTGTGGTGTTTTGCATTGTATATATTAACAGTGGTAACACTTCTCAACTCTTATACAAAACGAATCGAACGCATTCCATTTGCATATTCCTAAAGAGTTTACAACGGGAAAGAAAATATTGGAATACACCCGACTTGACAGATTTGTTATTTACACAAACCACTTCCTTCGATCTAACATCTTCGGCAAGGTCAATGATTCTTTTTATAATATTGGAGTCAATATGCTATCTTTTTAGTTCAACTTTGCAAATTTGTAGGTTATCTTAAAGTAGGTTATATTAAAATTCGTAAGATATATACATTTTTTTCTAACGAAATGAATGAAAAAACATTTGTATGTTTTTAAAAATCTGATAGTAAAAATCTAAGTTACAAAATTAAAGTTACTTCCGTATTTCAAAGGTTCGGTTCGGACCGAATTTTCGGACCTTGCTACACCCCAAAAATATATATACGTCTGTTTTTGTATCCATAAATATTCTAACAATAAACTAATTTGGTTGTATATTGACATTAAAGGATTTTTCGGCCATTAGTTTCGAAAAAAAAATGGATTTATTTAAGTTAATGAGTATTCACCCAAGTATGTCTGTATACTAACCTTTGTACATATTGTACAAAAAAACTTGTGATGCCCATAAATCATCTCGTACTCACCATTACACATTACATATTTTGGCAAAATTTCATATTTCCATTGGTTAGCTTACTGCATTAAAAAGGGGCAACATTTCACCGAGCAGCTGCTCACTAGCTCATTTAGGGCAGATATACATATCCTTATTTTTTTGGTTATCCAACACGGAAGTGAAAATGCGACTATCAGTTGCGTACATTAAAGGTTATACGTAACCATGTATGTGTTAAAAACACACAGTTTTTATACTCTCGCAACATGTTGCTACAGAGTATATAAGTTTTGTTCACCTAACGGTTGTTTGTAACACCTAGAACTAATCGAGCTAGATATAGACATATATATATATAAATGATTGGGATGAAAAGACGAGTTGAAATGCAAGTGACTGTCTATCCGTCCGTCCGTCCGCCTGTGCAAGCGATAACTTGAGTAAAAATTAAGATATTGAGATGAAACTTGGTACACGTATTCTTTGCCACCGTGAGACGGTTGGTGTTGCATATGAGCATAATTGAACATCTGCCACGCCCTCAAAATGCCATTAATCGAAAACAGATAAAGTGCTATAACTAAGCAGCAAATTAAGATGTGAACGTGTTATTTGGTATAAAGGATCCTAGTAGGGTGGGTCATCTGTGAGCAGAATTTTTGTAAAAGTGGGTATGGCTCCGCCCCCAATAGGTTTAATATACATATCTTGGAAACCGTTACAGCCATATCAATCAAACTTGCTTCGACTAAGTTTTGCTAGCATCTCTTCATATGCTGAGAAAATAAGTAAAATCGTATAATAACCACGCTCACCTCCCCTGCAAAAGTTATGTTGAAAACTACTAAATGTGCCAGCACCTGAAAGCATATCCTCGCTTCTGATCCTTGTACATTGCGAGAGTATAAAATGTTCGGTTACACCCGAACTTAGCCATTTCTTACTTGTTCTTTCCTTATTTTCCTTCTCGAGCGCCTGAATGTCACAACTGAGAACGTGGAAACCACCGAATGCGTTTGTAGTGGGAAAGTCTACGTGCATGTGATTTACTCAATAGTCATGGGAAATGTAAGAACATAACAGAGAACCTATTACACTTTTCATTACCGTTATGAAGGTAAGCTGGCACAGCTGAAGACAAGCAAAATGGGGGTATATGCGAACGGCACGCGTCCAGTACAGGCTGAAGCGGAAGCGACTGTTTTGCTTCACTTTTCATTTTTGCATTAGTAGTAAATTAGTTGAAGCGGGTTTTTTATTACTTTCGCTCCATTTCCAGGTTCCGCACATATACGCATACGGCGGCGAACTAGCACTACACCGAAGCAGAATGAGAAAATAATAAATGCGCAATAAAAAACATCCAGCCTCCACTACACAGTGGCACATAGTAGTAGTGCGCATAGAAGGACGCACAGCCTCGTTTCGCTTTTATGCTTACACTTTGGTCTACATGCTTTGCTTGTTTTCTATGCCTAGAATTAACTGTGCGGTCATAAAATCTGGTCGAATGTCTACGCCACTTTAAAGACCCAAATATTTTAAAAGCGAATAAAATTTTCCAGCGCGAACATAATCATCACAGACCGTATTTCATTAACACTTGGGTCCAGCGAGCGGCGAAAAATACGACTCCATGGCCAATAAGCCCTCATAAAAGTCAGCAACATAATATGGGCGAATAAAAGATGAAGGCAAAATGAAAATGAAGAAATGAATTAGAATTAGTACGCCAGGAAGTGTCCGGAATAGTAAAACAACAACAGCAACTATGCAATGTAATAAATATCAAAATTCAAAAATACCGCGGTATGAGTTATCGCAAAGGTGATTCCTTCAGTTGGCGCTTCGAAGTGCTCATATATTTTTAGACATTTTCGACAAAACACTTTTGGTATGGTTGGTGGGCGCAATGGCAGAAATTGAAGAAAATAATTAAAACCTACATGCTACAAATTTATTTTTCAAATTTATCTGCGTAATTTTATTGGGTATGAGAAATATTTATAAAATTTGTAATTAGATTGTGTTCTGAGAAATTGCTCACGCGGAATTTGAATATTCGGTGGCTTTAATTATGCAAGCAAACAAGCTTCTTTTTAAGATAATCAAGTGTATTCGGATGTGAGTAATTTAGGATTTCTCATAGTCAAATTCTTTCTAGTTTTCTTTTTAATTTTTACAAGTGAACTATGAAATTGAGAAATGTGAAAAATATACTGACATTTGTTCTATAACTTTATACATATATTTATATAACTATATAAGATAGATTTAATGTAGGCTCCATATAGATTTTTTCAATTGCATCAGATATTGAAATTACCATTACCATTTAGATATTTGTTTAGCCATTTAGAGCCATTCCTAATGACAAATACAGTCAAAAGGGAATGATTGAAACAAAACAAATTGTTTATAGGAAACGTAAGTCTTCATTCAAATGTCAAAGACAACTTTAGCGACTTAAGAAAAAGAACCTTAATCAGCTGGCTTGGAAGCTAGAGCGCCAAAAACATTTTTATTTAATAAAATTTAAATAAATGTTAGAAAAATTTTGCATGATGAAACTGAAAATAAAAACTTATCCACCATAAAAGATTTCAAACAATTCTCAAACCGTTTGCAAAACCGCTCTGTCAAAGCGTTGAAAAATTAGCCGAGAAAATATTGTTATATTTTTGAGTGCAGAGAGCAATCAGTGAGCTCCAGCTGTTGGCTTTTAGAAGCATAAAAATTTAAGTTGATTTTCATGCGGGATTCATGCGCATAAATAAAGATTATACCGCAGCACACTTGTCAAACCCACTTGCAAAAGAGAGTAGCGCCTGAATCCAAGCGTCCAAATGCATTTGCAACACAATGACTTCACGTACGTGCACACCCGAACACGCGCAAGTAGGCATTCAAATTGATATTAATAGAGTAGTGCATGAGAACTTGCACACTTGGAGACTCAAGCGCATATGAGTGGGCTTTGCAAAAGCACAACGCAACAACAAAAAGTTCAACAAATAAATAAACAGAGCAAAATGAAATTCAAATGCCAATGCATTCAAGCAGAGTGTCCTCATGCACACTTCCGCTGCTGTACTTGCACCGCATTTCAACTTACGTGTTATTAGCTTGCAGCTCTAGTCCACTAGAGTGCTTCCCACAAAAATGCCAAGATATATTTTACGTTCACTCACAACTATGTATAGTGAAAGTATATGCATAGTGAAAATGGTCTGCAAACGACATTTTTAAAGTCCAAACATATACATAGTTGAGTGTATGTATGTGTGGCTGCATAAAGTGTTGAGAAAGTAGTTCAGAAATATCAGGAAACAAAAGTAATTTTTTCAAGTAGCGGGCCCGAAGAAAGGTTGCACATTAGACACCGGAGGACTTGTTTTGGAATTATGTCTGAATTTGTTACATTTTACTAAAAAATAGCTAGATAGATCAACAGTGTTTAAATCTATTCCAACGTTTAGAAAATAAAAGAGTTTAAAGCTGTTAAGTCTATATATACTTAAACTATTCAGTGCGAACCTGCCGCATTTCAACTTGCCGCTCGATTTGAAGATTATTTCTAATAATCTTTAAGGCATGGCTCGGCTTATTTTTGATTCAAATAGCAGGTGATGGTCTTAGCTAGACCATGGCAGATATGTCTACGTAATAGGAATGGACTGGAGTTTGCAATCAGCTCAAGCTCTAGACCTCGGCAACATTCTACAAAAGTATTTATTAATTTTTTAAGTCCGTAAAATAAAATTAAAGCGATTGTGATGAGTTATGAGAACAGAAAAAATATGAAATAGGTCACTAGAGCGGTAAATATTTAATACAAGTTTAAAGTGAACTTTTATTATTAGTTTGGAATACTATAACGTTTTAGTAAGGTAAATTTTTGTTTAAATTATTATGAGAGGAGATATTTTAAATAAATAATTTCATTCGAAACGGCTGCTCTTAAACACATTGTCCAGTTCACTTATACAGGCGAAAGACGTTTGGCTTTTAAAAATAGTGGTTTCCGCATCGAAAATGATATTTAGTGGGATCGTTTTATAATTACTGGTTATATATGAAGTTCTTTATACAGTTATATTTTATTCTTAAAGGATATCATCAGCCCTGAACCTGCCCACGTGAAATGCACTTTTTATACAATCGATTCAAGAGTATTCCTTTCCATGAGAATTTTCACACATTTTCTTTAGAATGCTATTTTCAATGAAATAATAACCTGTCCGCCACATGGTGTAATACCACTTTATCCATAATGAATTATGAGTCTGTGTGGGGACATTGCGCCACTTTTTTGCGTACGTTAATTGCAGAAAATATCAAGTGCTCTCAGCTAAATAATTTCAAATATTTTTCGGACGCATACAAACTAGGATTTTGCTGCGATGACGCATACAATGGATGCACAATTTCTTTTAGTGTCAAACTAAGAAAACAAGGCATCTTGTGAGTGAGAAGTTAATTGTGTGTTTATTTAGTAGATACAATGGTAGGTCACAGCAGCTCAAATTTAATGTGACAACATTGCTAGCTTTGGAAAGAAAACGGAATTAAATGTGGCGTCACCCATATGGGCGTGGGGTGTATCTTGCATTTGTAGAGTTGCTGTTTTGAAAAAGCGCCTAAAGATGTTTCTACGAACTTTCTTGTATAGACATATGTAGATAGAAATGAACTAAAGCTACTCTCACAATTGACATTCAACCAACTAGGTAAATAATGTTATATTTTAAGTTTCACTTATGAATTTCGTACAATTTCTGAGGCAGAGTTTCAAATAAAAGTAAGCTGAAACCTTCAGGCTACCAAAAAACCGAAACAGGAGAAAATGTTTTGATATATTTTTTGTGTTTAACTAAGCGCCGCAAGCGATTTTCGTTATTTTATTATCTTATATTGTTTTTGAAATATTTTTTATATATTTTTGCTTGCTTGCTGCTTATTTGCTCACTGAATTTAGAATAAACGCTTTTGTAAATAAAAACAAAAGCATTTATTTTACTAATAATTTACCATGCACATATATACAGCAATGTTGTGTGTACATGGCGTATACGTAACTTTGAAATGTAAACTGGAATTTATTTTTCGATTGAATATCTTGAAGTAAATGTAGCTAAAATTATTGAATTGTTCTCAAGCAATTTCAAAGCGGAGAAATAATCAATTCACCTTTCCCTGAAAGTATTGCCGGTGACGCCATTATTTTCAATAGGGACCAATGGAGAGGTTTTATAAAAGAAATTTTTACGGAAATTTATGATATTATTTGTGCTATTCTCACTTTTAGAACTATATTAAACTTTGCTATAGACTTTTTATAGCGTACCGGTCACATTTTACTTATATTTTGCATTTTTTGAACGAGCTAACTGCGTGCAGGCTCCTTTCTGGATATGCTGCGTGTACGTAATATGTTGGTAGAAATCCTAAAATCATTTAATTCTTAATATTATATATAAAAGTAAAGTTGTCTTATGTAATTGAACTATTTTTCCAAATATAAGTCCAATGTATTAATCAGTTATAGAGGCACTGTAATATGGAGAGTTGCTATTTTTTTTTAAATTTAATCCAATAAAACTGAAGAGACGATGGGTATGCACCAAATTAAAGTGGTTTAAGTTGGCTTATAGTTAGGTTAAATGTAGAATTTTTCAGATTGAAATTAGATTATAAGCTTGAAATTTTTTCAAATTCGTAAACAAAAATTATTTGAGAATAATTACAGTTAATAATCTTCTTGGTGAAGTTTCCACCTGTTCAGAAATTTTTGCCAAAAAAAATTTAAAAGGTAAGGTAAAAATGAATATAAAAGTAAAAAGGTGAACGAAAGATGTTTAACCATCTTTTTAGTACTACATAACTAATTAAATAGGTAAATATGTAAAATGTTACAACCTGTGCACCGAATGTTCTCTCTCATCGATGTGTTGAAACAATTTCAACCTAAAGATGTATGTAAAAAATGCACGAAGTAATAATATTACATCAGTACCCGTATCAGTTATCACCAGCCAATCATAATAGACTTAAAATATGAAAATTAAAGTAATTAATTAAGTGAATTAATTACTATTCACGACTATTTCACTATAATGAGTGAATATCTAATTAATTGTGAAGTATTTGTGTTGTATATGTTTATAATAGTAAAATTTTATGTGAGTTGAATTTTGGAAGGAAATTCTTTTTGCTTCATATTATAATAGCCACGCAGTTACTCAGACTTTAAATTAGGAAATCGAAAATGAATATACGTACGTTCATGTAGTTGATAATCATATGCTCAGATTTTATCTTTTATCTTATTCAGCTACATTTTATGCGGCAAACGTGGCAAATTTACTATCTTTTTTTTATTATCTCCTTTATATGGGCTTAAAGGGGTACACATTACATATAAATACATTGCATGTAAGTACTGAAGAGCGACTGAGATATGTGCATTCTTTACTTCTATGTAATCGAGAAAGACAAATGGTTACCCTGTACGAAAGTTTAACAATTTTATGGTGAATTTTTTATTGTATATTTTCTTTGGGTTTTTGTATGTATTTGTAATTTTAATGTATGTTTAATGTTATGTATTATAATTTTATTTTATTTTATAAAAATAATATAACATATATATAATATAATATAATATATATTGGGTTGTTCGGAAAGTCATTTCGTTTTTTCCCGCCAGAGGACTTAATTACGTTTTTTCGAAACTAACTTCACACTTAAGCCCCATAACCATTATATGTCATGAGAGCTGATATTGCAAGGCTTGTGTGTGAAAAAGTTCTATTAATTCTACCCAGTAGTTTTTGGTTGGTGCCTTTTTAAATATGGAGAGCAATAAGCAGCATTTTCGTCATATTTTACTTTTTAACTTCAGAAAAGGTAAAAATGCTGTCCAAGCGAGAAAAAAATTGACGGATGTGTATGGAGAAGGCGTGTTAACAGTACCCCAGTGCCAGAACTGGTTTGCAAAATTTCGATCCGGCAATTTTGATGTCGAAGATGCACCACGGTCTGGAAGGCCGGTCGAAGCTGACAAAGATGCGATAAAGGCATTAGTTGATGCAAATCGCCGAATCACCACACGAGAGATCGGTGAGAGGTTAAATTTGTCGAATTCAACTGTTTATGGCCATTTGAAAGGCATGGACTTAACCTCGAAGCTCGATGTGTGGGTGCCCCATGTCCTTACCGAGCGAAATTTGTGTCGTCGTGTTGACGCGTGTGATTCGCTCCTCAAACGTCTAGAAAATGATCCATTTTTGAAGCGGATTATTACTGGGGACGAAAAATGGGTTGTATACAACAATGTTAAACGCAAGAGGTCATGGAGCAGAAAAGATGAACCGGCTCAAAGCGTGTCAAAAGCCAACATTCACCAAAAAAAGGTGATGCTCTCCGTTTGGTGGGATGTCAAAGGAATCGTTTTTTTTGAGCTTTTGCCGGACAATACAACGATTAATTCAGAAGTCTATTGTCATCAGCTGGACAAATTGAATGATTCACTTAAAGAGAAGAGGCCCGAATTAATCAACAGGAAGGGTGTAGTGTTCCACCAGGATAATGCGAGACCTCACACAAGTTTGGTCACTCGCCAAAAACTTTTACAGCTTGAATGGGACGTACTGCAACATCCACCATATTCTCCAGATCTGGCGCCTTCCGACTACTATTTGTTCCGGTCCCTGCAAAATTTTTTGGATGGCAAAACCTTTACCTCAAATGAAGATGTCAAAAACCACCTGGACGAGTTTTTTGCCAGCAAGGACCAAAACTTTTATGAGAGGGGAATTATGTTACTGCCAGAAAGATGGCAAAAGGTGTTGGACCAGAATGGCCAATATATAATTTAATAAAATATTTATTCATTATACGAAAACTGTCTTTCATGTTCCCCAAAAAAAAACGAAATGACTTTCCGAACAACCCAATATATGGAAATACAAATAAGCTGATAAGACCCGAAAATGGCGGACTATGAAAAGCATGCGTGGTTGCGGCAAAGTAAAGTTTTCGACTAGCATTACGTCAATTTTATGAATTTATCTGTAGATGCTTTTAAATATTTCATTTTACTAAAACTTTCAACATCTTCTTAGTAGCTTATACACTCTAAACAATTAAAATTAATAGTATTATCTGACAAACTTGTTAACTTTTCTTCATAAAAGTATTTACTCAGCTTTCCAAATGCTTTCAAATGTATAAATTACTCTTTTTATATATAAGTTCTACCTAAATATATATACAGGAAAGTATGTCAACCTGTTTTCCTCTCCGCGTTCTCTTCGGTGACTTCACTTCCTTAAGTAGGAGTAATAGCATTAATAGGTAAAAGTTTAGACCAAGGATTTTAGATCAAATATTAGATCATGATATATATGGTTCGAAATGAAAAGGAGAAGGAAAGGGCAGCGAAAATCTGAACAACTTCGTTAACTTTTGGAATTTGGAATTGGCCAGTTGTCAGAGGCACTATTCGTGCATGCTTCGTTATATTTTCTGTTGAAAAATCAAATAAGATAATGGAATTCACAATGTCTTGTAAAAAAAAAGTAGGGGTGGAAGTTATCCGATTTTTTACTGTTTTTAAGCCCGCATTGATGGGTATTTTTATACTTAGGAATAATAGGTAAGATAGGAATGATGGATTGGTAGAATTGGTGAAATGCTTTATGATTTAGAAAATGTGCAAAATCGTTAGAGATTCTCGGGTTTGAAGAATATCGTTACAATGGGAGTTATAAAGCATCACATCACCACAATGAAAAGCCATCAAAAATGTTTTGTCAGTAGCTTGTTCAGCTTAAAAACCTATGTTAAAATGACAAAAACAAAAGCAACAAATTGTTGCCGTGCACAATTCTCTTACTTGATGAAAAGCTCATAGCTGTTAGAGATGATTACGTGCCGTCTACCAATTTATTTATTTGCCGAAAGACTTTGGCGACGTCTGTTTAACTATTGTGGTATTTTCCAACTGCAACAATAATTTACGCATGCAGCAGGCTCCAGAGGCTATGAGGCAACCATGCGGAGTTACTAGAATTACAATTTTCAAGCCATGGAATTTCTGCTGTGTACATAAAAGAATTCTGAGAAGGATGAGCATGTTAACGTCGTTGCACTGCTTGAAAAGTGGATGACAAGTGAAGATTTTCACAAAAGAAAGACATAGGCTTGTAGGCGCCTTTTAAAAATTAACAACGACCAAAAGAAAGAGTCACAAGAAACGAGGACGAGCGCGCGATGTGACGAAGGACATGTATCACTTCGTATTTGTTGTTCTTTAGCAACCAACCGCTGTGGTGAAAGGCTGGTTGTATACAATTACCAAATGTAGCGGCAATTTTCATTAAGACACTTTGTTTGGTTTCCCCTCACGTACATATGTTTGTTTTTCTTTTTGATGTTAGAAGTCCTCCATTCTGTAGAGCAATGGTGTTGAAAGATTAGGTGGTTAGGGTATTATAAGAGTTTTTGTCCCCTATGCCAGCTTTGTTGCTTTTGCGGTTAGTAGGCGGTTTGAGTTGGTGAGTTATCTTTTTGACAGACGGTTGTCATTCAATATAAGCGCACATTTGTTCTAAGAAATGCACAGGTTCGCATTATCAAGGGAGTTGTACTTCGAGGGCCTGTAGACCCATGATAATATATGTGTAAATGTTATAACAAAGTGAATTCTACCAACACAGTGGTTAGTATACGGAATAAGAGAGAGTAGGGTAGAGTGGTAGACATGAAAGCACATCAAGATTTCAGTAAATCCTTGAGCGAAAGTGAAGAGTAAGAGGATTAAAATAGTAAGTCTAACAACATTGCTCTGTAACTTCAGAGAGGTTGATTCACATGTAGTTTGTGTGGTTTTCTAAACATAAACTATTTCACAAATTAAATTTTTGATAGTCAACATTATGTTAGGTATAGGTTTTTGAAAAGTTTATGGACCCTAGTGGCTGATGCCTATAACAGGCTCAATACCTAAACATGAAACTGGTAACAAGTGACCTTTCATGGCCGGTCTAAAGAGGGTTCCGATGAAATGTGTCAACTATAAGGAACTTCTCACATTTGCAACTAGGTATATTACGAAATATTTGCTGTTATGATAACGAAGACTCATTTCAACTAAGTAAAAAGATGCCGCTTTAGCGGTAAAGCTCTTTGATAAATTCCCTCACTCCAAGATAATCTGCTGGAATTAAGACTGGCAGAATAAGGCCCAATGTGTATTAAAGCTAAATTATACTTTATTTCACTTGGTTTTAGCAATGTTGTTAACTTGTGCGGGTGAAATGTGAAATCACGCAGCTGCTTCACTTTGTTTCCCACAGTCGTATATGCAAACAAGGCACCTCCCAGAAGGCAGTTGAATTTACCCCTCTGTTTACGCATCCGATTTATTTTCGCTTTCCGCTAGAAAACCAAAAATGAGTTTTCTTTTCGTTGCCACGTTTTGACTTTTGTTTGCGACAATATGCTGCCCTGCCACTTGTGGCAAAGGGCGATCCCCAGCGTACTTCACAACGTGCATGGTTACTGCTAAAGGCAGTTCTCATAATGTTCTTCAATGTCATGGCTGTGTTCACACATCAAAACAGACACATACAGTCATAAAACTAATGACAGACTGTTGAGCTGACGAGCTGACTAGCTGGCGTGGTGACGAATGAGTAAGTGACTCTATATTGATATTTCTGATTAAGACATGGCAACGTTTTTTTCTGCGCTTGACTAGTGGCGAGTGGATTTTATGGTTTTGACACATCAGTTAAATAAAAACATTCGTTGCGCGCTAAACGCCAGTTATAAAATATGATTTCTTTTATTCCACACACTTCAAAGAGCACCGATGTTTTCCTGTAGGTATACAATATACAATTCTCTTGACAATTCTAAGAAAATACAGAGGAACAAATTAAGTTTCAGTTTAAGCACCTTAAATACTTTTTCTTAATTTCTGTGAAAAAATATAAATTCTCTTAAAGAGAAAGAGCGTAGGTGAACTAGGAAGAAAGGCATAACAGATGCGAGCGGAAATGCTTTTGTAAAATAATGAAATAATGAAACATTGTAGAGACATAATGTTTGACAATAATTGTTGACATAAAATTTGACGGTTAAATCTTCGATAGTTTTTCGATAGATAGAAATTTGGCACTTGGCTCTCGCCTTTGATCTCTGAGCACACTGTTGAACAAAGAGTCAAAGTTCCTAAAGTGGAGGGCTTCAAAATAATGTTTCTGGGGACCGATAAGCAGATAGTGCCGACGACTTTTACACTTCGGCAAATTTATTTGAGTAATATTCTCTGCCGCTGCAACAACAATAACAATACATTGACAACGGAGTGTACGGCATATAATGAAGTATATGAACGTAAGACAACAACAACATATATTGTTCACTGAATTCACACACAATAATTGCGGCGACTAAGGCACCTCAGATGTCGGCAACGCGATGTCTGATTCTGCAGTTCATAGAGTACTCTTTGAGTTAACTGCTGATGTTAGCAGAACAAGTAGAAAATTTCTTCTGCGTATGACTCATGAGTAATCATTGATAAGAATTCATTGAAAATTATGATCAAGCGAAGAATATCATTTGAAGACTTAAGTTTCTACGAATTTTGACATTTTTCAAAGCAAACCCTCAGTAAATTTGTTATGCATATATCACAAATATAAATTGTACGTCCTTTTAATACCGTTAATTACTTCGTCTTAAAAGGTATGCGTGTGCTCTGTATTGGAATAAAAAAAAGCTGACCTTTTCAATTCGATCTTGTTCTATATGTGCATATTGTTGTTTCGTGTGTTCTTTTATACGAAAAGCTGAGTAAAATTTTATTATCAAAATTTTTCATATTTGAACTGTTTTTCATAGTTTTTGATACCACAATATATATAGCATATTATGCAATATTCAAAAGAAAAAAACTTGACTTTATTGACTGCATCCAATAATTTTTAAAAACAAAAGCCTTTTCAAAATGACCGCCACTGGTGGCAAGCAGTTGACTTAACTCCTGGCTTTTTTTTACAACTTTCATTTGTCCTTCTTCCGTTTGTCCAACTTCCAATCCATACATAGTTGTCAATAATACGCATATTCTGAATTTGTGTATGTGTACAGTGTATATCCAAAGAAAAATATAATGGCCATGTGGGCCGGACATTACGCACTGGTTAAGTGCTCGACAATTATGGGTCTTAAACTATTATATTGCAATACTTAACTCACATATGAGTACATGTGTTAACTATGTGTATGTGTGTTTATAAACACTTTTGTGGGGGCAGGCAGGCGCTTGTGCCCAATATCTCTGCGATAAAATTCATTGCAGCGGTTATTAAAGAAGAAGGTTAATTAATATAAAACACACATAAATGTGCTATGCAGTGCGTACACTCACATAACGCGGTCGCGGTAATGAGTTGCTTAAATGCTTCATTGTTGCCAATTTGCTTTTAAATCCGAATTAAAGCATTGACGCTGGTGAAGGCAATAACAATTGCAAACTAACGAATAAGAAGGAGATTAGTAAAAAAAGAAGGGATCATAAAATGTATGAATATGTTGTTTATATATTCATGGTATATTTTATGGTGTATTAAATGGTAAGTATTGTATGTTTTAAATAAACATTCACAAATAAGCCTACACACATACACAAATAATTACATGTCAGCGTATGGTGCAAAGTTTTTATGGCATTATTGACATTTTTTATACAGCAGCATAATAAGTATTTTGTCGCCATGATTTAATATTCAATTTTAATACTTGTGAACAAGTATAATAAAAATATAAAAGTAAAAAAATAAGAAATAAGAAAAAAGAAAAAATCAATAAAAATCATAGAACCAAAAGGTATAAATTTTTAAATTAAAATTTCCATTAAATCAATTTTGATCGGCTTAACTGTTAAACGTGTGGCCCTCAATTTAATAAAGGGTTCTAAAGGGGCTAAAAGATGTGAAATCAATTTATGCGAGCCGCTCGTGCGTATGAGTAACATGAAAAGCATACACAAACCACGTACAACATACTAACAAGAGCAACAAAAAATGCAAATACGCTCTTACATACATATTATATATATATACCAGTATGTAGTTAGTATAAAAGGGACTGTAATAACTTAAATAGCCCTGACAAAATCGGTATCATGCTCAGCGCGTTTGGGGCACGCATTGACAAAGAAGTTCTTCTCTTTCTACAGTTGAACTGTTTCACTGCTTATCAATAACCGTTTACGCACAGTTGCATTTTAATGGACTTGTGACAGTAAATACCCTGCCTTTAGATGAATAATTTATGATGTTTGTGTCCTCAATTTTAACAACGAACCATATCAAAGTCTCTATTCGATATTCACTCTACATATATGTTTGTATTTTGTAATAAATATCGTCTTTTGTTGTTGACGTGAATTATGAGTTGAAATCAATTTGAAATATTTATTATGTTGAGCAGCATAAAACTGTGAAGGAACTTGGTTACTGAGATATTCTTTTTATTAATTTTTATACTTTCGCTTTTATACTTTTGTTTACCTGACGATTGTATGTAACACCCAAACCTAATCAAGAAAGATACTGAGTTATATAAATGATCAGGATGACGAGACTAGCTGAATTCCGGATGAATGATCGCCTGTGCAAGCGATAATTTAAGTCAAAAATAGGATACACCTTCATGTGTTCCTTTGCACTATAAGAACGTTGGTATTGCAGATGGGCGTAATCGGACTATTGCCACACCCACAAATTGCCGCTAAGCGGATACCTAAAAGGTGTTACAACTAAGCTGTAAATTAAGATACAAAAATGTAATTTGGTACAGGACATCGCAATAGGGAGGGGCAACTGTGGTTTAAAACCTTTTAAAAAGTGGGTGTGGCCTCGCCCTTTGATGAATTTAATATTTGAGGACAAATCCTCCCCAAAACAGTTTAAAAATAGGTGAAATCGGATAATAACCACGCCCTCTCCCACTAAACCACTAAGGGTACGATAATTGGTTAAAGAAACTTGTCAAAATAATTAGTTTTCACAATAAAGTTGATACAATAATGATGGCACAGGTGTGGCACCGCCCACAATGAGGTGAAATTTTGTATCACAGGAACAACTTCGCCAATTCTGACCAAAGTTGTTGCATAAAATCATCCTGACATCCCCTTGATGTAGGGTGAAAAAGAGCGAAGTCAACCTATAATCACGCCCACTTTCCTAATAACGCAATTTTAAATTCGATTTTACCCTTTCCTTTTTCCAGTATCTCAAGCATCTCAAGCATGAAAGCATCGGAATAAAATTTTGTACAAAATGTGCCTTCCTGATACGTCGCCTCACGCCTTAAAATGGTCGAAATCAGAATATACCTTTTCAAGTCCTCAGATACCGAATTTGTAGACACAGTACCTATGGATGAATTTTTACAGAAAACATTGCTCAATATGAGAGACATATAATTGAAGTTCAGAGGAAATCTTTGTCTGATAGTATTTTACAATTCTATTAAAAATGTGAAAAAATTTGCTTAATAGTTCCCCTACCTCCAATATAATTCATATAAAGATTTTCGAATTTCCGATTAACTTTCTACCATGTATATTGCTCAATCTGCGAGGTATCTTAATGAAACCCAGAGAGCGTCTTTTTCTAGTAATAATATGGCGTGATGCCAAAATGGATAAAATCAGATCAATACTATTCCTAGCTTCTATATACGAATTTTAAACTTTCGGTTGACTTTATACTGTACACATCGGTCAATATATAAACCATCGTAGCAAAAATAAGTGAACGTATTATCTTGGATATTCTGTTTCTGATAAGTTGATGTGGAAAATGTGTGAAACCGGTCTACGAATTACTTTATGCGGAACAAATCGGTAAAATTTTGAATTATCATAATAGGGCAAGATAAATTGAGAGAGTATCAAATGATCAGTTACATCCGAACTTAGCACTTCCTTACTTATTTTTTTTTTCTAGAATGAAAAGCGATGCAAAATTTTAAAGATTTAAAGAAGCCTTCATCCCCGTTAATCTTTAGTATGCTTCCTGCTTTTGTCATCTACCGACATATGACAGCATAATCCGACCCCATATAATCCATTTTTTAAATGATAATTGCCCTTAGTATTTGATTAATGATGTTTACTCTGCGCTTTTTAACACATTCTTGTACAAATAAAATCCGAAAAAATTAATAATTATGTATTAGAAGCACGTAGGAATTGAAGTTTTTGAACAAACATGTGTGAGCGCATACAATGAATCCATGGGAAGATGATATAATATTATGCTTTACTATTAAATTCACGCTTTTTGACTCCATCGATTAGATCTCGATAATAAATTATTTAGCTGTCAAAGTTGCGTGTTATTGCTTTGTTGCTCATTTACTTTTTTATATACAGTCTTTGAAACGATAGTTCATATGTTTCTTATACCAACATTGAATCGTAATTGTAAGTGGTTTCTGTAGTAAATCAAAACAAGCAGAAGTAGCAATGTGTGGTTTTCTCAAAAATATTTCAGATGAATATTGGAACTATATACTATATAGTATATTATTGTAGTTAAGCATTGCGATTCTTGACCGGATTTTGCAGTATTATTAGTTAAATTTAAAACTGTATAGCGATATGATACTTCGTAATATGTGGCATTGGGCAATATCAACTCCGAAAGTACACTGAAAATGGCAAAACTGAATTTTTATTCAACATAGTTGTCATTGAGAGCGTTACACCGATTATGGCGATTTTCCAACTTTTTGATAGCAGTTTCGCAGTTTCGCAGTTTCGCATTTTTACATTTTTATCAATTTATCTTTGCTTTCAAAATAGTGCTCAATTTCAACGACTTCCTTCCAGCGACGATTTTGAAATGTCAGAAGGTTTGGGAAATTTTGTTGCTGGCCAGATCCGGAGAACAAGATGTTTGCGAAATCAATTTCAACTCCGATTCATACAAGTTCATACAACACGACCAATTACCATGCGCAAATATATACCATGCACACACATATCTATTTTACTACATTTTATGGACATTCAAAATTATTTAGTGGATTTATCGGGTTCATAGTTTTCGGTACTCCGATTGAAAAATTTGTACACATTTCTTTTAAAGATTAGAACTAACTATACTACAGGTGGTTTCAGTTCAAATGGCACTGTCTCGCGGAAACAAAACTCACAAAATTGTAATTAGTTAAGCTTAAGTGAGTACAAGCAACACATTTAGTGAATTTAATTATATTTACATTTCCATTTAATCTGTTCCCATGCTTGTTAAGCAACAGTTAATAATATGTCTTCTTGAGATACAACTGATATGAGATTTTATATGGAGAGATAATGAAGTAGATATTGTGTGAAAGGAGCCAGCTTGGTGCTTAAGCGGCATTAGGAGAAAATGGATGAGTTAAATGCCTATAACAAGCCAAGTATTTGATTTTCCCTACGCATGAGGTGCAAAAATAATTTTATGAACCAGAAACTCGATTTCAAAAGCTTATAATATTGGATACTCTAAAATACTCAATATTCAGAGAAAACTCAAAAGTAGTTAAGAGCACTCAAAAGTTGTATTAACTCAAGGAAAACGTGTACTTAGTCTCGCTTCAAAAATACTTCTTAAATGATCTTTAAGTATATAATATTTCTAATATTTATGCATTACATTAGTTTATTGCACATATTTAATATATTCAAGGCTAATATTGCAATGTATAAATAAATTCATTTAATTCATTAATAAATGCATGTTTGCAAGGAAGATTATTCAACGAATACGCGTTACCATATATATTAATTAATTAATTAATTCAATTATTATTCGAACACAAATGCTTGGTCAAAATCAATGTCTGCACGTGAGCGTACACTTGACACAAATTTACGAGTAGGCTAATTGCCATTCAAGCGGTTGTAATTCCTATGCCAACTTTTGTTAGCAAGAAGCGAGAAACTTCGCAACGTACACACATACACATATAAATAGTGCTAAAAGAATTGCCATTTGTCTGCTTTCACTCAAACTTTTTGTTGCTGTCAGCCTGCGGTGTCTTGTAATAAAAACAAATAAACCATTGTTATAATGGAACCGAAGCTCTTCTAATATCATATATGAATTGATATTCGCGCGTTTCTGTTCGCTTTTGTAGTGTGAATGGGCAATCAAAAGTTTTTCGCTCAAAGCTTATATTTACAATTAAATAGTTCTCGAGAACTGGTGAAAGTAATTTATTTCTGCAAATAAAAGATGAAGCGAAGACACGTGGAAAAGGCAGACGGATTAAATTCACTGACACAGTATATGGAGAATGCAATAATCCTAATATAGAAATGTACACCAAAACTTTTTCGTAAATTTGAGCTTGAAATGTGATAAGTGCTTAGATTGTCTATGTGTTTATAATCCACATTGATATCACCGCAAACCGAAAAAGAATGTATGTAAGAGGGAACAATATTTACTCGAACGTTGTATTGCCGGGTTGCTAAGACAAGTGAACATTCATATTCGCATTCGCATTCGCACAATGACTCACTTGAATTACCGCTGAATGCTCTCGGCGGATTTGTTGAAGTGCTTATTAGCATCTAATTTAAGCAGTGCCTACGGTGCTTACCGCAACTTGTTTGCTGTCGTTTTTCGTACTTTTGGCGCAAAAAGTTTGCCAGAAAAATTGAGTGGAACTTGTACTTGTAGACCTTCTATACCATACTATACCATACTATACCATACTCGTATACAGTATGTAAATAAGTGAATTAGTGGAGTTTTGGCCTAGCTTTGATGAAGTACTGTTGTGTAATACTTTTTCGTGCAAATATGTTGACTTTGAGAAATAATAAAGAATTTTCTATTCTTCCACTTTATCTTCCGACTTTTTTCTGCATTCGACAACATATAACGAACTATAAAAGCGCCTAACTAAGATTAAGAGGGACTTATTGACTTAAATGGTCTCTTAGCGCTAACTACCTGTAATAAAAGATTGAGTTTGTCCATAAAATAAACCAGATTTGTAGTTTTTACTCTTATACGTAGTACATTGAGAAGTAACAATTGCAACCAGTTGCATTACTTTTTCGAAAGATCAAACTATATTAACAAAGAGTAGTTTCAGAAATATATAGAAAATTTTTGGTTAAAATATTACTCACTGAAAATTTTTCAGAAAAAGGCTACCAAATACAAACTGTTGTTGAAAAAATATGTTATATTGACTTGAAGATGGCAGAAAGAACTCTGTTATCAACACCTTTTGTAATATTAAAATATAAAATACTCCCCCTAAATCACTTAACTACTTCGACTTCATTACACATAGGAACCTGATATTAAATTTATAGTTATGCGAGGTCTTCTTAACAGCAAAAAAAGAACATTAATAAAACCTTTCATTCTTAATACAAGTATTTAAAATCTCATTATGTGTGTATATATACACACACACATATATATATATATATATACATGTACGCCTTTCCGTAGAAATAATCAGAATATTTCCTTATCTCCCTAAATCTCGTTAAGTATGAAAAATTTCTCTCATGCGTGCTAAAGTTTCACTGTTTTTTTTTTGTTGCTTGATGATTATTTGTGTCAACTGGATATTTACGGAATCTATATTGCGTTGATAGGATTATTAGCGTGCTTAAATAGAAGTTATTGTTTAATTTTGTTTTTTTTGTCTATTTTGTGCTTTTCACACTTTCATTGTGAACGTGTGTGAGCGCAAGTAGATAATATGTATGTACTATATGTACTTATATACATAGTTATAAAGGCTGTTGGAGAAAAGCTACTAGGTCATGCATGTCCAATTATTCACAGGCGGTATATGTATATTGCTTTAATATGCGTGACACAAGACAATACAAGACTTTAATATGCGTGAAGTTTTCGTTTTCCCCAAAAAAAAATTTTACATCAATAAACTTCCTCATCTATTTTTGTATTATTATATAATGTATTGTATTGCCTTGCTGTCCCATTGTAGAAATAATTACATACCTTAAATAACCAGAGTTAATTAAACATATTGTAATCAATGGAAGTAAGTTCAATTCAGGGTATTTGATAAAAGAGTTAACAAAATATTAGCAACAATTTAAAAGTAGCAACACTGGAAAAAAAAACAGACAAATGATTGCATTTCACGAGTAACTTCAGCAGCCAACTTTAGTAACTAATTGTATAAAGGAGTAATTTCGTCGTGTTGTCAAAAGTTTTGTCAATAACAAAAACAAATACACACATTTCATTGAATGTCTCTAAATGGCAAGCGAATACACAACTATCGGCATATGTGGAAATATTCAAATGTTTAATGTCTCTGGAAATGTAAGTCAATAAAATAAATTCTTGTGTCTATTAACGCCCATTTACGGTTGGAATTACATTATTTGCCAAAGTTTCACAACAAGAAATTCTGTACGGTCAAGTAATGTTTTCTTGCGATTACCAACTCATATAAAAACAACGAACATTTAAACTAAATGAATGTTGACCCTTATGTAGTGTTGGCAAATAACTTTCATTATACCGTATGTGCACGCACTTTTAAAGTAGACTGTATGTCTGAAAAGTTTTAGTAAATGCAGATAAGGCACATTAAGATGCAATGAAACTATAGTCTTAGGGCAATTTGAAGGGCGGAAGATTAAAACCGTTTAGTATAGTTCACACATGTTGGTATATGCTGACGATTCGAGGCATTTACCTAAGTACTGAACTTTTAGACACAGTATAAATCAGTATAAAATCTTCTTCTCACATTGGTTGTTTTGAGAATTTTTATGAGAAGTGCTTTATAGCAGTAATATGCTCGAACTAGTTATTACCAATTTATTTTTAATTAAAATGAAATTTTTTTTTGTAGTTATTTATAAAATCCCACCATAACACAATCACTTTGCTTGCAACTAGCTTTAATTATAAAATAATATTACAATACTTTTCTATCCACTCAAATATATGTATCTCGCACATATAATTATAACTTGCGATGCATAATTAGCTTCAGTCTCAATCAGTGTCCAAATTTTACGTCGTTTTTAACACACAGTCCCGCTTTTTAACACACAGTCCGTAGCTTACAGTCTGAAAGACAATTTCGACCGACGCAATGTTATTATTCGTTGCAAAATAGGAAGAAATATTAACAAAAAACAAAAAAAAAAATACAAAAGTACTATGAAATTCTATACATTTGAAAACTTCAGCTTCATTTCGTCAACAATTAAAATAATCGCTTCACTCCGCATATACCATGCCATACATTCACATGTTAGAGTTGCACAGATTACACACGCAGACAAATTGCCTCAAAAACCAATTTTGCAATTTTTCTTTTCGCGCAAAAGTATGAGTGTTCACAAAATTTGTTTGTGAACAGAGAAAAACAAAATTTTCTGTTGTGTTTTTGCTTTTCAAATATTTATATAAATACTCTTATGTATTTGAATATGTGTGCATAGATGTGAATAAATAATTGCTTTGGGATACACCCAAATACTAAAAAAGCTGCAGTTTGCAAAATTTTGAGCTTCAAAGCTTTGGTGAAATTTTTAGTTTTCCCAATATGCACACTCATGAATGCACACAAGTAATATGTAGTATTTGAAAAAAAGAGGAGAAGATTGCACAAACCTGATTTTACCTGATATTGGCCTGGACATCACTAATTTTTTGGTTTTAGCTGTTATGCAATTACCAAAACTTAGCTTGAGTGTCGATTTCAAAAAAGTCCTAGTGTTAGTTGATTCGCAATCATAAATAACAACAAAAGTTATCTTGTTTTGAAAAATGAAAACACCGTGTTTTGTAAAATATTTCTTTGATGTAATATTTTTTCTAGAAAACTGAGGTTCAGAAGCTTGCGATGAGCTCAAACACGCAAAAACTGTTTTTATTGAATTCTTTCTTTATAACAGAGTTGCAGCAGACTTTCAAGCACAAGGCGCCAACTAGATTGCTTGTCTTTGCTTTGTCGCAAGGTTACTTATACGCCATGGCAAACGATTATCTTATAAAATCAGTTTGGTAGGTACTCAGGCATCCTAAGGAGAGTGATCGAAATAAAATATATTAATAAAAATGATTTTTCAGTCAAACTAGTGGTAAAAAGTTTTATTCTTAATAAGAAAACAGCAAAAAAGACATGGTTAAAATAAAGCTTTGGATATAAGCTGCTTAAACTGATGAGAACAAAAAGAAATTGCATGGGAAATGTGTGCGTTGTCTGTATGTTTCAAAAAACTGCTTCGTTTATTAAATAAGTGAACAAAATCAAAATGAAAGTAAAAATTAAACAGAAATTGAGATGGGAGATGACTTATAAGCTAATAGTACACATACGCAGTTAATAAAATATATACAATAATTTAAGAAGGTGGCAACACTGGCAAAAATAGATCAAAAATTTTATTGGCTTTCGCAACCGACTTCAACAACTAATTATATAACACTTATTGGTTCATTTATGGGAAAGTATGAAAAAATGCATAATCTGGTGTTGGAAAGTATACGTAAACTTGTATTTGCATGAAAAACAGTCATGGAAAATCAACTCCAACAATTACCACGCAATCCCCATATTGCATTACAAAATATGTTCACACCAGTGTACACCGTTGCTTCTGTTGAAATAATTTCCATGTTCCGCGAAATTCTCATTTAATCTTATTCTGCAACTTCACTCACATAATTGTTGCTGCGTCTGTAACTACTTTGTAGTTCACACCTGCACCATCACCAACTTTGTTGCAAATAATCGCACAATATATTCTCCCGTTCGCTAAATGAAAATAATTAAAGCTGAGTCTTCCAACAGCAAATATCACCGCAGATAAGTTCCGCTTCGTTTCCACTCTGAAAATTTATCTCAGCTGTACACTCGTACTACTCGCAAGTGCGGTAATGTTTCTGTTGAACCTTGTAAATTTGCGAATGCAAATGTTGCGAATCGAATGCTTATTAGGGTGCATTTGTGGTGTTTTATGAAAAAAATTCTCTTTCTCTTCAATGAAGTTGTTCGAAACCTTGGTTGTGTAGATGCCACAATTTATATTATATAGGTGGAGAATTACTTGAACAATTCAGGATTCAGCTTTTTAGACATATTTTTGTATTTAGACGACCAATATATACATTTGTTTTCTGAAAGCATTTCGAGCCCCCCTAATGTATATTAATTGAGATGCACTCATACAAATACCTATGTGCAAATTGTGTTAGTAATAAAACAACGTTAGCTGTAATGCAATTTTGTTACTGCAGCTGATTTTCGGTTGCGGGAAATAATGGAATAGAATGTACCATTAAAAGCTGTGTTCAACCATGTTTCCATTGCCAGTACTACGGAAAAATATGCACAACATGGTATTGGTAGCAAGTGTAAAATAGGGGTGTGAAGAAAATATTTAAGTTGAACATTTGATTAACTCTTTTACTAGTCTCAGCTGTGCATTTAATCGGAGGAAACTTGTAGTTTAATGAAAAGTGAAAATTTAAAAATAAATTATGTGACATGTGAAAAGTAATATTTAAAGCAATATTCTGTATCCCAAGTATACGGATTAACAGTTTGAAATTTTGCTTTAAGGATCCGCGTATGCTAAAATAAAATGTGTTTTGAAATCGTTTTAAATGTGTGATATGAATTCGGATGCCTCTATGAACAGTATCTGAAGCAATGTTGGTTTTCAGAAAGGTTTGGACTATGAGTGGTAAATTTCAAGAAGTTTCAAAAAAATTGGCGTTTAAATAAAAAACATTAAGAAATCTTCAAAATCACGCTTTTTTTTAGATAAACTTAGTTTTTTTTTATTTGGATGTTAAGTTTTTACCAGTAACCTCTAAGAACTCATCTAGATGTAAGTTAGTTCCTACTTTTATGAAAATTCTATTATAAAAGGTGGCGAAGATGGGATATTGTTCAAGAAGCACTCGATTTGGTCTGAAATGAAGACGTTTTTAAAAAACCTTCCTCAGTTATTTGATCAAGTGGTCAACTGCAAATTCATCTGCTTCCAAATGAATCTTTTCATAGTTTTTGATTATATAAAAAAAACTCTAAAAACTGCTTTTGGAAATTGAACTCACTCCAGAGTCTAATATGAATAATTTTTCGACTGATTTGATTTTGTTTTTAAATTTGATGCTTCTTATTTCAAATCGACCGATTTCTTTTCCATTTACCATATATCTAACAACGTTGAATAATTATTGTAGGATTTTGGTTTTTATATTAATGATAATTTAGAGCTTTTGGACTTGAGCACTTGGGCTCAGCGCCATATGATAATTTTATTAGAAAGTCTGACTTTTTTCACATCTCAAAACATCTTGATAGAAGACCGAAGATATACAAACATAAGCTAAAATGAACTCTTCTAATAAATAATTGCAATTTTGTATTTGTCAAATATAGTTAAATTTGAATGAAGAAATGAAGGGTAAAAAGTATAGGAGCATATACAATAACATATAATTAAAGTTTAAAAAAAGGGTTGGAAGTGCGGTTATAGTTTTATTTCGTCGAATACTTCATACCACAGATATAAATTTCCCTCATTTGTAAAGATGTACATATATGTAATATGAGCGGCGTACTATTTGCATATCGCAACATTTCAAGTATTTCTGCACGAATTTCTTGTAATAAATGATGTATGGTGGATAGGGGTGCCAATCGGGGGCGATCACCGATGTATTTTTATTAGCATGCTTCCTTCGCACGAACTTCTTTCCAGCACACCGAAATTAGTAGAATTAGTGGAAACTGTGCACCCGCTTATGTGGATAAATACGCCGCCTACACACACACGTGTCAGAAGCGTACGCAAATAGCCAGGTCTGTTTCTAGCTGCCTGAAGGTAGTCAATAAGAACTATGCGATCGCAATCAGTGAATTTCGAGTGCCCACTTCGGCATTGCGGAAAGGTGTCGGTCATGAAAACAAACTTCTGCGTGCGAATACTAACTATAACTGGCACACCGAAAGACATTCCGTTGAATATTAAATGATGTCAGGCCATACACGCAAGTTGTTAAATTTACATAGATACATATGTATGGAAGTGTATGTGTGTACGTATGTGTGTGCTTATCGTTTTATTTGTCAGGAGGAAAAGATTCATACTGCAATGCGAAGGAAATGAGAGACTAGAGACTTTAAGACGACGGAACTGGTGATTTGTATGCATGAAATTATTTGCTTGCATCCGTAAATATTTACAAACAAACGCGCATACATTCGCATACAATCGTGCTATTGTATAAAACGCTGCGTATTTGAGCGCAATTCCTCAGTTAGCGTGCGAAAAATAATTTAATCAAGAAGTCTGCACTAACACCATAAAGGTGTCAGCGACTGTTGCTGCAGCGTACCCACACTTTTATTTACCGCTATCCCCACTAAAGTACCTGAAGTAAGGTGCACGTCTGCGCTGAGGTAACTTATTTATAACTCGGTGTTTAATAATATATTTTAGAAGGTGCTAAACGTTAATAATAAAGCGATTAATGTAAAAGCGCTTAAATCGGATGAAAGCCACACCGAAAGCTCGTGCTTGACTCACTCAATCACAAGCTAGATATGAGTTCCGTTAGGTGGGGTGGCACAACGGCACACGGAAACACCTGCGTGACTCACGCAAATCCAAAGCGTAACTTAAAATGTATCAATACATAGATATATAAGAGTCTACATGCGTGCATATATGTGAGTATGCATGTGTGTGTGTGTGTGTGTGTGTGCGTGTGATACGTATGTGGCGACGTAATGCTGTTGTGTTGATAATCAGAGCTTAGCAAATTGAGGATTGTACAGTAACACCGCTAATTCGATTTTCATAACAAAAAACAAAAAACAAATAAAAGTACAATACACAACAAAAATGGCACGAAAGCAATACATAAACAACATGAGACGTACACAGCGAACAGCGCAGCGAACAAGCGCTCGTCTTTGGTACTTAAATACTTGGGTGGGCGCTGTACTTGTAATTCAAGGACAGCTGATACGCACAACAAAAACAAAATCAAAATCTAATTCGGCTTGAACTTCCCTCATAACGACCGTTAGGCACTTGACGTTGCGTTGCTTGTCGCGGTGGTTTCAATAAAATCTAATCAAAATCGTTTTTCGCAATTTCAAAATTGTCAAAATTTAGAAAAATCTTTCGGTTAAACAGCCGCTACTCGGTTTTAATTAAATTTTGCACTTGTGGTCGAAAATTACATTCAATTCATGCATTTGCCTTGCTACATATTTATGTACTTCTGCATAGCTCCAAGCATATACATACATACTGTATATATATTATGTAATTATCATTAGAGTAGAATTTGTAGCAGGTTTGGCAGGTTTGGCCAAATGCTCGCCAAACCTGCTGCGAGAGACTGGAAAAGTGAATTGGTCTATTTGTCCCCGCAAAAGCTCATTATTAGGCTGGAAGTTGGCTAAGAACAAAGAGCCGCAGTATGCACTCATACAGACATATACACATGGCTGTGCAACGATGCGCATGCAACTTATGTAATTATTGTTATGTTTTGCTCACGTACATTTTCTCCTTCGTCTGTATGTGTGAGCATATTGAGCATATATGAGCCGTACAAGCCAATACATTAGTACCTCTCAAGAAAGAATTCGAATCTGCCAAACATGTTAAAGAAATACTTTAAACTTAAAGCAGATATTTTTAGATTAGAACCTAACCGAAATGTTTTGTATCAAGGCGGCCATAATGCCTCGTTTTTGAAGTCGCTAAGACAGGAATGACTCGATTTCATATTGCATTTATACTAAGGTAACAACAAAATATTGATAAATATCTACCCCGCACAAATCACGGGTTCGAAGAGGCCTTCAATATTCAAGAAAAAAATGGAGATTATTCTCGAAACTACTGCTCGAGCAATAAAGCATCTAAGGGATATTTCCTTAGAATTATAATACCATTTTTATCCAAACATTATATTTTCCTTTTTGGTAGCACAGACCAAATCTTGTTGTGATTGCGATCGTTATCGCATCGCAGTCTATCGCAGTGATCGACTAATCGGTGAAGAGAAACATTTTTAACTGCTATGATATATTCTAAATGTACAATAGGAGCTAGAATGTGAATGATGATCGTTTTTTTCACCGTTTTGTTCGTTCAACTCAACTTTTATTCAAGCCATTTGGCTTATTGCTCTTCCTAAAACATGTATTTTGTGCTGTAACCAAACCAAACTGTGTTCAAAACCGATGTTGTGAGCCAAAGGAAGTCAACAGCGTGGAAGAAGAATACCTGCTCCAAAATTCGAACTCCCTTTCTTTATTAAAAATTTTAGTTCTTACCTTGCAAGCCTGCGATGCTTTTCCCTGCACGGACTGTGCATACACTATATAATATGCACTCCCGCTGCCAATTTTGTACGCCCACTTACGTACATTGTGTTCTTTGCACACGTGTAAGCCCAGAAAAAAATATATTTTTTGGTTAACGGTAAACAAGCGAACAGTTACTTGCGCGCAAAATTGGTTTTCACAAAATTTCGTACACACACGTGCAATCTCCTTTTCGGCACGAGGGTAACTATTTACTTTTACAAAACACAAATTATTGAAAAGTTCAGAGGTTCTCGGAGAATTTTCTTAATACTTTTCAATGTGTTCATGCATATGTGATTGCATGAAATGAAAATTGTTGAAAACAAGGCTTTTTGGACGTCAGCAAAGTCATTACTTTGGATACGTTTTAAGTAGCAACCACAATAGCGCTTAAAACTGTTGCCATCGTTTCGCTTCCTTTGGTGCTTTGCTGTTTGCAATCTAATTTTACCAGACCATATTACACAATAAAAGTAAGTTGAGCACTACTATATACAAACAAAATTATTCACACAAAAGTATTCATTCACACAGACTGCTTAGGAATAAGAGCCACTGAAGAAAAGTTATTTAATCGTTCAACCCGTACCAGTAATTGGTTTGTAGTACCAAAATAATAGTTAATAATTATAATAAAAATTAGAAAACGTTTGATCAAAAGGCTTCAGAAATCTTGTAGAAGAGATCTTGATTGTTATCGTGTGATAAAAACGTTTTCATTCAAATTCCTTAAAAAGTGATTTTATTTACTATCAAGAACCAGTTTTTCATACCTATTGATATATGTTAATCGATCTAAATGCATCTACAGGATATACAAAATTTTCCTAATGACAATAGAAAAAGTGTAAACGAAATACCAGCTGTTTAGAAAAAAGTTTGTTATTATTTAAAGTGAATACTAAAATAATTTCAAAATATTTACATCTTATAATCATATTCATATCAACTTAATAAGCAGATACACATTTCATAAACACTAAATATTTGTAAAGCAATTATAATTTTAAACATTTATATAATGCATTTGGTATATTGTACTGCAAGTGCCAAGTTCCATCTTTACCAAGCTGCTTGGTCTTGCCTATGCACCTAAACATTTACATATTTATTTATATTATTTATTTAGCCAACTTTCCAAATGAAATTTCCAATGGATAATTTTGAGTGGAAAATTGCTGTGCTAATGAACGTGGCATTTGCAGGCAGTGGCTTATTGCACAACCAAAACTCAGTGAACATTGTGACAGTGTCAGCAAAATGCTTGATTCTCTTAAAAGTTGATGGAAATTTAATAGATTATGAATATGATATATATATAAAACTAAAATATGTATATATGAATTAAAAAATATATATTTCCAGCAATTGATATCAAATACTTTTCTTCTTCTTCTTATACATGGCTCCACTAATTGAGCAAAACCGACAAACATTGCATTAGAATTTAATTTAGTGTATTTGATATAACTCAAAAATCCCGAAGAAATCTATTAAACCTCATTCAAAAACCATTGCCATATAATCGTCTATTATTTACAACCAAAACTCCGGAGATAGTTCGATTTTCTATGTGGTAATTACGGTAAAGCACATCGCATAGCAATGTATAATCAGGTGTCAGGCAATCATGTTAATTTAGTGCTAATAATTCTGCGCGAGGAATGTGCGCATACAACCTCGGATGTTGTCTCGAAAATTCGGTGTTAAAATTTTTTATTCAACACATAAGTCGATGTAAATTAGTTTAGAACGTTAATGTTAAGTGGTTTATTAGACTTACTAATTACTTTGGTACGTTTGGGATTTGAACACATAAAAGTAAGGATACGAGTATATATTTGTATGATTGATGGCAAAAACTATAACTGTAAAAACATTTATATCCTCTATTACCATTGAGGAGCTCACCATTGATTACCATACATAAATGTTTTTATAGAATTACACTTATGCTCTACGCAATATATTGCTGAGTATAGAAATTGAAAATTCTTGAAAAAAATGATAATATACCATGGTTTGCTATATTATTACATTTTGATATATTCTTTTTATTTGATTTTGATACGAGTATATTATTTGATATATAATTTTTTCAAATGCAGTTTCTTGTATTTAAAGGCTTAGGCCAGTCTTGAGTACTCAAAGAAGGGCATCATTCTGACAATTTATTCAAAAAATATAAAAAAAAATTACATATTGACATTCTGATTCAAAATGGTGACCGATTTTTAAAATCACCCTTTTCAAGACTGCCACTACAAGCGACGGTGATTCTAGAAACTTGTGTTAATGGTAACACAAAAATGCAGTTTCGAGAAAAACGCGCTTAAAGTTTTACGTGCTTAAGCTGATTGATCCTAACGCTTCTGCACTACAACGGACAGAGAAGCAATTTTTTTCACTATTCCACTAACCGAATAATGCTTTTAGGACCCTAAAGTGTACTTTAAGCAAAAAAAACTTTGATATATTTGGAAAACCCTTGAAAATTTGTGGGAGGAAATTGAGGGAGATACTTAAAAATATAATTATATATATTTGGAAAACCCTTGAAAATTTGTGGCAGGAAATTGAGGGAGATACTTAAAAATATAATTTCCAAATTTTAACGGATCCAATATATTATATTTTGATAAAATTCTTGAGTGTAGCTATTGATTTACTATTTCTTTGACAAAAACACTTTTTCTATTTAATACATAAATTTGATATAAATATTTTTTTCCTTTTCGAAAAAGAATCTTAATTAAAAACAACAAACAATATCGCCATGACTATTTACACATTTATAAAAAATAACGCTAACTCTGCCAAATTAAGCATATTTTTCCAAGCATAGTTGCACCAAAAGCTACCTGTCAAGCCATAATGAGCCACAACGAACTTAATCCGACAATAAGTAGAAAACCCAAAAACAAAACAAGAGTGACGAAAATGAAATCATAAAAGTCATCCACACTTTATAGTAGATGATATCTCATATCTTTACTCATCGTTATTAACACTCGCATAATCGCGCCAGAGCAGTCCCTTCAAGGAATAATAAACTTTTTACACCAGTATTATACAACATGATTGCTTGCAACATGCTTATCATGATTGCCTAATATACTTACATACATAACGGCATGTAAATATGTCTGTTAAATGTAATTAAATTCAACACCATTACTTCATTAATTCGTATATTTCATAAATGATTTTATGCCTCTCTTTATTTACAGCGATTTCCGTGGCTGTCTCCTCATGGACGCTCGTCGCAATATCCTGTGAGCGCTATTATGCCATCTGTCATCCGCTTAGATCGCGTACATGGCAAACGCTCAATCATGCCTATCGCATTACTGGCTCCATTTGGGTGTGCAGCGTTATTTGCATGACACCCATAGCGATATTTAGCCAATTGATGCCGACCAGCCAGGGTATGTAAATATTTGTTATAATATAATTTTAAGCAAAAATACGGAGCGAAAACAGAAGGAGATAAGTCTGAGAGAAGTGGAAGTAGACGGCTGTTGATTGAAGGCGCGCTGTTTGTGCGTGCTCACCACTTCTTAAAATGTACGCAGCGAAAAGGCGCGCTCCGATGGGCTTTTAAACGCGATTTTATTTTATTTTACACGAATTTTGTCACTTCACAATGGCACTCTTTAAGCGCCAAAATTAAAATTAATATTTAGCTGCTGCTTGTTGGCAGCAATGGCGGCTTTCCGATCTTCAACCCGCTGCTGCAGGACACTAAAAAGGCGCGCTAGTATACTGTTTTTATATTTATATCACTGGCGCACATTTTAAATTCCAATGGAGCGTAATATAACAAATTAATAAATAGTAATAATTTTGATATGCGAAGTATTTCGTCGTCGATTTATTTATCCGTTATGTTCAAATTTATGCTCAAATTTTTATTCACTCTCTGCATATTGTAAGCATTTTCCTTCTTTTTTTTGTGCAGGCCTTCGCAAATGCCGCGAACAATGGCCTGCAGATAGCGTCGCATACGAGCGCTCCTACAACCTATTCTTAGACCTGGTTTTGTTGGTGTTGCCACTACTGATACTCAGCTTCGCCTATATGTTGATAACACGTACCCTCTATGTGGGCATGCAGAATGAACGTGCCATGATTTTTGGCAGTGTCGCACCGATTGTTGCTGGTGGCAGCGGTGCCGGTGGGCTGGCTGGGATAAGTGTCGGTGGTGCCGGTGGTGCCGGTGGTACCGGTGGTGGCAAATTGTCCAGTGAGCTGGAAACTTTAACTGCCGCTTTGGTACCAAATCCAGCAGCAACAATGACAGCAACAACAACAGCAAAGAAACCAACGAGTAGATTTCAATTCAATGTATCATTTCGGGTACGTGGGCGCAGCACTTGTACCAACAATGCTGACGATTTGAATGAGCAGCAGCAACCACACAACGTGATGAAAAAATCGAATTCCCAATGTCGTCAATTACAACAACAATCAATGCAAGAACATCAAAAACAATATAGCGAGCAGAGCCAACCATGCTACGGTAAGTAAAATAGCCGAACTCATACCAACAAATATGTATATATACATGTATATATATGGCTTTATAAATGAGTATATGTGTGCATATGTGTCTTAAGCACACCTGATTGCATTTGATTTGGGTTTTTGTGCCTTTATTCAATGGTCCGTTACGCATACGCGTTGGTGGGCTGAGATGAGTGAAGGAGGCGAATAAAACAAGCGAAAATAGCATGATGACTCCAGTGTGCCATTGCCGGAAGCTGTGAAAACCCTGGCAAATTGTGGTACAAAATCAAAGGAGGCAAATATTATATTTAAGCCAAAGCTCACACACTTCGCAAGCGGCGTGTGCTTGGAAACATATTGTGGGCGGAAACAAGCAAGGCTTTTTTTTATTTCCAGATTTTTTTATTTGCATGTTGTTATGGATGCGGAACGCTTTTTGATTTGAAGGACAATGTGCGCTATTGTTAAACCAGCTCAAGTAGAAATTGTTTTCACTGTATATCAAACAGTACTTTTATACAAGTATACATATTTAAAAATAAAATTTTTAAATATATTTAACATATTTAAAATATTAAAAAAAAATTACTTCTATCGAAATTCAACAAGACCTGCTACCCTGTTGACTTACTGTCTAATCAAACAATTTCTTTTATGTACTTTTCAACGCCTAAATGTAGACTGCAATAAAAGGGAATGCAAAAAAAAATACCGATAGGCCACTGCCTCCGTGCACACATACATCTACCAGATACTCGTATATCGAAATTTAATCGAAATAAATCATAATTCCTTTAGAACTCATTGTACGCGGCGTTGCTACGAAATTAAGTTTATTTGTATGATTATTTGCGTAAAACAGTAAGATTTTTATGAATTGTAGAAGAATTCTGAGAAATTCTCTCACGAATAAATATATGTTTGTCTGTAGTGCGTGATTTCAGAGAATTTATAATTTTATCGCATACGATATTTGAGGGTTTCAAAGATATTATAAATTTATCGCATGCGATAAAAGGCTGTTAGTTATGGTACGTTGAGACATTTTTTAAAGCATTTCTTTTCGATTATTCTGGGGTTTGAGATTTCTAAGAACAAATTTATTTTATCGCAAGGCACATTTAATACTATTAAGTAGTATATCTTCACACAGAATCTTTGTGATAACAATTGATTCAAAATCGGTTCCATTATCTGCAATGGTTCGTTTTTGATTTTGTTGTTTTAAACTGTAACACCAATGAGGAAATAGTTCCTTATCGCTTTTAAATTTGTGTCTATTTTAGAAATGCAGACTGTTATTGGAATTGCTTTCGCTCAAAATTGTCACTCGATATCCCAAAGTTGTTGATATGCCCTGATGTGTTTTAATAAAGTTATAAAGAAAAAAATGAGCTATCCAGTTGAGAGAAGCGTGAGTATAGTGAGTAATTAGTCATATTTCGTGCTTTGTGGCAGCATCTTGCTGGAATCACATAAACTCCAACTATAAGTCATAAATGTTATGGTGAAGAAATCAGTAAGCAGTTTTATGATTTCACTCACTATGCACTCTAAAGGCACAACCGAAGTTACTATACAATAATTTTAATAAATTAGTAATAAATGATTATTGTCAGCAACAATGTTGCAAAGACTTTTCATGATTAAATGAAGGAACTATTTAATTTCAGATGACCTTCATATTTAAAATATTAAACAAAAAACACAATACCATCCCGGAGATATTACCTTTGTAAATCCCTCCGAAATTCTTTCCCGAAAATATTTATTTATTGAAAAAATAAATGTCTGACACTTTTAATTTATTCTTCCAATTATTATATAAAGATTTCTAATTACATTTTGGAATTTCATCCCGACTTTTAACTATGCAGATATAAAAAACCAAACATGCTTCGTTTGAAATTAATAAAATCTTATATAAATATCACTATCGGTTTTAGTTACCTGACCAAATATACAATCATGCCAAAAGGTCGGGAATATTAAAATGAAAATTGGGTATAAATACCATACTATTCATAATAAACACATTTTGGAATGCGATCTCCATTGTTACATTTTCATAAAAAGGATAGTGCAAAATATTTCACGGATCATAATACACGGACAATTACACAACCGAATAAACAAATAGGCGCAGTAATACTCACTTTACGCAATACTTTCAAATAGAAAAAAATTCTAATCTAAAATTGAACCTTTCTCAAAAAAAAAAAAAAAAAAAAATGGGAAAAAACAAATAAGAAACAATCATATAAATGAGCTTAAACCATCAGTTAAATTAAAATTATAAAATTGATGGTTTGCGGGTTAATTATCCTTTCCTTATGCAAAGAATAATTCTTCATCTTCCGCTAAAAGTTGATTACTTTACTGATTATATTGCTATTTTGTGATATATCCGATCCATTTTAGTCTTCAGAGAGATGGTAATTTTTCATTAATCTTAAACTGTTTACCCATTTAAGATTACCCCTCACTTAGATCAAATTGAACGATGGTGGAAAGTGTATAACTCAATATGCGAATGTATTACTTACGTAACTATGTGCCTATATATTATATATATGATTGATTTGAAAGCAGGTAGGAATAAAAGGGCGGTGTGTTTCACTCATTGCATTTGCATCGTGCAAGGGTAGTTTATAACAACGATAATGTCAACGTCTATTGGATAACTCAACGCTTTGGTTAGTGTAAGCCGGTGTGCATAGTTGGACATATTTTGACATAGCTTTGCCAAAAGCCTTTCAGGCTAATCAATTATTAGATAATAAAGGTTGAGCAATTGGTTTGTACGTATGGTTCTTTATTTAAATAATTGAGATTGAGGCAGGTTAGATAATATTAGATAACAGCTGTAATCTCATGAAACACTGAAACAGTAGCTATGTATGAGAAAGAGATGGAAAAACTGGTGGGGAATGGAAGCGTGCTGCCTCTTTTTAGTCGTAATTTTTTTCCTTCAGCATGTTCTAGAAAATTTACATGTTCAGTTGAAGCCTATGCAAATGATGAGAATCTTTCTAATTTTTCTTCCTCCAATTTCGGACGCCTTGACACAAAATTAATTTCATTCAATCAGTTTAGAATTTTTTATTACATGTATTGTAATATTTCATTTATTTTATCTTAATTTATTTTAGTTGAATACAAATCGTAAATAGTTGACAACTCTTGTCTTTTACTTTCTTGAACTTTTTCTGAAACATAAGGCTTCTTATTTTTTGAGTTTTATAGGGTTTGATTTCTTATGTTGTTCTGTTTTTTTATGTGGATTTTTAGTTAGGTAAACTAAATTGGCTTAACGATTGTGTACAGATTGTGGCTGTAGATATAAATACCTATTTATATTTATTTCGAAGTGAAAAAAATAATCAACTACCCAAAAGCCCAAAGTTTCTCAAAGCAAGGTATTTAAAGTAAAATTTAACATTAAAGTGAATTATGGTTTTTCCATTTTATCTTTATTTCGAATATACATATGTTTCGAAACAGTGTAAGCGCCATCTTTCAAACGCCTTGTTCAAGCTTCATTCAAATATCGTTTGCTTATTTATTTTTATTATTATTTATTCATATTACTTGATGATATGAGCTGGTTTGCAAGTCTTATTTCTAAACTAAGGGATTTTACGAAATTCTGTAGTGTCTGTAATGAATAGAGAATTTTTTCATTAAAAAAGTTATATTGTATAAACAGAGAATTCTAAAAAATATATTAGTTATGTGAATATATCAGAATATGCTGCATATACTGCTACATATATATACATATATATGATATACATATACATGAAAACGAAAAGTTTTCTTAATATTGACATATTACAACAACAATTCGTGGCCTAGAAAACATTGCTTTATATTGCAGGAAAATAAAGATTTATTCTGTAGCTAAACGAAGAACTGCATTGATTTCAACCTTAAATATTTATTTAATTTTTATTTATTTAATATATTTTTGTTTTCAAATAATTTCGTTTTAATCGTCTCTCGTGTTTTTAAATAAAATTTATATGCTCGCAGCCATTTCATTTGAAATACTTCAGTTGCAGGTTCGGCCGATTTTCCCCCCTTTCAATAAACTACACGAAAAAGTAGTTATTTATATTTCGCCTAAGCTCTTAATGTCATTCAAATTTTTTTTCCCTTTTATTACTAATCCATAACCTATTTGGCATGCCCTTAAAAAGAGTGCCAACGTTTTTTATGCGCCGAATTATACATATTTTTTCGAAGCTTTTACTAAATTTTTTAAAGGACATTGTTAATACAGGTTTAATTAAAACAATTTGTCAAATATTGGCCAAAAAAAGTCGATTTAGTTAATCAATAATTTTTGTGTTGAGTGTTAAAGCAGAATAAATTTTTTTACTCTCCATACATTATTTTTATCTTATTTAATTTGAAAATTACCATTTTATAACCTCGTAAACAGCATTTAAGCCTATAACTCGTAACCTGATTTAGATTCCAAAATAACTTGTAGTAGCAATTAGTATTCTTCTAAAGGTAATAATTAAGTTCAAATCCGAAAACATTCGACCAAATATAATAATATAATAAAGCGGATTTTTTAGTAACCGAGTCATCAGACAACAGTCGAAAAAATACTAAGCTAATTAGCTACTTAACAACAATGGCAACAAAGTTCATGTAACTGTAAATAGTTTGAATATGTAAACAAAAAAATATTGAGTAATATGGACAATTCTTTGATAAAAAAATATTCATATATAAAACACATTAAAAATGTATTGCATTTACAGATTATTTAACATGTTTGACATTTATATAATTTCCCAATCCATTTTTTTCGGAACTCCTCCTTCACCTACTTTATTGTGTTTTTCAGTGTGGAACGCTATAAGTATGGTATTGCTTAAACGCAAACCAGTAATATTAGCTCAACGGCTCAATTGGCACATACAGGGTAAGAGAGCAAGTGGTTGCCACCACTAAGTGGTGCTACTGTTTGCTACTAGATCGCTATTTAGTTATGGCAGTCTATTTGAATTATACCAGCTGATTGTTCTCTTCGCCACTGTCCAAGGATTGACACTTTGGCATATCATAACTCATTACAAATAAATAAATAAACTTTTGACAAAGTAGCCATCCAGCCACAATAATAATTTCCAGATAATTTAGAACCGCCTTAATATATTTATGTAAAGAACAAGCTAAAAGATTTCGGGGAATTTTGATTGATTTTAGTGCTGAAATTGAGCTTAGTGATTACACACCGCCATAAGTATACACTACACTCAATACACACGTACATTTATACAATGCTGCAGTTTTGCGGTAAATATTGGCATTTGTTATTTGCATACGATTATGCATAAAAACGCGCCAATTTCAATTAAACAACCAGGAAAGAAAAAAGTAAAATAAAAATTTGCCTATGATGGAAAACAAATGCTTCGAATTAAAATGAATTAAATATTTTAAGGCTGCTCTATTAAAGTGGAATTAAGTATAAATCCGATCACGCTTTTTGTAGTTACTCGATCATTTTCAAAAAATTTTGAATTTTTCAATGGCTGCAACGGCTTTAAAAGGGTAAGCTTTGCCTGCAATTGGATACTTGGAGACTTTGTAATTATAATTTTTTTATTTAAACAAGTCCACTGCTTTCGATTAAATAATTTTCAACAGGGTTATGTGAACTCGTCTTATTTTTTCTTTATTCGTCGAGTTTGAAATAAAAAATATTAAATAAAGACCACGGATTTTAAACTCAAGTACTGGGATTGAAATATTCGAAATAGCAAAATGCATTGAAGAGGTGAAATCCATAAAATTTTAAACCCACTTAGATTTATCAAATTTATTTGCCGAAGTTCGCATTTCGAGTGCCTCCTGTGTCCCAGTTTGGTAAAAAATGTTTAGGGCATACTATTTTTCGAATAGAATTCTGCAAATATCTAGCAAATAATTTATTAAGGTATATATGACCAAATGCTTTAAGACTGGAAATATACACTTAGTAACCCATGCCAGATTTTCACGATGGACTAAATCTTGAAAACGTTCATTAGAAATAGGTAGACACCGCAAGGTGTTTGTATTTGAATTCATCAGCTATATCTGAATATACATCTTGAACAAGCAAAAAGTCTTAACCGCAAACTCCTATCCAATTCAAAATTCAGGTATTACATCTTCGAACTAATAACTTTATGCGCCTTTCATTTTGTCAATCCTAATATATGATATGCTACAGAAGCACGAACTATGAAAAGATTCTTCGAAATATTTACGGATCTTTGTGAGTTGACAATGGAGAATATCGAGTAAAATGCAACGTTGACCTGTTGACCCGCTGTTCGAACGAATAGAAGGCTCCTCAGCACTGAAAATTTTTAATCTGATAACAGCAAACGGTAGGGAAGAAGTGGAATATTTTTGGTACACTGTGTTGAAATTTGTTGCGTGTTGAAAATGTGTTGAAAGTAGTGCTTGAAATTGGCAACAAAGAATTGTCTTCTGCTTTATTGCATCCACTCGTCGAAAATCGTTTAGGGTCACAAATTGTCAAATAAGAAGGAAGAGAAATAATTTTCGCGTTATATTTTAAACAATTTTAAGCTTATTTACTACAATAAACAAATTTCGGAAAAGTGTCAATAACGGTAATCGTCTCAAGATGTCGACTTCATTAAAAGCTTCACTGAGTTTCAAATGTTTCCAAAGTATTAGAATGCTGCATGCATATATATACTTTCGGAGTATGCGTGCAATGAACAAATCCATGATTGCAAACAATGGCACAACACTACTTCTAAAAAATAAACTCGTCTCTCGCGCATTTTGGTTGTACCACAATGCCTTCTTTAAGCGTAAATAGCTTAACCTGTAAACTTGCTGGACCGACTAAACCCATATTCTGCTTGCCACAGAACCATTTGCAACCAATCGTAGTATCAACACGTTGCTGATGTCTGGCAACTTCAAAGTCAAAACAACAACATTAGAATGGCGAAAGTGAAAAGTACATGTACAGAATGGATCACATTATTCGACAAAAGCGATTTGTAAACTCTCTGTAAATGTATTAAATTTTGGTCTCAAGCCAAAGTAAAATAAACAGCAAACATTTCGTGACTCCAGAAAAAATGCGGGCATAAATATTCCATAAGCTTAACTGAATAAATTTTTTAGCGAAATTTTGATGTAAGTAATCAATTTATTTGAGACGTGCCTCTTTTACCGCCAGCTGTGGTGAATCTGGAAGCATTTTTCGATTAGATTTTGGTAAGGGTTGGCGGTGGCTTTTATTTAAAGCAATCAGTAATCAGGCAGGAGGCGACAAAGCTACACATTTTTCACCACATTTTCCCTCTTTTCGAAGGCAAACAAAGTAGAAAATGAAAAATTCCTTGCATTCGCTTTGGCGAAGAAGCCGAGAAGCCAAGACTAAGCAAACGTGCCGCTCAACACATTTGTGGTATTTGTATCAATTTGGCTTCGAGCAAACGAGTTTGCAATGTGCAAATCTGTTTTGAAAATTTATACGCGCATACGGATATAAACAGTTACTCCACGCTTTCGCAAGCACCAAACGTTCACTGACAATGAACACACAAACTTAACAAAGTAATTCGTGCTTATGCTTTTCGCAGCTGACGCCACAATAGATTTATAAATTGTAGTGATTTGTAGCACTCAATTGCTTCCCTCTTTTCCATGCAACAAATAAGTACATATCTACAAATATACGTGTGAGTGTCGTAAGTGTAGCTGGCTGTTAGCAAAGGCTGTTTTTCCTGCATTGCAAATGTTTTTCAAATGAATAAAACATAATTTACATAACTCAAGCTAATATTTCTTTATTTTAATTTATCTATTGCACCAGGGTGTATGTCATTTGCACATCATATGTGATAACTTTCCTGGACTCGAAATAATATTTAGGTTAAGTTTTTCTCCATTCGTTTCACAATTGGAAATACTTAGAGCATAGATAGGGACGATAACGTTAACACTAATGAGAGAAAGAGGCATAGACTACTTCGTTTGTGATATAAAATCAAGGAAAAAACAACAATTTGAAGTAGGTGACAAAACAAATAATTAAAGGAAAGTTCTGAATTTGTCTTTCGAATGGAAAGATCTTCAATTGGGAATTATGTATTACCAAAAGCTCCCGCTAGAGTGCGCCCCACTGCAAAATAATAAAAAATTTATAAAATTCATGACTAATTACTTATTTATTTCAATGTGAAGCTTTCATCACAAATCAGTAAGCACTTTGCAATTTCGAAAAACTGTCAACATTTTATTTGCAATGACTTTTAGTTTTTAATACTACACCATTTGTGATAAAATACAAAATTGTTTGGAAGCCACGTAACAAATAGCAAAACAGAGCTTTTGTGCTTAGTTTTCGAGTGCGATGATTTCTGATTTTTTATTACCAAAAACGACGGAAATTTTCATACTTTACATTTGTTTCCAGATATTTATCAAGAAACTAAATAGCAAACTACAAAATCTTCACAACATGTTCTAAACACTATAATAAATAGAGATACCAATCTTAGCTTCATAATTTTCTCAATTGATTATTCTCGGCTCATTCTTCAGCAGTACCCACTATCAACTACCAACAACCTAAAATAAATAATAATGTGGATATTTGTTTGATTGAAATAGAAAATGTGTAATTTGCGGAAATTCATACACTTTTATAGTCCATAATTCACAGTTGCCACATTGACTCCAGCTGAGAGATCTACTAAATTATAAATATGAAAGCAAAATCTTTAAAGCAGCGTCAAAATGTGGCAAGTGTCAAAAGCACTTATAATTTTATTGCATATTTAAATAATCTTAATCTAATTGTCTAATATTTAAATATATACGTATATGTATGTATGTACCAGACATTGAGTCAAAATTAAATTAAATTGCAAAACAAAATTTGTGTTAATTCTAAATGGCGTACAATTATAGACTAACATATATAAATATCATTTCCACTTCAAGACAAGTCGTCTTCTTTAGCGATTAAGCAAGACGTATACGCCATGGTGTCGCGCTCTAAAGTCTATTCCCACTTCAGTATGTATATAAGTAAGGTATATATCCTTAACAAACTTGTCATTTCGCTCTTCAAAGGCCATCAAACTAACGACAGGAGTGTCTGTAGGCGTTGAAAGAGCTAAATTTTTTACACGAGCAAAATGAGGCGAGCCTGCAGGTAGTTGAAGCATGTCCTTTTAACTAGAAATATACAAACTGCTGCGCAAACACACACACATATACATATATCAGCATAAGTAAGACATTATAATGAAAGTGTGTTGATACCGAAAACTGGGCGAATTGTTGGTTGCACGGCAAAGAAGCTGAACATAGCGGTAATCATATTTAATCAGCGTAAGCAGGCAATCATTTCACAGCCAAATGGTTTTTAAGCGTGAAATAGCCAATAAAGTTATACCCGAAATGATCTCGTTACGTTGCGCATCATCAGGCTTCAGCTATTTTATATTATAATTGCGAAATCTTGTAAAGAACAGAGAACTGCCTACTAGCCACTTCATATGCGGTATGTTATGGACAGTAAAAAAATTATGAAATGGACGCACTTTAAATGTTGAACGTGAAAAGAAAATAAATGTTTACAGTGTCGTTGTGAGTAGAAAGGTAGAAAAATAATTTGAAATTATTAAATTTAATAATTTGTAAACATAGAAAATTAAAAATAAAATGTATATTTTTTCTTAAAAGAAATGTTTTTAATATTGGCCTCGTTATTGGTCGAAGTACCTTACACTAGAGTATAGTGTTAGTGGGAAATGACCAGATTTCGTAAAATAAAAATAATCGTAGGAGATATTAACTCAAGGTCAGTGACGCATTATCTAAATGTGTATTAGAATAAGCTCCTCTAAAAAAATAAAATATTTTAATTCCTGAGTATATCGAATTTTTTTACGGACAACATTTCTAAATTTATTAAATGTCAAAGTATCCCATGCCTAATATAAGGAAGAGACAGCACCATTCCGTAAAATGATGGATTGTTTCCTTATTCCTTTCGAGTTCGCAGCTACGACAATGACTGTTGTAAGGGAGACCCACAGTTGAATGCTTCCTCCCCTTGTACATAATATTCCATAAGCAATCAAATTGCTCGTTTGTCCTTTTGTTGTCATTCCTGGATCAGATCGGCATGGTTATTTTACAGTTGGTTGTGTAGGTTCACCAGTTTTGATTTTTTGATGATAGCTTACAATAATTGAAAGTTCCCAATGGACATTGTATAGTATTCACTTCGAATTCATTATAAGATACCATCTATGTTCATTTATATGATCAGTTAGGAAGATAATCTAAAAGTCGAGATTTTCGGAGAGAAAGCTTAACACCTTCTTGCAGCGCCTAAAATTGGATAATTGGATATGACAAGTCCAATAGCGGTGTAATAAATATCCAATTATAGTAGGAGGTTGCTTTCTGAATCCTTCCCAGTTCTTAAACGAAAATAGAAACAGACCTTGAGCTTTACGAAAAACGCCTCCACATCCACCACACAGGTTTTTTAGAACCCATCGCAAGTTTCTCCATAACTTCTATCCATAACTTGTTGTTGATTCGCTTTAACTCATGCGCATCACAAGATTTAGTGGCCATGTTAACCACCTGCACATATCGATCGCTGTCTCTGTCATCCTCTATCTCATATTTATCCAAACAGGGAGGTTCTTTCCTCTACTTCAGTAATCAAGCGAGCAGTCTAGGTTGTTAGATGTGTGAGATGATCTTATATTAAAATATATAAAAAACATCATTCGATATTGCTTTATATAAAGTCAATGAACTGTTTCCGCGATCCATATCAATTTGAATTTATTTAAAAGTATGGCCTTCGTATCGAGAAAGACAGCACATAGCCTCCGAAAGCTCAACATTTCAATATTTTTCCACAGGAGGTAAAGTTGAGCCCTTTTATCAATTTATATCAGACAGATATATCGCTCTCTAACACTTAATACATCTTCTCATCAGCCAGAAAATTGCTCCATGACTTCTCTTCAAAAAAGCAGTGACAACACTCAATACCTGTCTGCCACAGTAATCATTAATAATTGAACAGCAGCACCACTTTTATTAAATCGCTTCCCAATATTATTTACGCCTTCATTCCCCGCCAGTTAAATTCAATGTGGAATTGAATTTATCGCACAATTTATCTCTACTTGACCTCCATCCTTCGCCTCCGGAGGATAAAAGTATGCGGCATCTTAAATTTACATTTAAGTGTTTACGCTTGAGAATGAACTTGAGACCGAGGAAACGTGTTTTGCGCACTTATTCATGTTTTGCCTTTTGATTCTTGTTATTTGTTTAATATTAAATTCTTATTTATTTGAATTCCACTTACAGACGACATCGTTTCGACACAGGCGATTGCAACAACAGCTGTATCGCATAAGCGCAAACTGCTGACGGCGACAGATGGACGCCGTCATTTGTATTGCATGCGATCCGGCTCGATGAAATCACTCAACCACAACAACAACGATCGCAACGGCGGTTTGGGCAGCAGCAGAAGCACATCAACGTCCTCATCGATGACAGTGATTAATGTGCCACAACAGCAGCGCTTCAAGCTTTATCAGCAGCGTCACCAAAGCCAACAGCAACAACAGCAACAACAGCATCTGCAAACGTATATGCAGCAGGATATCGAGCGAAGTAAATCAACGTCGACACCAAGTCTGCGGTTACACGATACCGCATTAAGGAGGTAAGTCTAAAGAAAAACCTATGTATTTATATATTTACTGATAAATCTATATATTAATACATATATATATATATATATATATATATACGAAATGTGTGGTGTAAAGCGGTGGTTGTAGGGATATATATAAAAGTGAATCGCATGGATATCCGCACGGAAGGCCGTCTAAATCAATTATCTGCCTCTAAACGGGTCAAGTTATAACACAGAGGCTCTAAATGGTGCTGTACTTAAAGGTAAACTTACCAAAATTCGCGATCCCGTAAACTTTGGGCTTCAAAACTCAACTTAATTGCATAATTGGTTTAAGTACATGTGACAAAGCTTTCGCTCTTCATGTGGGTCACCTTCCAGAGGTGTGCTGTTTCATATCACATAAAATTTGTTGAACAACAACCTTAAACAGCTGAAGCAATCCAATCTCGTTTCTTTCAATAGAATTTAACGAACTCTGAAAAAAAAAACCGACTATGCACCAACTATGTTTTTGAAATGTTTGCTTATGTTTGAAATCCGGAAATGTATTACAACTACGCATAATTATTTTGCAAAATTAATAAATTTAAATCCTGATCTCTAAATTAGATGATCTCTAAACTACAAAAAATTATGCCGAACCCCATAATTTTACTTTTGTTTTTACTCACAGTTGAAGCAAATCTAATGTCGAACCTTATAACGCAAACCCCGACCCCGAAACTGCAAAAAATATATTTCAAACTCGAAATCTCGTTAAGCTAAACGTGTTTATTCGTAAATAATGAAAACACCCGATCCTGAAATTTCGGGACTACGACAAATGTTTCCATCCCCGAAATATTGTGATTTAATGCACGTTTTTTTCCTAAATAAAAAATTCTAATATCAATCCCGACATTTCGAAATTGCCAGATGCTTGGATATCGTTTTTGTCAGCGTCGATTGTTTTCATTTTGCCGCCATCACGTTGTTAAGCTGTTTCAGTCACTTTATGACGCGTGCCACAGTATTTGGTGGTAACACGATTTAAATTTAATGTAGCACATCAATAGCATTCAAAGCAAGATTTGTTGCACTACTACCACCTAGCCATTTATCTTATTACCACTTTCACTTTTATTTGATTTCTTGCTCTACTTCTCCTGTTTGTTTGTTTCATGCATGCGCGTGTAGATCTAACAAATCGAAGAGTTTGGAGAGTAAGAAGCGTGTCATCAAAATGCTCTTCGTACTTGTATTGGAATTCTTCATTTGCTGGACACCGTTATACATCATCAATACCGTGGCGATGTTCATCGGGCCGGTAATTTACGAATATGTGGGCTATAAATGGATACCGTTTCTACAATTGCTTGCCTACTCGAGCAGCTGTTGTAATCCAATTACGTATTGCTTCATGAATGCGGGCTTTCGACGCGCCTTCCTCGACACCTTCAAGGGCATCCAGCTGGGCGGCGTTTTATTTCGACGCAAAAATTCATCGAACAACTCGGGAGCGGGAAACTCGATTATAATGGCCAACAGCGGCACCATGATGACCACAAACACCGTGCTGGACAGTCCGCGACTCTGAGGGCGAAAGCGGCGCCGACCAGGCCCGAATTCAAAATGGCAGCGACAGATGTCTGATTCAGTGTAGGCAACTATGCCACGTGGTTATGTGTGCGTGTTGGTATGACTGTGTGGATGTGTGGATGTGCGTGAACGTCGACGTTGATGAAATTTATCGCAGCAGGTTTGAATGTTATTATCCATAATAGATATTTGTATGTATGTATGCAGCACATAGTCTTAAGTTTGGCTAACCATGTACCGTATACCATAAGTTGTTAGCATAAATACTGTTATTATTCCATTTAAATGTCGGTTGTAAATATTGCAAAAATCTTAATAAGCAAGTGTTTAATAGTTTTGTAAAAATCCAGATTATAATTAATTCCATCAGAAATCAAACGAACGTGTTAACATTGTTTTATGGCTTGGCAGAATTAATTGAAACTGAAAATTATATTTAAGCATACATCAAGAATTGTATATATATATAATATACATATGTATGTATGTAATAAAGTTGTGATTTATGAAAGTAAGACAGCCAGAGATTTAACGAACCAGGTTTCACTTTTTGGCTTTTATATAACTTCGAAGCAAAATACATTTACAATACAATAACAAAAATTACTAAACTTCATAAAATTAAAAAAATGTTTAAATAAAGCTAATTTATAGGTGTATCAAAATATTCCTGTGTATTGTAAGCTATGTAAATATATGTATACATTTCATTATAGTATCTTTGATTGTATATACTTGTAGATTGTATATTCCTCAGATTGTCAAGGTTACTCAAAATATATAAGCATATATGTACTTATATTTAGAAATCCAACAATCTTCACTCATTTTATTCATATTCGCTTCTAAATATTAGATTAAGCATCTCTTTTATTTTAATGCAGTAAAACTGAATAAAATGTGAAATTAAAAAAGATATATATATATAAATGTATTTATTACTTTTATTAGAAACAAAGTACTGTACTTTAGATAATGATAAGGTATATTATTTCAGCGCTTTTGGCTACACAATATTTTTGTGTGCATCTTGTGTGAAAACAAAAATGTTTTAGATTTTTCGCACACATTTGGTCGCATGGAGGACTTAGGTTTCCATGAAATGATTTAAGAAACTTTGGTGATTTCCCTTCGGCTTTATTTACTCTGCCCTATCCACTATTGGTATTCTCCAGATTTGTCCTAGTGCCTCTTCTGTTCCAAACTTGAAAAAGTTACTCGACGAGCTGAAATTTGAACCGCATGAGGAGGTTATCAAGATCTACTTTGCAGACCTCCAGAAAGCGTGTTTTTTAATCGGGTTAAAGAAGTAGAGAGAGAAGAGAAGATTATGTTGAAAACTATTGTACTTATCGAACCGCGATCCAAGTTATTACCATAGCAACAGCATGACTAATGAGAAAAAAATATTAAAAAAAAAAAATTTCGGAACAGAAAAATTAGCAGCCCAATTTTGAAAAACAATACAGTAAAAGACAAAAGTTTAAATGGAGTCAAAAATTTATGATTGAAATTTAGTATTTTATCAACAAAGTCAACATTGTCTATGATATAACAGGTAAAATATTTTAAGAAAATATTAAACATAAAAATCAATTAAAAACAGAGTAAGAACTGAGCATCCAATGAAGCTTTCACTGCTAATTTTTAGTATTAACCAAAGATAACCGATAACGAGCCACTTTAAAGCAGCTGTTGGAGCACAAATTGTCCCTTTTAGATACTAATATAATTTTTAGGTCTTTGTTCATCGAAGTGAAACAAATTTATAAATATATGTATTACAATTAAGCTTATTGTACCCCAAAATAACTGTGAAAGATTAAGGCAGATGTTAGAAGCGCCCAACACCTTTAGTGGCTCGACTCAACACCTTTTCAATAATCTTTTAAATATGATACATATTAAAGCCGTTTTCATAACAAAATACTTAAGGTTTTTTACAAAAAGAGTGTCGAGTAGAGGTCGGAAAAAGGAGGCATACGTATCAAATACAAATAAAAGTAATCACTCAGCCACCAAAGATGTTAAATTTGACCCTTTGAGCTTTCTACTTTTCTCAAAACTAAAATATCCGCTTTGTGAAACGCCTCAGTCAGTTGGCGCTCTTATAAAAAATCGCTGAAGGAAATAAAGGTCATTTCGCTTTCGTGACAAGGGTATGAAACACTCGACTAATCGCTCACGCGCTTTTGCTGATAGCCAATTTTAAATGGCGAAAATAAAGATTCGTAATAAAAAATGTTTAAGGTATTAGGACCAGTTTTGGATTAATTTCTGGTGTTTCATTCCCTGTCCGTTAGTACTTTAAGAAAATTGTTGACAATTACTTGATGAATGGGAGTAGGTAAGTGTAATATATCACAAACAGCTTGACCAACTAGACCACAGGTACATATAAAAAATGATGAAAGTAAAGCATAGACCAAATAAAAAAAGAATTCGCTTGAAGACTTTCTCTCATTTTTATATCTACGCACATGCTCGTTGAAACAAGTCTATTTCAATTTTATATGAGATAGTTGCTAAAGTCCATAATTCACTAAGTAATTAAAACTAATTAAGTACTAAGTGTGACGTATTTCACATTATAACAATAGCGAACTGACACTGTAAGCACAAGAATTCAGCCACAATAAACACGCCGGGCAGCGGGACAAATGTCGTTATTTAATGAACGGTGGGAGACATTAGGCTTGGAATTATTTGAAAAGGATAAATGGCATTTTTTGGAAGAATAAAATCCATGTGACTTTCACTGATGACTCTATGAATGCTAGCTAAAAAGTTGTTGTAAATGATTTCTTGCTTGCTTTAGAGAACACAAAAAGCTGGAAAAGTTTCCTAGAAATGTTATTTATTTCAATTATAGTTGGATGTCTTTTAAGAAAAATTCTCGTATATCTTTTCCTTAATACAGAAACATGTGCAAATACCAGAATACCAACAACACTAAATACTTTTAGCATACTTACAGGCGCTTGCGCGTATATACTATATATTTGATCTAATCTGCCGCTACATAGAATACATAGTTGTTTTTCCTAAAAAGCGCGTGTTTACATAATGGTGTTAATGTGTGAGAACACGCTACTTAAGCCACTTCTAAACACTGCTAGTCACATACGTACAACAAAGCGTGTCATTAGTCAATGTCATTAACCTCGCAACAATAAAAAAAAGTGGTTGTAAAGTGAAAACGCATGCGAAAGTGATTTTGTTAAGAGTTCGTTATAGCATTAATCTAATTATATTTAGCATTTAATATGCGCCCTCAATAAGTATTTGTTTTTTATATTTTGCTAACAAGTGCCACGTGCGCACAGATAAGGCAAAGTGATTGGCATTTCCTTGTTTCCATCTAGATTGCTTTAGTTTTTCGACACCCGCTAATTAATTTAATTACTGCAGTTTGTCTATTTATTGCCTCCGTGCTTTTTATTACGCTACAGATACTAAAATTTTCTTTTCTTGTTAGTATCAAGCATCGAGTATGTCCTTATTTTGACGTATTTGTTTGAAAAAATTCACTCACTTGTTGTTGCGACTTTGAATTGCCCAAAAGAAACAGAGGACGCGAGAATTGCAAAAATGAAGTGAAACAGAGAAAAAATGCTTTCTTCGTTTCATGCTTCACAGTGATTACCTATAAACATTCACATAATCCTCGAGAGATTTGCTAAAATCCTTGAAAGATTTTTTCTACAATTCCACAGTAGTTGCTGAAACTAATTATCAAGTTATATAATATAATATTATATTTGAAGTTGCCCACATGTTATCTGACTAGCTATTGCTGCTTCGGATGTGAAATAACCAATTTGTTTTACGAGATGAAATGTTGACTATGCATCGAAGACGACAATGTGTGAAAATACATTCTTTGCAGCACCATCTGGACAATTCTATATTCCTTTTGATCGATTCTTTTTTTCATTTCAAGGTTACACGTAATTATTTTACCAAGGAACTCATTCATAAAGAAAACAAATTGCATCAAAGACACTATTTAAAGGAAGGAAACGAAATAGTTTAAAAATTATATAAGGTTTAGGGTTAAAATGGTTGAGATTCTTCGGTCATCACTTAGTTGTTGCATTACCAGTAATCTGCGTGGTTTCATATAAGCTTTTTGTAAGCCTTTCCCACTCCCTCCTCCCATATTACGTATTTTTAGAGAAACTTTTTCAGTTTTATGCGTCATCTTATTGCTAAACGATTTTCTTTCAAACATACTCAAATTTTCAGTTATTTCAAAATTGATGCGTAGGGTCCACAATGTGCTCAAAAAAATATTCAGCAATAAGAGAACAAGCAAAATAAAATGATTTACCTTTAGAGAGAGAGCTTTAAAAATTTTAGAGACTTAACATTTCGCCATAAACCTTTCTTATACTCGCTGCAGTAGAATTAAATATACTTTAAAAAATAACGGTATAAAGCGAATACTTCTCAACATAATTCATTGTCTTCTGACCAACCGACTATTCCTTTCATACAATAATCTTAAAAAATTTATGTTCACAAAGAGGAGCATAAATGAGCTTTTAAGATTTAATGAAAGCACAGCCAGGCATAAATAAAACTCAATTTCTTGTCTCTCCTTTTGCCTCCGCAGCCACTTAATGTTTATATGCTAATTTGTAACTCTTTTGCCTGGGTAAGTCGAGTGGCCTTGGCTCAAGGGTAGCTCATTTGAGCACTATGCATTTTGCGTGGGAGTAATTTACTTTTTAATAAGTGTGACCATTTGGTTATTTAATTTGAATACTAATGTGGAAAGGATGGTAAAATGGAAACAAAGGAAACTTGTTCAGTGCAAAGAAGCGATTTTTGCAATTTTATTCTCATTATCTTTATTCAAGCAATAGGAGAAGAGCATTCAACAATAAAAGTTATATTCTCTGTTTGTGATTGTCATAGCTTCGCTTTGTTATTAGTCGCATATTAAACAAATCAGTTCGTTTTGTTTGAAGAATTTAACTGTGTGGGAAATAGGTTGTAGATTATTGACGTCATTCCAATATTTCTCAGTAATTAACGTAATGCGTGCTTGGCACATGAAAACTTTTTTTTAGTTGCCCTACGTGACCTATTCCATCTATTCCACCTATTCCACCTCTCCTTACTATGGAAACATCGAAACCCATCGTGGTACATTTGGAGGTTAGTAGAAGCTCTCAATATCTTTTACGGGTCGGCACCACTAATTTTTTTCAGACTAATTGAGAGTAATTTTAAATGAATTTTATTTGTAAAATACATTTAAGAGGTGAATCGATACTAATTGATATCAAAAAATACCCAACTGCGAGCTTATCGTACAGTTCGAACTAACTGCCTTCCGTAAGATTTTCCATTTCTAGCAAAGCGTCAAAACTTTACTCTAGGTTATTTAACCTATCAACCAAGATGTAAGTACAGTATGAATATACAAAATATTTAGAATATATAAATAGTTTACATAATTTTTTGTTTAACCATACCATATTGTCAACACTGTCAGTCCTCCAATAAAAATCGATAATATTTCACTCTAGAGCGCAAAAAAGGGCATGATTGAACCCAAATGAGAGTGTTTATAATTTTTTGTGTAAATCTCTGCCCGCATAGTTGGTTATATAAGCATTTATTTAAATATATATTTTTTTGCTAATACCAATTAATAAGTAAGTAAGTGCAATTAACTTAAATACATGCCAGAATGATAATGGCTTGTTTCCAAGGACACAATATGAAGGTAAGGAAGTGTTAATTTCGATCACTTTCTTTGAAATCTTCCTTACAGTATTTCATCCAGCACTACCATATTTTAGAAGTCGAAAAGAGTACTTGGGGTGCTCCTCTTGTATCACACTCTATGACCGTATGTTCCGTCGTCTCTGTGGCAAAGTCACTGACTAATAGCGAAACTTGTGCTAAAAAAATTCTCAGAAAATTCGCAATGCTCAGAGAGAGCACAGTTCTAAGACCGATTATCGCACATTATATCTTCCAAAATTTCTTTGAAAACATCAAATAACTCACTTTTAGATTCTCTTCGTGATGTGGTATCTATAAAAGAGGTTAATGGCAACAATTGCTCATGACCACCATGCGTCGAGATTATATACGGTTTTGGAGAATTTTTCAGAAGCGAAAACTTATACATATTTACTGGGAAGTATTTGTTCAACTATCACAACTAATGATTTTATAAAACCATTTTATGAACATGGTGATTAACTGAATATGTCCAAAACATCTATGCATTGAGTCCATTGACATTTATGGCAGCTTTACCTCGATTTATTCTCTTCAGAGTAGTCATATATATATATGAGTCTAAATCGAAAAACATTCCGATATGCTGCAAAACCGAACAGATTATGTGAATAAAAACTGTAATACACAGTGTATGCATTTACATTTGGGTATACAAAATTTACAACTAAAAGTTGTAAATTCTGCACAAAATGCACACGCATATATACATTTGTACATACACACATCTATCGATCTAGTTTATGTGATTATCTGCGCACTCACATATTAGTTGGAAGCATCTCTCAAGGGAAGTACAAAATAAAACTCTAAATAGTAAAAACAACAAGATAATTTTTTATTGAATGTCTTAAACCGCACTTGACCCACTAAACACTGAATAGAAGCGATCCCGCTTCCATTTGAAAACCACTTTATTTAGTATTTTCGCAACAAATCGCCAGCTCGCTACCAATATACACATCACACATCACACACACACACACACACGCGCGCGTATATAAAGCCAGTTAAGGGGCACTCTAACACCGAAACGCTTGTTCGTGTTGCTATTTTTGATTCTTTTTTCTTTTTTGCTTTTGTGTTTTCATACACTGCTGACTCGTGTATGTGCAGTGAATTTGTGTTTGAATGAGTTTTTTAAAGGCAAAGCATTTTTTATGACGAAGCATTTGAGCTTCCTTCTAATCTATTTCTACTCTGTTTGGTATTTGTGCAAATAAAAAAGACCTGCAAGTATATATATACATATATGTAGTTGTACGTAAATAAGTGTGCAAGTGTGTGTGTGTAGGTTTTACATCTGGCTGTTGAACAATGCTAACTTCTTCTTCTACTTAGTATCGGCCGCATTAAGTAAAGTGTTAGTGTTACAAAAAACGTGTGTAGGTGTAAGTGTGCGTGTGTGCTGCCAAAGTACACATGTAGGTTTACATTTGTCTAGTGTTGCAACACAAATCAAATACTCGTAAAAGGAGTTATACTCGTAAAAGGAGTTGTACTCGTAAAATAATAAAAAAAAGCCTAAAGTCCGAAAGTCATGTTTACAACCAAGTTTTATCGTCACCATTATACTTATTGCAAACGAATACTCGGAAATATATATAAGTGAATTTGTATACAAATATATACACCTAACCCAAATGCATACATACAAATAATCATGAATGTGCAAAACTGCTAAGTTAACTCAATCTATTTGGATTGATTGATCTTGATTTGCTCATATGCATGTTTGTTTAAATGTTTTTGTGAATGTGCATGTGGTTTTGCCGTTTCTTCCTTCGCTGGCCAAATTCTCGAAATCTTTTCGCTTCCGTACTTTATTACCTTTGAGTTCGCCTTCGCTCGTTTGTTGGCTGTAAACACAGAAGGCATTCAAGCTGAACACACGTTCGCCACCAGTAGTAGTTAGGTAAATTCGTAAATTCCTGGTTAGAGCTTGCTCAATTTCTATTCCCGAAATTGAAGCAAAAACATACAGATTTTTGAAGAATTGCTTTTTTGTTCAGTCAAATTATGGTTGAAGAATGTGTCTTTGATACTGAAAGTTTTAGTCAGAAATTCACTACATTTGTTTCCAAGAAAAGAATTCGAGGTTTCAATATAATTTCGACTATGGTTTAAGGAAAGGCAAATTTTTGGTATTCAAGCAATTCATCAAGCAAGTATTGATAATTCGATATGTCCGCTAATTGTTTTATAAACAAGTAAGCAAATATCAATTTCTTCTAAAACCGAACAGTAGAAACCGAAGTAACCGAAAAGAAAATTAAGCGAAAGAAACAAGGAACAAAAAATAAGCCTTTAAATTTCATGGCTTGGAAAGTTAATGAAATAATTTTTTAAATTACATTTTATAGGAACGAGAAAGATAACTTAAACCCTTAAAGATAATGCTTTGCTTCTGGCCAAAACTGTGAAGAACTTTGAATTTAAAAATTGGTTGCTTAACTGGTTTCATAAAGGTTGGTCAAAACCTATCATCTAAGATAACGAATTTTCAGATGACAAATATATGGATTTTCTTTATGTAGGAAAATAGTTAAAGTTGTGTTTTTTTTTAAGATTCCCATCGCTGACTCTCTTTTGCGTGTGTGTAAAAAATAAATTAACGGGCTATTAAGTATATTCTCTGAACATATCGGGATTTTCATTCGTAGAAAGAAACAAATGGAAAATAATCGAAAAGTTTATATGCAGCAATATCTGTCTATTAAAAGGCAGTAATGTAAGCATCAAAGAGGCTTCAGGACGTGGCTGAGTGTCTTTTGTTTTTTTTTTTTTGAAAAGTCAACATTAGTCACATAAACAGTCACATAAACTTTTTAACGTCATGAAAGATATGTGATATATATTTCTAATAAGGGAATCTGTTGAACTTCTTTAATATCTTCTAGTTTTCTAATCTGCTACTTTGTAATCCGAAACCTTTGAATATTTTGCATATACAAATTTTGGTAATTACCACTACATTGAAAGTTAAAAGCGAGCTAAGTACATATACAAATATATGCAAATATTCAGATTAAATTAAAACACCCACCGACTTGTGCCTTCCAGTTAAGCAGAGCTGAAAAGTTTAACAGGAATTCGACATAAATATTCTAATTTTAGTTCCTGGCTACAATGGTATCGAAGTTAACAGTTTTGTTAATGACATCTGAACTCATATGAGACTTTGTTCATGAAAATTTAATAGTACTTGTAGGAACAAAGTTATATGTATATATATATATAGATGCTAAACGTTATCCATGGCGTGTGTAAATAAAGTTGATTTTGATTTACGTGCAATTAATTTTACGGGAATAGTAATTGGTAGTAACTTCGAAGGTTATGTCAATTTGTTAAAAAATCATAGAAGAAGAAAAGGAAGATAAATATTACGTTCTAAATATCACAATTTAAAGAATCACGTGATCTTTTGAATAACGATTCCTTTCTTAGTATATATATATAGTCTTTCTTTTATAGTCTTAAAGTACATATCTCATAAACTAACAAAGCATCATAACAAAGACTTGATGCAAATGCTTCATATTTTCATTTCAGGCTACGATTTCAAAATTGGTTTAACTTAATATCCACACCCAACTTTCATAGTATATAAAACGATATGCTTCAAATCTACTTAAAGAGCATTTACTATATAAAGATGAAAGCTCTAAACGTTTAATTATATGGCGATAGTGATATATTATATCTGCATATAGATCCGGTCAGTTCGAAATTTGGTTTAGAGGCACAGTATAGTTTTAGATTGCACTATCCTAGTCTCCTTTGACACGCCTACTTCCCATATAATGTCATTGCGAATCGCATTACAATTTTAAATACCTTAAAATATAAATCTCCAATAATAGAAGACTTACTTTTTTACTCTCTTACAATTTTCGACAATATTTTGAAATCTTGGCTCCACCAACCCAAGACCCTTCCTTACTTGTTTTCGAAATTTATTTGCAGATGCGAAATATTTATTTGCCGAAATTCGGCCTGGTTTCGCCCGTACATAGTACTCTCCTTATTTCTTCACAGTATTTTTTTTTCTTTGTCGGCAAACTGTTTTTTTAGCAATATCAAGTACATCAAGAGTAATAAAAAAGAAAATTTGGAATATAATTCCTTTCGTCCCACATTTTATAAATTAATTTAAGTAAAATAACAAGAAATGTTTACGTCGGCAGGAAAACCCCACTTGACATTTTGCTGACTCATGTTGACACAATAATAAAATATGATTTAAGAAGGCATTTTAAAAAAAAATAAAAAATAAAAAACACAAGTCGCAACTTTACCCTCACGCATAGTTATTTAAAATGCTTTGTCTGCGGCAAACAGCAAAAGTTTGCGAGAATTTTTAAAGAAGTCGTACAGTGTACGGAAATATTTTGTGATACTAAGCACAACACCTGCGACACTTGTGGGCTACTTCGCGGCATTTCACAAACAAATTGAACGATTTATGAGAAGCTCTTTGTTGGCAGAAATGCTCTCGAACCCTCCAGCGCTGGCCACCCTTAAGGGCAATCGCCATTTGTGAGATGACAATAAGCACCCCCTGTAAAGTGGTATTTCCATAAGTAATTGCGTGGAAAGTGTGAAAAGTGGCAAAATTGTCCAAATAAAGCACTAAACAGTCCATTTGTGAGTACTTTAACCATTTTGAGAGTGCGAACTGTTCAATCGTCATATTCAATTACTTCGCATATGTATCAATGTACCTCTCCATACTTGTGCATACTTGTAAAGATATTTTCAAATCTGCTGTTTTGGTGGAACATGCATTGGTATGCATGTATATGCGTAAGCAAGTTTAATATCTCAATTTATATGCAAATATGCTAATGAGCACATTTTTGCTTTCGAACTCATTTTGACGACACTTTGTATGCCAGAATGTGTTGTGTATGTGCGTAAAATATTAAACAACATAATAAAAAAGTGTGCGTCGCAACATGACCACTCTCATGGTTTGTCAGCGTACAGAGAGTATCAGTGTTCTCCTTTTAAAGGATACCCAAATGCAGAATCTACGGCATATTACCAGGCAGGCTGAAAAGTTTGTGACGTTTACAAGATTTTTGTTTCTGGAATATTTCATTATATTATTCGAGGGCGATACACCGATTAGAGCGATCTTCCGAATTTCTCGGTTTTCAAAGAACGACCATATAATGTTGATGATTTGTTGGTTGGTTGTTGTTGATATATTTCCCCTTTTCAAGAGAGCATATATCCAAGCAAGTAACTATGTTTTACTTCCAGCTCGTGCCAGAGAGAAGAGTTACGCACAGGACGAATGCTACCAACTTCCATATTAAAATTCCGCCCACAACATTACAAAGCCTTGACAGCACATACCATCACGGTGTTAAGTTCAATTTGGAAATTTTCCTGCTGCATTCAGTTTGAAACTGTAGAAATTAGCAGTTAGAGAGTTTTAAATTAAAGCAAGCAGTAACAGGAAACGAAAAAGCTAAAAATTTACATGAGATCCGTTACTTGCGAGTTTTATTATGCTGGTGAGCGAAAGTATATATTTCTATATATCATGTATAGCATTTATAAGGTGGGCTAAGTGCTCGTTTGAACAAAAACAGAAAACGAAACATTTTATAAGTTTTCATCGTAGGCATCTTAATATGAGCCCTCAGAGGTTTGGCAAGTGAAGCCACCCTATTCTATAAGTTCCAGAATAAGATCCGGCAAAAGCTTTGTGCTGAAAGTGTACAGCAGTAACAAAGCGCAATACTGGATAAGATGGAAAATGTCGTCAAAATCAGTCGTTCTAGTAGAAGGGAAGGGGTATCTATATTTATGTTGGGAATTGGAATTAGTTGTATTCACTTGGTGCCTTCATTTGCCTCCGACTTACGAAAAGAAGGAACGTCAAAGATATTGTTATGTATATCGCCACCAATCGTTGAAAAGAAACACATGTAAGTTATAGAAGTAATATATAAAGCGGTTTATAACCAATTCTATATATATCACTATATATATATATATGAGTAACGTATGTGTATATGTACAAATATGCCTAGCCAATTTCGCCATGACAGGTTTTTGGAAATGAGAAGCGCGATAAAAAGGGCACATAAGTTATTGGAACGCCACCTGTTTTTTTTTCTTCTTACACTTTAAGCGTTATATAATTTTATACACACACTTATTATATTGTACGAGTACAACATAGAACCTTTACAATTCCCGTGGTTGTGTCCCTTCATACAGTATAGTTACAACATTCGTTGCGTCCTCACACCATTTGCATTGTGGAACTGATAATGTGACCACATGCAATCCTCATTACAACTAAACCAATCAGAGTAATAGACTACATTCCACATAGCGAAGAAACCCCGCGCACATTGTGGCGACGCATGAATACGGCATGACACTGACGATATGTGTTGCCTCGGACATTTATCACGTTCTCTACTCACACATCCTCATTCCGTAGCCAATCCTTGCGTATAGACATTCCGTTAGCGAACTTTGCCGCCGTCACGAAATGTTATAACTAAGACTTAATTCGATATTGCAACTTCTATGTATGATATACACATACATATACGAGGTACATATGTACATGAGCACTCATGCTTATATAAAACCAATAAATCCTTGGTCACTGATACCTATAATATTTGCTTAATTATTGCATATTTCATATTTACAGTCGAGCCATATGTGACGTGAATTATTAGTTGTAAATGTGGTTGAATTAAACAAGACCGCAAATATGTGCTACTGTTTACTTACACATATACACTTACGTACTCATTTACGATGTGCGCATAGCAAACTATATTAAATATTCGTTCACAATATTTCCTACTTACAAACTCTTCTCTCTTCTCTAACTCTTCTCTCTTCTCCTAAAAAAAAAGTTTCTAGAACGATTTTCGATTAAAACAAATATCTGCCAAATCGAAAAAGTACGGAAAATTTTGTTTTCTTACCATTCGTATATTTCTAAATATTGAAGGCCTCTTAAAAATCCTTCGGCCCTATGAGACAACTTACGACTTCTTGAACTTCTAGAGAAGAGAAGTTCGATCCTGCGACCTTGTTAGGAAACTTATTTGAGGAGTGTAACGTATAAGAAGACAAATTTAACATGGGCAACTAAAAGAAGCGCAATATATTCTGTAAAGAAAAGCGTTAACCACCAACATAGCAACGGATCGAAACAGTTTTCCTCTGAGCTTCGTTGAGGGCTATAATCTAAATGCTGTCTTATCCTACTTGGTATGCACACCAACCGAAAAAGAAATTCGTACAAATTTATCGCTATTGAAAGTTTTGGATCCTTGCTAATCGGCAATTAGAGCGAATTTGGTTCAATTGTAGACAGGGAGGAGAATGTGATGTGCTGGAAGTCAACCACTTCATTTTGATTTGATTACTGAGGTGTTTTTGCAAGTAGGATAAATATTGCTTTTGTACTTACCAACCGACTTCTTTTAGTTGTTTGGTGCCTTTGTTGTAAACTGATTGCCATTCGGTGTAGAGTAGAGTCTTCAGTCCCCTTAAAACTTAAAGTTTTCCCAGAGAATCTCAAAGTTGTTCGCGATATAATTGAAAAGTTTCCACATATGTACATCGTTGCCCTAAAAGGTTATCGTACACCTAAAGGTCATGTGTTATGCAGAGTTTATGTTTGAAAATACAGTTACGTGGCCTCAGTTTACTTTTCAAGCCGTTTCCACAAAAGTTCGAAAGAAAACTTTCAAGGCTGTTTACACTGTTTACACCACATTTAGTTACACAACCATATTTATATCACCAAATGTTTCTATGTACGTAGATCTCAGCTGAGACGAGTGCTAAACATTCTAACGACTCTGTTTACAAAAGTATAACGTCATTGTGTTGTCAAAGGGCCTCGGAAGTCTGCCGCCATGGCTTTAAACTGATTTATTTTTATACTCTCGCAACATGTTGCTACAGAGTATATTAGTTTTGTTACCGTTAGGTGAAGGTTGCTTGTGAAACCTAGAACTAAACAAGTTAAATATAGACATATATATATAAGTGATCAGAATGAGAAAGACGAAAAGACGAGTTGAAATCCGAGTGACTGTCTGTCCGTTCGTCCGTCCAAGCGATAACTTGAGTAAAAATTAAGATATTTTAATGAAACTTGTTACACATGTTCTCTGTCACCGTGAGAAGGTTAGTATTGTAGATGCGCGTAATTGGACATCTGCCACGCCCACAAAATGCCATTAATCGAAAACAGATAAAGTGCTATAACTAAGCAGCAAATTAAGATATAAATAAACATGTTATTTACCATAGAGGATCCCCGTAGGGTGGGGCATCTGTGGGCAAAAGCTTTTGTCAAAGTGGGAATGGTCCCACCCCCCAATAGGTTTTATATATATATCACGGAAACCGTTAAAACTATATCAATCAAACTTGTTTGAAGTACGTTTTGCTAGCATCTCCTCATAAACTGAGAAAATGAGTGAAGTCCGATAATAATCACGCCTACCTCACATACAAAAGTTATGTTGAAAACTACTGAAAGTGCATTAGCTCGTTGAAGGAACACGTCAGAAACATTAAATCGTGTAGCAATCGAACATCAATTAAAATATTGGAATAAAGCTTTCCACGAATAGTACGTTCAAGCTATGTCATCTCATGTTGTAAAAATGTGTCTATGTAAAAAGAGTTGAAATCGGATTATAACTTTTCAAGCCCCCAGATACCCAATATTAGGACCTCAGTGTCTCTATCTGACTTGATCGAAAATATCGGGAAATCAGTAAGGTATTGTAATGAAATTGGAGGACTATCTTTCCATGGTAATAGTGTACTCTGGTATAAAAAATTTTGAAAATCGAGTAAATACTTCCCTTAGCCCCCATATACTTAATATAAGGATTTTCAACCTTCCTGTAGACTTTATAACATATATAACGGTCAATATATGAGTTATCTCTTTGAAATTTAGAGAACGTGTCTTTTTGATAACAATGTGTCCATGTGCTTAAAATGGAAAAAATCGGGTAGGCACTTCCCCTAGCCCCCATATACTAATACAAGGATTTTCAACCGCCGGGTAGACTTTATATCATATATTATTTACCATTATATTATAAATGAACGTGTAATATCGGATATACAGAATATCGGATATACAATAGTTTACTGCCGAAAATGTGTGAAATCGGTCTACGAATTATCCCAGCTCCCATATACTACATATAATGATTTAGCATTCTAGCTAGCTATTCTAGCAGACTGTATGCCGAATATGTCGGTCGCTGTGTGAGTTACTTTCATAAAATTGGGTGAAAACATGTTCCCTAATATACTTGAATAATGAAAAGAGTTAATGCGATCAGTGCAGATCTTTCTCTATCCCAAAAATACCCGATATAAGAATTCCCGACTTTCCGCCTGACTTTAAACCGTTTATGTTGGTCAATATGTGTGATATTTTAATGAAATTAAGTGGATATGTTTTCTTAAACACAATGTGATTTCGCGCTAAATATGAAAGAAATCGGTCTAGACCATGGTCTAAGCCACTTACTCCTAATATAGCGATTTCCTTTTCTCTGTTTGACTTTCTCCTCATGTATCTACTATATTCAATTAAGCCATTTTGGTTGAGATTATATCGCATATATCATTTTTGAGTTAATTTGGTAGATTTTAATATAAATATCTCTGACACGAAGCAAAATATAGCAATGAAAGTACATAAGTCTATGGCCTTTAATATAAGTTAATAAGTTTCCAAATATGATTGCAATCCATTGACAATTTCGTCGAATAGTGAATGTTGAATTCCTCTGCAACATTTTTTCATATAAAGTTATGCTAGCACCTGAAAGCATTTCCCCGCCTCTGATCCTTGCACATTGCGAGAGTATAAAATGTTCGGTTACACCCGAACTTAGCCCTTTCTTACTTGTTGTTTTTAATTTTTTTTTACATATTTCTTTACAACTCTATTTTCGCACAATCATCCATTTTTCTTATTTTGTTCGCTATAACTGGCATTAATCTCTGTTTTGCAGTAACACATGTCAACTCTTTACACTGTATGCTCTCTTTACTTTTCCTGTAATAAGTGAAGTTGCACTCATATTTGTTATGAACGTAAATACAAAGTGCGGCAATCACAAAAGATAACAGAAGTAAGATATTGATGTGTGATTTTCGAAAATCTCCAGCCACTCTCTGAATGTATGGCATCAAATGTACATAGTAAAGGATTTGTCATGGGCTTGGTAAACATTCAATCATATCTGGATTGTAACGGGGAAAGCACGTTCGTGAGCACAGCGCATTGGTAATACGACGACATGGAGCTGCTACTTATATGTATATTGATGCAAAGATAAAAGTGATATAACGTTTATGCCACTGTAATTGAATTGCTTACAATGAATAAAGGATCATTTTGTTGTTATTTATATTCATTTCGTTATTATTTGTTTCTCTATAATTTTGGATATTTACTTATCTTTTTCCATTGAGTTGAAGAGTGTCCTTAGTCCTTAGTACTGAAGGTTTACCCTTGTCTTTTCATGTCTAAGAAAGGACTTTGGGAAAGTTCTTGAATAATATTTAAAAAAAATGTATGATGAATTGAACATCATCAAAGCGCTAATTTTTTCAAAAACAGTTCAATTGCTAACAAAACGACCTTAACGAGAGTCGTCACATGGTTGAAGTACTATTCGGGGAATTTTAGTACAGACCAAACAAGATACATTCTTCATTCACTTTTTCAAATGATTTTCCACCATTATTTAATATTTTTTCTTACTAGAAACCTCAAATCCCAGAAATAATTTAACAGGACACAGAGAAATGAATTTCAGACTTTTCTTATTATCATAAAAAATTATAATCGAAGAAATTGTTTGCGAAAAGTAATCAAATTCTGTACTAAGAAAATAACTGAATTTATTTTTAAACTTTAGGAACAAAATATTTTTTTATTGTTTTTTCTAAATAGAAAGTATTTAAGTATAAGTATAATATATAGCTTAAAACAACATTTCAACAAAATGGAAGTCTAATTTTTTAAATTTTTTTTTATGAGTTACCAGATCAAAATCAAACAAAGTAATGCTTTTTTTTGACACTTCTGTAATAACCGTTGAACAGTTAGTAGTTCCTAATTTTAAATGTTCTCAGTATAAAATTTATGAAATGTTTTGGAAAGTACCATTGCCTGACTAATAGTACCGAAGGCCCTGCAATGAAGACTTCATAATTTTCATACGGTACTAATCACCGAATGTTGCAATAAACAAAATTATTTCTATTCACTTATTTAAATAAGCCACGGATTTGGAAACAATTATTTTGTAGTAAATATGTAACCTATTTGCATGAAAAATAAGTGCTTGTAATGGCACTAATTAATACTAATTCCATGAAATGTCTGCCAATTAATAAATAATCTCGTGTAATACTTTATTAGGCGCATTTTAAGCTACCTCAAACAGTACCTTACCATTTAACAGTGTTATTTACTCGACCGTGAAGCGTGAAACTAATTTATATAATACAATTATTTAGTTTATAACTAGAAATTGTTGTCTGAAATTCGACAAGTCAGTAAAAGATTCGACTTATAACAATTACAGAATTATTTTTTATTAATAACTGGAATATTTTTACCTAGTTTTTGAACTACTATAAGACTTGTCTATATTAGATTGTAATTTGATAATTGACTTCTCATAGAATATCAACACTTAAACACTACCTTGCATAGAAAAAATACACTCAGCTGACTAGTTCGGTCCCTGGTTCATGCTAGTTGTAAAGTGATAGTCTCTATCTAGTAAATTTGGCTGTAGGGTAAGTACGTTTATTCATCACATTTACCTATTTATATTTACATATACTTGTAAATATTATTCTTAAGTGTTCATATTCAGATTATTTTGCTTTAATATAGAATTATACTGTAGAATTTCGTATCAAAACAATACATTTTATTTTACATACCAAAATATTAAAATTTAATAGAATACAATAGTTATTTTTGTAAGCATATTTATGTCAATTATATTCCACATAATTTATTCTTAAATGGATTGATAAATTTATATTCCAAAAGCAAAAATTAGCATGCAATAATTTTCCTGGAGAATAATAGTTTTTGCAATATAGAAAGAAGCAAGAAAAGGAGCATTGCAGGTGTGTTGTAAAAAATTCAATAGATAAAATAGAGCCATATGTTATTATATCGGCACCCAAACTCACTCCTCTCCTAGTCAAATATCCATGTCATATGCGACTCTTCATATAGTCGGAATAATGTGAAAACACGGCTGTTCTTGTGGAGTAAATTAAAGTGAAAGCAAATAATAATTACTTTGGAGGAAAATTTATTTACACGGAATTTTTACTACTACTAATTGTTTAAATAATCCAAACAAAACATATATGTCGATTGTTAATAGAAGAAATTTTCGAACGAATTTTCATGTCCACTTATTTACCGACTAATTAAGCCACATTCCGACACAGAGTTAATAAAACACAAATTTCTAGATATGCGATGGACTCAATTACAGTAATTTACTTAATTACGCAATAAATTAAAGCAAACAACATCAAAACTGGAGCATTTGAATGTTTGCATTGTTATTATTTCTGTACTTTATTAGAGAAGTGGCTTTTCTTTATAATACTACAAATATTTTAATGTGAATTTTTTTAAATAAGACGACGACTCCCTTCGTTTATTTAAAACCATACACATATTTGGAAGAAATTCAAAAATATTTATAAAAAGCTCCTTCATTATTTACGAAGCTTTCATTCGGAAATTATGTCAATTATGTAAGTTTGCTGACAAAAAGAAGAATAAGGCTCTCATCATTTTGAATTTCCTGAACTTGGCTCACACACACACACAAACGCATAATTGTTGAAAGCACACAGACGTTCATGTACACACACATATGTGAGAAGCTGAGCTTGGACCACACCCTCATATCATATGGGAGTGTGTGCGAAGAAATTGTGATGTATGAATTTTTCCCTCATTGTTAATAAAATACTTTTAAATGAGTTGGCTAATTAGCAGCAGAAGCACGTGCAGCATGTTCCGCGCCTGCTGACGGTGACAGATAAGTAGGCGCTTGCATTAAGTTTATATTTATGACTTTAATATTTACACTTGACGAAAATTAAAGGCACAGATTTGTACCAATTTTCCAAACTAAAACGACATATTTTTGAGTTCGTATTTTTAATGTTTATTGAGTGTTATTTGCTTTGTTAATTTAAAAGTGATGGAGAGAGATGGAATAAAAGTTGATGGAAGATATATCACAGAAATTTAAAGCGTACATATGTCATATGTCATATGTCAGAGATTTAAAAGAATCCAAATTCCAAAAAATCAATAAAATAAAAATCTGGGTTTTCTTGGTGAAGCGTAAAAAATTCTATTGCTACATATTTTTTTCGCCAAGTGTATACATTGCACTCATATATGTAAGCTATATATAACCGGTGGGTTAACAAGACTCTCAACATTTTGCGTCATAAGTAAATTAAGCTGTACAGAAGGTAATCACTTCATTTATTGTACATTTATGAGATAAAATCCACACATATGACATTATAATTATATAAATATTATGCACTGTGTCTGCATTTATGAAAAGACATTAATTTCCCACACTGCGCATACTGATAACACGCTCATAAGAATATTCAACAATATGGTGCCCTTTCTCATATGAAATTGAGTGAAAATTTACACGAAAGCATAGTAATGGGGGACAAGTAAGCCAGAGGATAATTTTATATGAAATCGTTTTAAAAGTCCATCTACAAAGATACATATGAGTACGAATTTATTTTCCATTTGTGTTCTTCTTCTTCTTTTCTCATTTGTATGAAGAAGATGGAGATGAAATTAGGTTGAAAGGGGTGCTCGAAAAGACGCCTAACGGTAAACAGTTGCACTCAACTAAAAAAAACCGCTCCCCAGTAATGTCCAAGTTCTTCCGTTCCAATTGTTCCGTTCTATAACTTGCTGGAAGTAACAACGATTTGAGTTTTTACCGCCCTAACAACTAAGTTTCTTTTGGATAATAAAATTGAATATCGTGATATTTATTTCGTCTCAATTTAGTCACTTATCTACCGATCGCCTCCCACCGGTCAACTTTATTTAACAAGACAGTTACTTTAGGTCATGAGTGAGGAATTTGTAGCGCAAATTGTTAATAAAAATTAAGCTTGTGTTATTAAGATGAAAATTACACAACGCAAGCAATAAATTCAAACGGAAACGATTAGCACTTGCGAACAAGTCGTAAATGTAAGCCAATAAACCGATTATTTAAAAAGCAAATAGCCAGTGGCCCTAAAGTGCACTCCAATAGGGTTGTATACCTTCGTTAGAGTCTTGCAAATAAACATACAAATAATTGAAGAATTACATATTCTGTAATGTATAATATATATGTATACATATAGTATATAGTTCTACAATGAAAAAAACTTCCAATAATATCAATTTTTTAAACTGGTTTATAAATTAGTAAATAATTATAAACTGGCAAAGAAAATCCACCTATTTACCGTATTATTTACATCATCATAAAGAGTTAGACGAGTATCTTGGTGGCCATAAGATAATGAACTGCAAATCATTCTTATGGTAGAATTTATTACTATATAGCTGATGAATCCGTAATTTTCATTGTTTTCCGATCCAAGATGGAAAAATTTGCTTTTTACCTCATGTGACGTTTAATGACAGGTGGTCTTTCGTTTTTTCTTCGTACATCACAGTGCGCATTCTAATAACGGCCCAATCATTCATAAAAAACAATATTTGGGTTCTTCTCTCGGAACTTTGGTGCAAATGGGGTCTCATACAAGACATTGGTGATATTTTTAATGAAGCTTTCTTTTTAAATAGCAAGTCGAATTCAATATTAATTCGGTTTGCACTAATTCCAAATTATTATCGGTTTTTGTTTAGTTCCGCAATATTTCAATCTTCTCGTCTTAGTTATTTATAATACCAGGCGTTCAAGAGAAAATATGTGGCAATTAACAGTCCGAGTAAAGGCGCGTAAGCACTTAAGCGATTTAAAAAGTAGTAAAGTATTTACATACATACATAAATACACAAATGGTTGGAAATCGACGGAAATTCTCCGTTATTAAATTGGTGTAATTATTTCACAAGCAATATTTAATTTAAAGTTTGTTTTGGTCACAGCTGGTGCGTGGTGCTTGGTGTATGGTAAATATTTTCGAGTTTTATACCCCCCCGGCAATCTCGCGTATTTATGAAAAGTAAGACGGCGTGTTGACACTCGGCCAACTTTTGATATGGGTCGTTATATTAAAATTTTATAGTGAAAAAATGAAACAAGCATAGTGGGCGAACTTTTTTAACGCTTTTCGTAAGCAAATAATATTGTAAATGAAAATGTGGGTAAATAGAATCACAATATTTTGTATACAGTAGAAACCAGATGATTAAAATTAAATTAAAAACTCGTTAAGAGTTACCGAAGTTATGCATTCAGCAATACTTACGGTTAATGCTTAATAGAGTAAATTTTAAACGTATGATGATGTGTGCACGATCCATAAAGCAAAGTAGAATATTTGATTTCCAAAAAAAAATACACATTTTATAAAAAGCTTTCATTGATAAAAATTTTGCAAAACTCAAAGTTTTTTGAACATTTTATGTTTTTTATATTTAAATTTACTGAGTTCAAATTCACTAATCCTCGTCCTGACATCATTTTGTCGCAACATTTTGGTTTCTAAGACATAATAATGCTATACAGCCGCAAAAGAAATGCTTCAGAAGCATATTGATTTCGACCAGAAATGCAAGTTTCACATTTTCCAATTCATTCCTTTCACAATTGCACACATAAACTTATACTTCGCACCCATTTTGATGCTGGCGATTAAGTGTCATCAGCACTAATAGCTACAAATCTCTTCTGACAATGAATAATTAACTATATTTAATCACCGAAAAGGGCTTTACCAGCAAAAAGTGAGACGCTCCAACAATTTTGTAAATAAAATCATGCTTACTACTCACCTTCTGCGGCAAACAGAAGTCCTTTAGCCGCCGTCACTTGCCTTTTTTTATTCGCTTCCATTTAAATCACTAAAGTGTGGTGAAAAAAGTACAACGTTGACCCTAAAGGAGACAAACACATTCGAAAGTATGTTTGTATGTATCTGTTAGCTTTTATATGATATTATTAATATGCGTCCTTCCTTTTCATTATTAAAAACAATTTGTTATTAACTTTGGTATATTTCAATATATGAACGTTCTGAATTGTATATCTGTATTGAAACAACGGTCGAACTTCATCAAGGTAATACGGGAGCAAGGAGCAAGGAAAGGGTTTATTGTGTTTTAAGCTGACTCCGAACAACCAATGGTATGCGATTCACATGGAGTTTAATAGTATATCAAACAAACCTCTCCTCCCGAATAGCCGTCCCGCGAGTCTAAACACTACCTATCGCCGATGAAGAGCTCAAATTATCTCAAGAAAGTAGAGTAACACTAACAATAATGTATTCTGAATACTGTAGTATGTTCAAGTCCTTCTTATCCGACCTTGCATCCAACATAACAAACATAAGTCGTACATTGAAACTGTAGTAGAGAGTTTAACTGTCACATGCCACAAAGAGTGATTTTATCTTTAATATTTATATATGCACACACACAATAATCGACCCGCCCTAATACACATAAAATACAAGCAATTTATTACTGTGCAAGTAAAGTTGCTTAGCGATTTGAAGTTATCCCAAATAATTACATTGAGACAGACGAAATCGCCTTAACCCTTTTTAATTACAAAGTTTATCAAAGTCTAATGTAGAGAAAATTAAATAAACCAACACTTAGACGAACTTCAAATGGAGGCTAAGGTGTTTAGAACAGCGAGCAATAGATTTGTTTGAAGTGTGCGAGTGTCGAAAGTGAATTGAAACGAATTAATAATTTGACTAATGACCATCAAAAGGCTCTATAAACAATTAATTTAGTCATAGAAATCGAAAGCTTATGGAAGTGTAAAATATATTTCACACTTCGGAAAACCTAATTTAAACTTCCCAATTATTTTTGTATGAATAATATTCTTGTGTATAAGTCCATTATATATTCATAGGAACATATATGGTAAACAATGAAAGGAAATAAACCGAATATGAATTATACACGTATGAATACAATTCTCCGAAAGCGGTTTAGCGGTTTAGCGGTTTCTCCAGCAGCCATTTTGCTGTTTAACCGCGAGCCTTGTGTGAATAGCAGGCAAATGTTGACCTGTTAATAACATATTGAAACTCATGTGCGAATAATTCAAACAGTTTGTGGATTTGCACATATGTATATTTACCAATATATGGACGTGCAAAGTTAGTAAACAATAATGAGAATTCTTGCGCCGAGTTACGAAACTCTATATACGAATCTATACGATATTATAAAATTTCTCGAGGATAACCATATATGAAGAAGGTCTCAATATAAAAATACAACTATGAATAATTGTTAATAAGATGTTAATAAAACATCTCACCCGATATTAAGATATCTCATTTATTGCGCAACCGGATGGACGGACATAGTTTTATTCGATATACGAAATATATAATATATCAAATACTTTTAGGAAAAAATTGTCATATGTTGGGGAGCTATGTAAGAAGTTTTGCCTCAATATATTAGGGGATGTTTGAATTATCTCTTAAAAAGTCCAATAATCTGATGTGATTCAAAATGAGACTATTTAGAAAGTTGACATGTTTGAGAACAGATTTTTATACTGAACTAAGAGATCGTCATGAGAATGTTATGTCACAAATGTAGTTGAAAACGGTCAATTAGTTTATGAGTTAGCACACCCACACCCATAATAAAATATTGAAGTAATACAAATGTAAACCCAATATTAGCATCTTTTTTTGCATAACTCAGGAAAATTCATTAAAGTTATCGCATTTATAATGTTTTTTGGCTATAGCTTCCCTAGTTTATAAGCTATGTATATACACCGAACATATTTATTGCAAAAAATTATCTGTGTGACCGAATCGATATTTTGTGGCTAGATATATAGCGGGTGTAACAATGGTCCGATTCAGCCACTTTCTCTCTGAAAGTTTGTTTTTAAAATATCTGAAAATTTACCCCAGTTATCATTACGTAGCCATATAAACAAAGAAAGGCATCGCGAAGTCGATGTATGTTTTCATATTGGCCATCTTTATCTATTATTTTAAGAATTTACATACATTATGCAATATGTACGGATTCTCCGAATATTACCGTCCTTTGTTTCCATTTTGCCTGTTCAATCGCTCTTCGGCTCTCCTCATATTGAGACCACAACTGGTATATAGTAATAAGAGGAATTAATTGTGTTTACAGCCGCGAGATTATCAACTAGTCAGCGCTTAATGAGCATATATATCGTACAATCAATATCCAATTAACTTGTGTTAGAAGATGAATGCTTCTAGTAGAACGAAGCATGATTTTAACAGTCTCACAGGAAATTGGTGCAGCACCTTGTGGTTCGCCTTACATTGCACTTCTGTGACCAACTTGGTTCTTAGAAAGCTCAGCGCGGAGTAAATATGTGCATCGTCATCGCGTTGCATATCAATCCTTTCACATCCTTTGTTCTCTTTGTCTCTGAGCTTCTAGCAGCTAATAAATAACTTAATGGTCCAAATTTCAATTGTCTTGACTTTGCATTGCTGTGCAGGTGCCGAGCAGTATTAATCGTTTTGCTAGCTGCTTGACTATTGGTAATTATGTATATTTTCGCGTCAGCCGCAAACTCAGCTGCTTTCAAAGCGGTAAATAACTTGAAATATGTTAAAAGATTACTCCTCCCTTAATTGTTTTACTCAAAAGACAGTTGAGTAAACTATTTTTTTTTTTTTTGTTTTTGTCGTTTATTTTTTCTTTTTGTCTTTTTGTTTGTCTTTTATCGTGCTGTCAATTTCACTATTCTCCTCTAAGTTTATCTTTTTTTAGGTCTAATGTATTGTTAATTGCTGCTGTGTAAAGTACTGTCGTCTGAATGGTACAGTCAGTTTCTCTCTTGGCCACTATTTGGATAACAATCTCGATAAGACTCTAACTTTTTACTCTACAAGGTCTTTCAACAAATTTGGAATTCTGTTCGTGAGAACAGTTGTTTATATTATCCTTCGTACTTCAGTAGTTAATAAATGTATATATATATATAGAATTTCCTGAAGAAATAAAAATTAAAGTAAAAGCAAATCTTGAACACCTCAGGTATTTTTCTATGTTCACTAAAATTTGGCACATTACTATGCTACGACTGTATTTAATTTCAAAACATACAGATCACTTCACACACATAAGGGGTGAGGCACCTTTCTAGCCTAACCCAAAAGAGCCCCGACAGTAATTCTAATGTTTGGTGTAGTTGTATTCCGAAAGTATTATTATTCCCCAAATTTTTTTAAAGCAAAAGTCAAGGTTACCCAAAAAGTCAATGATACGCGATTTGTTTTTAGAAAATGAAATTTTGTTTATCTTTAAATCCAAAAAGCACAGGCAAATCATATTTAGGGATTGTTATCTAGCTTGCCTTGACCCTAAAGCAAAAAACAGGAAAATACCAGCAATGTCTATCTCAATCAAATCAATCAAATCAATGCCTCAGCAAAAAAGTGGTATTAGAAAATTGAATGGTTCCCTTCATGCAGTTTTTATGTCAATTAAAGTCAATTAAAGAGAACTTCCAACTCTCGACAACACGAAAAGGCACATAAATATTTATACCGCTAAAAATTTTATTTTAATTTTTAAAAGTGCTCTAAATGGAACTTCCATAAACTATACATTTTCCATAATCACATCGCTCTTTTCGCATTGATAAAGACATTGAAGTAATTATTTTTCGGTTAATTCATTTCATTTTCGAAAACTGCTTTCTAAGAGTAGTGGAAAAATCGTACACCGAGTTAAAATTCGCAAAATCTTTGCGTTTGCCATTAAAACACCCAATTACACTGTGCATTGAAAATGTGTATAGAAGTAGGTAGGTGGTAGGGGTTTTCTCAAAGGAATTGAAGTAAAATTCAGTGAATTTTTAGCACTCTTAAAATCGCTCATCTTGTATATGTACGTGTATACACAGTTGAAAGCACTTTGCGACACTTAAATTCTGCGCCTCAAGTTTAACGACACTCAACTTTAATGGTCCAGGTGTTTATGTGGCCACTTTATTACAACAATGTGCATCAGCACACATTAAATTCACACAGCTGACAGCAAAACCTGCAATTATATATATATATATGCAAAATATATATATATTTATATATGTAAAAAAAAAAATTAAATATGTAAATGAAAGGGTAAAGTTGCAGTCACTTGAAATGCAAACAAAGTTAAGAATTTAATGCAACACATTGCATGGTTAAAGGGGAAGTTCTGCATATTAGCAGTTGGATTTCTGCCAATTTAAGCAATTAAAGCACTTGGCCGCTTTCAATTGGCTTCATTTCAATTTTCAATTCCTAAAATATGGTAATTCGTAATACATATGTGCGCATAATAGATTAGTAAGGTAATTTGTTTATTTAATAAGAAAAGTATTGCTCTCCTGGTTTAAAAGTGAGCACAAGAGAGAGTAGTTAAGTTGTTGATAGCCGAATATATAGAGTTATATACCGAATTTACTATTTAATGCTTACTCTACCAATTGAAAATTAAGACTTATCTAAAATATCACTCGTTCACTAAAAGAATGTCATAAGTCAAAAAGTCAATAAATTTAAAGATATAATTTTAAGAAAATTATATCGAAAAGGTAAGTTAACTAAATGATCCAGAAACATAATTCTCAATATAGAGTTATGTTGTTTTTGTACATATTAAAGTACCACGAAATAGTTAATTTTATAAACGTAAAAGAAATTTCTGGTTCTTTAATTTCTGATAAATTAACTCAATATTAAAAGGCAAGCTTTTATTCTATTTCTTTAAATCTTTTGAAGAGGAAATCTTGTGCTGCGCTGTAGCCAGGTGGCGTTTCCTACATTTCCAGATAGTTGCATAGTAATACATTCAAATTTGGTGTTAAGGTCTTTAGGTTTGTTGACGTTTCTCACAACAAATTTAAGAAAGCAAAAAACGTGCCTATCTTGTATGCCATACCAAGATTCTCTGATACTCAGATGACAGTATTTAAGTATGTAATAAAAACACTGTGAGAGGAAGATTGAAAAAAATTTAACTGAACCATCACCATAATATATATAAAAACACTGTTGCTGCAAAACTAAATTCTCAAATGTTACAATATTTAAATGGCGCAACACTGACGGATTTTCTCTAACCCTATTTAACTTTTCACTTCCTCCTTGTTTGTTTCCTCAGTTATTCATTCGGAAATGTTCATATGTATATATAAATGTTTTTCAGAGGAAGCAATCTCGTTTTCACTTGACTGTTACTCTATAAATCTACAATTATTTTTGAATTCTTCCTTACAGTTATTGCCTTCCTATACCCACACCACTCGACACCGACAATCAACATCTCGTTAGTATATACCACGAAGGTTGTATTATTCACACACACACACAAAAAACCAAAATCGAACAAGAGACGGGATAACAACTACACATACCATTTTATACTTTTTGCAGATATGCTATAAATAAAAAGGGATTAGAAATTGTAGTCATATTGGGTCATGCAATAATATTTTTTTAGGTTATGATAGCAAATTTAAAAAAATTTAATTTTCTTTAACAAATGTTTCGTAGGCTCAAATAAAACACTTTGGACTTTTATTTTCTGACATAGAAACTTCGTTTTTTTTCTGAATTATGTCGGCAATTGTAAGATTTTTAGACAAGGATATGAAAAGCCTGGTATGCGTTTGCATTCAAAATGTCTGCTTTGATGTAAAGAAAAAAGCATATTCTATGCACAAAAATTTAAAAGAGTAGGTGATAAAATGCTGTCATATGACAACAGGTCTTACAAATAGCAAAAATTCTCAGTCCATCTCATCTAAAATAAACCCACTCTAGAGTGTATATTATTTTCAAATTTCACAGGGATAAAGTTACCAGTTTATGATAAAGTTACCACTTTATCTTGCCACCCAAGTATGTAAATTTGAGTACTCGGAACATACGGGAAGGGAATTTGAAATTGTAAAACAAACTTTAGTCGTATGATAAGTTTCTGTACTTAAGGCTTAAGGCAGTGCCTGGCTACTCTAGTAATTACTAGCTTGAAATTTTTTAATACATAGAATTTTGTAATATGAAAATTCGGTGTTCGCTTCTCAACGTTTATTCTTTATGAAATGGGAATTATTGCAACGATATTGCTTTAAGTTGGGGGAAACAAATTAAAACGTAATGATATGGCAATATCATTAAAAAATGGAAAACAAAAGAAAATACCTAAAATGGAATTGTTTCACTTCATGGTGAACAAAAGACGAATAGTATTGTACTTACAACATTCCAAATAATAACAAGTCCATTAAGCGTTAATACACGCTATTAAAATTTAGCTTTTTGAAGTAACAAATAAAATCTAAAAAAAAAAAACAATTCAGCAGAGGCTTGACCTACATTACCGGAAACTAAAAAGTAAACGAGCTAATAATAATCGAGCAAGCATGCATTTTTCCGATGCTAAACCTTATGTGAGTTCCCTGAATTCATAATCTTTTTTATTTCTTTTTAAACCCTCTTTTATGGTTTTACTGCAATATGCTTCGGAAATCCGCAGAAGCACCCTCAATTATACTTACAGCGTAAAAATATTGACATCTGCATATGGGCGTACATTTGTTGCTCATATGTCGACAATTGTTTCCAACTATTGTGCTAAGTCAACCGTAACTTCCTTGAAGGCACTTCATGCTGCAAAATGCATTCCAAACTATGCAGTACTTATTAATGGAGAATATATGATGTTTTACGAGATAAGGTGGAAAATCAATAAAATATCACAGGAAAAAAACACCAAGGGAAATAAACCAATAAATAGTTATTTTGTATTGAAATAGTCGACCCGCGTTAGTTTTGGAAAATACCCCAACATAACTAATTTAGATGGAATTTAGTGAAATACTTATTCCAATTTATTGTACAAACATGGACCACTGGATATCCAAGAAATAAATGAGAAGAGTCTCAAGACCCAAACAAACAGTCTATAAGTAATGCACTTCGAGAATGATAGTCTGTCTAGGGCTGTTAAAAATATATATAAATTACTACACAGGTACACCGAAAACACTAATCTGCTAATTTTGTGAATTCAACGAAATTTGTTAAGAAATAAGCGACTTGAACTTTACTACTATCGTGCGAAAAACTATATAATAGGTATTTTTAGCAGCAAATTTTTACAACCAAAATCACTCAAAATACCAAAAACAAACCAAACGGAGCATATGTTTCATATATTTGACTGTGATGTCACCAGATTTGTTGAATACTTTCAGAAAATTTTCACCCGAGTCGAGCGTTCCTTTGACACTATTTCAAAATACGAATTGGCTACTTTTAAAATACTTTGTCTGTTATATTTTACTTTTTATTAAATAATTGTGATGACTCTTTATTATTAAATTTTATTTTTGAGAAGATACCCAAAGTTTGTTTTTTTTATATTTATTAAAAGGCACGATAAGTACGAGTATAACGAATTTATTGTTTTCTTAGGATTTTCATATGAAAATATTTATTTAGTTGGAAAAGTTACGGTTCATTACTTTCAACTGCTACGCACGTTTTACCTTTTACCTTTTAAACAAATTCAATGAACACATGTGACGGTAATGCCTCCCGGTAAGCACCTTTATGAAGATTGGGTGCTTTTATGTGCACTTTTCTTTTAGCGGGTGTATTTTTGTTGCAAGAGTTTTGGAAGAGTGTCGAGCGAATCGCATTCCCATTGTATATCTACAAGTTAGCTCAACATTCCTTAATCGTATAAAGTGTAAAGTCTTAAATATTCACTAACCGAACTATGGTATAATGAGTGTGTCATGTGCTCGAGCGGCAATGCTAAATAATATCATCAGAAAGAGAAATCAAAATTATTGTATGAATCCATTAAGTATAAAAGAGTAAGAAAGTAAGTACAAAGTAAAAGCACAATGCAAAAGCAACGGTGACTACATTGAGTTTTTACGCGATTTTTTAATGTTCATGTTTTCCACTTTCCTGCAAATTCTGACTAAGCCAGACTTTAATAGACATGCAGCAGACATTTATTAAAGGTCAAAGACCTTTAACGGTCAGGTTAGGTCAGGGGTTATTAAAGGGTCGCTACAGCTCATTGACCTGGCAAGAGGCCATTCACCTCAAGAAGGGTCATTGACCCTTATCGTGGTTTACTTCCGATATGCATAATTTTAAATTATGCTAGATTATTTCCCTTCACAATAGATAAACAGTGCAGTGTCTCTAAAAATTGTGAATTCATACAAGAAATATTGGTAAATCTATAAGATATCTTAATGAAATTAAATAAAGTTAAAAGTGCATCTTTTTCTGATCATTATGTGACATGATTATACAAATATTGGCACGTACCTATATAACGTAGGCTCGAGAGCATTATTTTCGAAGCAATAAGCAGTATATGTATATATATAAACAAAAGAAGCTTAGACCGATATCGTAACCGGTAATCTGGATTAACCAGAAAGAGATATACTGGTCTATATTGTTACCAAGTATTTGAACCTTATTTCTGCTAGCAATACATTATTTCGTAAATTTTAGGGTTTTATCGGCATTTTCTGTGAACAAAGTAGGAAATGTAAATACAGAGAGAGAATTCATAATAAATGGCCTTACAGAGTGACTGACTATTAAATAGTAACATTATTCCTATCCTAACAGCCTCAAAACGACTGCTATACTTGTATAAAAACTTCTTCAGGCCAGAAATACGTTCGCAGGTCGTAAGAAAACCCTCTCTTAAAAGTTTTGGACTTTCTCAACGTCGAATTCAAAATCGCTGAAGCCTTCTACTAACGGACTAACATAAAATGCTTATTTCTAGTCTTGTATGAGACACACTAAGCACAAGAGAACAACAAGACATAAATCAAGTCGCAAATTCGATTGTTGGGATACTTAAACGCATTCAACACTGTACGTGCCAAAAAACATTCAAACGAGTATGTAACTACAATAGTTTGAACTCGCCGACTGTTAATCTCTTCGCCATTTGACCATTTGGCGCTAAATCGCACATCCAGTCACTTTGCTAAACAAAGAATCGTTTGCAAGCGATTATTGCTTGCATGTGTGTGTGTGAATATTGGGTTTTACGAACAGTTAATATTGCGCTATATCTCGAATTTGTCACCACTTCTCCCACGCGTGGGCATTATCCCACATATAAATAATACATATGTAAACACATATATATATCTATATAAGCGTATAAATTGCCTGCCTGTCCGGCATAATAAATTGTCCTCGATTTATTTGGTTTGCATGCCAGCGATGCTTGGCAATATTTTTGGGCATTGGACATCATTTTGCATACACATATATACATGTATACACACATACATATACAAGTACTTATGTAAGTAGATGTACTCGTATTTAGATGCTAACTAAAGTAATTTAGAGAAAACTTTCAAGTGGTAATTTTGAGTTCAAAGTGCAAAGCAAAATATAAAAAAGAAATTATGTAAGCAATTTCGCTATTAATATTACAAATATCTATATATATTCAGCAAACTTTTTATGATTTTCTACCGAAACACCACGAAAGGTAATTAGAAGCATGAGAAGCAGTAACGGAATTAGGATTATGCGAAATAAAATATTCCTGTACGAATTGTTACAGACATTAAGCTATCATTAATTTTAAATGTGAATACACTAAAATTTAAATATTTTCAGTGTATTATACACATTATTCAATTTTTTTTGTAACCTTTAATAGCAAAAAATTTTCATTGTTAATTTCATTGTTAACTACTTTCATTAACTACTTTCAAAAACATTTAGTTCAAAATGGAGAAAATGTTTCGGCAAGAGATCTTTTAATTATCGTAGTAAGCATTGAACTAAAAGAAGCAAACTAATATGTAGTTATTTCAGATGTAATTCAGATTTGAAAAATATTATTAATTTGTGCTTCATATATGTACCATTTTCACCTTTCATTAAAAGCATTAGTTAAGCAATTTAGTTCTTTATTTTATTTATTTTCTTTTACTTTAAAGGATAAATTTTTGATTCAATAAAACAATGTTATAACAAATTGAAATGAGCTGACAGCCAAGCACAGTTTTTTTCAAAACTATGAGGTAGTGATCCCGGCTGATATATTTCATTGGATTTCGATTAAATGTATGCTTGAACTTCGTGTTAAAAGTATTTTGCCTTCACTAATATGAACTTAATAATCTCAAACAAGGCTCAGTGAGATTCGTTTTCAATAAATAGTTCTCCGTTTAGCACTTTATTTTGCAACTAGAGGGGTAAGTTATAGATCTTTAAGGAAGTAAATAGACTTCTGAAAGGCTTGACATTCAGAGAATTTTAATAATTTAATTTTGGTATATATACATATAAACATCTCGTTTCTTTAAAAATTTTTGTTTTCTAATGTCATTCTAAGAGACCTCAAATATTTGAGTTGCATCAAGCAACCCTTATCGACATAAGGGTATTGAGCTCACCGAAATTTACCACTAGTCGTCCATCCTCCTCTGCCAGCGACGATAATGTCCAAATTAATCGTACTATTATTAAAAATAAAGTAAAGTCTCTCAACATATCTTCAACATACATGGGTTCTTTGTTCGGTCACAAAGCAATGGACGCCATTGTCATTTTATAAATATACGACAAGCTTGTATTGACTTCAAGCAAGTCTTCTTTTAAGGCAAATATTGGGTTGTTCGGAAAGTCATTTCGTTTTTTTTGGGGAACATGAAAGACAGTTTTCGTATAATGAATAAATATTTGTTATATATATTTATAATCATTCAATTTGTCCAGCTGATGACAATAGACTTCTGAATTAATCGTTGTATTGTCCGGCAAAAGCTCAAAAAAAACGATTCCTTTGACATCCCACCAAACGGAGAGCATCACCTTTTTTTGGTGAATGTTGGCTTTTGACACGCTTTGAGCCGGTTCATCTTTTCTGCTCCATGACCTCTTGCGTTTAACATTGTTGTATACAACCCATTTTTCGTCCCCAGTAATAATCCGCTTCAAAAATGGATCATTTTCTAGACGTTTGAGGAGCGAATCACACGCGTCAACACGACGACACAAATTTCGCTCGGTAAGGACATGGGGCACCCACACATCGAGCTTCGAGGTTAAGTCCATGCCTTTCAAATGGCCATAAACAGTTGAATTCGACAAATTTAACCTCTCACCGATCTCTCGTGTGGTGATTCGCCGATTTGCATCAACTAATGCCTTTATCGCATCTTTGTCAGCTTCGACCGGCCTTCCAGACCGTGGTGCATCTTCGACATCAAAATTGCCGGATCGAAATTTTGCAAACCAGTTCTGGCACTGGCGTACTGTTAACACGCCTTCTCCATACACATCCGTCAATTTTTTTCTCGCTTGGACAGCATTTTTACCTTTTCTGAAGTTAAAAAGTAAAATATGACGAAAATGCTGCTTATTGCTCTCCATATTTAAAAAGGCACCAACCAAAAACTACTGGGTAGAATTAATAGAACTTTTTCACACACAAGCCTTGCAATATCAGCTCTCATGACATATAATGGTTATGGGGCTTAAGTGTGAAGTTAGTTTCGAAAAAACGTAATTAAGTCCTCTGGCGGGAAAAAACGAAATGACTTTCCGAACAACCCAATACTTTACTAAGCAAAATGTATCACCCTACATTCGTAGAAATCCATACACGCACATTTACGTATCGCTTACAAGCTCACACTCCCCTAAACTGAAGTAATTTTAAACAACACGCTCCAAGACCTCTCAACAAGCTCGTGCACATCAATGGAATAAGAGATTACGTCCTCAGATCAGATCCGATGATAGGCATGGAGATAATTTTCATCTTGATGAGTGCTGGTCAATCTCTCAGTACAAATTATCTACCTGTTCCGTGTAGGCGTTCAAGTGACAGCGGACATAGGATGAAGTTTTGCTGTCCAACAACAACAACATTCAATGGAGCAAATGTGTCTGGTTTGCTCTATAAATTTGATAGTATGAATCAGAAGATATACCGCAATGTATGCTACCGTTAGACAGATAACTGGATAAAGGAAAATTTTGGTAAACAGCTCATGACTACTTATTGAAAGTGAGATCAACCGGCAACGCCTCAGTTTGAAAACAACCAAAGTTATGTTATGTAAATAAATGAGAATTGAAGTACTTTTTTTGTTCTTTCACGCAATTTTAGCTTATTTCACTTTATTATTCAATCGTTTCAACGCTTTGCTGTTGCAATGAATTTGTGGGGTTCTTTCTGGTCTTTTTCTTTTCCCTAAGGCCAATAATTTAAACTCCCTTCAGCATAAATCTAGGTGTTTACAGATATAATACCTTCTTATTCCAAATAAAGAAATACTAGTATTTTCAATAAAAATTAAGTGGCAACCATTAATATATAATATAAGGAAGATCCAAGTTGGTGAAGTACATAAGAAGAAAAGACATTAAACTTAGTTTTGAAAGAAACAACATACCGAAAATTAGCAAAATTAATTCAGTACCTCTTGTACTTTCATTAACACACAGGGTGGTTCCTTTTGTGTAACATTTTTTATTTTTTTTTTTTCAAAAAGAAAAATATTTTCTGCTTCATTATTGTAACGATCTGAAATTATAGTTTTCAAATGATACAACAAATATTGCCGAAGCGGATTAGATAGGCAGATCGCCGAAGGAGAGGTATTCCTGGTAGGTGGTACTTCTGCTGGGAACATCGTAAACCAAAACGTCTCAAAAGAATTTAAATGAAAAATAGATCAGTAATGTAAACTGTAGCTCTCTATAAATTAACTTCTTAACGATATTACTTTTCAATACATTCTGTAAACTTATCGTTTTGGAAACACTATTTTGGAAATAAATCTGCAAAAAATTAAATTTGAAATTTTAGAAAAGTCAAAAATTTAATTTAATTGTTAGACTGTTGCAAAAATTACTCAATATACAGTTAATAATTCGCTATAAATGACAAAAGCGCATACTTCTCGGAAAAAAAACAACCGAAACAACAACAAAAAATATGGATCACCACCGCAAGCAGTTAGAAAATAACATGAAAATGAAAAAGGGCCCTCACATTTTCATGAGAGCCAGCAGTTGGCTTGATATTTCAATTAATTTTACTTTTGTTTGAGTGCCCTTTGAGGACTATTTTCTTCATTTATTCCACCAATTTTGTGCATTTGAGCAGGAGTCCGCACTTTCATATTCTTTTTTTTTGTTTCACTTGAATGGCATACAAATTTCACTTCCGGTCACAATTTTATTGTTCCTTTATCGAATACGCTTTCGCCTTTGACAATAATAAGCTCGGAACGATTCGCGCTTCACATCCATTAGCATTCGAGCGCACACTTCAATACACATGGCACTTTGCATCGATAAAGGGAAATTTCCACATCCACCCATGTTGCAGTGAATTCTCGTTATATTCGCTTCTTTGATATTTTTTAATAGCACTTTTTATTGAAATGAACAAATCTATCTCCGTCTCTTTCTCTCTGTGGATGCGAATTTAACAATTTGTTGCCAAGTTGCGCTCTCAGGAAGCCAGCATCATTTGTTGATTGTGTGGAGGCAGCGAACTCAAAAGGGCTCTTACTAATAAAAAAGCAAATTGTAATGAAATCCGACTGAAAATGCCTATTTTGGAATTACCGTAAAATGTAAATATGTATGTATCCTTAACTACGAGTATATATGTGTGTTTTAGTGGTAGTTTTAAGGACTCTTCATTATAAAACAGTTCATTAATGTGCTATTTCAGCAACAAAAGATGTCATATTGCTTAGATTTTGCAAATTTTTTCGACAAAGAACTATATACATACCCTACAGTTAAATAATTGTTATTTCTTTCCTGTCAACATTCTCTTGAGATATGAGAACAGGAAAAGACGCTGGGCTCAAATGTGGAGAATACGAAGTTTACGTAAGCAATTTGAAGCCTAAGTGGAAATATTTTCTTGACCCTATTCTTGTTTAATACCAAAATTAGATGAAGCCTGCACAGACCTTCCCTATCTCTGATACAACCAATGTTATGATTTCCTTCCTTCCACTTGCCTTTGCGCTGAATATAACAAATTGTGAGATATTTTATTTGTATTAAGCGTACACTTTATGTTAAACTAATGTGGTTTGGTACCAGAAATTGTCGAAACTGGGCCATATGTTCCTCTGACCTAATTTACCCCTTGTTTTTAAATACATTAAAGTTGACAAGTTGATGGCCGATTTCCTTTACTCATTATTCCAACATAACAATTATGATTGGATACACCGTCCTACCTACATGTATTTCTTCGCCTCAACATTCCATTACTCTTGCACTCTGGCTTAAAAATGTTCTTTACGTTAAAATCAGCTTTGCCTCGGTAAATCTTTAAAGAAATTTAAATATTCCATTTAAACTTGAATAAGTCCATATTGACACGTATGTTGCTCTTCACTCGTACATACACATAAACATTTGCAATTTTAGGGTGGCACTTAAAGCAAAGTGCTTTATGGTTTTGCTCCAGTCACTGGCATTGGGACTCTTCTATAAGTTAACCAAATAAGCATGGACTTCTTAGGTTCTTTCCAGAGGAAGAATACTTGCTTGCTTTCCGACACCCCATAAATGCATTTTCCGATCTCGGAAAAGTTTTAAAAAAGTTGGATGGTACAAAAAAATTATTTCCTTTCACTTTGTGGAAATTCGTCTACTTAAAAAATTTAGAAGATACTCTTTAATTTCTCATGAAAATCATATTATTGATAGTTTAGGGGTGAAAGAGCACAACTATATAATTCAATATTTAGGGAAAAAACTGAAAAATAAACTTTTTTTATTTCCTCTCTCTCTCTCTCTCCCCCTCGCTCTCTCTCTCAACTGACTATGTCCTCATTTAGTCTTATTGTAAGCGTTCTAACTGATCATTGCTCAATTGGCATCCCTGTGAGGAGGCTAAAAATCGCTCGCAAATTGTTAAAGTTGTCTGGCAGAACGCCTGGTATAATCATCTTGAAATTTTTTCCCACACTGTCCAGCTTTTGCAATAGGAAAGGTCTCTATGAAATCATACCTTCAGTGATCCACGAGAACTAACTTCAATCGAAAGTCACATTGTCGATAAATGAGGTTTTTCATCCATCTTTAGGCGATTTATGCTTCATAGGCATCATAACAAATGGTCAATCTGCAATTGTCCCAAGTGTCATTCTCGCGATCTTCATAAAGGAATTTACCCTTAATATCTAAACTAACCCAACCTAACCTGACTACAGTTTTGATCAAATTTTAGGCATTTTATATGCAAATCCGAGGACTTTATTTTTAGACTTCTTCTCGAATTCTTCATGATGACATCCTCGCATAACATAAAAAAATTTCTCTCTCACAATTCTGTTAATTTTTTCGGCAGCACAGGACTCACCCTAATTTTCCAGCATATTTACACACTATATGTGGTTTTCATATGTATGGAGCGCCCACACCGACATAAGTAGAATGAATATGCAAATCAGTTACAAGGACTCTACTGCCGAATTATTCGTTTCCCTTGCGTTTCGCCACTTTTCATGAATTCGACGGCATTTCTAACAACCATTGAACTTTCGCCTACACACACACATATACCTGTATATGCATAGGTGTTTGTAACTCATTTCAAATTGTCAACATACAGATATGACAACATGCAAAGTAGAACGAGAAACTAAACGCAAATATTAGAAGCATTTTCTTTGTGGTTTTCTTTTTCTTTTTGCGCTGGCGCCTGTTGAAATACCAGCCAATCGGAATTTGCGTATTTCATTCATTTGGATTGTTCACACTTCATTGCACATATCGATTTAAAAATTCTACTCAAATAATTAGCTGTAACTTTTATGCTTTTTTCATTAAACTTAACGAAATTTGGGGAAATAATAGAATTTAAAAAAAAATTGTTGGTAAATTTTAGGTATATTTTTGCAAGAAAAAAATTAAACTTTCATCCAAAATCTAATCTTAATTTAAATACCTTATGCTTTAAAAAAACTTTTGACATATTTTTTTAGTAATTCTAAACAATAATGATGACCATCTACAGCTTGTGATGACCTAAATATTTACTAAGCTGTTGCCTCCACCCTCAACACCGCTCTTCGAGCATTCTCTTGAAATTTTATGGCTTGACTAACCGAAATGATTTTCAATTTATAAGCTTCTATTTATTTTGGTAGTCCTTGACTAACTGTATGTTGTGAAATAGTTAACTGATGAATTTTATCGCATGCAGATTACACGTAAACATGCTTTAATGGTATTTGGAGTTTGGTGGTTTCAGACTACCAAAACTTTTTGCCTTTCTATAAGCTTTTTTTCTCTACTTAATACGAGGTTATTTGGAATGGCTTCATAAAAAGCAGTTTTATCATAATTTATAAGCTATACAAACGATTTCCTTTCTTTTTTGTTTTATTTGTGGCATAATGGGCTCCACGCGCACATATCTAATTGGTCTCACTCTTCGTCACGGCGTTGAAATAGCTGCTTTTAAGTATACGCAGGAACGCTGGTACGTGCCCTTTAGGAAAAATAGTAAAAAAAGATTTTACAAAGAAAACAAAATATAAAAATTTTGATTTATATTTTTAAGTAGAATATTTTTTTTCATTACAAGTCTAATTCTTTAAACAAATGAGAAATTTCAATTAAAATATGAAAATAAGATAATTAAACTGTCAATAGAACCAAAGTTTGTTAAGAAGGATTACTGATGTGAACATTTACTGTGTACGTTGTCCACCTGTTTAACGTTTCTATTCAAAATTAAGGAAATATTACTTTATAGACGTAAATAGTTTCAGAAATATTTCTCTTCAAAATATTTTCGTAAAGGGTTGCCATCGGTTCGAGAAATTTAATACCAAAAAAGTGGTCAAATAATACTATAATATAATATTTTTATCAAATGAAAGGTTTTTAAGAAATATATATAACTTCAAAAGGATAAGCAGCCCACCACTTAAGTTTTTCCAAAATACCCACATCATTCTTAAATTATAACAAATATTTTAATATATAAAATCCCTTAATGCCTCAACAATTTTAAATTTGAATTAGTCCTAATACTTATACCTCTTATTACTGAGACCAAATTTTAAGACACACCTTGGAACGCAAAACTTTCTATGAATATTGGTCATGCCCATTTATGTGTAAATATTCCTACAGGGTGTTTTAATAAAAATTCATATTGTGTGTGTGATTCATAAGTAAGTAAACGTGACCTTTGAAGGCTTAGCAGGTTATTGTTGTAATGATGCATGAAAGTCCTTCTGCTACTTATTGCTCCAAAACGATTTTCTCTTCCGCTTTCTTCTACTAAATACTCAGTTTTCAATAGCACCCATTGTGGCAGAGGCATGTGGCAACACTTAGGTCAATTACATGCATATATATGGAAATGTCTTACTGCTCTTAATATTATATAAATGTTGTATATATAGGCATGTGTACTGGTATGTGAGGGATATATATATATAACATGAAATAAATACAATACAATAGTGTGAATCTTCTTAGACATTCCTGTGGGCGCTGGTATGAGAATCATATCACACTCAATGGTATGCAGAAGCCTACATCAGGATAAAATTTTGGAAAAATATAATATTAAATAAGATCCTGTCATTCCGGAAATACAGTAATTATAAATATTTTAAAAAAATTAGGAATTAAATCAATTTTAAGATTTAGTTAGTTGTAGCTTGGATTAAAAAATTTCTCGTTAAAGAAAAATAAGCTCTGCTGAGAGGATTCCGGTAGTTGATGGGCATCCCCATCAATTCTCAAGTAATAATAAAATATATATAAATAAACATATAAATATATATATATATATATACTTGTATATTATTTAATTTTAAGTTTCAACTACAGTAGGCGCTAATATTCGCTAATACGGTAATAAAAGTTTCAGAATCTCTTACTCAACGACGATTGTGGAATCAAAAGCGACCACTAGGTGACTAATGGCGAACAAATGCTTTCATCTGCTTTCACATCCCCCTCGACCGCACTTAACCTTAAGCACATGCTCCCACTTAAATATCACACATACAAATGTACGAGATATATGTGCACTTGTATGTACAGTATGTTTCAAGAGTGGCAAGGCATAAATTGTGTGAAGGATTAAGGATTTCCCGTATTTACTTTTCTTCCTTCCAGCTTTGCTTCGCTTGGGCGAAACAACAAAACTTATGTTGAGAGGCATTAACAATAAACAACTTGGTCCTAGTTGATGCCTTTGTTGACACATATTTGTTTTAGCCGGTATAATCTGCCATAATCCCTTTGCAAAGTGTTCCTTTCACTCATTTTGAGAAGTTTACTTTGACAAGCTACTGTTTTTGATTTTGATTAAAATAAAATTGCTATTAGAAGGTTAGCATAAGCGCAAACAAAAAATTTATAAATTGGAACTTTGATTATTTTGCATATTTGTAAAACATCTTTTAGCATAAACGAAACAATAAATGGAAAACTTGAGATGAATAAGTTACATACAAATAAATATATACATTGGCTTCATAAATTTATTTATATTCCTTGGGGATAAGGTCAAAGTTTATATTTCAATTATAGTCTTGGCTCACTTAGAAGACAGGGCGTACACGATTAGACAGTGGTCTATGTATACTTTAATAAAAATCTGAATAATGTTTCCACCTCAAAAAAATTCATAGTATTTAGAAGAGGCCACGAATTAATAAAATTTAAATTGAACAATGGTCAATTCACCTAAGGGAACCGAAATTGAATATACTAACTGATGAAACTAAATATAGCTGCTAATATTTCTATGCACTTACCAATATTATAATATTTATTTTTTTTGTTAATTTGTTTGAATTAAACTTTTCAATCCGATGTCAAACCTTCTCTGAAATATCTTCAATAAAAAATGTGTTTAATCCTTTTAAATTCACCGGCCGTAATACTATATTTATTTCACCAGTTGCGTGGCAAGCCTTCTCAAAAATATTTTTAACTGCAAGCACTTTTAAATCTCTTTAATTTGATGCCCATATTGTACCAATTCATTAATCTTAAAAAAAGAACCTTTACAAATTTAGGTTTTTTAAACCAGTTTATTTTTTGGTGTTTCCTTATTTGACGGTTGTATACATAAAAATTTCGAACAGTTGGCAACACTGTTTTTCTGTATTTGTTTTAAATCAACCAAGTACTACACCTAACAATGCAAAAATATATTAAAGTGTTCTTCCATTACATTCGGAGATCTTAAATCGCGTAGCATTCTTTTCACCGATTCGAACCTAATTGGAGTAAATTCCATTTTTTAGTAATAATTCCGCCATATATAATGTAATTCGTATATGAAGCAAATCAGCCATAAGTACGATTTTGCTTAATAATTTGTATTCAGCACCATCTAGCGAGTTTGTATTTCACAGGAATATTTATATAAACTACTGATACGGGAGAACAATCGACTACATTATGTTCTTTTGCACCCGAACTTAAGCCTTCATCAAATCGTTTATTGGCAGCCAGTACCTTTCAAACTTCTCTTGCAACTTATCGTGTACGTATTCTCCATTACTACAACCTAAAACTGCCTCTGGGTGCCTTTAACATTTTATTTTAAACTTGAATCTGACAGCAGTTATTATCGAAAGCAACATATTCAATTACACATGTTGGTGCGAGATACCTGTCATAACTTTCCAACTATTTGATAAGAGAAATAGAGCTACCTCAGCTAAATTGAGATGAGAGGAATGTGTTTTGTAAAATGGACAGCAGAAATAAAAAGCAAAAATATAGGAGCAATATTTTTAGGTGAATGGTGGGTGGTTGCTATATATATAGCAAGAGAATTTTGATATCACAGTTACTCCAACGATATTTAAATTCATTTATACTTTATGTTAAATGAAATTGAAATCAAACAATGAGTATTACTTTTTCATTTAATATCCAAAATCAGTACTGCTGTTCTATATATATAAATTTTGTTCGCTCCACAGGCGGTTTAGATAATATGAGCTTTACTCCATGAGCAACTTGCTTTATCCGTCTTCAATGACACATAGTTACATAAATATATTTATGAGGTAACTTTTGTAAAAGTTTTAGACAAGTACCGTTAGTAAACATATAAAATACGCGTGTGCGCGTAACTTAACATAACATATACATGTATGCAGCTCTGCTTGTAGTTGCTGCTTTTCAATCGGCTCGTAATCGATTTCTACAGCATTCGCATAGCAGATTTTCCAAGGTTGTTTTTATTGTATTTGCATTTACTTTCTACACGCCGAATATTGTACGAAGTTTCCAAATCATTTAGAAAACTTACAAATGTATTGCAAAGTCTATTTTTATTGATGGCGGAAGCTAGCCATAAAATATTGTTTTTATTTGTCGACTCAACCAGGCACATACACATACAAGTGCAAAACGTTGACAGTTGACAAATGCGTCTGTTTAATAAAAAGCGTATCAGACACTTATACTGGTGAAAATATGCAGTAAAATTTCGTCAGACAGACAGAAATTTCGACATTGACAGGGCTTGGCGTTGTTAGTGAATGGGTTGTAAATTCTTATTAGGAATAATTCCTTATCGAAATATATATATCTATATTTAGGACTTTTGATATACTTTATACTTTACTATCGGCTTTAATACTTTATTTTTGGGTTCCCCATGAGCACCTAGCAACTGAATGTAGGCATATGTACATATATATGTATGTATGTATGAATCTGCTAACATTGCTAGTAAAATATAAAAAACGAATTACATATATATTTCACTCTTCATTATCCAGCAAACTAAGAAATTTAAACATCATATCATTATTTCTTTCTGCTCTAATTTAGCACTTCACTGCACAGCTACTGGGGCGGAGGCGTAGCTCAAAACATTGGCATTTCAATTAAACTATAAGTAGGTAGAGGGGTTTGTATGTATTATTTAAAGCCCTTTTCTGATCTTCCTTGATCATAAGTAGATGTTGAAAACAATAAAAAAAAACAGGCTATGAAGCACCATGAAAAATGTGTGATGCGCAGTCACCCGAAAAGTCGGAAATCGCTTTATTGGGTATATTGGCGATAGATGAAGATCTGGACTGATTTCATCTATTTTGACTTTATACTAAAGTATAAAATATTTCCACCCCGTTCCATTCACTATATTTAGTATATGAGAATGGAGTAATACTTGAACCGATTTCACACATTTTCGGCACAAAACTAAAGTATATCTAATAACATCGTTTAATTTTGTTAAGATATCTCACATCTTGACAGATTTGGTTTTCAGTTCACAGTATTATTGAGAAAAGATCCCTTCTTACAATGATATTTAAAATATCTTACAACTTCACCGATATTTTTGATAGAAAGTCAGTCATATGCACGGAGGTCTTCACATTCGGTATCAGTGGATTCTAAAAGGCATTGCCCGATTTTGACCATTACTAGGTGAGAGTTGCCATACCTTCAAGGCACTATTTGCACACTGTTTATCTATTGTACATTAAAATATTCGACAAGTGTTATATGGGAAATAACCGTGGTTGTATTATGATTTCGCCCATTTTGTATGTAAAAATGTAATATAGGAATGTCAAGAGAATGTTTATTTAAATTTGGGTAGTACTTGCTGGGATATGGGAGTTCATATCCGTTGATTAACATTAAAACACTTCAAAAATCAATTTTATTAAGCGCATACGTGCTCTACTTTGTTCATAACCTCACTCTCCTCAGCTTCACGCTTAACTGTAACCATCATAACCACAAAACCTTTATTTAATACAACAACAAATTTAAATGTTAAATGAAAGAAGAGCCGAAATGTGAACACAAAATTATGAAGAAGTCTGTAAATGCGGAAGCACACTTCACTTGAACATTTCGGTGCGTTCATGATATATATTATAATATAACCACTGGTAACCCTGCTTCTATAAGATAGTTTCTGCAATCTCAACAAACGATTTGCATTTAGGCATTATTTTAAAAAACATTTCAAATGTCGCAATTTGATTAATAATAGCTTTTGTTTATTTTTGTTACACAAATTGTAACATTGCTCTTGAGCAGTTTGTGAGTTTATCAAAGTTCAACAAAGGCAAAACAAATAACTGGAATATTGTTTCATTCAACGCCGACAAATGGTTGCGTTATGCAAATCACGCAGACAACGGGATTGACAGACCACTTGTTAGGTTTCTTATTGTTGTCATTCAATTTTGTTAAAATTAATAAAACTTGTAATCGATTTCATGCAAAATAGGTGGAACTCCACTAACCTCCTTGTTTTGTTGCCGAGTGCAAGTGTATGGTGAATAAGAGATATTTTGCAAGTTAAGAAATGTTGCAGTGCCAGCAAAAACCAAAACTTGCCAGCAAAAACTTGCTATGAAATAATATTTTTATTGAATATGTAATAAGACAATAACAATGAGTATTTATTGAAAATGTGTCTTGTGAATTTTTGGAGCCAAACACAATTGATGAACATATTTTATGGTGACGCAAGTATCTTTTTACTTAGTTTTTTTATAGCATTGGACAATGTTTATAATAATATAAAATATTTGATCTCAAATTTGTAATCCTCCCAATAAACCACCACCTATTTTCACCATCGCTCACATCGCCATATCCCTAAATTTGAGAAACTTTTAATTATTCCAACAAAGCACTAACAAGATACCATATTTATAAAATCTTGCCTACATTTAGGAACATTATTAATTAAAAACATTTACCTTATACTTTGCCGAATACGCAAACCTATATTAGCAATAATGAAAAGATTATTCGATATACTCCATTCAGAAAAATATATTTTGAAAACTTGAAGTTTAGAGTGCAATAATAAACAGTAATAAATAAAGATTTCAATAAATGGAATAAAAAATCTGTTTAGAATTTTACCTTTTGATTAAAAAATAGTTTCAACTAGCAAAATGTTATGTAAAATCTATATATGCGTCGTTTAAGGTAACAGTACGCATAAAATTTTATTTGCATGTCAAAAATTTACCAGCAATTGACTACACGCACTCATTCACTATATTGTCATCAATCATATTTGAGTTGTTCCGAAGTCCCTCTGAGAGTATTTAGCGAAGTGTGAAATATTAGTTTTAATAATAATACACTGAACTCATGTATGGCATGTTATAAGTAAAACACATATACGTCATAAATAGGTGTTACAATTTCTTTGTGCTCAAAATATGTATGTATATACATATATTTGTATTTGTAGACACTAGAGTTGGGAAATAATGTAGAGTGCAGATGAAAACTAAAGTCAAGGCTCGACGTCAAGCAGCGGCGTTGACACTGTAATTTGCAAATCATTACCGAAATTTGTGCACACAACAGCCATAGGATGATTGTTTGCAGCTATGCAAATGTATTTGGGGGTAAACTTTATCTTTTTTTGAAGTGTTTATTACAAGAAATGTTTCTTATCTTCATGCACTTCGTATCGAGTTGTCATAAATGTTGAAATATAGTAGGTATATTTTGTGAGAAAGTAGGATATTTTCTTAGATTTCTTAAAAACATAAGGAATATTTAAGGTAACTGAGAGTGTCTATGGAAAGTGTTTTGTGTTCGTTTTTAAGGGGCTGGGAAAGTTCTTTGAACTCGAACTATTTCATAGCTCTGTGTCCTATTGCTGTAAGACCTGAGCAGTCACAGAAAAACTGTTGGGCAGTGCATTTTTGAATAAATCTTCCGTTCTTTATACGCAATATCTAGAGCAAAGTTGTTAAGCTTCCCTGTTTGCCTCAGAATCTACCCATCTAACTTTCGTTAACTCTACCTCAGATTCGTCAAGATAATTTTTTTTTTGTCAAAACCTACTACCTCTACCACTCTTCCGTTCCGTTCTATACTCCTGTGCCTATGAACCCAAAGGAGAGACATATACATTGATTTTAACAATTATTTAATGTCACCAGTGCACTCGAAACCGCCAAATTTTTAGTCACGTTGCAATCCAATTGCCTACGACGGAAGGCAATTATTGAGTCTATTGAACAGTTCGTGTGATTTGCGCCAGCATCTACCATATTTACGACAATACTTAATTTATAAACTTAATATTGACTTCCGCGTTCCAATAAATTGAATTACGTGAATGTACAAGAATCTTCTCCGTGTCCTTAGAGAGACAATTATTAAATTTTGAATATATCTCTTGTTTAGAAATGTCACTTAAAATATTTCAGCCGTACTTTTGAAGGCAGAACAGCAGCCGAGATAAAAGCAACATATTTGCAGCTAAATCCAACCAACCTTGTGGAAAGCAGAACTCACTCACACTCTCAACTGAATGTCAATGAAGCTTTATTACAGCTGAAATCCGCCACTTATTTTCATTTCATATTTGACGTTAATCTTGACTCTTCGCCGTCCACATACCCAACATAGAAGCCTTGCTTCTTCAAATACCCTCACACATTGACTGCAAAATTTTCATTATAAATTGCCAGCAAATTAATTACAAATATTCCTTACTCGAGATTCATTTATTCGTGGAAAACTAACAAATCCTTATGGTATTGACAACTCAATGGACTTTTGTGGTATCACTTTCCGCGGCTGGATTGAGCTGCGATTTAGGCGAACTCAAATGAGGTTGCTGTGGTGTGTGTGGCTGTGCGCAAAGTCAACGAGCAATGACACTAAACATGAACTGAATTAGTTATCTCAACCTCATTGATACACTCCACTCGCTCCTGCCATTCAAATAGCAAATGTTAATTTCACTGTTTCAGTTATTTTGTTTGTTGTTTTATGAAAGTTTTCCTAATTAAAAGTCGAATAAAAAGCGTTATTTATACAGTGAGTAGCCAATAAAGTCTCAAAAGGTATGCGCTGGCAACTCTATTATATTGAACAAGTTGCGGGTGTCCTTTGGCCTATCCTCAGCGAAAGCACAAGTGAAAGCGAAAAGCAACGGAATCAATGACACCAACAAGAGTGAACTTTACGAACTCGCACAACGCCTTGCCGCACCGCAGACCGCAACAAGCGTCCAAGAACTGCCGACTGAACGCACACAATTCTCATGTCGGTCTACTTCTTTCCTTGCTGTGGCATTTAATGAACAATTAGCTTGTGAATTTTTATCTACTTTTGTGTGCACATTCGGCTGCTGATGTCGCGAAATTCCAGAACAAGTTCAAAGCGCGTTCGGTTAACCAGTGGAAATTAATGACACTTTGGTCCGTTCAATGGAATGAAATGACACCTACCGACAACTCGGTATCACATTGTCAATTTGTTTTTAGTTATTTGTAAAAACGGGTGCAGTTACAGTGTTGTACATAAGTATGCTACAAGTTCTATGTCAGTAAAATTTTTATTAAAATATACAATTTTGTTAAGGCCAAAACCTACAAAGTTGGGAGCAAACGTTGAGGTAGTACGTTGGTTTGTGTTGACTATGTAGTCCTCCTTTGTATGACCTATGTTGACTTGTAAGCTTTAAAAATAACCAAGAATTAGAGTTAATGTGCTCTAAACTCTTCTTACATCAAAGAACTATGCTACAGGGTATCCACTTAATGATTTATGAGAACTTTTGTTTCAATAATCTAGATATTTTTTGGGCATATTTGAAAATATGGGCAATTTGAAATATTCTCCAGGCAGCAGATGGGATTTGCGTGAAGCTTTTTTGATGTCTGAAATATACTCGAGGAGACTAAAACTGTCTTTTGAGAGATGAAGTATCTTCCTAGAATTTTCCTATATGTTTCTTTTAGTCCAGGTTCCTGTTAAGCAATTGCTAATGAATTTTGGATAAAATACGTAAATTTATTTACACTGGTTAGCCCTTGACTACCTCATAAGGTGATCTAAAGTCGATGAGTCGAAAAACGTTACTAAATTTCGGGGTAAGTGATATGGATAGCTTGAATAACATAGAGGAAATCGTCGAAAGAACTATAAAAAATTATTTTCCTTTTATTATAACTAAATTTTTCTCCGCTTAGGGTTACCAATATAGCATACCTCTACTTCAGCATATGCTACCACCTGGTAGCAACGCATTAATACTTTCAGAGCTGGAGGATTTGCATCCTTAGTCCTAGTTTTCGTAAACTAAAGGCTTTAATCCACTGAACTATGTTGGTACTATTACATATAGTAGTTTATACCACTCTCCATTCCATCTAATGCGAAGTTCTTCAACAGTCATAGATTCACACATCAAAACTCCTTCCCTAGAATACCATGCTACGGGCTAATCGGATATTGTCATTCATAATATATATTCCATCGTGCATGATGAGAGATCTACTATTATAGAGAAAGTTTTTTTTTTGTACATCGAGAGGAATTTATTTCAGAATTGTCAGTCCTTTACTATCGTACTTTATATCGATAATGAAATGACTTTTGGCTGAAACAAAAATCGACATTACAAACATGAGATGGATTACATTCTTGGTCAATATCGAACATAACCTCAACCGATCACTTCAAATGGTAAATATCGATTAAGTTGGAACTAATCAGAACACTTTCTTTGTAATTTTGTAACTATCGTTAAATTAAAGAACCATCACAACATTTGAACTAAAGGCCAAGGAAGTTTCGAAGTAGTCCATTAATAAGGCTTCAAGCATAAATTAGAAAAATTAATGATTTAAGGAGGAAATTAATCCAAATTCCAAAAATGTAAGGCAACTTTCATGTTTAGGTTCTCATTTATTACGATATTGTTCCAAAGTATTTTATTATTGTTTTTTGATATTGTTCAGACTGAGATATCCTTGCATATCTTGCTCTGTTACTACATTAGAGAAGAGACTTCAAAGATTTTCCAGTGGCAAATCATATGAATACTTTGAAAAGTTGTTGTCAGTTTGCATGGCATATCCCATGAAGTGATTAAAGATTAATTTCATCCAATTATTAATTTTATTTGACTGCAACTCAGACATGTGTGCACATACATAGACATGGTAACTGAAAAAATTGTTAAATGTTTAACAAACGCGCTTCATGATCAGATGTTTATGAAGCCATTCACAGCCAAGCGAATATTTACGCCTTTCTTAGAATTTTATTATACGCTTGATACATTTAACGTCATGAATTTTAAATTCCACCAAGTTATACTCTCAGCCTCACTTAAGCCCAAAATGTAAATGCGTACAAACACGCACAGAAAGAGAGTTCTTCAGCTGTTTAGCGCACAATTTAACCGCACGCCAGCGAAGCGTAAAGAAAATAAGAATTATAAACTGACACTTTATTGCTACAAAAAATATTTGTCAGTCACCATTATTACTCCTTTTGGGTTTTAACCTCACACATGTTGGCGCGAACAGACTGTATATAGAATACAAAAAGTGGCAACAGTGAAAATAAAACCGAGACAAGGACTTCACATATTTATGGAAATGAGTGCATAAACTCTCATACATATGTATGTACTTATGTAGTCCGTATATGCATATACATAATGTGCATGTATTTGTGCGCTCCCATGACTGTACGTGGCTTTTTAGGTTTCGCATTTAAATTCTTCTTCACCTGCAAGTTCAACTTCGTGACGGTGCAAATTGCCGGCACGAGTTTAAATTACTCAATGAATAAATGCGTATATATGTATGTGTTTGCATGGTTGGTTAAATTGGAAAGGTGTATGCGTGAAATAAAATATGGCATTGTCCTACAGGTGTGGTAAATAAAAGCAAAACATAGGTCAAGGCATAGTAAGAATAGCGTTTTTTTTTTGCAAATTTGCAACTTAATTCCACAAATGTCCTCAAATAAGAACAACCTTACCTCTCCCTGCATAAAAATTATGTTTCTTTATATTTATGTTTTGGTATATTTCCATGAAATTAGCGCAATCTTGTTTACAATTATTTATGCTTCTCATTTGACAGATTCTCCCAAAACTCTCACAACAACGATTACCAAATTCACCAGGTGATGGCCTAGAAGGTCTTATTCATGATAATTATACTATTGGGAACGGTCTTTATACAGATGAAGCTTTATCTTTTTAAAGCTCTCTTCACTCAGTGAAAGTCATATGAACCTATTTCTTAGTCAATGAAGCATTTATGGTGTTCAACCTTACAATCATTGAAAACCACCGAACACTTCTTGAGTGTAAAATTTGGAGCAAAATTGGTTGTGCTCATTTAGTAGAGATGTTTACTATCTATCCGATTGGATAATGAAAGTATGTGTTTCCATTCGTCGATGGTCCAATTCCACTTTCAGTTGATTTGATAATTTCTGACTGGTAATCTGGTAATTGCTTTTTGGTAGCTGCTTAACGAATCAGCCTTTATTTAATATCCCTTAATGACGTCTGAAGCTCTATTTCTTTAAACAATATTAGAAGGTACGGCGAACAAACGTACTTATGACTCGTTGAGCTTTGCGGTACCCTAAAAGATTATCGATAAATATTTTACAAAAACGATCTGATAAGTACCAATCCTTACCGCCTGATGGCGCCACTATCGTAGAAGTAATTTCCTATTGTGTACTATATGCCCGTAGACGGTCAAAATTCAGCGGAATAGAATTCATAGTTCTATTATTACTGTGTTTGGAACCGTAGATGTCTGCGGATTTCAAAAAAATGGAAAAGAAGCAATAGTGTGATCTTCGTCGACTATCTACTATGTAGAGAGGTGCAAAATGGTAACAGGTCTTTACCATGCCGAATTTTTGGATCTCTTTCAACTAGATAACGCGCTCATAACCCATTCGGCTACGAATTGCTGCTCCATCTCCCGTATTCTCCAGATTTAGACCGTACGACTTCCCTTCGTTTCCAAACTTGAACAAGTCACTCGCCCGGCAGAAATTTAAATCGAACAAGGAGGTTATAACCGATACGGATGCTCACTTTGAAGACCTTCAGAAAAAATTATTTTTCAGAATAGTTAAAAAAAAGTTGTAGCATCGCTAAGTCAAAATTGCTCAAACCAATTTTTCAAAACTTCGGTTTTCGATTTCACGTACTTATCGGACCGCCCTCGTATACAATCGACATTTACGCTTTACGAAATATTTTTGGACTACCTTCTTGTTCTTCTATTTCTGGTTTGAGTCTTGATATCTTAATTGTCTGATAAAGATCATACAACAGTTTGGTCGCACTGAACGGCTGATGACGTTTTTACGAAATTTTCCTTCATAGAAACATTACCCATATAACTTTAGAATTTATTGGTCAAAATTTTATACTACAATCTACTCATGCAAGTCACGGATAATCTTTAATTAACTTTCTACAAATTGATTACAACTATTGGTAACACTAAATTTTTGAACTCTTCCTCACTTCCGCTAATACATATTCCCACATGTATCATCCCTACAATTTAAATTAAGTTCTTTTACATGTTTATCAAATAAATCTCTGGACATTAATTGCCTTCAAATTGAGTTTTCCCGCAGGGAACTTGAACTCATCTATATCTGCACCGGACTATGCGCATTTTGCAAGTCATTGAATTGTTACGAGTCATCGACTTGTTGCATGCTCTGACTTTCCGCCGTTGAACTTTTTCACCTTTCAACGTTCGCCTTTTTGCAGCAACGATTTTTCTTGAGTGGCAACAAATATTTCATTTTCTCTTTGTTACTCAGACTTCCACGTGTCACGTGCCAAACAAGATATGACATTTCAATTATTTTTTAGTGCATTGTGCGGTTCATGCTTTTCGGGCTATGAATTCGCTCCATCAATCAGTCTCTTTTATTTCACTACTCGAATTTAGTTTCCTAGCTTTTCAGCAGTGATGTATATAATTGCTTATGTATGAGTCTAAAAGCATTTCGAGCTTAAATTGAGCTCAAAGGAGGATTACATTTGTAAATTCCAACCAAGTAGAGCAAACATGCCACAACAAATGTACCAGAAAGCACACCAAAAAATTTACAATAACGCTGGGATCATCTGCCCCTGTTTGCTTTTTGTCGAATTTTCTGAACGAAATGTGCCAAACTGATATGAACCCTTTTGAACCAATTAGCACAGGACGGAGTAACGACCTCAATTTGCAGTTACTCAATGGCAACGTCGAACACATACAAAATGTGTAGCATACCTCAAGGGCTTTCGGCAGCATGCTACATTGTGGCACAAGTGTCAATGCTTGTTAGCATATTATGAACAAACACAAATCAAACAAATAAGGAAGGGCTAAGTTCAGGTGTAACCGAACATTTTATACTCTCGCAATGTGCAAGGATCATAGGCGGGGAAAAGTTTTCAGGTGCTGCCACAACTTTATATTAAAAAATGTTGCAGGGGAATTCAACATACATTATTCGACGAAATTGTCAATGGATTATAATCATATTTGGTATCTTATTAACTTATATTAAAGGTCATAGACTCACGTACTTTCATTGCTATATTTTGCTTCGTGTCAGAGATATTTATTTTAAAATCTACCAAATTAACTCAAAAATGATATATGCGATATAATCTTAACCAAAATGGCTTAATTGAATATAGTAGATACATGAGGAGAAAGTCAAACAGAGGAAAGGAAATCATTATATTAGAAATATGGGGGTTAGACCACGGTCTAGACCGGTTTCATTCATATTTAGCGCGAAATCACATTGTGTTTAAGAAAACATATCCACTTAATTTCATTAAAATATCACACATATTGACCAACATAAACGGTTTAAAGTCAGATCGAAAGTCGGGAATTCTTATATCGGGCATTTTTGGGATAGAGGAAGATCTGCACTGATCACATTAACTCTTTTCATTATTCAAGTATATTAGGGAACATGTTTTCACGAAATTTTGTGAAGGTAACTCACACAGTGACCGACATATTCGGCATACAGTCTGCTAGAATAGCAAAAATCATTATATGTAGTATATGGGAGCTGGGATAATTCGTAGACCGATTTCACACATTTTCGGCAGTAAACCATTGTATATCCGATATTACATGTTCATTTAATTTTGCTAAGATATCTTACATACTGACCGAAGTATATGGTATAAAGTCTACCCACAGGTTGAAAATCCGTATATTAGGTACATAGGAGAAGTGCTTACCCGATTTTATCCATTTTAAGAACATGGATACACTGTTATCAGAAAGAGACGCTCTCTAAATTTCAAAGAGATAACTCATATATTGACCGTTATATATGGAATAAAGTCTACAGGAACATTGAAAATCTTTATATTAGGTATATGGGGGCTAGGAAGTATTTACCCGATTTTTCCTATTTTTGACACCAGACCACATTATTATCGTACAAAGACAATCCTCGAATTTCATTATTATATTTTGCAGACCTACCGTTATATATGATATAAAGTCTACCGGAAGGTTGAAAATCTGTGTATTAGGTATATGGAGGCTAGATGTAGTATTTTCACGATTTTCACCATTTTTTATACCAGAGTATACTATTCATGGAAACACATTATCATGGAAAGATAATCCTGAAATTTCATTACAATATCTTACAGATTTACCGATATTTTCAATAAAGACTCAGATAGAGGCACTGAGATCCTAATATTTTGTATCTGGAGGCTTGAAAAGTTATAATCCGATTTCATCTATTTCTACGCATAAGATGGCATATCTTGAAGGCACTATTTGTACAAAGGTTGATTTTCATATTTTAATTGCTGCTTGATTCATCTGCTTTAAAGTTAAAGGATCAGATGAAACTTAAAAATGTGTTATAGGAGAAGTAGGCGTGGTTTCCATCCGATTTCGTCCATTTTCATAGCGTGATATAAGAATGCAAATATAGTCACATACAATTTTGTTGAAAATGGTTAAGGGGTTCTTGAGATATGGGATTTCTCCTAAAAGTGGGCGGTGTCACCCCCATCATAAAAACTTTAGACGGATTCCTTTGTAACCCTTCCGTATCATATTTTCTGCAAGATTTAATGTTTCTAACCTATTTTTTCAGCGAGTTATCGCGCTTTTAGTAGTTAGCAACATGTTGCGAGAGTATAAAAAATGCACACACACAGTCGTTACATACATTCAATTAATTTTACGAAAAGCGGCACCTAAACCTGTTCAACTTCATTTAGTCCGCCCATTAGCAACTTCAGCAAGTTGTAGTGAATGTTGTTTCATGTTCACCCACTCTTAAATATACTCGTAGGCGCCAGTTTTACGTGTTTATATAGGCACGTGGTTGTTCTCTGTTCTGTTCTCATGTTCATTTATTATTCGCTCAGGGGCTGCAACTCACTGCCGTTCACTGCTAGTCCTCGGAGGCTTCGGTTAGGCTCATGTGGGTAGCTTTGTGTATCTGACTTTCGAGTTTCCAAAAAGCATAACGGCAAATTAATCAATTCAAATTGGTTGTTAATTACATGCCAATGAATGAGTATATGTATATATGACAAATTAAATGTGAAAATGTACTACGCAGTCTGTCTAACGATATTAATTCAATTCATTTGGGTATCGAACATTTGCTTATTGCTCGGAACTCTCAAAATGGTTAGACATTAAAAATGAATTAAATATTGAAAATGTGGAAGATATGCTTGTGCAAGAAATTTATATAAAGTTTTATAGGAGTCCTAGATTAAAATATATATAAAATTTCATGTACTAACATTTTGCAGAAGTATAGAATTCTTATTTTATATATAAAGGTGCCGAATATATTGGTGCCGAATATTGATTTCACCCACAAAATGTAGCCTACCGGAATCAAATCCAAATGACCTAGGTATCCAAATGGCAGTCTTATTTCTTGATATAATATGAACACATTAATTTCTATCCCATTTAGTGAAGGAGACGGAGACGGACGGTTGCACGGACCTGCTGGAGCTATTTAGAATTTCGACTGTTGATATTGAAGTGGGAAACCAAAGTGTTATAAGTTATTTTCATTTAACCTTAGCTACATCTTCAGTCTCTAAAAAGTAGGGACCAATAATACATAAAATATGCAAAACACAGTAGACAGTGACCTCTCTGGATGTAAGGGAGCCTGAATATTCTCGTCAGTATTTTTGGATTCTAAATAGTAATGCTTATTTATACACTCTTTAAACCGAATTGTAACTCATCGCTTAAGATAATTTAAGTAAGAATTTGGTAAGTAAATTTGCCATACAATGTCGGTCTAAATTTTTTCAACATTGCTCCGGTGTAAGTCACGATAATTTGTCCAAGTATACTGAACATAAACGTCATAAACAGCTGTTTACTTTGACAGCCGGTTAGACAGCTATCATTCTCAGCACACTCCCAGCTTTCACTCCCACTAAAATACCCTTTTATATCTGTACACATGACATTTACTACCAACTACATTTCACATTTAGCACTTTACCGGAATTTTAACCATTGAAATGCAAACTTGCACAAATGCCACAACCCGAATTCTTTATTTAACATCGGATTGTCTGCGCTAGATGCGTTGACACACTTTTCATTCATTTATCATAGCAGTAAAAAGCTTTCGCTGTTCCCTGCATCACCCCGCTGGCAATACTTATCATTTATCTTAACCGTCATGTATATCCGTGCACAGTATCCACTTACGAAATTATCGTAATTAAACTGGCATCTTAAGCACGGTGCAATGCACACAATGCAGCCATATTAATTAGTACTTAGCATTTCCGTTGACACACATGCAAAAGTATTCACACACAGTAACGGAAAAATAAGAAGTGAACAATTTCGCCTACATGTTTGTTGGTAAAAGTTGTTCTCTACTCAATTTCAAATTTAATACGAAGTAATAAAAGCGAATGTTTTGAAAACTTAGGATTGAGTTTGGTGCATTGAGTTTAAAAATGTATGGCTTCTTTAAAAATGTATAGGATAACAACAAAAGACGGTATCTTAACCAAGAAGCGTAATATGATTCCTAAGGCATCGCTTTAAGAAAGATAACGTATAAGCTTTAATAAACCTATGTTGACATGATTGATAGCGACTTTTAGAGCTGTAAGGGATTAGGAAATTCCAGTATTTTAAAAAATTTTTAAAATTACATGGCTTAAATTACACTTCAAAGCCCTAAAACCTTATTAAATTAGTAGAATTGTTAAGAAATTTTATAAAAGTGTTCTGGTTAATCTGTTCCAGCCCGCAAAACTTTAAACGGATTTTTCTCGAAATTGAATTTTTCAAATCGGGCTTCGATCGTACATGGAGATTATCGCACTATTTCGAGCAAGCAATAAAGATCTTGAAATTTTAACTATATATAGCTTCACAGTAACATTATCTAGTAAACTATTGTACACACAATTTTTTATTGCAACTTCTTTGTATAAACATTTTATTCTTAATTTTTTTAATCAAAAAATTTGCCTTTTTATAAGTCCGCCATTTTTGCGAATATTGTATTGCGAATTGCGAATTAAGTAAAGCTAAAACATACTTACTTTACTTAGTCTCTTGCAGAATAAGATTCCGTTTTTTTGCTTTATTTCAAATAGTACGAGTTCCTGGAATCACCATCACCCGTCCAGACTACCTTTGGCAAATGGTGATTCCGAAGATTGACAGTACCCGCCATTTTACATCAAACTGTTAAGATAAAACATTTTCTGTATAACAAAATATATACCTAGAAAGCCTGAAAAAAGACAATGCGATTCATTTTCCTTACACCCAGAATAAGTTCTTAAACTTAGGCCTGCTTTGAGAGCTCTCGATTTGCCTAACCACTTAAGCATATTAAAAAAATAGTGCAATGAATGTGTGCTGAATAAATGTTCATATCGTTTAAATGGAATTACAATATAGATTTTTGATCGAGGGTCTATCCTTATTTTTGATACGCGTGTTGATGTCGTCCAGAAAATTACTAACTACTAACTAAGCTACTAACTTATCCCATTTCTGAACTACCAATATATTAAATGCATCTTGAAAAGATATTACAGCTTTCAATTTTCCACTTACACCCCCATTTCTCTTTCGTTCAAACTGATAGCATTGTAAAAAGATACAAGGAGAAACAAAATTTCTATATTAAAAGCTTGACGAACTACCACTAAAGTGACCTTGCCACCTTTTCTGAATTAATTATTTACAATATTAACTTTGAATTCAATTGTTGAATACCTCCAATAAAGCAAAATGTTCACTTTTAAAACAATAAGCTTTCATCTCACTGGCCCTTCATAGTGCCTCATAACACCTTCCTTTGTTCTTGTTATCCACAATTTTATATTCAATCATTTATTTGAAAGCATTAAACTACTTGTTACCCGATCATGTCAAAAACTTTGTTTTGAGCAAGCAATATCCAAACAAAATCAACAAAACGACGTGGCATGCAACGCAGTTTTCGTAATTTAATGCCGTGAAAATCAAGTGACGCTTTGGAAAACAATACTCCACATTTTCAATTTGGTCCATCCGCATAAACTTGCATGACTGCTTTGTCGGTGTTTCACTAAATACACGTTATTATACATCCTCGCTATCATCGCCTCGCAACACGCGTCTCCCGCACATTTCCGTTAGCTTTATTTGGTTGTTTGTGACACTTATGACAATAAGTCATGTCGCCTACACCAAAGACAAACCATGCATTTTGTAAAGGGGCGTGTAGCATTTCGTGGACGCGCCCCATGGCGTCAGCTATGCACATAAATCATTAAATAGTACACAGGTAGCTGGGCGTCTGTGGCAGCCGTCAGCTGTTACTGAGCACGTAACCGGTCCAAGCATTGCACACCTCAATTGTGATTGTGGCACTCAATTTGAGCGAGAGTAGTATCACCGCCGTTGGGCAAATAGATGAGGTGGACGATAAAAAACGGCTGTAATTACTATGTTCGGTTTCGCGATGATGCGGCGTAAAGGGTATTTCATGTTAGAGAAAAAATTGTTTTTAAATATTATAACTTTTCGTAGGTTGAAACCCAAGCAAATAAAACACTAGTGATGGGTGATAGTGATATTTGGGTATGATTTGAAATAGTTCAGGTAGATAAAATAAGCTTATGTAAGTTTCATTATACAATTATTAAGATTACTTTCAGCTAAATCGTCTAAATTTTCCAAGAGACTTTTTTGGTTTTATTTTCTTTACGTAGGAATTTAAAAAAAAAACTGGCCATAAATTTTATTTCTCCAAATTTAGATGCAGTTCTTTCAATTTTGGTTCATAATATATGTTCCTTTTACCGTAGAAAATAAAGTTGCACTGATTCTTAATTCTTCAAGAAATATATAACGCATATTTTCTATAATTTTTCAATTTTATTTTACTTTTTATTGGTATTCATGCTACATACGAATCACCCTGTATATATGTTTACATTCCTAAGCATGCTTAAGGGCCTGTAAATGATTCTCACTGAGATTGCTCTTATATGTACATTGTAGGGTAATAACACAACAGCGCAATTAAATTTATTCATTCTGTATATAGACATAAACATATGCAATATGAGATTCATTTTAATTACGGTTGTGGTTATACTTATTATATAGTTATAATTACACAAAGCAAAGCATTAAGGGAATATTTTGATCCCTATTGCTTAAGAAGAATTCAAATATGTTTGAGCAAACACTCCTCTTTGAAACAATGTTATGACTATGGAAGCTATAAATATAAAGTTAGCACTAAAAACTTTTTTAAAATTTTGGGTGTATTTTACAAATAATTTCATTCCCAAAATAAATTTTCGTCATTATCGACAATTTTTTAAATTCAATATTTATTATTTAATTGGCTTTTCTGTACTTTTGTATTAAAATTTGTTGCATTTTGAATTTTGTACAATAAAATAATAAATAATATTAGAAAATAGTTGTTGAAAGAAGTGCCAATGAAAAGTCACTCATACGCCCCATAGCACTACACAATTTCATACAAGTTAATGGAAAAAAAATAAAGTTTTTCTTTAATAAAATAACTTTTTTCTAATATTGTATATATATGCACATATTTATATCCCATATTTTAAACATGAAAGAATAATTGAGAAAATGTTTAAGTAATTTGTTCACATTAGTGTTATTAAAATTCAAAATATAGCTGCTCTAAACAAAGAAATGTAATAAAACAATTTTAATTAAATATTATCAAACATCAAACAATATTTAGTATCTTAATTGTTTTTGCTTTATTAAAACATACACCCAGTGGCACTAAACAGTATGGCACATATATGGCGATGCATTATCAACAATGCTTTCCTTTAATAAAATAAATGTCTGCAGTAAAAATTTTGCTCACCTGTGATATTGCTTATATGAATGTACATATGTATGTCACACATTTTAAAAATGAAACTATACTTGTGAGACTGTAATTATAATAATTAATTCGTTAACAATAACGTGTTATTTATAAAAATTCAAAACTTACCTGCTCTAAACATAATTAATAATATAATATACTTTTAGTCATATCATATTATTATTTGTATTATATAAATAATATTAAACTTTAAACAAATTTTCACATTTCACCACAACAATAATCACATTTAAATCATTTTTTAAATCACTCATACGCCCTGTAGGATCCGATGGTTTTTCAATTGTAAGTATATATATCCAACTTATCACTGCAACTAATTTTAACACAAAGCAGCTTTATAAATAGTGATCTTAACATGCTGTACAAATCTCCCATATATAAGATACTATAACCTCCGATAGTTACTAGGGGGCTTTCTGCTATTATTGCTGTTTGAATGTATATCTATATATATATATATCAGCAATTATTAAGCACTCCTATTCGTAATAAAAAGGCTGCAGCAAACTTTATAAATTTAAATAGTTAAAAGAAATTATCTTAGTTCATCTCAAATCAATATAGAAAAATTTTCATAAAAATCACTCATACGCACTGCCGGACCAAATTTATTTCCATGAAAATTACAAGTACATATCTTTTCAAATAGGAAAAAATTTATAATTTTTAGCACTAATAAAACAAGTCGGATTATGTTGCGCTCATTTGATCAACCAAACGCTATCTTTTATTGCCATTTAGCTTTGTTACATTTGCCATGAATATATTATGTATATACCTAGTAGTTTGTAGCAAACAGCGTCACACAGATAACAGCAATAAATAAGTATTGGTTTACATATGTGCATCTTATATCACAGTTATCTAGAAAACTAGGCTTTATGGCGCCATTTGGTTTAACATGCGTATACATAGCAACATTTTATATCATAAATGCAAATCATAAATGTACAAGTTCGGCTATCCAAAATATATTTTTATGAGTTTCCTACATACATAAAGTAATAACCATAATGTGAGTAAGTGGGGTTAATAAATTTATAAGTCAATGTTTTACTCACATTTAGTGGTTTTTGTTGTTGTGCCAGAATTAGAAATAAACTAGATAATATAAAATGCAGAATTAGAGAATCCTCGAAAGTTAACCAAAAAAAAAAAAAAGAAGTAAGTCCCAATCTTCTCTAACTTTTCAGCCACATAGTGACTGCTTAGTCTACCAAAATTTTATAAACGTTGGACTCTGAAGCTTTACATCCTCTACAAAACGTCTAAGAAAGTGATCAAAGTAGAGAGAGATGGCACTATTATTTAAAGCGAAACAAAAACTCAAAGAAATTTTTATTGTTACCTTATAAGCGCTTCTGACAACCTTTAATATAGTCAATCAACAAGTTGCCCACTCTTAATAGTATAGGAAAAATCGCTAATGGACCAAATGAAGGAACAGCCTTATTCCAAAATTCTGAAGAGCAATTAGCTGAGTCAATTAAGATGTTAACCAACTCAATTTAGCTCAATTAATTATTGTTGAGCACTTGTCCAAAGAAGATGTAACAGAGTTGTGTTAAGAATTTCAAATCAACTTATTGACAATTAAATGCTAATTAGGCAATTAGATATTTCTTTAGCAAATCATTTTTTCTTTTTTATGCCAATTTTTTTTTCTCTTTAAACAAACAGCCACCAAAAACTCCACCAATGAACACACATGATAGGTTTGAAGGGGAAATTTTACTAAATTTATTTTTAATTAAATACTAAGCAACTAAATGCTCAATGTATTGAAAATTAAGATAAATTAAGGACACATTTTTGGAACAATTTGTATGATTAATTAATATAACATTAATACGACTTTCATTTTCATTAACAACAAAGATAATCCGAATTTTACATTTTGAGTATGTATCCCAATATATTCCATCACCATGGTGACAAGCGTTGTATAAAATAATGCGATTTACGTTTTATTTATACCATTTGTTATTTTATTTAATATGATTACGAGAGCGGCAATAAATAATATGAAAGCAAAAACTGCGTAAAATTTTTCGCCGACTCAATCCAATAACGCATTGAAAGTATTTTTAAATTTAATTAATTAATGCATGCAAATACACATATGCATTTTAAATAATATGACGGTTATGACAATAATGACTGTGCAGTATTTTAAGCAAATTAAAAATAAGAAGAATAAAAGTAAAAGACCCGTACATGTGAACATACATGAATATATTAAAAATTACTGAAACTGGCAAGCCGAAACAAACTAAGGAAGAATTTAATCGAATATAGCAGAAATAAAATATAATTTCATTTCGAAACTAGTGACTTGGAAAACTGAATTTTTCTCCAACTTTTTTGTTGACAAATTTGATGCAACCATCGCATTTAAAGCGGGGCAAAAACTTAACTCTGCATGTGAATCTGTGAAAAATATCTATTAAAAAAACAACCAAAAGTGCGTAATTTTCTCACAAAAACTGTGCAAACTTTCCCCACTTGTATTCATTTCGCTGAAAATATCGCTTTGAAAAGTAAAACTTCCAATAAGAAGAATATTTTGCAGACGCTGCAACGAAGGTCAGGCAAAAGCAAGTGAAAAATGTATTTCGAAAAACAACACGAAATCTTAGCCACTAAACTCTTCGCTCGATACGTTGCCAAAGAAATGTACTTCTGTTTCCAATGCGATTGCATCTTTTAATGCTTATATATTTCTTGTGATTTTAATTTTATGTCAATAATGCGGTTGATGTTGATTGTGGTCATTTGGTTTATTCAAATGTTTGCTTTTATTTACTTAGGATTATCCACTGCTAAATTTTTATGGACTTTTAGCAAAGTCAAAAGTCATTGTAAGGAGAATATTTTCCTTAATATGTAGTTAGATGTTGTATGAACAAAAACTATTGCAAATCTGAACCTAAGGATTTTGAGGTCAGAATATTAACAAAAGCAATATTACCATCATCCACACCACTGGTGTGTTACATTACTCGGGTGGGTCGAAAAATCAGTTAATTTCACGATTTCTTGCAAAAAAAATACGAAAAAAATGGAATTATAAAAATTAATTCATAAACATTTTTTCCTGAGATTTACAAAAAATGGCAGGTTTACATTTTGTTGACTGTAGGCTTTGTCAGTGCACCGCTTCGAGGTCGGAAAAGATACACCCCCAATTTTGACATTGGAACGAAATCTCAAAAATTTCTTAATTTTATGTACAAAAAGCTCAAAAACGACGAGATTTTTCAAACATGATGGATAATTTAAAAAATGTTATTTTTTAGATATGAAAAAATATGCACTATTAAAAAATATTTTAAACTTCGAATGTCTTCCTATATATAATTCTGTTAGAAAAATAGTGGTATTTCCACATTTCAAACAAATTAATTAATAATTAAGCTAGTTATGTTCAGTAAGCTAGTTATGTTAGTGTAAAAAAAATTGTTTTGAGAATAGGGCTGTTAAGCTTTCCCGCCCACTCCGAGCAAGCAGCGTTTAGCTCCGGTCGAGTCCGACAAACAGGCACTTTAAAAACTTTTTCAGCTTATAAATAATGTGGAATTATATTTTTAAGATCCCTAGGTAGCTTTTAAGTAAAGAATTTATGAAATATCTAGAGTAGTAAAGGATTTAGAAACAAAGACGCTCATGTTCAAAGATGTTCAAAGCGGTCTTTATACTAAAAGCCGTGGCTGAAATGAATGAAATAATATATGAAAAAATTTTAACTATAAATGTCTTCTTCAAGCAGTTGGACTAGCTGAAATTTAAAATACTTCTTGTATCATTTTATAACCTCTAATACCATTTGGACCCTGTATTGCTTTGAGTAGTGCTTAAAAAAAGGTTTAGTTTTAGATTTCTCTTTAAATGCTAATGGCCTCTCAAACAAAATTTTTCGCTTAGTGTTTTTATGTTTTATACGAGAGTATGACTCAAGTTCATAGCTTAGAAAGCATATAGAGATACTTTACTTCAAGATCCTGATGTTTTAATAAATTTAATAGTTAATAATAACATATATAAATATGTACGCATGTGAATACATTTAATATTGGCACCTTCTCAGCTGCTATTTTCTTCGCGCCTAATAAAAATTTTATGAAAAGGCAAGCTTCGATGCTAAATAGCTTAATTATACACAGACTATATATACAAGCATAAAATGTATCGTGAAATGCCATAACCACAAGAGTGAGTGTAAACTTTCACCTTCCGTTTAACTTATACCATTATCGTTTCCTTCACTTCTTGTGCATTGACGGCATTCCCGAAGTAGTGCAAGGCTAGACTGTGAGTTCATCTGATGTCTGCGCCATCATAAAATTAAATGCATGCATTTCCCTTTTGCACACAGAGTGTGTTGACGAGTTAAATTGTGTTGCAATTTTTGCTCGCTTTACATCAGAAAAGATTTGCGAAAACGTTGCGTGTGAACTGCGAACAATGTTGAGCTAGCAATTGTGAAAATTCTGAATACAAAAGATTACATAAAATTTGAGCATACCAGAAATATGGTGTAAAAAGGTTACAGGTAACATAGTAAAATATAATATTGCAAGACGGCCTCACTCACAATATCACATACTTGAGTTAAGTTTTTGATTAACCTTCTGTGTGATTAAAAACTTTTATTTTGCATGAAGTGGAAAAAGTTCGTGATTTCTCATTCAAACCACATATATGCCGCATACACCCTGTTCGGACTCGAGATCCACAATCGACTATGCGAGTCAAAAAATCTTTTTCTGTCTTCTAAATACGAATATCAAATATCAGTCGCTCTCGACTGGTCGGCATATTAGCTGCCGAAAACCCAATAAAGCACAAAAACCTATCTAAACTCCAAAATATGGAGAAAGAGTTTTGGAGCACCTCTTCTACAATTTAAGTAGTCATTTTAAAAGAAAGGAAATCAGCAAAATTATCCACAAGCAGATACTATTTTTGCTAAGATAATTGAAGTATTTTATTGCAAAAGGATTATCGAAAGCTTTCAAAACGTTTTTAAAACCACTACGAGGAATGCAGCAAATTTGAGATTTTGGCAGCTTTTTTCAACGAATATGTTTTTGATGAGATTTTTAAAAATCAAGCGAAAGCTTCAGAGCTTCCTCAAGCAGTTGAAAAGATTAAGTGAAAAATACAAAGGTTCCTCAAATCATTGAAACTCACTAACCCCACACAAGTGACATTGAGACTTTCGACCTACCGGTTCGATCAATACTTGAAAAGTCCATTACTATTATACTTAATATACTTAATCCTTAAAACATTTAATGCTTTAAAACTCTAAAACCTAAAACCATCAATCATTACATCTTTAATTGATTTAAATTAAACCAAATGTTATTTAACGTAAAATTAATTGAAGTGAATAATCGCCATAAATCAATCAATGCTTCACGCATGTATATTCACTAATGAAATGCTGACCTTTATAATAAATTCACTTTTAAACATGCAATCAGACGTAAATATTCAGAAAATCTCATGTAGGCCATAACTGATACTCAGTGGAATATAAAAAGCCAACAATGAATTTACTCGCGGCATCCAATAAATAACGTTTGCACCAATAAGTGGTTGAGCGAGCTTTTGAGATTCCTCTGAACAGCTAATAATACTAATCAACTATTTCAACTACAACAATCACTTGAATCTGTTATAGCATCAAAAAACATTTCCCAAATAACTTTGAGGACTGCTGTCGAGTTGAAAATTCTTGGCCGGATAAAAATGCGGGTCTATTCCGGTAACGTAACCCCGATTGTTGTGAGGTTGAAATCTCATAAAAACTAGTTTTTATAGAATCGTCCTTATACTACCCATCACAATTTCCACATGCTCGAAGGACCGTAAGTTCTGTACGGTGATGGAATAAAGTTTGTTTTTCAGATTTTTCTGCTATTCCTCTATCCTTCCAGAGAGCAGCGACCCTTAACCAGATTTAGTTACCAACTAAGCTAAGAAAATCGTGTGGAGTAATGATATGTTAAGTTTGGCCAAGTTTAAGTTGTGTTCCAGTGAAATATAGACTTCGAAAAAGTTACGAAACCTTTATAACAGACCTTGTCGAAATCATGTCAAAGGTTAAAACTCTATGTGATTCTATGTGCAAGAACTGACTAGATTTTTGATTAATTTCTGGTTTTAGAGAGATGTTGAAATGCCATCTTATATCTGTACACCCATCTTATATCTATTATCTGTAGAGAACCCTACATATGTGGATAGATCTACCTGTAGGGTATGTCTATGGTTTGTTACTTTCTTGTGAAGCTATTCTTAACACAATCTCGTAAATGTTGAAGTTTTCTGCTGGGCAAACACACGCATAATAAGTGCTCATAAATGAAAAGCATGGCAAGTGTTGTGTAAATATTTAATTACATGAAGCAGTACAAAAATTTTCTGCTGTATTAATTGGTGTTAAGGGTATGAGTATTAAAAGTTTAATAAGCAAGTATTAAATGTTGATGGAAGTTCAGAGGCGGAGTACGAAGAAGAACAATTTAATGACTTGCTCCTCCGCTTTTATAATCCATTCATTTTTAGCAAGTTTTGTTTATTTTGCATTAAGTGAACGGCAATTAGCACATCGCACACACAGTTCTCGAATGTTGGCCAAATATGGATGCTGCCATAATTGCCTTATTGCTGAGATTCGTTCAAAAAACAGGAAAAAAGAAAACAAAAGCAAAGATATAAATAATTTTTCTCTTGAAGTGCCAGTGACGCGCCTCTCTGACGTCTGGATCTAAATGCTCAGAAGTTTGTGGGAATAAAAAAGTTATGCTGGCAACGGTCCGCAAAATGTATAAGCATCATAAACCATAACAATGTAAAAAGATTTTTACAAATGCAAATATATCTGTGGTGTGGAAAACATTTAAAGCCATTCCAGTTAATTTTTTTGGACTCGTTTAAATTGAGAGAAGAAAGGATTTCTTTACTAAATATGTATGAGGTGTTAAATTTGAGATCTTTGGTGTAGATATTTTCAATTATGATGATTCACACCTAGTTAGTCGTTTATGCCAAGATATGAGGGCGGTCCGATATTTACTTAGCCTACAAAAGAAAAACAAAAATTTTGAAAGAAGGATAATTATTTCTCAACATAGTCTCCTTTTAAATTTCCTACATGATAATATTGGAAAGCTGTCGGCGCGGTTGCAAACGACTTTATTCACTATGCACAAGAAGCGTAAGCGTGGTCTCCCGCACATAGTGTTTAACATTATTTAAGTGCAAAACGAAGAAGTTTCTGAGTCATTTCGTGACCTTCAACGAAAATTAAATGCACAGCAGAGACTATGGAACTGTTGAAACAAAGGCTTCACCTGGTGAGCTTGGTTCGAAAAACGCAAGATCTGTTCCATCGGCCGGAAAAGTGATGGCCACGTTTTCTGGGCTTCATAAAGTTCGCATTTACATCGGCTACATAGAGAAGGGCATTACGGTCACAAAGGTCTTCTATTCCGAATTATTGGGCTGAATCGAGGGCGAATTGCAGAAATACGGCCCCATTCGGCGAAAAAAAAATTTATTTTCGATCATGACAACGCACCGACTCACACATCGCCGTCGCCACCGCCAATTTGGTCGAATTAGACTACATACTGCTGCCGCATCTGCCGAACTCTACAGATTTGGCCCCGTGCGACTTCTTTTTGTTTCAAACGTGAAAAGGCATTCGCCGGGCAGAAATTTTTGTCAAATGAGAAACGGAGGCCTACTTCTGTCGTGTCGGATCAGCGATTGGTATCAGTTCCCAATCAACATAAAAAGAATTGAATAACGGTCAATTTAGCAGATCAATTTGATATTAGAAGTCAATATAAATTAGTTTAATAATAAATTTAATCTTTGACGAGAATAACATTCTAATTGACTCACTTTAATTGCTCTAATTCATTTCAAATTAAATTCAATTCACTTATCAACTCCCGTATGTACTTACTTATATCCATATATAGACAAACCTAAATATGCAGTGTTGAGTACACAACACTTCCGCTCCAGCTTTGAATTATTATGATTAACGTTAGGAATTTTTATGACAGTAATTATGTGGTATAAAATACATATTTCCTTCTGACGCATAGATGGGTATCCCATTAGAAAGGAAAAAATTAGGCAGAAATAGATGTCCAACGCCTAGAAGCACATTATGGCAAAGTAAATGCCACTGGAACTTATGCGCTTATAAATGGTTCTAAACTTTTGCTAATGGCAACGCAAAGCCTGTGCCGAATTCGAATACGCCTTTTATTACTTATTTAATAGCACTTGCTTATATCTGGTCTATGTGTTTACTGCTGCACGCTTTTTTTTACTTGTTTTTGAACATTTTAAAAGTAATTTCAACTTGTGAGAAAGTCAACGTCCGTCACTTTTTAATTAATTTCCTCTCTAAACTGCGAAAACACACTAGGTTTAAATCAAGTGCTTCTTGATATCATCCAACAAATAGAGGAGCCGAACTGCCTTTATTCCAAATGTCATTTGAGACCTACTGTAATTTTGTTGGTCTCAATTTTTGATTTTATTTCTGTCGAGATTAAAACCTAAACTAGTATTACCAAACTCATTCACATCAGCTCTTCGGCCGCTAATTTCTAATTTCATATTATATTCAATTAAAAATCCGCTCACAATATTCGAAATATAGGAAGCACCCAACTACCAAAAAAAAGTTCTATGTTTTAAATTAAACAAAAGAAATGATCAGGATCACTTATATACTAAAGATAGATGAGAAATTAGGCTTACATAGCGGTGTTTTTTTTTTATCAGTGGGGACCATGGTTTCTATTCCCGATTACTGGATTGTGTGGATCTTGTGGACGTTGCAATATTAATCCTTAGAGTAGCGAAAAATATACTTGCTGTCATGTATGACAGGAAATATCCCGCCTTGTATAGTTTTTCATATGATCTAGAAAAATTACAATTAATCTAGAATTTATAAAATCGTTGAATAAACCTCAATGTGTTATTGTAAAATCAAATGTAGATTCTCAGACTAAATTATACCAATACACATTAAGGATATCACCACATAAACAGTACTATGTTCTAAGCTTCATTAAATATCCTGTATCCACCATTCTAGGTATGTAACTTAGGAAGAGTTGATAATATTACATTTTTCACATTTTCCGACCAACTTTGGCTGAGAGATCGTGTACGTTCGTCAGGTTAAATTCAGTGGTAGCCGCTTTCGTGGCACCTGAGAGTGACTCATCAAAAACTGATAAGAGACAAGGTTAAAACTCGTCTATTGAAGGGGACGAGTCACCATCTACAACATCCAAGCGCTTTTTTACTACACTGGTGATTTCCAAATACAAAATAAGAAACGAATCACTGATCGATATTATTCTTTTCTAATTTTTATAAAATCCGTCAACCCGACCACTTCCACACGTGGTCACAATAACTACTAATCACTACACTTAACCGATAGTAACGTCACTGGGCGATAAGGCTAGACTTATCGGACTTTCCCCGTAAATATGCCGTTAAACCGTAAAAAGAAGACTTAATAAGTTGCTTAAGAAATAAGCTGCTTTATTTTCATTCATACAAAATACAGAAACCAACTGCACTTTCATAATCAGCATTTAACACGGCAACTCCATAGAATGAGCATCTATCATAGACATTTTCATCTTCCACTTTAAGGAGAATGGCGTGCTAATTTAATATATTGGTAAGTGTGTGCCCAAAAGCAAAATTGGGGCAACCAAAAATGGTTGAAGGTAACTAAAAATATCTTTTCTAATGTCATTTCTATTTCTATTTTTTGCTTTTTTTCAATTTCATTTTTCTTTACTTTTACAAAGTTCATTCGCCACTTACTTTCTTAAATATTCAGTATAAAAATGGAGACTATAAGGGTGACTGTGTCCTCTTTTAAGTGTTTTGTTTTTTATCCCAAACCTTTCAACTGGTTTGAACCCGTCGCACAAATTTCAAGCACATATCTTAGCTCGTAAAACCCGAACATTAACCTCCACAATTGTTTTAAATATTAAACGGTTATGTGGAGCACCTCAACACATACATATACGAATATGTATAGTACATAAGTAAAAACTGTTCTATACTCATAAAACAAGGATCCTATTTGTCACAGTGTTTATCCGTTTTTTCTCTCTTACACAATTGTATTTAAGGATATAGCCAAGGGATTGTAGCTTATGTCAACAACATACTTTATTCTCAATGGTCCGGTAGACAGGCACCAGATGGTGTAGCCACAGCAGCACAAACAAAAGCAATTAAGTGTTCTCTATGGTATTTGGAACCTAACAGATATTCTTGAAAGGGTGTGTGTTTCACGTACGTATGCAAATTGCGGTACATTACTAAGCCCCTAAATAAACCACACTTTATAAGCGGCGATGAAATCCTTTCTCAGAAAACGAAATAGGAAAATGAAATAAAATTTCCCTTTAATTTTTATATTTTTTTAGCACATTTTCAGCGCCACACTTGCAGGCCAGTGTAAAATTGTTGCTTCATATTGTTGCTTCATATTGTTGTAAAATCAAGTTTAGTGTGCGCCTATGAGGACAATGAAAACATATTTTTATTCAATCACTTTTATTTGTTAATTAAATAAAGCTTTTTGTTTAGCATTTTATTCAGTTTATTATTTGATTTTCATTCAGAACGGACGCATGCATTTTAAGTTAGAAAAGCAAAAGATTGCTGACTTTTATTTCACTACATTTGTAATACATATAGAGCTTGGAATTTCAGGCTGTCTCCCGTTTTTATTCAAATATATATCTAAACATATTCTTCATATACATGCCTCATTTTGATTATTATTAAGACATAACATAGAATAAATAATTAAATACATTTAATTAACACATTTTTTATGTACTTTTAATATAATATAAATAAATATAGATCCAAATTGAATTTGATTAATAATTGTATCCATGAACACTTATAATTGTTAACACGTAATTACAAATTTGCATACAAGCAATATTAATTTGTTTACTAAAATTTTTTAATAGATTTCGAAAATTAAAATTATATATTAAAAAAAAAGAAGATAAATTAAGTCAAATAGTAAATATTAAAAAATAATAAATAATAAATATAAAAAAATTTATTAAAAAAAAAATTTTAATTAGAAGTAAAAAAGTTATGAAATCATTAAAAACATAATAAAAAAAAGGTATAAAAATTAAAAAAAAAAATAAGAAAGGTTTAAAAAATATATTAGAAAAACTAAGTATTCTTCTAATTTAAAAAAATTTTAGCATTGTCCCCCACATGAATAAATACATATTTTTTTAATTTTTTTGAGTATTTTATAATATTATTTTCAATTTCTTTTTTTTTCTTGTCCGCGACAAATTTTTATTATATTTTTGACAAGCTATATAAAAGAAGCTTTTCTACACCAATTTTTTGTAAGCGAATGACAAAAGAATGCACAACTTAGAAAAATTTCCCCTCAAGATATTTTTACGAGCACCTGAAACGTCTCCAAAGTAAAATATATAATCCATTCACTTTAACCGTGGTGTTTTCAGATATTTTTACTACGTTTGCTTCCGCAGTATTTATTTTCACATTGCAATACTACATTTGAAGCAACTTATTTTTCAACTATTCTTGTTGAACGCAAAAAACAAACCACTTTTTAACGAATGTTCTTTTGTCGCGCACTTACAAAAAAAACGTGACTATTAATTGAGTCAGTTTAAAATTTTTTATAATATTTTCAGTTTGTAACTTAGCACAATTTCAATGCAATTCCAAGCGGCAATACAGTACCCAAAATTTAATAAAAAGAAATTTTAATCCAAATGACATTTTGGCCGCGTAGAGTTGGAAGTAAATAATTTATGACAAATATTTTTTTAATAATGCACATCGTGTAGCATGCATACAATTTCACTTAACGCCATTACATTTAAATAATAAATAGTTTTTAGCATTAAAATTATCTAAGTACTACAACATTGTAAGTTACACATATAAGTACGTATATATAATATATAAATATACTGGAATAGGCTTTTATGGTGTTCTTTTGCGCGGCAAACCGGCTGCCATTTAGATACATACAATCAAACAAGGGGCCAGTGCGTATTTATTTTGTAAGTGCCGTCGAAGTTTTGATTACGAAATCGAGCTTTATTGTTGTATTTGGAAATATTTATAGAAAATATGATTGCAGCGTGCATGTCCACTCAAGCTTTGCTGGTACATATTTCTCTGGTTTGTATAAAGGAATCTTCATTATCAGGTAACTTGGAATTTTTAAGTGCATTTTTTAGCATACTATGTAGTCAGACAGACATGCATTTCGCATAAGTTCAATATTTTGTGAATCTTTTTTATGAATGAACTAGAATTACAAAAAAAATGCTTTTCTTTGAATAAAAATTCAAAAATTTTAATTTTTTTTAAATGTTTATAATAAATACAAATACAATTCTGCAACACAAAAAAGTTTACTTTTTTAAATATTTAAGTTTTACTCATATAATTTACTTCGGATATATCCGTTTTTTGCAATAAATTTAAATGTTGAATAGTTGTTGAATCCTCTTTATAAATATTTTTAAAGCGTTTTTTTTTTTCAAATAGCTAGAGCTACAATATTTAGCTAAACCTTTTTTAAAACTCAATTCTACGGCTTTAGAAATACATGCGTTTTTTTCCGAGTTGAAGATCTCGAATATTCGAATATTTATGTATTTATTCTCGCCGTGTTTGTGGTGCATAATTAAAGCATAAAGTCAAACTATTCGATTGCAATTACCCGCACGATTTGCAATCGTTATTTTATTTTATATATTTTGACATGAAAATAAATACAGTGTCTCTAAAATATTTGCGCCGCATACATTTGAAAGCAATCAATAATGCTTTTTTGTTTTGCCAAGTTTTGACATATGACGCTACTATAAACGTAGCTGTTGAACATTTTATTAAAAATTTAATATTTATTAATAAATTTATTATTATTAAATTTATTTCTGTTGCATTTCTAATAAAGTCATAACTCGACTTAGCATCGACTAAAGCTTTATATAGAAATGGACGGGTTAGCATTCATGCATACATATTCAAATAGTTACATTAACGGTTTATAAATACAATTTTATTTAATAATAATTTATATTATACTTTAGGCTTAAAACTAATGTCACACAGTGAGAGAGCAAATGTTTTTTAATTGTTAAAAGAGGTAGAGTTTTCAAATTAAATATTCATGTATATATAAGTATTAAAATTAAATGAAGTACATAATTTTTTATTGTAATAATACAAACATAATAATATATTATTATTTTACTCATACTCGTTTATGCCTCTAAGGCCCTGAAAACAAACCAACGCAACGACAATTTTCATTATATGAACAGAAAATTGCTATAATTTATTAGTTATTCTTTTTATTAGGAATGAGGTATGCAACGTATATGCAACTTAAATTCATTAATTGTAGGAAATTTAAGTATAACTGTTAAAATTAGTTGGTTCACGTTTCTGATTAAAGCAGATTAAGCACGAATATAGGCAACCATTTCAACGTAATAAATTTAAATCGGCAGTGACGTAACAAATATATTAAGCATCCTTATTGGTCTTTAATATTCAGCAGAGTTCAGTTTATATAAATTAATTCCATTGATATTTAATATTTTCTTTAAGCTCACATTTATATCAATGCGCCAGAATGTAGGCTACTTTTTTCCTATTTAGTACAGAAACATGTGATATGAATGACAAAAATTTTGAGGTATGGAAGATGTATTGAAAAAAAAATCCTGCGAAAGCCGGTTATAGCAGCTAGCGAGTCTATGATTTTGTTCAACCTCCACATAGATCGTGGAAGAAGCTGATTTCTAGTGTGTATCGCCAAATAGTATGCCCGTAAAATTATTTAGTTCAAAATAAAATCAACAATCGGTAATCAATTTTGTGCTTCTAGACATAGTCGTCACGCTCAAGTTTTTGGAGAATTTAAAAAACACAACTTTCCTATAAATTACTCTTCTTCATCTCAATATAAACTGGCAAACTTACACAAGAAAAAATTTTTAAACTGTAAGCTTTTAAAACCTCAATAATTTGGTAGCAACAGTGTAACAAATTTTTTTCACTGTCATTGAATTAAAAGTTTTGTGTTTTAAAAATCAAATGTTCTTAAAGCATTTCAGTTTGTGATGTTCCATATTTTAAAAATTTTGTTTACTTTGAATTTTCAAACAGTTGGCAACCTTACACCTACTTTTAAAAACTCAAGCATTAGACTCTACAATCCCAAATTACGGTTGTAAGTAAAGAAATTTGACTTCAAAAGAATTTAGATCTACCAAAACATATTTCATTTCTTTATAGAATGTCTGGCACTTGAAGGCAACACCAAAAAAGCTAAAGCAAACAAACTATTCCGCGATTTAGTTACGTTTGTGGACAGCCTATGCCGCAATTAATCACATAACTCATTGATTGGCATTTATCGTTTCACCTGATATTTATATACCTCCGACTGGTTAAAAAATTTTAATAAACGAACCACTTTGGCGATGAAAAAATGTACAAAGTCACACACCAATTTAAATGAAATAGTAAAATGATTGCCATTTAAACACTTGTTTGCACAATGGAATATATACATATTTTATACACACACTGACAATAAAATGAGCGATTTGTATGCCGCTATTCATACAAATCAGAAAATCCATTCACAATAAATATTGCATATATATCTTGTGTAAATATGTAAATGCGAAAATACGGATATAAATAAATAATCGTAATAAAAATATCACTTTCTTTCCTTTATACTAACGATTCTAATAAATTAACTTAACTCATTAAGATGAACTTGCGACTGACTCTATAGTACTAACTGCCAAGCTAGGCAATCAAAGTATGCACAATCGCTTTGCTTACCTATTCTATACCGAATGTATTGGTTTCTTCTACGGCTAACAGTAATTTCTCATAGAGCAACTCGGGCGTTGGATAAGGCGGTAAATCTAAGCGATTGAAGCAGGTGTGCGCACGTGGCAAAGCATTCGGCTTGCCCCACTTTTCGATACAAAATCGCCGTGGACCAGTTGAGCCGCGTAGTGCTGAAAAGCCTTCATAGGGTATGCTAGAGGTGCCGGTCACGAATTGTAGCAGTCGTAAACGTTGCTCATTTGTAAATTTTTCGATAACTTGCCAAAACCAAATGATCACCTGATGATTATCGTGATAGCCCGAACGGTATTCGGTGTTTAGACGCCAATCGTTTATATCGATTTCCGCCGTACCCGCAATAACCAATTCCAATTCACGGGCATCGAATACGGAAACAAGACGTGCATCGACCACCTCGTAAAAGCCACGCACCAACGATTCCGTCTGCTCTTGTACGCCACGCTCCAAACGCCACTTAATCATGCGTTCCAAATATTCCTTTTTGTTTTTCTCATTAACAATTATATTCTTACCACCCGGCTTTAGTTCACGCTCGACCACATGTCCCAGTAGCTCTTCGGTGACGCAAAATGTTAGGCCAAGATCAATGCCGGCGCCGATATCATTGTCGCGTATCCATTGCAGCGATTGATGAAACTCATTATCAAGCGATTCCAGATCACTCAGCGCGACGGGCAAACGTAACAACGCCTTGTAAAATGGGCGTGTAAAGAAGGCATCCAATAGGTATTGATGTACCAGTGCCAAGCCCAGCACTCGACCGCCGAACCGGAACCAATCGTGGCAATTGTCCACAAATGCTGATAATGGTGAGACCTGTACGGTGTATGTGTCGTTGGCTGAGTACTCAAACAGTCCATAGTAGGGGTTGAATAGCTCGCGTGAGAGCAGAAAGAAAAATTCCCTGTAAAAACGCGGTAAAAGCAAACATGAAAATCAGACAAAATTTATTATAAATATGAGGTGTGTCAATTACCTTGATGGGCCGCCATAATCCAAGCCTTCTTCAGTATCCCATAGCACAGCGAGGCGACCACGCTGCAGATCTTTCTTGTTGGCCGACATTATGCGTCGGAAGGCATCCTCTAGCAGATGTGTACGTCGAATATGTAATCTGCAATAGAATATTTCAATAATTTATTTTTTAAATTATAGAATTTCAATGAGGCAAATCTTACTTTAGTTTGTGCGGACCCTGTCCGTAGCCTTTCGATTCCAATTTGCGGTAGAAGCCACGCAATTTCGCTTCGAAATCCCGTCGGAATGGTGGCGGTGCACGCTGTGGCATGCGAGAGTTGAGCACTGGTGAACCCTGTGGACTGCGTTCTTCAATAGGAACATAGCTCATAATCTCCTGTTCAAACAGGCTGTAAAGAAAACCAATGCAGGATTGTGAAAAACTGGAATTTTATCTAAATTAGGATTTACTACAATCACTTTAGAAAACAATTGTACATTGTAGAGTTTGAAACCCTCTGATGTTACGTCGCTGAGGTGATTTGGCAAACAAAAAGCCGAGAAGGTTGTCATGAAAATCATGGTATGGTTTGAAAATTTTAAGTCAGAAAAAAAAAAGATTACTTAAGGAAACACTACACGTTGCAATAGATTTAGAAGGCTTACAGTTTAAAATATTTGTGAGAAGCGACGCTGACACATTGATTTTTAGGAAATTGTATGACGTTCACATTCGATGGGAATGCGTCTTGTCAATTCCCTCGAGAAATTAAACCGGCGCTACATTCATATGCTCTCACGCACTCCTACATATGCATAAGCAACGCGTTAATGAAGCAATACTCAATATGGACAATCACATAAGTCATTATCACACCGCTGTTCTTCAATAATGGCAAATTATGCTGTATTATAAATGTGCATAGTTCATAAGTCTCCAGTGGACAATCGGACATTTATTTATGGTATTGACTCGCGTGTAATTTAATAAGATTAAATTTTAAGTCGGCAGCATGTCAATTAGTTACAAGTTTAACAAAGTGAACAAATAGTGGTGCCATAAACGCACATATTCAAATCAATGACGACTAAGTGCTTGGTGCTACCGCTACCAAGCGGTAGGTAATAAGTTCGAAGCATACTGCAGCAAATACTAAACATATTGGCCGAAAATGTTTTATTTATAACAGCTGCAATTACATTAACTGATAATGACAGAAAAAATTTCGGATGTGATCCTGCTTTTAGGCGCCAACGTTCTAGAGCTTTATCTCATCAATGACTCTTCAAATGTTCCCAGCTGATAATTCGTAGCTGATTTAGGAACTTAGATCGTTGACGTGACGTACTCGCACATAAAGTAGTATGTATGGCTTGTTGTACGGTCCATACGGTGGTGTAATTTTCCATATATACTATTAATTTAGAGGATTGAGGGGACCATGAACATTCGACATACAAACTACACCAGACAGTAACCTTTTCAAATTACAAATAAACTTCTGACAACGATAGATTTCAGTGAACTCGAAAAAAAATTATACGACGGAGAGTGTTGTGCTACCACGAAATGAAAAACGCTACTTTTGGTATAAGGCCATGTTATGACCGTATTGAGAGTCGAAGGAGGAAATGAGCATGTCTGTCGATTGGATCTAGATTAAAATTGGGTGAGCCCTAACCAATAAACAAAAAATAAAACCCAACCACAAATGTGACTGAAATCATCTCGACCTAATGAATTCAGACTTTCCAGCCGTTCCAAGTCTTCAATATGGTACCAGCTGGTGATATCAAAGAAAGAGGGAGATATTATCTTCTACTCGAAATAGAATCTAACTTTTTGAAAGCAGAACAATTGTTCAATCAAGAAGAAGTATTTTCCATCTATACTAGTCATCAGTCAAAACCAAAGTATTTAAACCGAGTCCAGACCTGACTATTTTGCATTTCGGAATAGGGACATACTTAAACCCGTTCATCAATTATCCAATTCAAAACGAAAAATATTTCAAGAGACGAATTTTAAAGCTCTAAAAGAGTGTCTGACGATAAAAATTCGCCATATTGAAACTCAATTAAATTAAATAAATTACCATTACAACAACTTTAACTATGTTACAATGTTTTTTAGTTTTATCATCCGTTTTTGGCAGCTAGTCGCGATATAATTCACATCCCTGCTAAAATACCAACTTTTTTGCATAAGTTAACCAAATTAAATTGTATGTATGTTCATTAAATTTCAGCACCAACATTATTTCTTTTAGCACGACGATAATGGAAGGTGTGTGAAAAAATTAATTTGCATTAATTGCCCTTGAACTACAGAAAATGCAAAAAATGGAAGTAAATAAAAAGCAATATTAATTTATGCGAGCTGCAAATTTACACGAAATTACATAGATTACGCACGCGTGTTTATACATGTACAAATATGTGCGGGCAGAAAGTTAAACAAATGAGACACTCAAATTTCTAATGCGAGCACAAATAAACCGTTCGCATTACACCATCGCATGTAAAGCTGAAAAAAGCACACCATCTGCCGGCAGTTCGTCACTCAGCGGTCACGACAAATGCTTAGCCATCAAACACCACTACGTATGAGCCATCGGTGCACACACATGTCAAATGGCATATATATAATATAAATATAAATACCCACAAGCCATCCGAGTTAGGAGTGGTGTAAATGTCATCATCAGCGGCCCCAAGCACGCACGCATCGCCCAACTGAAATAACTTCTATTAACCCATATAAAAAAAACAAAACTATCCACCAACAAGTTAATTGTGATCGAAATAAGTCTTAATGAAATAATTACATTTTAAACTCCGCTCTCCACCGCCGCGTCGTTCGCTTCGCGTGAGTGTGAGTGTTTATGGAGGCAGTTTGTGTGTTTTCCACTTTCATTTCTTATGTTTTTGTTTTGTTTCTCGATTTGCTGTTTGGTTTTGCTATGCTACGAATCATTTTCGCGTTTGTTTTGAGTCAATTAATTGAACGTAGAAAATATTCTTTCTTAATAAATTGCCGGCGATAGCTGGCAATCAAATGATCCAATAGATTTCAAAATACAAGCGTTTACATGCGGATTTTTATTGTGGAAAATTGGTGTTGAAAAAAGTAGTAAAAGTAGATATAGCCAGTAAGGAAGGCATAAGTTCGGATGAAAACCCAGATTAGGTAATCACTTGATTCATTATAAAAAGCTTTAGCATATTGGTTATGAGACCTTATCCTCTTTTGATTCCAAATCACATTATGCTAAGAAAAATATTATGAACTAATATTATTGGGATTCCGATGTATCTCACTGACAGATGTACACGATGTAAAGTCCGTTCCCTCAGCAATTAAGCCTACGTAATCGGAACCGTCAGGAAACTGAGATTTATCTGACTGTCAACTCAGCACCAATAAGCGAATATATTTTACATTTTGGAATATAACAATCCCTGAGGATTCACGATCATTCCGAGATCTCTTTTATATGAATTTCGAAGACAGTGTGTTATCAAAGTTTTGGATATCCGCTTTGAAGATAACCGGCGGTCAAGATTTGCAAGATCTTCCGTAAAAATTAAACCAATAAATATGATAAATTATTTTTTGTCATAATTTTAAAAGGTTTTTGGCGAACAGTCTACAAGCAAAGATCTTCTCATAAATTATCGATAACTAAAACAAAACATGTTTCAGTATATTATATTTATTTTCGAAGAAAAAGTAATCAGGAAAAAATATTTAATATTAACAGGAATACAAATAAATAAATTACAACAAACTTTTTCAAATACTTTTTTATTAAATTAGTACTGCTACTGTAAATTAATACTTAAACACCTGAACAAGATCACGTAGAGATATAAATCGTACCTAAGTACATATATAAAAACATACAAAACCACAACGCCAGCGGAATTTCAGTTAGCAAGTGCCTCATGAGTATCTGTATGTATGCGGGTAACTGATGCTGCCGCTGACTAAGTGACTAGTTATAGTTAGTGCCAACTTAATTGGTTTATGAAAATTTTTTGCCAGCACAGACACAATAACAAATTAGCGCGCTTAAAGTTTTTCGCCCCTTTGGTGTCTAATTTGATTTGAATTGAAAGTATTTATTATAATTATTTCCGTTTTTTAACTTCAAATCTATAATATTAATATTTTTGTTTGAATGTTTGTATATTTGCTGGCATGCTGGTTTTGTGGCTGTGCTAATCGCAAAAGGCGCAAATTGCATCAGATCCAAAATAATTTAGAATACATAACACAAAGTTCTGAAAATGAAGGTCAAGTAAAAGTTTGATCGTTTATAATTTTACATAATTTATTTTTCGATTTTTTTTTGGAGGCAGTTTATTTTGGAACTGAGGCTATTCGCGTTTACTGAAAATCCTATTCAAATATTTAATTTTAAACACGTGTATTTGTTTAGCATTTCTTAAATTTTCTTAATTATTAATTTCTTAAATAGAATTAATAGAATAGAAGCAAAGCTATGGAATCTAGGGAAATATATACCGAAAGAAAGTCGGATAGAAAAACCGAAGTTCAACCTTCATAAAAGGACATTTTCTCACGAATTAATGACTATATTTTTTTTTTTATATGATCTAAGTCTAGGTTGATCTGACAATAAGCTGTCAGACTATTAGTTTATTAGATTTTGGGTCAAACATACTATAATTTAGAAAACATTGTAAAAAATACCACCTTAAATTGAAATATATGTATATATATACATATATATTACTACCACTAATTTACCATTACTACCATTAATTTCGAAAAAAATCATAAATTACTATCGTAGATATCCTAAATACACTAAGGCTAAGAACATAGTGGGGCGACTAGTAAGTTTTACTGCGATTTCACCAAACCTCAGTTCTTAACCCTGTTCTATGTTTCAAACGAATACTGTCCGAAACATATTTTATGATCCTATATAGTACAGCGGCTTTCTCCGAACTAAACCACATAGATTTCAGATTTGCACAAACACCAACTAAGGTTAAATAAATAATAATAACTTAATTGGCATATTTAGACAAGAAGAAAACTCAGATGAATATGACTATGGAAAATATCGGCTAAAGAAGCGCTGCATGAAAAGAACTCTATCAATACGGTTTTAAGATAGCTTAGTTTATCGTCAACTAAATCTTAGGCATGTGGTAAATACGAAAATATCCGTGACCGATTCGAAGAAGTAGACATACATAACTTATAACCCATAATATGTACGAAATTGTGCCGTAAGCTCTGCCAGCTGATATTCCTTTTTTTATTAACTTCGACATAGTTATTATCCATTTAACAAGAAAACTATCAGGAAAATATTAGGAAGTCTTCAATTTAGATATATTTTGGAATAGGAAAAGTGTTCTTTTCGCAAAGTGTGCGGGAAGTCTTCATATTCATTGTAATGCAGTTACCACCAAAAACCAAAAAATCGCTCAATTATGCCCCAAATTGGGAGATACAAACATTTTGTTTTATAAGAAATTATGTTTAGTCTGATATTTATATATACATATATATTTGGCGAGAAAATCTGTTTACTTAAACTATTTTTTATGAACAATTTTTTTTTTTTTTTCATGAACACTTACACAGCCCACACAATGTATGCCGCCTTCGAAAGGAATCCCATTTCAAAGCTTTATCCGATACGAAGAGGGAGAGAACTAAAAATTTAGATACAGCGGACGTTCTTGTTTATAGCACACCACAACTAAAGCGATCAAAAGAATCCGAGGCAGAAGCAGCAGCAGTTCACTTCTTCAGTTTTAGTTCAGACGGACGCTATTGCGTCAGGCAGCGGCTTGCGCGCGATATCACAATACAACAACAAACAGCGAAATACAAGAGTTTATCGGCAGTCAGCCTTTGCTGTTGTTATCACAATGGGCGGTGCTTTTCGGCAGATATTAATATTTTATGTCGGCAATTTTCTTATTATTATTATTATTATTATTATTATTATTATTGTGGTTTTTTTATTGGGTAAGTCAACTTGCACTTGCACCCTTTTTTATCACTTTACTATTTTTTACCACTTACAATGTACATGTGTAAATAAATTGTTCAATTTACACTCGTTTCCTCGCGTTTAATTGCTTTCTCTATTATAAATAAATAAATCGTGTGTAATTGCAATTGTTATTAATAATAACAGGAAAAAAACCATATGTTTATGCAAATGTAAATATGTAGAAGTAAAACCGACGACGATAATATTCATTACAGTATTTCCATATTTACTTTAGATTACGAGGCGAGTAATTAAACTGAGAGCTTATACATTTAAATAGTTTTAGTTAGCAGCTTTTTTGACTACATACTTAGATAAGGAAGTTTATGTGAGTGCCAATGTCCTTCACATATTTGTATAAGTTAACATAGATATGTATGTGTGTTATGAAGAATAAGCCACGACAATTTGTTTAAATATTTTCCTATTGGTTTATGGAATAAAAAAAATTTCTTTGGAAATGTAAATTTTTTTGTAAATATTTCCAAAATTAAAATCATTATAAATTTATTTAGCACTTTATATTTTATTAAATTATTTTTCTAATTTTTCAATTTTATTTTTTTTTACTACATCACTTCATTTAATTTAATTTTGTTCTATTTTAATTTTATATATCACTTTTTGTTTATTCATTTAATTTAGTTTTCTTTTAATTTTTTGCACAAATTCGCTAAAATCTCTCAAAGCGTATTTCTGAACTTTTTAAAGCGCACTTCGCTTTGTCACTGGCATTTTAGATATTAATAAGAGTCTAAACAACTGTCAACTATGGGCGCAAAAACATATATACACATGCCTTATTATAGCGACATTGTAACTTACTGGCTTATTACATGCTTTGGTCTGCTCTTATCACAAGTTCATTTAACTTTTCAGCCTTCAGCTTTACACAACACTCATAGCCAATCAGAAAATAAAAAAAAAACGCTACGCTTTAGATATCTATTGCATATACATATATATCTCATAATAGCTGATAAGCCATTTATCAAGCAAAAAACTCCTTCCTGTTGAAATCACCTTTTTGCTATTTTAAAACCAACAATCAGTAATAATATTTATTCAAACAATTCATTTGTCTGCGAATCTGATATGCGTTTGCACGCACTTTATACACATACATTTATGAATTTGTATCTATAAAGGTAACTAGTAGTATAGTTTTTCATTTTTTCTGCTTCTTATTTCATAAAAAATATTTGTTTATGGAAAACTTAGACCATTTCCTCTGCGACCAGTTTATTTAACACCTTTGAATAGGAGTATTAAATATAGAAATAATTTTTTTAGCTCAGCACTAACTGGGTATTAGGGAGAGTATACGTTCCACATTTGCATATTAATTGGCTTCCTCGTCATGCCTTTTTTACGATCTAGGCACTCTTGGAACAGTTTACCAGATTTTTTACACTTGTGGAAGAATAAATTTTTTTACTCAGTACTCAGTACTAACCCGACCTGCCACCTTTCGCTGACAGACCATTCATTGACTTGAATGAAGACAAAACATTATTCTGTTCCCAGACAATCGAGACAACGTAAACAGAAGGCACGCTGACTTATATCCAGAAGCGTTATCGCCAATTTATTAATTGTTATAAATGCAACAACTAAAATATTTTCAAAAAGATCACTACTCCTTAATTGACAGAAATTTTGTTTAGATTTTAAATAAATTGTATGTATTACAGAAATATTGGCATAATCTTTAAAACATGTTTTTCAGTCTCATCTTTTCCATCGATAATATTAAGGTCAAATATATGACATATCAATTTTTAGGCATACCTTACAGTGATCAAAACTAAAATTACCTTCTTCAAACAAAAAATAAAGTTATGTAATATTTTTTTTTTAATTAGTATAATCAAAGATATAAAATTTACATAGTGGTCCTTGGTCATGTGATCACTTTTTAAGCAAGGTTAATAATGATATGCTTATTTTCAAATGTATGATTGAGGTTAATTTTTTTCCAATTTAAAACATATTTTAAAATTTTATAAATTACTATATTTTAAAACAAACTTCATAATATAGAAACTCAGGTTACTTCTATTTTGTTATCGTAATTCGATACACATGGGCTCTGCAGACTTTACGCTTATTTGTCACACATAAAACAAAGCATTTGAGGCATTCAATTAAAAACGAAATATGCGCGATCACAACACTGAAACACTTAAAGATTGTTTAAAGTAAATATTTTTAAAATTACACTTTTCATTTATTATTACTTTTCGTAGTTTATTATTACTTACTTTTTTAGAATTACTTACAACAATTCAAGATCTATTCGGGTATACATGGATACCATTTATATACATATATAATATAAAATTTAGGTTAAAGTGAAAAATTGCCTTAAGAGCAGTCACCTCTCTGTAAATCCTGGCAATCATCTGGTGACACTTTTTTAGAAAACACTTTTTTAGAAGAACTGGGTAGCTTGGGGAATATAGTTTCACGGTATGAAAGCAGAATTTACAGAAAAAAATATACAAAACTGAGTTTATTTATTATAAGTCTATATATATAAGAATAGTTTTAGTGAAATTTTTTCTACATTTTAAAGTGTATTTGTGTATAAATTTCAAAAAATTACATTTAAAAGAATTTTTAATTGCTTATTTTTATATTTTAGGTTTTGAATCCACCTAAGAAATATGTGCTACTTTCTTTCTCTTTCTCCTCTCAGAGTAAAGTAATGAAGTGCAAATAAATGCGAGATGAGAACTGATTCAAAAAAAAGAACTTCGGATTATTAGCAAACAATCGAGTGTCCTAAGTTTTGGAACTGTCTCTAGTTTCATGAACGCGATATTATTATATAATGATTGGTTTTTTTTATAAAACTGTCTTTTAACAATAATATTCCAGGCATTTTAAGTTTAAGTTACAGCAAGGATAAAGAAAGCTTCATACGGCTTTCAGCCAAAATAAAATTAAAAATAGAAAATTACAATCATTTCAGCACAACAAGTAGCTCCGATAACTCGCCTTAATACTTAAAAAAAAAAAAGTTTACTCCACACATACTCTGATAAAAATATTTCCAATCTATTTTTAGTTCATGTTGACACAGAATTAGGCACTGGTTAACACACTTGGCATCACAACCCTTAAAAAATTCATTTAATTGTAAACAAAACTTGTGATAAAATCTTTGTTGCTTTTAACTTTTCTGTTCAAAAAATATGCATATGATTTTCTTTTTTTCACAACGCGACGCAACAGTAACAAAACCTAACGCCGACGAGGTCTCAAAAATTCTAAACGCTCCAGAACAATGCGCAGCGAACGTTATCGGGTGAACAGTTAGTTGGGAGTGTGCGCGCGCGAATCCAATTCAAATTTAAAATCGCCAGGCGGTAGAACTCAGCCGGCGATCGATATACAAGATATACAAACCATATGTGTATTCGTATTCGTAAGTATGTAAGTATGTGTGTATTTATGTACATGTGGTTGCACTGTGCGGTGCGGCGCTGCGCTATGGCGTGTGGCATTCGCTGCTGCACACTCGCCCATGCCCATGCCCATGCCCAAGCCAATACGGAATGCCGCTTGTCGGCAAGCGTAGAGCAGCGTACGCGCCTTCCAAACCCAAACACCCATACAAGCATACGTATTTCATGAACACCAAGCTATACAAATAACGCTCGTAAATAAGTAAATAAATAAATGTGAACAAAAAAAAAAAAAAAACTGATGAATGAGTGCTACTGTACGCGCGTCGCTGGTGATAAACGCCAGTTAGAAAGGCTTATTATTTAATTGCTTTAGTGCGGCAAGTAGTCTTAGCTTTTTCATAGCCGAAATGAGCTAATAAGAGAAACAAAATCGAGCAAATACACATGCATTTACGTATAGTTATATGTGACCAGCGAACACTTTGCATCAAGGCATAGTTATATCGTACATACACATACATATGCACATACACTTATATATATATGCATATGTCGCGATCGATCGCCCCAAAGTGCTCCTCAGCCAATCTGCAAATTAATAACAATACACGGTTTGTATTCAAGCTCAAGGCACAAGTGCATGCATACTCACAAACATACGAACTACACAACGTATAAACTACATGCATACGAACACATACATACACCGCATGAGCAATTCCAAAACGCTCGATACACCAAAAATTCTGAGTCACTTTTACAACACTTAGTTTTCCATATAGAAGTATGTACACATGACCAAACATTCGCTTGGGTATACATGTGTGTGTGCATGAATTATAAGTATTGTACAAATAAATCTACATGCATCAATTGTGATTAGAGTTTTTTTGCAGTAGTCATTGATGCAGCAAAAAATCATACAAGTATAATGGTATAATCATTCCGTAATTAGTTTTATTAAAAACATAAGTAAACAAATAAAAACAAAAAACGTTAATTTATATGTAATTACTGTAAAATATACTTGCATATGATTACATCTATTTGCAAATACTTTCTTTATTGCATCAATTTGCTACTAAAGCTAAATGTTGTATACATTTTTAGATGCCACACATAGTATCCCCTTTAAAGTCTTTCACCCTTCGGACATTATACAACCCCGCCCATTTACCAAATTTAAACTCCAATATTTTATTTAATCCACAAAACAGACAGCATGGTACCTGTTTGACCTAGCTTCTCTTTCTAGCAGTGAAACCTACACGTTTAAGCTCCCCTCAAATGGATGATACAGTTTATTAAAATCATTTTCATATCTGTAATATACTCGGAGTAAAGAGTGTAGAAGAATTATCTAGGGAATTTCAGACTTACAACTCATATTGTAGAACAGAAGTCACTCACTCAAACTGACTTTACTTGGAATACTCATGCCATGTGCTACATTATTGAATGGAAGGATTCTCGGATTCTCGTATGATGTAATACTTTTTCAAAGAACATATTTCCTCGTTTAAAGCATTTGTAAAACTAATGACATTGTTAAATACCAAATTGAAGATAATATTTGTTTTGCGTTCAAATTTGGGTTGAGAATACCACTATATTTTATAAATTAAGCTTAACATAGCCATAGCCACAGTGACCTACTACAAATACATGTGTGCTTAAATATTTACTTATATACAAGTATAAATATTTTTGTTTGCAGATATATAATCATGAAAATAAGAATAGCAATTGCAGTGAATAGACAAAGGGAAACTTGTAGGAATAATTATCGGCCAATACAATCCTTTGTTACTCGGTCAAACAAAAGACAAAAATCTAGCGAAATTTTTAACATTATTTTACAATTAATCTATAATAAATCTTCAGAAATCATTAAAGAAAAATTAATTTTGTCCTCATCAGCAACTCGTAACAAATGCCGTCAATATTTTGTGAACATTGAACTTCGCTACGAAACTTGACCTTAGACCTTACTAACCTGTATTGTTTTCAAATGAATATTTCACCACTGGGTATACCGAGATATAAAGACTTTTCAAGTTATCATCGACTTGCTTATATAAAAGGTGAAAATCTCACTTAGCAATCTAAGCCAAATTAAGTTGAAATTATTACCAAGAAAGTGAAAATATTTCACTAGGACCACATAAACATCGAAATGATATCAAGAAGTTGTAAGATCGCTATATCTGTATCGCCTACGATCGCAATTATAATAAGATATGTATCTTTAAATTGAAAACATAAAATTTTTTTGGATAGTTCTCAATTTATGCTCAAAACTGTACTTCTCTTAGGCCTGTACTTACATACAATGTAGAATTTGTATAAAATTTTGACGAAGTATATTTGACACAACACTTATTTACTCAAGCCGCATCTCACAACACACACACCATTTGAAAGTTGGCAAATAAAAAAATTAACTATTCATAACAGTAGATCCACCTATAATTTGCAGCGGACAGTATGAAAGTATTTTTAGTTATAGCCATACAAACACACATATGCAGTGTAGGTATGGTTAGTGACATATTTCTTGGACAAGCAAGCGTAAGCGAACATGAATAGCTGCTTTGAGATGATGTTTAACAGTTATCGAATTGTTCATTATCTAAAGTATATGTATACATATTTGAAGAGGAAATAATTTTGTAGTGTGGACGATGTGATAAGTTTTTATATAGAAAAGAACTGGTAGTATGGCTTCCTTTCCGTTCCTTCCCTAGCACAAACTCAAACAATGAACATAATAAATAAGTCAATTTTGCTGAAAAAATATTCAATGTGAAACCTAACATTAGATAAGTATGAAATTTCCAATTTCTCTAAGTGATATGCGCATCGCTTTAATTTTTTATACCAGACAGTGCACGAACGTGTCTATGCGTAAATACATACATACATACTTAATACATGCCATAAAAAGTTAAAACGATAACGCAGATGGATTTGCTTCACACCTGTTGATAGTCAATTAATTTCGTATTCAAAACACTTCCTACATCTTTCATATCTATTGTGAATTTAATTTAACCGATAATTATGGCGAAAATATAATAAAGATAATTAAATTTTTGCTTAATTTTTATGAATCAAGCAACAAATACTCGCAGAGACATACACGTATGTTTCAGACAGGCTGAAAAGTTCGTATCATTTTAAAGCAAAACACAGTTCCTTGACCAAACTCGAAAATCCTTGACGAAAACTGCATTATCTTCTTTCTCAAAGTGGCTAATTTTCCTTAATTGTTCTTCCTCTAAATGTTCTAACGCTATATGTTATATAGTTGTGAAAATTATTTCATGCGATCCCCAAATATAAAGGTCATAACTTTGTCAGCTGTTTCTTGCTCCTTTCATGCTTTGGATTCAATTCATGTGCGTGCTGTCTACTCGACGAATTATGGACTGAATTCCGGAGTGAAATGAGAGAGTAATAATTCACCCATTTTTATATTATATATCGATGGGAAAATTCGGGTTTAAATCAAATTAAACAATTTTAAATACCGCTTAGAATCATCAATTCGTTGTTGTTTTTGGTCGATTGTGATTTCGCGTGGTCTCCACCTTGCCCAGAACTTTCACACACCCAAATATTTATGGATGACACGTCCAACACGTTCCTTGAATAATTTGGAGTGTCTGCTATCTAAATTAACGTCATAATACTCCCGAATAACACTCATCGAAACACTCTCATTCCAAAAAAATTTAATTTCATTAACACACGAAAATATTTCTTATCGAGCTTTTTTAAAATACTAAAACTTTCGTCCTTCAAATTCCATTATAAATTACGATAAAATAAAATAAAATATCTATATATGTATGTACATATCAAGAATGACACGAGAATAACAGTGTCTCTAACCGGTTACTTTTGTTGATGTACATTTAACAGAAAAATACATTAGTCCGCAACGTCAAGAACGAAAGGAGACGAAGGATCTGTTTACAATTACTATGAACGTTTGACAAAGCATTTCGTTTATGACGTTACGTGTCACAATCTCGTCTCTATCATCAACATATTTATATATACACATATACACATATACACATTTGAAATTGCAATCGCATATAAATTCCTCCTCATTACTTTAACTTCATCGATAAATTTAGATGCTTACAGGTTGCAACTAGATACATATGTACACACATAGTAAATGTATTGTCAGATTAGTAGTTATCATTTAAGAGATGAATAATCGCAATTCTGTGTTCATTATTTCATAATTTTAAGCAACAATATTAAATCGAATGAGCAAACTATAGACAATTGACGGTTGATGTGCTTATTCGCTCAACGCAGGTGGAAGTTATAGTGAAATTAATCATGTACATATATACATATGTACATGTGTATGTTTGTGAATACCATATAAATTTGTAAATACATATCTACAGCTGTGTCTTTATAACGGCATTTATGAATAATAATTACTTAGCAGCCTCTAACACAACCCCATACGCCTGTACACGTTTGTATGTACATATGTACATGTGTATTTGTATAACTGCAAATCAAAAAATTGAATCATATTTACATATAATATGTATTTATTCACATACAAGTTTATACATATGCAGACACTTTGTAGTTGCAGTTCAATAACCGAAAATAATTAAGAACGAATTAGTGAAATTGTAAAAACACCATAAAATAAAATAACCTAAAAAAATTTAAACTGCAATACTAGTAGGCATGTGATACATAGACGTCATTTTATATTGCGAATATTTATATTTTTAAACTCGATATGTTAATTGTTTTATAACGGCTAAAGGCATATACCAAGTAATCAATCAGTTAGTGTGACGCCATTAACCGATTTCACAGTCATACATTTCTTCAAACTGAAATACAAACATACTTAAATACATAGATATACACATAAGTATGTATTGCGGTTAAATAATAGCATATGAATATTGGGAGTGATGGCAGGTGCAATGAAATAGAGCTTTTTAATTGGTGTCAAGTTTTCCAGACTCAATTGTAAATTGCACTGCATTTCAAATGAAGCGAATGCAGTAGAAAAGATACCGACCAAGCTGCAAAGGGATCGATTGCGCTTGAGGGGGATTGATTAGACAAATTACTGACTCAAACAGAGTTAGACTGCCGAGGAGTCATCTTCCACACCTCTGCTCATGTTCCGTCCCCGTCGGTACAGCTCCTTTCCTGAGCCTGTCGTAAGATGTCTCAGATGATAATTAACCTCACATCCTTCTAAATAGAGCTGCAGACACCCGCTCCAACAACAATTACCCTCGGAGTGTCGACACACTACCATACTGAAAAACATTAGTTCGATCCCAACTTACAATAAACACCAAACAGGTTTTCTACTAGCTCTTCGGCAGGAAATGGGACTCTTTAAATGTATATCTGAGATTCTCACAACATCCATCAGTAATTCAGGTGGCAGCTTAAAACTTGTAAGACGCTCCATTTGGCGATGAAATCAAGGCTCATACCAAAAATAGTCGGAAGTGTCAAACAATTTTAACGACTGAATTCTGGACTTGTGGGGCCCAACTAAGCTAACAATTCAAGACGAAAATCATCCGCTTTGTTATCGCCTCTCTGCTTTGGTCTTAGAGAAGCTCAAACTGGACAATTATCCAGCTCGAAATGTCATTTAATAAAGCTGATGCTATGTTAACAAGTAAATTGTTTTTTCCGGATATTAGAAAAGCCGAATGTAAATGTCGAGAAAATAATGAATCCACAAGGAGTGCCAGTCCGAATTTTAAAGCTGTGAACCATCTTTCCTTTAAAATTCTTTCATCCTTTCTTGATAACACCATTTTGATCAATTATGATTCCATAAATTAGGCCGTATTGTCCTCTCCAAGGAATCTGTCAAAACGTACGGCTTAATCGTTAGAATTGAGGAAGCGCTACAGATCGGGTTCCCACGACCGTACCCAGGACAGTCGGGTCTACGTAACCGGAACGGACCCGGATTTATATGCGTCCACGAGCTGTAAACTCGACAGCAATCTCAAAATAATTTGGAAAATGTTTTCTGCCGCTACAATAACAACAACCGTACATACATACAACTTTTAGCTAAAAGTGCATTGACTTTGCTGATACAACTAAATATTACAGCTCTTAGATATATACATACATATGTATCATATAAACAAACTTTAGTTGCAATGACTAACAATATTTGGCATTTAGAGAAAATTTTTACTCAACGTTGTTAGGCGAATAGATAACCTTGCCACTTAAGTTTAGCCATAACACACTTCATGCGAAATCATTCATGCAGGACGAACACTTAATTATTGGCGGCTCTTTAATGTTGCACTCTCGACCACGAGACGACAAAGCTGCGCTGCAGACAAGTACGCCAGCAAGCGTGCTTTGATCTTGAACGTTTGAAAATCGGAAAGCTATGTTAATTATGACAAGCAGGAAGTTCATACAGCTAAAGCTCATAGCCTTGCTTTGTGGTAAGAATTTGTTGTTATATTAAAGCAGTTCAACAAATTAATTGAGCGGAAAAAATAAAATGATTGTACTTGGGGGCATTGGAGTAAAGCAAATAGAATCTTGTAATTGTAATTAAATAAAAACTATTGATGTGACATTTCCATTTATTATAAAAACGTGGGAAACAATAAATTTACTGTAGTTATGAAGTGAATTACATAAACCATGCAAAAAAGCAGATGGAAGGCGTTAGAATTCTAACCTCAGAACTAAGATTTAACTTCATTACTTATGTAAATAAAAGATGACTTTTTAGAGATATAGAATTGTAGAATTTCCTAGAGGGATAGCTGTCAAATTAGACATGCGTTTGACACATTTGTTCAGTTACGAGATGCAATGACGGTATCCTAAATTCTGATGAAATACAATGTCAGCGTCAAGCTTGGATGGGTAGGACTTTAACCTACTAGAATAATCCGAACGTAGTCGTATAGGTATAAAAAAAAGCAAATGAGCTCTTCGACTGCAATGGATATCCGTACCCACGACAGATAGGTTTACGTAATTTTTAGCCGACCAAGAACTATTAACTCGAGGAGAATTCCAAAAAAAAAATTATTTGGGAAATGTTTTCTGTCGAGAGAACAATAACTATATGTAGCTTTCACTCCACTGTTTACTTTTCTTGCCTGATATATTGCAACCATTGCAGCATTCTTAACATAGTAGTTTTACCTAACCCAAAACCTAAACCCAAATCCAAAATTCAGACTGTGCAATTTGTGTAAAAGAGATAAAATTCAGTCAAGTCATATTTAATATAATCTTAAATTAAATGTATAGGGTGGGTGAATGTTTATTTTGCATATTTTTCCGAAAAGATAGTGGCACCAAATCGTATCAAATATTTCATATTTTTTTCTCATAAATGCGATTATACAAAGGAATTTCCTCTCAATATGTTTTATGACAACAATCAAATTTTCGTTAGAATTACGCAAACAACATTTAAATTTAATTTAAGTAAAATACAAATGATTGCGAAATAATTTACCTTAACAAAATGGTCAGCTGCAAGTCGTGACCTAACCTCTCCAATGCCGGTACACCTTCTACACGTAAGATATTAATTTTTTCACGCAAGGAACGTGAAACTGTATTCTGACCATGTCGTTCACGCAAGATTTCCAAAATATTTGGTTGACGCAAAAACGCAATTACCTGAAAGAAATTCAAATAAAATAAAATGTGAAATATTTGGAAACTATCTTCCATTATATTCTTTTAATTTACCTTTTCATTGTAAGCTACAGGCACCTCGTGGTATTGCTCATAGTTGCTAGCGCCGCCAGTGGCACCACGCAAAGCTCCATTCGGTCCGGTACGTACAGTGCTTGGCGGCCTGGGCGGTGGCAGTGGCGGTACACCAGACGCAGAAATACAATTTCCATCGAGCGCATCGTATTGAAAATTATGGTGATGCTGTGGTTGCTGGTGTGGATGACGAGCATGTGGAAAATGAGCTGAGAATTGGGGCGATTGATGAGAAAGCAAATGATGTCTATGACGTACGACACGTGCACTTTCAATGGGCAAGCGTGGATCCATGAACGAAGTTTTACGATTATTGTGATCGATGAAAAATTGTTTACCGGATTGATCGAGTTTAGTCTCCCAGCATGAGGGTAAGTCTCGATTAAGCTGTGCAAATGTATTTACTAGCGCCACCAGATCCTTATTATATTGATAACGTTGAAAGCACTGTGGATCGCGGCGTATACGTATAATCATGTGTTTTAGCGCAGGATTGTGATTATATATCGATAATGCATCCTCATTTGTGTGCAACATAGAATAAAAATCGGGACGACAGAGCATCACAACAGCTGGATGCACAGAAAGACTGAGATTTTGTAGGTTATCTAAATTATTACTATTTCCCGCATTTTGACTACTGTGTATGGAATTTGGGAATAGATTGGCAGTGTTATTACATGCAAAATTATCGTTCACACTGAAAGCGGGGGCATTCGAGCGACGATTATCGCTAGTAATTGTGCGTCGAATGGACTGATAGCGTCTATCCAATTGTTGTCGATGATGGTGCTCACGCCCTGTAAATAGAATATGAAAGTTATGAATAATAAAATCCAAACTAACTATCTACAAATTGGTATTACCAGCACCATTTAGAGTTGCGCCTCCATTCGTACCAGGTCGCTGCCAAGAGGTTGTACGTGTCGTGTGATCAATATAGAAAATACGACCATGACTATCCATACGGGCTTCCCATGCTGGTGGCAAGGGTTCGGTGACAGACTCCCCTTCACCGAAAACAGCATTACCTCCACGAAACCCGGCAGCAGCTCCACGCTCCGGAATTGATGGAAGGCGTGCGCTGCATGCTTCATTTGAAGCACCATTTGTATCGACAGCTTCTCCTAAGCTACCATCAATGGCGTAGTGTTCTGTTATACCACCAATTCCAGCACTTATTGGAATTGGGGGAGACTTTGACATTGCTGCCAAGTTATAATCCATTTGATTGACTGTGGCACCGGATAACGTATTGTCCGGTTGTGCCGCTAATGCGGAAGTGTTGGATAGTAATCGTTGATGGCGACGAGCGTGGTGTGTGGGAGTCGGTGGGCACACGAGGTTTGCTCCTATTGTATTTTAAATAACATGCAAATAAAAATAAAAATATATAGTAATTTGATGAGCTGTTGAAGGAACTTACCGACACCTCCACCAACTCGTTTTAATAACCTCTGTTGTGGGCGTATATGTGTAGCAGGTGATGATGGTCCACTTCCCAAAGTGGAACTAAATTTAAATTGAGTCTGAGGAGTTGGTGGAGAACTCGTTTCAGGACTTAAATTCAAGTCCAATGGCGAAGCACTCCGCGACGAACAACCGGAAGGTGGACTACGTTGGCGTTTTGGGGAAAGCAATAGTCGTGGCGAGTGGGTACCACCTACTGCTAAATCATCGTAATTAATTGCATTACAAGGCACAGGACCTTTCCCATTCGAAATGGCGCGAGTTAGTGGCCTATGCTGACGTATGTGTGGAAATTGGTTTACAGTCGCTGCATTAGTTACGTTTGAACTCGAACTATCTTTCACAGGAAATGTTGGAAATTCATAAGTTTCCGAAGCTGGCACTTTTTTTGTTGTAATTGTGTTTATGTAACTATCTGGGCCAATCTTTTTCTTAATTAATGGCTTAAATTTCACTGGAGTTTGATTGATTGCGCCTGAGGGTAAATCATATTGAGGGCTGGTGGATGTAGGGGGTCCATTGTTAAGAAGTAATAAAGGAGAATTATTTGTACTACTTGTAGCGCTACTATAACCTTCAGTTGAGCTACAACCAATAGCACCAAAACTATCAATCCTCTCATCGATATCGAGAATATCAAATTTGAAAACATCGCTTTGCATATTTAAATCTTTGCACACAGCTCTAGGCGGCCACGAACGTTCCAAGGGCCTATGTTGTGGCTGTCGTAGATGTTTTTGTCGACGTTGTACTGATTTAGTAATGGAGCTGGGCTGAAAAGCAGCGGCAGCACCAAGTAAACTTTCGACGGCTGCCTCTTCATCATCCACAACAAGAATATCATCTTCTACTTCGTAAACCGTCTCGGCAGGAACAGTTTCATAACATTCACGTGCAACCCATAAATTGAGATTTTCTGTACCATCTATTGACGACAAAGCTGTCGTTGGTGATTTTTGGCTTGTGGATTTTATTTTCTTCTTGGCTCCACTTTGTGGTGTAGAATCGTTACTTTGGGGTGAAAGAGTCCACGACTTACGTCTAGCGCCACCACCAACACTACCACTATCGCTGTGTGAATTTGTTGGTGATAGGGTAGCAGTTGCAGGAGTTTCACACGATTTGGTTGTGAGCAAAGTCTGCTGACGTTGTTTCTGTTGTTGATCATCAGGCATGATTGTATAATTTATTTTGTTGAAGTCTTCGAGATCTGAAATGATTAAAAACTAATATAAATCTTTTTTGTTATTTTGTTATATACTGAAACCTACTTTTAGTCCGCTTCGGACGTGCTGAAATATCTTCAAGTAAAATGCGATCTTTATCTTTCATGTTTTCCTTCTGCTGGTCACTGAGCGAACTGCACTCGATGTCAACGAGAACATCATCGCGCATCACATTCGATGTATGAACTCCCGACGGCGAAGAAGATTCAGTGTCAATAACATCTGTCGCCTGTGGTAAACAATATGCACCCTCGATCTCTTCTCCATCTTTCTCAACATCCCGTGCACTTTGCATTATTTTGTTTACAGATGTGACGTCATTCGTTATTTTAAGAGCGTCTAAGCAAATATCCGGTTCACTGACTGCCTCATAAAACGTGTTACTCTCTTCTTCATCTCCCCCATCGTCGTCATCTCCCATCCCACGACCATTAGTACGACCTTTGCCGCTATTACCGCCCTCCCCGTTCGTTTTGTAACCCATATCTTCAGCTAACATGCACAATTCTTCAATAACTGCTATTTTATTATTTCCTTGTCTCGCCGGTATTGCATTTAACTACGTCGCTCATCAATATTTACTCCCCATGTTCCAAATGCACGTTTTTTAGCCATTTGTTTTGCTCGAGCCATTCTTCTCACAATTCTCACACAAATTTATTTGTGCTCTTCAAACTCGTTCTGTTCCGCACATATTCACCCGCAATCCGCTTCACTTCTTGTTTCAACGATTACAGGCCAGAATGTAAATTTATAGATTTTTCTAGTTGGGCTAATTTAATTAAATTTCTATGCTTGTTTGAAGAAATCATATTTATGTTTTTCCAATGTGTTATTTGTGATATAGGAGGTCGAAATCATATCTTTGTTTAGTCAATGCGGCAGTTTTCACTTTTTATATCACACTTTCTACCTCTACTTCCGCATAAAAATTTTCTCAATCATTTGTAATGGATTTTCTTCATTTCTTTGTTTATACACAATTATTTCACAATTACTATTCCTCAACAATTGCATGTAATGTTTATTAATACTTATATAACATGCTATTGAATAAATCACATTTTTTCTTGTTATATTCTTGATTTTTCACTCCAGCATTGCCGAAACTTTCTTTAATAACATATAAATAGTAAGGCTGTTGGCCAATATCAATTAAACACAAACTAAAACACAGTATGAACAGTATTACTGGCTTTTGAAAATTAAATCACCAACTTTGAAATCATCATTTAAAATCTACATGCGTTTTTGATATTCTATGCAACATTAAAGAGAGCAGTAGGTGTACTTTGGGACAAATTAATAAGCCAATTAAATTACCCTATTATTGAACAAAATTTATTTGCACAAAAATTCACAAGCCCAAACCAAACTTTTTCGTATTCTTGTGTTGAGGAAAGGAAACAACATTGTTTGGCCACGATTCTTGACATTTTTGTTGTTTTGATTTGTTGGCTCACACCGATTTGTATATTTCGAATAAGGGTTTCGTTATTTTTGTACGAGATTTACTGAGAAAGCTATCCTAATCTTTAGGAAATATGTCTGAGGCAACCGGTGAGCTATCAAAAAAGTAAGTGAATCTGGATATAATTGCTAAAAGGAATAATGCAATCACTGATTCGATGTCATCAAATTGGATCATCGAATGTGTGGTTATGTTGAAACACATGCAAAATTCCAGTTGCAATTTCATATGTGAATGATAGAAAATCTTACAAAGTGTGTATTTTCAAATAATTACCAAAATTTAACTAGATTATTGTGTATCAAAAAATAAAGTGATAACAAAAGAAAGAAAATGTGTCCATTTCTGACACTGTACAAAATACCAAAAAATTTTCTAAAATTGCGTCAGTTTTATCCTGCATTTCGAGAGGTTGAGGTGAAGTGCCATCAAAAACCAGCAAAGATTTGGTGCCAAAATGTAACAACACGACATATTCATTCCTCAATTTGCCTAGAAATACCAAGCAAGCGTACAAAACTGTAAGGGGTGTACTAGCTTTTTATAATTTATACATTTTTAGTTACATATATTTGTATGCAGGTATTTTCATTAAATAAACCCTTTTTTATATTAACAAAAAATATAATTAGTGAAGGGACTCATTATATTTTCGATATAAAATATCTTTTTCTAAAATATTTCTTGCGATTACTTGCATAATTATGAAGACATTTAATTCAATGAAATAATTTTTAGCGAGCTAAAAAGACGTTTAAAAGCTGAGCAAAAAGCCAAGGAAAAAGCAGAGAAGGAGGCGCTAAAAGCGGCTGCAGCAGGTGCTAATACTGGCAGCGATGCTACCAAAAAGAAGTCGGCGGCGTCGTCAGAAGAAGAAATTTCACCAAATGAATATTTTAAACTGCGTTCAGCAGCTATTGTTGACTTAAAAAAATCACCAGAGACCCATCCTTACCCTCACAAATTCAACGTTAGTATTTCGTTGGAAAATTTTATTAAAAAATATGAGAATCTGAAAGAGGGGGAAATGCTTGAAGATGTCGCCCTAAGGTGCGTAATATTTTCATAATTATATGTGACAAGATAAAATAATATTTGGTGGAATTTTTTTCTATAAAGCGTTGCTGGTCGCGTGCATGCAATACGGGAATCTGGTGTGAAATTAATATTTTACGATTTGCGCGGTGAAGGTGTTAAATTGCAAGTCATGGCCAATGCTAAATTATATCATAAAGAAGGTGCCTTTGAGCGTGATACTTCAAAAATAAGGCGAGGTGACATTATAGGTATCAACGGTTACCCCGGTAAAACCAAGAAGGGTGAATTGTCAGTTATACCAAAAGAGGTAAAAATTTAAATAATTCCATCCTAACACAATTTTTACTAGTAGTATTTTCTTTTTTCCGATACAGATAAAGCTGTTGTCACCTTGTTTGCATATGTTACCTCATTTGCATTACGGTCTCAAAGACAAAGAAACCCGTTACCGACAAAGGTATTTGGATTTAATCTTGAATCCTAAAGTGCGAGAAACCTTTCAAATTCGTGCAAATGTAAGTTTTTTGAAATTGCTTATAATACCTTTTAAATTATTACTGTTCTTTTTTAATCTTCTAGATTGTCTCATTTGTGCGACAATTCCTCGATCGAATGGGTTTCTTGGAAGTAGAAACCCCTATGATGAACATGATTGCGGGCGGTGCAACTGCAAAACCCTTTATAACACATCACAATGACTTAAACATGGATTTGTACATGCGTGTCGCACCAGAATTGTACCATAAAATGCTCGTTGTTGGAGGATTAGATCGAGTTTACGAAATAGGTAGACAATTCAGAAATGAAGGTATCGATTTAACGCATAATCCGGAATTCACAACATGCGAATTCTATATGGCTTATGCTGATTTTAATGACCTTATCGAAATAACTGAGAAAATGATCTCAGCAATGGTGAAAGCCATACATGGTACTTATAAAATTAAGTACCATCCCGAAGGACCTGAAGGTTCGGAAGAGGAAATAGATTTTACACCACCATTTAGAAGAGTTTCGATGATAAAAACTCTGGAAGAAAAGTTAAACGTAAAATTTCCACCAGATACAGAGTTAAGTAGTAAAGACACAACTGAATTCCTTTCGCAACTTTGCGCCAAGTATCAAATTGAATGTCCTCCACCACTTACAACGGCACGTCTGCTAGATAAATTAGTAGGTGAATTTATTGAAGAAGCTTGTATAAATCCAACATTCATCTGTGAGCATCCCCAAATAATGTCACCACTGGCCAAATACCATCGCAGCGAACCGGGATTAACAGAACGTTTCGAATTATTCGTCATGAAGAAGGAAGTGTGTAATGCTTATACAGAGCTGAATGATCCGATGGTGCAACGTGAAAGATTTGCACAACAGGCTAGCGATAAAGCGGCCGGTGATGATGAGGCACAACTGATTGATGAAAATTTCTGCACTGCATTAGAATATGGCTTACCACCAACAGGTGGCTGGGGTCTGGGTATCGACCGTCTAACTATGTTCCTCACCGATACTAATAATATCAAGGTAAACATTTGAAGTATTTTTTAATGTATATAGATTGAATTATAAATAATTTTTAGGAGGTACTCTTCTTCCCCGCTATGAAACCAGAAGAAGCTAATCGAACACAGCCAGCAGCCAGTGAAGATGACCAAGTCGCTGAAAAGAGTAATGTGAAGAATTAGAACAATTCAGTAATTTTACCACTTACATTTATTGGAAACATCGTTTGATAAAGTGTATAACGGATTCGCAAATATAATTCTCAAAAAATTTGTTTATTTATTTGCTTTTATAATTGTTCGTCATTTTGCAAATACGGTTTTTCATATTGGGTAAGTAATTATAATAAAGTGGTGTCTGTTACCACGCACGTTTAGAGAATTTCACTTTTATTGAATCTACAGTTACAGTTGCGTTTTGTATATCAACTTTTACATAATTAATTGCATATACGTTTAGTTCAGCTCATAAAATGTAATTATAATATATAAAGGATATATTCGTATTCTCAAAAAATACATCTCAGTTCACACGTTGTAAAAAGGGAATACATATATATTAATTTACAACTAAAAAAAAAATTCTAAGCATTACAATAATATTACAATTCTATTTAAATATTTCGAAGTATCCATTGGAACAGTAAATTTAACTGCGCGATTTTACGTAATTTTCAACAATATATGTACAAATAAAGTATAATTAATGCAAATATCGACAAACCCAAATTTGAATTAACAAAAAAAAAAAAAAGAATTGTAACGTATCAATTGCTGACGCTATGAATTAAAATAGAATGTAACTCGCAAGATGATTCTCAATGCAAATATGTAATATCCGCGAAATGTATAATCCGCAAAAATCCATCGTTGTTTGTTAAATTCGGAAATTTGCTTACCAGCAGTTTTTTCCTAATTTTTAGTCATCAATTAAAGAAGAATTAAAAATATGTTTAAATAGTAAATGGAATCTCCTTAAATTCCGGATCACTGGCGGGTTTCACATACATCCCGCCATACTTCGCCATATACTTTTTAATGAATTCGCGGGATTTATTCTTAACAGATTCGGTTACGACCAGAGTCTGACCAACAGACTCGCAGTATTTGAGCTCTTTAACCATTACAAAGTGTGTGAGCTGCACAATTAGAAAGTCAGTTAAAAAACTTATTTTTATAAAAATAGAATCTAATACGAACTTTTCGTGCTAGGTGATTGAAATCTTCATCACTCTGAATACGGCCGAGAGTACAAGTTTCCTTGCGATATGGCTTTAAGTGTTGCACAATAATCCCAGCTATTTCACAACGGAACTTTTCTTTATTGCGACGATATTTGGAATCCGAATCCTTGCTCTTTTTGCTAATGAAAAAATAGCAACGACAAAAAATATAATTATTTATTATAATTATAATATTAACTACAAACGACAAACCTTTTCTCTTTCTTCTCCGACTTTCGTCTCTTATGCTCACTGCTACCGCCGCTATTACTACTACCACTCATATTACTCTGGCTTGGTTGTGTGCTAAGATCCCGATGAGGGGGTAGTGTGCGCTTGAGCGCACGTTTTGTTGTGAGCGCATCCAATTCGTCGACAATCTTATCGCCTTGCACGATTTTGTCCAAGAGTGGGCTGTTGTTGCATTCCTCCTTCATAATCTCCTCCTCATCAGATGACAGCAAATAGTCTTGTATTGGTATTGCGCCATCTGGTTCATCGGAGTCGTCGCCATTTTTGGATTTCGCAGTGTCGATATTTAAACTGTCTACACCAACGTTGGGATTTACACCACCGGTAGCAGCTGCTTTTAGTGCTTCAGCACGCTTGCGACGTATTTCTTCCTTTCGTTTGCGTATTTTTTCTTTATTTTCTTTGTATTTGCGCATCTCTATTTGGTTGTAAATGCGATCCTCCTCCTTGCGGGGCTGTTAGTATAAGGATGTAAATTAATTTAAAACCATTAGCAAAGTTACACACGTAAATACTTACACTAATCGGGCGCTCATCCACCAAACGATTGTAGCGCTTATGCCTACGATTTTCTACCTTCTTATCGATAAAAGCCTTAAGTTGGGCCTCATCCATTCCTAAAAAATTATGGAAGATATTTTAAGAATATTCTAAAGAGTTCACATTTTCTCTTTCACATTACCTATGATTACGTCATCATCCTCGCTGCTCTCATTTGTCAGTTTAGCTTCCTCGCACGACTCGCTGTCAGAACTGTCTCCTTCCTCGGCTGCAGCATGCAACTGTTCTAGAGTTGGTGGGTGCCATTGAACTATTTTTTGCTTAGAATGATAGTAATAAATTTGGCCTAAATTTGTAATGGCGTATTTCCATTGACGCGGTAAGGTGGAAACAACAGCAGGTAACTTGTAATCTTCAGGATTAGTAGATTTAGGCTTTTGCTGCACCTGAACATGTGCGTAGCATGGTGGAGTGGGAATAGGTTGGCGGGCAATAGAATACCATTGACCTGTTGAAGGGTCTACACAGAAAGGAACATCTTGCGAACGTGTTTTCTTAGGGTCCAAACCAAAGAAACGGCATTTTGTTTCAAATTCTCTGCGCTCTTCAGCCAAACGTTTTTCAGCTTCATCGCGTGCAACCTAAAAAGTGAAAAATATATTTATTTTCAATATGTTTACAAATTATATACTTCTCTCACCTTTGCTGCAAACATCTCCCGACGCTGTTCCTTCGACAAATGCTTCATACTTTCATTGTTATCGTGTACTGATCGCCGACGTGGATCTCCGCTGGGCATTGAGCCTACAACCGTTATATTATTGTTACGACTATCTTTACTGAAGCTTGGTTTAGAATAACGAGAAGTGGTAGGGCCGCGTCCGAAACGATCACGCTGATAACGGTCACTTATAAGAGAACGATTAGTATCGACTGAAGCTTCGGCAAATTGTCGATCCGCCTCCCGTTCGTGCTCTTTCATTTGTTCGATGCGTTCACGCTTCGGTATGCGGAAAATTTCTGGTAAACTATTCCATACGGTGGTTAATTTCACAGCTAATTTCTGCAACTCCGAAGGTACCTCCTGTCCACTGGGTATCTCCGGTTGTGAATTACTACTTGTGCTTTCCTTGGACGACTCGTCGCTTGGCGAAGAAGCAATACCAGTCGGAACACTGCTGGCGGACAACGCATTGCCGCACCAATTTCGTACACTCTGATAAACTTTACTGTCAGTTAGTACAGTCTTGTTTGCTATCGGCAAACTCTCTAGTGCCTCTAGAAGCGACAAACGAATTGCCATATCACCACCGTCTTCGCTCATCCAGCCATGTAATAAACGCAGTCCATGATAGTCTAAAAACAATCGGCGACAAGGCAAATCGGCATTGCGGAGAATTTTCAATAGATTGAGGCGAGTCTGTGGCAATTTAGCGCGTACGACCAAACGTGAAAACCGCAACGTGTCTGATTGATTCCTTAGCCCGCCGCGACTAAGAAATTTAACCTCGTCTTCAATGTCCGGATCTTCCAAATAACGGGACGTTTTAGTTTGCTCACCAGTAGCAGATTTACGCAGTCTCTTATCTTTCCTTTCTGCATGGGGTATCTTTTTTCGCGGAACTTTATCAGCAGATTTGCCCGTTAGCTTTTTCAATTTAGCCTTCGTATCATCATCAGCATCTCTATGCTCGTCATCGCCAACTTTTTTCTTTTTCTCCTTACTAGTGTTATCCGATTTTTCTCCCAACTTTATTTTGCCATCTTCTGAACTTATTAGTGATTTGCTAGTTGCGTCTAGTTTTTTATGTCCATCTTCGCCATCGGCGGTGCTGTCATCACTATCCTCATCATCACTGGCATCTGCCAAATTATCCCCATCACTGTCGTCATCGATTTGTTCACCCTCGTCAGAATTGGGTTCTTCACCTATCCAACCACGACAGTTAGCCGACTCGCAATAACAACGTTGTGCCTCTCTGCCGTAACGTTGGTACTGATAGTCGAACGTAATTTCTTCACCTGGCATTATGGACTTACGACTGAAGAACCCAATTCGTAGCTCACCATTTACAGTCCATTTTTGTGTTTCCGCATTCGGATCGCAGGAATGATTAATGAAGCGTGAAATGTTACCCTTTATTGTGGCATCGATAATGGCATCGCTTCGTAATGCCATAAAGTAATAGTGACGATTTTTGTCTAACGAATACGTAGTACGTCGCTGCTCGAACTCATCGCCATCGATTACCTCACCGACGTATTCCATAATAAATTCACCAGGCAATATCTCAATGTCAGCCATTATACCGAAGCCCTTTTTTTCCGTGCGGAAGACACGGCATGGTGAACATAGAAGTTTCTGAAAGCGTTTATTTGTACAGCGATCTTTCACATTACAATCGGGTCCACACTCTATCATCAATAAACGATTCAAGCAATCTTCACCACAGCCCAACTCACCACGCTCTTCCTCTTCGGCTGTCAGGAAACAATCACACAACATCTTGCGAGCTTCTCTACTAACCACACGTTCACATTTGTACTCATTCTCCTTAATGACGTGGAAATTACTCAGACGCTCTTCCATTTCTTTTAGGAATTTAGCATTCTTCGCCTCCACTTGCGCCAAATCCGTCAGATGATCATCCAAACTATAGTGACTTTTCATTTCGACATCATCTTTAATTGAGAATCGCTCCTTTTCGCGCACCAACCCACGACCGACAAGTGCTTTCGGTGTCTTGGTTATTTGTTTGATGCGATGAGAACGCCGAACGCCAGTTATTTCATCAATTACTGGATCATGAATAGGACTTTTTGGAGGCGGTGTTGTTGTCGGCGTGGATACAGGTGTATCAGCTGGTGTTTCGTAATATATATTTTGAGTGAGTACATGAGAAACATCTTCAAATGATTTGTCAACTGGCGTTATATCGCCAGATATGCTTTCATTAGGCGTTGTCATGCCTTCCACCATTAGAATAGATTGTTTTTCATCATTTTCCATAACATCCTGTTTATATTCATCCTTTTGGAGATGTGTTTTCGGACAAATAACTTCATCCACACTGTCGTCATCAATCTTATAGCCACGTTTTAGCAAGTTGACGCCATCTTCGATGAATTTCTCAATGTCTTTCAAGGGATCTGGTTCTTCCTCAAGCTCATTGCTTACCGTAGTTTCAATAACCTTAATGATTTGATCTTCCTCTACAGTATTTTTCTTGTTTTCAATAATAGTTGTATAAACGTCTGTAGCGGTAACTATCTCTGATATTTTACCATCTTCAACCATTTGAACTACGTTTTCTGTAGGGTTGACACTTTCTTTAAAAGGTTCACCAGGGGCTACCGTTTTGATGAGAGCATCCTTTAACGCAGCCTCGAAATCTTCCTTCAATTTCTTTTGCCTTTTTTTCTTCGCACTTCTGTCCTCCATTTTCTTAGCTACCTCATTACTTGCAGTCTCTTCGATGGCCAAAAATTGCTTCTTTTCCGACTTCTTTGATACAGATAACTTCCTTTCCCTATCTTTAATTTCACTTTTCTCATTGCTACTAATAGTTTGATCCATTTTGGACTTCCTTTTACCGCTTGATTTTGTTTTACCCTCTGATATTTTTTCTAAAGCTATTTGCTGTTTGAAACGTTTACCTACAGGTGTAGATGTCGCTGAACGACTTTCCTCATCAAGGGAAATTTCGATTTGACTCTCCACGCTCTCTTGTTTTCTTATTTGATCAGACGATTGCATATCTTTCTTAGATTTTTTCTGTGTAGATTCTACAAGTTTACTAAAATTGCTCGTTGATTTCTTGGCCGAAGACGTTTTTTGTTCAGCGCTAGCCTGGCTTGTGCTTGGAATTTCTGAATTGGAGGCGCAACTCTTTTCATCGATTTCCATTTGTATTTTAAGCAGACGTTTCTTAGGCGGCGCTTTGGCCAATTCTTTTTCTTTTAATTCAACTGAACTTAGAACTTCGATCGCCAAATCATTGTGAATGTCATTACCCGCTTCGTTTGCTGACTTTCCCTTTCGCGGCTTTCGTGTCTTTCCAACAGTATCTTCTCCATCGCTACATTTCTCTTTAGCCTCAATAATTTCCTGATCTCCTGATTTACTTTGGCCTTTAGCCTCCAACTCGTTAAATTTCTCATCGGACGATTTATTACATTTTCGTTTTCTCGCTTTTTTAGGCTTATCAATTGGTGTATCTGACTGTTCACACTGCACTTGCAGTTGATTCGAGTTCTGTACCATTGTTTTGCTACTTATATCCAAATCTATTTTAGAGTCAACGATAGCGTTCTCCTTTAAGAGTACAGGCGACCCACTCTGATCTAAATTTTCTGATTCATTTTGTAACAACTCTTGAGGTGGTTCTATAATATTTTCTATTTGCTGTTCATTCAGCACTTCGGGTTTAACGCTTTCGATTTGGCCGCAATCTCTTAGCGTGTCCACATTCTCTACTTGAAGATTATCGACCTCGGCTTGTTGAATTGCCGAATTCGTAACTTTTATGTCTTTTAGAATTATCAATGCAGAAAGTTTATTTTTGTTATCATTTGCTTCTACACTATGTCCACATAAATCAGGTGTGGTATTATTGGAGATATTTGCTGTTTCGGGTTGTTCAGCGCCTATAGTGCTTACAACACGGTCAATCTCAGATGAAGGTTCCACAGTTATCATTGGACAAACACTCTCTTCTGGTTCCAAAACTTTTTCTAGCCTTGATTCTTTGGTTTTCTTTTCTTCCAACGTTTCAGTGATAACATCATCATTATTGGTATATATTACTTCCATTTCAATTATTGAAGCGTGAAAATTTGGTTGTGATATTTCTATACTACTCTCGGCGGTCGTATTTGTAATGGCAGTAATAGGCTCAACAACCAGATTCACTTCGGATGTTTCCAGTTTAATTTCACTCAAAGGATCTGCCGCAATAGGAGAAGTGTTCGTAGACGGTTTATTATTTTCTTTTTTGGTTTCCGTCTTGCGCCCGCGTTGTGAAGGCGATGAATGATTTGAATTACTATCTACATCATCTGGTAGCATTAGTATTTTTGGAAAGACGTGATACTCTTTAGAAAACGAATCCTCCATACATATTTCAGTTGTTGTTTCCTCTGTTGTTACTTCTATAGTATTTTGTACATTAGGCACTTCATCTTCGTCTAAATTTTTAACCTCAGTTAAATTAATAATATTATGACTTAGCTCAACGCTCCTAGCAAAGTCTTCCTTTGCGTCATCTGTATATTTAATTGGATCAACCGATTTAGAAATCTCATCTTCATTATATACTTTTGCTGTATCTACTTCAACTTCCTGAGCCTTTAACTTCAAAACTGCCTTTGAACTCTCAGCTGCTATATCTGCGAATGTCTCTTCTAAAGTTTTGTGAGCTGAATTATCCCCACGTTTTGAACGTCTCTCATTACGTCGCGTTGGCTTCTTTCGCGACTTTCCATTGGAATTTTCCGAAAGTGTCGGGGATGGTGTCTTCGTAGAACTGCTCCCATTCGTTTCCTCACGTGAAGATTGTGAGTCCGTTGTCGAGTTTATTTCCTCCGAACTACTCTCATCTAAAACATTATCTGCGGTGTCCTTAGTAGTAATATTCCATTTTTCCGATTTCGCTGGCTTATCCAAAACATTCGAAATATTCATTGAGCTCTCATTAACAAACTTGGCAGATATTTCTTGGGACTCTTTTACCAAAATATTTATACTTTCTTCTGCTAATGTCTCTGGAGAATTAGAAATTTGATTAGTCGAAGTTTGCATTCTCTCTTCAGATTGATCAGAGAAAGTAGCCGGAATTACGATCTCTTCTCCTGGCAGTGGTGTAAAGTCGCATTCTATAATTGTTTCAGAAATTTCACATTTTTCAACGGCTAAGTCCATGAGATTGTTGGACTCATGGTGCGCATTGTTTTCCCAAGTGAGCTTATCTATAGATTTTACTTCATCTCCACATTTAACTAAATGAACACATTCCGATAGATCCTTGTTAGTATCTTTAGAAAAATCATGGTCGTTTGTTTGTAATTCTTCCAAATCAATGGTCGTGACATTTTTATCTGACATGCCAGCTTCAAGTTCTCGCTCGGCTGCGGTATTTGGCATGTTTTCTTGCCTTACTTTAGGAGCTATAATCTCAGGCGATGTATTATCTTTAACTGTTGGCAACTGCAATTGCTCAGATATAGAGGAGGAAGCCAACTCAACACGATTCTGTAATGCTTTCGTTCCCATTGTTAAATCATTCTGTTTAACAGTTTTTAATATATCCAATAAAGTACTAGTCTCGACATTTGCCACCACATTGTGCACTGCCGCTTCATACATTTTAAACTTGCTCACCTGTTTTTTAAGTGGCAAAGTAATAGGTTCTTTTTTTGTGTCGCACGAGACAGAAGGAGAGTCTTCCCTAACGTCTTTATCATGTTCTTTATGCTCATTTCCTATATCAGTGTTGTTTGCTTGCTGGGTAGGCAACTCCGCGCCGACATCGCATACAATGCTGTTTGTTTTTGATGAGAGCTCCACTAAAGCAACTGTATTGGATGATGCCTCAACATTCTGCGGTGTAATCAAATCGACAATAACGTTTTCTATTGTTTCAACTGCAATATCTTTAATTTCTTCATTCAATTGTTTGAAGTCACTATCCGTTTTAACAGCAATTGTTTTCTCCACTACGCCTGCTGTCATCCTTAGTTGATCTTCATTATCTAAATTCTCAGTCAATGAAACTGTGGTTTCGCTTTTGGGATTTTCCGCTATATATTTGCTGTCAAATCTTTTTTTAGGGAAACGATGAGATCGCCTTGTGGGTAGGTTTTTAGTTGGTCTCACGGTGGTTAATTCAGTGGTGGTAGGTGTAGCGCTAATTCCACCATTGTTGTTATTGATGTTGCTGGTTTGGTCGCTACCAGCAATGACGTCACTACAGCTGCTAGATGCTGATGATAACGAAATAGTCGATGTGATTGTACTCTGAGGCAACGTTAAGCGTTTCAAAGACACACGCAACTTATCACCCTTTTTATAGCTTTTATTACTGCGATCTGAGCTGCTCTCTGATTCTGACCCGCTCGATTTGCGACTTGTGCCGGACATTTGAAATGTCATTTCTGAAAGAGAATCCGACTCTCCTTCAATTTCTTTATTCGAATCCACATCAATTGCAATACTCCGATCACATTTCGGTAACATATCAACAGTTTTTTGTGAACATGTTTCACATCCACCTTCTAAGGATATAGATTTATCTGTCGGTGAACTTCCCGATGTTATCTCTTCAACAGCGGCGACAATGAATTCTGGTGCGGATGTAGTTTCACAAACACTTTGACTATCTTGCCAAATGCATACGGAGGCAAAGTTCCTTTGTTGTGACTCATGTACATCCTTTGGGATTTTTACTGTTTTAGCCTGATATTCATGATCAGATATGGAAGAAGTAGATGATATTTCTAAGATGACATCTTCACTCTGAAGAGAGCTCTTTTCGGTTTGTATAGAGTTTTGCCTGTCAATAGGGTCTTCAATGTTTTCCGCACATTTTAAATTTGCTTTATACTCCGTCCAATTTGCAGCACTTTGAGCAGCTGCTTGATCTTTCTTTTCTTTATCTTCGACAGGATAATGCTGATGCTCGTCTGTTTCTTTATCTTCGGCAGTAATATGAAAATCGGACTTATGTTTTGATTTTGATAAAATGCTTTGAGCTACAGAAATTTTATTTTTCGGTGGACGACCACGGCGCTTTTGTGTACCAGATTCTGTTAACGGATTCTTTACATCAACTACTGTGGTAGCCGAAATAAATGAATTGGAAACATTTTTACGCTTGTTGGGTATATCTGTTGAATACAAAAAGCCAGTTTACGTTATAATAATAAGTATATTATCTATTTTACAAAAAACGTGTTTTATATATTTAAAAAATATATACTGACAACTGATAAGTTTTGTTCGAAAAATTTCTTTAAAAAAGTATACCGAGTTATATTTATATAGATATAAATTTTTGTAATCATTGACACCGCAGTAACCTGAAGGTACCTGGATGTGTTCCTAACCTAATGTGTGAACCTAATGGTCATTTGGTAACAATTCCAAAATTATTGGGGGAATGTTTCCTACCTCTAATAAACACAGTAAAAATATTTTTTAGATAATTTCAGCATGTAATAAACCTTTTTCTGCCTGTTACGAAAAAAACTTCTGTAATATTGAGTATCAGCTAAATTTATAATTATAAGCATCATTTACATCAATATGTTCACTTATCTATATTATATGTGTGTAAGTAACTTTGCACTTGTATGCACTTTCAATAACAAATATATGCATGCCAATGGAAGAGTTGACTATGTGTGCATATGCGTGCATATGCTTGAAAACGGTAATTATCAGTATTTTATGTACATATTTAAACTTAAAATTGTTATTCTTATTATTATACTATCACAGAGGTAAGCATTAAGTATTTATAGACATACTACATGCATACAGATTTGAATATTCTAATATGTAGATATTTATATACAAACATACATATGTATGTAACTCCATATATTGATTTTTTACATTTATCGATTTTTTAATATTGTTTATTTCTACTTTACTCACTTGTTGACTTTTTCTGCTGCTGTGATGACACAACTGCTGGAGACATGAACCCACTGTTGGAACTAGAATTATTACTTTCAATTTGCGCTACTATTAAGCTTGAATTCTGTTTTGATTTTATCAGGCTGGCATTAAATATTTCCTGGGTACGACTTAGGCGTCGTGCTTGTGCTATTTTCGCTGGATCTATTGTACTCAAACTATCCACATTGCTGTTCAAATTGATTGTATTCTTGCCTAAAACACCGATTTTAGGTATTGACGATAATGGTGGTGGAAGTATTGGCGCGTTTATCTTATTCTGTTGTTCTGATATTGATATACGCCGAAATATTGCTGATTTCTCCATAAATGCTTTCTGTTTACTACTCAAATCAGAGGTTGAAGCTGGAACTGAGCTGCTTGTATTACTACCAGCGCTAACTGATGGTGATGCTGAAGGTTTTAGTATTTGAGGAGCGTTTGAATCTATACGAGCTTCTATTTGGATTTTATGTGGCTTCCTATGTTTATTTAATAAATCTCGTACGTCAAATTTTATTATCTTTTTACGTGAACTTCGCCTGCACTCGTTCCTATTTGATGCTGTTGCAGTCACACGAGGATTAACCTTATCCATTGGTACATTGGACGGTGGTGGCGAAATAGCCACGATACCACCATCAACTTCCACAATACTATCATTTTCACTTCGACTCATAGATTTTTCTGTATCATTTGATTGATCAGGCGTTGGTGTACTTCCATCTAGTGATGGTAACCCAGCGTCAGCCGATTGCTTTAACTGTGTTGCTTTAGGTGGCCTTCCAACACGCTTTCGTTGTGGCGTCATTTCTGACGTTGATGGTGCGGAATTCATTATTAAAGATCTAAATGAATACTAGCCTTTTAAAATGATACACATTTAGTAATTTCGTAGGTAGCGACTACAGTTCACATACATATATATACACATATGTATATATTTTTATATTCGTACTTTGTTTCGGCTTCGTTATGTGCTGTTCTAAATATTGAAGTATTTATCACAATAGCACAACTTGGTCCTTTAAGCGAGTCCAATCAACATATTCTTAAGGTTACTCTCCGAAGTTTTGATTTTGTAATTTATTCATCATACTCCACCAACATTTCCTTAATGCTTCATTAAAACAATGTATGATTTACATAAACAAGCACTATCCACCCTCTCACTGCTACTCCGTTGTACGACACTTTTCAACTGAAAAAATCTAGCAAGAATTTTATAACGAATTCGAAATAAAATAAAAGTCACGACTATATAAATTCAATAATACCACTCCTTTCGGTGAAATCTTTTATTTTTAACATGCAAATGCTGAGATCCAATAAATATACATGCGGACACAGCAAAAACCTTTTGAAATTGTTAAGAAATAGAAAAAACAAATCGTAGCAGAGTTGCCATACTTCTCATTACGAATGAAGAAACGAAACAGAAATCAAATAGTTTTTTTTTTGAGATTTCTAACTTAACCGGTTAACGACTATATAAACAAAAACTATTAAAAGTGATTTGTAACATTTCCTGATATCTAGATAATGTGATCGTGTAAAATTTTACGAAAGATCAATCATTTAATTTATATGTGATATAAATGTGTATATATGTTATATGTGTGTGTCTGTGTCAATGTGTATTTTATTAAAAACTAATTTTAATTTATTTTACAAGTAAGAACACAAGTAATTTGTTTATTTTATTTTTTTTTTTGTTATTTTATTTGTTTATTTTAATTTGTAAGAACACAAGTAATTTGTTTATTTTCATTTTATTTTAAATTTTATGAAAATTTAATTTTAACAAAATTTTATAGTGTAAACCAATATTAAGATTTGAGCATCATAAAATCGGTAAATTGTCGAATACGACAATTGCATTTCAACCAAATGAATTTTACATGAAATGAAAAAAATATAACCAACGCTTTTACGACTTAGCACATCCTCCCTCCAATTATTTGTTTCAATTTTAAAAAAAGTAATAAAAAAAAAATTATATTTTTCAACTATTGATGAAAATACATAGGTTTTATGGTTGAATAACTACAATTACATATAATCTATATATGTATTAGCCTCAACCTATTTTTAAAAGGTTTAAATTAACATAAATATGAAAACTCGATGAAAGCTATAGGTTTTGTTGGTACAAGGTTATGTATCTTTTACCGTGGCAAGTTAACTTTTTCGAACAAAAAATAAGCAGAAATTAATAATCCAAAATATTGAAATTTTCGTCATTTAAGAAACGAAAAAATGGCAAAAAATTATTTTAAATTACATACATCATTATTCAAAATATGAAAAATACTATTTTGCTTAAATAAATAAAACATTTCCATAGGTGAAAAATTATCCTTGATAGATGATCACCATTACTCTGTTCTATATTTACTTCAAGCTTACTACAAACTTACAAGCTATTTACTTCTTTTGACATAGAGTTAATTCTAAATGATAACTGAGTCAGTTTGTTCTTATTTTCAGACATTGCTTTTTTTATTTTTTTTTTATTTTGGTCAATGAAAACATAATATCAAGAGGAACCAATCTTTGGAGAGAAATCGTTCAAACCTTTTCTCATTATGGTTAAGTGTGTGTTATATGTATGCATTTAATATTCTTGTACATGGCCGTCGGTATTGTTGTTAATCCTTTTGATATTTCATTTTTCTTAATTGAATAACATATTCAGTAATTAAAATAGATTCGGTTGCGCTGTCATTAAATGCTACAAATTATAAAATATAATTTTCACTGCTCATCTATAATACACAAAGCAAACAATTCATTTCAATACGTTCTCCATATATCATCTATGAAATAACACTTTGTTAGTACTTAAACTATTTCATTTTTGTTTATGTTTCCAATAAATAATTTTTTTTTAGTCAAAACTCATATTTATTACAATACACATAAAATTAAATAATCCTCTAGCAAATTATATATGTAGATACAATTTACGAATTATATTTTTTTATTAAATATATACTCAGTGAATTTATCAAATGGTAAACAGTTTTCCTAACTTCGCTTAAAATGCGAATATGGAAAGTCAGGCAAGGGTGGAAGATATCAAGGAGAGGAAAAGATTGAGAAAATGTTTTAGGTCTTTATGTATGTATGTTTTTGCATGTATGTCAAAACAAGTGTTGGTGTGTTGAATTGGATTCCTTTCTCATTAATAATGCTTAATATATAAAACAAACTAAAAACTCGTTTAAGCGTCACAGCACCAAATTTTTAATCTGTAAAACTGAAAATAAACAAAGTAATTAGTAGTATGTTTTATACTTAAATAAATTCTATAGGTTTATTGTTATATTTGTTAAATTTGTTATTGTTAAATTATTAATTTTATATACACACACCTGCTACCATAAACGATGCAAATGTAAATTTCTTGACAAAACTGAGCGCACGTCTTTTGTAAACCTCAAGGCGTCCAGCATTGGAAGAAGAGATAGCAGCGCAACATCCATTGGGTCGGAGAACCAACTCTTTATGGGTATCGCATTATTAGGAAAGCAACGATATGCGCCAGGTGAATTGTCAATTATGAATATCTATTAATGGTATATTTGGGATTTAATTTATTAATATCTCAATGGAAGAAAAGAAAATTATTTTTTTTAATTACTCTATTCAAATCACTGCAGATAGCAGATAAATCTTTGGTGTAAGAACTGAAATCAGGTGTGCAATGTTGACGATAATAACGCCGACGCAAAATATTACGTCCATTGTCCAGTTTATCAGCAACTGCAGCTCCATAAATCTCCATACTGGCTGTAAATATAACTAGGTCATACCATTGTGAAACCTAAAGCCATAATAGTGTATTTGTCAAATGTATACAATGTTTGAATTTTAATTCTAATTCTTCTTACCACATCCAAAAAATAGTCTACATGAGGCCGTTTATGAACGAAAAATCTAACTGGATGATGGTCAATAATTACTTTTACCGTGAAGTCATGGGGTGTACCAGGCTTAACAGTATTTCGCGACATTGCGCTGTGATGTGAATGTATGAGCGTTTCATCCAGATCTAACACAAGTGTTTTGCGTTGCACTATACTAAGACGATGTCTTGACACCGGTGATAATGGGAAGAGTTCATATTTGACTGGTTGATATTGAACAATCTGAAAGAATTTTTAATAAGTTAAAAAAAAAGTGAATTTGATATTTAAGAAAATAATAAATAAACAACTAAGTAAAAAATAAATACTACGAGTAAATACAAAATAACACCTCTCTTTTATTCTCATCACCTGCAAACAATAAGATTTTTAGCACTTACCGAGCGAACTTGTCTGTTAAACATAAAACAGATACATGTCCACACTCTTGACAGTAGTACTGATAAAGCGCTGAAGTTCATTTGTACGAAAGAAAACATTGATAAGCGACGTCGAGAGCGTCTTACCAATTTTTACACAATCTCAGAACGTTAAGAAGCAGCTGCAAAGATCAGAGTAGAAATTAAGTATTTCAACAAGTTTTATGTTGTATTTATTTAAAATTATTATTTTTATGAATAATTAAGGAGCCTATATTTTCACTACAGGAATGGGGAAAAGCGCGGCAACGATTCAATAAGACGGGCAACAACAAAATCAATAAACGAATATACAGATAATTATATTATTTTATCAAGTAGTTTAAGTTTTGTGAAAATGAAACAAAATTCACCTTCGATCCTTGAAATGAGTAGTCTAATACTTTAAAAGAAATCACAAAATATCATTTTATTTACACATCAGCGATGTTTGTATGATTTATACAAAATTTCGCTCTGTTTTTTCCAATCCTCCTTTGCACTTTTCCATAAATGTGGGTATATAAACGCGAAAACGATCCGAAATATGGACAACCAACATATATGGTACAAACACAAATAAGATTTCCAATCCACAGTGTTGATAGAAAATTTTACATTTATTAAAATATGATTATGAAAATTACTAGTATAATGAATATCAACCAGAAGTAAATAAACTTGGCTAATTCTCAAAATGTTTTACAAACGTCATAATTATGTAAATGACAAGGAAAAAAAAAATAAAAACGTATTGAAAGAAAATGCGCCCTTGGCCTTTGGCCAAAAAAATTACTGTTCATCAACAACGGAAGTATACGAGTCAATTTATAGTTGTTCTTCATTAAATGCATGTTTGAGCTGTCTATATCTACCATGAAACAATTTACCTAATCAGAATTTCGAAAAAATTGTGTAGGAACAGTCTTTTTTCTAAATTTTCTATAAGTAATCTTAAGCACTCAAAAATATTAAAATAATTGGCAACTCTAAGTTATTCGCACATTTTTCGTCTATTTGCTCACAATTAACAACAACTCGGCTCATATTTTCGCTCTTACATATTATCTATTTCCTCTCCGTCTTCTGCTCGTTTCTATTTTTCTATTATACTTTGTTATGCACTTCGTTTTCCGATTTTATCACTGTGTTTTTACCTATCTATCCAATTACAACTCCAACTTTCCGTCTAATTACTTAGATTTTGTTAAGTGTTTGCTAACATTTAGAAGAATTAGTCCTTTGCACATAAATTTTAATTAAACCCGATTCAATTTCTCATCTACCGCTTCAACTTTGACTATCCATCTTCTTCACAAACACTGTTGAATAAATATCTGCGAATTTTACATTCACACTTGTTGCCATATCAATTTAATATTACACTACTTCTTAGATTGCCATCTTATATTACCCTAAAGTGACTTTACTATGAAAATATTTTCGAACTTTAAAGAAATTAAAAAATTTGCTTCAAATCTAAACAACGTATAAATAAAAAACAGTTTAGAAAAACTGCAACAATTTACATCTGGTAACTACTGTTGAAAATATTTTACGGAAATAACGGCGAAAATAGTATCATTGAGAAGTTGGCTTCGCTTCTTGAATTATTGTTTGTTGGCGTACTCTCTGAAAAACCACAAATTTCCATATTTGTATTCATTCAGTAAAATTTTTTTAATATTATTCTTAAACAATATGTTCTTACTCAAATTAAAACACGCAACCGAAATTTATTCTTTTATTTAAATTTGCATAAAGCTGAATCTTAATAATTTTCTTATATAAAAATTTTACATTAAAGTTTTTGCAAAATAGACCATAAAATGCATCTCTAATCACATCGATGAATTAACGCCGCAGTCAACGTCAGCCGAAATTGTAGTTATCCCTAGCGTCATTTGTTCGCGAAAAATGTGGAATTTAGTTTTCTTTTAATTGTAAATTAATTTTTGATAGAGTTATGTAAATTTTTATATATTTTGTCCACTATATGATATTTTTAACCGTAGGAATATATCGATAGATATAAAAAGTGTTAGGTGGTAAAATACTAAGCCCGAAGTTTAGCGAAAAGAAAAACATTTTGCATAAGTTTTAAAGCCACTTTGAAAGGCAAACCATTTAATTTTTTCTTCCCCCGTTTAATAATAACCGCTAAAATTGTGGAAAAACAGGAGAAAACTCCAAAGCGGAAGAAGAAGGCTGCAGCCAGTAAAATGTCTGCAGTTTATTCGCCGCAACAACCGCAGCAGTCTGCGCCCCCAGGTGCTGTACTGCAACCGCCTCAGCCACCAACGCCGGCGTCGATGCAGCAACAACAACAACAGCAGCAGCAATCACCGGGTGTCGGCGCCGGCGTGGGTGGAGTGGGGATGGGTGGTCCCACAGGAGTGCCATTGGGTTCAGGTTCTGTTCCAATCCAACGAGGTTCTCCTATGGTTGGCAGTGGCGGAGGACCGGTCGGGCCTCCATCTTCAGTTGGAAGTGGAGGTATGATGGGCGGTGTTGCACCTCCGCCATCATCTCAACGTGGTGGTATGCCACCTTCACCGAGCCCAGCACAAATACAAAAAATACTTGACGATAATTGCGGTCTTATTCAAACAATTCAAGATTTTCAAACCATGGGCAAAGCCCAGGAGTGCATGACATATCATATGGCACTACACAGAAATCTCGTTTATTTAGCACAACTAGCTGATCCAACAATGAACATCGCTCAGATATTGCCGGTGAGTTTTAAGAGTTAATAAGAAATAAGGTTTGCGGTCAGCTTTAGAAATATCTATGAATGTATTTTAGCTTTAGAAACGTCTATAAATGTACATATACGCACTTGCATGCTTATCAATTCGTTTAGCATCCACATGTTCTTCAACAACAGGCAGCCCAACAACAGGGTCCACATGGTATGATGGGAGCTCCACAGCCTCCACAACAGGGTGTACCACCGACTGGTTCAAACCAACCACAAATAGCCGGTATGGCACCAATGTCACATGCAGATGCAAATGTGCAGCCTCCTTCGGGAGCTCAAATGTCGTATGGTGGTCTACCACCACAGTCGCACGCAGGAATGACACCAAACTCTCAACCTCAACAAGGACCTCCCCAACAAGCTATAAATTCACAACAAGCTGGCCAACAACAACCCCAACAACAAGGCGGTGCTTATCGCGTTAGTACAACACTTCAATCTGCAAATCAGCAACCATCAACTGTGTCAAATGCTGGATCGAGTAAGTGTAAATGAAAACATTCTTTAAATTTTTTAGTAATAATTCATTTATCTAATTAGACCAGCAACGCCCAAATCTTCAATCGGGACAGCAGCCGGGCCAAGGACCACAACAACAAGCCCCGAATCCCCAACAAGGTCCTCCTCCTCAATCCCAATATCGTGGCAATTATCAACAACAACACAGTCATTATCCCGGATATCCACCACAGAGCCAACCATCGTACCAACCTCAAACCGGTTATCCGTATGGTCCACCCACTCAAGGGTATGGTCCACCTCCGCCAAATACACAGGGAGGTTATCACCATGCAGGTATGCCTCCGACATCGTCAGCTGGTGGAGGCCCACCAGGGCAGCATGGCTACGGTAATGCCACTAATCAGCAAGGTCCTCCAGGCACTTATCCCCCACCTCCTCCGAATCAGCAAGTTCCACCGGGCCAGCAACCACCTCCTTCACAATTGTATGGTCCGCCCACAACTGGACAAGGACCACCGCCACCGCCAAATCAATATGGACCACCTCAAGTTGGTAACAACGCCCCTCCACCAATGGCATACGGTGGCTATGGTGGCCCACCACCAAGTGGTTATGGTCAAACGTCGAATGCATTGCCGGGAGGTTATGGTCCACCTCCTCAAAATCCAACACAATCGCCCTACCCTCCACAGTCACCATACCAGCAAAGTGGTGCGCCTGGTGGCTATCCGGGTCAGACGCCGCAACAGCAACAAACATCACAGGGTACTAGCGGTGGCTATAGTTCCTCGCCAAGTCCTGGTCAAACACCGCCACCTCCATCAAATCAACAAACCCCAAACACGGCTAACCCTAATGGGCCAAATGCTCCGCCAGCAAGTGTGCAATCTACTTCTCCATCTACTTCTTCTGGCAATATTGGTGTCAACAGCGGTCCACCAAACCAACAGACACAATCAACCCAGCAACAACAACAACAGCAGCAACAGCAACAACAACAGCAGTATGGAAGCCAACAGCCGCCTGTTTCCAGTGGGCCACCGCAGCCACATGGATCTACTCCGCAACAACAGCCTGTGTATTCATCAGCAAGTGCGCCCGCAGGTGCCCCCTCACCTTATGGAGCACCATCACAACAGCAGCAACAACAGCCGCCGGGACCAAATGGACCGCCTACGGTACCACCCAACACAACGGCTCCTCCTAATGGTACGCCCCAGATACCCAATCAGCAGTACCAACCGCCACCTGCTGGTCAACCGTACGGTGCCCCACCACCACAGGCCTATGGTCCACCACCACCTAGTAGTGGTTATCCAGGACATGGTTATCATCAACCGCAAGGGGGCTACGGTGGTATGCCACAAGGACAATATCCACCTTCTCAAGGTTATCAAGGTTATAGACCCACTGGTGGTCAGATGCCACCACCAGGGGCCCCACAAGGACCGCCAACAAATGCATATTCATATTACGGTAATCAACCTCCACAATAAGTGTTTGTCCTACAAAAAGATTGAATCAGGAAACACAAGAACTGGTTAATATCATTGCGAACTTGAAATATATATATATATATTATATATGGATATAGAAATATGTGTTATATATATCACATATTCCTTGATAAATAAGAAAAAATGCTGGTATTAATTCCGTTTCCTAATGAATTGGAAAATTTACAAAAAAAAACTTAACGGACTCTTTGTACACATTAACTTGTACGTTATGAAAGACTATTTATCGACATTTGAACGGGTACCAAACGAACCAAATCAATTAGAAGCCTAAATAAAGTCCTCCAATAGGTGAATTGGCTCTGATGAACAAATATTAACATTAAACTTGGTAAAAAAAAAAAAATAATAATTCGACAAACTGAACTACATTGTGTGAGATGAATCCATTTATTTATTGCTTATTAAAATATGTCGACTCATTGAATTAGGCACTGGTTATGAAAGTATCTTCTACCTTTGGACTAAAAATGTTCGTACATTTCTTGAAGTTGAGGCAAATTTAAATTACGAGTCATACATCGGAGGTGACATAGAGCCTTGCATAACAATATTTATTGAAGGATGTATTATTGTAGTTCGAAACTTAAAACTTACATACATTAAATTAGTAAAAGCCTGCAAAAATTACAGAATTTTTCATTACTGTATAACCCGAAAAAAATTTAATTGATTTTAATTATTTAAAAAAAAAATTTTAAATGACGTAAGATGCTGGCTTTTGTTAAATGTCTTCGTTATCAACAAAATTTCATGAAAACTATACAAATTTACTTAAAATTGTTAAAATAAAAAATAAGTATAAAGATGTTACAAAAAGCGTAGGTCAAAATAATCAATATACATATGTAATATTTAATACTATAGTATCCTAATCAATACGTACGCATTCCTCTTTTATATAATATTGATTACGGAAAATATATTGAACGGAATGCTAATTGCGGCAACATAAAATTATTGCGATGAATTCAAATATGTAACTTTAGACTTAATCAATAATGTAATACAGTAGTTTACGTTTGATTGACAAGACGTCAGGCAAAATAATTTTTTATTCACGTATGATATCGCTCCTATCCTAATAAATATGTCTATGTGTATTCGTCACATTTATACAAAACAGAATAGGTGAAGTATTTTCACTTCTTGAGGGATAGGAAAGGTAAATATTAAAATGAGTTATGAAAAATAAGCTAAATTAAAAAAGGTCGGACAAGCAATAGGGTTAATTTGTATAAGTTATCATTTTATTACTCAAAAATTTATAAATCAATTGTTTTAATAATTTAAAATTATTATTTATTGACATCAGTAAGGGATTGTGCAATTACTGCATCAGTACGAACTTCAGATTTGTCAGTGTTGGTATCGGTTTTATTTTGTTTCCGTCCGAACAATTTCTGCATCACTTTACCTTTTAGTGATTGTGGTTGGGCGTCTTTTTGCTCGACAACAATCCGTTTTGTAGCTACACTATGTATGGGTCCAAAGGCCAAAGCTACGACTGTACAAGCGAGACAAATGACATTATACGGCATGCTAAAGTCAGGAGTTGGCAACGATAATATTAGTGATTCAGTTCGTATTTCTAGGAAATATGAAGAGCGCGACGCATTCAATGAATCAGCAAAAAGCTGTTTATCAACTGGAATGGCCGTGTAATTGCGTCCCACTGGTAATTGTGCTGTGATTATCGCAGATCCCAAGTAATGACCATGATTTGCATCAGGTGGGTATTCGAGCCACTTTAAGAAAATATAATCAAAATCGAACGATATTTGCACTGTACTCAATGCGGGTATTTCGAAAAGTAATTCTAAATGATATGGACGTAATCTTTGTACGCCTGGTATGTAATGCATCACCCGTGGTTTTATATTATATTCCGAACCGTTCTCCGGTTGTACAATTAAGTTAAGTGTATGCATGTAGGATGGTACGAACCAGGGTATATTTTCTTGTAACACGATAGGTAAGGCAGAATAATGTTTATTTGTAATTTGGGTAAGAATTTGACCTCTCTCCTGGCCATGTCCCAATATGTAGCGATGGGCGTATAATGGTGGTGTCGGTGTAATTAGTATATTTGCTTTTGTTTTCTTATTTATCCAAGCGATATTGAATAATTTATCTTCATCTAATCGTTGAACATCATATACACCTAACGTTGTTATACTCCCACCACGCTTCGAAGTAACATTATACATGGGGGTTGGTGTTAAATCATATCTTTGATTATCCAAATTAACGTAAATTTTACTACTTTTCGCCAATGCACAATGCCCATTTAATCCTTGGCCAAAGAGACGACGGAGCGAAAAATCTCCATTTGTACCTAACAACTTCGGATCATATACCATATTTGCAATTTCGGTGAATTCTAAGATACAATTTTTGTTATAAGATTCACATATGGTACGCATTTTCATGCCCAGGGAGTGATAATTTGTATTATGTACGTAGCCGGAGTTGAGTAAGGAAGCGAATCCTTGTTTACTATTGCAGGGTAACAACTTTTTCCATGGTGTTAAATTCTCCGTGCAAACGATTTCCCGTGGTAAACTCGCATACCGCATAAATTGTGGAATATTTGTATTCCTACCAGTGACAAACTGTGGCCGAAAACTATATTTCGGTTCGACACTATTTGTTTTGTCAATAAAATTCAAGGAGGCACACAGAATTCCGGAAAATGTACTAGCTAGCTTTACCCACTGATCATCAACATCAGTAGAAGTTAAATTTTCTCCTGCAAACCATGCCCTTACCTCTGCGCCTGGGGCATTGTCCACTACTGGATAGCCGTAAGTTTCATACCGCCAAAGCCCCTGAGTTAGTCCGATATGTAATTCCTTAACATCGTACAGCAATAATGTTTCAGCAATAGGACGAGGAATAAGCTGTGTGTTGTGTACTGAAAAATAAATCACAATATACATGTTATGGACTTCATAAATAGTTTCTGTTCTTACAATTTTCTCTATCGCCATAATGCCAACGAGTAGTAAACTGAAAAAATGTATTAACTAGCCCATTTGCCATAGGGCGTACGTATAGCTCCTCATGAAATTCACTAGATTCTTTTACCGCAGCTATGGGTGACGCATATAATAAAATAAGGAATATAATACTGATTCCGGGCTCCATTTTTACAGATTGTTAATTCATCAATTCACAAAATTTTATGGCAACAATATACATTGCAGAAAACTCAACAAACTGTATTAATACTGCTGCCAGCTGATAAATAATCTAAAGTCAAATCAAGGTTCGAAAACTTGCTAACAGAGATTTCGAGTTTTAAATTCACAAAATAATTCAAGCGAAATTTTGCAAACATATAGAAATATATATATATTTATTTGCTTAAAAAGAGAAAAATACATAATGAGAGCATATTTAATACTAATATAAAATTTGTAGAATTAATTGAACTTATTATTTTAAAGGGGTAATCAAAGAATTCCGTTGTCGGTATGAAAGGGAATTTTATGAATTACGAAATAAAGTACATGCTTAAATTACATTAATTAATAAACATTTATTACTTAAATAATTACTTGACATTACCAAGCAGTTAGATATATTTATATAAATGATATCATTTTATTAAATTTTTTCCAACTTTTTGTCATGTCTATGATGAAATACAACCTTGTACTTGTAATGGATGATAAATGATATTGGGAAACATTTTAAAGTGTAGCAGAAATTATGTTCTTCTTCTTCAGTGATATGCGGATGTCAAATGTCATTACTAGTTACACTTGCCATTAAGGCGATTCAAATAAATATTTATAAACAGCATATGTTAATGCCACAATACTTATCCATTTCATGACCAGTAGTCATATCCATCTAATTTAATTGAAGTTCCACGTACCCTGAGTAACTTTTCCCCGTCTTATAATACCAATCCCATAACGTTACTGAAACAAAACGTAATGGAGAGCTTACTGCTCAACTCTTCGGGTAACATGCCAACCACTTATGCAATACATTAATCCACTTTATCCCCCATTAAGCCCCCAATTTCAAAAACCATATGATTCAACCATATATAAAAGATTGTGATTCAAAATTGTTCAACATCCCTGTCATTAGAATTTATACGTTACACTCCTAGAACCTTTTAATAAATTAGAATTACGCCAGTAAAAATTATAAAACATTTACAATTACTTGAAAGACAACAAAATTATTTAAAAATTGTCGATCGACTTTATTTATCGCTCATAATTTTTATACGTAAGTAAATACAGTCTCTTTGTGTCCCAAGAATATTTATAAATACGTATGTATATATAAGAAAGCATATACCTTATTGCGCTATATTTATGTATACATTACCTTTTTGTTTTGATTTTAATTCAATTCGAGTAAAAATTTGTCTTTTAATAAACAGAATTATCGTTATTTTCGATCAATATTTGACAGAAAAGTATCAGAACGTAAGATCTTAAATGAATGAAGGGACATTGTATACAACTGGTATGAAAGTGTGACAGTTCGAAATCATTAATTTGTAAGAACATTTCTATGATAATCCAATTAGAACCTACTTATCTACGTTGTTGTTGTATCGGTTGTTCCAACCATGTTTAAAAGCGATTTCAGGTGATGTCATCGACGATAGTCCAAGCATGCTGTATTATAAAATTAGGGGTTCGATGACTGGATTGAGGAGCATTCAGAGTTGGTTAGTAACATGAGAGAAATCATATGTTGAATTAATGTTTGTGTAGGATTGAATTGATGGGGATAAAATATGGTTGAATAGGAGTATAACGTGCTGAAATACCGAAACCGGAATATTGTTGGGATTATCATTCCCAGCAAGAGATTTGAGTATAGTTGTTGACTTTTGCTTTGTGATACCATAGTGCACTTTAGGAAATATGATTTCAAATTCCTTAAAAGCAGTTCCTCGTGACGCAAGTTTCTATGCTTTACAGAGGTATACACAACTCGTTCTCAAAATTATATTCCGGTGGCATCAAGAAGCATCCTGTTAGTGTACGCATTGCAGTATTCTGGCGGTCAGAAATTTTTTCTTAGAAGTTCTCTTGCTTGACTATACCGTTGTTAAATAAATTGTTTGCTACGTAAGTTAACAAAAACGTTTCTTTGTCTTTCTACTAAATGCTGTTGATGTGATGCTTTGTACTTTGATCATAAGTCGTATGTGAAGTGCTTTTCAATAAAACTGACGTTTCCTTTTTACTTGTCCTTTTTCAAACTCAGCTCCTGTAATTTAGAAAAAAAAAAAAAAAAAAAAAACACAATTATTTTATTTGCGTGTATAATAAATTTTAACTACGCCTCTACATCGTTATGACATGTAGGCATACATACATGAATATGTTTACAAAAGCTTTTTATGTCATCAGGATGTGTACAAAGTCGAAATCACCACATGAGCTTAGTCTTGAGTCATAATGAAAAGATAACGTCGATACAGCTGGAGTTACGATATATATATATGCATATGTATGTGTATATTTAGTGATCCATTCATGAAGAATTTGCAAAACTAATTTTTTTTTATTTATTAAAAGTAAAAAAAAAGTAAAATAAAAAATAAAGAAAAAGTAAAAAAAAAATTTTTTTTTTAATTAAAAAAAAGTGAAAAAAAAAAAACGTAGAAATGCATTAAATCGACTTTCTCCTTGCTTACATTGGAAACAAATCATAATATAGATTTTAACATAAATAAAACCATATAGGCTTTAACGAAAAAAAGGTTTTTGACATTTTAGTCTTTATTAAATGTCATCAGTATGCGTATTGCATGTACATGGAAAACTACTACGTAGTCGTTTGCATTAGACGGTGTTCATTCCAAAAGAAATATTGTATTTTAACTATTTTCGTTTTACATGCTTTAAAAAAATTAATTGGTCCTACATAGTTAAACTTAGCAATGATTTACTAAATAGTAGGCCAAAATATCATTCGCACGTGATGATATTACAATCACATTTTCAAATGCATCTTTGTTTCATTTTCTGAAGACTATTCCTTTCAGCTGTTTCTGGCAGTATCCGTTTATTTGGCTGTCAAAACAAAACTCCCATCCCTTTCCTCTTCGCACAAAATCATGAGAATCAGAGTTGTATTTTTTCCTCAATCAAGTAAAATTTTAAGATTGATAAAAAAAAAAACTTACTATACGGGATAATTATTTATTTATTTCAATTACGTTCACTTAATGTTCGTTTTTATAGTTCCTAATATTTATATAGTTTTTCTCTCTTTATTAAACACTTTTTTTCTTAGTTTGAAGCGATATCCCTCTGTAACTTATCATTTGATATCATTTATATATGTATGTATATTAATTTTTTTGTTGCAGTGTTGCCGATTAGGTTAACTGTCAATTATGGCAGCAATACCAAAGGTTCGCTCCATTTTCCTGCTATGCTACGCGACAGAAACGAAACGAACGACAGACCGAATGTGAATCGCCAGGCTGGTTAGCTGAGTTGCAGCAAAGTACAAAATGGCCACAACACTCCGGCGATGGCTGTGTCGTTCGTCGTTCGTTGCTCGTTGTGTGTCGTACGTGCGCTCGCTAGCTCTTCACTTTAATTAATATTTAACAATATATTTTAATTAATTGAACAAGAGACTCCAATTCTAATAAATCTAAACAAAAAATAAGAGTGTTAAAAACACGTTCATTTTAAAACGTCAAACGATATTAAAACAACAAGAACAACACAGCAAATGCATAATCAGAGTTACGAAAATACTTTTATGTAAATACATTTCGCTTTCATTTTTTTTTTACAATTTTATGCGATTCCAACGGGAATACGATTTTCAGATTTTCACCAAAGTTAATACACTGAACCAAATCACGGAGAAATAGAACGGCAGAACCGTTTTTCCTAATTACGTATAAAATATATGAATACACATATATGTATACTTATATGACTAATCAAAGTGAGATTTATTAGTTCCACATTTTCTATATATCAATAATTAAACACAAATATATAACATTTTGCTATATTGCACTAAACTTTCGTATTGTGAGTCTTCAAATTTTATACAAATCGTAATTAGGAACTTGTAAAACAAAATATAAAGCACAATATAGATCAGAAAAAATTGAAGAAAATTCACGGAAGACGGCGACGACAAGAAATTTTCTACTCGTAAGACGGAAGGTCTACGCAGTGAAACGACGACGGCTTCTCGTGCTCGTCGCTGAGCCAAAAATCAACTGTTCCTCAAGTCGCGTTCGAATTGTTCGCTCTGCGAGACGCGGCGCGGCGACGAACTGCGCTCAGTGTCAAGCGGTAACCGCATCAACGGCGTGTAAAAGTCACGGCAACAAATCAAAATCGAAAGATTCAATAGCGCGACACTGCAAACGAGACTAGATCCACAAGTCTCAGAGAGTAAAAAATTCTTCTCCGAAACGAAATTAAAATAGTGCACGAGAGAAAATTAAATGTGCGCGTGTATGCGCGTATGCGTGTATGAGTTTGTGTGCGAAAAGTTAATACTTTGTAAAAGAAGAAGCACCACGTTCGTTGTTGACGCCGACACACCGACGTCGGGTTAACGTTGACTAATATTTTATTTTCACTATATATTAATCGGTATTGTTTAAAAAAAGTACGGTTATTTGTTATCGTTTAGTAAGGTGTTGTTTGAAATATTAATTATAAATTTTCCATGGAACTGGGAAATATAACAATACAAAAAGAAAAATAGCAAAAAGGTGTGTGTTATTGGAGTCTGGTATATAATTCATCGAAAAGTCCCACACCCAACGTTTCATTGTGGCAGCGCAACAACTACAGGGAAAGCTGAAAGCGATGACCAAGAGAATACACGCAACCTTACCATAATTTGTTAAATAAAAAGATTAAAAAAGAGGTGAAGTGAATCTCATTTTTACCAATAACTATTTATTTTGAATTTAAGTTAATATCCTATCGTAAATTGTTTTATTCATACATGCACATGTAAATTAATGGTATTCGTAGCTTTGAGTTGATTTATTGTCTTTGTATAACCTAGTGAATAAGTTGATTGCTTGATGATTCATTGCAGAAAATCGGAAAAGTTGCTGAATAAAATTCTTTGTTGCGTTTTGCTACTGAAGGCAAAAAATTGCAGAAAAAAATAAACGTAATTTGCATTATTTTATTTAACATTTTACAATAGGAAACAAGTATACAATACATATACATTAAAAGAAAAAAGAAAAGCGGAAATGGGACAACAGTTTTATCAATTTGACATTTAGAGAATATAAATACGCAAAATAAACGAATTGGGAGATGCACAAAAAAGGAAGAAATTTGTTTTGCTTCTCGTCGTTTCGTACGAATCTCACCAGATCTCACTCGCAGACTGAATGAAAACGAAATTGTAGTAAATTGTGTCGCTTTTGCCAACTACAGCCGGAATATGAATGGCGAAAGAGTAATTTTCGTATGTTCTATTAACGATTTTAAAACATTTTTACTTATGCGTGTGTGTATATTTTTCAACTATACCTTTGACTTGTATCTCCAGGTGCTCTCCCTGCGCGAATAGTTTGTCGCTTTTCGGATGATTTGTTGCTTTGTCGCTTTCACTAACTGTTTATTGGCATGCATACTTTTGAGAAAATGAGTATAAGCACAAGAGAGCATGTGTACGCACATATGTATGTATATCGATAAAGTAAAAATATGACGATGGATTTTTCACGAAAAAATGTGAGAGTATTTTATAGTTAAGGTTATTTACAACCATAGATTTCGTGATATGCCTATGTATTTATAAATCGATATACAAGTACATTAAATACATAAACGTAAAATGATATTGAATTAATTAAAACTATGTCAATTCTGAAACGTAATTTTCATTCTCACGACTTCTTTGTTGCATTCTTTGTTTCCTAGGAAGAGCTGTCTATACTTTCCACAAGTCAATTATTATCTATACAGTTAACTCACAAAACTATAAAATCTTTGAGTACACTTGTACTATCTACGACGTTTTACTGGAATTCAGACAGATTAAACAAAAGCATTGTCTTATCAGCGATTACACCAATTCATATATTTCCGAAATGTGTCTCAAACTAAAAATTGGGGCTTTAAACTATTGTATTGACACTGATTGGTGTTATCACAATACATATCATCCTTTTTTCCTAAAATTATCTGCAGAACAAACATAAATACACACATACTTATATATGTATATACATTAGTCAAGTCCCCTGCGCATATTTGTGATGTCTTATTTCGTGCTCTTGCCTACAATCAGTATGTTGTAAATATACAAAACCGAAATAAAGATGAATAACAAAAGCAACAAATATGTATGTATCTTACGGAATAGCAGAAGGAACATTCGAACATTCGCACACTTCCACCATAAATACAGCGGAATAATTAAAGCGACGCGTCGCGACTACAGTTGTAGCTAACGGTGGAGGGAGAGGTTGAAGAATTTTTACGTCAACCACACCGTTTTGGTGTTACCAAAAAGCGCAGTACATCCACTCCAACGATTTTGGCGCTCTGTTCGCTGCGTGTACACACGCCGCAGACGACTAAACGTAACGTTCAAATAGAAACTCAGCCATGAGTATGAATCGGAACTAGCAAATGTTTCGGATCGGCAACGAACTCGACAACAATAGCATTTATTTCAGGTTAATCATTTCGATTAGAAAGCTTGCGTCGCGACGAGAGCGAAATAACTTTTGAAGAGCACAATTTTCTGTTGTGCAAAGAGCATAGCTGGGGGAGCATTTGATATGTATAACAAGTCATGTATGAATGTAAATGCATTTAACTATGTAGAATTTCGTAGGGCGCTATTTCACATATTCGAAGTATATCAAAAATATTTTATTTAATTTGCTTATATATTATTATTATTTATTTAGATTTGCCTTTAAATTTGTGCCAATTAAAGTTATCGTTAACAATTATAGTTGGAAGTACTTTTGCATTGAATCACTAGAGTCTGCTCTCTATCTTCACTACATGTGCTCAGCTGAAGAGAAAGAGAGACATTTTCAATTTAACTTAGTGATGTAATTATCTACAAAAGGAATTGTTTCACATACCGATTTTATTGTATATGAGGGCGTGTACATTTTTTAATTCTAACATAAGATAAGAAATATTATGTTTAATTATTTTTTTCAGTAGATGTTGTCATTGGAAAACGTCAAAGTTCAAAAATTGTTAAAGGTTCAAAAAAATGAAAATATTACAAGCATCAACAATGAAGAAATGTAAATATTCTAATCTAAATTCGAATATCTAGCTTTGTAGGCCTTTGTAAATGTAAGTGTATATATTATAATTTATCCACTAATTACACATAAAGATAAACACATGTTGTGCATATTTTTATAAAGAAGAGAATATCATTATCACGTGGATTACAAACGCACATATTCCAAAGTTCAAAAAAATGTGAAGCTTTCAGACTGAAATCAATTTTAATAATAATATTGACACTTGTGGTTATTTTAAAATGCGTGTATAAAATATACCATTCAGTTTTCCCATTCGTTCTTCATTTTCTTAGTTAATCAGCTGATCAACTGCACCAAGTTGCAAAAAACTATATTTTAATGTTTGTGTGTATGTATGTGTATATGTATGTAGCTATGTAGCTGTAATATTTATACGTATTTATTTTCATATACTGATAATTGCATGATTCTTATTCAAAAACATAAATATTTGCATAATATCAAGAAAACAAAATAACATTTAGTTGGAAATTCTTAAATACATTTATTGTTGTTATATTTTATTTTAACAAGCAGAATGAAGTAAACAATTTATTCACTCCTTTATTTAAATACTTATATTTTTTTGTATCTATTCAAATAATTTTATGGGCACAGTGAAGCCAGATAATATTTGAATTAAAATTTAAGTCAATTTAGATGTTAAAAATTGAAACCGATTTCAAATGAAGCTGAGCAACATACATTCTACTCTTTTTGGAAATATACATACATACGTTCTTTTCGTGATCCTGAGAGCTGATTATGATGAAACAAATGCATACATATATCAAACGTTCGTGATTACATATCAAGTACGAAATTTGATCGATACATTTTATTGTAATTCCATTAATTCGTTTCGGCTCGTGTTGTGAGAGAGCACATGTCATTGTCTTGACATTGCCAAATAATTTATTTACACTTGAATTAATGGAATAGCTTGAAAACTGAAAATTATCAAACACATTTAAGTCAATATTATGTTCGAATTTATCAAAATGTATTAATCGAACAATACTGAGTAAATAGCGCATCTAAAGTGAATGCGATCAGTGGCAACTCAAAATATACATACATACATATGTAAACATAGCGATGTATAACATTGCGATAATATACTACCACCCAACAACGTCACAACAATCGGTCATCCATTGTGGCGATCTTTTGAGTTGAATTTAAACACGATTCTGTGGGACGGAAGCCGATTCGAAATTCATAACGCCGTAGCAACACAATCACCTATATATGTCTTTATGTATAAATTCTTCGCTACTCTTAACGTGCTCACTTTATCGTCAGCAACGTCAGAAAGGTACAAAACAGCTGTTCGCGGCAGGTGTTAATTCACACTATTCCAAGCACTAAGTTTACTACCCTCTTATTTCCTTCACCACATCTGGTTTCTTTTCTTAAAGGTTTCTATGTGAGTGAAATTGTGCACTGGCCGTGTTTGTTTGCATTTATTTTCAGTTGCAAATAAATGTATACAAGTGAGGAAAAATGGTTTACATATGTACTTTATCCCATGTATATATACATGTGAATTTCGAACAATAGAAATCCTTCGTATGCAAAAATATATGTAAAGCGCTTCAACTGCAGATCCTGATTTTGAACATCCCTATTTGTATTTGTACTAAACCAACCCTCCACAGAAAGATCTTTTCGACTGTGGGGTTAATTTAATTATTATGCGATTCGTGAAAGAACATTGCTGATGGAAAAAAATTATTAAAGATCCATTGTAACCTTTATTAAAGGTCTTCTATCGATCTACCACGTTATGGTGAATAACGCTCTAATTATCACGTATTTGTATGTATCAAACACTGTTGATCAAATGATTGTATTATAATTGGACTAGATGAGCAAACTTGAGTTGTTATAGCAAATAGTTTTCAAAATTTGAAGTGGCTTCAATAACAGATTATTCACATAGTGTATGTATGTATGTATGCATATATAACCGTCCACATTTCTATGTGGCAGTTATAAACAAAACCGTTATTCGCTAGAGCACATAACGGATTGGCCTACAATCATACATATTTAGCAGACACATTTGGATATACACCAATATATACTCAGACATATAAACACACGTACATAATCCCCAATTAAGAAGCCAAAAAATCAGCAATAAAGAATGAGAGGTAGAGAAGAGTATATGTATAAAGAAGTTTCAAGAGAGCTATGACAACCAAACCCATGAATATCCAATTGTATGCATATTTGTAGTTTATAAAGATTGGACCGTTCATAAAAAAGAAAATAGAAAACTTAACCTCCATAAAGCAGTTAGCTTTTTTTATGTGGTGAAAGAAGTCCGAACAGTGAAAGAAATAGAAGGCAATAACAAGAAAGACTTGAAAGTAAAAGTATACGCTTTATTGCACAACGCGAATGTATGTAGCTATTCAGACATTATGCTTACAAATTTACGCACATACATACATACATACATACATACATACATACATACATACATATATACATACATACATACATACATTTATATATATCTATATCTATATCTATCTATATGTGTGTACGCACAATGTAAATATGTTAATTAACAAACGCGATTTCGGTGCAAGTGTCTTTCAATGAATAAGTATCTTCGGTACATGTGATCTCATTACGTAAAAATCGACTAAAATGAAATATGACAACTCTGATTATCACTTCCTTTCGAAGTGCTTTTTAGAGATTCTATATTGAAGTAGGAATTTTTAAAATAAATCAGTTTCAAATGCAAATAAAATTAAGAAGCTTAATAAAAAGCAGTTATCACTTGTTTAGAACTAGAAGAATATCATAACTCCAAAAAGTAAAGATTTCGAGTTAAGAATACAGAGGTAAACTGCTATACCGGCGATATGCTCGAAAACATTGTTAGTTCTTCTATTGATCGCTAATGTTCACATTTTATAACTAATGAAATTTAAAAGAAGTCGAAATTAATTTTAAATAGACTTATTTACACTCTTTTAAAATATCCAAGGATTGTAACTAAAATGTAATCAACAATTACCATACAAATGTGAATTAGTTCGAATTACGTACGTATGTACACATATCCGCAATTTATTGCATATATAAGTATGCATGTTTGTGAAACTGATGTTCTACATTTTAAAACTCGCAAAGAATTTTCACATTATAATCGACGATAAGTGTTGAAACTGTAAGCAGTATGAATATTTATTAGCGACTACATACATATGTATGTGTATATATGCATGAATACATACGCACAGACTTATTTTATTAACTTCAACAAATACTGTGTAAGCAGTAGCTTAATTTGCTTCTATATACTACATACTGATTAGTACATTGCTTTATAAAAAGAATTTATGCAACTACATATGTATGTTCATATCCACGTATGTATGTATATAATGGAGCATTTCTCAAAATCGTGTGTCATACAAACATTTGCCATTGCCCCTTGAATTTTGTGTGTACATTTACACTACTCAAGGTCGTTCGCTTTGAGGCTCTCATTCCTCAAGGTATTCGTACCATAGTACATACATACATACAAATATATTAGTTGCGTATAGCCATGTAGAAGTTTCAAAGCTTCTTCCATTTATTATTTCATTTAAAATAGGTTGGAAAGTATCTAATAAGAATTCTTTGTTCACTTAAGTATGAATTTCTTATGTACATACATATGTATATACTTCCCGATCTTTCATTTATTCCCTTGCAGACTCGTTTAACATAAATGTGTTTGCTTCTACGTCCTGTGCAGACAGGCTCCAGTTTTTTTTTTTTTGTATAGGTACAGTAGTCCTCAGTTAAATGAGGTTGAAATTTTTGAACAAATTTTAATTCAATATTCGGGGATTTTATAAGCAAAAAGTGGTTTAATTAATTATTATTATATATATTATTATCAAAATTTAATTATGAGCAAAAGAATTATTATTTTATATTTATTTAAAGAGGACGATATACATATATAAACAACTAATCTTTACTTATACTGTATACCACTATATTGGCACTGTTTACCAGGGTCTTCGACAAAAGTCATTATATGTTAGTATGGCATAATTGAACTCATATATTTAAAGTTGTCGATGACAAAATAAAATGCGTATTTTAAATAATTTTCCAAATTTTTTATCCAAGCTGCTGCAGCAAAAGAGGGCAGACTACTGCACAAACACAGAAATTTGTGATTCTTCGTTACAGCAACGTCTGCCAGGACAACAAAGGTGGTATTGACATCTGTTTAAGTTTCTTGCCGCTATGGTTTCAATGCATGTGCATGAACAATAAATAAATATATAAATACATATGCATCTGTATATCCACATAATTAAATATATAAGTGCAAACATGCGTATATATTTACATACATATATATGTATGTCTGGCATAAGTGAATAACGAGTTCAACGACTTTTGACTTTTTAAGATACTCATTTTTCGTTTTATAGGCCATCCACCTCTTAATAGTCATTGGCCATCATTGTCTCGTACGTTAAAATAAGATAAGAAAAGATTCTTGCTGCACTAAGTGTATAAAAGTACGCAGGATTACATTTTGAAAAGTGCCTTTAAGTTCGATAGTGCTAATGAGATACGAGTCAGCTGCTTCGTAGGCATTGCAATTACTTTGCAGCATCTTGATGTGAGATCAATTGATATTGATACTGCTGGAGCGCAGCAATACTGACATTCCTTATCCGGATATACCTAAATTCAGTTCCGTTCCTTTCTTTGATTCTTATAACAAAATACATACCAACCACTAATAAATATATATGTATGCATGGATATATATGTATTCAGTTACACTATGTACATGTGTATAAGTACACATAAGTGCTTTTAAAATTTAAATAAGCTATTACGGCCCCTTTGAAGTACACAAAATAGGAACGTGTGCCACTAACAACCTTGTGTGCAGCCTAATAATCTACATATTCCTCAGTTTGGATTTAAATTATCAACTTAGTGAGAATATTTTGTTGAAAAGAACATTGGCTTATCGAAAACAGTTCATTTGACAGCATGCATCATTAAATAGCTGTTGTGTATTTTGAAATGAATTAACTAATGAAGATAAAACAGCGAGAGAAAAAGTGCAATGTTATCGAACTCTTTCGTAAAATTGAGAAAATATCAATTCGGTTTCTCACAAAAGTCATATCTTATGCGTTCTGCGCTCGCATAAACAAATCCACGAGCATACATATTTACATATGTTTGCATATATAAAAACTTGTCATTGCTAAATATACTTTTGTATGTACATATATAGTTCTACATATGTAAATATGACAATATGTATTTATTTATTATGTCAACTTTACCGAGCCATTTACTTTGTATATTATTTTACAAAAATTCTTAATAACACACTAGGTCTCAAATCTACACTTTAAACAGCTGTCCACATTCATTTATAAAAGCTTTCAATGAAAGCGTGACTTCAAATAATTTTGGAAGCTTTTAACCTTGAACCTTTAGATCGCTTAGATTACGATTAACTTTCCAGTATATGTAACTGTGTTTGTGCATATTCGTTGATAGATAAACTTTTACGATCTCAATTACTTGACGATTATAAAAACAAGCCAATATCTGTGTTCCTTACTTTCGCATTAACTGAAATGATTTCGACACGTGCCTAATATTTCTCTTAAAATAGAATGAGGTTTTATGATTATTTATTTTTGTGGCACATTTGTTTAAAACTCGCTGTGGACATCATCACACATCATCATTAATTCGTAGATTGACGCGAAAGAATGATAATTCAAAAACAAGTGTACTCGCTCTATTTACAAATTTACACAAACGGTGGTCAACAATCAGAAATTTTGATCAAACCACATTTTATTTTCGTTTCATTGCGGACGATGAAATGTCATTGAGATGGTTGCGGTTTTAAAAATAGCTCTTACAAAGAGCGACGAAACTCAAAATACACAATAAAAACAGCTGAAATGGTAGCAATGACGAAAGAGCTCTATAATGCTTTAGAAACGGAATTTTCGTATTCAAAGTATTGAAATGCCTGGGCACATATGTATACATAGATACATATAGAACATATAAATTATTCCCTTATTTCCACAAAACAAATGCTGAAATATTTTAAATAAATCTATATACCCACGTAGATTTTTAAATTTGTTACAAAAACTATGTTTGCATATATATAGCTCCTGATATTGTCAAAATCTCATTTTGTAGCTTTAAGTGCTTTTTGGATGAGTGCACATTGTGTGTTCTCATTTCCGTGTGCTTTGCGAGCATACTCTCTTTTTCGAATGATCGCCCACAATTCGTTTTTTATTTTAATTTTTGTTCTATGTTGCCTTGCCCTTATTGCGACGATTCCTAAGCCTGCCATTTACATTTACTTTTGCTTATATACTTACTTTGTATGCATATGTAATTAATTGGTTTAAAGCCAACATTCAAACCATAATTATCCCTATGAATGAATTATGACTATGACTGTACTAAACTTTTTGTAAATTTGAAAAAAAAAAAACTCATGACTGAGTGACGCACTGACGCGTGAATCCTTCAACTTTTCTAAAAATTTACGAAGTCTGAGCTCAGTCGTGAAAACTTTTGTGGCTCATTTCTTTTCTTTCATATTCTTCTTCATATCATGTTCTCAAAATTTTGTAAGCTTTATTTACTCGGTACACAAACAATATTTTTTCATTAGCTAATATTTATCCAAACTACGAGTCGCGACAACAAAAGTCTTCGTGTTTGAACGCGCTCTAAATAACAGTATCAACTGAAGTTTCCAAAGTTAATGCTAAGTGGAGAGTCTTGGGGGGAAAGAGTTAAATCGTCTCCAAATGTAATAATTGTTATAAATTTATGTACGTATTAACATATGTGTGCATAGTAACATCAATGCTTTTTTTCTAGTGGTACGTATTTTCAATGCTGTTGTCGGTTGAGGAAGTTTTAAAATAAAATTATGCATCCCTACTTAAAATCTAAAAATATAAGCTCGAGTATGTGCAAGTTGTGTTATCCATTTATCAGCAATTCAATGGTCACTACATAACATTTGCGTACATACATAAATATATACCGAAATAATGATATACATAGATATATTTGAATACGTTGGCAATACTGCATAAATTTTAAAAATTTTTTTTATCAAAGAAATTCTACGTGGAAATAGATATTTATGCTTATGTATATTTACATTTGTAACTAAAATTATTTGTATGTTTGTAAATACGCATGTACAATTTTGGGTCAAGGGCGAAGTTGCTAACATTAAGTGGAACAGTGTTGGCGTCGCAGTATGTGTCAGTATGTGTGTATGTATCGATGGCGCATCTGACTAGCACTAAGCTGCAATGACACTTTTCATTCGGCCGGTTGCAGCCGCTGACGTAATATGTGGCATCATAGTAGTTACACATACATATATATATACAGTATTGACCAAAACGAAAGCAACCCCATAGCGCGATTTACTAAATTGCAAATTTTCTTAAAATAAGTAATAAAACAATTATTTTCCTTAGATTTAAAAAGTTTCATCCAAGATTGTTCATGACAGTCAAAAACTCATTGGTCTAAACTAAAACACTCCCTTTAAATTTTTTTAATAAATCAAATTAATTTTTAAACGAATTTCAATTATGTATATTTATATTTGCAAACATTTAACTAATTATAATCTCATATTGTTGGTAGTATTAAAATATTACAAATGACAAGGAATAGGTAATAATGAAGATTTATATTACATAAAACATAAAATTACATAAAATTATTGCAAAATATTTCAGCAACAAATCCCGGCTTAGAAAATATCGACAAATATCAACAAACTCAACAGGAGTAATTTTTTCCAACCCAATAAAACCAAATTTATGTTTGTCGGTTAATGTCGGTTAATTAAGACGACCCATTGTAGCGCTGTTTTTCACTCGACGACCGACCAAGTGGACATTCGCTTAAGCAAAAAATTTAAAGGGCAATCAAAAATGTACCTAAGCTCCAATAGATTGGACGATCCAGAAATGGAAATATGATTTACTCTTAGTTCAATCGATGTACAATATATGACATGGGAGAAGACCGGAATGTCGGAGGCAAAAATATTTTTTTTTGGACAAGAGATCGGGCCAATTTATAAAATAATGACAATAATTGACCAATTGTTGTATGCTGACATTTTATAAAACGTAATGCTGTCATAATGTAAAAGATGGAGGTACCAACGGGATAAAGATTATAAATATTCCTGAAACCATGGTAAATCCTTATTACAAAGTAATCGCATGGCGTTTCCAAAATATCACACAAAAATGTATCGGTTGACAACAATAAAGGAGGGGAGGATGCTTTTGTTTTGGCCAATGAGCTTTTGACTATTATGAACTATTTTAGGTGGAAATTATTGAACTTAGAAGAAAATAGTAATAATTATGTTGTTTTATTTTAAGTGACTATGTATAACCTGATAACTTACGTAAAAGGTTTTTATGACTGTTTTCTTTGTTTTAAGAAAATTAGCAATTTATAGAATCGCACTAGAAGACTGCTTTAGTTTTACCCAATACTGTATATTTATGTACGTATGTATGGGGTCAATTAATAGAGTAGACACAACAGTTGCAAGTATTTTGCGCAGTTCGCAAATTTGTTACAGTTGTTTAAACTTATGTATTTCAAATGAAAAATATAAAAAGTGAATTAAACGAAACACAAAATTTCACGCGTATATTAAATATGCATAAACCTAATTTAATTTAAAACATATAAATAAATGTTATTTGTTAATTGGTGGTTTAACAAATCTCCCCACATGGTTCATACATACATATGTATGTAAAAACTAGTATTTAATTTGCTACAAATTAAATATGAATGTATGTGTGTATTTCAATACACATACAGATTTGCGGGGAATTAATATTATTTATCGATTTTATTGACGTCTTTTACAGATTTTATCGTTCATATAAATTCATATAAACATCTGTAGATGTGTTAAATATGTATTTACATCCTTATATAATAGTTCTGTATTATAACTCAAATGTATGTATGTATGCATGTATGTATGTATGTATATAAAAATGTGACTTTTTTGGAGCATTTGATGAATATTATTTATCTCTAAAAGTCAAACGCTGACAGATCGCTATACAGCGGCATTATGTCGTGCATTTTTCCAGAGAACAATGAAATGAGGACAGCGCTTTGTGGTGGTGTGGTGAGGCAATCGCACGAAAACACGTGCATGCCAAGATTTGCTTTTCGCGGCTGTTTAAAATCTCTTTTCTATATCTCTTAGTTTTGTTTTATATAACACTCACTCTCATTAAACACTCTCTTAATTTTGATGACAGCTCACTTCCGATCTCCCTTGCTTTGTTTTAATACATTTCCAATGTAGATTGCAATGATTTTTTGTACCACACACAACTATGTACATATATATGTAAGTACTTTTAAAGAAAAGTAGTTTGGATGCTGTTGCTTCCCATAAAACTTTATATTGCTTTTTTCGGCCTGGGTACCAAAATTCACTGCTGCTTCGTTCAACATTTAGCCCTATAAGTTTAAGATTGCGCTATTTTGTAGATTTTACTCACAGAGTCTCGAACAAAATCTCGCGGAACAAACACACATATACATACATACATTGAATTTATATAAAAAAATGCACATACATGTACATACCTAAGCTGATAATAATTTTATTTTGTAGTTTATTGCAAAAATGTTGCATATAAAATATATTTCTTAGGAAACCAGTAGATTAAAGAGTTTAATGTGATTGAAAGTTATGCTACATTTTGTTAATTATAATTATTATTTTCATTTAAGCCGATTATCATTATTAGCTGTTTAAGTTCGCATGCTATTTACTTGTAAAACTTGATTTTTGTCGATAGCAAGAATATTTAGTAAAATATTGATGAAATGATTGGTTTACACTGCAAATATTTCTTCGGTAGGATTAACATTTACTTATCAACAAAAAAATATCGATAAATCATTTGTATATTATTATATAAACCTTTGAATAATATTTGTAACATCCTAAATAAAACAAAACAGCTGATTTTAAATTATGTGTGGAAATACTTATCACCAATTGTTGTTTTTGTGCTAACGACACAGGCTTATAAATTGAATCATGGTTAACATTTCATTTATTCTGTGAAATGTAAATTTTTTAAATTAATTTTTCCGGAATCTTGTACATGCACGTTAATGAGCAAATATTAAATTCAATGCGTTAAAGCAAAACTATGTACATCAATAGAATTATATTTGGTTAACATCATTTTGATTTGAAGTTGCTTAAAACTTAAACTTTCTGGTAAAAATTTAAGACATTTCTAACTACAAAACGTTTGCTCCTTTCCGGTAATAGATTTTTTATCTCAAATATATTCAATAACTTAACGAATTTAAGTGAGCATGACAATAATGTGGTAACTCTCTTAAATAAGGGTCGAGATAATGAAAACATTTGTTTAGAAATCTTTTCTACCCGTGTAGTATTTATTTGTTGTAGCACAGGTATCAGCTGTAATTATTTGTGTATTATCAAATACTTCATGTGCTGTTTTTTTTTTTTTGTTTTTTTTTTTTACATGTTTGAAGACATTTACAAGTTAAGGTGAATTTATGTACATATTTAAAATAAAATAGTTTTAAATGTAATCTTAAACGACAAATAATATGTGAATTTTATTTTAATACAAATTATTTTTTTCTACATACAATAGAAATATCTGGTTTTTATTTCAGACTGCAAAAAGGAACAACAAATAAAGAAAATACTAACATTTGAGACATCAACAACAAAAGGAGAAAGAAAGGAAGACTTAATTTTTCTAGTATTTGGAACAAATTACACTGAACTGTAAGATTTACTTCGAAAACAAAATAAAAATTCAGAGTAAACGCCAAAACATTTTTGTTGCTCTCCCTTGAGTAAGTGGCGAGTAAACAAAGCAAACATTAAATACTTCATAGCATCTTTTTTGTTTTCGCATAGAATAACGACATAATAAAGTTTTGAAAACTGTTACAGACTTAAAATACTGACATATGTACATAAATAAATTGATAAGACCAGCAAGCTGAAATTCAGCCTTCAAGCATATCAATCCAACCAGCGCTGTATAATGTACATAAATTGACTTGAGCAAAAGGAATCATTAAAGTGACCTAGTCTAGCCTGTACGTGTTGAAACAATAAGCATAGATAAACGAAAAATACACTTACACAAAAAAAAAAAAAAAAAACGAAGAACCTATTCACTAGTTTGACTGGGCAAATGTATATCACTAACAGCAGCAACATTGGTATGGCCACGTTGTTGCAACAGAACAAGGCTACTTGTATGAAGACCCTTATCAATGGCGGCGGCAATGGCAGCAGCAATAGCAATAATGGAAACAGCGTCAGCAACTCTGGAATAGTCGTTGGTAGTATTGTGAGTGGTGTTGGTACGGGAACATCACAAGTGGGAGGCACAACAGTTGCAACTGTTGTTGGAGCCGGTGGTGCTGCAAATATTGCTGGTCTTAGCAGTGGAGGAGTGGGAGGAAATTTAGTCCTATCCACTGGGCCGGCTATTGTTCTTACAAATGGAGCAACCGGTGCTAGTAGTATAATTAACTTTCAACAATATCAACAGTTGTTGCAGCAACAGCAACAACAGCAACAGCAACAGCAACAACAGCAGCAACATATAAACTCCACGGCTGCTACAACAACTGCAGCATCCGGTACACGAGTATTAATGCCTCACGAAATGGTGACGCTTCCTATTAGTAGTATTGTAACAACTAGTGGTGGCGGTTTGGCCCTGATAACCAGTGCAAATACGGGTGGAGGAAGTGCCACGACCACACAAGGGCACTTCTTGGTAGCGGCAACAGCAAGTCCTACGGTGCAACCCATTCAAACAACTACGATGGGCTCTACAAATGCTAATATTAGTAGCTTTCAGCAGCAATTTCAACAGCAAATCGCCGCACAGCATTCAACTACAAATAATGTGGTTACTTCTGCTACGAATAACCGTACAACTACTGTTTATACTACTACTCAGCAACCAGCAGCTACAGGCGTACAAACAGTGCAAACAGTGCCTACAACCCGTTATTTTTCGCAATTTAGCAATCAACAACAATCTACATCTAGTATTACACCTGGAGCTGCAACATCAACAATTGTCGCCGCCAAAACTACCGGCAATCGTACCATCATTATTAATCGCTCCAATAATACCATTATTGCTGGAAATACAACACAACGTTTGCAACATGCTAAAATATTAAATAAACCACCGACGAATATTGCAGCGGCAGCAGCGTCATCTGTCATAACGAATGCTGTGCTCGCTAATAAGTCACAAATTAATCAGAATTCTCAATCGCCTGCCATTCAAGCTGTGAAGTTGCAACAACAACCGCAACGACAAAATATTACAGCCCTACAACAAATTAAACAACAACAATTGCTGCAACAGCAACAACAGCAAAAAATACAACTAGTAAAGCCAATAGTACACAGTAGTAGTTCGGTAACAACAATTGCTACAAAAACAACAACAGTAGCCAACACGGCTGCATCCTCGCGCAGCACACCGAGTGGGACAATGGTAAATGGTGGTATAAATTTAGTTCCTAACAACAATAGTATAGCCAGCAACAGTAGTAATAAGGGTGGAAGTGTTGCAAGTGCTTCAACGCTAGCACTGACTGCCAAAGCGTTGCCCACGGCAGCTGTATTTCCACAACAACAGCAACAACTTCAACAGCAGCAACATCAACAACAGTTGCAGTTACAAAATCATCATCAACAACAGCAACAACAGCAACAACATAAACAACAAAACCAAAGCCAAAGTCAACAGCTTCAATCTCAGCAACCTGGACACGCGCAAGAGCATAAACAAATAGTTGCACACTCACGCACCATACCCGCTACATCTCACAATTCAACACCTGTTGCAACTAACAGAACTGTAAATTTAGTTACTGCAGCCACTTCAGAAGTCTCTGGGGGTGCAGAAGTCGCAAATACCGAACCCGAGGTCGAGCCAGAGATCGACATCGTTATTAATAATGTTGTTTGTTCGTTCAGTGTACGTTGCCATTTAAATTTGCGCGATATCGCGCTCAAGGGATTCAATGTGGAGTATCGTCGTGAGAACGGAATGGTGACTATGAAACTGCGGCGACCTTATACGACCGCGTCAATCTGGTCATCGGGTCGAATTACATGTACGGGAGCTACATCTGAGGAACAGGTGGGTCTGCTTACCACTTTAGTGACTAAACTATTTAGATTATAGCTAGCTCAATATTTATTTGTTGGAACAAATATTGGTAGAAAATTAATATTTTATTTTTTTTTTTGTACCTTCTAATTGGTTTTAATATATTTATCGATTGGTCGGTCTTCTGAATATAAGAATATAGGTTTAACAGTGTAGGAATTCGGCTTTCGCGTAGCGGCACTTTAATTTTTTTGTTTTATAAACTCATAGTATTCCATTGTGGTATGGTCCGTCAAGGAAACTTTTAGCACTAACGTCATTGAAGTAGTGTAAATGGTAAAAAATTATTTTGATAATGAAATATGTAATTTTCCAGGCAAAAATTGCGGCACGTCGCTATTCACGCTGTCTTGAGAAACTCGGATTTCGTGTGCGTTTCCAAAATTTCCGTGTTGTCAATGTACTCGGCACTTGCAGCATGCCATGGGCTATTAAAATTTTAAATTTCTCCGAAAGGTACAAGAAAGAAGCCAGTTACGAGCCTGAGTTACATCCCGGTGTCACATATAAGCTGCGTTATCCAAAGGCCACTTTGAAAATATTCTCCACCGGCAGTATAACTGTGACTGGTGAGAAGTCTAAATAAACTATTTTGTTTCTCATATCATTTATAAATGGACCTAATTTCTTTTTTCACATCAATAAAGCTGCCAGCGTGGCTAATGTACAGGCTGCCATAGAACATATATTCCCGCTGGTCTATGAGTTTCGAAAGAAACGTTCACCCGAGGAGTTGGAACAGTTACGCATTAAGCAACAACGGGCTGCTTCAGTGGATGTAACAGAACTCGAGGAGGTGCTAAACAACGACATTGTCGTTGAAACGGACACAACTGTGCCAACATTAAAGAACCGACGTATAAGCAATAGCGCACTCAATAATTTTAAACAAAAACGCCGAAGGATTGGCAGTGATATTGCCTTTTATGGCGAAGATGGTTCACTAGTAGCAGCTGAAGAAATCGATGATCCCGCACCAAAGGAAACCGACGATACTATTGTAATGTATGATCCGGATGATTTAATTGAAGGACCAGATGACGAAGATGATCTTTAAATATCAAATGTGATTTGTGCATTGGTAGGGGAGATTTGAGCAGCACATTCATGTAGTTTGATTACGTATTATGGTTTCACAACAAATTTCTATACAAATACAGATATAAATAAAACAAATAGGAGTTTGTTACAAATTGGCAATGTAATACAAAGAAATGTTTAAGCATTAAACAAAACAGCAATGTTATATAGAAGATATAATATATAAAAAATAATGACATAGGAAAACAATTTAATTGATGTAAATCATTACCCACAAAATACATATTATAAAAATGAATATTACAAAACATCGGAAACCAAAACAAATCAACTTAATTCTAATCAAACAAAAGTTTGTCGTTAAACAAAAAATAAAAGCATAATTTCTTTATTTTTTGTGAACGCATAACTATGTACACATATATGTGTGTAAATTTTAAGAACTCGTGCATAATCAGTACCAATACCATCATATATAGATATTTGTAAATTTCTACACTCCAAATGTCGGTGCTGAGGTTTGGTGTTCGATACGATAATGAGAGCACAAGCAATACAAATGTAGAGGAGTGTGGGAACTGCGATCTACTGGGAATTGTGAGCCAAATAACTTCAACTATTTATAAGGTAAACCCTGATAACGAGCTATTATGTATGTTGCACTAAAAGTTTGCAGCCAGTGTCTAATATTTTAATTAAAAAAAAAAAAAAAACTTGGTATGTATTCTAATATATATTTCTATACTTTCCATAGGTATTTTTAACTTCCAGTGTGCTTTGCTTAGTTACGCCGTTATTTGTAGGATTGATAAATTGGAACAGTTAAGGCAAAAAACGGAGCAACATTTAAATTAAATGGTTGGGTTGAGGAAATTCAGCAAATGCAACTAAACAACACGAATCAACCAACATTTGTTAGTTTACAAAAATATTTGTGTTTTATAGTTTTACTATGTATGCATACTAATTTCATTCGTACTCTTATGCCAACTTATACGTGGTCGAAAATTTAGTCTTAAGATTTCTCTGATTAGCTAAGATTATTTTAAACATTATAAGGACTATTAGCACTATTACATACATAGGTATGTATGTATACATACTGCCTTCATAAGTGAAAGAAAAACCACCGCAAAGCATAAACAATTAAACAATTTGTTTAAACACTGAAGAATGTTAAATTCTAGCATAATTTATTAAACACTTTATTAACTTTAGGGTTAGTATGAATTCAATCATTGAGTTTTAACATGTTAAATTATGCATTGAGTAGAAATAGAAATTTACTGTATTCAATTCGCAATTGATTTATTTAATGAATGAAGAATGTAATAACAAGCATTTTATTTATTAGAGTCGATTTGAGTTGCTGTTAATTATATTAATTAATTCATTTATTTTGAAGCATCAATTAAAATGAAAGCATGCTTGAATTTGAAGATTATATATATATATATATATATATATATATATAAATATATATGACAGTATATGTATTTAATTTAATCATATCATTTGTATACCAACCATTATAACTTTCATAAAATGGCAATCAAAGACAGTAAATTCTAATTCTGTTCTGCAAACAGCCAATAGCCGCACAGGCATAACTAACAATAACAAAAGATGTTTAAATTAGACATGTAATTTATATAAACAAAAGAAAAAACGAAAAATCAAAATGCAATCATATTGTTTGCAAAGGATCGAAATTAATTAATTAAGTGTTCTTGTAGATTGTACACTAAACGAGTATATCTTCACTTATCTGGTCAGACTCAAACCAATTACCTACAAACAAACAAATAAAATATAATAGACAAACTAAAAGTATATATTGTATTTGTTATATTTATACTAAGCACACATAATCACTAAACAAATTAATCTTAAGTTAAGTAAGTAAAATAATTTTGAACATTATGCAACTTTGAAAAATCTTCAAATGAATCGCAAACGATTAGTACTTGATGCTAGTATGGTTTTGACTTTTCTTCTTGTCTAAAAAGCAAGTTACAATTAATGCAAACAAAGCCAGCGTAACATCTGTTATACGATAACTTATCTGAGGGTACTTTGAAATTGGTGTCATTTTGACTAAACAAGAGTCCTTTCAATTACGTGTTTCATTTATCAAATAAAAAGCAAACACGTAAAATTCAAACAATAATTTGCATATAACAAGTACTTGTTTTTCTTTTTTTGATGCCAGTAAATTTATTACAGTTTCTTACATGTTTTGCACATATATACGTATATATATATTTCGATATAATCATGTATATATATATATATATATATATATATGCAGCTACATATATATTCCGTGTAATTATTATGTGTACAAACATCCAGAATATAAATACTCGGATGTGAGAGTCGTCTCAACACAGGCTAGCTATTTATGTTTTGTAACAAACCAAATGTTAATTGCGCATTATAAATTAATCAAATTGTGAGCATTATAAATTTTTTTGTTCCTCTTAATTTAATTAAGTGTTTATGGCATACGAGCGTTTGCATAATGTAATAAAACAATTAGTTAATTGAGAAATGTATTAGCAGGAATTAAAAGCAATCCTTTTGTTTTTGAGCAATAGTAATGTATATTGTATATGTATGTAATAAATTTTGATTGATAAATGCAAACTACCAAAACATTATAACACATAAACTTATTTACTTTGAATTATCATTATTATTTAGACATACTATGAGCAATGTACTATTTTCAAGTAAATTGATCGTTTAAGCATTTTGAGTATTCGTTAAATTTAAAAACAAAACAAAAAGATTACATAAATGCAATATGTGTATATATATAAATGTATACATATTAATGTAGAACTAAAAACACTATCACAATCATATACAAACATATATATACGCTCTTACACATACATACTAACAACTTATACATATGAGAACGACACATACTATATAAATACATAAGTACATACATACATATACTGAAAATACATATGAATATTTAAAAAATTTAGTTGTGAACACAAAAGATAAACATAAAAAACTACAAAATATGAAAATCAAATTCCTTAGAGCAAATAAAATATAAACAAAAATGTAACGAAAAAGAAGAAAATATTACTCGAATTATTAATAAATCTAATGATTAGATTGTATATGCAATTATTTGAGTGGCAACAATTTATTAAAAAAGCAAAAAGCATAGACTTGTAAAATTGTAAACGGATTGTGTAACGAGTAAGTTGAAAGGAGTAAACGAAAGCATAAGTCAATCATAATTTATAAAACACAACAAAGAAGAGTAAAAAAGAACAAAATAAGAAAGTCTGCCAGCAATTATTCAAGCCTATACATGTGGAGAAATTCTCCAAATAGTTGAACTCATATTAAAATTTGTTAAAGAAAGAAAAAGAAAAATACTAGCAATAAATTCACAAACCAGCGGTAGAATAAGAGCAAATTTCAGAAGGCACGTACTTAGAAGTTTGAGTATATATATATATGTATACAGTTAATTATGGAAATTGAAATTACATGAAATTATGGAAACATTGCAAAATACTATTTAAAGCAAGTAATCAGAAAATGCTTTGAAAAATAATTTTCTGCGCACTATTTTTTGAATATAAGCATTAAAACAAAAAGTTTTCAAATTAGCTGCATTTGCTATTGTAACAACAGTAAATTATTGAGAAAGCTGTCTGAAAAATTCAATCAGTAGTAGACTACACTTACGTGGAACGGCATTTTAAACATAACCACCTTATAAAGCCGAAACAAATTTAGCAGAAAGCCAGAAAATTAAAAATAAAAATATAATAAATATGAAGTGATAAATTGATAAAAAGCTATTTTGTAATATGTAAATCAAAAGTTAAGCAAACAAAAAACCAAAACAAATAGGAGTAAATCAATTAATGGCAAACGCTTCACCCATTACTATGGTTTTATACTCTTCCTTTATAAATTCAAAATCATTGAGTAAAAGTTAGATTTTTACTATCAATTAACTGCTGTGGTTGAAATCCTTTACGACTTTCACTCGCTTGGTTTCAGCACTTACACATTTGGGGGAAATTTGTATTTTCCCAGAGTTTTGTAAACTGTATGTATCAAATCAGCTGGTTGCCAAAAGTGGTCGCTTTTGGTGGCGAAAACCGAAAAAACTTGAATTACTGTATGCATAATCAAATTAACGATTATTAAGGAATGAAATAACTGCCTTAAAATGTAAAATATAAAAATATTTTAGAAAAACAAGTGAACAAAGAAAAAAATTCAATAAGAACATAGCTATAACGAAGTGAAACAAAGTAGACCGTTGAAAAATAATGATTATTTCGAGGTTTGTATTTACAAAAATGTTAAAATGTGAAACAAAAATTAATTTGGCACTCTTGGGAAAATGTTCAACTAAATTTGGGAAGAACTACAATTTTTGTTTGTTTGAAATGTAATTATTTTAGATTTTCTTTTAACGCAAAAAATCGAGCTTTATTTATTTTTATTTGTTTGTAAAGTTAATTGTTTATTTTTACAACAACAATACTATAGTAATAGTTTATTATAATAGAAATAATTGAAAAGGGAATACATCAAATAGTTTTGCTTTTCTTTTTTGCTGTAAAGACTGCGTTATACCAACCAAGAATGAATGAACAAATAATTACTTTTAATAAATAAGAAATACATAAATATATGAATAAAAAGAAAAATAACAAAACAAAAACTGCAAAATAATACTATTTACTATAAGTAAATGAGTATTTTGTGAATTCACAAAGAACTCACGTAAGTGTAATTTAATGAAAATAAGACAAGTGAACAAAAACAAAAGTGAAAGTCAAAATGAGGAAACTAGTTGATAAGCCAAATTACAAAACAAATTAAAGAAGTTCTAGCAATAAAGGAAAAGCCTTAACATTTGAGTATATTTAAATAGAAACAAAAGGATAAAAATAAAGGAATACAAAAACACTACAAAACAAAAAATGCTTGAAATGAAAGTTTACATACACACGTTCAACAACTTTTGGGACATACAAACCAGAGAAGTGGGAAATTAAATAAAAGGGAGGTCTATGTAGTTGAGTCAACAACAAATTGGGTAATAACAAAGGGAATCAATAAGGTTTATTATACATTTTTTAAAGTTGGAAAGAATATTGACAAGAGCTTACAAAAAATAATATATGTGTGCGGATGGATACATGTTTATATCCGCATTCAAAATAAATATTCAATTCGAGATTAAAATTGAAAATTATGAACATTTTTAGGATTACCACTATTTTTGTTTAAAAGCTACAGCCTTCCAAATAAAAAAAAATTTTTTTTTTGTTTAATAAACTATTGGAGTTCTCGCACTATTATTTATATGAAAGTATAAATTTTATGTAAAAATATCGAAAACTACTAACATATTAGCAGTAATAAAACAAAGATATACCTATATTAAAAAATAATACACTTGCATATACATAAATTCATAACATATAAACATACTTACATTCAAGTAGTATATAATGTATAATAAAAAGTGAACTTTCAGAGGGCAATAAATAGATTGTCAAAAATTACAATAAGTTATTTGTTGTTTTATTTTTAGTATTGGTTCCGTTCATTTCTGCAGATATATGTTCTCTTTCAATTTATACTCTCTTGCAGCTTTATTTCAAATTTTATGTCCACGGAGAACAAAATTTTGATCTGGATTACTTCACTCATGATTTTCAATCACACTCTATAAACGTCCAATGCTACTTACATACATCCACTTATTTACTCGCAATTTATTTTTTAATTATTTCGACTCTTAGTACATTTATTCGAACTGATCAATTAGCTGAAACAATTAAAAGGAATTTTGTTGTTGTAGCTGTGTGAATGTTTTTCCAGATAACCTTGTTGGGGTGTTTATCCTTTGCCGGAAATAAATTTTGAACAGTACCAATTATGAAGATCTGTCTATGGTGACAACGATCGTTAATTGAATCATTGGTTTGGTGTTCATACACGTTCCTAATACAGCTCCATTTATATAAAATTATTATATTCGATAGATAACAATTTTATTTGTGAGCATTGATTTGCGGCTAAAATAAAGTAAGATTTAACTTAAAAAATTTTCCTAAATTGCATTAATTTTTTCTTAAAGAAACCATTTTTTAAATAAGCCGCAACTAATGATTTTTAGATTATTACAACAAATAGGAACTGGGAGGCCTTTCGGGGGCTGACTGGAATGATTATAATAAAACTATTCCGTTCCTATTTCGTTTTCCACTGAGTAGATACTTTTTTCTACTTCACAGCATTATATTAGGATTGTATTGTATTATATGATGTATTCATTTAATAAACTTTTTTTTATTTTATAATTGAGGGCTCAATTTCTAAAATTTCCTTGATTGGCAATTAAAATGTCTCTTAGAGAGTAATATTCGGCTAAATGATGTTGCGTGAGAAATAAAGTAGTAAAGAAAGTTTGTGGAAGTAATGAAATGCTTCTTGAATATTTGAAAATGAATTAATAGTGTTTGATTCACTTTATATTTCTATAGATTTCCAGCAATGTTGTTTAGAGAATAGATATTAAGGTGATTCTTTAAACAACTGCCTGAAAGTTTCTTATTTACATAAAATAATACTACACATTTTCTCTTGGAACAACGTCAGTTAATTTTATTGACCTTAACCTCAATTAAAAATTTTAAAACAAAGCTACCTAATTTGTTTAGTAAAATGCCGTAGGAAGAATACTTTATAGAGAAAACATTTAAATTATATTGCGTGAAATATTATTGGAAGATATAATTTTTTAAATGACGAACTATTGAGAATCAGCAATTATTGGGAAAATATTCCATCAATAAACTTTTTATTTAAAAGTTAGTTTTATTTAAATTTAAAATTCTTTAAAAAAGTTTAAGTACACGTTAAGTTTTTACGTGTATAATTTTTGAGGTTTAGATGTTATGATCTGCAATTATAATAACATTTCTGAGGAAATAAGAAGGTTTAAAGAAATGTTTTGTGCAAAATTAGGAGTAATTATTTTTATTAAATGATGGATGCTTTTTCAGAATTAATTTGAATACTTCATACACTCATTTTTCATTCTTCCATTACATTTTTTTCTTAACTATTTTAACTTTTTAAGTTTGATAGACGTAAAGCAATGGTTAGTAATGAGACTATGCCTTAAATTATAGATTCAACTGGACACAATCTCATGTTTACAAATAAATCAAGATACATTCATTGCTATTATATAAACTAATCATACATATATATGTACAAGAAAACATACATATAAGAATACATATGTACACTTTAAAATAAATAGCAAATGAATGAAAAATGGAAAAATTTAGAAAACGAAATATCGGAAATTCGAATTATTTGGAATGAATTGAAACGGAACTGAAAAGCTATAAACACACAAGTATATATGTAGATAAACAAAAGAGAAAATAATAATCAATAATAATAATAATGAAGAGAAAGACTTGAGACAAGAGATTATCTTGATAAACAAATCTACTTCTACAATAAGAAAAATTTAAATTAAAAATAGGGCTTTAAAAAAATGTGAAGGGAACAAGAAGCGCAATAAAGAAAGCAAAGAATATTTGGTAATTGGTGTAGAGCGAAAGTTAATACAAAGAAAACATGCATAAACCGCACGAAGAAAAGGAGAGAAAGTTAAGAATTTCTTATGGTATTCGAGTTTAGGGACATGTATTTAACGAATATCTTTGTATGTACTGCAATATTTGTTTCGGAAAATTCATAAAATTGCTTATGTACATACATACATAGAAATATCGGAACACTGATAAACGATTGATAAAGTGGGCTTGATAAGCCCCTGAATATGACATATAGCGGCTGTGCGTAAGCCATTTCTAAATAATTCCATAACATTTTCGAAAAAAGTGGCATTTGCAATAAATATGACAAACTCACACACGTTTTTGTTAATAATTTCCAGAAGAAAAATTCAGAATAAAAAATAACGGAATAAATAAATGATGTAGTGCGGAGGGAAAAAGTTAAATTAAACCGAACATATTAAGTACTAAGGAGATTGCAATAGGAAATTAATGAGAATAAAATCATTTCGTGAAATATACGCATTGTTGTTTTACTTTAAATTTCATATGTTCAATTCGAGAAAAATGTTTTTAAATCCTCGAAAAGCGTGTTTTTGACTGAGGCAGACGTTTTCTGATTTTATTTGGGTAAATTCTTAAGCTGCTGACTCTCTATTTTAATAAAAAAAACTTGATGTATTAGGATGGTGTCATTAAAAGTCGAGATCAAACTGATGTCTGAGTGCAAGCGACCGCCTTTAAGCGGTTATTAAGATTCTTAAGGAAACAAGACTTTGGGCAAATCGAATTTGGTGTTGGAACCCACCTAAATTGTGCCTAAAACACGTTTTTCCACATTAACCCTTTCGTCGGTATGCACTGCTCACTCATTCCCTCGAAGAAAGTATTTTTAGATAACTCATGAAACATCGCTAAATCCTACCTTACCGAAATTACCCCTAACAGCTGTTACATTCACATTGTTATCGACAACAGCTGCGAATGACTGCCTTACCAAAACAACAAATGTTTTGTAGAAAAGAAACAGCACAAGAAATGGCAGCACAAAATGAAATTGCAAAAAGTTCTGTTGTGTTTGCGTGAAATTCTTTGGCTTCGCATATAAACGAAGCCAGCATCAACAATAGCGTTGCAGCGACAACATCGACAACAGCGGCGACAGCTATTGCCAATCGTATTTGTGAATTCGAGGGAAATACAAGTGAAATTATCGGGTGTTCATAGCAGCTTTGCGCGCTAACTGAAAGCATCAGTCAGAATTTAACGGTACTCAACCTCGGTAGTTATTATTTTAATTGATCGACGGAAGTCGGAAGTTGTAGAAACAAAATTATGAAAGAATGTTGTGCAAGTGGGGAAGAGCGAGAAAACTTAATTAATTAACAACTGTAAATTGGAGATAGTGTGTGAGAGGAGACAGTGATTTTAATTGAGAAAATTGTGATTCAAAAGTATGAAGTAAAAAACAGGCTTATATTATATGATGTGAAATTAAAATAGAACATATTCAGACAGACAGTTTTATTAAACTAATAAATACATATTGATATGTAGTGGAAAGCAGTAGAAAGAGCAAGGTGTGTCATCCAATAAAAAATTAAAATAATTAATTCATGTGAAATTCAATAAAAGTGTATGCGCATACATATGTACATATTTAAATAAAAAGGCGCAAAAATATTGACATTCACAAAACAACAGTTACGACGACTTTGCGTTGACAGTAAGACAGCAACAAACACGAGTGAAATTATTTTGATGAATATATTTTGCAAGATATGTTTTTTTGTTTTTGCTTTTGCCAAAAACGATAAAAGTCATTCATTCAACGTTGTTTTTGTGCTTGTTTTTTTTTTATTGTTCTGATTAATTCGTTGTTGGTGTGCTTTTTTGTTATTGAATGAATATTTCCGGGTTTAATGACACATCTGCTGAATTTATAAAATTAAATATATGCATGTATTTTCGTATATACGTGCATACTTATGTGTATATGTGCATACATTTTTTATTTCTTTTAAATTATTAAACGGTTTTTCTTAATTTAGCAAGCACAACGTTCTCTTCCTCATCTGATGCTGGAAGTGATATAAGCTAGAATGAAAAAATAACAGTAATTAAAAGGAATAACAATTTATCAATCAACATCAATACATATACATAATTATGCTAAAATATACATTTATGTGTTTATATTAGTATATAAACAGAGTATGCACACAAAAACTGAAAAACTGAAAAACAGTTTAAAAAGCAACACATTAAAAATAAAGTACAAAAATAAAATAAATTATGTGCGCATATGCATTCGCTGCGTTGCAGAACTTATAATTTCAATATGAAATTTCATTATTAAAAGCTTTGCAAACAGGAAAAAGTGACAGTGACTGTGACTGTGACTGTGACAAGTGACGTAACTGTACGCCAACATTAATAAACACAAAAATATTTTCCATTTTCACTTGCAATTGAGAATAAAGCGCTTTATTCAAACAAAGAAAAAATTGAAAAAACCGCAGTTATTTTAAAGGCAGACATATTTAACGAAAAAAGAAACTGCAAAAAATCTCAGTAAAATATAACAGGTGAGTAACACAAGATAAAATAAAGCGTATTGACATTAAAAAATGTAATATTTTTATTTTTAAATAAGTTGTTGTGTATACTTGTTGTTGTGCAATAAACTGAATGCCAATCTGGGTGGTAGGCGGTGCGGCGTTGCGGCGTTGCAGCCAAGACAAATGCTTCCGCCTCTGGACAGCTGTTAAATAATTTTATAAAATAATAAATACATTTTTGCATTTCCTTCCGTCACCTTTTCCCATAATTCAGGCTCAATTTTTGTATTTGTCTGTATGTATGCTCAGCGCATGAGTAAAAGGCGAATGTTTTTTATTTTTTCAAATCATATTTAGAGTTAATGCAATGTTATTATGTTATGTTATGTATTAATGTTATGTATTGTTTAAATCATTTTATGCTGCTCTAATTATTACTTTTTATTCAATAATTGTTTTATATACCTACTAAACAATTACTATTACTATTAATATTGATTATAACTACAATCCAAAAATATTACTAAAAGAACAGAAAAACTAAAAGTAAAAAATACTATTTTTAATTTAAATATAATAAATTAATTTTATCTTATTAAATTGCTATTACTGCTGTACGTATATTGCAGTTCATGTTTAAATTAAATTTATTAATTTTAAAATTTCCTTAAATCATTGTTTAATTTTATTTTGATTTTTTATTAGAGTCAATAAATGCATATGTAATTATGCATATACAAATTTCACGTTGAAGAAACAAAATCGTTTCAATATACACTTTAATATTCCTATTAAAGAAATTAAATATAAATTTATATAAATATATTAATAAATAAATCTGATCTGCAAACGAATAAATGTATGAAAGAGAAAATTCGAATATTTAACGTTATTATAATTATTATCTATTGAAAGTATATATTGCTAAGTATTTCGTTAGCAAGTTGTTATTGTTTCGAAAATAGTTTTTCAAGTTCACTACGGAGGTTTCAAGTCAATTTAAAGATACTGTATGCTCTATGAAATATTGACTGTTTATTTTAAGTTTATCTTATCAACGTTCAATACAAACTACTTGTATACTGGTATTTCTTGATACAAAGAACAAATCTTTCCGTCGTAATGTTGACTCGATAAAGTGGAGTAGCTGCGCATACAGTATCTCCTTACTAGCGGTAGATTAAAATCAGCGATAACTGAGTTGGAGCGACTAGTGAGTTACGAACAACAAAAGAATTAGAGATTACGAATGTGTCGTTCCGTTACTTTAATCGAAAAAATCTTTGTTTACAATTGCTATGAAAGTTTGACAGTTATACTGTTTTACGAATTCTCCTTCTTTCGTTCATGTTGGATCCATGATTATCGGTCTTCCGTTCCAAATTCCAAAGCTTTCAAATGACTATAAAAGTTCCAAAATTAAAAAGTGTGGCTAGCGAAAATCGGAGTTTTTCGTTTATCGAGTGTAACAATTACCGAGAGAGTACTGTATGTAAATTTTTGGCCAATTTACATGCAAATTCTAGCCTTCGGGTGTAAACTTAAGAACATACGAAACAAATTTATGATTAAATGACTTGATTTTAAACGACTAATTCTTGAAATGAATTGTATGCAATGCATATGTACATAAGTTTATAGATACATATTTAGGAATATTATTAATTTTTTTCATTAAGCATTTACCTCCATTGCCCATTCTATATACACTCAGCGGAAAAAGTCTGCATACACGCTTATGTCGTATTTTCTTTTGTTAAAAAATAACCTTTATATATGAAATATCAGAGAAAAATCACATTATGTGCTTTATTGCAAGTCTATTGCATAATCTGATAATATTTAAAGCAATTAAAATCAGGCAACATTGTTTTAGCGATAAAAATACAAAAAATACAAAAAATATTCATTTGGCAGCGCAGAAAAGTCTACAAGTCTACAAGTACTAAAACGGGAATTCCCCGCCTAATAACCAATTAAGAAAGTGTCGAGAAGCTATAATTTTATTTATTTTTTTTTCGTAAAAGCAGCAATTTTAAAAGATTTTTGTATCATTCAATTCGTTATTAATATTATAATATGCAATATCGGCCAAAGGAAAAGAAATAAGCCCTTCTGAAAGGGAAATTAAGGTCAAACTCTTCGAAGAAGAAAAATTTGACCCTGAAATCGGTCGGATTATTGGAAGAACACATTCTTCCATACAAAGAGTGATTATTAATTACAAAGATACTGGCGTATTTGTATCTCGGCCTCGTCCAGGGAGGCCAAAAATATTAACATAGCGTGAAACTCGTAATGTTTTGCAAAGTGTGAAGAGAAACCCTCGACTCACTGCAACCAAAATCGCTCAAAATGCTAAGGAAATTTTTAAGAAGACCCTCTGCACTGACACCGTTCCCAAAATTTAGAAAAAGCTGGGTATCATGGTCATGTCGCACGCAAGAAGCCATTCATATCACTAGTCAATAGACAAAAGTGTATTATTTTCGCGAAAGACCTCTTAAATTAACCCCGAGAATTTTGGCAGAAGGTTATTTTTTCCGATGATAACAAGTTTTGCGTTTTTGGAATCAAGGGGCGTAAGATTGTCTGGAGAAAAACAGGAACAGCACTTGGGGCCTGCTGTGAATCATTGTGGCGGTGGAGCAGTGATATGCGGGTGGAATATGTAATTGGAATTTATAGAGTCCGCCATGGACAAATATGCATACCTTTCTATCTTGAAAAGAAATTTGAGGCAAAGCGCGGAAGAATTGGGGCTAGGAAGTGACTACTATTTTCAACAAGATAACGACCCTAAATATACAGAAGACATAGTTAAGCTTTGGTTACTCTATAACGTTCCCAAGCAGCTTCGAACACCACCACAATCGACAGATTTGAATCCTATGGAGCACCTATGGGATTCACTTGAACGAAAAATACGCTCAATGATGTGTTGCAGGAGGAATGGGCTCAAATCCCTTCAACAGAAACCACTAGGCTTGTTGATTCCATGTCAAAACGCCTAGCGGAAGTTTTAAAACGTAGGGGATATCCGACTTCCCATTAAATTTTAACAGGAATTTGGAAGAACGATGTCTTTGTTCGATTTTTTCTAATGGATTTTCTAGTCGTCTGTATGTTTTGCTTTGTTTATAAGTTATTGTTAAAAAATTAATCACTTTTATTTTCAAAAAACTACAAATATAATATGCTGTAATGAATACAAAATAAATTGGATTTTATAAAAAGTATATAAAACCTTTTTTTTTCAAAGAGTTATATTTGTTAGTACCTTGTACGCAGACTTTTCCTGCCTAGTGTAAATATGTATGTAAACATATTTTCTCACTATTTTTGTTGTTCTTGCATTTGTTGCTAATGTTGCTAATGTTGCTATTCGGTATATGAATTGGTTTTCGGTTGTCTTGCGCGTGCAGCCTGGTCGCATGGCTTTGCTTACCCCCTTCGGTTGTGTGCTCACTTGTTGTTTAGAATATACATACATGCTAATGTATGCAGATAGTGTCTATAAATATATGTATGTATGTATGTTTGGATGCATATTTGTTGCTTTTGCTGTCTAATTTGCGATTTGTTTTCATCCGCATTTTCCTCTTAAGTTTTTTGTTTTCATAACGGTATTCGTGCGCCGTCACTCTGCTGCTGTTGCTAATGCTGCTGTCGTTAGCGTCGCAAACACAAACGGCAAACTACAGCAAACACCCAAGAGCATATACATACACATGTATTTATCTATATGTACGTTTACTTCCATAAATACATCCGAATGTTCGCATGTTGTGTTATTAAATCTGTTCGGCAATATGTATTTGTTATTATTGCTATTCCTATTGGTTATCATACTGTTGTTTTTATTATTGTTGCTCGACATTTTCATGCCGCATGTGCACATGTTGCTACCGAAATTTGTTGTTGTTATTGTTATTGTAAATTCGCGTACGAACCTACGTTGGCCCATAAACTTCACGTAGTATAAATAAATACAATTATACTAACATACATACATAGTTATTGACACATAGTGGTATGAGCACACATCGTGCCTGTGCGACTGCGATTTGTCGGCTGTCGTGTGTGCATGCAGGCACACAAAACTATGCACATACGTATATATGTGCATATGTACGTATGTATGTATGCATGTATGCGGGTTGACTAATTCAAGTTCAATGCCCAAAAAAACGTGCTCAGTAAGCAGTGACGACAACAGCAACAACAAACATAACCACAACCGCTATAACAGCACCAACAATACTATGACGGCATGGCATAGCAAACAAGCAACAACAAGTACAATTGCGAATACAAAAACCAACTCTGCCCACTTGCTTAGTGTGCCATTATTGGGGTAGTGTTGGACGGCTGTTGATTTTGGCTTTTCACTTAACTAGCGTGGCGTGGCGTGGCGTATAAATTTGGCACATTTCGAACAGCTGATGGCCACGTGTATACTGGCGGCCCGCAAATGCACGTGCATATAAATTGATGTCTAAATGAGTGTGCGTATGCATTTATGGAAGCATATTTGTGCTTGTTAAAATTTTTTGATTGCAATATCACCTTCATTGCATTTTATACATAAATGTATATATGTACATATGTATGTGTCAGCATTAATTTTATCAACTAGAAAATAACGAATAAATACTAATATACTTAAACTGTAATAGCTCTAAATTATGTAAAATGACACATGTTATTAGCGCTTTATCTAAATCTCTTCACATTGGATTTATGCTTTTTGATGCGACCTTGAATTCTTCAAAGGTGAAACGACGACAACCTGGTGAATTGATCGATATTGGCTGGTTATTGTATGTATGAATGTTCATATATACATGTGTATATCCATGTGTGGCCAAGGGTAATGCCGTTTATGTCTTCCAAAAATTACAGGGAATGAATCTATGGGTTTAAATTTCTTTTATAAAACAAACATTAATAAGGTAAAATAAGTAGAAAAGAGACCAACTATCCATATTTGTGTGACCCCACTTTCGTATTGAATACGATCTGGAATGTGACATCCAGGATATTATACAATATACATACATACAACAATTAATTCTTTGCGAAAGGAAAAACAACATGAAATTTCAGTTTTAGGCTTAGTTTTTAGCAATAGACATTTTTTTTTTAGTTTTTAGTAACAGAAATAAATGTTTGGAATCGAATTTAGAAAAAGGTCTAAACGGCGCTCTATATTGCAATGTATGGAAGGCGAACAGTACATGTACAATGTAAAAAGTCATATACATATATTTCAAATTAGAAATGGATGGATTCAAAAAAAAGTTGTATAAGTTTCCAATAGTTTAGTCTAACAATGGAGTCTCATTTATTATTTTGGCAAATTTTTTATTTTTAACACGCTGTCCTTTGATAAACTTGATAAGACTTTAATCGACAGTTGTGTGCTAACCGGACGTTGTAAAACGCGTTTTTAGCCATCTGTCGGTTAAGTACTGATAAAAAGCTTAATAAAACTTGGGGAAATCATACTCTAATCTAATCTAGATTTATTAGGGAATGGAAATATGTATGTAAGTTTTGGATGTGAAAGTTAGTTCTTAAATAAAAATACACTAAACAAAGATGAATTATGGAGATTCCAGAATATACATTTCACCTTAGACGCTTCCCACTTTGTATTTTTTTAATTTTTTAATTTTTTTATCTTATTTTTTTATTTTTTTTATCTTATTTTTTATTATTATTTCTTACTATTTATAAATGAATAAGTAAGTAAATGCACACATGCAACCATTCACAATGTGCGAAGATTTATGAAATTAGTGAGTGAGATATGTACATACACACAAGTTTACTTATATACCGTTATACTATGGGGTGTTAAGTGTTTCGAAAGCAGCAACAAAGCCTTTTGAGCGAGATGAAAACCTTTCAATTTGTAACATAGCAAGTATGAATTACATATTTATAAATTTTTTTGCTATACACATACACACACACACACATGCATATGCATCGAAGTTGCGTTATGTTCATGTTGTTGGCTACGCATTTTTTGCTTAAACACTCTAAGTACATATTTTGTTTTTGCATTCATAAATATAGAATTACGAAATTTCCATTAAAAGCAGGAAATTAAATTTTTATAAAACGTAGAAAAATGGAATAAGGCGAAAAATAGCAAAAAATTTGAATAAAAATAAACAGAAACAACAAGAAACCGGCAACAAAAACTAGACTCTCCTTGAATTAAATTCAATTAAAAATATTTTTATCATTTGAAATAAATTTGTAGCACAGATATTCAAAAGCACACATATTTATAAGTGTTTATATGTATGTTTGCACATATATAACGCTTTCGTTGATTGGTAAGCAAATATAAAAACGCTACGCTCAATATGTGTGTATGTGTACACTTACTTGCAGTTATGCGCTTATTATGCACGTACATATGTGTATTTGTGGGTAAATATGTAAATGTCCATAAAGAAATATTTTTATAAAAAATCACCTACAAAAGTAAGCTACAGTAACAAAATTGAAACACAACAACAAATATGCTTAAAAAGCACCGCAATTTTATTATTAAAAAGCTGACGGATATAAAAAATACGAGAACAACAACAACAACATCAAAATTAAATTAATGTGAAAAAAGTTAATAAAGCGTAATATATCGAAAAAACAAAACAATAAAACAATAAAACAAAAAAACAAACAAACAAACAAAAAATAAAAAACATAAGCAACCAAATATAAAAAAACAATAGCAAGAACAAAGCAAATTGAAAATAATGAAAAACTTCAAGTGAAATCCCCTTGAGATTTTTGCTCGTAGACTCATAAAAAGTCGTAGAATAGCACAATAGCAAAACACCAAGCAGAAATCGAATTTTTTCTTACTTATTGCTATAGTTAGGAGTTCACTTTTTTAAGTTTTTTTGAGTTTTTCCGAAAAGCAGTAAAATATGGAAAATAATTTAGTAATTACTTGCTGTAATGAAGTAAAAAAATAATTAATTGAATTTCGTAGGAAAACATTTTGGTTTGAATTATATTCCGTTTTGCTTGGAAGTTACTGTAAATCGACTGTCAAAAGGAATTTTCATTAAGGTCGGGTTTTTTACTGTTCATTACTGTTCATTCGAGATGGATTTAAAAAGTATGGTGACTTTTGATTTTTATCAACAACTTTTTGTTCTATTTAAATTAACCCCCTATGGTATAATATCTCTAATAATTTTTTGACTTCATCCAGAGATGCAGTGTTTATCTTCTTGAGGAGTGAGAGGTTGGGTCTCTTAAATTTCATAGCAGGAAGAAGACGCAAGGGGTAACTTTTAAAAATAATTCGAGAATGAAATATTTCTTAAAATAATTTCCAATGACTCTAAAAAAATTAAGATAGAGAGAGAGAGAGAGGGAGAGAGAGAGAGAGAGAGAGAGAGAGAGAGAGAGAGAGAGAGAGAGAGAGAGAGAGAGAGAGAGAGAGAGAGAGAGAGAGAGAGAGAGAGGGAGAGAGATAGAGAGAGAGAGAGAGAGAGAGAGAGAGAGGGAGAGAGATAGAGAGAGAGAGAGGGAGAGAGGGAGAGAGATAGGGGAGAGAGAGGGAGAGAGAGAGGGAGAGAGAGAGAGGGAGAGAGAGAGAGAGAGAGAGAGGGAGGGAGGGAGAGAGAGAGGGAGAGAGAGAGAGTGGGAGGGAGAGAGAGAGAGAGAGAGAGAGAGAGAGAGAGAGAGAGAGAGAGAGATAGAGAGAGAGAGAGAGAGAGAGAGAGAGAGAGAGAGAGAGAGAGGGAGAGAGAGAGAGAGAGAGAGAGGGAGAGAGATAGAGAGAGTGAGAATGAGAGAGAGAGAGAGAGAGAGGGAGAGGGAGATAGAGAGAGAGAGGGAGATAGATAGAGAGAGAGAGAGGGAGATAGATAGAGGGAGAGGGAGATAGATAGAGAGAGAGAGAGGGAGATAGATAGAGAGAGAGAGGGAGAGAGAGAGAGGGAGAGAGAGAGAGAGCGAGAGAGGGAGGGAGGGAGAGAGAGAGGGAGAGAGAGAGAGTGGGAGGGAGAGAGAGAGAGGGAGAGAGAGAGCGGTAGAGAGAGAGAGAGAGGGAGAGAGAGAGTGGGAGGGAGAGAGAGAGCGGTAGAGAGAGAGAGAGTGGTTGAGAGAGAGAGGGAGGGGAGAGGGAACATTGTAAGTCGCTGGGTAACTGCACTATTATCGACCTTACGCTCTAGACCTACTCCACGGAAATCGGAGAACAGCAAAACATTGACATTTGCAGAAGAAGCTTGCTTTGAAGAATACGTACTTTCTTCGGCCATGGCTTTTCTGAGCGCTTACTTTGGCACAATTGTGTCACGATTCGTCGCCGGCTACGTCTTTTCAGCAAATCAGGATCATCGTCAATGTTAGTCATCAGACAGAAAACAAAAAGAAAAAAAATATGAGAAGGAGAGAACTATAAAATATTCAATCAATATTATGAACTTATAATTGAATTTACGAATTTTTTTGGAATCTATTGACAAGTCTTTTTTTTATTAATATTAAAATTATGTGGATGATGAATTTTTAAATATACATAAAAAGCATAAATACATAAAACTACACACATACATACATAAAAACTTGAAGCGCAATCCCGCAATTTGTATGAATTTCATATGTATGTAATAAAAGGCATATAATTGAAGCGAATGTAACATTAAAAAGTAAAAAAAGTTGGATGCATATATATATATATATATATAAACAAATAAACCAACATTAAATTAATTACATTTTAGCGCTAAAACATACGTTTTAGTCAAACGTAAAACCAAATGAAAAGTCCGTAAACAATTGAAAAACAAGTCGAATATCTAAATACACATACATATCGACATTTTAAATATAAAATACATGTGTATGTGTATGTGCAAATAATAAGAAATTTACCTGAAAATGTCTGTACGTGTGTTTTTGTGTGAGTCATACGTAATGCCTCTGCGCACTGCTAAAAAAACCTCTCAACCGCCACCCATTTGCCTCACCTCTTCTCCCATTGCCACATTGCCCTTTGTCAGCAATTCTGTGCAGCTCCACCTCGCACCCCAACCAAATCAAGTGTAATAGGCAGGCGCAGTCATCACTCGGGTAGCAGATTCTGCACGAGGGGGTAGCGCAGCGGCCAGTGAGGAAGCTAGTTGCGTCGAGCCTATCTGTAGAGCTCTAGTGTTTTTTTTCACTGCCCATATTCATTTATTTTATTTCTTATTAATTCTGTTTGTTAACTCACCAAAGTGGGGGGGGATTTTTTTATGGTCGAGATAGAAAAATATGTACTATATAAAATATAATAATAAATAAAAAATGAAGTAAATACATGGCAGCGCAAATAAGTTATAAAAAACGAACATTTTAAAATGCATGAAAAAATGCCTTCACCTCGCAGACAAATTGTTTTGAGTCAAGGATTAATAAATCTACAAACTTATGTACATACACATATACATACAAATAAATTATATTTTTTGTATGTGTCATATCTGTTATGTAATCAAGAAACACATACACTACACATAAAAAGTGAATTGTAATTTGGGAGGTCAAAATCAAACAAATCAAATAATGGAGGTGGAGTAAGTTATATAAATATATGCATATACAAATACTCGTATATACATATATATCCATGAGGAGAGAGTAGGTGGAGCAACACCGACTACAAGAGTCCGAATATGGGAGGCATGGCTATAAAAGTTCATAATAAAAGATTTCAATATAAACAGCAGCAATATACCTGTTGTTCTCCAAATAGTGCTGCCGTGTTGACTGTCCCTGATCTATTATAATAGCGGGTCCGTTTCCGTTAAGTAGACCCAGAAGTCGTGGGAAGGACTGGACTATCCAAAGCCTATGTAAATTTGTTCGTTTAGTCCTATAAATCCCAAAAAGAATGTCTTGATAAGATATCGTCAAATAAAGACTTCTGATTAGAAGAAACAATTTGATCATAATAATTTCTAATTAAAAAATTCTCGAAAAGTGATCCGATCATAACAAAAACCTTTAATTATATTTTAAAAATGTCATTACAAAACAAATGTGGAAATTTTTGGACAAAGTTAGCAATTTTATATACAAATTCGACGATTTGGATCCCTTTTTTATTTTATAATTTTCTTTAGGCTAGGTTAGGCCAAATACATTATGTTCACATAAAGAGCAGTAGAACATAAGTTCTAGTCCATTTGTTAATAATAATATAAAAATGTGTTAATTTTTACTTTGTTTTCCCGCAGAATATTACTGGTCTGACGTCACAAAATAATTAATATTAAAATTAGCAAGAACGACAGAAATTGGGATTACTACAATTTCTCGTTATTTTTTTGAAGTGCGTTTGATAGGAAAAAAACGCAACTTTTGTATAACAAAATATATACAATATTAAATTTGAAGAATCTCGCCAAATAGTCTTTCGAGAAAACAATCAGAATTTAATGTGTATTTCCTCATAAACTAGACTAAGTTCGTAGTTCAGCAGCTTGTCAAACAACAAAAGCAAAAGCATATGTGTTTTTTGCATTAATCTGAGCTCCCATTGTCGCTTTCTTTCAAAGGTCTATTAAGCGCCTGCTCTTAGTCACGTATCGTATTCATTATATCAATCTATTTTTTATTTATAACAAATTAGTTAGTAAAAAGAAATAACATACACACGTGTGCTCTCTTATATACTTATTTATGTATAATTAACAAGTACGGATTTTAATTGCGAAAAACTTTAATATTTAATATGAAAAACCTTAAAATAAATAGCCACCATAAAACCGCAAATCAAAATGATAACCTCACTTTTTCAAATCGAGTAAATTTAAATATTGCTTAATTTTGTGAAATTATGGGAATTCAATATATAATATGAATAGGTTACATACTTACAGACATTACAACAACTTGAATTAGACGAACTTTACTTTATGTAAGTTGGTTTTTTGATGACTTCGACGAAACATGAAAAATCATTTTGATTATCAAAACATTAATTTTCTTAGAAATTTCGTTTAAAGTATAAAAAAAGCTCGTGACCTCAGAATTTACTTGGACTTTATTCAATTTGCTGACTAATAAAATTATACAAATATGAATATGCAAATAAATGTGAAATTTTATATCAGTGTTTTCAGTAAAATTATGCGTGAAATTATTTTCACTTCTCCGAGGTGTTGGTCATAAACGTTTTTACGTAGTTATTTTTAAACTAAAGAAATGCTTCTGGCATGATATATAGCGGTCCAAAAGTGTTTTTGCAGCAGCGGAAATAAATGAGTATACTGTATGATGAACAGTGGACTTTTTATTGCGTTTCTTGAAGTCATTCTTACGCGATTGTTTCGGTGCGATAGGTTTATCGAACACCCTAAAATGATAACCAATTATTTCGGCTGCCTTTTAAATTTTAAAGAGAATGAAAAATTAAAAAATTTTAAATAGAGGGGTTAGCGTGTCCGCCTTCAGCACTTTCTTTTCCACACGGCTCGCTTAGCAGTTCGACACAAGGACTTTTCAGTAAAAAAAAGGGTCGCCATCTGAATGAGAGCTGCATTGCACTGTGCTCGCTGGAAAATTTTTGTTTTTGTACTTTAAATATATTTGAAATCAAATCGTTGATAAATTTCAAAATTTTTTTGTATGGCATTTTTATGGAGTCTCAGTCTACATACTTAGTATGCCCTGATGATCGCGGAACTATCGAAAACTTTCTCCACAGTTTAATCTGAAAAAACGATGAGAGCAATTGCCATGTTGAGTCCATGCTAAAAACTTGCTTCTCCATGTACTATTTGAGCGTTTTGAACTTTGTAAACCAATGTATATCTACATATCCTTGTATAGTCAAGGTAGAAAATTCCGAAAAAGTCGAGACAATGTTGCCAGTACAAAAATTTAACGTTTTCTTAAGGCTTTCGTTGAGTTTTCTTCATTCTTGCACCTGCACTGATTTCCTAATTCTACTCCAACCTGCAATTTTCCATCCTTATAGGGTACTTATAAATTGCAAGCATTATATTATAAGTAGAAATAATTGATATGAAAACTGCACTATTATTTAAATAAATAAAAACAAATGAATATATATACACACACACACGCACATGCGCACATTAGATATAGATTGTGTTCATTTGAATTGTAGTTTTTCTTCCTCTTCTTCCTTGAAATAAACGAGCTTAGAGGTAGAACTTCATTGAATTATGTTGTTGTTGTTGTTCCTTATTACACCAACTAGATACTGACATAACTACACATGCTGTGGTAGAGTAGTAGCCAACAGTAGCGACGGCAGGAGAAAATCCAATTTATATAACTAAAATGGCAGAGGGTTTTTTCGCCGGCGTTTTGCTTTAACAAATTGCGAAATTATTTCGAAAAAAGTGCAGTTGTAGTTGTAGAAAAAAGATACTCAATACACACGGTGAGATTACGCGGCGGAAAAAGTCAACGCACACACGTCCAAAATCATCTAGAAGCGGAGGCACACACACACACATATATATATATACAAACAAGCAAACAAACAAACAAACAGAAATGGCGAGTTACGAATTGGGTGGCGGCGCAAAAACTGAGGTATGCCGGTAACGGAGTTGAGATTAGGGTACAGTCAGGCGCGGTCGGTGTAACGTTGTAGGGTCTATAAGAATATTACACATACAATACATCCATATGCATGCATGTACGTGAATATCTCTGGTGATTCTCGCACTCGAAACCCGAGTCGACTTTGGTTGGACAAATGCTGGGCGGTGATTGGGCGCCGGGGAGGTTAATAATAATAAATGAAAAGCAGCGTTGCAGTAGCGTAAGAAAAACAGCAGTAAATGCTGTAGCGCAGCAAAGTCACAAATAGGAGCTAAAGAAAACGGAAAACAGCGAGTAAAAGTCGTAGAGAGCAAAAAAAAAAAAAATCGCCAAAAGTGGAAAATTTGTAAAAACGCAAAAGTAAATTGTATGTACCGTGGTGTTGCGGTAAAAACCTTTAAGGAAAGACAGTTTTTAGTCTATGTACTATTTTCGATGTTTTTGTTGTATTTGTCGTATTTGTTGTATTTGTTGTATTTGTTTTATTTGTTTTATTTGTTGTTATTTATATTGCGTTTTTTCGTTTATTTGTCGCCAGTGAAATTTTTATTTTTCCATTTTACAACGTCGTAGTTAAAACATTACCCACTGTAACGAAACAACCGAACGACTTCCCGACAATGTGACGCTAAGCCAACGTATCGCTGCTACTGTGACGACGCAACGCTGCACAGTGGGCGTAGAATGATGCAGTATCGCTGTTGTTGGCAGACCCGATTGTCTGGGAAGCGTCATCTAAACTTTGTCCGGGGCTTTTGTAAATATCTATGTTTCGGAAGAGTTGACCTGTATCGAGATTTCTATCTATAATTGATGGTGACTTTACGCCCACGAGAAGGAAGTTGACAAAATCTTTAACTGTTCAATCATTTCTCCTCAGTTGAGAAGCTGGTCCTGACGCACCAGCAGATTTTTCGAATTACTGACATTAAAATTTGCAATAAAAATTAGTAATTTTGTAATTGTAAATTATTCAATAGCCAATTTCGAAGATTTTCGGGTTTAAAAAATGGCAGAAAAACTTTCTGATGTCACATGATGTCAAATTTTGTTCAAAAATTTCTTCAAAGTGTTCGAATGATTCTTTGTGGAGTATGAAAGCCTACATGGGAGATGAGGTATTGCATTAACTTAGTTTGAAAGTCAATAGACAGTAATATTGGAATTTCGAGCTTCATAGGTAAGCAACCATTTATAGAGCTCTTTTGGCTTTGGGCTTTGAATCCACAACACTTCGGTTTGTAGTCATTAACCTGAATTGAGCATGAATATTTGGTATCCAAAAATGTACAATAATATCAGTTTCAGGTTCTATTCTGGGCCTAATAGTTTATATTCCTTTTATATACATTTAAGGCCATTTAACCCACTGTGCGCCACTGTCAACAAACTGAAGCGCAAACCTGCTACGAAAACTATATTTGTGCGTTGAACTACACAAGAGGACGGTGCAGCAGTAGTGATTGCGTTAAGGCAGAAAGGTGAGAAAAAAGCCACTGAGCGACGGCGAGCTCTAAGATTTTTTGCCTCGAAAGAAATTTGAAATAGAAGAGGTCGCGACGAAGGCGCTGCCGTTGGATATGTAGACTTATTAGACAACACAAGACGCAAAAAAGTTTTACAAGTTCTCGGGAGATATAGTGGGCAGGGGGGACAAATCGTTGTTGCAGTCACTCACTTTCCTCGGCGACTACTGCTGCTGCTGTTGCTGTTGCTGTTGTGGACGTACGCGTTGTTTTTATAGAAAATTGTAGTTAAATCAAAAAAGTAGAAAATAGAAATAGAAAAACAACAAAAAGCTAGCGAAGAATAAATAAAAGCGTCAAGAAGAAAAACAAAACAAAAAAAAAAACAACAACTAAGAAGCACAACAAAGAGAAAATGGAAAAAATTGCATTTGACGACAGAACGACGAACAGTAGAAAAACCCACAGCAAGAATGGGCTGTTTGGGGCAGGGCAAGCGAGCGGTCGGACGGGCGGCCAAACGAACTGGCAGAATCTTGGCAAAAACTTGTAATGTCAGTTAGAAATCCGAAGCTGAGAGGCTAACGCACTAACGAACGCGCACACGTACGCAAACATACAGACATAGGAACAAACATGGGCAGAGCAATAGAGAAATGCACATTTGTTTGTATGCATATGTATGTATGCATGTGTGTGGAAATATCTAATGTGGTTATTTGTTCCATGCTCCGGCTGAAGCATTCTAAGCTACTCACAATCTTACATACAATCATAAATATCTATATAAATATCCAAGTATGTTAGTATATACATATGTACATATGTACCTTGGTATCCGTCCAAGTACCTGAAAGCGACTTCGCGGGCCAACAAACAGAGCAATGACATTTTTGCTTTTGACGAATGCCAAACGCCATACATTTATCTGCATGTTTATATATATATGTATCGCGCGTGTTTGTGTGTGTGTGTGTGTGTGTTCACATTAGAAGACGCCGAGGCATGGCGCGTAGGATCTAATAAATTGCGAAGGCGACTTCAAGGTAGTGTGGACATTTTAATATGCCCGTATGCCCGAGAAAAGTTTGGAAAATTTACCGTCCATTGTAGTTTTTATGCGGAATTACAACAACAACAACAACAAGAACAACATGCATATGAGTTACAATAAAATTTTGTAGCCAATTTATTTGAGTGAAAATTTTTCGAATTTATTACATATTTGCAATTTTCCCTTCAAAGTGTGCGTGTATAATAAACTTAGATGCAAGTACTGTTATATAAAAGCACATACATACACATATTTGTGTGTGCGCTGTAAGGACGGTCTGTTAGCGTGGAGCGGAAGAGTAATATGGGATAGATAAGACGGCGAAATGGCAATGCTGGCAAGGTTTCTGAGCTTTTTCCTCCGCTTGACCAACAAGTAAAAAAAACTATAAACATTTGTTGGCTTTTATCCTCATGTGCGTACATGTTTTTATATCCGTTCGTGTGCATATGTGTGTGTGCGTTCACCTTTTAGGGCATATGAAAAATGACTTGACATTCTTATTGGCAAGGCAACGACGCAAGCAGAAACATTCTTAGTTCACCTTTTTTATGTTGATTTCTGGCGAAGTATGTCTGCGCTTTTTTGCTGTTTTGGAACTATTGCATTAGGAATATTTGAAAGGTTTTTTGCTTTAACTTGTTCGTTTTTTCGTTGTTAATTTTATATGAACCCGAAAAAGGTTGCTCAGCGTAGACAAGAACTGCCATACTATTGTATGTACGTAGTTTAAGCCATTTACTGTACTATGCATCAAAGTAAGACATACATACACATTTACTTATGGGCTAGAAATGATTCAGTTGTGCGAAATGCTGATAAAGTGTTGGCCAAAAAACAAAAACTAAATATCAAGTAGTTCAACGGATCCACCCAGTTTAGTGAATATCTAACGCTTTGAAAATCTTCTGGAATAGAAACTTTTTGGTTGTTGTTGTTATAATGGCTATTTGAACCGTTGTTGTGCTTGTTGCGGCAGAAAACATTCCACAAATTAATTATTTATTATAATTTTGAAGACCGCTGTCGAGGCGAGACAATCCTTGGCCGGATATAAATCAGCGTCCGTTCTGGTTACGTAGACCCTCCTATTGAAGAAGCGATGTGACATTGTGAAAAATTTCTGGAATAGAAAATTTTCAGGTTGTTGTTGTGTATTACCATCGGAATCACCTAAAGGAAGTTTCAGCAAAAAAAAAAGTCGCATGGTTGTCCCAAAGGGAAATCGTTTTTTAGATGATTGCATTTGTAGGTCATGGGAATATTGGATTGAATGTCTCTTAAAACAATTCGAGGTTTTAAATTGTAAGTGAGTGTGACTTTACGCCCACGAGGGAGAGTTGATGACCCGCTGTGTATAATTTCGAGCAACTTTTTATTGTATACCGAGTTCGATGCGTGTCAATTACATTATTTGTTTGGATGCCTTCAGGGGGTTATAAGAAATCACTTTGATATCTATATAAGGAAAGTTTTCTCGAACGTAACCTCGCAGATCATATTCTCAACGCATTTTGCTACCTGCGCTCTAAAGCGCAATTGACAATGCTTCCATACTAAAGCTTGATGTTTATTTTGTATTTCGATATATAATCTATTGTTTCAGCCCCGTTCATCGGTAATCTGAAAAGGACACGAATTTATAAATAACCGGGTTCTACTCGGTTGCTGTCGTCACAACAGCAGCCTTCGTAGAAACTATTCGGAGAATGTTTCATGCTACCACAACAACAACAACGACATCTTCCTCTATATTTTATCCTTATTATGAGCAGATTTTTGCTCTTAAATACTACAAAGTCTGTAGAATGCTGAAAAAGTTTATTTTATTAGAGAGGCAATATCCAACCTTTTCTTATTTCTGTCATCAAAAGACTATTCATATAATTCAACAGCTGGGATATATAAATCGAAGAACAAAATCAATATATACCCCTTCGAGTAGGACGAAAAGTAAAAACTGCTAGATAGATCTAGAAAGCTTCAAATTCATATTGTTACAAATGCAATTCTTTGAAATAATCCGAAAGTATATAGTGACTTGAGAGATAATAAAATTTTATACAAAACAGAATGAGTTTCATTTGTTTTTGTAATATATGTATGCATATGTGTTATGGTTTAGAACAACATCTCCGTTAACATCCAAATATAAAGTAGGAAAAATATAAGAAGAATACTTCAAATTTATCTTTGTACATTTGTAATCGATATACATATGTATATATGTACCTCGTTATATATTATATGTATGAAAAATGTTGCCAATTCCTTAACTGCAGCATGAGCATATATGTTAGGATGCAGCAACAGGCGGCTGTGTTCTAAGCCCTCTAAACTTCGTCCGTAAGCGATGATTTTACGACGAACGAAGGCGAATGTACGCGCCAATGGCCATTGAGAGATGTCTATTGAAAGTGTGAGGTGTGGAACGAGGACGGTCGATGGCACAAGAAACTACATGCATACATACATACATATTGCAACAAAATTAATAAAAATATACACAGAGCTACTTCTGGTATGTTTGTATGTAAGCGAATGTGAGATCAAGAAACGGTCAATTCTTTAATTGCAGTCAAATGCGCAACCTGAAGATTGCCTGCCTCCGAACACGCTGACGCGCTCACAATAGCTCAAGAGCTCGGCGCATTCTCGGCTTGCAACTAAATTTGTACAATTTCGCAGTTGCGAGTGCGTAGACCGCACCAGAATCTAATGTGCACGAACTGGCGAGTGCATTGATATCTGCGTGTATTTGTGTACATATGTATGTGTGCGTTTATTTTACATTTTTGCTGTTGCAGATTCTGTGAGCGCGACTTACATCCGCAACTCGCCAATAACTACATAAGTTGGTTATTGCACTTGGCCTTATTTGCTTGGCGCGCTGTGACTTTGACTATGGTTTTGATTTTGATTTTGATTTTGATTTTGGTTTTACCATTGCCGGTTGCTTTATTGTTTTTGCCAATGGCATTGTAACAGCTGCAGGTCGAAGCGGCCATGAGTGTGGCTGTGCGTGCCTTGGCTTGATGAGCTGTGGCTCGCTCGGTGTGCTGTGCTGGCGAGTCGACTGGTCCAGCGATACTGTCGGCATACAACCTACGATTTACGACCATTTATGAGCGACCAACACAACAGCATCGCCAGCTCATTGGCGGCCAGCAGTGGTAAGATGCTGCGTCAAACGCTCTATGTTGCATGCAACTTGCAGTTTTCCACTTTCGCGCTTATATGGATGCGTGCCCGCCACTTGTATTTCGTTTTGATGTTCTATTCCAGATTTTTTTTTGTTGCAATTGCAATTTATTCTATTGGCAAGGCGATGTTGTTACGTTGCAAGCTGTGTACTCATAGTTCCTATATATAATATACATACATATATGTACTTCTATGTGCAAGAAATATATGTAAACACTGAGAAAAGAAAAAGTTGAAATGAAAAAATGGAAATGGAAAAAATAATAGAAACAAATTTTTTTTCTTGCAATTCCTTTCGACTTTTTAACTTCTTTGCTTTACTTCGTATTGTTGCGTTCCTTTTGCAGTTGCATGCGTGCTTGAATTCTTTTCTTTATTCACCTTTCAGGCTTCGGTTTTAAAGTGGTCTTTTATGTTTGTTAGTTAAATTCTTGGAAATTTTTAGAACAACAATTAAGTGGAAATATTTATTGGTGGTTAGTGTATAGAAATCATAGAGTAACATTTCCGGCTTTCATATGTACAGTGTATGAGTATGTGGATATATGTGTGTGCTAGTGATGCATTTCTCGAGAGGTTTGCGATATTCTACCAGATATCACACAAATATTTAGCGAACAGGGTACACATTTGGTTAATAGTGTTTTATTTAGTGTACTCGCAATTGCATTCAGGGTTATATTATACTATATCTATTAGTACATATATCTGAATGAGACTTTCCACATTTTTATGGTGGGCACCTTGATTTCTAAATGTCTGGTTGAACCGACTTCCAACAGCTGCTGATTCTTTTGAGGAATTTTCTTGTGGCAGAAACTCAATTATATTAATTATTATTAGTTTGCGACTCACAAAGTATCGCGAGTTCTGGTAGAGTTTCCAGTTGTTTTTTGGATGAGAATCACGTTATCTGAGCTTTATGCTCTTCCTTAAGTTCGTATAAAACAGTATTGTTTTGACTCAAGTAAATGACTCAAAATACTCTTAAGACGTCTAAGTTAAGACTCTCACAAGACACCACGAGTTCTTTTAGAGCTCCTAGCTGCTTTTAACATGATGCTAGCTGCGTAACATGAGCTTTAAGGTCTCTCAAAGCTTTTTATAAAATACACTAAATAAAACAAATAAATACATTAAATAACTTAAGGCGCCTAGCATTTAATAGTTGTTGATTTAAAAATAAAATATACGTCGCTTTATTACTGCAATAATTAAATGTAACTTCTTATCTTTTCAGGTATGTGCAATGAATGGATTAGAAAATATTTAAATAATTTGTTCGTAAGTATTAAGCAAATTTTATAATTGAAGTGTATGTGAGATATTTTTTTCGACGTATTTAAGGTTAGGTTCCGTGTCTATTACAAATTTAAATAGAATTCAAGCGCTTCTTAAATAAATAAGTTGAACTTTTATCGAGTTCTGAACTTTTACGGATTTCTTCGAATGCTTTACTTCCGGAGGATAACATTGTCGCCAAAGCCTTTGATTTATTTTAAAGAAGAGAATGACTTTTCAATAAAGTATGAGTGTATCCCATAGTTCCCATAAAATTGTTATGCCTTAATACTATATTCAAATGGTGTCAAACGACTAATGGGGTTTTATGGCAAACTTTTATATAGAAAAAGCTTTCGCGATGCTTATACATATTCTCCGATACCCGATGCACTCGGGTTCGGAATACCTTGTACTGTTGTACTCTGGATATTTCGAGTTATTTTGGCTAACCAAGTTTTTTTTTAAATACAAAAGGCACAAAAATTTAGACTATATCGCATGTGCATACATACATATTGTATATACAATTTATAACTGTATATGTCCTTTGAAAAGCAAAGAGATCGAGCGTCTTCAAAGCGTGTACACATTTTCCAGACCCACTGTATATTGATTGTTAGAGTAATGATAAAAAATCAAACGTACAGTGAAGTCATTAAAAACTAGGAGGCGAGTAAAAAAGCGCCGAAAGAGAAATAGAAGAGAGACAACGGCGAGATAGTAGGGACGGACATTGAAAAATAACATTGCGGTAATTTTGCGCTAACCGTGGAAAAAAATATAAAAATATATGTTCAACCATATACATTCGTCAGCGTAATGATAAAAATTATGAACAGAAAAACGTTTCAGAAAAAGTACCCCTAACGTAATAAACGGAAATTCACATAAAAAGTTGTGCGCTATAACGAACATACATATATACCCAGATATGTGTATGTATTACGGGTGTCACGGGCAGTAATGGTGAAAAAGCTTTTTGAAAATGTGTAGAAAAAGTGACTGCAAAGCAAAAAAGTATAAAATGAGGCAATGACGCATAGCAGAGGCGTCGAGGCCAGCACACCGAAGTGACTTAACTGCTGACTGGACGAACGTTGCCGAGAGACGGGCGGGAAAGGACCAATTTTATTATCGTTTGCGTTATAATGACATTTTTTATGTACTACAGTAATTCGGTTTTTTTTTATTAAATTGTGAAAATATTTCTCCGTTTATTTTATGTCAATTCCATAAAATTTTTTAGCGTTTTCAAATTTTTTTCTCCTCTTTTTACGGTGACCCTTTGCATGACATTCGATGCGTATAATGTTGAAAGGAACTCAAAAACTGCTGCTATAACCTTTTTTGTTAGCAGTCCTTTTCCAACTTGGTCTGTCAAAAATCTTTTGGAGAGTTTCTTCTTGTCTTAGTATTGGTGTGCCCCTGTCTAATACAGATTCCATACATCTATATTACTCACTCTAATATAGGTTTAATTCGAGTTGTTCAAATTCAAGATGGATAGTTTTCTTAGATTATAATCGGAGTTAGGAATATGCTTAAAATTCTTCGTTCTCTTCAAAAGTAAACTTTTATAGTTAACGATGTGAAACACAAAAAAATTTAGAAATAATTTTGTTTTCTAAAATTTCCACAATAAAATTCTGGAGTTTCTATCTCCAGTTTCCAAATAATCTTGTTAACGAAATTAATTGTTGTCGCAAAATAATTCTCTAGTAGTTTAGGATTGAATTTTTCGAATCTTGTTGTTTGTAGAAATTCGAAAAATTATTAGTTCTCGAATTGTAACTAGAACTAGAAATCTAAATTCAAAAATGATAGAAGTTCAGAAGTCAGCAATATGTTAAGATCTCTGAGTTCTTTTTTGGTTCAAATATGGTACCGTAGAAACGAATATGGTATTTTTCGAACAAAGCAATGAAAAAGTAATGCAATATGGTATTGATATGATAGAAAATTAATGGGTATATATTTAATTGAGATATATTTTGAGATAGAGTTGCTACCTTTAAGCAATTAAATTGGAAATATCACATAATTGGTGTCAAACACAATACGTTTAGGAAGTCCTTTTGTGAAGTCTTCAATTTTTATATATTCGGATAGAGAGTTACCATCTAACGAAAAATGTAAAATATTGTAATGTGTATAGTAATGTATATAACAAATATTGTAATGTGTATAATACACATAAAGTATATAATAAATATTATAAATGAAACATAAAAAGCTTAAGGAAGTTCTGAAACGTATTTGGGAAGATAATAATATACATATATTTTGGAATCTGAGCGAAATACTCAAATTGCTGCCAGATGTCAGAGAATTATATATTGTGGACATAGCAAATTTGACGTTTTTCCGATGACAACTTGTTTTTGTTGTAATTCAGCTGATTCAGCTCGAATTTCCGACGTAAATACCCCGAGCTGGAGCGGCACATTAAAAATTCTCATGCTTTACTTTAGCCCTCAAAACATTACATTAAAACGGTAAAATGTCCCGTAACATTGTGTCGATCTTACAACAAATTAAAAATAACTAAACCCAAGCAACAACAATATGTCTAAACATGTTTACAACACACTCGACATATGTGTTCTAACTAATATTAACTTTAACATACAAATTATGACTATTGTAATTATTCCGGTAATTTATTACTACTACTGTGGCGCTACGCTTTTAGCGACGTTTTATGCTCATGCCATTCAGAAGAATTTGCTGCTTTTTTCTTGGAGAGTTTGCTTTTTACGAGCATTCAGACGCTAGATCGCCTGCTCGCACGATATTGTGAGCCTGAGTAGTTTAAGGTGGTACTCCAGTGGCGCATAGGTAGCAGCAGTAGGTAGCGGGCGATTGCTTTTTCGAGCCTTGTCGCGCATAAAAATGGTTGTTATTGTTGACTTTTTTTTTAATCTTTTTTTTGATGTTTTATGCTCCATTGTAAACGAATATTTCATAAAAATGAATAAATGCCGCGATAACAGTGTTAATGTCATATATCATACTCAGTAAAATAGCAAAAAATACTAATAATAAAAACAATGGTCAAATGTCGAATAGCGGCATTTGAAGAATTAAATAAGAAAAAGAGGAATGAAGCAAACCAATAAAATCCACAGATATTCGATTTTCAGGGTAATTCATATTGAATCGCATAAAGAAAACGATTGGGAAAAGTAATCAAAAGAAATATGAAAAAATAGAAAAAATCAAACAACAAAAATGTCTGTCTGCACACAAATTTATTTGTGTGTATGGCCACATTTATAACCGATTAAATTGTCCGAAAAAGTCGTCAAAAATACTTATAACGATAACACAACTAAGCTCACGCACTTGTTTATGATATTTTTACGCACTCACCCAATTTCGGAATCAAATGCAAAACTAATGCCAAAATGTAAAAATATAGCCACCGAAATAAAGCAAATTCGATAACAAGCATGAAAGCCCCAAATTCGCACACAATGAAATGTTAGACGTACATACACACGTACATACATACGAGTACATACATATGTATTTACTTGTACCCGAAAATTTTTTCAAAAGTTTTACAAAGTTTTATAAAGTTTTTTTATGTTGGTTCCAATATCCATTAAGATAGCTTAGTTCATATTCGAATTTCGCTTGAAACGTTCTTATTAATCATTTCGATTATCTTATTGGAAAGGAATGATATTGATATTGTGTTAGTTTAACTGTTATAAGCTACTTGGTGTATCTAAAATATTTCTTTGTACATTAAAAACATATCAAAATCAAAAATCAAATTTTTTTCCAACATTATTGTGATATTGAATTTATTTTATCTATTTGGTGTAAACAGTTTGTCAAAAAGCTGGCAACCCTTCTCAAAATACTCATATCTCCTGCATAACTGTTTCGTTCCATGTCCATCTAATATTTCATTTATTTTTGACAATTTAAATAAATAAGCATGTTTTTAACGGTTTAACGGTTTAACGTTTGGGGTAGAAACGTCTAAAAAATATTTTTAACCTAAAAATTTTTTTTATCAACATTGTAAAATTTATTTATTTGATAAATTTTTTTTTGTTAAACTAATTTTAGTGAATAAATTTTTTTGAATAGATGCCATCTCCTAAAACGTATCTCCAATAGAAGGTTTTCATTACCCTCTTTGGTTTTTTGTACGTATTTAGAATTTTTGTACATATTGTACTATGATGATCAATACTATAAGATCAATATTTCGATCCAGAAGTAGTTCCGAAGGGTATGTATTATTGTATATGTGTAAGGCTGTGGAGACTCCTATTTAGTTAATTGTAGACGTAAAAGGGTGAAACGCAGGGTAAATCAATTTACTTTCGGTCTCCTATTTCTTATGGCTTCGGTTGTGAGCTTGAATAAGAAAGAAAAATTTCTCGTGGTTGAAAGCAAAGAAAGCGTGAAGGTAAACATAGATGTAATTTTCGTAAAAGGTTCTCATTTATAAGCTCGTAAAAAATTAATTTTCGCTAAATAATTAATGCACTAAGGTTATGTCCGATTAGAAATTTAAAATAATTTTTTTTTTTTTTTAATAAAAATTAGTGACAGTATATTGTATGTCGATTGAAAGTGACTGCATTTATTTTGTTCCAAATGCCTATTAGGTATAAAAACATAAAAATCGAGTGTTTAATTACAAAAATGTAATTTCGACGAAAACACCAATTATTTCGATAAATTTTTTGGATTTTGAATTTGTAATTTTTTTCGCTATTTTTTCGCTATTTTTTCGCTATTTTTGAACTTTTGAACATTTAAACTTTTCGTAATTTCGAATATTTATTTCTTTTTCTCTTTTTAAATATTTAGCAAAGCGTTCGTCGCTTTGGAAATAATCTTTGGGTTTTCCATTGTGCCTTTTTCTAATTTGGGGTTTTAGCACGCAAATTTTTTGGTTGTTGCGAAAGATTAAAACTCAAATGCAAACAAAAGAAAAACAAAAGTGAAACAAAAAAATAATATTTGCCACTACAAAATTAGAAAGAAATAAATACATACATAGAGACATGCAAGTGTGTTGGTGTTAAAATAACAATAAAATCTGCAAATAAAAGGCTTAAAGCGGCCTATTTATGGCGTTGCTACGCCTATTATCGTAATTGTTGATTTTCGCTCACTTTTTGGGTAACATTTTTGAGACAACGGTATTACGAAAAATTTATTTTTAATTAAAATTTTTCATCTCATATTTATACAAACGTAATTACATAAATATATACATATATATATACACACACGTGTCAATAATATACGTGGCTATTCCTCAGTTAATTTTTTTATTAAGAAATTGATAAAAACGCAAGATTATCATGTGCGTATACATATGTGTATATATGTACGTAGATAAATACATACAAGTGCCTATGAATGCATGCTTATTTGCTTACCAAATTTGGTTTTGAATTAGAAAGATTTCAAGGTCGAAATGAACTTAAAATAATTTCATTATTTAAAAAAAATGCTAATTTTTTTCAATAATTTTCATCAACTTGCATTTAATCCCCAAACTTGGACAGTGGCGAATCGAACAAGCAACTGGTATAAAATCTAATAAACTAGCATAACCTTGTATTTAACTGGTTTACTTTGTTTTTGCTTTTTCAAGTAACTTTTATGTCAAGATAGGAGTGCTGACATATAGAAAGAATGATGGAAAGATGAAAAGATTGCGACACGCTACGTCATAAACAAAAGAATGGGTAGAGGCAACGTAGTAAAACAGTCTAATTTTCATAGTGATTGTAAACAAAACCTCTCCTAATTTGTACCTGAAAAAAAATAACGGAAGCATATTGTCGTAGCCTCTATCTGAAACTAGCGAGTAGAGAACTGCCGACTCGAAAATAACTATTATTTTACGAGTTTATTTTTTAAACAGAGAAAAACTATCATCACTTTAAAATATTTTTACATACATGTAAAATAACTAAAATAATCATTATGTTGTCATATAATAATATATTATAATATTTTCATTCCAAAAACACATATATTTTTTGTTTAGGATATTTAAACTTCAAAATTCAAATATTTTTCTATTTCGGTTAGGCTAGTTTTCGAAAACTAACCTCCTCAGATACACACAACATGTTATGCCCAAACACATGATAGATCTAAAATTCTTAGGATTAGAAATATTTAAACAAATAAGTTAACGAAAATCAATGAGAATATTCATTTTGAAAAGAGAAATGAGCTATACACATATACATACACATTTATTGTACCGTTTGCATTTACAAATACTAAAATGTTTTCCCTTCAATTGCGCCTACTGTGACCTTTGCAACGTTTGTGAAATGCGGTATGCAAATATCTACGATCTCAAGTCTGAGTTATTACAAATGAAGCAAAAAAAGGCAGCAATAATAATAATAATAAAAATAAATTGTAAAATTGCGTAAAAACTGCAACTTGCTAGCAAAAAAGTGAGGAAAAACGTTCTGGCCAATAAAAAAGATACTCTTATATCATAGTTATAGATATAAATATAATTTATCTATATATGTACATAGATATATATATATATATATGTATGTGTGTGTATGTAAATAATTTTACATTTACATTTTAACATTTTAAATACAACACTTTAAATATTGCGGTAATCAATGCCTTGACGTTATAAATTGCAGTGCATTTGTAATGGTATTATACATACCCACTTACCTATGTATATGTGTGTATATGTTAATGTGTGGCAGAAGTGTTGTTGCATAGGGTCGTTGCCGCTGCGTCGCCAATTGAAGTTGCAGCAAAACTCAATTGTTGATACAGTGTAGAGAGAAGAAGAACTTCTTAAGATTATTAAAAAGAAAATAAAGCAAATAATGGAATTTCACATTAATATTTTACGAGACATTTCGTTCTTTAATATAAATTGATATTTTTTCATTATGAAATAAAAATAATAACTTTAATTAATTTTACGCCAAACAAACAATCGGTCGGAATTTTATTTCTCTGGTATTCTGACGTCAGTAAAACAAATTTCGTAAGAAACGTAAAATATGTGTCAATAATTGCTATTGCAATCTAGATCACATTTTGTCCACTTATTCTTTGTGTTTGAGAGGAGGTTAATTAGATAATCTAAGTATAATAGGTGGCGCTGCGTCAAGTTACTGCTAAAACCGAATCTGTGGTCCAATTGCGTATATTAATACATAATCGAGTTATCGATACAATAATCGTTTTAGTGATGCTGCTAATAGACGCTGACTAGAAACTACTCTGGAAGACGCATAGCAAGTATTTAAAAGGAAATTTTTTTTATTAATCCGTGACTTCCTGCAAATATTGTGGTACGAGTAAAATGAATTTAACATATTTATTATCGGTGAAAAATGCATGAATGTGGGATTAATTATGAGTATTTGCCAACAGCTACTATCGTGTTCGACGTATTTGGCTGAACTGAACTGAGAATTTTAGAACGAAAACATAATAAATGATGAAATATTGCAAATCCGCATGAACTGATCATTGACATTGAGATTGACATTGGCTAATTTGACATTGACTGATTTGACATCCACTGATGTTCAGTTCTGAAACACAATCGATGATGCCACGAAAGTATCGATCGTTGCTTTAAAAATTCGGCTGGAACTGGCAGAATTATATTACGCAAAAAAAAAAAAAAAATTGGGTCAATTAATCAGTTAGCACATGACTCATTTTATACTAGATTTTTATAAATTATTTTTCTTTATGTGACCAAGGCTTACTTAAAAAATTAGTTTTACACTTAAACTAAACCTAAAACAGAAAACCGATTTTCTTATGTATTTAGTATCAGAAGATCAGAAGAGAAGAGAAATAGGTTATTGGACGGAATTTAAGCAATGCAATTCATTGTTGTTTATGCTTTGAACATTGTTTCTTCGTGCTTTTTTTAAATTTCTGTCATTTTGATGTATTTTTTTTTTTTGACAACTTTCATAAGAAATTTTGTGTTTAAATTTTAAAACCATTTAAAATTTTTTCTTCTTAAAAAATGGATAAAACGATAGCATATTTTTCTAATAATAGTCGTAACTCTAATTTATTTTTGTTATCATACTGTTAGTTAGTTAGCTTCATCAAATTTTGCCTCACTGTGGTACTCACTTTGGTTCACATACATAAACACATGAACATTCATTTATTTTCATTCGACAGCTTTATGCTGCTTTTTCGATTTGTTGCAGCGGATATAATTTAAAAACGCTGTTTTGTTTTTACTGTTTTTTGTTATTGTCATATTTCATTTATTTACTTTTCTACTTCTCTGTTTGTTTGTTTGCGCTCTTATTTTGTGCTTTTAAGAAAAAATTGCATTTTTTTGCGTTACTTTTTATTCTTTCCTTTCTTTTCCATCCTTCTTTCAATGAGCTTTTTTCTTATAGCGAAATATGCAAAAATATTTTATGTTTTTGTTCGTCGTTTGTTAATTACAGTAGGGCTTGGCATGGAAAAAATTATGCCAATAGAAAACATGCCAACGAGCGGCAACAACTGCGAAAGTATTCGCGAAATGCGAGAAAAATATAATAATAAGAAAGAAAAAAATCAAATTAAAAGTGGAAAATTGTGAAAATATAAAGCAAATAAATATGCAGGGTGTGGGGGGTTGGTGATAATAACATTTGAGTGGTGGGGAGAAGTGTGGGGTTTTACAACAAAGTGCGACCATAGTGGGAGGGGGGTTAATAAATAAATAAACTGCATGGAATTAAGTTTTTATAGTTTTGTGCACGAGTAATGTATGAGCCCTATAAAGTATAATAGTATATGTGATATTTGTTTACCTTTTTCGCCAAGCACCCAGTGCAGTTGACCTCACCTACAGCACTTCCTCTTAACGACGTCTTCTTTCGTCCACTTTTTTTTTGTTGGTTTGTGCGCTTGCTAGCCCTTACCTCATCAATAGCTCATTGCCCCGTCATGCCGATGTCATAATGACCGTCTGATACTATCTTTCCCTTGCCTTATCTTCGCGGCCCATTGAGAAGGAAAAACAAAACAGAATTCAGAAATTCGTAATAATGTAAAATCTGAAATTATTTGTTATTTGTTTTGCAATTTACGAAAATTGAAAATTCTTAGAAATTTTAATGTGTTAAAAAGAATAATAATAATAAACTCGATGCACTGGCATTCTCCTCCATAGGGTTAGCTTTGTTAGAAAGTTATGTTAGATTTCCGTGCAACCGTACTTAGAATTAGAATACATGAGCAGTTCGCAGTTTGTGGAAGCGAAATCTGTGGTTGTGTTTTAACTGTTTATACAAAGTTGGTGGATGCGGTAGTGGATGTTTCTACCGAAGTTCAATAACAATTTATAAAACTTCCTGTTAGCTATTTTAGTGACGAAGTTTCAGTTATGTTCTTTTAAGGTTATAGCCTCTCTATCTTCGCAGATTAATCACAGAGGTTACCCGAATGGTTGCCGTTAAGAAGAGATGAAAACAGTCAGCCACAGCCATATTTATAAACTACGCAAAGATACATTATATGTTATGTGTGGTTATTAAAAAATCTCGATCATTTCGCAATATTATTTACGATAAATGGTGGGCATACTCTAAAGGTGGGCATCCATCACTTTTAGTTTACAGAGCCAATACGAAAACAAGGTCAATAAAAATACAATCAGATCTTTCGCGGAATTATAAAAACTATTTGCTCTGATCAACTGATTTTTGAAGATCCAAATGTAAGGAAACCAATCGTCAGTGATCCCGAAAGTATCCACAGTTGTTCTGATTAGCTACTTCTAAGAGCGAGCAATATAAGAATGGATGGAAGCCCACCCCTAGCGTCACATTCTTCAAAATTCAAGAGAAGCTGCTATAGAAAATATTTGGAATTTCTTATGCAATGTGTGGAATCTATTTTAAGTGAGGTTATGTCTGTTATTTGTATTAGTTCCGACTAAGTTTCTTTTCTACTCAAAGGAACATAAAAGATTTTTTTAAGTAGAAAAAATTTGTAGTGAAAATGTTCAGGATAAAAGGTATTTTTTTTAATTACATATGTAAATACACATTCAAACATACATATCTATATAAACATAACTGAGTATCCACACATCTTGTTATACGTGTATATTTATGTACAAATTTAATTTTTTATTATTAATTTACTTCAATGGAAAATGGCATATTTTCTGAGTTTCTTCTCCATTCTACAACTTTTTCTGCGACAATTTTCCATGCTTCGCAATGGTTTATGATGCAATGCCCCGCCCCCTGCGCTAGCGCCATACATTTTAATATGTTTTTTTTAATAAAAAATATGCACCTTTCATTATATGTTGACGTAAAAATCGATATTTCACAAAAAAAAAAGAATAAACGAAAAAAAAAATAAATAAATAAATTTGCCAACACAACACAACACAATAAGAATAAAAACAGCACACACAAATAAAAAGCGCCAAATGAGCGAAGCAAAAAAAGTGGAAAAATGCAAAGCAAAAAACGTCGGAAAACAGCTAAGAGAGAGAGAGAAAGAATACGAAATGTATAAATGAACAACAAGAACAACAAAAGAGCTCAGGAGCTTTGGCAAAAATGCCAAGCAAAAAATTACAACTGGAGAAATAAAACAGCAGCAACGGCGCAAATAGCAATAACGTCGACAACAACAGCAACAAAAATCATAATAATAATAGCGACAACAATGGCAGTAGCAGCAACAACAACAGCAGCAACAACAACAGCAGCAATAAAGTCGAAACGGTCGTTATGCTGCCTTTGCTTTGCGCTCTTGTTCTTCCACTTGCTGCTGTTGTCTGTTTTGTTGTTGCAGCTGTAATGCCCATTTTTTGTTTCTTATTTTGGTTTTTTAATGTTTTTCAGCTTTTATTATTTATTTTTATACTTGCCGCGCGCCAACCTTTTATGTCCACAACACACACACACACACGCACACACATGAGCACCCTCGTCCTTACTCGTCTCGTTCAATGCACCCCGCGAACGGCTTTTTCATTCACTATTTGAAAGCTGTATTCGGAGCCAAGGAAATGTGAGTAGGGTGCGACGCAAGGAATGCATAAATAATAATAAAAAATAAAGGAAAATAAAATTGGAGGGAAAAATGTGAAATATAAAAATAAACAGCAAATATTTTCCTTTTTCCACATTGGCATGACGCGAGAGCACAGCCAAAAGAAACGGCTAGAAGAAGAGCGAGCATGTGGATGGATGCATAAAAATGTTGACTTGGATTGGACGGACATGTGTGGGTGTGGAGGCTGTCGCTGGATTCCAGACTTTCAAACGAACCATACGTCGATGTCCTTCCCGCTGTCCTTCCCGCTGTCCTGTCATTGCACTTACACACCTATGCATGTACATATGTATCCCTGTGTGTGTGTGATGGCGGGAAAAATACCATAAATTTTTTTATTTTTATTAAAAAATTTTTTTTTGTTTGCAATTTTCTCTTATTTTTATTTTAAAGATTCAAAATGTATGCGGATAATGACGAATGGCGTAGCACAGAGTAAGGATGAAATTATTATGGCTGTGCATGTGTGCGAATATGTGTGAAACTTGTCGATGGGTGTGATTTCATTGTGTAGGAGCCAAGTTAATATATATATATATATACGAGTATGTATGTATGCAACAACACATGAAGGAATGTCTGTGTGGTCATATGTATGTGTGTGGAATAAAAATGCCCGCTATAAAAAGTGGGCCAAGAAGGTCTTTTTTGTTGGTGCACAAGAGGAAGGTTTTTAGGGCGGTTGAACTACAAAGGCATGTGAACTTACATATATACATATGAACATATATTCCTGCATATATATTCCGAAACTGCATAACATGGTTGTATTGTTCCATGCGTGTATGTTTCAGTGAGGTCCTTGTTTATGTTTTTGTATAACTTTTTTATAAATATATAAATTTTGGAGAAGACGAAAAGTCGTTTTATTGTACTCCTCGTGTGTTTTGTTGTTGCTATATAATGTTTTTTTGTTTGCAATATTTTGTTGGCAATCACTCTCTTGCCACTTTTTTCCTTCCCATTACATTCTCTATTCCCTTTTTTAGAACATTTTTTTTATAGATATATATATATATATATTTTTTTTTTAATTTTAATAAAAAAGTAAAGCTTTACGATGTTATATACGTGAACGTAGCTAGGGGTCTTAATGGCATGGCATAAAAAATTTGATATTTGTGATAAAACGAGTAAAAGTTGGGAAAACTGCGAAAGATAAAATTAGCGTAAAAACAAAAAGAAAACGAGAAAGTATAAAAAAGTGTAAAAATATGGGAAATTGCATTAAATTTTCTGTAAAGGAAATTTCGAAAGCTTCGTTCGTTCGTTTAGAAGATTTCATTGAGGCAAAGTCAGCTTCTCGCTTGGCAATGCCTCTCTGTGTGTATGTGTGTTTATGTGTGTGCTTGTGTGGAAAATATACTTACATGGAATACAGTTAGTCAGGTACATTTTAGTACGGCTTAATACGAGGAGGCAGTCGTGGCAAGTATATTTTATGTGGGTAAGTTAATTGGGTTACTTGTGCCGACAGGCTGGGGAAGGGTTAAGTAAAATTTATGTGGTTTTTTCCTTTTTAGATCCAAATGTTGAATTTTATTGAAGTTGAGGGAAATAGTGATGAAAAAAAAATTAATTAATGAAATTATGGGTTCTCGAATTAAAATTTAAGAGCATATATCCCAAAGTAAAGATGAGTTGAACGAAAGGTTCGAAAGAAACTTCCTTGAATAAACTTAGTTTTATACAATGTTGTGCACAACATGTTCAATTGGGTCGCTAAGTGATTGAAATACTTAGTCTCTTCCAAAACGTTTTCGAAGTCAAAACATTCACACGACAGTCGTGTCTACCTAACCGGAACGGACCTGTATTTTTATCCGCCCAAGGACTGTCAACTCATCCCCCATAATTATATATTATATATATTGTAGTTTCGAAAAAACGTAATTAAGTCCTCTGGCGGGAAAAAACGAAATGACTTTCCGAACAACCCAATAATATATAAATATATTTTTATATATATATAAATATATTTTTATATATATATAAATATATTTTTATATGTATATATTTTCTGCTACTACTACAACAACAACTACAACAACAACTACAGTAGTTCTGGACGAATATATTTTTAGAAGGACTGCCAGGAATTGTGAAGTTTAGAACACTTCTAAAAAGAACTATAAAAATGTACCAAAAAAAGAACTTCCCGCATTGTAGAGTTTAGAAATTTTACATTTAGAGATCTTTTTTGTGGAGGGTTGCCACCACTGTTCCAAAATTAAAATTCAGTAATATTTTTAATATTGATCAAACTAAAGGAGTACAATTATAATTACCGTAGAAAATATGTTGGAGAAAAAATGCCAAAAAAATGAAATGGGGAAATCTTTGTGAAGGGCTACCACCTGCTTAAAAATATTATTCAAACAAATTGGTAGTATAAATTTATAATTACAAAATTGGTGTCAAATCTATATCTGTACATACTCTCTATATCATATTGTTTTAGAGTGAGGGCCCTTGACCGCAAATAAATTAGGGTTCTTACGTTTATTTATACTCGATCTTTTGCAGATATTTAGCGATTCTTTTTCTGGTTTATTTTCAATTACGGATACCACAATTTAATCGAAAATTAAAAAAAAAAAATAAAACAAATTTGAAAATGCTTTTAATTTTTTCACTCTCGAATAAAAGACAAGTTGCAAGTATCCTATTATTATCCTTATTTCCTCGAATTCTTCATTTTGTTTATTTCCCATTTTAATTACACTTATTTTCTGCGCAATATTAAATTGCATTTACAAAAACAAAAAATACAAAAAAATACAAAATAAAAAATTGAAGTGGAAAATTACGAGCGGGAGGATAAGAATTGGAAACACTCAAATTATACATAAAAATAAATGAAAAAGGGGCACACTTTTTCCCTGTCTTCGTTCAGCGCAGATTTTCTTCAAATAGTTAGCCTCCGTTTGCCGAGCAATACAATAAAGCATAGCGAAAATAAGCAAAACTTGAAAGCATCCAAATAAGGTGGGGGGAAATAAAGATGAAGCGTTGCGAAAAATATATAAAAGTAAAATCAGCGCATAAAAAGCGAGATGATGATGATAAAAAATTCTGAGATCTGAGAAAATAAACGAAAATACGAAAATAAAAAAGAAATAAATTATTTCTTGTTGCTGGAAATGAGGACGAATTTTTATTAACGCCACAGCACGCCGCTGCGTCCCGCCCCACCAAGCGCTGCTGCACATTCCGAGACACAGGGACACACACACTCATACACACACAGCCTTTTTTTTTCATTATCCTTTACCGTTATACTGCGCTTTCTGCATGGCACTTGCTATCTTTGGCCCACATAATGTACAACGCTACCTTTTTTGGCCTCCCCTTATCATTTCGGCTTGTATGCATGCCTGTGTATGTATGTGTGTGTGTGTTTTAAAGCATAAATAAAAATGCAGAAAATTTCGCGCGAATTTAATTTGTAAGTTTCTTTTGGAGAGGAAAATTGGCAAAAACGAAAAGTGGTGGGTTCTTGATTTAATATAATGCCCGCCTGCCGCCCCGTGAGTACGCAAAATTGTTTGTTCGTATTTTTTATAAATATTTGTACCAGTGAGTATGTATGTTTATATGGATGTTTTTTTTTGTTTTTTTTGTTTTTTTTGTTTTTTTTGTTTTTTTTTTGTTTTTTTTTGTTTTTTTTTTGTTTTTTTGTTTTTTTTATTCAATGGTTGTTACAAATGAAAATTTCGATAGCGGTAGTTTTCATTTTACATATGTGCATACATATTGTATGCATGTATGTTTGTATGTACAATGATGTGGTGTGTATGTATGTACGCATCCTTATTCATTAACATCATAAAAATGCGAAAGACGAGTGAATAATGAAAAACAAAGAAATGCGAAAATCCTTAACAACAACAAAAAATTAACATAAAAATAACGTTGTATATATATACATGCGTAAAATGTTTGTGGAGAAAAAAATTAATAAAAAATGCAAATTAAAAATTCGAAGGTTTTATGTGTTCATTCTTCCTCTCCGCCAACCTCTGCTGTGGCGTTTGTATTTATGTGCATTTACTTACACAAATAAGTGTATATTGAAGAGTATGCAAGTATGCATGTATGTGTATCGGTGTGTGTGCAAGCGATTACCCTGTTGGCGTTCCGCGGACGGACCAAAAGTTCATTTTGCAGTCATAAAATTCTGTTGAAAACAAAAACAATAAAAAAATAGCCGCGGCCATTTTTATTTTTAATTAATTTTTTCTCACACGGCAACCGTAAATTGCACTTTTCACATTTTCGCTTTTCGCTACTTGCACAGTTGCTGGCCGGCTGCATTCCGCTTTTTTCGATCCTTTTATTTGTTGTTGATATTATTTATCTTTCAGTGAAATTTTATATTAAACACAAAGTATGGATGCAAATTTCATTTTATTTTTGCTCTCCTCTTTTTTTTCAATACTATTTTTAATTTCATTCACTTGAAATCAGCCAAAAGAAACCTGCTTAAGGCGGAAGCATTCGCACAGAAAAAAGCGAAGTATTTATTTTGATTAAATTCGGCATTGTTGGTCAAGTTAACTGATATGAAATTTATAATTAATTTAAATATAGCAGTTCTTTTTCCGGTCGCTTGCAACTTGCAACTTTAAGGATTAAAGCTTTAAAGTTGCGGTTCAAATTCACGAAGATTGACATGTCGATATAATTTCATAAATTGGTATATTTCAAATTATGTAAGAGTTATAGTAAAAAACTAAATAAAAAATATACTCAATAATTAATCACCTCTTTGATCCATTGACTTTTCGATCATCAAGCTTATTCGACTTTAAACTAAAAAAGTTCTAAAAAAAACACGCAACCTAGAACCTTCACTCGGTTGTTTTGTTCTCAATGACATTTAATACCGTTCCTCGTAGAAATGGCACTGGCTCTATCATAACTGATACTTTCGACAGTTTGATACCCATCAAGTGAAGGCGTCTCGGAAGCAGCTAATATCTAAACTCATGTTCCAGGATAAAAAAGTTCTTAATTTGATCCATGCGGAAAGAGCACCTTCTCAATGTCAAAGTACTTTTAGAGGTTTATTCTCTCAATGGTTGAGGTGCTGATCTCTACTCTGTCGGTTCATTTAGATTTCACTACTAGCTAACTAGAATACAATTTTTGGATATATGGTTAGGGAGCTACTAACTCGCATGCAAACTCTGTATTTGTTCTAGTTATTTTTTTCATTGATATATTCATAAATCTTTTATTAAGAATGTTTGATAGTTTTTTGACGAATGCAATTCTCAATAGAAATTCAAAAGAAGAAGACGAAGAAGTATAGGAGTATAGAGTATAGAGGACTTTAAGTTCAGCTATATTGTTAGTACCGTGGTTAGACCGATTCAGGACTTTGCTATTTTTCATAGCTATATAAATTCTATAGGCTTTTCAAATATTGAAAGATGGCTTACCTAATATTGGTTTACGTAATTAGGTCGAACACTGCCGTATATTCGCCGAAGGACACATACTTACAACAACAATAATACATTTTTCCATATTCAATATGGCAGGTAAAAAGTTTCTGAAGAAGCTCCAATAATTCATTTAGGCGTAAAAATTCAGCCCTGCTCCAAATTCTAATATGAATGAGATGAAAAAAGTTGTGCATTTGCCAAAACTTTTGCCCACATAAGTTAAGGCTTTACATAAGATGCAGTCACTTCATGTGCTCAAATTCTGTTCAAACACGGATTTCCATTTAATTTCCGAACTAATAATGCCGCAATATTGGCAATTTAATTAATTTTCATCTCTCAAACATCCTTTATATACTTTAACACATAAAAGAAGGCCCTTGATAGAACTTACCACATGAAATGACAATTTACCGTTCCTGATACAAAAGAATTTTTAACCTTACTTTTGATATTTCCGGGGTTTTATATATATTAACGTTTTCAAATAAAAATTTTATTTCTACTGGGGTCCTATTACAAATAGAAAAGTGCTTTAAAAGGAAATTTTATATATTTGCGAAATGACTTCATTTATAACGGAATGAACCTAGTAGGTGTGTAAGAACGTAGATATGGATATTACGAAACGTACATATGTATGCTTTTATGTACATGTAAAAAGAACTTTTTTTACTAGTTTAAACCTTGCTTCGGACGCGTGACTTCAATCCCTATTAGCGTTAAGTTCCCTGCTGATGTCGTTCGATATTTTATAACCTCACTTTTTATATACATACATTATGGTAAATGGTCAACCCTTCGTTGTTTTATATATGTATATTTATAAGATATTTTTTATGTCAGTATATTTGAGATTACTTTTTATACAATGACTGCGCAAAATTCTGCAGTTTCTTTCCACCGAACACCTTTTGGGGTGTTGCAAGTGACTCGATTTGCTTGCGCTCTTTATCTTGTTTTTATATTTTCATTTTATTACATTTTGTCTCTCGAAATTTACGGTATTTTCACATTTTTTTGTTGTCTGTAAACTATCCAAAATTTCATTTCTTTTCTTTGCCATCGAATTTTGGTTATATTAGACTTTTCATTTTTATTTCTTTTTCCTTTTTTGCGAACTCCAATTTTTTCGAGCTCATCTAAATTTCTTGCATATCAAACATGTGGGGGGTGCAAGGAATACATCTCTTGCGTTGAGTAAAAATGCTGAAATTGTATGAGATGTATGTATGTTCGTATGTTCGCTTGAGGGATGTCGGCAACGAACACTCGGCGGGTGGACACATGGTGGACAATTTGGGCATTCTTTTCGGTAGTAAGGAAATTGTTACATGTGAAAAGGATTGTATAAAAATATTCGACTTTCTTCCTCGCTTGAATTGAATTTTACATAATCTTAGCCTGTCGAAAATGAACTCTTTCCTTTATATTGTCGAATTTAATTTAATTCACTTGGTTTTTTGTTTCTTTTGTTCCCAGAAAAGGGCAAGAAGAAGTGGCTATGGTCAGCATTTTCATAGCATCTACTGCTAGATTCCCCTTAATATAAGTAAGGTCAACACTGTCTTCCTCCATCCAAATTCTCTCTCATTTAAACTTGTTTGGAATATTGTTATGAACCTTTAATCTGACACCGATTCATATTAGATAATAGTAACGTAACAACATAATAGTAGATAATAAGTAGTAGTAGATAATAAGTAGATAAATACTACTAGATAATAGTAACGTAAATAACAATTCTCTTTTTTTATGGGGGTTTATATCTCATATGCAGCAGCTGTCGTGGAGGAGGGTTTGGAAATTGCATGCCCCAAATTACTTAGGACCTGGACTCGTTGTTAGTTTCCGGCTAACATCGATTAAAATAATTCTCACACCGGTTAGATTGTTATTAGTTAGTTTTAATAGTGCTATTCAGGGCGGAGACGTATTCAAAAAATCAGAGATCATCAAAAACGGACCCATCGTTCTTAAGTTGCAAATGGGGACTGTTTGACTTGGTTTTATTTATATAGAGGTACTCTTTTATGCTTAGAATACATATTTTCAGGCTTCCTCCAACGTAGTACCGTTAGTATGGCACTACATTATTATATTATATTAATAATATAATTTGTCATTGGAACATTTGAAAATAATTGAACAAATTAACTGTACGTTCTTCTATACTCTTACAGCCATCATGTTGCCGCAGCAATATTGCCTGCGATGGAAATACCATCATAGTAATCTGCAGACAATGTTCTCACAACTGCTGGACCGTGGTTGCTTCTGCGATGTGACGTTGGCTTGTGAGGGCCAACTGATACGCGCTCACCGTGTGGTCTTATGCGCTTGCAGCAGCTTCTTCGACACAGTGCTTACCAACTACGCCAGTGAACGCGACCCGATTATCATAATGAAGGACGTCACATTCGCCGATGTCAAGTGCTTAATAGAATTTATGTATAAGGGCGAAATAAATGTGGAGCACGTAAGTACAATTGTGTTTAATTCATACGGAATATTTGAAAAGAAATCTGTTTTCGATCAGGCAAATTTGGCCTCACTCTTAAAGACTGCAGATGATCTCAAAATCAAAGGTTTGGCGGAAGTTTCGTGGCGTGATGACGAGGATGGTCCGCCGCTGCCCACAGCGGCCACCGAGTTTCACTCACCCACACCCACACATGGGCATGATATGTATAATACGCGACCGGAGCAGCAACGCGCCGGCTCACCAAGTTTCATACCACCGCAGCGACTGCCGCGTGAACGCAAGCTCTCCTCACCGAAGGCCAGCCCGCATGCGCAACAAGGCTTACCGACCCTAACGCCACTACCGCCAACGAGCAGCGCTTCGATGGTTGCCGTTGCTGCCGCTGCCGCTGCTGCAGCTGCTGTAGCCTCAGCCGCATCGCCAGTAGAAAGTTATTTGGGACCGAAACGCAAACGCGGACGTCCGCCATTAGATGACGCCTATGATGTTTTCAATGTGTGAGTTTAATTTGGAAGTATTTTGTTATCTACTTCGGCTTATTTATATTTTCCTCCCTTTACAGCAGAAAACTCGCACAGTATGGCAGCCATTTGGACGCGCATCATCATCATCAAGCATACTTGGAGGCACAGCGCCAGTATAACGACGAACAACGTCGCCTAGCTGTTATCTCACCGATACCGCCGCCCTCGACCACCTCTGTCGCAGCAGCAGCCGCTTATCACCAACACATCCAGCAACAACAACATAATAAGCGCATGCGTCAATTGCAGCGCCAACAACAACAACATCAGCAGCTGCACCACCATCAGCTACATACCGAGGCGGATGAAATTGAGCACGACGATGCGCAAGCAGACCCCGAATGGATTACCAGTAATTTAGAGGTGAATGTGGGTGGCGGTGGCGACAATGAGCCTGCCATAGAGTGTGACGCAGAAACCGCGTCAATAAAGGAGCAAAAGTCGGAAATGGTAGACGACAAAGAAGCCAATCGCATGCCGAAAATAGAGACGCGGAAGCGTAAAGAACGTCATGCAGAGGAATGTGAAAAGTTGCTTTCACGTGAACGCTCGTTGACGCGTAAACGCTTAAGCGCTGAGGAACGCGACGACAACAGCTCAATCAATGAAGAGCGTGAGCGCGAAGAGCGTGAGACGCGTGAGCATTCGACACAAAATGAGATAACTGATGAAAAGCAGGAACGTAAGTGCGGTCATGTGGACGGTCAGGACGAAGAAAAGATCAAAGCTATTGCTTCCGTGCCGCAGCCGGTGGAAGAAATGGAAAACGTACGACAATCTAAGGACAAGTCCAGCAATGCTTCATCCAATGCTACAGCTTCCGCCACAAGCGGCGCACATAAGCGAGGTAATATAACCAGTGATCAAAGTGCACCGCTACCGTTACCGCCGCCTCCGTCGCTTCACCATCCCGCACATGCCTACGGGAAATATGCGCCTGAGGGCTATTTGTTGAACGAACACGGCATATTGATGACTCACGATTTTGTACATGCACCAACCGCCGCCATACCATCAACGAGTACAACGGCGAGTTCTTCCAGCAGCGCAATAGTCGGAGCTGCTGCCGCTGCTAATGGCAACGATCAGGATTATGTAGACATAAAGTTGGAAGAGTATGACGGCACAGATTTACGTCTGACCTCCGAGGAAATTTCTGAGTGGCAAGACGTCATCAAAATGGACGATTACTTGGCTAAAGGACGTCGACCGCAATTCTGGGAGGAGCCCTTCACACGACGCGTAAGTTCTAGCACAGTTCAAAAAGTTTTTTTGAGAGTAATCGTTTTTGTAATCGTTTTTGTAATATACTTGTTTTAGGTATTGGATGCTATAAAGAACAAAAGATTGGAGATGAAGAAAGCTGCGCGAATTTTGGGTGTCTCCTATGGCACTTTATATGGGCGATATCGTGAGGTGTACGGTTGTTTGAAGCATCCTTATAGGTTAGTATGAAGTTGGGTTGTTAAAAAGCCAGCATATTTAAATGAAAGTGCATTTAGGAAAACTCGAATTTCGAGAGCTTAATATATTTCTGCTTGTTTTTATGCAGCAGTTCCACTTTTCGACCAACACAGTCAAATCAGTTAGCAGTACAACCGCGATTTGACATGGTCTGGCCTTCACCTAAACGTGACAGTGGTTTAATGCCCGGTCAATTGGGTAGGTCGGTTTTAGAAATTATTTACAAGATTTTATTCTTTACTACTTTCTGTTATTCCTTTTAGAAATAGGTAAGATACGTCCAAAAGATTTGAGTGAACTATGGACACGGCCACAGATTTGAAAAAAATTGCAACAAACTATATCAAAATGTAAATAATTTCGCTGTTTATCTTAATAAGCCCAAAAGTACATCCCTATGATTAAAAATTGTTACTATTACTACTTTTACTATATATATAAGTTTTGTATTACTTTCAATTTTATACATTAAAATGTAAAGCAAAGTATTTAGCTATATACACATGTATGATTTAAGTAAAATATCATAAATTTGTATTATGGAACGGAAAGAGACATTAAAAAAGACAATTTGAAAACTGTTAGTTTAGTGTGAAATTAGCTATAATTATTTTCAATCGGCACATCAATTAAATATATATGTATGTGCCTCTTATGAGTGCACTAAACGTGTTTAGATATTTAGTTTTATCAACTATTTGAGTATTAAAATAATATCCGCTCATTAGCAAATCCTTAAATGAATTGCTAATGCAATTAGTAAATTTTGAAGATTTATTAATTTGTTTTCTATATTTTTTCGTAGTTAAATAATTCTTTAAATATAGACTTTTAAGCTAAAAATAAAAAATATACTTATTTAGTCATGTATTGTAAATATTCTAATAATACAATTTACATTTCATTATAATTTAAACTTCCAGAAGTGCATACAATAAAAATAGACGGATAAGTTCGTGTGTTAGTATGCTAATATGATTACATAATAAAAGAAGATTTAATTTCTATCTAATATATTATGCACATGTTATTTTTAATGAAATTGCAACAAAAAAAGTAAGAATGAAAATTTCGGAATTTTAGGCACTGCGACAGAAGAATAACCACGTCATGGCTATCCTTAATAAAAATCAAATCCTAACCTTATCAGCGTTAACTAGTCAAAATACTGTACATATATAGAATATATATATGTTGTATATGTTATATATGTTATATATGACAGAATTGTCTATAAATTGAAATTACAGATACATATGCATACATATGCAGTACAGATACATATGCGGCTCCTCCACCAGCGCAAATGATGTTAACCTCAAAAAATTTAAAATACCATTTTAGCAACATTGCAAAAAGGTTTTGCATAATAAAATTCTTTATTGTTTACTTACGTATTTTTATTTCCGGAAAATATATAAAATGCAAATTCTTATTTTGCGAATTCCAAGCTTTTGCGATAATAATCACAATTTTGACGAATTTCACATTATATATAAATGAATTATATAAACGTTTTCAGTTATCATAAATAAACACTTTATAAATAAAGAACACTTATCAGTTGGGAAAATTGTATTTAATAAAGTTATTAGCTCTATTCAACTTATTCCGTTTCCGTCGGTTCTTGGTAAAAAAAAAATACATTTTTGCAACACCCTGTGTTTATGACATTCCATTTCCTTGCGTATTCACAATTGTGTCTCATGCTAATAAATTTTGTCTAAATAAAATACTCTGCATGGCATAATTATTTGTTAAATTTGTTAAATATTATATATATCTGTTACCATTTACGTGTTATTAGAATGTCAAAAGAATTAAATATAGTTGATAAAACATATTTTTACGATTGCAATGTGAAAGGTGAAATTATTGAATACTTGTTATATGATTCCAATGAAACCTGGATAGCAACAAAAACCAAAGAAGAGGTCTTGCAGACTTTACAGGTTGTATTTAATTTATTACTTTATTTCTATTATTAATTTATTTATTTATGTTATTATTCCTTTAGCTACTGAATAAACGTATAAAATATGATATGGCCATTGCATTTGATACCTTGCAAAATATGTTGCCGGACTCAGCTACTTGGATTAGAAATGACAACCAGTCGGAGGCAAGCAATGCACGTGAGCGTGTTCTAAAACTTAAATATCGTGTTAAAGAATGTCCATTCCATTTTGAGTGGCGTTTGAAACAACAGAACAGCTCCCTTATGATCCAATTATCCATCAACCAAGTTGAAAGTTTAGTGGATATGTTACCAGCGAAAATCGAAGAGCTATTACAAATACTGCAACGCAAAGAACATGAAATAAAGCAGTACAGAATAGAATATGGTAGTTTGAGAAGATGTATGTAGGTCTAGTCAACATTGTTAATCTAACAATTTATTTATATCTGACTAATTTTTAATTTAAAGCCACACTTGCAACGAATAACTTTGATGTGAAGACGTTTCGTGAACAATATGCGGCCACTGATATGAATGTAAAGTCTTTGCAGAGAATTGTAGCTCGTTGGCGATCAGAGCATGGAGAGGCGGAGACCGTACGCGAAGTGGAAAGTTCACCCAGCAACAAAGGCAGTCCGACGAATATAATAAAGCAAGAAGAAAAAGGAAAGAGCTCCTCAAGTGTAGGCAAAAGCGTACAAGAAAGCCCTAGAAGTAGGTATGTATGTAACTCAGAAATATATAAAATATATATGTATAATGATTACTCTTACCTTATTAACATATAAGAAAACGTAAAGCTTTGTATAGTTATAAGATGCAAATGATGCGTTCACTGCAATCAGGTAAAAAGGAATTGGAATATGAAAGTCAAAGTCAAACGCTTAGCGATATTGACCCACAAGACACAAAACAGGTGAAAAAAGTACGGGAAAATGTCGAAGATGTAGGCAATGTAATTGTTGCTAAAGTGGCATCAGCGATTAAGGGGGTAAACATATCAATGAGAACTGCAACGTGCAATTCTCCAGAAACACCGACAAACTCAATTGTTGAAGACGGCAGTACGCCTACAAAGGAGGTAGCAAGGTCTTTTAAACGCATGCAATATGTATTATTTCAGTAAAAAGTTCACTTTTAAATGTCTTTTTTTTTACAGTAAAGTCAGAAAATCGTCACCACGCGTTGAAAAACGTCCCAACACCCGCCAAAGACGTCGTGAGTGTGAAATGAGTGTTTTTAATTCAAATGAGCTGGAACTCGCTGACACCACTTGTGAAAGTGTTTCTACTGTGCCGAATGAAAGTGTTGGGCTGACCAAAAACTCCATTAGTACAAAAGCAATAAGTCCACCCAATATTAAAACTGTGAAACATAAAATTGTAACTAGTGCCCACAATTTAGCAAAACCTCAGTTTGTTAAGAGGGTGGAACAATCCAAAAATGATTTGAGCTCATATGTGGACTCGATGCTGAATCAGTTAGAAGCCTTAGATAAAGAGTTGCGTGGGTGATTTACTAGTCTGCAGAGAATGGTTATACACACACACACATATATATATATATATTACATACATACCGAAATACCAATATTATTACTAGATAGTACCATAAAATTTTTGTAAATTTGTTTTTGTAATTTGTAAATTGTAAATTGTAAATTGTAAAATTATTGCTATTTTTATACACTCTGTTTTTGCAATTTTTCTAATGTATTATGTACTTGCGTTTTTATCGATCAATAATAAACATATTGTATTATCAATCTTTGTAATAAGTCTTAGTAAGTGCTGACGTTTACGATCATCAATATTCTGTAAGCACAACCAATGTAGATAGCATTAAATTTAAGCCTTTTGCCTTTTGGCTTTTGTTTGCTGGCCGGTGCCAAACATATATCTAGCATTCCCATATCAATTCTTAGTGTTTACTCATTCCGATATACACACATTTGTAGATAAATACTGCATATAATACCATGTATACTAATGTAGATGACTTCATACATGTCGGTAAACACTCGACAAACAAGTAAGGCTGTAAGAAAGTAGTCATTTATTCAGCAGCTGTCGTTTGACCGGTGCGGGTGACTCTTTAGCGATTCCAAATTGCATATTTTTTGAGTTATATATTTCGTTAACACTATTGTATTATTATTTTCCAGCTGCGCAGCTTGTTGCATCAATGGAAATGTGGCTGAATTTTTCACCGCACACAATTTTGTGTCTTTTCCAGACTGTGCTTTTAGCGCATTCGTGTGAGTGATAGGCTGTAGGCTGATAACTGTATGTTTGTGTTGTGCTGTTGTAAGGACCTAATTGAAAAAATTATTGAATGAAACATGCTATATACATATACATATACATATGTATTTTTGCATTTCGATATATGTAAATAAAATATAAATTTTGTAAACGAGTTGTGCGAGTTACGCAAATAATAAATTACGCATTTCATATTTCTACAGCCTATGCCAGTGATAGTGCACGCAGTAAATATCCGCATCCTTATGTGTTAACTGAATATGATTCAAAAGTTTTTGGTGGCTCACCTGTTGGCATCATCAGTGCCCCCTGGCACGTTTCAGTGCGTCTACAGTTATACGAGAGTATACAGTTGGGCCAAGGGCATGTATGTGGCGGATCGGTTATAACATCGCGTGTGATTATTACCGCAGCGCATTGTCTGATCTTGTGAGTAACGGAATTTTAATAAATTTTTTTATGTACATACATTTATTTCTCCATTTCCCATAGTCCAAACAAAACACAACCGATTTATCGTTTACCAATGGAATTTACGATATTCATGGGTTCGGTTTATCTGCACGAGGTTACGCCGTATACCCTGCAATATAATGTGCAGGAGTTGGTGCCGCATCCAGATTTTAGTTTAACACCTCTACAAAACGATTTGGGTTTACTTTTCATAGATGGCATGATACCAGCGAATTATCCAACTGTTGGACCCATACCACTCAATCAGGTGACCTTAAATGCGGGCGTTAATTGCAGCGTGACTGGTTGGAGCATATCAGGGAAGGTAAGTTCACGCTCTGCAGCCGAAAGTATTTATGTATGTAACGAAAAATCTTCTTCACTTAGGGCATAAATTGGCCAGTGCTATTGGGTGCTGTGGTTCCGATCGTCTCCACGCAGCAATGCAACAACATTTACAGTGGCGAAATTACGCCAGGTATGATTTGTGCCGGCAGTCAAGCCAATAATGGTACGAATTCCTTTCAAGGCGACTCTGGCGGTCCATTGGTTTGCAACGGTAAATTAAGTGGTATTGTTTCGTGGGACAATGGCCATCCAGAGGTCTGCACAAATGTCTCCGCTTACTATAACTGGATATTAGCAACGAATGCCACATTCAATTATACCCGTTATGGTGGCGCAATGGGTTCGCATTTGGGACCACAGCAAATGGTATTGGGCTTATTATGTTTGCTGCTCTCTTTATTATGGTCTAAAGTGGCGTGCACTGAATAAGGTCTAATAGCGGTGCTTGTGTAGGAGCCGAAGGGATTTATTTGTTCTTTGTTGGTGTTATGCTTTTATTTTGCTAATGGTATTATTTTTGTTGTTTACATTTTAAGGGGTTAATGTTGGATGGAAGTTTGTTGTAGTAACTCAAATTAAGGGGTTAATGTTGGATGGAAGTGTTCTCAAATGTAAAATTTATATTCTCTAAATGTACAATATTTTATGTATTTTTAAATTTACAATAAAAAGTGTGTGTCAAATATATGACCCAGCAGGAGTGTGAAAATTTTCTTAATGAGCTGGATTTGTGGGGAATTTTAGTGGAGCGATTTGTTGTAGTAACTCAAAGCCTATACAGGCCGCATGTTTTCAAGTATAGAAAAATAACAATAATAAATTTGAAAAACTAAAACAACATTTCTGTGTAATTAAAGTATGTATACTAACTTTATTAAGATATTAAAATAAGTTAAGAATTTGATAATTTATTTGTAAGTAAATTTTAGCAAATAAGACCAGAAGCTTTAAATTTGATGAAAAGGAATATTCAGCAGTTTTACATGTCGACTAGTTCAAAATTTAGATAATGGATGTGGTACCACCGACTTTTAGAAGAAAGTTCATTTCTCGTACGATACTTGACAGAATTTCATCACACCTTCATCACAGAGAGTTTGAAAATTGATAGAATCGGGTTACAACCACGCCTACTTCCGATACAATGCCATTTTGAATGACATTAGCTCATTTTACTTAACAATAGCCAAATAAGATTCGCAACAAATATTTACATAAGTCTATATACACACATATATATATATATATATGCATGCATGTGTTTCTAATTTAAGTATGTACAATTGTGCATCATGTATCATTTAAGTAGTTCTATAAAGGTTTTTCTAAGAGTAATTATGCAACACATGCAACACATGCTCAAAAAACTGACGATTGAATGTGTAATTTGAAAATTTGCGGGTGAGAAATATGAGAAAATATATAAAATAAATGAGACGTCATCAAATGTTACTCATACCACATGTTGTACTCTCGTAAATGCTAATATGCATATAGGGAATGATTGCGATTAAACGGAGAAACTTGCGCTTTATGGCATTGAGAATAAAATGTGGATAAATTATTTAATTAATTAATTGCAATTTGCACAACTTTGCATGGTCTAGTGAAATGCAATATTTCGACCAATTTTGGTAGAGATAACTCAGATTGTCACACTTATTATAAAAACGCATGGAGTTGTCACCTGACCTAAAATAAAAAATTTTGAAATTAAATGAAAAGTTAGGATTTTGCAATTTACCGAAATTTTTTAAGCGACACAACTTTAAAGTTGCCATATTTATTAAAATCAGCTACTAAACTTTTTATGATTTACAAAGAATGCTTTATGATAAATATAATAAATTATGAAAGTTAGATATTTTCTTTAACTTAACGATAATTTATTTAATAAATAATAAAACTGATTTTGATATTTTTTTCTGTAGTTTAGCTACAAATTCGATGCCCATACAAACCGAATAGCCCTAGTCCCATAAACGAGTCCCATACAAGTTGAAACAAATGCATGATGAAATAATATTAATGATATATATGTTTATCTAACACACATATACACGTTTTGTTGATAGCAAAATTTATTGAATTTTTTCGACCACACGCGGTGCAATGCGATATATAATAATTTTTTCGAGTGCGGCCTGCATATACGAGGGTGGTTCGATAAATGTTTACCGCACAAAAGAACGAAATTTTTGGGAAAATGGCTAATTGACCTGGCTGGTTGAAATGGCTTTTTAGACCTATGTATTCTCTAACTTCTTTAACCCGTCTGAAAAATACATTTTCTGGAGGTCTGCTACCATGCCTCCGTAGCGGCGATCATTTTCTCATTCGACAAAAATTTTTTTTCGGAGTCACTTCTTCAAGCTTGGTAACAGAAGGAAGTCATGCGGAGCCAAATTTGGAGAATACGGTGGATGGGGCAGAAAGTCATAACATAATTCGACCATCCGGCAATGGTGACGGCGGAGATGTAAGCCGATACGTCGTCATGGTCGCGTCGACCGCTTTCTCATGTCTAATACTTTATGGAGGATATGACCCGTACGGTCTTTTGAGATGCCTACTGTCTTAGCTATCTCGCGCACTTCCAATAGGTGGTCTGCCAATTCGAGATCGTGAACATTTGTTGAGTGGCTCACCAAGAACAGACCTGCGGCAACATTGAAACTCGTTAAACCAATTTTCAATGGTCCTCATCGAAGGAGAAGAGTCCTCGTATGCAGCATTCAAGCGTACTTTGATTTCACTACGAGATTTCCTTCCAAAACCAGGAATCGAATAACCGACTGATATCGCGCTTTTTCCATTTTTTTAACTCCGCGGACATGTCCGCCTCCACAAGACCTCTTCTTTTTCACTATTGGCCGGCCCTCGTATGTGTGTCTGCATCCATGAGTGGGAAGAAAAACAAGTTGGTCAATGAATTGATTTGAATTTTTATCTAATCATTAACTGAATTTAATATTTTTTATCATTGACTCATTATAGACATTTTAGGCATAGATGGGTCGGAAGATTTGATAAAATTAGTAGCAAGCGAAATGTGTCTTTGTTTGTGAATGTGTGTGTGTGTTTGTAAGAGTTGGTAAATGTGAACTTTCCCACTTTCATCACATTAGATATACTCGAAGCAGCGCAATAAAATCGGTAAACAGTAGCAGTTGAGGAGTCGCGGAATTGACGCATTACTGGTCAACTAAGTCGATGAACGACGAATTTATGGCTCAATAAATATCGGTAGTAAATCAGCATATCAGTGCAAAGCATGGATTTACAAGGGTTTTCCTGGTTCTTAATTTACGTATGTTTGGCATTTCAAGTGGTGCAGAGCGAAAGTATGTTGTTGTTGGTTAATAAAATTCACTTGAAAAGAATTCTACGTTTCTTCCCCCCTAATCTTAGCGTTGGCGCACTTGAAAACCCCACTCGAAAGCCAACACAGCAATGAGGCGAAGATAATCAACGGCACCGAGGCGCTGTGGGACGGTACGAGGTATCAGGTTTCGGTGCGTTTGACGGCGGGCGATTGGTTCTTCGGCGCTGGCCACATCTGCGGCGGTGCGCTTATCTCACCCAGAACCGTGCTCACCGCAGCTCATTGCATATGGAGGTGAGTGCAAGCATGATTAGGATAGAATGTTTGAAAAAGGTTTCGGAAATTTTATAGCGCTTAAAATGCTAATTAATAATTTTCAGCGCCGCTGCCAATCGCTGGCGCAATGCTAGCGAGTACTCAGTGGTCATGGGAAATTTGAATCGTTATCAGCGTGATAACTGTACTTTGATGATTGGCGTGTTGAAGATCACGGTGCATGGCGATTTCAACGCGACTAGCTATGCGAATGACGTGGCAGTATTGCATTTGGATGGGCGTGTGCCGGCGAATTTCACACGCGCTCATGCAATACCGTTAAATCGCGAGAGAAATTTGAATGCCAGTAGCACCGTATGCCAAGTATCCGGTTGGGGACGCACTGAAAATGTTTGTTATCCAAATTAATTATGATTATTGAGTAATTATAATGTATTTGTGTAATTGTTTGCCCCTGCAGGGCGGTTACTCACCGCAGCTGATGGTGGTCGATGTGGCCATTGTGAACAGGAGTCAATGTGCTACTAATTATGGCGAACTGGTGCGTGATGGCATGATTTGTGCTGGCTACATGGAAGGTGGCCGCGATGCTTGCGTTGGTGATTCCGGTGGTCCATTGGTGTGTGGTGATCAGTTGGCGGGCGTGGTGTCGTTTGGTGTGGGCTGCGCGCAGCCGGGCTATCCCGGCGTTTACACGGATGTGGCCAGTTATGTGCCGTGGATAAACAATACGACGAAGTCTTTCCAGGATGCTGGCGGCCTCGGCGATGGTGGCGATGGTGGCGATGGTGGCGATGGTGGCGATGACGACGACAGCCCCACTTATGGCGGCATCATTACTAATAATGGCGTCAGCGCGTGTGGTTGTGTACCACCCCTGATTATTGCCTTCTGCTTGCTACTCATGCGTGTTTGATAAGCGTTTTTTGGGATCAATTGTGTTGTGTGTATACCTGTACGTATGTGTGTATATATATGTTGATTGTTTAAATTTTTTTGCCATTCATATGCCATTGTTCATTCAAATTGTCTAAATAATAAATTTAACGTCAGACGGTAAAATATAATATCACAGATACAAACGCACGTACACACACACCCTTACGCAATGATAGCAGATATCAAAGTTATTTTGACGTACCTTATCACCTTTCAAGTTAATATCAAGTCCATAGAAATATATAATTATGCTTTCGCACATGTTGCAGAATTTTACAATAGTTTTGTTCATTTCACGGTTTTTTAACACCTTATGCGGTTCATGTATCCGGCCATGCAACCAGTGGAGATCTTGCATCAAATTGAGATACATTGGTGAAATTTAGTTCTAAGCTAGGTTATCATTTTTTATAATTTATTAGATCGATGATCTAAGAGGTTAAGCGAGTAGAGGAATAATTTCGACAACTTGTCCTAGGAGTTAGGAAAACGTAATCGAATTTCTATCTTTCAGGCTTTAATAAATATCTTTGGAAATACCTTTTTCAAGAGAGCCTCGCCGGGAATCTATGGACTATCTGAAACAAAATAACAAACAGGCGTAAAACTTGCTAGTAAAGCACTTAAGTTTTTAACTAAGCTAAGTATACTTTTCATAAAATGACGGACTTGTAAAAAAATTTTAACTTTTTAACCAAAAAAATTAGCAGTAATTGTTTATAAAAACATAAGACCCTAAAGTGTACTTCAACCCAACATTTTTTTATTTTTTGAGAATCTCAGACTGGCCTAACTCCTTACTACAAAATAGTTAAAACATATTGAAAATATATCAAGCCGAAGTTCTTTAAGAATGCTTGCAGTTGACAATATATGTTTCTAGAGGTGCTACCACTTGTTTATATTTTTTTTTCAAAAAACTTAGAATATACTAAGAAAAAAATTTACCATAAAAACTTAAAATTTTTCAACCGATTCTCCCCTAGTCTTTTAGACATGACTAATATTTATATTATATAATATTATTTAATTGTAAATAATATTATCAAAGATTATTGTATTTTAAAGTAAGATTTGGTGATAAAAGATTTCTTTTTAATCATAATGTGAAATGAAATAAATTTATTTGGTATCAAGTACTTCAGATTTGACAACGTATTTATAGCTGTGGGTTTCTAACCATGGGCGTACCTAAACACATTTCAGGAAGATTTGGTGTTGTTTGCTTATTATTTTTGTACATTCATGCGAGCTATAAATGTAGTTAGCCTAAATTGTTTGTTCCGTTCCGTAACGGTTCCGTTAACGGTTGCAAAAATCCATCGCGTTTGAATTATTTCTGTAATGAAGAGAATTTGAATGTTACGAAGTTAAATAGCAAATACTATTTATCTGGACTAAAAATCGGTTAAAAAACTTAAAGGAACCTTTCCGAAAGGAACATTCGGCCTTAAGCACAGGAAAAATTACTTTTGAAGACTTAAGTCCTCTTAAGTATTGATGACTCCATTATTGTATTTACTACCTCAATAGTAATTTTTACCTATACCTAAATGACTTTAAATCTTTTAACAAATTATAAATAGAGCGGCTCCTCTATTACAAATTTATATCACGAGGAGAATAAAATTTCAAAATTAACAAATTCATAATAAGCCTAAGGTATCTACTGAAAATGGAATAAAAACAGCATTATATTTTAATTATAGGGGCTGTGCACCCGAATCACCCTCTTCAGATCTTTACAATACTCTGTATATGAATGAATTAACAGTGAAGGCATGGTGATACAGGCGGCATTTATATACATATCTCTAAAACACGAATGGTATTCCAAAACTGTACTGTTATGAAAAGAAATTCGTATTTGATTAGATTAAACTATGTAACTATATGTATACAGGTATACAAACTTGCTTAGGTCTGGAATCGCCTGGAATTTCCCTGAAAACAAACAAATATCGACACACCAAAGAATTTCATGACATTTAATATCATACTTTCGTGGAGGACAGAGCATACATCTGTGGGAGAGGATTTCCCGAATATACGCTTGCAATATTAAGCTATGTTGATTTAGAAACAGAAAGATTTCAGGATTTTTGAGACGATATATTTTAGTAGTGCTTAGAGGTATTAAAGAAAGTGTTCAAAAATGCTGAGATATATCATAATTTCACTCCTGTTCTGTGTTGTTTCCCAATTACAATTAACAGGTAAGAGGTTACTTCGAAAAAAAAAAATAGCTAATGAAATAAATATCGAAATTTTCCAGCGGCGTCCATCCCGAGCGGTAGCCATGTGAGTTTCGAACAACACGGACGCATTATTAATGGTACCGTGGCGAGTTTCAATGCGACCAAACATCAGGTCTCAATTCGTCGTCGTGTGAGTGATGGATATTTCTTTGGCACCGGCCATCTTTGCGGTGGTTCGTTGATTAGTTCGGATGTGGTGCTCTCAGCGGCGCACTGCTTTGTCAAGTGAGTGGTTAACTCGATACTCTAAATCGTCTTTCTCTACGGTACATTAATTGCTTAATTAGTTATGACATAAATAATGGCACATTCCGTCCGGATGAGGACTATATTGTGGTTATGGGTAATCTGGATCGTTTCGAACTCAACAACTTCACGCTTGAATTCGATATTAAGAAAATCGTCTACAATGTGAGTCATTTCAATCTGAGCACCTATGAGTCGGATATTGCATTGGTTTTCCTGAACGATTCTGTGCCAGCGAATTACACCAGAGCTCAAACAATTCAAATAAATACAAAAGAATTGGCCGACAACACAATTTGTCAGGTAACCGGTTGGGGTGAAACTGAAGAGGTGAGTTGATTATAGTCTGACAATATTTCTTATAAATTCCGTATTTCGCCGTTATCCTGCAGGGCTTCTTGTCGGATATTTTGCTGACTGTTGACGTGCCCATCATTAATGACACCGCCTGTGCAAATGATATGCGCTTTAAGCCCGGCCTTATCGGTCAGGGTATGCTCTGTGCGGGCTATTCACAGGGAGAGCGTGATGCTTGTGCTGGCGATTCTGGTGGTCCACTTGTGTGTAACAGCAAATTGTCAGGTATTGTATCGTGGGGAGTTGGTTGTGCAGAACCCGAATTACCCGGTGTTTATACAAATGTTTCCTATTGGTCGAAGTGGATTGCAGCACATATGGATATTGGTAGCACAGCGAGCACCAGTCATGTATCGGGTCTTATCGCTTTCCTGACAGTAGTTTTTGTTTTGGCGTGGAATAGATAAATGTTGATAATTTCAGTTTCAATGAAGTTCCCAATCAATCTACTTCATAAATATAAAGACACAATTAAAATGTCAATTTAACCGTTATTGTTGCATTGTGTTTGTAATTTTGCACTTTGGTTTCAATTTGTAGTACCATTAGTTTTGAATTAATTTTTTTTTGCAACGAAAATATTGAGAGATCAACAGTTGAAGCTCGGATATGCTCGTAATGGCCAAGAGCTTGAAATCCGGATCACGTAGCAAATGATCTAAGCGTGTTTCACGCCTTTTACGGGTGTTGTAGTAGAGTTTAGGGCTATCGTGAACGATGCGTTCTACAGTTTTTTTGGTATACATCCCCGGAATGGGAAAAAGAATGGGAAAGATGTTACCATAGCAGAAGTATTTTTATCCAAAATATTGCCTGTCGTTCCTGTGTTTAATTATGACTGCGGTCTATAATAACATAGAAGACTTATTGTGTCAATAAAAGTCCCAATTACAGTCTACAAAATTAAAAATCTTCAGCCTGGTAATTATACAGTCGGTAAAAAAATCAGAGTGGGTTTCAGACAATTCGTCTAAAGGTTGTGAATATCAATAAAATTAAATGAGGGGTATCCCAAACACTTTCATATCTTATAACTTATGGGTTGACAAAATATAAGCAGTTTAATCATGAGATATAAACTATATGGCTATTATAATCAAATGACGACAGCAGGTGAGATCAACACTGTCGGTACAACTAAAAGCAATGAGGAAAACAGCGAACATTTACGCAAAGTTAAAGTAAAAGAAAACGAATGTTGCAACCATTTGCAGAGAAGGAAGAGAACCAACTGAATATACTAACTAAAGACTTGCTAACACTTTTTTTGAGAACTTGAGCTGGGTCAATGACCTATTGAATAGGGCTAACCAATGTGCTTTCCACATGTGTAAGAGAAAGACTAAGACTTCAGGTGAAAAAACAACTATTTAAAGTAAATTTATTAAGGATACCACTTGTTCTCCATCTAATATCCGTCCAGAACTATTAAAAACGTCTAAAGTAAATAATATGCTGCCTTTGTTCATATTTCGTGGTCCGCGATTTGTAATTTGGATTTCCTGCCGAAAGAAATTCGGTTATAGATGGAGACAATGAGTATGTAACGTAAAGACCTTAGGAGCTAACTTGGCATATCTGACTGATTACTCTTTTAATGATGTTCTGAGATATTGAAATACCTAGTAGGCGAGTTTATGTGAGACTAGTGGCTACCATGGATGATTATGGTTCATACATCATGTCCGGTTGAAGAGATTAAGACAGACCTGCAAGACTCTAGTCGTATTTCAAAGAATTTTTACAAGGTAAGTTGCAACTTAGACGTTTAGCAGGGTTCAGATCCTCTAAAGACAGGGATAAGAACAACCTTTTGTTGGTTTGTATTTAAACTCAGTCTGATTACTATATTAATTATATACGAGAGAGGGCCGCCGAATTATCTCATTATCTCATTAATGAACGTAATTAACTCAGCAAGTTGTGTATGGAAGAGAGGAAATACTTCTATTATTTTGGTGTTGACTTGTGTATTACACGTGGTCCAAGAACGGACGTAGAAATTTCGAAGCTGCTTTTTGTCATATATTAATTCACTCGACTGGGGCCTATGTGACAACAATAATATTGAAGACAACGTGGAATCTACGCTGAGAATCACTGGGAGAAAGTTTTGGTCAAAGTTTGTTTAATCCAAAATTCAAAAATAAATTTTTTTTGACCTATTTTATCAAATGTATGGTTGTATCTATGACTTGATTATATGCTTTATATACTTACGTATGCTTATGTATATTTATTGATATTATGTTATGGGCTTCACACTAGACCTTCTAATATTCTCTATATTTATTCAGCATACATATATGTAGTATGAGTCAAGTACTAGTGAATAATAAGTTGATTAATTCGAGATAAGATTGGTGCAATTAGTATTTCGAGTATTAATATATGAATATGAAATTCAATAAACACATACAAGTACAAAAATGTATATATATATACAGACACATTTCAGATGTTAATTTATAAAGTTTATATAGAATAGTTGAAGTCGCCTAGGCTGATATCTCGAAAAGTTACGTCGATTAGATTAGATAATCACCTGTAGAGGTTATGGCCTCTGTTTAAATAGATATTTTTGCATTGAATTGGTTATCACTAATTTGTACGTCGTCGTAGAGTGCAGACCAAAGAATTTGATTACAAGGACACATTATTGGAGATTAGGATCTTTTTAACAAAAACTTTAATTGAGCATCGGCACCATGACTACGCGACGATTGAAAACACTTCTTTTGGCAGTCTTTTGCACATTATTTTTGATATTACAGAATGCATGTGAGTAACGAATATCAGTTCTGCAAGAAATTGAATTATTTGAATTGTTGTCACATCGCAGTTGTTGCAACAGGCGCGGATGCCGATTCTATCGGTCTGGGCGGACGCATTATCAATGGCACTTTGGCGAATTTAAATGTGACCAAACACCAGGTGTCGATCAGGCGGCGTGTAAATGATCAATACTTCTTTGGTGGCGGACACATTTGTGGCGGCTCGTTAATTGAGCCGAATGTGGTGCTCTCCGCGGCGCATTGCTTTGTCAAGTGAGTAATTTTCTGAGCGTTCAGTTTTTGCTTATAAATTTCTCGAGTATATAATAACTTCTATATTATTTTTTCTTGCAGTCAGGAGATTAATACTGGCGTTTATCGTCCTGCTTCTGACTTCGTGGTGGTTATGGGCACTCTGAACCGTTATCAGCGCACCAAATACACACTACAGTTCAATATCGACCTCATAGTTTATGGCATAAATCAATTTAATTTGTCAACATATGAGAATGATATTGCTTTGGTGTTTTTGAATGGTTCGGTGCCGGCAGGACATCCCGCTGTACAGCCAATTCAAAGAGCTAAAACAAGAACAGCAGCAGGCGCTGTCTGTCAGGCGACGGGCTGGGGTCTAACCGAGAGGGTAAGTGATTTTTTAATACAGCTGTGGCATAAATAATAATATGGTAGATGAACTGGATTTGAAGAAATTTCTAAACACGTTTCCTAAGCTTTGAGATTGAAGCCCCAAATGCCCCAGTTTGTATCTAATGTTTTGAATTTTGATACATTAAAGTTGTTGTCAGAACATAACCTAAAAAATATTCTGATGTGTAATATTTAAGTGGAAGGCGTGAACTTGAACGAATCTTAAATGCAGTTTGGTTGTTATTTCTTCTGTTCACAGAAATATGCATATTATTTGGGTATTTGGTTAGGTCTGTTCCAATGGCTCAAATGATTTGCGTTAGTAATAAGAATGAATTATGATTTAATATTTCTGGAGAGCTTATATTAAAAAAAAAGAAGTGGAAACACACCTACGTTTGAAACTAAATTCAATTCAAGTGAAAATTCAGCATAAAAATACTGTAAAAATAAAACAGTTACAATATTTAGTTATTAAAAGGAAAAACATTAAAAAAGGAAATAAAACCCAAACAAAAAAGGATTGAAAGTTGTAGAGTTAAAATTTAATGAAATTGGGTTCCAAAAATCTTATATTATAGAATGCAATCTGTGTGATATTTATAATTATCCTTTTTTAAATTTTTACCTTTAAATAAGAGAATTAAATGTTATTAAAAGACATATCAGGGAAAATGTTGAATAATATTTAATATGTGAAAAATCTGTAAAATATTTATGATAAAGTCTTTCTTTGAAATCGCAACCAAATACACCTTTATTTACTCTCTGAGTGTGAAATATAATTTGATAGAGGAATACGCGAACGGAAATATTGCTAATTTTTAATAGATGTTTTGTGTACACACACAAAGAGGCGTCACTACTTATCTTTATTACTGTTATTAATGTCTACACACATTTATATACATATATGCATACATATATATACATATACATACATACATGAGTACGTATGCACAATTCGATATTTTCCCTAACACCACTTTATTGCTATATTATCGTTTTATAGAAGTCATTTGGCCCTGGCCCATAAATTCATTTCCGTTTTTTGTTAATTGCCATTATAATATTTTTGGCATATCTAATTGTTTTCCTCTTATTCATTTTTTAGGGTCAATTGTCTACTAATTTATTGTCAGTTGACTTACCCATAATTGAAAGTAACCAGTGTACTCAAGACACGGATTTCGCGAAGGGTCTTATACGTAAGGGCATGCTCTGCGCTGGCTATCTGCGGGGTGAGCGTGATGCTTGTGCTGGCGATTCTGGTGGCCCGCTGGTGTGTAATAGTCTGTTGACCGGTATTGTGTCCTGGGGCATCGAATGTGCGCTGCCACGACTGCCCGGCGTTTACACGGATGTGGCGTACTTCTCCGATTGGATCGAAAATGTGACGCAGAGTTATACGAATAGCATGCAGCGTGCCAATAATACGAGACCTGGTAGCAATAGTACGAAACCGGGTGGTAATAGCACCAGGCCTGGCGGTAACAGCACTGGTGGTGGTGGCGGCACTAGGCCTGGCGGCGGAGGCGGAGGCACATTCTCTCATTCTGCCGTTATGCTCGTAATGATAATCGTTTGGACTACAGTGATGAGCTATTTCAATTAAAATGATGGCATTTTTATAAACAATTGATATTACAAAAGTATTAGACGATTTTATTTGATTTATTTTTTGTATCAAATGTTGTTGAATTAATTAGAGAAAACTATGTTTTTATTGGTCAGTGTTAAAATTAATAATTTAGAAATGCGTGAAGTTTCATTATTTGTTTGTTTTTTATAATTTCACTAATTTTCTTCTGCCAAGAGCTCATTAATATAAACAAAGGGCATAAGTAAAACTGCTTTAATAATTTGTTTCATAAGATTCCCATTGCCTACCCTCAACAACAGTAGTCCCGCGCACTTCCAATATAGACATCATATTGGATGCCATCGGTTATTTGACTTTAAAATAGTTGAGATCTTGACATGATCGAAAAAATTGATCATAACCTCTTATATCCTTTCCATACTGAATTTATCGCACTTTTTAGCCATCTAGAAATATTTGAAAGATCTTTAGTTCGCATAAATTCCAAGAGTATATAATATTTGTTAGATTGATTTCAATTGTGTATCGAAGGTAGATGAATTAGTGATTGTCGAAAGGCTGTGCTGTAGTGGGTAGAGGTGCGCATTGCAACGAATGAAGGCACGACTTTTGTCCAGACTACTTTAAGAAAATAAATCATTTGTTGTCTAATCATTGTTGTTTCTCATAAAATCCATGATCCAAAATGCTTAGAGAATATCACGATTTTCTATATCCGCTAACTATATAATTTTAATATTTTGGCAATCAAATTTTACTTGCCATAAATCAACACATTTTATCATATTATAAGTATTGAACACTTTTGAAATTTTTTAATGCCAAGAAACAATGTCGTTTGTTTATTGAGGAGATTATCTCTTTCAACCCACTGTAATAATTTTTAGAAAAGCTAACTTTTATAACTGCCGCATACTTTTAGGCGATACATAAACAGAAAGCTTTGACGCACAAACATTTTTAAAGCTGTTGAAATGAAGTGCTAAGAACGGTTAAATCTATTTAGGGGCAACTGTTTCATACAATATAAAATGTCTGAACTTAAAGTGCTCAGCACCCCTAAGGCAACTTTTTCTAACATTCTCGGTTGGTAAAATATAAAAAATTCCGTTACGTCCGTATTTAGACCTTGATTATTTGTTATTATAAAGTTGCCGGTTAAAGTTATCCGGTTACTTTACTAACCGGATTGTTGAATCTCTTATCATAACTCATATTAATCACATAACTAGAAATATGCCCGTAAGGTGACCTATGGTCGAAATATTTCTCGAAATTTTTTTACTACTTGTAATGTATAAGGAATGTAAAGGAATGAAATGGGTTAATTGACTCATAAGCTAATGCGTGGGTTTCATCATGTCAAATTCAAAGACTCTAAAATGACAAAAGACAACAAACTGTAAATTTCAAATGTGTTAATATATTCTATGACTGTCGTAGAATTCGACATAATAAAAATCACACATAATAATGAAAATTTTTTAAGAAGCAAACACCTGAACGTAACGTAAACGCAAACACCTGATGATAGCGGGGGGTAAACAGTTCAACCTGTGCCCGCCCCGTTTTCCACTACGCTGCTGACTAACAGTAGGGTAAGAGATGGAGGCAGCAATCAGAATCTTATATTGTTTATTCGTGGGAAAGCTATGTCGGTGGCCCCCAGTATTAGGGACACCAATCAGTTTCCGAACCCCCCAGTTATGCCCATCATAAGGCCCTACCTTCTAAATTTAATAAATGATTTTATTTCGCATTGCTTCAAAGTGTACATGCACCATGAAATTTGACTGCAATAATGACAGAACTAGGTCATGACTGCAGCCAATTTTCGAAATCCTTCAGTCGTCATAAAATACGCACTACTTCCGGTATATTCCGTACAACTGATAAGAAGTAGGTAGAAGTATAAAAACAATTAACGAAAGCAATATTTGTGACGGTAATTGTTTACATCGAATCCAATTTAAGATCTTTATGTTCGAGTGTATTTTTTAAACGAAAAAATTAAGATTGCCTAAGATTTACTCGAAACAGATTTCTTCTATTTAGAAATATTTATGTATTTCTTTATAAAACATTTTGTGAACCTATTTGATTTTAAGGAGTAAAAAATAACGTGTGACAATCATAATAAAGATAATCAAATAATCAAGTAAAGTAATTTATTACTCGAGACAAGTGAAGTTGTTATTAAGCAGTATTTATAGCAAATAGTTGGATGTGGCATTCACTAATCGGCTAATATTTTTACGTCAAAGCAAATATATACATACATATCTGAGCATTTGGGTATTAACTTAAAACCCAAATCCCGAAAATACTTATCAGTATCATATATTATTTTTATAAATTGAGTAGATTTTATCGCCTAATATAGACATTCTTAATAAAAGCCCATAGAAAATCCGAATCTGTAGAACTTATTATCATAGGCTTTATGTACGTATATAAACAACAAAGTGCAAAATTAGGCGATCGCATTTACGTTTAGGTCACAATCATTATCAATCCGATTGTTATCTTTATATTATTCTTTAATTTTTGGCTTTACTTTTTTGTTTACATATTCGTATAAAAACAATGTCAAAACGAGAGTTGCTGATAAAATTGCATCGTTGTAGGGGATAGGAATGCCTAATAGTAAGAAAACATTCAAAATGCGCCATAAAAGGGATATTAGAGTGATACTTCTTCGGTTCATCAGAAAAAAGCATTAAGTGCAATTAAGTAATTATGATATTTATAGCTTCACTGAGCTTATCATGCTAACATTTATAAATTCGTTACTAGTTCAAGATCCTTTCAAAATAAATTCTTAGTAAGCAAAATTAAAGGCGTGGAAATTTAGGCTATGACTGGGTTAGTTACATATTGTATTTGGTATTGACAACCCCTCTTAAGTTTGATAAAATATATAATGTGAAATATAAGAAATTCACATGACCCCGAACATGTCAAAATCTGATACATTGTGAACAGGGAAGTTCACATAAAATAACGGGGTTTCAAAATAACAATTAAACTTCCAAATAAATCCTATAAAGGATATGCGAAAAGCATTGTAATAGCGGCTCAGACGATTAGAAAATAAATAAAATAAATTCACTGACTTTTGCCGAATAAATTAGGCGTATATACCTCAGGTATGGTAACATTAAACAACCAGAAAATGTGTTGCGTCACAAAATTTCGAAAAATTTTCAGTATGTGTTAGCTGAACTCATCTGAATTTTTTTGGGATTGTTTGAAGGTAACAAACTGAAACGGTTTATGAAAACTTACGGTTGACGATATCTTTTGAGGTAAGTTGCCACCTACTACTTTATTCAACCAAATCGATAAAAAAAATACTGCAATATGGGCATCAAACTAAAAAGGTTTAACAAGGCTTACGGTTAAAACTATCTTTGTGAAGGGTTGCCAACTGTTTAAATTTTATATTTAATTAAAATTTATGAACAAAATAAAATAATATATATGTATATATGGGTGTCAAATTCTCCATCCACCTATTTATATTTTTTATTAAATAAAAAAAAATTACAGTGTCTTATTACCAAACTAAAGAGGTTTAAGAAGACTACAATAAAGAAATATTTTTGAAGAAGGTTTGCCAATTATTTAACATATATTTATTGGATTACTGCAGTATGGATATCAAACTAAAAAGCCTAAAAATATCAAAAATCAATCAAATTAAATGAATTGAAGAAAATATTACATGGAAGAGCTGATATATAAGTATTTTAATGAATGGATGTTGTTTGCTTCCTTATTGTTGTACATGAGAAGTGGTGAATCGTCAACTTTGTTCCATTCCACCGGCAAGTACATTCAGCTGTCAATTAGAAATAGTGGAACAGTAAGTGCCCTTTGTTTCTTAAATGACATTTATGTCGCTATCAGCTGTTATTTTTATTGCTCCAACCGTATTGTAACTTAATCTCCATTCAATTAACAAATATTAGGAAATTTGGAATGCGGTGTGAGTTCTAAATTACTGCCAGTATATATTATTATTCTAAGCTATTTTAAATGAAGCTAAGAAAGCAGTTATTCTATGGCATAAAAATATTGAATTGAGGTACATAAAGATTGGCATGTACATATGTATGTATGTGTACACCCAACTATGCATGCATAGTTCAGAATATTAATGGTAATTGATACAATTTGCAAAATAAATTTAAATGAATGAATGACTGCTGATAAGAAGCCATGACATTTGGCAGCGCGGCGAAAGAATAAATAAAAGTAACTGTAAAAAAAACATTCCAACGAAACAAAAACATAACCAAAAGCTAAAATAAGCTGAGTGGTACTGAAAATAGCGCCACTTAAGTGAGCAAAATAAAAATTAAAGTGAAGAATAAAAACAAAAACCAAAAAAACAACGATAATAACAGAATAGGTAAGTTTGGTCGGGCGGTACGCTACTACACACTAAAGTTAATAAAAAGTATACACGTGTATGCAGACACATGCATACATACATACATGTATTGCATAAATATTCAGTAATTTAGTCAAAAGGAAATATTTGCATAAAATTTAGCATTGTGAATAAACATTTTGCATGAAAATCAAATGCTCTATGTTGTTGTTCTTTTATTTTGCTTTTGTGAATTGTGTGGATTTTTTGTTGCATATTAATGGCGGTGTGGAAAAGTTAATTGTTCGAATTTAAATTGAAAAAATTAGTTGCTAGGAGGAAACTATCAAAAATAGTTAATAATAATATTATTTAAGTAAATATGGAATTATAAGTTATTTATATCTTATTTTCTGGGTTTTTCGTTTTGACTGCGAAAAAATTATTTAGTGGCAGCAATTTCTTTCCTTTTGTTTTAATATATTTTTGTTCTTTTAATACATTTTAATTTTTTTTTAATATGTAATTAATAATGTTTATTTAGTTTAGTTAAAATTGATTTCATTTCTATTATATGTTATTTACTTTATTTTTTTTTTTATCCCACATCATTTGGTTAAGTTATGTTATGTTATGTTAAGTTACGCTATGTTATGTTCTTCCGTGTTATGTAGTTCCTACTTCCTACGTCCTACTTTATATAGTTTCCTAAATTTAGATTACAATTATTTTATTTGTGTAAGTTCCTTCATATTTTTTGCTTCCTTTATTAAATCTTTTATTATTTTTTCACATCGTGCCCCTACCGTAGGGCAACAAAATTAATAGCCTAAAAAAATTATCGGCATTTCGCAGATTTGACAAACATTTTTCGTTATCAATATCTTTATGAAAAAACAACGGTTCAGAACATAGCAATCAACAACAAAATCAAAACAGCTACTTGTATATACATTCAACATAAATAAAAAAGTTGTTATTGTTGACTTCGATGCCACCGTACCAGGTATGTGCCTTAGGAATAACCACAGGTGCGGATTTCCTTATGTAAATTAGCGGGCGCTGAGGATATAGGGTGGGGGATATTAAGTATGGTTTCGGTATAGAGTATTAGAAGAGATATTTTTAGAAACCCATAACCTTTTCAGGGAGAAGAGTATATAATATATTAGATAATAATAGTCTTAGGCGTATTAATAACTCTGAGATATGATTTGATTAAACGTATTATATATACATATGTGCCCTATGGGAACATATTGGCCCTACGTTTTTACACACTTCGAATTTCTATGCCGATATTCCCGGACGCTGTCCAAATGTTAATATATTAAAATTTTTAATTGTAGCGAGTAATTTGAAGATAGCGACTACAAAGTGCTAAATTCAAGCTGGAATCGCCCCTGTATATAAACATAACGCATACAAGCATGAGTTTACGCTATCTACATACATATTAATAGTATTATATATATATATATATATGCGCATATATAGGGAACTTAGAAGCGCAACTGCTGCTGAAAGCAAAGCAAAACCGATCGCAGTCGCTGCCGTCGTTGTTGTTATTTTCATTTTCATTTGCTGTTGCTGACTTTTAGAAGTTCAATCGAGAATTGTCAGCGCTACAAAGCGGAACATCAACTGCTTTTGAGCTCCCATAGGTGTGAAAGGAAGTGTGTTTCAAATAAAGGTGGACTTCTTGAACTACGTGTGCAACCACTAAAGACAGCCTGGGAAAATGCATCGCAGCGAAAGCTTAAACAAACTGATGAAAATCTTCATTTTGGCATTTCTGTGCAATGAAATGCATTCGAGTAAGTAAAAAAAAAGAAAAAGCAACAACAACAAAATAAACCTGCGCATGTTTTTCTAAAAAAAAAAACTGGTGGTTTGTGTTTGCAATGCATTTGTGCACAAGTGGTTTTCTTAAAGTGGTGATCGCAAATTGAAGTGCCAGCTAATGCCAAACGGCATCAGCGGAAGTAAACGCAAAACAGAAACAATAAATAAAATTTGCCAGAGTGAGTGATTGCGCATAGAACAAGGGTTAATAACCGAAATTTTATTATTGTTGTTTTTATTAACTTTTATTGATGAAGTGTAATATTACTGCGGTTATAAGCGTTTTGATCGATTTTTGAGTATTTTTTGCCACACGCCAGAGATTCTCTATGCGGGTTGTGCTTCTTTGGCATAAATCGGTTGTGTATGAAAAATTTCTTAAGTAGAAAATAGTCAGTTTTTAGAAAAGAAATTAATACATTAATATAAAAGAAAGCAAAAGCAAATAAATAATTAAATTAATTTAAATAATAAATACTATTCTTTAAATTCGAAATTTGGTTAAGAATCGACAATATAGATTGGTTTCTTTTTAAGTCCACACTAAATTTGTAACACACTGGTTATCAAATGAGTTTTTAAATACATATACATTGCAATGCATTAATGAATTATTAAAAGTATTCTCTTTTATAAAACAAAAGATGGTTTTATGTCGAATTAAGATATTTAAGATGTATGTAAAATTTCAGTTTGATTCTATTTTACGCATTTCAGTTGAAATGTCTAGAACCTAAATATCTTATTATATAATTATTAAAATTTATTAAAAATTTTGAAAACATTACATAACTTGTGCTAAGGTCGGTTTAAGCCTCTTCCATTTACACTATTAGTACTAGTTAAAAAGTTTCCATTATATGGAGCAAAAACATGGAACAAAAATCTTAAATCATCATCAATCAATATAATAATCATCTCATTTATGTTAATACAAAGTGCATCTCTTCGGTGAAACGAACTAGTGGCGATCTCCTTTAAAACTAGTATGAAAAGTGTGCAGAATTAGTTAGTCCACTGTTTTTCCTGTACAAAGAAATTACAATTTTTTTTATACCGAAGACCTACGGCGTGTTAATTATCAGATTTCGCAATAGAAATAGATCAGTCTCATACTAGTTTAAAATAGAAATGAAAGACCAACCCTTTTAAATGGCAAAATGAAAATTCTTCCAAATTTGGCCCAAGAGTTTTGAATGATCTGTTTCATAATTGAATTAAATCGTTTTAGACAAATAAAACCATTTTCTATTGGATCGATTTTGGCACATATTTCATTCTTTTTGGACTAGTGTACTTTGGTATAAAATTTTGAAGTGTCATCAGTGTGAAGCTTCAATCCCGAGTTCAAATTAGGTATATATTTAATTTTAAATCTTACTTGAATAGGTGCATGTGTGCTTAAATATGTTTATATGTTTTTATACGTTTTAAAAATCATAATTGTGTAAAAAACAAAAACAATAAGGTTAATAGTTTAAATTAGACTGATTGTGTTGTTATTGCCTTCAGTGTGTTTGTATATAAACAAATTTAGTTATAAATAAATTTGCTTTATTAATGTGTGTGCATAAAGATGGTGCTTAATTATTGAAACAAATATTAAGTTAATTTTATCTAATCTTTATACCTATGCTTTTGCCTCTATGGTCGAAAATTTAAAATATAAAATTTTTGTACTGATTGGAGAAGATTAAGGTTTGAGTCAAAGTTTAGATTTTTCTATGAAGACTTCAAAGAGAACAATATCTTTTCGCTTTATGTTTATTAACTTGAAATATTATTTTCACAAACACATAAAAATAAATCTGGAAAAATATAATATTACAACAATCAATAATAATTACTGTTTAAAAATTTGGAAAAGAATAAAAAAAAAATAGATTATCAAAATAATAATAATAATAATAATAATAATAATAATAACTTATTCTAATTCTTTTTTTTTTACCAATGTTGCCGAATGTAATGCTGAATACACATGTTTTTATAAGCTGACATTAAAACAGAAGCAATTTGTTTAGACTCTTTATCGCTTTTTTTAATATTTCGAATGGGGTTTTTAAACTCTGCTTTACAACGCATACAAATTCCTACACATTAATTAGCCCTTTACACAAGGGCTAATTAAATTTCGCGCTCAAAAACATAAATTATTTTCATACTTACTTATATGGTAATTAGTGTAATATTATCTGGTTGCAGTGCAATACAACGCGGTGTGTTACTCACCTAAGAAATATATATGGTGTGACATTTTAGTTTCAAAGTCCAATGAAAAAATTCATTTTTCCATATTTTAATTAAAATGCAGTTGTTTAGTAAAAAAACTTTTTAATAATGCATCTTTTTCTCTTTTAAATACTGTTTTTATTATTGTGCATATGTTTATATTTATATGTATGTATACAGCTTTATCAATAAATATTTATAAAAAACTGAAATACTTATATAAATGCTAAAGAAATCTCATAGTCAATGTAAACTATTCCCATTGACTCTTTGTAGAGATCAAGGAACGTACAAGATACCCTGTAGGAAAATTTCATGTTTTTTTCCCCAAATTTGGCTAAGCAATAAGGGTTTATATTTATAAAGCTGAGTGTGTATGTTCAGCTAATTTTCTAATTGTGAAGCTACCTCTCTTACAGCAATTTTGTGTGTGTTATTGGGTTGCACATTACAAAAGTTTGTATGTCTGATATAGCACATGTTTTTCATTTAATTTGTAAATGATTTATTTGTTTCTTGCTATTTTTTATTGTTATGAAATTTTGAAATAAATGCACCACCACAAACCACCTATAGTGTCTTATCAATATTTCGGTTATCAGATTAAGGTCAGGGTTAGCTGCATGCTTGATCTTACTAGCATGTCGGAAAACATATGAATATTATTTTATAAAACATTCATCAATTTTAAAAGGAATTATTATTTTAATATGTGAATATAATGTAGATTTTATCTTTTGGATCTCTGAATAAACTGCAGTCATATTATTCCGCCATAATCTTTTGCCGTAAATGTCAAAAGCAAATGTCAAATTGCCAGGCGTTCTCTACTGGTATTTGTATTTTGTATTTATATTCTTCATTAAAGTGAGATCAAGATGCCAGCTTATATTCTTTTTCGTATATATGCAGTTATATTAAGCTTATGTAAAACTATTCATACTACTAGCAATTAATTTCTTAAAGTATTTACTAATGCGTGTACCATACTTATAAAAATATCTTTTGGTATCAACAAATGCACTTGTCAAGTTTATTATTAAGCCTAAAAGTTCCGAAATAAATGTTGTAAAAGTTCACAATATCAAAAGCGCTCACTCAATTTATTCATGCTAAAAATAAAATTTAACGAAGTACGTGTACACTAAATATTAGGTATGCCCTTAAATGAGTTATTCAAAAATGCAACACAATATAATTATGTACCATGTCCAATAAAGGTTTTTAAAGACATGTTCTGGTCGTATTTTACATATTACAATTAACCAAAAACTTTGAAGATTTTATTTTTAATGAAAAATATACTTCCATTACTCAATTTGATAATGGTAAAAAATTAAATAATAGTGTAATAGTGTAAAAATAATGTAATAGTAATAGAAATCTATTATTTATTGTAATTATTTTTCATGACATTGTACAGAATGTGCAGATAAAAGTTCTGTTAGGCAATGTTGAGATTCTTTTTAAATTAACAGAGAATAAATTTTAAATTTGTTGAAAGAATTTATTTGCTTCTTATATTTTAAAAATTATTCTTTAGAATCCAAATTAGAAATTTTCGAATATTTAGAAAAAAAAATTTTTTCAATGCGAAAATTTTTGAACACCCCTAATATGTGTAGATCCATAAACATAATCGTAACAATGGGGAAGTTAGCACGCAGATAAGAAACAAAAAACATGTTACTGAGCCACAGTAATACATATATGCATAAATCGTGACCTAGTAACTACTTTAGGCCAACTGTTTACGTAAATCCCCAAAAAATCAGCAAGTTTATCAGTCATTGTTTAAATCCCATGCAATTAAATCGAATGTATTATCATGCTTATCGGTTTCGGAAATTTTCAAATAAATCGCAACGAGTATGTATGTATGTACGTAACGGGCGCGCGCAACTGCCGCAGTCCGAAAAAATAGTGCAAATTCATTTATCGGTGCGCGACACGTGCTGCTTGTTAATAGTTTAACTGCGCTGTCTGCGCTTTAGCGGCGTTTACGTGACTACAGTAACGTTGATATGCTGGTTCATGAGTAAAAAAGTTGAATGTGTGGATGAACTTGTGTTATTAAATTTAATATTAAGCTAGACCAGTTTCTAGTCTTGCGAAAATTTCTAATTTTTTTCACTTTCTCTGCTTCTTCTTCTTTTTGTTTATCTTCGCAACAGGCCTTACCCAGTCCAATGCCGCCGAACACCCCTTTAACACATATCCCAGCAGCATAAATGGCAGCGAGGCAACATTGGAGCATGCATATTATCAAGCTTCCATCCGTTTGGCTATCGATGATTACATGTTCGGCGAGGGACACATTTGCGACGGCGCAGTGATAGCACCATCTGTGGTGCTAACGGTCGCGCATTGTGTGCATAAGTAAGTGCACGCGACGAGCGCATGCCATAGTGGAAATGTAGAACCGCTCTTATCATTCAATTGGTCATAAATTATTTCAATATTTATCCATACACATATATACATGTGTATTTATGTTGTGTTTGTGATATTTCTGCAGCTACCAGACGCAAACGTCACGTCACCCCGCTGAATTGAAAGTGGTCATGGGCACCCTGAATCGTTATCAACGCGACGAACACACGCTTGTCTACGGCGTGACCCATGTACATCGTCCGCGCACTTTCAACGCACACACCTTACGCGATAACATAGCGATCATAATGTTGGAACGTGACATTCCACCCGCACATCCCACCGTGAAACCGATTACTCTCAGCTTGGCGGCCTTAAGCAATGCAAAGACGCAAGAAATATGTGCTGGGGACGCAAAGAAACAGCATAAGTATGTGGTGACCAGCTGGTTCGTTACGAAAGAGGTGTGTATATGGTAAAACTTAACATGGTTTTTACTAAAAGTAGGTAAACCTCAAGCTGTCGAAGTTACTTAGAAGGCAGACGCCTACAAATGATTTAACATTTTAACATTCATCGTTTTCCCAGCTTTTTCTTCATTCTAACTGTATTCGACCTACAATACAAGGACGAAGCTAGTTTTATTTCTAGGGCCTACTTAACTAGAATTTATATAACGATATTGAATATACTCAGTGCTCAAAAATATCGTAATCTAATCACATCCTAATGATGTTTCGATGATTATTTAATAATTTTCAATCGAAAAAATTTTCATGATCACTTTCTTCCAGCACATACCCTATACGCAGCTCATGTCATTGAATGCCACTCTGCTGAATGGTCAGCAATGTGCGGATAAATATGGACAAATCTATGGGCCAGATATGGTGTGTGTAGGTTATTTGGGATTACAGCAGCAGGTGACTCCATGTCAACAAGGCGCCGGCGCACCATTGGTGAAAAATTATCAGCTGCTAGCTCTTACCGCCAAACAAAGCGTCGACTGTAAGACGTGCTCAGAACCAGCGGCTTTCGTCGATGTGAGTCATCATGCCAACTGGATTCTGGAGAAAATCGGCGATGGCACAAATTGCAATAGTTCCATTTGGGGTACCCTGGGCTTCTTAATATTCACAATTTGGACAGCGAGACGTACCAAATACTTCAAGTTTTGGCTTTAAGTCTAAGTTGTGTGTATAATATTTAATTTTGATTGTATATCTTTTTGAATACAATAGTTTTAGTTGAAATGAATTAAGGCTGAACTTCCTCAAGAAATATTTTTTAAATGTATATCTATATTTAGTTGTTGTATAAAAAGATTTCCATAAATGTTGATAAATGGGAGAAGTGTATCTATAGTGGGAACGAAAATAAGTAACCTAAAAACATGTAGTTCTAAGATTATATAATAAAGCTGGATTTATTAGTTAACAAATATTTGCTGCATTTATGATAGTTTTAACAAAGAGTTATTAATTGTTTTGTTGTAAATATGAATAGCAAATAATTATTACCGGATTAATTAAGTATTTTGCTATCAAAATAAATGAGAATTCTAAATGTTAAAAAAAATTGGTTTAAAAAAATATGCATTTCATTTGGTACTTTCTCACATCTTTCTTATCCACAATTTGCATAATTGAATAATTTTAAATAGGTGGCAACCCCTTTCACAATTTTTCTTTAACTGCAAATCTACCAAAATCTCTTTGTTTCATACCAATATTGTAAATTTTCGTTTATATCATAAATTTTATCAAATTAATTTTTTAAATAGGTGGCTCTTTCCAAAATCTTCAAAAATTATTTTCTGCTGTGATCTTTGTTAAACCAGAAATCACATATTGAAAATGTGTTATATGTGTATTTTTTTATTTATTTTTTACTTAAAATGTTCGAACAGGTGGCAACTCCGTAACTCGTTCGTAAAAAAATCATTCAAATCTGCCCTGAAATCACTATTGTGCGGAGAAAAGAAAATTAAACACTGTAGCCATAATATATAGCCTAAAAGTATACATCGAAATATTTACTTCGAGAACACTTAAGAGAGAAGAATGCACCTACATACCTATCTGCATATGCATACGTATATTTTATGATCGTATGAGTTCACCAAATTAATCGTGGATTCTTCGAATAATCTTCTTATTTCAGAAGCAATAAATCTTTTATAACCTAAATCTACTTGAACAAGAATAAATTATCTTTAATAAAAGCTTAAATTGCCATTGAAGTTTGGTTGGAATAACAGATATAGGAAAAAATCTTCGTGTTTCACGAATCTATCATGAAATATATACATATGTATGAATGTGATTTAAAATAGGTTTGTGGTACAATTCGAAATAGTTCTACCTTTAAATTCTCTTTCTTCAGCCTTATATTATGCCAAAATACGCAATTTGGAAAACACTGAAGTTTAAGAATCTTGGCCAGATGTTAATGCTACTAGCTTCATAACGTGGATATATCATCAGTAGTAATCCATCCGTTAACTTCCAGTCCGTTTCTTGTCATCGTGTCATTCGTGTCTTTCTCAAAATAAATATGCGGTCTACTCTAAATTTAGTTTGGCAAACACAAATTCACGACTAACTTCCAAATTTGATTTTCCAACATCAGATTTCACTATTTTTTATATTTTTCTTTATTAAATATACATATGTATATAAGTATTTTACAATTTATTTATTGATTTGGTTATTGACCAAAAGTTCAAACGTCTAATTTTTTCAGAGCGATGACTAATATTATTGTTCTAATGATGCATATTTACATGCGCACAGCATAAAAATATATATTATTCCGTATCACTGGTAATTAAGCGAGAAAAATGCTGCAAAGAATGACACGATTTTCACTTGTTAATGCCAAATTTTTATTGGCTTAAACTTTGCCATATTTTTATTCATAAATACATTACTGCTATATATGTAGGAAAATGTACCCAATAGGAAATCTTTCCAGTGGTGGAGAAAGTACAAAAAGCAGTTTACAGCTTTATTTACAAAAGAATATGGACTCAATACAAGGTGTGCTATAGACTGGCTGAACGGATTTGAAAATTTTTTTATTGTTGCCACTTTGAAAATTTTAAGTAAAAACAGTTTTTTTTTTTGTAATTAATAGGTGTTATTGTAGATTGTAGACAATGTTTGAATGTTGCCACTTGTTTTAAAATTTCAAATAAAGAATTATAAGATAGGGGGTTACTACACCGCGAAGAGCGTAAAGTCTAATAAAATTTATGAAGAGTTACCACGTATTTAAAATTTAATAGATTTTTTGGATATTTTAATTGAATGATTTTACTAGATATTTTAAGCAAGATAAACGAATTATGTATACATTAGGTGTACCAAACAAATTAGCTTACGGTTTAAAATATGCTTGAGTATGGTAACCACCTGTTTGAAAAAATTGATATCTCCATATTTCAATTTTTTAAATAAAACATTTTAAAGTAAAAAGGTATAAGACAGAGAATTACTACAAACACAACTTTATAAATTGCGAGCACATCAATTAGTTAGTAATATAATGGTAGAATTGGGGATAAGGGACTCTCATCAGAACATTTTCTGTTTTTCATGTTATAATAGTTCTTCCTTTAACAGTGAATCGAATTAATGTAGCAAATATTTCCAATTGGGTACCCATGGTATTACATACAAACATACATACATATGTACATGTGATATATACAGAAATCCATACTTATATTTATTTTGGCAGCATGTTATGTGTTAATTACCCATTAACACGACCATAATTATGGTCAACAACAATTATTTTAACAAGGTATATTGGCAGCCAAGCCATATACCAATGCATTTACATACAAATATACAGGCATGTATGTGTGTGTTCTTATAGTAACTACAAAAGTACTTTTGTAAAAATGTGTCTTTGAAGTGATTAAAGTGTGGGAGAGCCTCTCTATGTGTATTGAGTCACGAAAAGCCACTTTATGTGAAAATATAAAAATAATAAATGTAAATATATACATAATGAAATTTTATATATATATGTATGTGTGTAAATGTATGTTTGTAAGCTGCTTTTACGTAATTGACTAAATTTGCATTTATTTTTATGGTTAATAAAATTTGAACAGTGCATTTGGCACCCGACAAAAATAATTGAGATTTTCCACACGCTTTTGTAATTCGAGGTTAAACGCGAATATTATCGATTTTAAAATAGATTTGTTGAAAATTTTAAAATTTTAACATATTTTGATTTCAAAAACCATTTGGCATGGTAATGAAATACTAATTGGACAAATAAATTACTTAGTTGAGTGGAGAACTATCAATTTACGTAGAATATAAAATAATTATTTTAAAGCATCTAAACGAGTCTACGGCTCTTTTTAACAATCTCTGCAAGTTGTAGCAGGTGTTTTCAAAAAGAATAACGGAAATTAAATCAATATAAGCGAATTAATATATCCCATTCGACCAATCCTTTCCGCACTTTACATATATACATACTTATATAAATATATACAAGCGAATATTCAAAACACACTTAAGTTTTTTTTTTGAAAATTTATGTCTATCGATTTGAAATGTGTATTTGTTTTTGGTGTAATGGTACATTAGCGCTATGGGCAGTTCCGTTACGATGCCGAAGAAGTCATAAATCTAATTTATGGCCCCAATTATGTGCACATGTACGAACATCGGGGTTGTTGTTGACGACTCCAAGGGGTCGCATTGCCTGAGTGCCGGTTCTAATGTCCATAATGGCATGTGCCATTGATTTTTGCTCACTGTATCGACGAGTGATGAGGTGAGTTTAGAAACATTTTGTTCAGTTGATGGGTTCAAAATTCAAATATTCAATAAAACATTTGAAGATTTTTCTTCTCTGAAAAATTTAAGATTTCTTATTTGGAAGGTGAATTATTGATGGAAGTTTGTATACAGGCTTAGCGACGGTTTAAAGCTGTCGAAATTGCTTGGCAAACACCATACATTGGTATATTTCCAAAATTGAGAAATGCGATATTTATAAATCTCAGTAGCCTATTTTGTCAATTTAAGTAAAACTGATAATACCAAAAGGAAAACAACCATATAAACAATTTGGAAAACAGTAGCAAGCTTGTCCAAATGTTCAAATGTCCAAATGGGTGAATGCAATAATAAAATGTAAAAATATATATCCATACATATATCACACTGAGAGAATCAGTTTTGAGTGAAATAATAGTTGAGGAATAAAATCTAACATGCTTTGTTGAATAATAGAGACGAATTTCACAGTTCGTGTAATCAAAATAAATACCAAATTTCTAGGATGAAATGATAGTTTTTATAAATTTTTAGTAATTTCATATGGGTTTCAGTACCTTCTACTAAGCAACTCAATATTACCGCTAAGAGCGTCTCTTCTAGCGTCGTTAGAGGTAATTGGTTTCTTCTGGTCGAACATTGCAAGCAATCCATTAACGGTTGAGAACCGTACAGGGAATATCAAGAGAATACCATTCTTAAGAACCGTTACCAAGGCTTTGGAAAACTGAACTGAACTGAAACTAAAATTAAAGAATTTTTAAGTAATATACTGGAAATGATAAATTATTGTTAATTTTTTGGAATTGTTACGAAAATTACTACCATACACTGTGAGCACCCTGTATAATAATATCTATATATCATATAAATATAAATATGAATCGGTGAATATATAAATAATCGGTGAATAATTTTTCAAGTACTTACTTTAATTTTCTATTTCTTATGGCGTTTTGTTGACTGATAAGGTATTTTTCATCTTCCTAAAAAATTATAAAAGTGAGATGTTTTATTAAAAAATTGTTATTATAATATACTAACTTCATTCACATGTATATATAGGTTATACATCATTAATATTGTTGGCATGTATCATTAAGACATCTTATTGAAAACATTTGGGGGGGGGGGGGGGGTCTACTTTGTAAAATTTATGATATGTCATGTCCAGTGATGCCAAAAGACCAATCATAGATCACACACAAATATTTTAAACAAAATAGTTTTATTTTTATAAGGAAAGATGCCACCCACGTAAATGCGAAAAGTATATGCAATGCTATGCTTTGCTATGCTATGCTATGCTATGCTATGTTGTGCAATGCGGTGCAGTGCTCAGGCATGCGATGACAATCAATTTGGCATATACATACTTGTATACATATATATATATATATACACATATACATCCGGCGGATATTTCGTCAGTGACACTCGATTTTTATATACATACTCATATACATATGTAAGTATTTATATATTAGTTTCGGTGTATGTTGCTTTTTTAGGAAATTTTTAGAAATCCACAGCATATATTATACTTTCATTCGCTTTGAAATCAGGCAAACAGGCTTTGAGGCTATAAGAGCTTTGTAGAATATACTCATTTATTTACATATGTACATACATAGTTGTGAATGTAACACATAGAAGTTTGCTGGATCTTCGATACGCACGCTTGGCACATAAATTTTCTGCAACTTCTGCTGCTTGAATGGGCTCAACATACACATAAACCATATTTAAGTATTAATGTCTGTATGTATGTCAAAGTAGATATGTTTCAGTTTGTCTGCTCACAGTTAATCACTTCTGCTTTGAAGTGTAGCAGCGTGGAGATTTATGATTTTTTTCATTGAAATGAATTGCAAACTACTCAGCCGCCTTGGATCACAATGTTTAATCCGGTTTCCTCGTTTTAATAACTACATATATACCAAACATTTCCCGCCAGTACTTCTAATACATATCTACAAACTTCCAAACAAACATACATACATACATGCATATGTATTTATGTAATCGCCAGAGCAAATATGAATTTCACTTGCCAAAAAGCGAGTGTCTTTTTGCTAGTTCGTCGAACCACATTAAATTGTCTGCCAAGCAAATGTTTTATATCTCCGCTTCGGATGCTGTCAATGTAACTCTGTGTTTTCGCCAAATATGTTTTTTATGCTTTTATAAAGTCTTCTTCACACTGCTCGTCAGTTCTATGGACATTTGTGTCTTTCTTTCGATTTTTTATAGATCTCACACACACCTATGTATCTACATATATTCATTATACAAACATACATATACAATTATAATACATTTTGATTGCGATTCCCTGCATACTATGGCATTTCTTGAGTTTACTTTTAAGCTGAAATAATAAGAAATGACATTAGGCATTTAAGCCCCACGTAATTAAGTATGTTTGTATTTTTCGAAAAACTCCAGCATCTCTCTGATCGTACATGCTTGAAGGTCTTTATCAGCACAGCCATATTTTATGTTCATTTCTGACAATTCCAATGCGTCTATATATAGGTCAGACAGGGAAAGACATGTTGCGGTATTTCAAATATTTTTATCACGATATATATTTCAAAGAAATACAAACGACTTTGGTCACTTTTCATGCGCTTATTGGAAAATGGATTTAGAAACTATGCCGAAAATTCGACTTGAAAATATTAGACAATGTGGTGATTTATCGAGCGACTTCACATGACTTATTTATCCAAGATAATCCTGTATTAAAATTTTTTCAAAACCAAATTAGTACCATTTTTTACAAATGTAAACGAAGCTCTTCAAAAATAGGGCACTAGTTTGTAAACGGACATGTAAAAAGGTGAATGGGTTTGGTTAGTTTTACTATATTTCCTCAGTGGATAAACTGGAGTTATCTGTCCCTTTCTCTTTCGGTCAAATGTGCTTTCCGGCAGCTCTAAAAGCTACCTTTGTATAGAACTTTTAAAAGCAGAATGTAGAAAGTAGCTTAGAATGCTATAACAACCAAAGAATGCTTGTGACCAAATTTCTTGGATCTCACCAATTCGTCAAACCAACACAGCTCTAAATATGTTGCCAACAAATATGTTGCTGAGAAACATGTTGCTAGTGAGTGCAGCTGTTCGGCATTTCCTGCGCAATACACACACTCATGCACTCGTACACACGTACGCGTTGGAGGAAAAGCTGGCAGACATTTGTTAAGCTCATAGACGCTGGCAGCATGCCATAAAATGCCGCTGAACACAACGAGAAAACAATTGAACATTTGCCGGCATTCATGACACAACCCAGTGAGCAATTTGTTGTGCTTGACGAGAACGTTTATACAACGTCCATTACATTGCTATGCTTCTTAAAATCTACTCTCTGATGAATGAAGCACTTTAGACCATTGAATTTTGCAAGAGAAGGGCGCCCTTTTATAACAAAATTTTTGTAGAAGTCTGGACTAATTTTTACGTAATTGGGAGAGTGGCATAATAGGGGTTATATGAAAAAAATTTTATAAAATTTTCAAACAAATAATGCAAATCTGTTGTTAAGTAGCTTTATTATTATTATTCTTAAAAACAAATTCATTCACAAAGTTTAGTTTATTAATAAAAGGTTCAAATCGAAACTTATAAAAGACAAAGAAGTACTTTTGCCAAAAGTTCACAGATATAATTATGTCGTTTGAAAATAACTAGCCTAAGAGTTAAAACTTGACTAGACTTTTGAAGCTAAGCCAATCATTACATCACTCCTCATAGATAATTTCAATGTTTGATTACACTGAGAGAAATATTACCACAACTTCTGACGCTGATCTCGAAGTTAAGAAAGATGAAATAAACAGAAACTATCTCAGATTTTGTTGCTATAAAACGTCAGATGACTAATTTTGAAGTAATACCATATCAATTGATGCAAACAGTAGGGTAAATTTGTATGTACGGGTTAACGTAAAAAATAAAATCCAATACCTTAAGGCTAGGTGAGATTTTCATTAGTCTTTTTTATAATCGAACTCAACTGAAAAATCTGAAATGTGTATATATAAAGCAAAGGCATCATATTCGAATTAGTATCAAAAATATTTACTACTTTTTTGGAAAATAAGTGTTGTAAGCTTTTTAATGATGGAATTATTTCTTCATTAATGCTTGTTGGGTATAAATGCGGCGCACAAAGCAGCATAGTAAGCGCCAAAGTTGCACAAGACGCATCAAGTTTGCCGCGACAGCAGATGAGCGCACGCAGCAACAGTTGGAAAATACACACGTCTGTATGTATATATACGCCGCCGCGGCAAAGGAGAGCGCTGCAGTCATGGGTGGCGGGTGCGCGTGCCGCGACGTCGACGTCGACGCTGCGAGGGTTACGGAAGGCAAAGCGCTGCAGCACAGATTCATTCTGAAGTTGTGTCTTGTGGTGCACGGTTGACTTTGTGGAAGCGCCCGCAATCGGTGGCGATAATTCAACGATACTTTCGACATACATACAAACAAGTATATACGTGTATGTCTGTAAGTATAGTTTTTAATTTAACGCGTGAACTGACGATCAATCTGAAGTGCGATGCAATGTGATGCGTGTGTACCAAATATATTGAAATTTATGAGAATAACAAACCAATGCACACATACATACGAACGCGTATTGATGGATGCGCCTATGAAAGTGCAAGCGTTTGTGAAATTTATGATTCCACTTGGCAAATTGAAATTTCGCAGCAACGTTTTGGCCGCAAAGTGACACTGTGTGGGTTGGGGCGCCCAGTAAAATCACCACAAAACTTGGCAAAATTCGAATTTTATTTTATGCCTAATGTAGTAAATGGGTGAAACTCATATGCAGCTATAGCCGCATGTAAATAATATGTATTAGTGTATATATGTACGGAAAAATATTCGTGAAGTGTCTGGTGTGTTTTCGCGTTTGAGGAAACTGCGCGCCGCGCTTCGCGTTCACTTTTCAGTTTTCCCCACTTTTAATGCGGTGTTGTTGCTGCTGTCAACGTTGTTGCTATTGTTTTTCTTTTTTCTTTTTTTTGTGTTTTTCATCTATAATTGCTGTTTTGGCTACGCAATTCTCCACAACATTTACTTTACTTACGAAAAGTAGTTTGTGTGTTGTTGTTGGAGTGATTTCGATTTGGAGGTCTGCGTGCGCTTGTAGCCGCCTCGTTCGTGCCGCGCGGCAGTCAGTGCGCCAAACGGCCCATTCACCCAACCGACTGCGCGGCCTATTCGCCATTTAAGTTTAAAAATAGTTTTCGAAAACTCGCGTCGAATACGCACGAGCCAAGGGGAAAATCTTGTGGAAACTTGTGTACAACGTCGAAGTGGAAGAAGAAGCAGCAACGAAGAACGTGAAACGAGCAAAGCACTTTATGCCTTCAGATTCTTAATTTTTTACTACTTCAAGTTAGTTTCCACAAGTTTTTGTTGTTGTTTTGTGTTGAATTTTGTCAATGCGTACGCGTCTCGGCGTCTTTAAGACGCGCGGCAGTGACGATTTTTCAATATTTGAGCTTTTTTTGTGAATTAATTGTGTACACTTTGCAGGTTTGGAGATTTCCCCCTCAACGCGCTCGCACAACTGTGAAATTTCAAATCAATTTTGAAATAGTATTTTGATAAAACAACAGCCGAAACCGAAATTTAAGTTCGTGTGCAGTGCGTGTGTGTGTATGCGCAATGTTTGTAGTTCACTGAGCGGCATTTTCCGGTGCTGTATTAAAATTGTGCAATATATTTAAAAAAAAAGTTGAATAGTAATAATCGAGGAAAATGAAACTTTGGAAGGCGAAGAAACCGATCAGTTGCGTACCCGGCAAATCGGCGGCGCTGAAAAACGAGGATAAACTGGACGGTGGCAATAACAGTGGTGGCATACCGTTGACGCCAATTGTTTCGGGTGAGTTTCAAATTATTTTGAATGAAAATTCGGACTATATGTTTCCACTTGAAAATTGATCCGTTATTATTATTTTATGCAAACAAAATACTGCGTTCAAGCAAAAATGATACCATCGAGTCAAAGCGAGTGCCTGGTGAAGCTGCTACTCAGTCTGAAAAAAAAACAACCGACTTTATCTTCCGTCTCTTCATAATGGTTTGATTCCAATATGATTGATATCTCGGGTTGGACTTAGATTTCTATAGTAAAAGAACCAAAGGCCAAAAAAAAACCATATTCTCTGGTTCAAATTTTTCCACATTGACGATCATTTAACTGAGATTAATGATGTATATACTAGGTTATATGAAGGAGTTCTGTGATAGCCACTAGCAAAGACTCAAAATTTTATAAATGTTGCAGAAGGGAATACTAATTTTACACAGTGAATGTTTTTTTGTGATTTCACGAAGGCCGTCTGTCCTCGTGCCCACTTGTTTACCGGCGAAAATTGATATTTCGGATAATTAGTAGTAGTGGACGTAGCCACGCCCTTTAAGAAGTTACACAAATTCCAACCCCAACGACTTTTTTCTGTTCTCGGAACTCAAGAAATTGCTCGCTGGAAAGCAACAAAATTTAGCAACAACGAAAAATTAATCGCCGTACCAAAATAATAATATAGTAATATATCATTATAATTAGTATATAATAATATAAAATAAAATATTAAAATGAAATTAAATAAAATATTATATATTATTATTTTTTTTTATTAAATATTAAATATAATATTAATTATATTTGTACCGGTGGCCTAAGAAATATACTATAATAATATGTAGTAATAGTATATATATATACTATACAAAAATGATATCGAAGAATTGAGAGGTCGCTATAATCGATGATGCCCTCATTGTTCCCATTGAATAACAAAATAGAATTTTGGTTTTCTTTACACCCGCCTGGTTGTACTCCTTATACAAATCAAGCAAATCAGTTCATATCTTCCTCTAGCATTCGTATAAATATAAATGTCATCCGTCCCCCCTTTGACATTGTTTCATAAATTCAGTTGGTCCATAAATTCGCCTAATAAGAATTGAGAAATTCTCCTCATGGCAGATAACGTCAAAGTATATATGTCTAAGAAGAGGATAATGGACCATTAAACACTTAATCACCGATACTAATAAAAAATAATAAAAGTTCAAAAACAAATACTGCAGGGGTTTTACGGGTACGGGATACGGGTTCTGTAAAATGTACTCCTTAGGGATCATAAATTACCAGATTAATCACAATTCATATAAAATATTAGGCTCAATTATAATTTCGATTTTCTAGAATAGTTTTGCTTTACTCTTACTCTATATTACACCGGAATACCTTATGAGCTCCTAGGGGAGATTGCTTTAGTAATTATTCACAAATTCTGACTCCGTAGATTATATAATATACGAAATATTACTTTTTACGCTATGTTTTGTTGCTAAATACAAGTCTCCGGGGAAAATACCTTTTTTCTTTTTTTGTACCAGCACATATTTTGAGAAGCATATGTTTGTCGAAATTTATGCAAATACACTTCATGCAGTGATTACAATCTTTAAACCACGAGCAATGATTGTGGAGTAATGAACTAGTGTGGAGACATGAGTTGGTCCATGGTCTATTATATTACAGAGAAGCATTTTTTAGAGTATTCCAATAATCAAACAAAATTCTTTTCTTTTAAAGAAGAATGTCGTAACTCAAAATCCTAAAAGTATTTGTATCATAAAATATCCAAGAAATAATATTTCACATGACAAAGTAATGTTATAAAACAATAATAACAATAAGAATCGATTTTAGTATATTGACGCTGAACAGCGCTGAAACACTAAAATTAAGTGCATCGTTCAAGGGTTAACTTGACTAAGTCATTACTTGAAATAATCACTTTTTGCTTCATTGGCTTCCAAATGTAAAAAGGCACCATATTTTACATGCCGGTCTAATTTTTTTAGCTTGCAATAATTCTTCATTTTTGACGATAAACACTAGCTGCTTCTTTTTACAGTACATTGAACCGCGTCGGGTTGAATCCACGCTTTTCAAAAGCTAAATGTACTCCCTCAAAAAATGTTATTTTGTAATCCAATACTCAAAACAAAATGTACATTGACCCAGTGCCTCTACGTATGAATGTAGTATGTGGTGCACAATTTAAAAACCCTTTGTCAATATACGTTCGTCGATAGATACTCGCTTGTAATCATAAATCACACTTCATCCCAACACATCGCACACCTTTCAACGATCATCGTTTATTTGTTTTGATTTGACTGTTAGTGGCTGAAATTTCACTGACACCCCCAAAAATCGGAGTTTCAAGTGACATGTATACGCCTACGTATGTACGTCTATTATGTGGACACATGTCCATACAAACAAGGTATAGAGATAGGTATACAAACAAGGTATAGAGTATAAGGGGGATGTGTAATTTTAATAAAAACGCATTTATGTTGCACTTCAAAATTAAGTCGCTTCCCTGCATATAAGTATGTGTGTAGGTATGTTTATATTTACATCAATGTGTCAATCCTTGGCTTGTCATTTTGTCATAGTTGTTGTTGTTGCTGTTGTTGCTGTTTTTTCTGAATTCAAACTTGTCGTTATTGAAGTGAATGAGTAAACAAGCGTCATCTGGCCACCGCCATCAGCATTTCTGGTGGCCACTTCCAATAACTGCCATTGCTGCTCATGTGGTGGGTGCTCCGCTGTCAGCGATTTTGTTGCAGTTATGTTCAAACGTATGCATTAAAGCAAATAAGCATTCAGCTGCCGTTGTCACCGGCGTTTTTATACTTTTTTATTGCATGCAATAATACGGCTCAATGATTTTTATCGCATGCGATACTTTTCTTTCATTCAATTGTCATCGCATTTTCCACTGGGGCTTTTGATTTTTTCTTTGTATTGTGGAAGTTCAATAGATCGATCGCTTGCTTTTCATGCGTTTTGGTGCTTTTCGCTTGAGCTGCCTTCATCGCAACATACCAACATACATCTATATTATATATACATTATTATATACATTATTATATATGTATATACAAAAACTGCGTCGTATTTTTATATTCTTTTCTTACTATTTTGTTGGCATTTTGTTGTCAATTATTTTGCTACAAATTGAAACATTTTAAGTCAGCTTGTGTTGATCGCATCGATCGCTTTGCCATCTATGCCATAAAGCTAATATTCGATTTTCCTTAATAACGTGTGCGCTCAGCAAGCTGGCTTGTGGGTCGCTCGTCGCTCGCTTGTTCAACTCACATTTGATGTGGTTGTTGTCAGTAGCTTAATTGCAAATGGTTTGCCGCCTCCGCGTTCGATTTGTATCTGGTATCTGGTATCTGGTAAATGTCGTGGTTTTGCTTTTGCTGTTGTTTGGAATGATCCCATTTGGCTATTTACTTGGGTTATCTGTCATTGTCCGCCCATTTAGTGCTTATGCAACTGAATTTTTATGAAATAATTGTGGGAAATTCTTTAATGGCTTTAAAAACTCATTTTCCGAGAATTTTTTGTTTGGTCATATGCTTTATTTCGATGGCGATTTGGACACATGCATTATGGATAAGAGTATGTGATCTCTATAAATTATGGTAGGTTTTATCTGTAAATTGTAAACTGATATTTAGTGTGTGTGTTGAATTTGTTCTGCAAGTTGAAAAACTTGAAGCACCCTGATTTGTCGGATAACATCAAGACGCACACCATAAAAGAGAAGAGAGGCTCGACAAAGCATCTAGCAGAGATTTAAACGACAATTATACATAACGACATATTTTTTTTTGTCTAAAGATTTCAGTGCGGATCGTAAAATTGTAGAAAACTTGCCCCATAAGAATCTACCTCTAACCTCTGTTAAATCAGATAGTCAAGAAAATTGCACTCGAAAAATCACCGCACCCGAACGAAGATTGTAAGAATTTTATGAAATTTTGAATTAAATATTGACTTTCTTGTATTGAGATAAGAGAAGTCAGGTAAACTTTAATACGGCTTTTAAAATCCCTTATTTACCGTACGAGAATTCGTTCATGTTCCTCGTTCTATCTCTGAAACTTTACTGTTTTGTTAGCTTGATCCATTACCTGCCTCTTTAAAGAAAAGACCGACGACGTTCAGTGGGGACATTGAGTTGACGGATTGATATCGCCGAGGTTACATCGTCCCATATCTAGATGGCTAGATTGTTTGTCAAAATGAAAGATCGTCCCTGTTTGTGTCTGTAATTTCTGTCTACAAAAAGTGTGAACTGTATTAACAGTCTCTCAGTCCTGCCACACTTAGAATGTTAAAAGTTTTTGTGTTTTCAGAAACACAAAGAAAAGGAGAAAGATTTTAGCAGAAATTTCCTACAGTTTTCTTCAGTTTTATGCTTTCCAAGGTGAACTGGTCTACGCTGTGGTTAAATGTTGTCGGACTCGTTTGTTTTTATTACTAGAAAAAATTTATAAAAAAATATGTTTAAAACTTTTAAAAAGGAAGTGCTGGAAGGGAAAGCTTCTGAACAGATTTTTAACGTGCTATAAAATATGCCCTATTATGTAGGGCTGAAAATAAAATTCTTAGAGTTAAATGAAAAGGTATCTGGCCGACCTTAATGAAATCTTCTTTTATCTTTCTTTAGTCTCCTTAATGAAATATTCTGTGAGCTCAGCGGTCTAATTAAGTTAAGAGCAAATGGAGTTGTGGCTTTCGAGAGGAAATTCTCAGTGATAGCTTTCAGGTCCTATTTCAGATACAACATCGATTTATCAGAAATATTAAAGGATATTTCAAAGAATTAGCACACAAATATAAATATTTATGCAATTATATTGATTTCCACTTAATTATTTTCATTCACAATTTAATTAATTAAACGTTCATGCAGTTCCGACACAATTTGCTGAAGATAAATAGAATTCGATTTGCAATTAAAATTCAACTAATTATACTTGTCATTTCATTTTGAGCTAAAATTCTGGCACAGCAGCACATTCATGCAGACTCAAGGCACAGGGGGCACTGGGTACACTGAGGACACTGGGAATGCCACAGTTGTTGGCATAATGCACGCTTGCAACAGTGTGGCACACAGCGGGCCAGGGCTATTGGGGGCTCCTGTTGCCGTTGCTGCCTCTGTGGCCACTGCCACTGTCAACGCGCATTGCAATGCACTTCGCGGGTTCAATGCACAATCGTGTCATCGTCATTTTGATCGTTCGTTGCTCGTGGCGCTGTCGCTGCTGCTGTTGCTGTTGCTGTTGCTGTTGCTTTTGCCGTCGTCGTCACCATCATCGTCTGCATTCGCGTTAATTAACACGTGTCCACAATTCAAATTTATATCAAGGAACACAAAAAAATTACAAAAAATGCAACATAACAAAAAAACAACTCGACATAAAGTCGCTTGGGTGGTTTCTGTGCCGGGAGGTGGCGCAGCGGCTGGCCGAATCGGAGAGAGTGTTTTTATGTCTAGCACCCAAAAAGTTTTTAGTAAGCGTATCTGAAAGTAAACATAAGATTTGTAATATATGTATATCTCATATGTTATATGTATATACATATACATATACTTGCATGAAAAGCTAGTTTCTTTTTTTTTTTCTAATTTAATCGCTCAACTTTGTTGTCGTTGCTTCCGAGCGCAGGGAAGAGGGACGCTCACACTGCAATACAGCGCAAATTAATCCTACAAATTACATGAAAATCCAGCACGGCATTATTTCATTACATATATGTAAATACATACATACATATGCCTATACTTATACTTAAATATATTTCGTGATGCATGCAGCCGCTGATTTCTTGAACCGTTGTCGTTATTTTTAGCGAATGTTGAAATTGTGGAATTCGTCGCCTCATCCACCCTATTCGCAGCGCCACCGGCATCATCACATTCAACAGTATCGTCAGCATTATCATCATAGCTTTTTCTTTCGGGCAAATCATAATCGTGGAATCTTTTGACGTACTCTTCTCATATATCACTGTAAATTTTGAAGTTATTGCACAGAATTTTACTAAGTTGGAAGCCTGTTTTATAGAGTGAAGACCAGTTCGGGACGAGAGAAAGACCATTTTGGAATATTTGAGAGATCAGCAAACACAAGACTTTTCGAATCGATCAGTTGTTAACACGGAAACAATTTCAAAAAGTCTATAAATTTGATTCAAAAGGAGTCCGGACGCAAAATCCGCAGTTTAGAAATTGGTCCAAAGCGATATTCAAGGTGTAGAAGACATTTTCGGAATACCGAAGATTAGAACAAACAATTTATGCATCCTAGATTATGGTCAAACCATAGCAAATGTCAAAAAACTTAAATAGTTCCTAGAGATTTTGGGCGTTGAATTCAAATTGTACTGAATTCGTTTCGATATTGCCTCCAAACTGTGTTCAATAAATGAAAGATATTTTGGGAAGAACAGATATTAGTTCACAAAAATCATAAGCGAACTAAAAATCTTCCAAAAGTCTTTAAGGAATCCGGACATTAATTATAATTGTACTAAACTAATTTTGAAATTGTTCCGTGATAGTTCCCCAGTATCTAACAATGACTCCCTTAGATTGTTTCCACAATCCCATTTTGGAAAATTGCTTGCTGAGTTTTAGAATGCTTTTTTTTCAAAAGCTCATGGTTCCAACTAATATAAGAAGAAGCTAAACTATTTGACGTAGTTGGATAAAAGTATTTACTGCTGAATTGTACTGTCTTGGAAAATTTAAAGTATTTCGATTAAAAAAAAAATTTAAGATACCTTGTTTATTTGAAATGTGTCTTGTTATTCATGATGGTTAAAAGAAAATGTGTCAAATAAAATTTTCTTAGTTAGACATTTACATTTACATTTACATATTTGATCACCCGATTATAGCAGTCTGGACAAAATTTATAAAAATTAATATGGTTTTCGAAAAACTATTTTCGAAGTTTTTATAATTCAATTCTGGTTAGGTGGTTAGATTGTCCACGTAAAACACTAAAATTTCAATAATACCTAATAAAACCATAAATTCTTTGAAAAAAAAGTTTGTCTTATAAAATACCTGTGCGATCGTCTCTGAACGTGTTCAATACGAATTGGTTAGAAAAATATCAACTACCGAATATTACAAAAAAAGTTTTTAAACTAATTTTGTCGTGGTTTTTATAGTTTAAATGTCAGGTTAGGTACTTCTGTGATCACCCTTTATTTTTATGTTTGTTAAGACGATGCAAGAGAATAAAAATTATTTTCGATTCCTTAAGGTCATATTAGCTGCAAAAGTCCCTCCGGTATAGACCAGGTTAAGAAAAAAACTCCGTTTTTTAGGGTACTTAGAATAGGTCTCTGGTTTCAATTTAGTATTTTACAAGTATTTAACAAGGTTAAGCCGACGGAGTTCTTGCCGTAGACATTTTCAAAAGGGACACGAATAACCCATGATGAGTATATGTATATAGTATATATAGTACAAATAGTTTTCCAATAATACCAGAAATATAATTTTAGAATTTCCAATAGATCATGAAAAGCTTTCTACTTCGACATGTAAAAATCTTTTTTCAGATCATTTAAATCGTCAGTACAGGATTCTAAAAATTAATGAAGTCACTAATAGACAGGCAAAGGTATAGGTTACATTGGAGCACTGAACAATAAAACATAAATAAAATTAGAAAGCATCAAAATAGCAATCATTTCACAAGTTTTCCTGCAAGGTCTATGAATGCAACAGTGTGCCCCTCAAATGCACACATGCAACCATTTGCTGCAATGTCACAACGACAGCAATGTTACCCACGCACACACGCACACATAAATATATTTGTACGAAGCAACAACAACCATGGAATGTCATTTCACTGCTGTTGCTTGTTATGACACTTGAGTTGTTGTTGTTATTGCAACTCTTCTATCTGAAGTTGGCTGCCGCAATTGCCGTCGAAGTTCTTGCTGCCGTGTTAATTGTTGTTTCTGTTGTTCAATATGCACATATTTACATACGCATGTGTGTGCGTTTGTGTGTGTGTTAGGGGTGCAAAGTGTTTATTTGATTTTTATTGTTTGCTGCAGTCGCCAGCCGCATGTTGCCAACTCGATTCATCCATTCAAGCAGACACCCTCTTCCCAACAAATGCATTTCAGGCACACACATACGCAGACACACAAACATACAGATATATATATTGTACATGCACAGATCTTAATGCAACTTCAAATCTATAAGTACATCATCGTTGTAGTTATTGCCACTTTTATTGTTTGTTATTGTTGTTGCTTTCACTGTGTCTTGTTGTCGTTGCCGCTGCAAGACAACAACAACAAAAATGATAGCAATTGTTATTGTTCCTTTGTGTCGATGGTTATGATATCAGTCGGAGTTTGTTATTTTATGTTAGTAATGTTGTTGTTTTATATGCATTTTTGCTTTATTTGCACCCAAAGGACTCTTTCTCAGCACGCTACTACAATTTTTATTTGCATTTTTGTGTGTTTGTATGTGCGTGAGTGTTGAGGCTGTAGCTTAAACGCTGCTCATTGTTGTTGTAAAATGCGTTTTCATTTATTTTTATGATGTGTGAAATTGTCGGCGTAGGTTTAAAGTAAATCTTCGAACTCTCTTGTTTATGTTAAAACATATTGTAAAGTGCGGTGTGAGGATAAGAGCATGTCATTAAATACTCATGGATGGAGATGTGTGCATTTGTAGACTCGGTAAAAATTTTTATTACATTTTTTCGTTGACATGTGGGATTTCTCAGAGACTGAAAGCTTAAGTATTCATCTGGAAATTACAATGAGAAAAAAATATGAATTTCGCTATACTCTACGATCGGATGGAGAATGAATTCTTCCTTGAATTTTATTAGCGAACAATTTGATAATTTTCCCTTCACATGTGTTTTCATTCCATTCGGAACGAACCGAATTAATATCTCATCAAAGACTTTCACCGAAAATTTATCATTTAACAAAATCTTTTGGTAAGGTCCTGCTGGTGCTGCTGACGAAGTCTATCCCTAATATAACTTTACTTCCAATTGCTATTAACGCCATCGCAGAAGTTCGAGTGGGGATTTAGCAACATCGAAGCAATCCCGTTTTGAATGACCGTGTTCGCCGGGATCTAGAAATACTCTATTTGAATACATACTTGAGTCGATAGAGCGTCTTCGATTTCTTATCCGCATTGTTCGTTAAATTTTAAATTGTGTCTGTATAAATTCAAGTCGTACAGAGACTAGAGCCTCAAGATCGTTTCCTGCAAACTTTGAGCCATGCTTTCAATGGAATACTTGAGAGATTCATATCAACAGATTGGGTACTTTCCAACCAAACAGGCAATAAAATAGGGATGTCAAATTATCTTTAAATTATTATTTCGAAGCGTACATTTTTATCACATTTTCTTTAATCAAAATTATTAAAATTCTTAGAACAGTTTCTTTAAAAATATTTTGCGAAAAATCTAAATTGTAGAATATTTTTCTTTGCTAAAATAACTCTGTTGAAAACATTGTACAGTTTATATTTGACCTAAAAATCTTCACTTTTAAATCATTCAACCGAATTGAGACGTTTGTAAAATCGAAGTTGCCTCATTTTTTGGATGTAGTTGTAGAAAACCTCAGCAAAATTACATTTCATCATTAGGAGATCACAGTGATTAAGACCCAGCTATCGTACTTATCGAGCGTGACATGTGGAAAATTATTACAAACCAAATTTTAAATAATTTGAAAAGATAAGCAACACAACTCTGGTTAAGTTCAAGGTCACAGTAAGTGCCTTAAGAATTAAAAAATAATAATAATTTCATTATTCGTGAAAAGACTAACCTAAGACTAAGTTATATCGTTATATAGTCTGGGTAAGCATTAATTATTTTATTATTAACAAATATATATGTATGTTAGAAATCAGTTGCATATGTATACTACCTTCAATTCATTAAACACATACGTATCTTCTAGGCAAAAGCATTTAAAAAAGAGTGTTGAGTTTAATTTTACTACTCAACACTCCTAAATTTTTACACGAAGGCCAAGTGAACACGTACTTACGTTCGAAAATGTCTCGATTTAGCACAAAAATCCACTAATGAAGCACATCGAACATGCTGAAATGTCATTTTGTAGGATTTGTGACAATTTACCAGTTTACCAGTTTACCAGTTTGCCCGTGCGCTATTCATTAGACGATTTGACGCTGACGATAACTGCCACATAAATTTTTATTAGACTCCATCGGCAGATACTTCAACGCGAGATTTAACGAATTTTGCAAATGTCTACCCATTGCACTAGGCTAAAAGTGAGGTTAGCTCTGGGATGGCAGCACTGGTTGCCGTCGGTAATGCTCGGCGCAGCCCAAGACGTTGAGTGAGAGAAATCGCTAACAACGGTTAAACCGCGCCTCAACCACAATTTATCTGGCAGCACATCCATTCAATTGCCAGTGGCAGAGCATCGTATGCAAGAGTGCGCTCAATGAAAGGGCAGCCGTCAGCCGGTAGTCGGCATTCGGCAATTGGTTGAGCTGCAATCGGCAGCGTCGCGAGGCCGTGAACGTTCTTTCTCCTAGGAGAACGTCTGCTGCCTCAATCACAAATGCATTACGCGGTGGTTTTTCCTCTTCTTTGTTTTGTTTTGTTTTTGTTTTTTTTTTGGAGGCAGGAGTGCCCCGTCTCCGGCTGCTGCTGCCGAGTGCACTTAGATGAATGCATGCGTTCATGCATACATACTTACTTACTGGCTTGCGCAATGCATTTGATGAATTTATGGTATTCCACGCGTAATTTAGAATTTAATTAAATTCCATCTCCATTACTTTCACGTTTTCTTTATTTTGTTTATATAATTAAAAATGAATCGGCATAGGCCAGTGGTGGGTCAGCTGCGCTAGACTGACAGTTGGAGGTTGGAAGAGATTCTCACGCAACGAAGATGATCTACTACATGTACAGCTGTGTGTATGTGTGTATTTATACTCTTGTACTCATATTACCGGACAATAGGTACTCATTTGTATTTATAAAAAAGAGATTATAAATAAGGGTTACTTCGAAAGGGTTGCAGTTCATAATTAAACAAAGCCATTCACATAATTATATTATAAATTTTATGCTACTTTTGTTCGAACTTTTATTCATGCAACTGCATTTAACCAGAATTAACGTCGTAATAATTGTGATGCTATTAGGGTTGCCATGTGGGAAAGGTCAGCGCTTCAATCGTATCATATTAAATTTTTTTATTTTAACTCATCAGAACTTTAATTTTGATTAATAAATATCTTTTGAAACCGATAATATTCTATCAGGGGCTATTACTTGTAATTATTTCAGCATTATTTGCATTCTCTTACACTTAAGTGGTAAAATAATGTTACCAATGAACCACTTCCACCTAATAGCACTCTCGCAAAACCATCGGATAAAGTTTTACCTCGGGAGAGCGACGAATAATTTTTAGTATTGAATACATTTTGTCCTGACTGACATTCAACATGACCAACTAGACTATGTAGCATCTAAAGAACCCATGCTATTACATAACATATAGACACATGTCTTTAGAATTTGTGGAAATTATGGTGCCCATATTGTCTGTTAAACACTGTAAGGATGACTGATATTAGACCGCCCTTGGGGTGAGGTTTGACGTCGTTGCCGCCACGCTATGACCTCGTATTTCTTTTGTCAGCATTTGTGGTGCTTCTAAGCAACACTTATGTTTGGAATAAGTACGCAAATTCATGCATTGAATATCCATGAGTCGCATAGTGACTAATACCTCAGCAACCTTACTGGATATAGTTCGCAATGTGCTTATTACTCAGACTGTTGGTAGACTATGTACCCTATTTATTGAAATTACATTCGAGTTATCGTCCAGAGATTGGATACATACATGGAGAGCAGCATATTGAGCACACACCAACTTATGGATTCATTGTGTTTGCCGTCCATCTATCAAGGCCATCTAAAAGTTTAGCCATTGCTTTCCTGTCCCTTTCACGTCCCTTTTGGTATTGACTCAATTAAGAAATAATTTGCTTCTTTTTATATGTATTTTATAAAGTTTAACGCAGTCAAAATGCAATTTAAAAATGAAGTAGCCACCAATTGCATTTCCACGTACGAGTAATGTCCATTCATTCATTTATTTCATCAAAAGGAATTTAATTGTTAGACATTATGTGAAAATATGCCAGAGATGCACTTCATTTTAGATTGGTGTAGATTGCAAAGGCTGGGCTTAAGTAATAGCCTAGGTTGCGCACACAACAGCTGAGCGGTGGCGGCGTCTCCAACTGACACTAAACACTGCTGCCACACATGAAACTCACACACGCATCCTCACACAAAGTTTGCACCACATGCAACAGCAGCGCATTACAAGAAAAACCAATTAAATTAATTCAAGTGTGGTTCCGCAAAAATGTCATCATCTGATAAAGGGTAAACACATATCTACACACAAACAGACTTGTGTATCTAAATGCATTTTGCCTTACAGCACACCACTTTTGAAGCAACCGCACCGAACCCATTCATCCAGCATGGCAAAGAATGCGAAATGTTGCGGCGTGCGGTTGAAGAGGCGGCAGAGGAGCGCAAAACGCAATAATGAATTATGAAGGCAAGTCGAAAGTGTTTTGGCGAAAAGCCTAGCCGCCACTCAGCAATCCACGAGAGTACTAAACTGCTGCTCGTGTTACGCGGCACGACAAAAGTTGTAGATGGGGCGCGCGCAATGTTGTAATGCGGGAAAAGAAGAGTGAAGCGACCGAAGTTAAAAATTCGAATGTGAAAAGCGCAAAAACTGGAAGCTACAAGCTGAAAGCGGGCTAAAAAACAGCAGAGGCGCGCCAATTTTTTGCGCAAAAGCGCAGCGGTGGCGGAGGATTGTCCGCTCAAGAACTGCCGCTATCATTGTGTGTGTGTTGGCCGCGTTGCATGTAATACAAGGAGCCATCAGAATTTTACCATATTTCCAAAATACGCTCAATGTGCGCTCGTGGCTCAACTGGCGGCGCACAAAACTCACTGAAGCTCTTTGTGAAAATGATTTATTGCAATTTTAGTTCGAGTTGAATTGCAAGCGAATAGGACAATGCGAGCGCGAAGAAAGAGAGGAGGCACAATGGAATGGAAAGTCCAAAAGAGCTACTGGCGGGCAAGAGAGGGGCGCACACGAAGACGAACAAAAATGTCAGAATTCCTCCAGCGCACTCGCTACGCGGTTGCAGCGGAGCTAATACGCGCGTATCGTACTTACTTTGAAGACAAAAAGGGGCGATAATATATCAAAGTACAAGATAAGTACGTCCCTAAGTATACACATATGTATGTAGGTACAGAGTGCACAGGCAGTGGAAAATGAAAGCAACTAAACCAGGCAGCTAAGTCGAATCTTCGAAAAACGATGACGTCAATGCAACCAAGGCAGCGGGAGTGACGCATTACGAAGTGAAATGGCAGATAAGACGACTTGAAGCAATTATATAGAATATAAAAAGTGTGTACAAAAACAAAAGCAAAAACTTTAATTTGTGAAAAAACCTGAAACTCCACAGAGATGCGTGAGCAAATGGCAAGCAAATGGAAATCAATCCACAAGTCATCCACAAAATGCAATGATGCATTTAATTGCAATGAACTGTGGCATGCCTCGTAACCTTCACGATAAAGCAAAAATATAATTAAAGGCCATTACAAATTCTTCCACAAAAGTGAAGGAATTCAAAACCACTTTGTCACCACCTAATTGCAGCGCACATGCTCTCAAATACACACATACTCATGAGTATATATGTAAATATGTATATAAAGCATGTAGTGGGATTTCGAAATAATGCCGCCTACAAATAATCACGAATGTCATTGATATCGTATTTTACCCCCAGCACCATTTTCTCACAGACTACCGACAAGTGCACGGGCAAGCACACCAATCTATATAATTTGTTGATATGAGAAAAATTACTGTTATACAAACATTGCTATGTGTTGTGTGCATGTGTGTATAGCTCCCTAATTTTTGTATATCCCGGGATTTTGAACATTCTCGCATTCGAATTGACTGATTGCACCCATTTTCTGGAAATTAATATACAAATTGTTGACGAGGCGTGTAGGGTTCAGTGTAAAGAAATGTTGATGACCCCTTTAATTTGTCAAGCAATCATATTAAATATGTTGTTAGCAGCATGTTTCAGAAATTTTTTGCTACTTGTTAGACGTCTGAGGTTTTGATTGGAATATGATAATGATAGAAATATCCACATATAACTCAGTTGAAGCGAAGCTTTGGGAACCATGAAAGGAAATCTAAACAGACATTGGTTTTCATGTGATTACGCCCACTTTTGCAGTAAAATGTGCCGGTAAAGGATCTTTTAGGATGGAATTTCAGTGCAATGATTCTTTTTAGCAGGCGGTCACAGTTGATGAGTGAGTTGAGTGAGTTGAGTGAATCGATGAGTGGCAAATTCAAATAAGCAGCCGAGACAAATTTGAAATTATAGTAAAAGTTTTCCCCATTGCTTTTCATAAAAATCCATCAGCCCTTCGAAGGCGAACTCAATTCTTATTACAGTTGGATGTATGCAAACGAACCGAAGATGAAGAAAACTTTCGGGAATGCCTTGGAATTCTTAAGCTTGTCGAGCTCACCATTGTGCGAGTATAATATAAATTTTAATCAAAATAACCTCAAATTAGAATTAGTCTGTTATTTAGTAGATATAGTGCAACAAATTCTTTATATTACATAAATAACCTAATAAAAAAGTTAAAGAGAATTCATGACTATTTGAATATATTAAGACCCTCCGATTAATTACTAAATTAATTTCTATTAGGAAGTGGATGCCTAAATCGGAAATAAATTTGTTAAAGAAAATTAAATTTCTGAACTTGTTTAAATCTAGAAAAAAACTTCATCCAAGCTAGATAGATTGTAAAAACTTTTTAAATGAATTTAAATAAAGTTACTTCTGCTAGGAAACGCTTCTCTCTTTTCTCTCGTGGTCTGCGGAAATTGAAAACATTTGATTAATACTCTGCAGAAAGGGCTCTAATTTCGCAGCGGTTCTACGGATCTTGTTTGTTGTTTGATACTTTGAGCGCAGTTTCAACAACGTATCTAATCTAACCGTAAATTTGAGAGCCAGCTGCTATTCGAAACACGTTTAGACAACTTAAGTCTAGATATTACTTTATTGAACTACGTTGACAACTTTATACTTACATATATAGTTTGCATAGCTCACCGTTTCTTCTTATGCAATATTAATCATAATGAACCATTAAATCTTTTGACGATTCTTTCTTATGAATAGAAAAGACGCCTCGTCTTATGTTGGCATTACCCATTTTTCTGCTTAATACGTTAGAATATTTGTTTTGTCCTCCACTTGCTCATTGCACTTCTTTGTTCAATTTAGCGCATGTAGAACTGGTTTCACGAGGCTAAGAATTTTTTTTTTTAGGCAATATTATCCGCGAGCGTTTTAATTTGTGCGCTCTAATAACTTTACTTTAAAGAAATAATACAACAAAGACAAGGCATTTCCCGGATTTCCTAATTTCCAAATATTGAAACAGACGACGTCAGATCAAATAGGTATCGCAAATTTCTCCAACAAACATCTGCATATTTTTTATAAGAAATCATGAACACTTGCAGACTATTACTAGATAATTCGTGCTTCCTTTAGTCAATATCGACGAAACAAGTTTGAGCTTACTATTTTCTTCCCATTTGCACACTCAAACCAAGCGAAAACAATTTTTGAGTGACAAGTTTGTTTATTCCCCAACTACATAACTGCTACTTTTCTCAAAACAAAACATGAAAACAGAGTTCCAGCGTATGTGTTAGCTTTATAGCTCCTCAAAAGAACTTGAAAATCTAAACATGTCACGAAGTTGTTAGGACTGCAGAGGGAATTGCAATTTCCACAGTGTTTAAGGCATTTAAGTGCAAATGTGGCTGAAAGCGTCAATCGACTGCAACATTCGTGCGGCATAACTCAGAACAAGCGAAACATGAAAGACCTTCAAAACAGCAGCCACTAGTACTGAGCAATCCAAATGTTTACACATAAGCACGATGAAGAGGTGTGATCCAGGAGACAATGATGAGGATCAGGGCGAAAAGGCATTAGCGCTAATGGAAGGGTAAATTGCATTGCTTGCCACGGCTTGTGGCACATTCTACTGCTTGGAGTGCGAAAATTACATTTTCTTAGCGATTTGCTAGTCGCTTAGACGGTGATCATGCGTGTTTGCGTGTATGTATGTGTGTGTGCGATTTGATTGCCTTTGCCTGCGACAAGTGATCTGTTTAATTACAACAACAAACGTGCAGGAATAGCGAATCTCGTTGATCCTCCTTTGACAAGCCGGTGAACGCACACACACACACATACACATACACACATATAAATATAAATACAAATATACATATAAATATGTATGTATGTATATGCAACTGCATCGGCATGCCTGCCTAATGCGCCCCGTTTATTGTAAAATATTTACGAATTTAAAATTAAATTTCAAATAGAAATTGCCGCTGCGCCTCGTGCAACTGTTGCAGATAAATTAGCGGCAAATGGCATTGCAATTGTAATGAAACGAAGCGAACGATGCGCTGCCGACTGTGGCACAATTGGGTACTGCAAATTGAAAAAGACACGCAATGCACTTTTTGGAGTGCTGATATGAATCGGGATAACTGTACTGGAACTTCGTTTCTGAAACAGCGACTATATTCTGTTCTGTTCTGTTCAATTAGGGTCGCCCCGCGGACGATGGTGGCGAAGTTTCATGAAAAATGTCTAAAGAAGTCCAACAGCGCTTCGAAAAAGTGTTTTTTCTTAACATTCCGGATAACAAAGAACGCTGGAAATTACCCGTTAGTGTGTTTCATTACGTACTATATACACTTTAAGTTAGGTTGAACCGGCAAATAACGGGCCTTAAATAAAGCGAGAAGAGAAGAGAAGGTTTGTCAAATATGGCTAAAGCTTCTTAAATGTTTTTTTACATTAAAAAATAAACATTTTTGAACAAATCTCTGGTATTGCCTAACTGCAGAAACTACAAAATTTTCGTCGATTTATCCCACTTAAGCTAGATCGCCAATTGTTCTCGAACTAAGTAAATATATATACATACATACATACATATATATATATCTCTATGTATATACTCATGACCAATTAATTTGAAAATACCCAATTCTGCTGTTTCGAAACGCAACGACCTTCATTATTCAATAAATTTCATTACGAAAATACAGTAAGCTAAGCGGCTAATATTATTTCTTCTTCCTCGATATGCCGCTTGTGCTCATTAAAAGTAAATAAAATTCAAAAATTAAACAGCCAGACACAAATTAAGAAAAAAAAAACTTAAGAAACCGAATGTTATTATGTACTCGTACTATTTGCATTGCCAAAAAGTAAATGAATACACGTGTATATGTGTACATATTGTTATGGTCATAAAGCAAAATTAATAATCATAAATTTGCGCTAATTGAAAAGCTATTTGCCAGACATTTATATAAGCCGAAAGATCGGCGGCTGTTTATTTTGACGGAAATTGTTGCGGAAAATTTTAGTAAAACTCTACTATATCGAAATACATATATATTTGAATATATATACGTACATACATACATACATGTTTTTTAAGTACATTGATGTATAAATATTTGTACAATGTGCTAATAGTTTACAACATACAACGGTTGCGTACTACCGTTATATGCGCACGTATCGTTGTGCGCACTTATGCCACGCACGCAACAATATGTAAACAAACAACTTTATTCGTTCGATGAAGCATAAAACCAGGCGTCCGGAAGCAGATACCGAAACGCCATAAGATATGTTTGAATGTATGTATGTATATATGTAGTATCGCTACGAACAACAACAACAGACAGTGGATAAATTTCCACTTACCTTTGTGTTTTGCTCATACATATATTCATCTTCTAAAGTGGCTAAAGGTGAGTGGCGAAACCAAAGAGTTGGGGGCGTCGGCTAAGGCAATCGGCATTGAAGCATAGAAAAGCTGGCAGTTAGTTTGTGGCAAGAACGAAAAGGGGCGAAGACTATTTTTGGTGCGGCCAAATTATCGATGGAGAGATGTATTTTTGATGCTGTTTTTTGTAGTTTTTGCTATTGTTTTTGTACCCGTTTTTGTGATAATTGTACTATTAGAAAAGTATTGAATATAAAGGTATATATTTGTTGCTGTGTAAATTTAGTATTTTGTATTTCTATTTTATGTAAACATGTATGTATGTAAGCATATGCAGCAACTAGTGTAGCATGAAAATTATACACACACAAACACACAAACAGAAAACTATACTTATAAGACATCTTCTTTGTACCGGTAAGTACATTCTCGTACATTTTGTTCATTACACAAGTTCTCCTCCTACACAAATGATTTCAGACGGTGGCAGTTACAGCAACAGCAACAGCAACAGTAACAGCAACAACCACTTAATAATTATGTGCGACCACCAAATTGCGTGCGTTGCGCATCATTTGCACATCCGCTCTTTTTCCACACAGAAAAGTGGCAGCACCAAAGCGGCGGAGGTAACGGCAACAAAAGTGCTGGCACTCGAATACATACACACCAACATACATAAGTCTGCATACATGCATGTGTGCATTTGTAATGTGTCCTACACACTTTTGAAATTTTTTTGTTTTGTTGTTGGATTGGCTTCCCCGATTTTCCAGTTAACATTAACCACTTGAGCTGAAACATTTCATTGATTTTCCTAAAACTATAAAACACTCCGAAGAAGATTTAACAAATATCTTTTACTCAAATTGAATTTCTCTAAAGTGCTAAGGTGTTCGAAATTAATGCTAAAGTTCATAAGCACTTGTATCGAAAGCATTTAATACTCAATACGATTTCCGTTCACGTGAAATAGCTTAAGATAACTGTAGTGAGTACTTAAAAAATCGGAAATATATATATAAAAAAAATTAAAAACTAATTTTAAAAGATCGTTTTGAAAGTAGAAATTTCGTTTTGGATATAAATTTTGTAAGTGAACCATTTATTCCACTTTTTATAAGATCTTTCACTTTCATTGGTTCAAAGATTTACAATTGAGGCTAAAAGCCTCACACATAATTCTATAGAAGTCTTCCACCGAAGCGAGCTAAATCGGGATCTCATATGTAATTTTTAAAATAAGCTGTTTACAACCTTAAAAGTACTTTATAGTCACATCCGTACTAATAATCGGTCTTAAAACTTTTAAATAATTGTACTTCCGATACACTACCCAACTCTAGAAGCTGGCTTTTACAACTAAAATAAGTGAAAAAAAGATGGTCATGAAACATGGCTGCTTCCCCTTTCGGAGATCATATTGAGCAATTACGGCCATTTAAAGTTTATCAAATTTATTGTAGAGTAATAAGTAAGAGAGTAATCGAGATCAGAAGCCGCGCCGACTCGGATTTAGAGCCTTACGAGGACTGTCAGCGCAACAACAAATTGAACTTCTGAATTTGGTTTCTCCAATCCATCCCTTCAGAGGTCTATATAGAACAAAGATGGATTACTCCTAAAATGGTTTCATAACCAACATAAGATATAGAATAAAACACAACAGCACGAAATGTAGACTAAATCCATTAATATTCAAATAAGGCATATTCGATATGGCTCCAAGCTGAAAGACTCTCAATTGATCTGTTGATTTATTTCGAGCGACGTTAACTTTTGATGTTACCAAAACGGCGGCATCGTAAGTCACGGTTTAAATAGGCATACGACGAGTGCTCCAATTCTGCAAACACGAGAAACCCGCACCATTGCTCACAGACTTTCTATACAAATAGTCTGTGGTAGCAATTGTTATGCCTTTGCTAACGACTCGCTGTATGCGGTGCTCTGCGCAGCCACTTTGCAAAGGCTTTCAGCGCGACGGCAAAGGCGGCAAACGCCGATCGAGAGCCCCCGATGCGTTCACCCGCAGCGTTGCAATTCGATTTGGCTATCTTTCTGTGAATTATTGCATTGGTCATGCGTTGTGCCGCACATTTTTGTTGTTAACTACATATAACTCCTCCGAAAGCCAATCAAAGTGACTCCTCCAAACGACCGACAATCGGGCGACGAACCGTCAGCCGTTCGCTGCCACCGTTCTGCGTTTCTGCATGCAAATTGGGTGCGCCTTTGATCTCTTAACGCTGCTGGTGACGAATAAATTAAGAAAATATTGCAATTTTCTTGTTATTGTTATGCTGTTGTTGTTGTTGTTTTCTTCTAGGTATGGGCAATCGAGGTCTTTGATATTTTTATGCCGTGTGTTGTATGCCAAATGTCGAATACTTTTGAATATGACTGCGAAGCGTCACAAAGTCAGCAAATGTGTTTTCAATTTAAGCGTTTTGCCGAAAAATGAAACAAAAAACGAATGGAAAAACCAAAAAACTGTTGTTTCCTGGAATGTTCCTGGAATTTCAGAGATGTGGTATGAATTCGTGATATTTTCTTTGTGAACCGCTGCCTTTTTTTTTTTATAGAAAAATGGATTTAAATATTGTAAATACTACTGCCATTACTTACAATTACTTTTTAATTACCTAGCATTGTTCATAACTATATATCTAATTGGAAGAGTTTGTCAGATACCCATTATGGCTTTTTCACACAGCAAAAGCAGAGTTATCAGTCCTCTCTCTTGGTGTACCAATTCTTTAATAGCTCTTTTTGGATCCCAGAACTGTAGTGAACCCCTTTTCCAAATATCGCTAGGCCTTACCCTGATGGTCATGAAGCTTTTAGATGATATCATCTTACTTTTCCCGAAAACCAACAAGTAAAGACTTACGACACCCTTTCTTTTTGATAGTCTTAATTTGGTACAGGGAATTCTTTTAGATTTTTAGATATTTAGATAGGAACTTTAAAGCTATTTGAAATAATTTGCGATTACCCGAAATATGATGGTGTTGTTGCTACCTCAAAACAACATTCTTTCGTGAATTGAGTATAACAAAATTTTCTTTTTGAACCTGCAATAATTTTGCTAAATTGCAAATTTTTAAAATTATAGTTTCATATATGTGTGTATGTATGTTTTGGCGAATATAATCAATGGGGGAAGACATGTAATGGCGAATGCTACCATAATAAAACCGACAGCATTTACGAGCAAACGAGAGAGGCTGTGGTATTCGAGCGTAATGATCACATGGATCACAGTGATCGCTGCAAAATTGCGAATAGGAGGCAGGGTCAGTTGCACAGACGCAGTCATTAACAGCGTCAATGATTGATGAGATTTACGCGAGTACAATAAAAGCAATAACAAGGCCTGATTTTCGCACAATAAAATGCGTTTAACACATTTTACAACAATGCTGACGATCGTAAAATGCACATTGCAAGGAGGAAGTACCAACAAAGAGAAAAAGGAATTGAAGAATATAATAAAAAAGGGAGCATAAAATGAAATGTGAAATGGGACCACCAGGAAGCGCGCAATTTCACTTTTGTTGACTTTTCGCAGGGCAAGTGTGGAGGGAGCAGAGAAAATTGCGTGTTTTCAATTACATTTTTTTTGTTGTAATTTTTGTGTTTAATTTTATTTTTTATATTTGTTGTTATTATTTTTGTGTATTGTTCAACTTGTTTACATTTTTCGTCTTTGTGAGAAGGCAAGTATTTTGAAAACCAAATGTAATACTTTACTCACTTCTTGTTTTTGTTTAAAAAACGGGCGCAAGTTTATTTAATTTTCGGCTTTTGCCATTATTTATCCCTCAATTTCGTACAGAATGTTTACATTAGTGGAATGCAAAAAAAAATATTCAAGAAAGCACGGATAATATTAATTAATTGAAAATTTTTATCTACTTCCAGTGGATCGCGCTATGAGTCCAGCACAGTCGGAAGATTCCGGTCTCGCACCCGATCGTGGCACCACATATGCAACAATAACATTGCCACGTGATAGCGGGCAAAATATGGGCATCACATTTGCAGGTGAGTTTGGGTGTAATAACCTCAAAAAGATGGCGCTCCAGAATCAAAACTTGTAAAATAGAAACAGATATGTGTGTTAATAATAACCTTGTAGGAAACGTGAATTGGTCAAATAAAATGTTAGTTGCGAAACTTCGCGTATTCGTAACAGTTTCGTTTCGTATAATGACTGGATGTCATGAAAAGACTATAGCTTTGTAGATCGACAATCGCTATAAATTAAAATTTTTAAACATTTAAAATATGTTTTATTCGTAATTTCGGTTTTCATATTCTTTGAACGATAAACTGCCTATTCTATTGAAAATATTTCTACATGCAACAAAAATTTCATAATTAATGTTATTCAGTTGACAACCCCGCCAAAAAATATTTTCTACTTAAAGCTTTCTCAAACCTGTTCAGTTTGATAACCACTTTGTAATATTTAAATATTTTATAAATTTGGCTTAAAATTTTCAAACTAGTGGCAACCTTATGGTTTTATTTCGGTTTTAAATCCTCTGCAATACTCCTTTACAGTAATATCAATACAAAATTATTCAAATCGGTTACGTATCTACTGTGCTGGCACTTTGTATACTGAGAACGTGACGGAATTTTGTTGCTTCATATATTTTCGTTGCTATCAATTGATTATAGTAACGCTTGATGCGGAAGTTTAATAATAATATATTTAATTAATTAAGTTAAGAAGTTAAGAAGTTTAATAATAATAAGATGCGGAAAAAATAGTTTGATTTTCTCTGTAGGATATGCTCCCTAAATTAAGTATTTATGAGGGTATGCACTCGTGCTGCTCATTACCCTTTCTCACCACCGTTTAACCCGCAATAATTAGTGCCACATTTTTCTAAATTTATACGATCGAAATGTATTTATTTCGAAATCATGTCCAAATCTCATACTCCTCGCCTTTCCCTTCGACTAGCGGCTGTGAAGGGGTTCTCCATGTATATTTGTGTGTATATGTGTCAAACTCATCATTCGTTCCACGAGCCAACATTGTAGACACATTCTAATTGTTGTGTGTATGTAAGAATGTAAGTATGATTGTGCAATGTGTGCGAGTTTCAATTTTCATTCTGGGAAATTTGACATCACAAATCTCTAAAAGCGTGCGCGTGTCCTCAAAATTCATGACTCGCTTCAATTTATTTGATTGATTGATGGACTGACAACATAATCTGCAAGCAGATTACTTTAATGCCGCCTAAGAGGGGTTGCAAATTATTCTATCAAAATAGTTATACATTTAATTATTAAATATGACAGTTTGTTGATGTCTAATAAAAATTTGTATCGAAATACTTGATTGGGTTTTGACTCGCTGACTGTTGGGGTATGCCTGTATATGTATGTCTGTTTGTTTCAATTTTAAAGAGAGGCATATTTAAATTCCACCTATATGGTCCATGGTTAAGTGTTGGAATGCAACATTGCTTACGAATTTCGATTTACAATATTAAATTATTATTTTTGAAAATTCTTGGAAAAATGTCTTTGTTCCACAATTAGTGAATGGTGAAAGCCCATATGTATGAATTTCCGGTTGCTTTTTTTCAACTGCAGACAATAAACACAATTTCTTACAGAATACTGACGCAAGTTTTCTTTGTACTTCTTGCGAGAAGTCGACGTGCGTATTTATAAAAATATATATATATGCTTGCTTTACGAAATCGATCAGAAAAAAATGGCTGCAAATATTGAAAAATATGTTACATTTTATAAAATGAAATATTTATTTAAAGCACCTCGTCAACAAGATGTCACAGAATTTTGTATTTTTCGTCAAATAAATACAGCTATAGGGTGTTTTTTTAGAGACATAAAATTTTCATTTCAAATAAAGTACAGAAAAAAGAAATTTGGAATTTTGAAGAAAAATTCAGGTGAGCATAGCTGTTTTGTCTTCGTAGAACATTGACTTGACATAATCCCACAAAAAGTTGTCAAAATTAGTCAAATTAGATGGTCAATCCCAAAGTCTCCAAAAGTTCGTAAATAAGGAGGTGCTTTCACGAGTGAGACGCTTGACTTGTATTGCAATCGGAAACCAGCACATTATTTGCCTCTGACGCTCATAATTGACTGAAATCTATATTCCGTCTTTAGTTTTAAAAAAAGTATGTACCAATAAATCCTTCCGAATGCACACCATAACAAACGGTAGAGCACTCTTCCTATATTCTATACTCTTCCACGATTAGTCTCATACTATTCGCTGGTAGGGCTAAGTCAAGTACTTATTTTCGGACTGTAAATCTGCCGGAACTAGGGAATATGAAACGGTATTCGGTTATTTTTCAAAATTCATAGACTCTATTATATTTAATATATATCAATATTGTATCTGGATTACCATTTTTGAACGTCTATCATTACTGCCAAATATACTATAATAGTAGTCATTGATTATACACTATTCTGGTAACTACTAGTTTAAATTTTATATATCAAATCAACAACAAAGTTATTCAGTTGAATACAATACAAGAGAATTTGTGGAGATCTCAAGAAATTGTTTAAACGTTTTCAGTTGTCAGTCAGATTTGTTACTCTCAAAGCTATGGCGAATCAAAGAAAGCTAATGAAAAATTATTCGAAAATTAAAAGTGAAGATTTTTCTATTAACAAAAAGTTGTGTAGCTTTAAAAGAAAATACCGATTTGAAAAAGGAGATACAAAATCAAAAAGATTATCCTACGAAACACTTAATTAAGAATTATTATTTTATACATATACATGCATGTATGCACGAGTATAGGCACATAATATGCTCGTAAGTATGAACTAGATGCTATTCAGAAAAGTCTCGCAAATCTCTTTTAATGAAGCATTCACAAAAAGTATTTAATATTTCTGCAGAAACCGTCGTCATGCCGCTACCCCATACATACATATTCATATAAATTAATTTCATTTAAACTCTTCAGTGATTTATTGTTCGCATAAATTTTTTTAATTCGCCATACTTAAGCGAATGTTAATTGCGAATTGTTGTCTTGCTTCGCAACATGTGTTTTTTATGAAGAGCAAACCAGTTTTTTTTTTTTTTCAGGAAAAGAATTAAAAGAGACAAATCGTCAGTTCTCAGGGATTTATAAGAAGTCTGGTATCATCAATACGCATTTAGAAAAACAGATTTATGGAACATACACGAATATATTCTAAATATATATCCCAAATACAATATTTAATAGATTTGCAAATTATCGTATTTCCCAGGTTTATAACAGTTACGCCTCCATCTAGTATGCTAGAATAGTGATTTTAATAAGTTAATAAAATGCTAAGCAATTTTTCGTTAACCAATCAACAAAGAGCGCGAGGAAAAGCCATCATAGGGAATATCATCATCCATGGACTAAAATTTTAGAAATTTAACCTTATGGGTGAATCTAATAAACAGATTTTATATTTTGTTTAGAGTGATGTGAAATTGGAGTTTTGTAGATAGAGATTCTAGTGCAAAATTTTCCAGAACATGTTAATCATATGCCCGATATACTTCCTCCAAGGTAGCAATTGGAGCAATTGCAAGGAGCAATTGGTATAGTTAAAAAATCGTTAGAATGCAGAAAGAATAGCAAGTGGTTATACTTTAACACTTGAACGAGTTATCCACATAGAAGAGGCAAGAGCTAACTTAGCGAGCAAAAAGTGGCGAATCGAAGACGGCTGTATTTAATTAAAATACAAAATATCTTAATTGACATTTTATATTAATGATGTAACAATATTTTTAATACGCTTTTAATTCAGGTGGAAAATTTATTTATCAATTCTATTTCCAGTATATATATATATACATAAGTATGTACATTGTTATATCCAGTTCTTTATGAGAACTCTTCCGGTGCACATTCGTTTGTTTTTATTATCAATAAAATCATTTTTTTTATCCAACCCAGAATTCTACGATTGATAAAATTCGATGATGTAATTGAATTCTTCAAGCATTAGGATATGCTCGCATTAATTTTTACAATATAATTTAGCCTCTAACAGATTAAGAAATGTCATAAATTAAACTGGGTGCTCAAATAAATCATATCGAAGTGATTTCTAATCTCGTACAGGCGGCGAAGAGCAGAAGCTGAATGCCGAACGCCGAACGCCTAACGACAGACGCCACATGACGACGCTGCAGTTGCCACTGTCATTGCTGCCGTAGAGCAGCGGGCGGTGAGGATTGCGCTGATAATCGCTGGCAATGCCCAGTTGGCATGAATCAACCGGGCGCAGAAGATTCAGCTGGGCGGCGCTGTGAATTTGACTTGGCAGCAATGAAGAGCAAAACAAAAAAATGATTTAAATTTCTTGTTATTTTAGATTTGTTTTTGTCTTCTCGCTATTGACCGCATGTCTCGAGTCTAGACAAACGCAACGCGATGAGACGCGACGTATCCAAGCATGTCAACATTGTTGCTGAAATCACCACATGTTGGATAGCCGCATGAGGAATCTCAGACGTTCGCCGGCAAATTGAAGAAAACATTCAAAAAATGCGAGAAATAAAATATTATAAAAACAAAAACTAACAAAAATGGCGAAAGAAAAATAATAACAGCAAAAAGAAATTAAGAAAATAGATTGTGAGTATTTGCATATGTTTAAAAGGGTGTAATAAGGAAGGCCACAAGACGTTGTGGGGAGATTAATGGAGGCGTACAGTCAAATTTCCTGCTACGCGACAATGACAACTTTGGACTACTTTCATGTGTTGTTGTTATTATTATATTATATTTGGTTTACTATTGCTACGGCGGACATATGTGTGTGTATGTGTGTGCTGGTTGTTTAGCAAGAGCAATTGATATAGCGGGGCAACAGTTGCGGCATTTACATACATACATACTTATATTATATATTATTTAGCTAGCTACAGGATGGATATACACAATTATATACATAAGTATTTGTCTATAGAAAATAAACTGAAACATTAAAAAAATTTGGCTAACGCTGCGGTGATCTGCATTTTGTGAGATATATACCCAAATGAGTGAGGTTAATAATTCCTTTTCTCCCAGAAAAGTATGAAGAGTAGTGAATCGAACAAACAGCATAAAACTGCACAAACACAAATAAACTGGTAGAAATAAAATTAAAATAGAAAAGTAAACGGTTAGATAATTTTAATGAGGTCTTCACGTATTTATTTTGATTTCAACTGGATAACTTTGCTTTGCTTTTCATTGTTGCTTTTACTTTCTGTTTTCTAATTTCTAATTTCTAATTTCTGAGGCACATTTCCGGCCAAAATGGGGAACATTGGGTACTGAAGGGGCTGCTCAAGAAAGAGTGGTGTATGCTTCCTGGTATGAAATATTCGTACATATAAAAATTTTTTTGAAGAGTTCATTTTGGGTACATAATGAAAAAATGGCAAAGCTTAATTCAACAGAAGTACGGACTAGTTTTTGGTCTTATTACCCAGAATGCCGACAAATTCGTATTGTTTAAAAAAAAACACATTTTTTTGGTACAATTTAATTTTGTTATTCAACATTATTGCCATCGAGGTCGGTACAACTATTTGTTGTCGCTAAGTTTCTTTTCAGCGAAGATTCTGTTCAGAATTGAGAATAGGAAAAGACAATGCGGACCAGATCCGGAGAATAAGATGAATGTCGAAGTAATTCAAAGTCAATTCATGTAACTTTATAAATACTTTTTAAACACGATGTAGTGTCTGGATGAAGTAGTATCATAACTTTAACAGCTGATTTTGGGATCTTTCCACTTTTTGGATTCTGTTCATCGCGTGTAGGGCACTCGGATGTATATTTCATCCGTTATTATATTTTGAGGTAAAATTTCGCGTGTATTAAGATACTACTCAAAATTATCAATTCGTGATTGGGCGCACCCGAATCTTGGATGTACAATTACACATGAAACACGTGCTTTTGATGCTTGTAACAGCTTCTTTTGGACGTCCATTGCGTCATTTAGAGCTCAGATAACACACCACTATTTTTGAGTTTAACGTCCTTAATTTATTTTTTTTCGAGCAACTTTTACCTTTGAAAAGGGTTTCAGTGTATCCTCATATGTTTTTTTTTTTTCTTTTGTAAGTATTTTTATAACTATATATATATATATATATATACACATATATATATATATACACGTGTGCATGTGTGTACACTTTTGTGTACGACATTTTGGCAGTTGGCCATTTGGGTGCGTGGTTTCGGTCGCATGAATGACTTGATTTGTGGTAGGAAGAAATGAAAATTTATTTCGCTACGCACAAATATAATCAAATTTCACAGCCACGCAGCGAAAGGTGTCACACGTAATAGACGTACAGCGGTGCTACAGTTATACGACCAAGAAGCGAATACACCAACAAGCACACATACATACACACAAGTATGTGTGTGCATATTTATACTTTAATGCAGCAATAAAGGTGTGCAGCATTTTATGCATCTATTGAACGCTTCATTGCATTCATTAAAAATGGCTAAAATTTTAACAGTAACAACAACAACAACAACACTACAAAAAACAATATACACATATTTTATAGCTAACGGTACATTTTTAGAGCGTGCGAGTTTCTACTCTCAGACTCCTTTTGTGCACTTTTCAGCTTCAAGAGAATTGAAATACACACACTCATGCACTTGTGTGTGTTTGTGTGTGTGCAAGCATACAAAATACAAACAACACTTGTCTGTTAAATAAATAAACAGACGCGGCAGCCTACACACCCACATTTACACTTGTGGACTTATACAAACACACACACATCTCTTAAGTACAATCGGCAACCCACAATTCGCCTCAATCAGTGCATCGGTGCGTTCCTAATGATTCCACCACAAATTACAGCGTTTTTTTACGGCTTCGGCGTCTAATTGGCAATTTTGTTTATTTATTTATTTATTTATAATTTTTTCCCATTTCATTTTTTTCTCATTGCATATGCACAACAACATTTCATTCATCGAAAACGCCTCGACATCAATTGCATTCACACGTGTTCGTGTGTGTGTGTGCGTGTATGTATTTGAGTATAGAACGCAACGACCTATCGTATCCACCTGTTATCGGCGCGCTCAGTCCACTGGGTCACGCTGCGGACTTTCTAGCGCCCGGCGATCGTATTCATCAAATTGACGGCATCTCCACAATTGGGTTAAGCAATCAACACGTCCTGAGCATGCTGTGCGGCGCTTGCGATGGCTCCACAGGTACCGGGAACAATGGCTCCGGTTCGGGTGACGCGGCCAGCGATGCGCGCAATATTCCCGCTGTCGTGGAAATCGAATATTCTCTGCCCGAATATAGTGAGTACAGTATGGTTTAGCTATTAAGCATAGCATTTCGTTATCGTTTCACTTGAATTAACCTCTATATCTAAATATAATGAGAATCACAAGAGTTCTCCACAATGTTGCCAACCATCGGTTGATTGTTGATCTCTGGCCAGCAGTTGTTGGTTTTGCTAATATTTTTGCTAGGATTTGATATGGATAGGAAATTTTTTATATGGATAGGATCGAGGCTTTGTCGAGAGAATCATCTGACCACTGATACTACTCCATTTAGGTTTTATTAAATATCAAAGTAATTTTTAAGAATATTAAAATATACTCGGACAACTATGTGGCAATTAAGAATATCTGTAGCTTCTGAATACTTCTTATTAGAGTCGTCAAGTTCACAGCACCATCACTTTTAAGAATATCTTTTCCAAAGTGGTAGGTCAATGCGAGAATATATAGATTTACAAAAGCTTTCTGGAAAGTGTAAACTAACCAAATCTCAACCTTCTGAACTGGTTTAATTTTCCAACCATTTTGATTTCCAACATTATTTATGATCCTCAAAAAAATTAAGAACTCCATATAAAGAGATATTTCTAAAGTTCCCATAGCATAACCTGATAAAATACACTATTCCATTTTAAGAAGTTACCAAAGAGCAAAGTTCACATCTAGGCAGATCTATATGTATGTATGTATGTATGTCTAATAGGACTTCTGATATGTGTAATTGGTAATCAAAAAGTTTTAATTCCACAAGGGAAGCCAACTATGTTCCGAAAGCTTCGAAATTGGTTAACGCGATAGGCAATATTGTCGGAGTCATAGATTGTCTGTTAGAACATGTTAACATATTAATGAAGTTGCCCTGTCGCGAGTAGGTAAATATGAACTGAATTGATTGTTGCAAGATCGCTTTCAGGCCTATTTTATAGCATATGCAAGGCTCCTAAATTTTCTAAAGAAAATAATATAAAATCTTGTGATTTTCAGTTATTAATATATCCTATATATGTGCTTATATAGAAATATAAAAAATCACGTTTGGTAATTTCATTTTTTCTCTTCTTTCTATTCACTAATGAAATTTTGCGCAATTCTCTAATGATCGCCACCTATACTTTTCGCTGTTCGATCCTCTATACGATCTGTCGTCACTTGTATTTAATCGAATTTCCAATGCATCTGATCAACTGTCGAATCGCATCAATCGTCACCGGAATCACCAACAATGGCGATCGATGTGCCGACATTTGTGAACGGATTTGAATGTAATCTCAACGTAATACCTTGCACCATCCGAACACTTGTTGTTGCCTGGTACTGGCTGCAACACTTTGTTTACATGGATTTCAAAATGAACATATTGCGATTCTTCAACACACTGCAGTCTCCCAGAATAGCTTGTGCGTCATATCGAAATTGGCGCAGATCACTGTGGAACGTGAGAGCGGCTGTTTGGGTCTGACGTTACGCGGCGGCGGCGATTTCCCATTGATCGTCACGCACGTTCGACCGAATGGACCAGTCTACAAGACCGGACGCATCAAACCGGGCGATCGGCTGTTGCGTGTGGATAACGTAAGTTGTTCGTAAAGCAAAAACATACATGCTTAAGATGTATTAATAGTGGCCAATGTTGCGTTTCGCTTCGTTTAATGTCTGTTGGATGTGCGTTTGTGCTCAAAAGCGAATGACAATTTCCACCTGCTTTCATGACAGTTTTTATTTTAGTTTGTTTTATGATTTTCTCTAATGTTTTTTGTAGCTTTCACTGATTGGCAAGACACTGGCAGAGGCACAACAGATCATCAAGTGTGGCGGGCACGTTTCCGGTTATACAAATCTCACAGTCGAATATGATGTGTCCGTGGTGCAGAGTGTTGAGTTCTCAATGGGTCCTCTGTTGATTGAAATCGAACGTCCGATGAATGATAAATTGGGTCTGGTATTGTGTAACTATCCGGCGACTAGTCACATCGATCATACGAAAATCGATGAGGTCAGTGCAGCGGGTGTTTATATAGCGAGCATAATGCCAGCGAGTATTGCGGACAGGTGAGTGATTGCTAGATGGTGGGGAAAATGCTTTACTTACTTTACTTAAATACTTATTTTCGCTATCTCCAAAGTCTCCGAGGTATACTCTATCCTAGATGACGGACGCTGTCTTTAGTGGCAATTCGTCCATAATGAGATCATCAGCACGCTGTTACTATTGCAGTTCGTTTTTAAAAGAGTTCTCTCGACAAAAGATATTAGATATGTAGTAAGGGAAGGGGAACAACACGTCAATATACGGAATAAGAATTATTCATGTAACAATAGCAAGTGTTTTCTTCGTGGAATTCAATATCATTCTCCCATTTCATCTATTCAACTCAACCAGAGTCTTCCAAAGATAAATGCGAGGGATTGAGAGTTCCTGAAGGGCATTAATGAAAAACACAGAGTATATAGAAAACATATATAGGCTTTTTGACAGTTTTGTAATGTTATTGGTGCTTACATCGTCAGGGATATATCTAGAATAGTAGGGGATTAAAGAGAGCTACTAAACTCGAATAATTCGTCGCTCCCACGTCTGGTTAGTTGGCCCTCCGGTCATAGATGGAATCAAGAGAAGTAACGAGTTTCCAAGTACCTATTACTGAAGTGGAGTCTATAAATCTTTATTTTGTAGTATCTTTAAAGAAATACACTTACATGTAGATAGAATAGCTGTCCATTTTGGTAGATTGTAGTGAAAATTAGTATCCTATACTACAAGCATTCTTGTTGTGCTTACCTCGAATAAATAAGAAAAAAAAACTCCTAAGCTTATTTGCATCCAAGACATCAACAGGATACATCCCAATAGATCAACTTTTAAAGGTCAAGGTTTATCTCAATTCAGGTTGAAAGAGTGCAACGAAAGAGAACCAGAGATTGTCGGTACAATAATTTGAGTATTTCCAATATTTCCAATAAATATATAATAGCAAACCGGTTTTTCCCGGCTAAGAAGCAGGTTATATAAAACCTATTTTTTAATCAAATGTATTCAATAGTTTCTCGAAAGAGTATCTGCAGAGATTTTGACGCTGTTTGTAGAGGCATTTATTATAATAATAACTTTCAATACTTTTTTGGTTTCTATTTTATAATCAGCTGCATGGTAAACATGTGCTAACCTCTGTTCTTATGTTAGTCATTCTTTCATATTTCGCTTACTTTGATCAAATAGCTCACTTTCGCCCGCAAATATGCAAATAAAACTCTATTTTTCATTGCAGATGTGGCGCCTTGACTGTGGGTGATCAAGTGCTCTCCATCGACGACACCATCATCGAGAATTCAGCCTACAGTCCGGACGAGGTGATGACAATGTTGGATGCGAACATGGGACGCGGCTACACGCAGATGCAAATTATGCCGGCACACGCCTTAACGCGAAGAGGTATGTACACACATTTCACATATACAGTTAGAGGCAGTGATTGGGCGAAGAAGTGCATGGTTGCGTGTTGTGTCGACGACTCGTGTTTTCTCTCAGCTCCGTTTTGACTTGCTGAGTTGTTGGTTTTATTTTTCTTTCGCCGCCGCTTGTCAGCACAGCGTTGACATCAGAGAGCAGGCGATTTGTTGACATATAATTGTGTTGTTGTTGGAACTACAACTTTTCGCATTCTAGAAATGTAAATTTCGGCGCTGGAGTTATTTCCAAAATTTACAAATGTTACTATTTTCGCAGAGTGTTTCTGAGTAATTACAAGTACAAACTGTTGCAAGTTTTTGATTTATGAGACATTTGCATGTTTTGTGACAAGTAACAATGGTATTGTCATGTTGCTGGCGCGATGTTGTACGTCTGTTGACAATATTTTGCGGTAGCGCACAATGGTTGGCGCCTAACTGAAGGGCGTTTGGACGTGAGTTGTTCTATTTGAATGATAGGGTTACAGGTGCAGATCTGCAAACTAAATCCGTTATGGATGGGAGTTGTATCTGGCGGGATTATATATCGAAGCTGTTCGGTCCCAAAAAGTTGGCAAATGTCCTAAAATTTCTAGTTGCTGAATAAAAAGGCAAGAAATCACCTCCGCTGAGGTCTATTTCTTTAAAAGAAAGAGGGAAATATCATAATCCCAGTTTTTAAGTGACTCTTATTACTCTCTATTTCGTTTGTCGAAGTTGATCAATATGGATCAAGTAGAGTTTGAAATATAATTTTGTTCCCGAGAATGGGAGCTGCTACATACTTTTTCTCAAATAATTATTCTAGCATGAATTTTATTAATATCTATTGAATATATTAATACATAATAATAATAATATTATAATTCCATGTAAATTTCACATTGTTAGTTTTTGAATTAAGTTAATTTTTGCATTGTGCAATAAAATCTTTGAAATTGCATTCTCGAAGGACATTTAAGTATGTGTCGCTTCTCGATTTCCTCTCGATTTGCTCTCGATTTGCTAAGAAAAAACCCGTTTCTGAGAAATTTTAACCTTCGAAACCAAAAATGGTATGTCTATTTCAAATATAGGTCATCGCATCAGTTCGATACTTGATAAATATAAATTTGTGGCATAGTTAAATTAATAGATTGTGATGTCGTGCATATGTTATGACGAAGGATAAAGATCCTCTAGGATCTTGTTTAGGACTGTGGGAATACTTTAGGAATTTTTTAGCTTCTCCCCTGGAATATTCTAACAAAACCTATGCCAGAATAACGCCGATATTACTCATACGCAGTGGATACCAGTCTATAGTATGCCTTATATGGGCTGCAGAACATGTTCCCAGAAGCGAAGACAATTATATTGGTAATAAAAAATAAGTAACAACTTTTCGCAAAGTCACAAATACATACACACATATGCTGGGTATAAAAAATATCAATCATTGCGGTACATCAATTGCGAAGTGTGGTTCCAATAACCCATAATCTCCAAATAACCAGCCAGTATTTAACCAATTGGCGGACGCTATAAAACATAAAATAATATGAAAACGTTAAAGATTAGATAAACACATAAACAGCAATGGCGCCCACATCAAAACGATTTGCGCTTGTTAACCGAAGTGTTGGCGGAGCGACTGTCAACCGCAATTTGACTTATGTCAATATGAATTTGTGACATTTGCTGATCATAAAATATCACGCACACACACAAGCACACATGCACACACATAAAGCCAAAATTGCTTGCGTGAGGAATCGTGAACACAAGGAGACATGCAGTTATGCAGAAGCCCGTGGATTAAGTTCTCAGAGCTGTTGCTTTGTGAAAACTCCATTAAATCGGGGAGACACACTTCGAGTGTGACAAGCGGCACTGTGGCATAAAGTCGTTTGCTATTTTTAAGTTTTTATTTCGAAACACATTTGTTTAGATCAAACGAGGTATGATCTTACTGTTGCTGTTGTTGTTGTTTTTGATTAAGGGACTTTATTAAATTTTATTACGTTTCCGTGTGCTATTTAGAAATCAAAAGCATAAATTTACCGTAATTATTACGTTGATTATCTGTTGTTACTTCGTGGACGTTCGTTTGCTTAATTCGATTTTATTGCGGAAAACTTTTTGTGAAGTTGTTGGTATTTTGTGGTGGGTACTTCGCCCAAGGGAAATACAGTTGGACTGATCATTCTCTATGCGTTTCAAAATGCAGATGCTTCAAAATTGAGAGAGCGAGAGAGAGAGAGAGGGATAGAGAAAGAGACCAGTGATTTTTAGCACTAGTTGTTTTGAGACAGTTTGCCGGCTCTTAAAATTTGTAACTCAAAATCCAAAGGTGAAAAAGTGGTTAGGCGCTGAATTCAGAAATTAAAAGGCGGATCTGCGAATTCGAAATTAGATTGGGATAACAAGCAATCCTTTAGGATTATGTGAATATAAAATTTTACGAATTTCAGTGTTTTCATACTAATTAAATAGAATCATAGAGTAGTTCTAACTTAAATATAAGTGATATTATCTAAGCTTCTGAAGGAGCTTTTCTTATTTTTGTCATGCTAAGCGACCAAATTATAGATTGCTTGAATATCTTATTCTCTTGACATAAGTTTTTCAAAATATTTTAAAATAGATTTTTTCAGAACAGACCGATATCTACGTAAACGTTTTTAAATAAAAGGTTTACGAAATAAAATATTGACAAAAGTAGCATTACCTTTTTAATTTTTTCGGTTAAATATACAAGGTAAACATATTATTTAAATAACATTATCAACCTATATAAATATAAAAGAATTTACGGTTTGTAATGTTATCTCAAACGGTTGCCACCTTTTCAAATTTGCACAATTAAATTTCTAATAAAATAAAATATATGAAATATTATAATTTGGGCATCAAACGAAACAGTTATCGACAGTAAGAAAGATATATATCGGAGACATTTGCGAATAGAGTTGCCACATTTTTCAAAGTTGTAATTTTTGTATCAATCTAATGGAGATTAAAACAGATTACCTTTGAAAATATTTCAAAGAGTTGCAACTTGTTACAATTTTTTAATAAAATAAATTAAAATAATATCCTTAATTTAACTGTAAATCCATTTCCGTTAATAGAAAGTGTCTAAGTCTAATTTCTCCAAATTCTTGAAAGTTGTAATACAAATATGCTTAATGCATATAAGAACATTATAATACCTTACAAAATAAACTTATGATATTCAAAAGACACGATTCGAAGATATTCGAGCAGAATGCAATAAATTTTGTGAAACATAAAAAATTTTTAGGAGACAGATATTGAAAAGCAACTTAAACTTATACAGAGAGGTCGCGTAGAACAAATCGTGTTTTAAAAGTCTCAAGGGGATGCATGGTTGTATATACATGATATATATATGTATGTATATATATATTTATTTATATAGAAGTTTGTGTTTATGTTCATATAGGCGCATATCTAACTCTTTGACTTGTAGGGATTTGATAAAACAACATGAAATCGACATGGATCGTATTTATGTATGTATGATATTTATGTTTAACAACTCAAATAAATTCATTAAACACACACTCTCACACATTATTACATAGAAGAAATTTGTTTTTCCGTTTACATTGAAATATTTATTGGTTAACGAATTTTGTGAACGGACAGCTTTTTCGATCAACCATGTATGTGTGTCCATTGATGGAGCATCAAGTTTGGTTGAAATCTTTTCCAAAGTGAAATGCGTAAAAAGCTAAAAGGCCTGCAAATCTTTAAAGTCCCATAAATGTGAGCGCGTGCGAGTGAGCACTTAATTTCCATTAAACAATATTGATGGGGTCGCTAAAAATAGCGGCGGCAGGGCAAGTTTGTTGGTTGGAAGTGAAGCGAAAAGAACTTTCACTCAACTGCCATAGAACTCACAACTCATCGCGCCCCCTTAATCAAATGCATTCTTTCACACCTACATGCACACACACACACACACACACACATACACATACACGGGCGAGCGCGTCTGTTAACAATATTCAATATTTCACGTTTTATACATTTTCCTCATATTTTCCACACTTTTGCGCTTTTAGGTCACACAACGCTTGGCAGTCCGAAGTATGGTTTCAGCACGCTGGAGTCGCGGAAGTCGCGGCAGCGTCAGCGTTTCGTGCGGAAAAGTTCGCTGCCACTGGATGGTGGTGGCGGTGGAGGCGCTGGTAGCGCCGGCGGTGCTGGAGGCGGAGGCGGAGGCTGTGGTGCGGCTAGCAGTTGCAATGGCGGTGGCAGCACGGGCAGCAACAGTGGCACAGCGAGCAATGCGAGCGCCGGCAGTAGCGCCAGCGGCAGCAGCACCGGTGTTAATAGTAGTGCTTCATCGACTGGCGTTGGCGGCGGAATGGGCGGAGTGGGCGGGGGGGCGGCGGAATGCACACTGCATCATCCCAGCGCCATAGGAATTTGTCGCTCCGAAACGTTTCCTGTGCTGCTGGACTGTAGTCAAGGTTCTGGCATTGTGCTCGGTCTGCCGACCGCTTGCGGACGCGCCGTCACCATTGCGCAAGTGTTACCCGATTCGGTGGCTGATCGCAGCGGCTCGATACAGAAGGGCGATCGCATTGTGGCCATCAATAAAATGTACAATTTGGATGTGCAGACGATGCGACAGTTGTTGGGTGAGAATCGTACGTTGCAGTCGGGAAAGTCACAACAATCAGCGGCCGCTAATTGGTTGGAATTGGAGATCGAAATTGATATGGCCGACTCTGTGGTGCCGTCGAGTGGTGTGTATAATGTTAAATTGTTGCGCTCTGGCAAATCCGGTTTGGGTATTAGCGTAAATGGTTCTAGTCATGGTGGTTTTGTTATCTCCGATGTGAAACCCGGTAGTCCGGCGCATCGCACGGGCTCACTACGTGGCGGCGATATACTCTTGGCAGTGGATAATCATCCTGTCCAGCATTACAATGTCGACTCACTGTTAAAAGAGAGCCAATCGACCATCGATTTCACCACGCTTACCGTAAAGCGTGTAATGTTGCCGGATTTCCTGTTTGATGCTCAACAGAAAATGCCAAATCCCATCTACAGCAATTGCCCGGCCAGTCCGAGTGAGCATGATTTGTACAGCACCGCCGCCTATGTCACATCCAAGTTCAATGATTGCTTGTCTTTGAAGTCGACGACGCCACAATCAGATTTTTATCACAATACCGCTGGAATGGACGATGGTTGCAGTCTGCAGTCGGTGCAAATGCGTCATCATCCACATCCCTGTAATACTTGGAGCGCCAATACGTCTGTGATGGGCCGCTCATTTGCAGCGCAGAATACGCAGAGCTTGACCACTGAGCTGCCGGACAATGAGGACAATAATTATCAAGACTTTACCGGCTATGATTTGGATCGTTATGCAAGGTACTCCGATAGTTTCTTTTCTCACCAAAGACTGGTACTTTTGAACTTTCAATAGACCCCTAGTCAGAAAGCTTGAAGAAAAGCCTTTTGCTTTGACAAATTACCGTGGCGTTCTTTCTACATATAGTGTCGTGTAGTCTAGGTTTGAAATGAAAGGTGAATAGTTACTAACCCGAACAAGAAGCGTATACCGATTCCATTTTCTTCCGTTCTTCTTTCTTCTAAAATACTGTCAACTCAGGTAACTATTTTATTGTTTACCGTCGTTGCGACTTCGAGACTATATGAAGTCTAGGCCTAAGACGAAAAGTAAATGCACTAATAAACCTTCACTGGAATAATAGAACGATCCTGTTTTCTTCCATTTTCACGACTATCAGGTCTACCTAAATAGAGAGGATTCGGATTTACAGCCAGCTAAGATCTGTAACTCCAGCCCCATTACTCCCATGTTATTTATGGGCGTACATCCTGAAACGCTTTAAATGTCGTCGGTGTAAATTATAGGCCAATTCGTTTACTGTTACTCTAACTCTTTAGATGTACCTGCTATGTAACTTCTGGAATTCTGTAAATATCGTCCAGTTCTGTTATAGTTATTAGGCTTTGTGAAATTCAGAAAAGGTTAGCAATTAGACTAGGCTACAATGCCTTTGTGCCACTGAAGTTGGTAGTCCGCGGTGAATTAATTATCAAACAAACTTCACATTACTTATATTATTGTATTTCTAATTATTTGCTCACTTTCTCTTTAATAGCGCCGACTGCAGCGCTTTACTGCCTCCACCGATGGAGAATAAAGTGTACGGCTCAGCGGCCAGCTCGAGCAGTAAAAGCAGCGGCAGCAGTCTTCATCAGATTATCTTCACAGTGCGTTTGGAACCGAAAGGTGGACTACTGGGTATTACGCTCGCTGGCAGTGAGGACATTAGCAAACCCATAACGATCAGTGGAATTGTGGAAGGTGAGTTTTAAGTGGGTTTAAAACACACGAACCTTTACATTAATAATGCAATATTTTTCAGGCGGCATTGCGCACAAGCACGGCCAAATACATGTTGGCGATCAGCTGCTGGCCATCAATGAAGATTCGGTGCAAGGTATACCGCTCTCGCATGCTACAAATATTCTACAAAATCTCGGCGAAACTGTCGACTTGAAGATACTGCGTGCGCATGAGATTTCCAGCATTATGGCTGGTGGTAGTTTAGAGGGTGCCAACATGCCACAACCACAAGCCATTTATGCGAAAGTACAACGGCGTCCACGCAGTCCTTCATCGAATACGGACGCTACTTCGGCGAGTGGCAAAGACGGCGGCAAGCATCGTGTATTCCATGTGACACTGAAGAAGGACAAAGTGTACGATGATTATGGATTTTCTGTGTCGGATGGTTTGTATGAGCGTGGTGTGTTCATCAATCGCATACGTTCGGGCGGGCCGGCGGACTTGAGCGGCGTACTGAAACCGTTCGATAGAATTATGCAAGTGAGTTCCGGGGATAAAATTTTTTTAAAATTTTTTTTTCCCATTTATTTTTATAATTAATGTATTTTACGCCACAGGTGAATGAGATGAAGACGCAGGACTTTGATTGTTGTCTGACAGTGCCTTTGATCGCAGCCGCCGGTGACAAGATCGAGTTAATCATACAGCGCACGGAATGATCGTGGCGTCTGCCAGAGCAGCTGGTCTACAAATATAAATACTGACAATGAGTGTGCCTTTCTTTACTGTATATCTTCAAAGGACGAATTTCAATTTCGTTTCATGTAACTAAATAAAAGGATAATATTTACAAAAACCTGAGAGAAAATGGCGCCGGTAGGGAGTGAAACTCAAGTTCCACTTGAAGAAAAATCGCAGAAACCATACCAAATATAAATATTAATTAAATTAATGATATGTATTTTATAAGTTTTACTTTAAGTGCGAAGTAAAAAAGATTTTGTTTTCGATATTTTTTTTCAAATATACTAAATAAAATTTTTTACAATAGTTAGCAACAGACCACAGTGCCATTGACATACAAACTAAAGCTTTTGATACAAATTTGTTTTTCATATTTATAAAAAGTATCAATTTTCAGCTTTAAAAACGACAAATAAACTGACAATAATGCAACCGCAGTGACATACTTACGTACATATATACATGTATATGTCTATTTGTAAGATATATATACTCAAACTAATACTTACACACATGCATATAACAATGTACCAGTTTGTATGCATTACATAATATATAAGATGTTCGAGTATATATTGTGTTTGGCTTTCATACGATTTTGCAAAGAGTGTATTTTGTAAATTTTCCATTTGTATAGCTTTAAGGTTAATATTATATAACACTATACGTCATTTGAATCCAATAAATGTACACAATGCTACAATTTAATGTTGATTTGTAAAATTAAGAATTAAAAATTCTCAGCACTGGTTTTATATTGTTAATCCCTATAGCAGGCATATCGAATAGGTAGCAACAAAAATAGGAAGCAAATAGGTAGCAACCAGGTTGTATGCTTAATATTATTTAACTTCATTTGGTTTCTAAAATGCGCATATTTTGCGATTGCTGTAAAGTTTTGACTCCTTAAAGAGCATTAGGCAAAAAAAAATTGCGTTTACTGCTTTTGTTCTCGGGATACAAACGGTTCAATGCTCTTCGGATGATGTGGGCGATTACGTACCTTTCTTTGGCCGCCATCTGGAACTCCCATATTCAAATTCATATTCAGGTTCTTTGACCAAATACTTTTAATACCTCTTTCAATCCCTCTTATATGAAAGGAAGAATTTCGCCGCATTGTCATTGGCCTAAAACTCATATCTGTATATGACATGTCTAAATGAAATAATTAGTCGGAAGGCAAACTTTTTTAACAATAAAATCATGGACATTTTTTTAAATCGATAAATTGCCAATAAATTTCTAATTGAGCAATTAGTTAATTATATGAAATTAGGAATTAAACTGAGGTTTAATTATCTTAATGATTTCATATTTGGCTACAAGGAAGGAATGTATGCAAGATAATTCTACAACTAAGTACCATAAACCAAAGCTCTAACGTCCCTTGATGCTTCTTCCACAGTTTAATATGAAGTTTTGTATGTACTTACATCCAATATATTGCAAATTACAATTCCTTAATTAACTGAAGCGCGAATTCAATTAAGACCCCATTCAAAAATGTTCAATGTGTTATTCGTTGCTTCAGTGAAATCTTTATAAAATATATAAAAATGTAGGCAAAAGCTGGAGAAGCTTTGCAATGAACAGTTTGATAACCACTGTAAAAAATTGCTTAGAAATTGCAAATATTGGGTTGTTCGGAAAGTCATTTCGTTTTTTCCCGCCAGAGGACTTAATTACGTTTTTTCGAAACTAACTTCACACTTAAGCCCCATAACCATTATATGTCATGAGAGCTGATATTGCAAGGCTTGTGTGTGAAAAAGTTCTATTAATTCTACCCAGTAGTTTTTGGTTGGTGCCTTTTTAAATATGGAGAGCAATAAGCAGCATTTTCGACATATTTTACTTTTTAACTTCAGAAAAGGTAAAAATGCTGTCCAAGCGAGAAAAAAATTGACGGATGTGTATGGAGAAGGCGTGTTAACAGTACGCCAGTGCCAGAACTGGTTTGCAAAATTTCGATCCGGCAATTTTGATGTCGAAGATGCACCACGGTCTGGAAGGCCGGTCGATGCGATAAAGGCATTAGTTGATGCAAATCGGCGAATCACCACACGAGAGATCGGTGAGAGGTTAAATTTGTCGAATTCAACTGTTTATGGCCATTTGAAAGGCATTATACGAAAACTGTCTTTCATGTTCCCCCAAAAAAACGAAATGACTTTCCGAACAACCCAATAAATACAAAATGTTATGTAGAAATAAATAATAAAGCAGAAAAAGGAAAATTCACCAAATCGTTTAAGAATTGAATATTAAAATGATAATTAATACAAATTAATTACACTTTTTGTGGTTATTGGATCGAACCGCATATTTAGAGAGTAAAAAAAATCTAAATCGAAATGTGGGCCTTCAAAAGCAAAAATGTGGACATAAACTTTCATTTGTTTCTGTATGGGTGGGGAATGGCTTATTTCGCACAAATATTACATATATTACTATATAAGATGCTATAAGGGGTCAAGTGTTAGTTTTTCAAAAAAAAAAATATATATATATATTTCGAAAAATCATGACTTTTCAGGCATTTGGATCGTTCGGCTTAGAAGAATGCTAGCTGAATAAAGCTTTGAGATCCAAAGCGCCTAAAAAGCATAGTGTGCAGTTAAAGCCTCCTATATACTTCCTTGTGCATTCTCATTTCATTTCTCATACGAATACATATTTTATATGAGATTACATAGTTTACATATATAGTACATTACATAGTTGAGATTATTTCCTTTTATTAGTTTGTTGTACACGAAGATAAGAACTTTCAACTTTAAAGACTCTTCTAGCTCATATGTTTATCAAAACGTTGTTGCAGTTCAATTTAGTTATGGGGTGAAGATTTGCAGATACTCTTATGCACTTGTTCTATAGTGCATATTTGTATGCTGGTTGCTATGTACTAAGTACCGAAGGCATCATACCAATTAGCAAAAGTGTGTAAACAAGCTGTTTACATTAATTTCATAAACTGATTAAAGATTCAAAAACAATTATATGGAAATACTTTTTACAATCGCCTCAAATATTGGTATATATGCTTGTATGATTGTATTTATGTATATATGTTTGTTTTGTAGTATTAATCAATGTGGTAAATTAGTATTTTGACACTAAGTAAAATAAAGTATCAAAAATGTTTGCACTTTGGATTTACTCAGTGAGCACTTGACCCGGATTATACATTGTTAAGTATAATTAAATCATACATTGAATAAATAATAACTTCCAGTGTACTCCCATAGAGAAATGCTTCTTATGCACTAGAATACTTTGCGGATGAACGGAGGGGTACAGAATTGGTAGAAATGGTATAAGTTCAGTACAATGAGAGTTAAGAGTGATTAATAGCAATAAAGTGAAGAATAAATATTTGGCGCAGCCACTAAGATTTCTAGGTAAGGGAGCAAGGAAAAAAAAGCAAATATCTACTAATATAAACGGCGACCAGGGAGTATGTTGAGGAGATGTTATATACCTAACTGAAACTCTAGCAGATCAGTTCTGATAGAAGAGAACATATTAATACGGAGATTGTACACTTAGTTTCTAGGTTCATCGTTACTAATAGTATATCAAGTACACACACCAGGAATGTAGGATCTTTCCATGGTAAGGTGCTTCTTCCCAAGTTATAGATACACTCAGTTGAATATAGTGTTATCCAGGAAATAGCAGGGACGGGGAAAACTTTAAGAAAGTGAGGCTTTATGAAGCCTTCCATATGAAGAAACTTGATTTTGGTGTGGAATTTGTAAAAAACCGAGATTATTGAATCTCTCACTAAGTTCTCACACGCCCCAACTTTTGAAACTTTTGAAAACACCGGCGAGCTCTGCAAAAACAACAGCGACTTTTATCAAAGGAGTGGAAAATTTTTGTAAATATGTATCTACATACTCATGCCACAAACAATATATTGCGCATTGGCGGCAAGTAAATAATATTTATTACGATTTTCAAAAATAACACGAAAACAATAACAAGTAAGAAGAAATAGATCAATAAGTAAACAGTTAGGTGGGGCTGAGCACCCCCAAATGAGCTTAATTGCTAAGGCATTAATTATTATTTAATTTGTTCAGCGATTATGCACATACACACATCCTCATGTAATTGTTTTTGTCTCCGCCCAGTCTGAAAGTCCAAGCATCCATGCGGCAGTTGTAGCGCCGAGTTGTTTACCTCCTGATAAGAACAATTGCTGCTGTGGAAATTTGCTACGCCAGCGCAAGAATGTGTGTCGGGCGCATTGATCGAGCGATTGACGTCAATCGATTATAATCCTGTTAAATTATAATGTAAAAACAATATATGTTCTTACATACATATATTATATATCTGTATACATATGCATGGGTTTAAAAGAAAACACAACTACCAAGTATTATAGATCAAGCAAGGTCCTCCTTGTTGGACTTTGTTCTGTTGACTACTTGCCGGAGGCAAACGAGCTGTATAGCGTACGACACAGCTGATAAGACTCAGATGTTAGCGGTGTTTAAAGCTGCAAAATGCGCGCAATGAATACGATTGTAAATTGATTTGTAAGAAATTATGTAGGTATATACCCCTACGAGGGTGCCGCATGGAAATCCGGTGTTGGAGATGACTCTTGTTGAAGAAGATTTTTGCAAAGCTGTGGAAATGGGATTAATTAATTATTAATTAATTTTTTTCTATTGATATAACATGAAATAAACTTATCAGTGGAGCTTCAATACAAATTCTGGAGAAATAAGGGCGAGGTTTCATCGTCTGTTACACGCTCAAACGATAATTCGTAAAGAAATCTCACATTCATGTACAGAAAAATTCCAATGTGGGCTAATTATAGACATTTAAACCTTTTTTTTTTTTAGAGAGAAAACTTTATTTCAGGTTGCATTTTTAAACTAACGACATTTTAAGGGATTCATCATTTTTGATTAAATGTATGTTAACATTCAAAATTCAGATTCTAACTTAAATTTATCAGAATGGTTATCTAAAAACAAGTGGTGTCCAGTGCGTAACACCTGTGACCAATGAACTTCAAAATACATACATAAAAATTTAAGGAGGAGAGTTGTGAAGACTTTAAGACGAATTGCTGGAGAAAACTAAAGCAATAAATGTTTTTAAGAAAAGCTGTAGATGGAAATCTGGTAAAACATAAGCAGAATGCACTAGAAATAAAGAAAATACAGTGGAAATAAGTACACTTTAACTGTCTTAAATGATGACATTTATTGCTATTTTAGTGAGGAGAACTTGAAAGAGAAAAAGACAACAAAGAACAAGTGTTGGTGAAGTCTTGTATCAGCCGAAGAATATGTAGTGGGTGATCCAGAAGTCGTCCTTGGAAAAATTTATAGGAAACCCAACATTAAACGTCAATAATCATTATCGGTATAATACAAGGCTAACAGAAGCTGAGTAAAATTGTCCTACACCATCAGTTCTCTCTGCTCTTCGCACCATTGGAAGGTAAACGTCGGCTGATAGATGCTCTTTTTCGCTCAGAGCTAATATGAAAAGACCTTCAAGGATTTGAGTTCTAATTTTAACTATTCACTAAATGGTGATATGATACATGATTTTTTGTCTCGTAACAAAACAATCACGATTGTATTGTCGTCATATCTTTATATCAGGGGTTAGTTCTAAATTTTGGGTTATTTAAGCGGAGAGAAAAAAACGAAAGTAAAGATGGTCGACAAAAATATTAGTCAGTTTTTACTAGGTTGTAATTGATTGTTGTTGCTTGCTAGATTTGGGAACCAAAATTCAACTGGATCTTACATAAAGTTTTTGGTGCAGAGACAATTTCTTTAAGCTTCAGAAACACACTTTTCTCATGTTTGCTTTATAGAATATGTTGTGTGAGAACCAAGTCTGTAGGTTATCTGTTTTTATTTTGCTGTACGCTGGCGTATTGAGTCCTATTGGTCCATTAAGTCTATTTACGCCGAGTGGTTGATGATAAATCAATATTTTCACTCTGCATCAATGCATACATATATACATATTTAACTCTAATATTAGTTATTGTAAGTATGCATGGTAAACATGGGTCTGCGTAGCTCTTAACTTCAATATACATATATACATGTATGTGTGAAAATACGAAGTAAATTAACAATTATTGATATAATACATCATATGTGTTTATATATACATACACACAGATTTCAATATTTTCCTTTATTCTTTTTCGATTTTTCCATTCGATCTTCTCGAATGTTCCGATATGAACCAAGTAATTACAAAATAAAATGCGCAAATATGTGCCTACAATTTGTAAACACGCGCAGACCATCATATACATATGCATGTATGTAGTGATGTGTATTGGCATCTTTCATCACTTGTGCCATCTGACTTTACGGGCAAGAATCAAGATCAGTTGCAAGCGCAACAATTCTACAAGCTATCATTACAATGGAATGCAACAACAATAGACCGTATGCATTTAAACGCATTATCAACCATAAATCGCGCACCGTCACAGCACCTCATCGCACCGCAGCGCAACTCACCAGCACATCGCAGGCCAATTTAAAGCCGAAGAACTAGCCGAATAAGCGAAGAATAGACAATTACCACGATTTGTTGCTCTTGCTGGCGGCTGGCGGCTGGCGGCTGTTGGCTTATGATCGTTTGCGATCGGCTCGACTTGATTTCGCTGCGGAAGATTAAGCGCGTCACATTGTGCGCATGCATCAATAAAATTGTCGCGACGCAGCTGATTTGAGTCAGTCTAGCGGCGTTTTTCAAACTAAACAGATGAGCTTTGCGGAGCTAAATTTTAAGAGAGAAAACGATCGTCGGCCTTACATACTTACATGCATACAGATAAAAAAGTCTAAGCAAATTGAATTTAAATGTGTAAAGCGAAAGTTGGTAGAAAGTAGAAGACAAAAACCTTAAAAAGAACTTTGCGACAAGAACATTCTGATTGCGGAAAGTGAATTTGCTACGGTAAAATAAAAACAACAAATAGTGAAAATCGATTATTTGCCTCGCAAAATCTCAAAGTGATCATGTCCAATTGAAGTTCTAAGAAATTTTTGAATTCCACGAAAATGTAGACGCTACCTGTTGCGTTGAATATCAATTTACGCGCTATTTTTAGCAAATGATCATTGCTTATGAAGTAAAAAAAAACTGTGAAAATTACAACAATATACATAATAAAACAATAAAAACCTTTAAGGTTGTAAGAAGACATTATAGTTGCCGGGGAGATTAAATAGTCAGTAAGAATTTTTATTGCCGTTGCAATATTTTCTAAACAACAACAACAGAAACGACAACAACAATAAAATGTACCTATCGAATTCCACCGGTGGCCTGATGCTACAGACGATGCTCTATTTGGCCAATCAGACAAGTAGAGCAGCTGTGAATACATTGGTCGATCTGCCGCCAGCACAGAAGAGTGGTAAGTCAATGATCATGCATCATATCACACACAAAAAAGTATGTGTAAATGTGTTTCTGTGGCATGTGGCGCGATTGACATGCGGCGTGTGGCGCCAAAGGCTTTAAGTGCAATGTAGTGACAATTTTTGTTTGTTTGGGCGCAAATTAACAGTTCTTTACTCTTTTCTGCCGTAACGAGATTGCTTTGTAAATTTTCTATATAGGCAACTAGTTATAAACCAGAACGAAACTGGTGTGTAATGATTTTTGTTAACGAATTAGCATAAAATTTGTAGAAATATAGCATTAAAGGCGGTATAAAATTTTTCTTTTTCGGTGAACTAGTTTTTAACTAGCCCGAAACTAGTACCTGTAAAAAATAAGTAGCTTACCAAATATAATTTTTTTTACTACTCGTCGCATAGTCACATTACTACTATTTTAAAATACATTTAGTTAATATATATAGTAGTGCCGTGGAGACATAATTATTTTTATGGTGTTTTTTATTTCCCAGCTTCTGTTAAATGCATTACAAACTATTTCGAAATTATTACCTCGATATTTATAAGTAGTACAAAGTATTCTACAGATACTATATTCAGTTAATTTAGATTATTTAAGAGTTCTAATAATAACTTACTTATAAACAATCTAAAAAAATAAAATAAAAAAGAACAAGACTGCAATTAATTTTCCATTTTTTAAAGTCTTCTTTGGAAATAGTTGAGAATGATGAAAAAAGTAGTATCATGTAACTAGGTCCAAATTGCGCTAGTTGTGTAACCAGTTGAACTTGGAGGTACTAAGCGCCTACATTTTACATCTTCCGTTAACTTACAGACTCCCATATTACATCATACATATTCACACATTTGAAGAAACCGGCCTCGGGCTAAACTCGATTTTAAGAACCAACCAAATTTAAGTCATGTGATTGCATTAGTTAGTTACAAGTTTGGCAATTCGGAAATGACCGATTTCATAAGATGCTTATGGATAGTGGAAAAACTAGTCTAAAAATGTGGTCACTAATGTAATCCACCTGTCTAGTGGCCGGTTATCGATTTGGTGCTTTTTAACTTTTTTGCAAGTTTCTTGTTGCCTACTTCTCGGTCAACCCTCCTTCCGCTGCGGTTGCAAGCATTACTGCACTGCTGGTGATTCTATGTCTGCCTAGCAGCAAGTATTTCGTAATATGTAAACTAGTAAACTAGTAAGCTAGTAAATGGGTAGACACACACACACACACACACACACACTTCCATATGTAAGTACATTAATATGTGGTTTTCGGTTAATTTTCTTTTTTTAATTGGCATCTTTTAAATTTGTGTAATTTTTTTTTTAATATGTTATGAAAGTCTTGCCTTACCAATCGGTTGGACCATTGTTTGTTGGAGTGGGTACTTAAGTTCATACATATGTACATACATACGCGAGGTCGCACTGCTCATTCAGCCGCATAAACTTGACTTTTTTATTTACATACATACAAACATTTATGTACTTAAATTAGCATATTGAATATGAGAGCTGAGCAAGATTTTCACTTTAATGCATCAATTATATAAACTTTTTTTATTCAATGGTAAATTACATTTTGTGATAAAATTTGAGATTTTTGGCTCCAAAAATTTGTTTTTGTAAAACAAAAACAAAAATAATTATTAAGTAAGGTGAATTTCAATTAGCTAATCAAATCACTTAAGTGTTAATGAGTATATATAGGTATATATTTACATATGTACATATGTATTGCAAACAATGTGTGTATTGATCAGAAAATGCTCTACAAACAATATTCGACAGAAACTATTAAAAGCATTTTAATAAAAATTACGATTTTTACAATTACTACAAACTCTCAGTTAATAGAATAAAAATGTAAAATTAATGATTATTCCTAGCACTAAAATAAATATCTGGGAAATATTACACACAATGTTTATTTTTAGTGACAAATGAGATTAGAACATTCAATAATATTGTTGCCAGCCACATACAATATCGACTAAATGCAAATAATAACAAATTAAATAAAAGATTAATTGAAAAAAAAAAAAATGCAAAACTCGAGGAAGTCAAATTGAATCAATTTAATTAAGTTGAATATTAGTTACAGCACATTTCCTCCACAAATCAGCACAGACCTTAGTAGACAGGCATCGAAGTTCAAAGAGTGCAAATTAAGGTGATAAGCAATATCGTCATGAAACACTTTTCTTGTGAACATTCACATATATATATATATAATATGTATACATATTATACTATATATATTATATGTGTATTATATACATATGTCATATAGTAGTTCAAAAGTCCTACACGAGCATCAAAGAGTATAAAACTATTTTAAATAATAACTAAAATCTAATTACTACCAAGTGCTAAGTGCTTTAATCCCCATTATATTTAAATTATATACATACTTACATATATATAAAAATTTCATTACATTCGTACTAATTTTGCGAATCGCGTTTTCGAAACAGAAAGTGAAGAATGAAATATATGCACACACATATATACATATATAGTACATCATAATTTATTTAAAAAAATTTGCACTTTGTTTGACTACGAGCTCGACTCTCTCGTGACTGCTCAATAGAGCAAAGTCTTATATTTATAAATTGCCGCGAAAGTAAGGTTTGGGAAAAGTAGCGATAATAAGTCTCACTTGGCATCATCTTCGAAACAAATTCATTACAAAGTACAATAAAACATTTGACGCAGAGCAAAATTTGCAAAGCCGAGCGTCACAGTATTTTCTTTATAAAAACTTTGATTAAGAAAATGATATTATGCGCAAAGAATTACGCGTGATAGAAATGTAATAACCTAAGTATGTTGTAAACATTGAATTGAAAAGGAGAGGGATAAGTATTATGCAAATTTTAATATACAGCTAATATACTGCTTGATTTGATGCCTATACTATAATTTCTAATTTATTTTATTAACTTGAATTGTACACTTTTTTCACAATTGGCAACCCTTCTGAATATTAATTTGCAATGTAAAGCTTCTAAATACCTTTAATTTAACCTTTCTTTTTATTGTATTATTCCTTTGACTCATGACTATTTCTTCTTAATCTGTTTTAAATATATGGCAACCCGTTTCTAAAATAGTTCTGTTAGAAGTATTTTCTAAAGCTGTTTTGTTTTAGTGTTGTTGTGTTTAGTGTTTGTTGTTTAGGTGTTAAAAAATTTTAAAAGGTTGGCATTACTTCTCAAAAAATTTTTCGACATTGAGATTTCTAATAGTTCAAAGTCCATGTTGAAACATTTCAGTTATTTCATTAATTTAATTTAGTTTAAAAAAATTCGGACATTTTTCAACCCTTTTCCAAATATTTTAAAAACGCCATGAAATTTTTTTTTCGATTTTATTGAGTTTAAATATTTAAAATGTGGCAACCTTCTTCTGAGCCCAGCTAAATAAAATCTACAGTTACAGAAAACTGCTCTTTCTAACTATACTCATACCCCGGTCACACAAGACCTGCTCTAAGCACCCCTTCATTTATCGGATTACATCATACACAAATGAAAAATTACTGAAAAGCTTGGCAGATATTGCTTGATCGAAGGTCGAAGTGCCACTTTTAACTGAGACAATATGTTAAAGGAGCTTAGCCTTTGGACTTAAGCTAAACCAAATATTAGAGTTTCTAGCGAAAATCTGGTCATATTCTCTGATTATATTTTGCCATTATTTGAAGTTTCCGATTCTAAACTATTGAATGAGATAAAAAGGCGCGAATCTCAAATAATTTGGTCTGAAGAATTCGAATTTTCTCCGTTAACATTTGTTGACTTAAATCATTTTGACATAATACTGTAGTAAAATGATTCCTGGTTTATGGGTCTATTTTTACTGTTTTCCAGCCAAGCGTATTAAATCCTTTTTTTTCCAATTTGAAATTTTTTCTGAATAAAAGTCTCTATGCGTCCATACTAGTCCATATTCACGTTATTGTAAGTATTTCTATGTCTAAGACATATTCTCACAGTTTTAACTCTGACTATAATTTTTACCGTATGCTAAATTCACTACTTTCACTTACCTTACAGACGGCAACGAGGTGAGATGTTATGGTGTTTATGGTTGCTTTCCATTGAATGGGCCTTGGACAACTGAGACGCGTCAGATCAATGTGCATCCACAGAAACCCTCACAAATAGAACCACATTACACGCTCTACACGAAGCGGAGCATGGACAACCCAAAATTCATAGATCTCAACGATCCAGAAGCCGTGACACATATGGGCATAAATCCAGCGGGCAAAATTTTTCTTGTCTCTCACGGGTACTTGGAAAATGGCAATATCGATTGGGTAAGTGACAAGACACAAGTGAATAATTTTCAGTTTTTTACTTACATTCGACAAACTCCTTTACAGATGAAGGAGCTGGCCAAAGCATTGCTGCACAGCGAGGCCGAGGACAATGTGGCGGTAATACTCATCGATTGGGGTGGCGGCTCGAATCCACCTTACGTGCAGGCGGCCGCTAACATACGACTGGTTGGAGCCATCACTGCACATGTCATACACATGCTCTACGTAAGTCTCACTTTACACCGGATTGAAGTTTCCCATTAATTTCTGTATTTTCTCATCTCTCAGGAGGAGCTACAACTATCCGACCTCCACAACGTGCACATCATCGGCCATTCGCTGGGCTCACACTTGGCTGGCCATGCCGGGTATCACTTGCAGCAAGACTTCGGCTTGAAGCTGGGACGCATCACTGGACTGGATCCGGCGGCGCCACTCTTCTCCGAAACTGCGCCCATAGTGCGTTTGGACCGCTCCGACGCTGAGTTTGTTGATGCCATACACACAGATGCTAATCCGTTCATGAAAGGCGGTCTGGGGATTTATCAGCGTGTCGGCCACGTCGATTTCTATCCCAATGGTGGCTCTGATAATCCCGGCTGTGATGTACGGTTGCAGGACTACATGAAGAATCGTAAGAGTTCCGTTTTCACGAGCATGCAAGAGTTTTTCAGCTGCAATCACATACGCAGTTATCAATACTTCACGGAGAGCGTGGAGAACAAGTGTCCGTTTATGGGTATCACCTGTGAATCGTACGAAGCCTTCAAGGAGGGGCTCTGCTCGCGTTGCGATGAAAATGGACTGCTTTGTATGCGTATGGGCCTACACAGCTATACGGACTACAAAGAGCTGCAAGCGGTGGGCGAGTTACGCGCCAATGACAAGCCGCCGGTGTTGTATCTGACGACAGCCGACAAGAAGCCCTTCTGCCGTAAGTTCTCCTTATATGAATTTCTTTAACCAAACCACTAACTAATCTCTTTCTGTTGCTTACCGCAGGCATTCACTACAAAATCACAGTGCGCGTGTCCGGACACGATGAGAGCAACATGCATGGCGGCGAAATTGGCACGATCTCTGTGCGTCTGCATTCGAACACGCGCAGTAAGAAGCTCACAGATCACATACGATTCTCCGAGAAGCCCATGTACTTCGAGCCAGGCTTCGAGTACAGCGCTTTGGTGCCAGGCAAAGATGTGCACGACCCTGCGTCGTATGCATCCGTTTATTGGGAGTATCAGACGAACTTTTTGAATCCGCTCACGTGGCGCATTCTCTCAGCGCCGCGCATTTATCTCGATTATATTATAATTGAGTCGCTGGAGCACCCTGATATGGAGTTGAAGCTGTGTCCGCTTAACGAGGGCGCTGTGATATCCGGCACGGAAAATATACTTCAGGAGAAGTACTGCAAGTGATGAATTCCATAAAACAAACAATTTTTGTAAATATTATCACGAGAAAAGCGAATTTATAACTCATTAGCTGCATTTCACGCACAAATTCACGAAAATTCAACAAAATGAGACGTACAAGCTAAAGAAGACGCGTACAATGCCAGTCGTTTCCGCGGCAAATATTAATTGCAACGGAAGTGTCAAAAATTGGTGCTGCGTCTGTTGCGTCAAGAAAACAACAACGTTTATGTACACTCCCAACAGATGGCGCTAGTGCATGGATTTATCACGGTTACGAACCTTGGTGCGTGAGGAGAACAGTATTCATACTGTTCTCTGTTGAAGAGATCACTTTATTTGGCAGCTGCAGAACAGTTCTCAAACTGTTCTCCACTGAGTGGACCGTTTCATTTAGCTACTACACAAACCCAACGTCACATTTCTCGTTGTAGAGATTGTAAACTAATCTCATTTTAGAGAAGACACTCAACTGTATCTTTTCTTATTCAATTAGGAATAGTTGCACACAATTTGAGTACGGTTTCTTCGTTCTCAGCTACAATACCTGTAGGAATATCACACATACTCATTTGTAAATACAAACATATCTTCATACACATATAGCTATATTGAAAATTCATGTGTACATTACATTGCCTTATAACAGTATAACTAGAACCACTACTATATACATATTTATTGAATAATTTATGTGAACTTATTTTGTACCTAATTTATTTACATATTTATGTATTACGATAATATATAAAATTGCTAATAAAATACTTAAGATTTACGAATTTATGCTACTTAAAACGGACTCTTTTGTTTATGAGAAAGTTTGGGCAGCTTGGTATAACAACTTGTTGTAAAGAAGGATCCGATGTTATTGCTGTCACTTACAAAAAATATTAAAAACACCAGAATATCTATGGAATAAAAATGAAGAGGTTAAAAACGCTTTTAGTTGGAACATTTTTGGAATTATGGAAAGCAGTTTTGCCGTCTGGTTACTTATTACACAATGGGTAACAAGCTGTAGAGGGTTAGGAATGCTTACATGTGGAACTATTTTATTTGGTAATATCATATGCTGAAAATATGAATTTCAATTGAATTTTTAAAAATGAATTATTACAGTATTGAATCAAAAATCAATCTTAACAGGACTATAAAATATTTTTGCTAGAGATATTTTTGAGAAAGGTTGCCACTAATTTAAAATATAAAATTTGAACTAACTGAAAGGTATTTAAGAAATTTTCGATGTGCATAGAAATATTTTCAATATGATTAGCAGTTGTGTACAAGAGTCGTCACCAACCAATCTTAAGAACGTTTGTCTAAGAAAAAGTATAATTTCCTTACGTATATTATAAGATAGTTTTGATACTCTCTTTCGACTATACCTTGCAGTCAATTAGTCAGTCGATTAGTCAATTCGAGGGTCCCGAAAGATCAAGCCTAATATAATGCAGTAACTTAAATGAAATAAGCCAACAATATTCATGCAATTCAACGCCAAAACTGCAAAAAATCGACATTAAGAAGGTTTCCACAAAAAATCATTAGTCGTTCGATGATTGCTTGAACCTGTACCTAGACTCTGCAGTGATATAATCAATATACCACAGATTTGAAAAGTTCTCTTATGTATTTATATTATAATTGTTAGTCTATATTGATGATAAATGAAGCTCTTGAGATAGCACTTACCAGATAATATCATGAGAATGCAGTGATTATGTTTCAGAAAAGATCATCACACTATTGTGTAACCCTTGAGAGGAAGGTACGAACACATTCTTTGATGTAACTAGGAAATGTCGCATTCGAAATATTTGCATTTTATCCGTAAACGACTCGGTATATGACAGGAGGTTCTTTACATTGAATAAAGACGCAAACAATTAGGGAGATCCTCAAACCTCAAAGTATAAAGAAATATTTTGGAATTGTTTTGGACTGAGAATAAAAAACAGTGACTCGATAAATATAGTGATTCATGCATTCGAGTCAACAGTATGCTTTCAGCAAATAATGTGCTGCTCTCACTAAGGACTTCTCTTGAAAATTCAACAAAAGTACGGAGGTGTTAGACTCGTTTTAGACTCGTCCCTTTTTAATAATGTGTAACGGTAATTCGATTTTGAAAAATACTTTGCATTATCTAAACACATCCAAGTGTCACTTGTCCACATTCGCTTGGCATCTCAGCAATTCTTAATTGACAACAGGTTCGAATTCAGCTACGACTAGGGCGCTATTCATCCGCCGCGCGCCATCAAACACACCACTTCCCATATGAAAGCTATGCGTTTTCCTTATTTTTCCTTTAATTATTCGACAGAGAGGCAACAAAACAGCTGAACGCCGTTGACAGGCAAATAAATAAAAATACAAGATATGACTTTGTAATGGAGACACAACAAGAGGCAATATAAAATAAAGTTGTACATGCGTCCATGCGTATGTATGTGTGTGGTTGTGTGGTTGTGTGATTGCGAGTGCCGTTACATTGCAGAAGAAGCAGCGTGGATGCAACGTGAGACGCAGAAGAATTGAAATTAAATACAGAAGCTCCCAGGGGCAAACAGCCGCTACTCCCTACACAGCATTGCTTGAGGGGTACTATGACCTATGTATGTATATGTTCTTGGATGTATGTGTGTTAAAAGTTATAATAAAAGCAAACGTATCTGCGCCAACCACTTTGGGCATTTTGGTGCCGAATATACTTTTGATGTGTTGGCAACTAATTGAAGACATTCAACTGCCACATACACACACACACACAAACACACACATATGAATATGAGTTTCTCGCCACTTTTCCTCCAAATGCATTTTGCGATTGTTTCTCGTTTCACAACAAAAAAAAAAAAAAAAACAACAACAACTTTTAATGGCTCCGAAATTGATATCCATAAATTAGACAGCAACGATGCTGCGACAATTTTCCCAAGCGGGCAAGCGGGCAAGCGGACAAGCGGAGAGCGGAGTGCGGAGGGCGGAGTGTGGATAGGGCTGCCGGGTGCCGGGTGCCGGGTTGTCGTAATTGAGCAGACAATTGGGTGGGGACAGCTGAAGCATGCCGACAGCCTGCAGAATGCAGTGGAATTCCGAGCTGACTGCTGGGCGGCCGAGTGTTGACAGCGCAACGTCATGTGTCAATGCGGCTCATTTCAATGTGTGTAGGTGTGTGTGTGTGTATGCATCCACATATATATGTGTGGTAGCAAACAAAAGGCGGTTTCTATTTGCGTGAATTAAGAATGCATTTTGTAATTAATGCCGACATTTTGGGTGGCCCTCTCAAGTGCAGCCCCATATACACATACATACATACATACATTCACACATACATTTATAGATTTGTACATTTGTACATATGTATAAATAAACACAAATTTATTTTAGTTTCACTAGCAATACGTAAAAATTAAAAAAGTATCTTTTTTTTTATTTAATTCTTCTATTTATACTTAAATAATGTTTTTCTCCAAATCTCTATTCAGTTTTCTCAATGAATTTTATCTTCGAATTTCATAAAATTCCTATTTCCTCGCAAATTAATCTTCAGCCGCATTAAAATCGAATACATAAGCCACCTAAGCCCATTTAGTCTGCTTATAAACATTTGATTACTATCGCCTTACCCCCTTTATATGTCTTATGCCTTGACTCTTTTATAACTCCAGAGTGTTCAGGAGCGTATTTGGACGACGCGGGCGCCTTGCAACGTCGAAAACGTAAAAGAATTACGTAAATCGCCATCACTTTGCTTTTTATGCCAACGGAAATACGAAAATTATAAGACCAAAAGATAATAAGTACTGGTAAGGTTTATCTTCGAATGAGTAGGAGTCTATATATGGCGCTAAAACTGATACACGTTTTGGTTTTGAAGATCCGGAAGGTAAAAGAATTGAAGACAATGAACATAAGCTTTACTTCTATTTTGGGGAGTGTGTGATTTGGTCTTTCAAACTGATATACGTTATTCTTAAGATGATGTAGCATATATATAGACGAAGGCCTTACTACTGCTTTGGAACTGGAACTGACATTGGTTAGATTAAGATAGATTTTGAGGTTGTTCCCGAAATGTATGTCATACTTGGACGGTTAAAGATAAGTCTCTGCGATGCCAAAAACTCCCAAAAAGGAGTCTAAACCCTCATGTATCGATATAACGCCCCGAATCCATCACAAATCTACTTAAACAATTAAACTGCGAACCCGCTGCGTTCAGTGACCTATTCGAGCGAAAGGTCAGTGAGCGCGAGGCTATTATTGCCCCGCTGCCTAGCTGTCGGAGTGAATATTTACCGCGCCCTGAAGGAGATTGAATAAACATGTCGGTCTATGCTGTATGCTTTGCGGAAGACGCGACGACATTGGACTTTCATTTTGTCAACATTGCATTGGCGGTTTTGGCAAAAAGATAACATGGAGAGACGGAGAACTATTTCTTTCTTTATGAAAAGCCTTTGGCTTATATGGACTATATAGACATATGGGCACTTGGGCTAAATGAAGTCTAATTATTTGACTAAGCTATACACTCTCGATACTCTAAGCTAATCTCGAAGCTGAATTTTTTATAGATTTTGCCATCTGTTCGTCATCTCGCCTTTCGAGTCAGCTTTGAAATCTGGTAATTAAAATAGGAACAAAGTCCTTCAAGTAATGCTGATGAGGTAAGAAAGGTGTAAGAACGGGCCCATTGATCATTGAGCTTCGCGGTCTTAAGATTATGGTGACTTCAATCTTCAAAAAACCGTTACCCTCTTATGATAATGGTTCAGAGAACCGTCCGTTGTAAAGTCTAGGAACAAAGAAAAATTTTAGAATGAAATCCCTAAATACACTTTCTATTTTTTGGGAGAACTATTCGATGCAATTAAGTAAAACCGGCCCTGTGCTCCTCAACTCTGACATGTATATGTATGGTGTAAAGCTTTGGCTAGAATATTGTTTTTTTCCTCACTGACTCCCGGTAGTACAAGCTGAATGTCATAAATCGATTGGCTTAATTAAAACTGAAAGCAGGGAGTGGGTGAAAGGGAAAGTAAAATAAGAAGACCAAGAAGCCACGAGTCGGAGGAATACGGGCACCGTATAGCAAGGTGACGGAGGGCATGCCAGCGAGTTTGACTGCTGCCACAAGCTCTCAATAATGTGGATGTTAATGACTGTCATAAATTCTAACTGGAACTGGAAAAATAATTATAAAATTTTTGCAATTTAAAATAAGTTTTTAAATAAAAGGGAAATATTAAAAATAACATAACAATCTAAAGGCCTCCTGTATCAGTTTCTCTTTGTTGAAATGCGATTTCACATTCGACTGGCAAGCATAAAAACAACCGTTATGCACGTGCCGACTTAAGCTCAGCGCCGCATCCTTTGAGCCATTCGCCTTTCTCTATGCTGCCAAATGTAAGAATTCAATTTCAAGGTCCAGAGCACAGCAAAGCCCCTAACGAGCCGCAGCAAATGTAACAGAAATCATTTCCTCACGCACGCACACACTCGCATACAGACGCTCATGCGCGCACACTCAAAGATAATGATGATGTTGTTTCGCCATGTCACACATCACTTATTTAACGATATCTCTTCGCATTAGTCCGCTTAAGCTCACTCGCTTCAGCTCTCCTTGCATTTGGACTGCCTGGGCGGCGTACTCTTCGTTTTTCCCTGCTCATTTTTTTTTATCGACCCCAAAATTGGTGATTTGTCTCTTCGTGCAGCTCCACTTTGAACCGGCAAATCGTGAAAGCACCGACTAACACTTTTAAGCTCACGGATTTGCTAGCTAATTCAGGGACTTATACCCGAATGCAAGCACAAATAAATATATGGCGAATACCACATAAAGCAACGAGCACCCCTATACTCCTAAGTTGAAAATACTTCATCGCACACAAACTTTTATGACAGAAATTCGAAATAAGTTGCGTCTCTTCGAAGCCAAAGGCGAGTCCACGTTTGTATATATGTAAGTATGCTCACATTAGCATTTCTATTTATGAGTGTTTCTGACTTGGAGTCACGAAATTTATGCTCGGTTGTTTTTCGTAATTTATGATGCGTCCGAAATGCATCTCTAAATATTTGAGAATATATTTATGATGTTGCTATACAGATTAATTCGAAATAAATCTTTCTTACATTAGAAATGTTTAAATCAAATATTTTCTCTATCCATTCTAATTTTTTATTAATAAAGATAGCATAAATTAAGAAAACTATCCCCGAAGTATTTGCGGACCACCTACAAATTAAAGAACATACATATAATATAATATATCACTTTAAATAAATTCACCTAAAACATAATAAGAACAGAGCTTGTTAAGTCTTGCATTGCTTTTTTTATAATTTTAGAAGTACTATCAGGTTTACCGAAAGCTGAATTTTCACCGATCTAACTCGCTTAAGTAGAGATAACGGAATAAAATAATACATCGACCATATACAACGTCGGTCCAATAATTAGTTAGATAGCACTAGACCCAGCATTGCTCTAACTTTTTCACCAGCTTGAAAAATATATTTTCTAGAGGTCTCCAAAGTAGGCCTGGATCTGGAGAATGCGGTGGATGGGGCAGCAGTTCACAGCTAAATTCGACCAATTCGACAATGGCGACGGTGAAGGTGAGACTCGGTACATGTTTTCTTCCCCAAATGCAGCCATTTCTTCTGCAATAGTCGATGCAGATTATACCTTGTGAACGATTCTTATTTTAAATTTTTTTCTTTCTTCGGAGTAGTTTCGTCAGTGAAGTCACGAACATTACACCTAAACAGCATCATACACTGCTATGAAGTGGTTTCATGGTTGTGCTTGTTATTCGAAGTGAGCAAGAGCGGCGCCCAACATGCCGACATCATTATCAGACCTAATATTTCAGGCAGGATATGACTTACGCAGGAAATGAGATGCTTACTGTCTTAGCTGACACTACGAGATCGTACACTTTTGCCTCGGTGTTCTAAGGCGCTACTTTCTTTCAATATTTCTAAGAACAGCGAAAACGCCCGGTCCAAATTCCGTCAAAAAAAAAACAAAAACTACGTGTCCGATTCGGTAGATTTTGACAGTAGCCGTCTGCGAGAATGTAATACACGATAGTAAACTTCTCTTGCGTTAGTGGCGCCATCGGGCGGTGAGGCCAAATACTTTTCGGACTGCCCTCGTATATATATTTAAATGTCTCACAATATATCATTATCTAAGCATATATTGCTTTTTCATTTCATACTGCTTGTATATTTATGTAAACTCAAATACACTTGTCAACATCATCAACATAAACACGCAATCAGAACTCAAAAATCGCTGATAATCAACTCTCTCCGGTCCCCTTTCTAATTTTCAACAGATAAAATCGACCGCGGGGTGGGGTAGCGAAGTCCTTTCGTGCGAAATTCAATTGCGACACAACACCCAGCCTCAACACTCCCAACGCCACTTGCACCCCTTTTTTGCGTTCGACGTAATTTCCAAAAAATTGACATAAAAATCCATTTGTCAGCCCCTTCAGATTAAAATCAAGGATTTAAAATGTAATTTGATTCATAAACGAACAAACACTCAACTCGACTGACACTGGACCGGAGTGGAGTGGAGTGGAGTAGAGTGGATTGCTGGAAAAGAGCAACAGCGACAACAATAACAACAATAACAACAATGATAATCGAAGCAACGCCCGAACACAATGCACCCCTGTCGAGCGGACTAGATCGGACTCGAGCTGCATACGAGAAAGTAAAGATGAATATAAGGATATTGTGCTGCCGCCGCATCCACAACAAAAGCATCGCATGTAATGACAACAAACAAACACACCCCTTCGAACCGAAGGATAACAACAAGAAACGAGTGAGGGGCGCGAGGGGAGACAAACACCAGCAATGAACTAACGAAACGGAAGAGTGATTTTCCGCTGCGGCAGGATAACATCCGCCAACCATCCGGAGACTAAGAATCGAAGTGGGGCCGCCAGCCAGCGGCGAAATTCTCCAGAGCATCATTTGCAGCGGAGCGTGCCGGAGACTAACCAGACCGCTGGTACTACTCATGTAATGGGGTTGGAATGTGACCTCGTGGGTGCGTCGCCTGCTGTTGCTGTTGTGGTAGTGTTGTTATTGTTGTATGACGGTGCGACTGGTTGAGTCCATTAATCATTTTCTAATTTGTGGATTGCGACTCGTTGTTTTGGCGGCGTTTGCTGGTCGTGTCGTGTGTGTGTATGTGTGTCTGTGTGTGTGTGGGTTAGACTGCATTGGTTTGGGTTGATAGTCGCAATAGTCGACACTTTTGGCATCGTCAGTGTATGGGTGTATGTGCTGTATGACGGAAATGTTAGGCAGTGCAAATGAAATTTTCACATCTGTAATTTGTTAAGTGCATTTGTTATTTTACAAAATTATGTTCACTTTATGGGTTAAGTGCTTTTCGCGTCAGCGCTTTTTGTTGCTGGTGCAATTGGCAATTCGCGTGTGTTGGTGTTGTGACATTTTATGGGTAATTAATGTGGAGATATTAATGTGGATGTCGTTGTGCGGGTGTTTTAGGTGAACCGATTACTTTTTGTTAACGATGGTTAACTTCCTGGGCACATATCTTATGAAGTCTTTAATATTTCGTTGACAACTTACTTTTAAACATTATATTTTTGTTGTTGCAGCTGACAATCAATTTCGAGGAAACAGCTATGGACTGGACATAAGTCGGGATCCGCTACGATAACATTGAAAAGGTTAAGTGGAAATCGGATTACTGGGTGATTATGATCCCTATGACGACATAGGCCAACAGTTCCGGTCCACAAAGCACAAATATGTTGAAATTAAGGCAATCGTATGATATTTTTTTGCTAAAATGCAATTTGATGGATTCAATGATGGATTTCATGAAATCAAAAGTAAATAAACGTTTAATGCTGCACTAAGCCTCTGCGAGCTATGAATCTTTTACTGCTAGAGATCCAGATGTTTTCATTTTTCATTTTAAAAATATTTGTCGCTGTAAAACACACACCACATTGTTTCGGAAATTTAAATTACTTTTGTTAAGGAGTTGCTTTAAATATGCTGTGACAAAATAACATTCTTATAGCTAAAAAGATTTTCTCAATTAAAATAATAAAATTTTTTTGCAATATATGATGATGTTATAAACTTGCTTTCCAATATGACCCAGTCTCATCATTGCAGGGTTAATGAGCCGGTAATCGGTACCGGTAAACAATTTCTAATATCACCGATATGCTAAGCCCAACGTGATCTCTATCTGGCTTCAATTCTCTCTCTCTCTCTCTCTTTCGCTCTTTCACTCTCTTTATTTCTCCTCAAATCTCTTTGACGAAAGAAGCAAGCACTACTTGGAAAATAACCACATTTTGTTTAAGTATTCATTTAAAATGAGATTAGTTATTATGAAACATCGTTTTAGAACGTCATCGCCCTCTTTTTGTCATCTTTAAAGTAGTAGTTGAAATGTTACAATATTTTCAAATAAAGACTATTTATGTATTTAAAAACCGGTTACGCTCTACAGTACATTATTTCCACACATCACTAACAGTCAACCCGGATAACTCTATTTTAATCCAATCAACTGGTGAATGCCATTCGAACTCACCACTGCGAATAAGTTCTCCCACCAACCCCACTCCCACAGCACTAACAACACTAACAACACCATTAACTATCAACTAAAGCACCTAAGAAGTTTCCGAAAACGCATAACACCCTTCCACATCATAAATTTCCAACCAAATCATGCCATTTGATTACTTTATTTATGCCTTAAATTTTCGATTGTCGATTTGCTTCTCCTTAGTATTTTGCAATCATGACCAAGACAAAGACAACAAAAATTGCAATAATGTTGAAAATCGAGAAGTAGAAAAAGTAAAAGCAACAAAAACAATGTTAAGTAACAAGTTAATGTTGAAAATATTGTCGATCGGGTCGTTTGTGACAAGCGAATGTCCTTTTTCTCGTCCATATGTATGAGTATGGTGTGTGTGTGCGTGTGAGCAGCTTTCGGCGTCGCAACGGGGGTGTCATTTAGTAATTGGTACAGGATGCTGCTTGTTTGCCAACAGCGAGCCAAAACAAACCACCCTCCGGGAATGTGACATGAGCGCACATGCAGAGGCTGCAGAGTGAGTGTGTATGTATGGGTGTATTTTATTAAGCACATATGTCCTTTTCTGTATGGGCGCTCCCTACAGAGTAATTTGTGAGAGAATACTGAACTCTTGCAGTGATTAATTTAAGGCTTCTTGACTTTTACGAAATTAAAATATGATGAATCGCAGAGGAACGGAATTAATGGTACCGGTGACAAAAAATTTTTCTACTACTACTATTTTTCTACTTGAAAATTTTGGAATTTTTAGATAATTTTATAAAATTTTTCATAGATGAAATTTTTTAAAATTGTGGAAATTAATTATAAACACTTAAGGAAAGTCTAGACATCCTAGAGCTACTAAATCATTACCATAAATTTTAATAAATTATTCGCGTTTCACCAATCCTTCACTGCCACAAAAATAACTAATATCGTCAAACTTCAGCTATGAAATTGTCAATCGCCTACATCAAGAAGGCAGTTAATGCGTTTACCCACCTCATAAGGTCAATTGAAGTTAGGATTGTACAGAATGGAGCTTCTCTATCTATCTCTAGCTTATCTTTATTTATTAGGCTGAGAGTCCGAACCCAGGCCAAAGCAAAATATGAACTACAGACAAAGTGATGTTTCAAACATGAACGCCAAACATTCAAACATCTGTATTTCCATCTAAAAAAAAAAACAATTTCATAAAATTCATGATACGATTATAGGGTAAAAATACAAGGCAAATGGATCTAGCGGAAATAGAGGTTATGTTAGGTTAGTATAGAGATTGATCCCCATGATTACATCCGTACTTTATAATACCCAAGCGCCTAGCACAAATCTGTCGAGACGACATATTTAGATCCCAGCGAGTTCCTCTGTGTAACTAATGGTATGAGATCCAAGACGTTTCAACCAAATATTGCGAAGCGAAGTCCAGAAAAATTAGTCGGGATGATTCCACTTCGAATTCTTCCAAGCAACTTCTACAATGGCGTACGTCAGAATTTTTAGTCCCTACAACTAAGAAAAGATGAACCTGGCTGAGGTTCAATGAACTTCTAGCAATTTTTTTGGAGTTAAAAGGATCTCACAACAACTTTGTCTCTCTTGTGGAATACATTTTTTGAATCACATAAAATATTAGTCAATATATTTTATAATAAATACAATAAATATGTCTTATCTCATTTATCTCCCTAGCCTATATATTTGTTTCCAAATTATATTCTTCTTCAGAATTGATTCCATAATATAAATATGTTACAAAAAAATTATAATTCTTTGGTTCGTTTTTATAACACTGGCTAGTATAAGGAAAACATAACTATTATATAATATATAGATAAAGTATGTTTCATAATTTTGTTCGGAGTCTTCTTTTTGCCCACTTAATTAGAGATATGCAGATGTCTCCCACTATTCTTACTCGTTATTTTTACTTTCCACATCACAATTTTTTGCTCCAAGTCGTTCCAACCTTCGTGCCAAGTCGCCGTTTCGATGTGTTGCACACACATTACGGCTATAAAACAACTATACTCTATAAAAACAAATATCGTGCTTGTTACCAAAAAATTTACTGCTATTGTTTTATGTTCTTGTAGCATACATTTAACAACACTTTCCGCTTGTGCATAACATTTTTAATTGTATACATACATATATATGTATTTGCATATTTTTGTATACAGGCATAACTATGAGTATTGAGGTATACATTCATGATAAATATATAAGGATATCTGTATGTATTTGCATAAATGTGTATATTTATATGTATATGTAGTATGTAAGTATATGGAGGCACACGTATAGGGACCACTTCGAAATTCGCTCTTTCGGTTGGTTAGTTGTCGTTCGCTTGCCATATGACAATGTCATAAAAATTTATAATAACAATATTTCAATGTCACAGCAGGATGTCATTGTTACCATGTTAACGCTTATTTTTTGTTTACACTCTCGTGCACGTAAATATAAATATACACTTGAAAGGGTATACGCAAGTGGTTATGCAAAGGTATATGCGAACATAGGCGATATTTGAGAGTCTGTTTGTGATTTTGGATTTAGTACAACGTTTTGAGTTTTTGTAAAGTAAATTTCATTTAAAAGAAAATAAGTTTTGTACAACACTCACCAGCTTTCAGGAAAAGAATTAGAATTAAGGGACTTTGATAATTGTCGATAATTTCTTGTCTATATGCTTGATTAAAAACTATCGATTAATATCACAATTTATCGATAAAAATATTTACTTTTCATTATATTTTTGATGAAAACAATCGATTAATATCCTATTTTATCGGTAAAAGGTCTAAGTGTATTTAATTTGATCCGGCCATATTTTTATGTGTTAATTTTTTGACTACATGCTTTATTAAATATAACCGATATATTCCATTTGTTCGAAAAAAATTTGCGAATATTTTTTATCATTATTGCAATATATGATTATGAATCTTATATAATTTGACATTCTAAAATATTTAAAAATTCAAAGTAATTATTATGTTTTGAAATTTATAGATTTGATAGAAAATAGAAATCTTCAAATAAATTAAAAATTACTGGCATTTCGTTTGGCCAAAAATAAATGAAAATTGTTCGATAAAAGCGTTGAAATTTTGTTTTCATTCAAAATAATCGATAACAGATAATAACTTTTTATCGTATGTAGGCGATAACACAAATTGTTTCTCTAAAAATTAATTGATGATTCTTTCTACTATTGTGGGGAAAATTTTAAGCTTGATTGAATGCTGTAAAATGTCGATAAAAATTATGATCTCCCGTTTTTTTTATTTTTTATTTCAAACTCAGAATATTCATGAGCTACTTGTCAACATGAAAAATATGTTTAAAGCTCAGTAAAACTAAAATGGTTAGCCAAAAAGATATATACACATATTTACGTAGTTTCTTTGAAGTAGGTTTACTTAATTCAATGGTAAATTTAAAACTGTAAAATGAAAACTTCAGGAATTTTTTTAAAAATAAAGAATAATAAAATTTTTTATTTTATGGAAAATTAATGGAAAGTAAGACTCAGACGTCCTTAGTATGCTCGCGCAAAATATAGTTTTATTTTCATTTATTGCTGCTCTGTGTGTGAGTTACTCTCTTTATTTTGCACAAATCTTCAGTGAAGATTCTTTTACTTCCCTGCTTGTTTAAATTTATACAGATGAGGCTTCATTATAGGATCTCCAAGGCGACCAACCGATGTGCGATCACAAAAACAAAAGAAATCCGAAAAAGACATGACTTTGTTGTTGTTATTATTATATTACAATCGCGTTTCGCGGTATTTTCACGCTCGGAGTATTCCACACAAACCTTTTCTTGCCGAAAGTACGGACAGCTCTAAGTATATTGTATATATATATATATATATATTTGTGTGTTCATATGAAGGGTATATAGTTATATGCACAAATTTATGCTGGTTCCTTTGTGCACGGTTTTAAGTTTCATTCAAAAGAATTACTGCGGTTGGTTTACTTGTTGTTATTGTTGTTGGTGTTGTTGTAAGTGTTGTTTATATTATACCTTCGTTTCATTTGTGGATTGAAATGATAACAAGGCTTAATTTCTGTTTGTTTCTCATTCAATGGCTCCTCGTCGTTTAATGTTGTTGGTTTTGTTGTTGTCTTGGCCATAAAAAAGAGTTTCTTGTTTTACTTCTGACTGCATCGTTTTGGGATCCGGCAGATTGGCACCTGCACATTTTTTGGCTTTTGCGGTCACAATTCTTTAGAACTCTTTCAGTTGTACTTCTTACGCATGATTAAGTCTTTTGCAATGAATTTTAACATGCTTGTGCTTGTGAGTCCATATAAGAGTTTTTATAGTATGTATCAGTATCGAAATATTATATGTTGAAGCTGTTATGCTTAAATTAAAGAAAGAGATTATTTGCTCATACCCAAGATGGCTTTTAAGAATATTTAGGCATATAGTAGATACCCCTGGTAATAGCCTAATTAGTTCAATTTTAATATGCCTCTGCACAATTTTTCCGTCTAACTCTCAACTTGTCTAGTTATGAAGGACACAAGCAGTTATAGTTATAATTAATAAAAACAAAGTTTTACTTAATCTCCTTTAGGATTTTCAATTTATGAGAAAGGTCACCTTGGAACACCCAACTACTTAGTCGTCGAAGGTGATAAGAAGGAGAGAAGCATGCAACGTTTTTGGATTGTGGATTCAATTTTTATATTTTAAATGGTAAATAGATAAGAATAGATAGATAAGATCCACAACATGGATAAAACCCCCTTCTACCCTCTTAAATATACGCTGATAGTGTTCGATTGGGATGGTTTCGAGTAGATAGCAAAAGTCAAAATATCGTCACGTCAAATCCGAAGAAGAACGCTTAGTCAGTGCCATATTTATATAGGCTGATTAATTGTATACCGATCTTACTAAAGAGTGAGTTTATGAGTGAAAATCTGTCGGTTGCGCTGATAGATCATCTATTATAAATTCTCTATATGGAGAATAAGCATTATCATTCTATCATCTGGCAAGAATTCAAGTAATTTACTATGAAGAATATTGAAAACAGTATTTCACGCACTTAGCATGGGGTCGAGATCTGAAATAAAAGCTGACCAACAAGTCAAAAAAGTCAAAAGTCTCAATAACCTTTCTCTCTGAGAGTTGGGTTAAGTTAGGTTTCGGAGCTGATCCTCGAGACTAAATCATATATGGACGAAGCGCTTTTTCCCATTACAAATCTGTTGCAATTTTCGATTCCAACCAGTTCGATCGGATGATAGAAGTTATGACATACAAAATGTTCCATCCTCAGTCTAGCGAAACCAGGACAGTCGAGTTCGTGTACAATATCTGAGGGTTAATCCCATAACATTCACTGGATAGAATCATCTGGTACTGGAGCCGATCCACTGCTTCATCTCCCTTACATAGATTTGTATATCAACACATTATTTTAAGCAAGAACAAGATTACAACATTTTACGTCATAAACGAAACGAACTGGCAAACTTTCACAATAATTGTTAATAAAGCCTTCCTCATTTCGTTCGCGACATTATGAACTAATGAGTTTTTCTATAATTCCGAAGAGATAATGTGATAAAGTTGTCGTAATTCCTATTTCATTCTTTCTTAAAACTGTGTACCTATATTATTATACATTTCATTTTATTGTCCTCTTATTGCATTGATTAGCATGTCACAGCGAAGCTAATCTCACTGCACCATAATAACGGTGATAATTGTAAGGCCATAATATTTAACATATTTTTTATTTCATTTTATAGAAAACAATCAAAACAACTCCACACAAGTCCAAACAACATTTGTTTTCTCCCAAATACTCACACCTACATACACACACACTTATACATTGAAGAAATTAACTACTTCTGGAACATCCATTGATCGCATTCCACATTTACTCACAGCCGCGCACATAACCGGCAAGTGTTTTCACAACGTGATCTTCAGCTTTGAAATTTTATGGGCGATTTTACGAGCGACAATTAAAGTTTTACTATGGTTTTTATGTTACACGGTACAAATTTAATTCACTGAAGTTAACAACCAAACCATAATGATCTCTTAATAAGCCTACACGCCTAAACTGTGTTATCTGCGAACTAACGATCGTCGTGATGAAAAAAAACCCCGTAAACGAAACGAAGCAGAGAAAGCAAAACAATGCCGAACTAAGGTGGCTATGGTGAGTGGAACTTGCTTCAAATTGGTTAAGTGATTTTCGGCAAATAAAACGAAGAATAAAAAGTAAGAAGAAAAACCAAAAAATATAATTCGAAAAAGTGATAGATACTTTTACCTTAAACACTGAGTTTGCGTACTGAAACAGAAGAATACACCAGAGAATATTTTTTTTTTTTTTTTTTTTTTTTTTTTTTTTGCTCGGGCACACCGCAGGCGGCTCTTTAGTGGCCTGTGTGCCAGCATAAATCATAAAACCACTTATTAAGATCCAACGTTTGGCAACAAACCTTAACAACAACAACAAAAACCCTTACAACAAACTGGAAAGCGTTTCATAAGTGTCTCGAATACTATCAATTCGCTGTTGTTCTTGTTGCTGGTATTATGTGCGCTTAACTACTTACGATCGATTTGTTTATGCCCATTTTAAGTTATGAGCAGCGTTTTTGTGCGATCATAACTGTTTTCTTTATTTTGGATTTCATCACTTCACATTCACTTGCCCGACTCGTCCTTTCGAGCCACACAAAATAGGGAGGCGTAACCAATAATTTTAACACCAATTTAGTGGTTTATCTTAATGCAACTCTTCACGCTGATCCCTGCGGTTGCGGTGTCATGGTGATCACTCATTGACCCAGACTGGATTTGGTACAATTTTTTCTTCGTTTTTATCGTTTTTTAAATGCACATACGTCCAACGTGCCATAATAAATGGTTAGGTGACGAGTCATTAGGTGCATCACCGCAATGTCAATAACGGCAAAATACGATACAGGGTTCTTCATTGTGGGCCAACGAGTGAGTGGTATTTTTATTTAAAATTTTTAAATTCAAGAATGTCTCAAAAACAATCAAATCGAAGGATAAAATCTATATTTTCTACAATTTAGAAATAAGGTATTAAATAAATTAAAAGGGAAACAGGCTCAAAAGAGGTTCCAGTATCTCTTTGTGCAGAGAATTTGAGTTTTCGGTTCTTTGAACATATTTACACTGCTGAGGAACGTAAATCGGGTTTCCTGCTGCCTTGAAGATTTCATCGAAATCGATTTAGTGTCAGGGGATTCTTGAGTATGCACACATTCAATTATATATACAGAGATTTAGTTTTGAAGTTTGTTAATCTTTATCTTTCATATTCGGATAATGAATTTTTGGGAGACATTATTAAAGCACTTAAAGGTCTATGTAAGAAGTTGATATGTACGTATTTTTCTTCTATCTGTTATCTTCTTCTTCTTGTCTTCGAAAAAGTTTAAGATAAAATTATTTGAAGTCACAACCTTCATTTATTTGCATTGTTTTAGAAAACTTTTAGGTTACGAGAGAAGAGAGACATAGAAAAGATTGAGATCAAAGTTTTCTGCTTTTAGAGAACGTGTCTACCATTTAAACTTATAGAACCAAAAGCAATTTGGTGAAAATCCTTTCAGCAGTTCTGGTTGAACCTCCAAATGATTCATATGCTTCTGATATAAAAAACTTCGCTTACATATCATCAGCTATTTGAATACTGTTTAAAAGTCTTAGGATCCGCAATTTGTCGAAACTGAACAAAGATGGATGGACCAAGTATGCGATCAGTTGCGAAATAGTAACCCCATGTTGAGAAAGGTAGCAAGATATTAAGCAGTTGTGCCGAGGGATAGTAGACTAAATTTGGAAAACTCAAAGCAACATTTAGTTGAGTTATTAGTCGATGTTCTTGCCGCGCTTGAAATACTTAAACTTTTCTAGATCTCCGTGAAGTATAACAGATTTTCTTAAGAGTTTTCAATGGCCTCCGAACAACTTAATAAGTTCTATACAGAGTTCTATACAGAGTTCTATACAGAGTTCTATACAAGACACTGTAGCATGGAACCTACAATTTCCAACTTAGTGCGAAATCCGACAACGACGGCGAGAACGACTGTCGGCACCCTCAAACGATGTACACTGTCCAAGAAGTAGAAGTTTCGTAATGCTCAAATTCTTAACTTACACATTGATCAGGAAGCCTTAGGCCTTAGTGGATTTAAAAAATGTTCGGTTCTTAGAAAAATTTTGCAGCAACCCACTTGAAGCACCCCTTAATAGTGAATACGATACAAACTGCTCAGCTAAATGCTTTAGTCATAAAAAATGCCATCGTGATCGATGCCGCAGTTGGCGCGTGCACACCGGTGCTACCTGTATTTCTCGTTGACCAACCAACCAACCACTCAACCGATCACTCTACCGCAGAACGCTTCTTGTGGATTTTGATGAATTACCGTATGTAATGTGGCTGCAGAGCTAACTACATATTTTTGTAACGAAACAGGGAGCAGCTGAGGCAACTGAGGCAGCTAAGGCAGCGCCTTAAACAGTCAAACGGCAGCCGCAGCTAGAATGCAAAGTGTTACTTTGATGTATTGCAAGTGATCAATTAATCGCCTTTCGTGTTCACTTGAACTTCTTATTCTTCTACTACTACAACTACTACTACTACCACTACTATAACTACTATTCCTACTACTTCTTCACGCCTAGCAGCAACCACAACGACAACATAAACTATAACAATATTTATAGTATTGCCAAGAATTACCATGCAGTCATCACACACACATATACAATTATACGGGTATGTGGCCAGGTGACTCCACCTAATGAGGTCAACCCTGCGGTGAGCCATGCACTCGTCTAACGAACGATTCTCTCGACAATCGCTTGATGTTAATACTTCTGCCACGAGCTATGAAATTAATTATGCTTCTATGTAATTCTACTTACTACTTATTTCGACTCGTAGCTAATACTTATTAATACGTTTGTAAGTGCGTGTGTGTGTGTGTGTGTGTGTGTGTCTGTGTGCATTTATAGCGTGCCTCTTGATATTTCTGTGAAAAATTATTAAATAATTTGAAACTGACATTAATGATGGCAATACTGACTCAATGGATACTTATCGTGGCGTTTAGAGGCTAACTGTGACGTTTACTTATTGCATGTGGTGTAATCTTTATAATCATTTTGGATTTTGCTCATAACTGAAGCGATATATTATATGAAAATTGGCTAATGTGGGAAAATTCTGCAAATTATAGGAAGTTTAATTTGCTTATTTATATTGTCTTCTAGATAAAACCCTCTCTCTTGCTTTGAATATTGGCTGCAAAGAAATATATATCTATCTTGCAAGGTACCCGAATAAGTATTAATTTAAGTTAAAAGTAATTGTTCAGTGAATACAGAGTCAACAGAGGTTACTGAGAAATTATCAATGTTAAAAAAGGGTGGATCGATAGAAATTGTGAGACGACTTGAAATTGTGGCACTTTTTTGTTTATCGAATAAAATTAAAACACATGCAACAAATACCTGATTAAGTTTGGCCAAATATCTAGTAGAACCATAAGCTTAAGTACATAATTCGCGATCTTGATAAAATCCGAGAAACGGACGGTCTGAAAAGAGATACTCCCTGATACTACCCTGAAATACTACCCTGTAAAACACGGTGGATGAAATATTGCTATACAAAAACATGATTTGTTAGATTGAGACTTTCTATGTGCCTTTGAACTAAGCAAGACAAGGGAAATAAACTAAAGTGAGTATTTTTATCTGCAGAGAAGGCTCAAAATAATTCTGAATTCCGAGCAAATAGTAGCTAATCGACATGTCGATTAAAGAAGTTAAGCATCATTAGTTAAAATTAAACTCTGCGTTCTTAATGGCTATTCAGCGGCTTCATTGGCGCTAAAAAATAAACTATGATATATGTATGCCTGGCTTTTAAAAACGATAAAAATCAGTATTTTTATACTCGAGTAATTTTCATTTGCTAGAGAAATACGCAAACTAAATTCGCCGACAAGTCTGATGAGGTTGTTGCGTACTCAAGAGACAAGACAGGAAACAAGTGGCAAAAAGTCGAAAACAAGCAGATTGAATGCTATAAATTTGTACATTTCAACAATAAAAATCGCCAATTACATGCAACTTAACATAATTATTTGCCACTTTAATTTACCGCTACAAATGCGCCGAGCTGCCGACAGCAATCAATGATGACAACGGAATATGTCAGCGCCTGCATACAAGCACGAAACAGTGCGCTACGATCGCCAGCGAGCGGAGCAGCAGCAAGTGTGCACAAAAAAATATTACAAATGTACGTATGTATGTATGCTACGCCCATGCGCCAACGTCAGCGTCACTTTGAATGAAAATTTACGAGCAACTGTCACAATTGGCCAACAGAGATGTGAACAAGCTGAATTAAACCAAGCGCAAGCGATGGTAGCTGAAAAAATTTGCGAGCAGTTGCACAGTATCATGGGACTTGAGGAAAAGCGCATAGATCCGTGAGATGCTGAAAATGTGAGGAAACGCTGGGTTGCACCGCGCCTGCCGTTCTGGTGCTGTTGCTGGCTGTTGCTGGGATGGCAAAGAATGCGCTGCAATTGGTAGGCCGTAAATTGTTCGAATATTTACGCACACATAAACAAATTGGCATTTGGCAGGCGGACAGACAAACGCGTCGAGCAACAGATCAAATCGCTCAGCGCACTGTAACTTGAGCAAGTCGCATCGGTCGCCAGCAATGTGATGAATGTGTCGCTGTGTATTGATGAACGTCGAGTGTCAAATGAATTGACTGGGCGATCACTTGGCTCCCGAACGGTTGGGCATATTGTCGATTGCATATTGGCGGTGCGATGGAAGTCGTCTCTTGCTCCTTTTTAACAATAAAAAATTAAATAAATTAATACAAATAATAAAGGTAAATGGCTGCTCAGCGGTGTAGAACGCTTTGCTCGGTAAGCAGGAGAAACCGAAGCGGCGAACTGCTAAGAAGTAAGTAAATGCCAAAAATAGCAGCGATGCACGAAAATTTCAACGCGAATTAAAATTTTTATACAACAATGCAACGACGGAATTTTTATTCGTGTTGGCAGCTGGAGAAGCAAACGGAGCATACGAACGCAAGGCACATCGGTAATTAGGGCTGCCATGTGGACGGAGTTAAGCAAGTGGAATGCAAAACTTTCTGTTTTTCTTTTATTGCTGGAGATTCTAAAAATACGGAAAAGCGCTAGCATCTGGTAATTAGTACTCAGTGATAATTGTATAATTAAACAATTGTAATATTTTGGTAATTCAAGCAGCAAAATAACTCAATTGAATTTTTGTATAAAAGGAGGAGAAACACGCCAATATACGAGAAATTTTACAAGGAAAAATTATACAAAAAAAAACGTTTCTTTTTTATATGAGTTGCAATTTCTTTATGCACAAACCACAGGTCTTCTAAACTGCTAAATTAAAACAATTTTTTTCTAATAATAAAGAGTTCCACCTCTTTCAAACAAGACGGCTAAGGCTATGAGTCTATGTTGCCAATTGTCAGACAACACTACTACCTAGTATACAATGCTTTCTTTAAGCTCGTGAAATCCATCGAAATTTAATTTTTCTTCATTTTTAAATTGTGATTCCTTAGACTTTATCATGTTCCAAGTTACAATATTAAGTAAAATAGAGATTAAGAGACTATATATAAATTTATATATGTATATATAATATTGAAAACAAATATTTCGATAAATAAACATTCTTATCACTACGTAAGATGGCTTTAGCATGGGATAAGCGTAGGTGATTGTTATTAATAAGCAAAAAAACTTAGGTCGAATAATACATAAATAATAATAAACATACTTTTAATAAAAATTTCGTACTTTTAACATCAAAGTTTTATTATCTACAAATGGAAACACAACGGATGGGAATCGTATGCCTAATATTTTATAAAATTCAAATAAACAAGGGAAGACTTTTAAGAAGCCTTTTAGCATGATGGCAACACATTGGTCATAAATGATAAATCTTCAGGGATGATGAGAAACTGATAGGGATGATTTCTGGTGGGGATAACTGCTTTTCGAACAAAAATACTCATTTGTAATAAGTAAGAGCTTACCCTCCTGGACTCAGTCAACCGTAGTTTATGGAGAAACATAACATTTTATGTTTTATTAATTATAAATAAATAGATGTCGGTAAGGGAAGGGTAGCTGAATTCGAAAAATAGTATTTCCAATTTCCGATTATAATCGCTTTTAGATATTACTATTTACTTATATTTAGTATTAAAAGGCAGTTGAGCATTCGTTTAGATGCAACCAAATGATGTTTTGTGATATGGTGAATAGAGGAACTAGATTTTGTGGAGCCCCTGCCAAGGAATTGTTTAATGACATTTATTTAGAAGGGTAACTGTCTTCGTGTGATTTAAAAATATGCCTTTCTTAATGACTGAACTAAGTTTTAGAACAAAAGTACTACTTTTTAAGAAAGCCTATTTATATTTTTAAGTTCCTGAATGGAAAGGAACTTCTGCTCGGTTGGTTAATGGTACCAGAATAGCAAAGAGTGGTTTTACGATGCGATGAAAGCGACATTGCAGAAAGACAATCAAACTCTATCGCAGAGCTCAATTCACGTCTTGGCGGAAAGGAAAGTTCATGAGATTATTCTAACTCAACCATAGTAAATATTAGTCCAGTTATTTAGTTAGATCTAGTAAATATTTGTCGTATAGCAAAAATATGAAAAAATAAAACAGATGTATTTGTAGGGCAAAAAAAATGGGTTTAAAATTTTTAAAGGAACATAAAAATGTTATCCACCAAGGCATTTAATGTAGCAACTGCTGGAATTATCAGTGAAAGAAATCGGTGTAAATGCTTTAGCTGATATGATAACATATGTGCTAAATATTTAGTTCGATTGAAGACTTCGCAAGAGAGTAACTCTTAATATTGTTGCTTTCCAGTAATTTGTATCGTAAGTCCTCCTGACAAAATAGCAGCCTCTCTATGCTGCATAAATTCTCCAGCTCTTTACATACAATGCCACCAGCAATGACTTAATAATTACTACAAATGCATATATGTATTTACCTAATTTGGTATATGAGTACCAGCAAAAGCATTTGCCTGCATTATGTTACCTCGACTGTAATCACGTGTCAAATCTCATAAAACATATTTGACAAAATTTTGATGGAAACATAAAACCCCAGCATAATCATGATAAGCAAACATCCGAAAACTACCACAACAGCGAAGAACAGTACAGGAAGCAGGAGAAGAAAAGTTAATATATATGCGTGTAATTACTTCGCACAACCAAGTACACACTATACATGTGTGTTTGTGTGTGCATTTACCATGTAGTCTATTTTCAAGCAATTTGTGAAAATTCCCGCTTTCAATCATTTGCTTTTCGCAAAAATGCTCGAACCACCACCAAACAACTCGCGCAACGAGTCTGCACATCAACATACAGACATACATGCTAGTACACAAGTATATATGTATATGTGTGTTTGCGAGTGTGTGTGCGCTGCAGTTGTTTACTTTCGGTTTCACATTACTACTTTTTATTGTTATTGTTGTATCTCGGCATTTGTATTGAGTCAACGAAGCTTGTGCAAAACTGATTAACAAGCCTGATAATGCCAACAATCATTTACTGCAATTACAACAAAAGCAAGAAAAGAACAATACCGCGCGGCGGCTGATTGACTAGCTAAAATTGAGCGAAGTGAATGACTGACTTACGAAGGATAATAATGCTGCACACATGATTGTGAATACACACTTTTTGCAGCGCTAACATATGCTACTATACACACACACATACATACATATATACAAATAAACGTATGTAAATATATATACGCTTTGAGACGAGTATGCGTTTACTTATGTGCTTAGCTGTAGTTCGGTGGTACTTGAAGGGACCCGGCTTAGCCGCAGCGGCATCTCTTTCATTTCAATTCATCATATTTAATTTCACCACTCCACCATTTTTCCGCAGGAAAATGTGCAATAATATTCTGGTCCTTTTATTTGGCAACAGCCTTTCCAACGCTTACTTAAAGTACTTATAGACTAATTGTTATAGTTGTAGAGGGTCCCCCACATGCCATTGTGTTTGGAATCAATAATGAAATTGGCAAAAAGTAATGCGATGCCAACGCCATTACCGACTGTATAGAAATTCATTGAAGTGAATTCTTGTTTTTGTTTAACAGCTGTTTGTCTATAAATAAAGATGTAACAACTTAGATTAGGATTTATAAATCGAATGACCTATTGTTACCACAATAATCAATATTTCCTTATTTGGACTGCCTAATAATTCGTCTTTTAGTAAGCACTTAGATACATTTTAAAAGCGATATGCCATAAAGTTTTGGATTGCTTCTTCTTGCTACAGAAGTGAACATTTTCTGATCAGTTGAAGTACCACAGCCTCCGTGGCTGATCCGTCCATTCACAGGCAGCTTATAATTTGTAGCTCTCTCGATCTGGAGAAGATCGGTAGAGTATCTGCCGAAAGCGTTAGTCCCAATTATTGCATTAATATATAGAATATATAAAGCTTAATGAATACTTTCACAGTCTCAATTTGCATCATATCTTTGGACTATAGGATCTACTCAAACTAAGGACCAAGCTGAGCTGGATGCCCTCAACATTTCATAATCACAACAAATTATGCTTCCATTTCTAAGGACATTTAGGTTGCATTGAAAACATCAAAGGGGTATCAGAGTCAGAGTCAGATCAGAGTCCCAATTATTTCATTAATATATAGAATATATAAAGCTTAATGAATACTTTCACAGTCTCAATTTGTATCATAACTTTGGACTATAGGATCTACTCAAACTAACGACCAAGCTGAGCTGGATGCCCTCAACATTTCATAATCACAACAAATTATGCTTCCATTTCTAAGGACATTTAGGTTGCATTGAAAACATCAAAGGGGTATCAGAGTCAGGAATCTGTTCCATAATATCTTGGAGAGACAACCTGGGTGAGTGGCGAATCGAATAACAACTAGTATCATATAGACTGGTATAATCATATAGATTAGTAAACGGAGAAAGGCACATTTTCTGATTTATTTTTGTTCTTTAGCCTTCCACTTGCGGGTCCGGGGTAACGAATAATCCGCGATATGGCATGCCTGTCCTAAAAGGCGACTAAAATAAAAACTAACAACTAAAAACTCATAAAATGCACTGCATATGAAATAGACTTTGCTCTAAAATATGCTTAGTCGCATCAGAAATAGTGCTATACTTAGCTTACTTAGCTTGAACTAAGTTTATAACACTTTGAATGTATTATGCAAACACTTAACTAGGCATTTGAGTTCAAGCTACAAATGTCACCAGCTTGAGTTGAATGGGGAGCTCAACTGGAAGTAGCCCCGGCTACGAGGTCTGACCGGAGACTTTAATCTGGTACCACGGGGAGCAGAAGTCCGTTCGCTCCAACCTGCTCATTTCGGTAGGCGCTTTGAGGAGTTTCGTCGTGGCTGTGGTGTAATACCTGAATGCGGGTACAGCACAAACTTGTTGGGCGGTACAGTTCAGTGTGGAGTTGCATTGCAACAGGGTGTCAGACCCAAAGTATGCAGAGGTTTTAGATGGGCTTCGAGCCCTACCAAAGTGGTTATTGTGTCCATTTCCACAATGCCGATCGGTACCGATTGGTGTTAGCAAAAAGTTATCGCTGACGGGGCGCTAATCAATGGATTGTATTGATCCGTTGGGTTTTTGAACACCGTGGAGTTAGGCTATACAAACGACAGATACCCACGTAAAGCACATCGTTTACTAGTCTTCAGCTTAATTTTTCGTGATTTCAATTACTATCAATGGGCGAACCATGAAGTTCGCTATATTCAAGGTGACCTCGAAATACTTGCATCAATTTAGTTCGGCCCATCGTTAAACCTTTAAGAGAGCCTTCCATGGCAGCAAGGCTTCCAAGACATTAACTGCAGTTTGCACTGTCGAAATTATCCACTTTAATTCTTCTGCTGCGTATTTTGTATTTTATTTTATTGTCTTTTGTTGCAGAACTTCGCCCACCGCAGCGTTGCTGGCCTTTAATGCACAGCGTGGGCGCCCAAATACTCATGGGCCACTGTCATAGCCATAGTCGCTTTACAACTCTCATGCGCAAGCATCCACACTCTGCTGATCATTTTTTATTTGTCTCGTCGCTGTTGAATCCAATTAACCAAACAAATAAATTACAGAAGACAAAAACGCAGAGAAGTAAACAAGTTCTCATTTGGCTTGACAATTGTCTGCCGCGAGATTCACTATATTGCCAAGAGTTTGCCAAGAGAGCGTTAATTGTGCCCACGAACCGCATTTTTGTGACTCACGTCAGTGCCATGTAAATCAGCAGTATCACCTCTTTTCTTAGAAAAAAATCTTGATAGCGTTTAGTTACTCTATGTCAGAGGAGACTACTTTATACCTTGCTTGGAGTAATGTATTAAGAATCTTTTCTCAGGATTAAGATTATCTAAAGTCACTCAGTTAAATCTAGCCTAAAGAGCGGTAAACCCTACTGATAGTGAGCATCGCTAGAAATCTTATCCAAGTTCCGCACCTTGATTTTCTATAGATCAGCGTAGAAAATAACCTAAAATATTTTATGACTTGAAATACAAATTGATCTTAGAAATCAAAAAAACGAATGATTGCACGCAAAATTAGTCAAAAGTTTTCCCAAAAACGTACATCCACCATGTAACTCTAAGACAAACTTGGATGGTTGAAAATCTTAAAAATTTTTTCTTGAAAGAATTAAAATCTCCTAATCTAAATACCTCAAAGAAACCCGAAGAAACCGAAAGACTCCCGAAGATCTAATCTAAACTTAAACTACTCAGAACAATCAAATTTAGGGGTGTTCAGGGTATGAATTCGGTCCTGAAGCTTGTTAATTTATATTGCCAACTCATTTAGATTACGAAAAGAATGCAGCCGCTTAAGAATATGTCAGTTCAATATTACCTTTATTTCGTCTGTGTATTTTAATGAGTTTAACAAGTAAAATTAACTTTTTTTTATGCCAAGTCCATCCATGTTTGTTGTTGTTTACTTTCATTTTTATTTTACCTCATTTGCTGTCTTTGTCTCTTATTGATTCTTCTGGCTTAATTTATTCCCACACAGTCAGAGGCCAAGACTTAATGTGAACTCACATGTATCTATCTATATGTGTATATTATACATATAGGTATGTATATAATCGTGGAGGTGTGTAAGTGACCAACAAAGCTTCCAACAGCGCCTATGCCATACCGACGATGCCAACGATAGTGTGGTGTTGTTCTTAATTGTTATACCACTATTGTTTAGAGCTTAACTCAAGTGTGTAAAGAAAGGAAAAAAATTTTGATAGGTTTATATATTTGCCTATAGTAAGTATATTGAATGCTTCGGTTATGAGAAGCTGAATTTTCTTGACGTTCTTTCAAATATCAAAATGCTTTTTTCCCTCGCAATATTATCCAATCTAAAGGTCAAGTTATTAGTGGTCAAGCGAGGTCAAATTAGTGGTCCAGTAACTCAAAATAAGAGGTCATGCTAGGGTTCACGTCTGGTCAAGTTGACGGTCCCACGAGGTCAAGCCAGGTGCAAACGAGCTTTAGGTAAGGATCATTAGGGGTCGAACCAGGGACAAGTGGATTAAATTAGAGGCCACGCGAAGTCAAGCTAGGTCAAGCAAAGGGTAAAGTGAGGTCAAGCTGCGGACAAGGAAGGTTAGGTTGGAAGCATAAGATATTAAGTATAAAATCGATTAATTAAAATAAATAATATTTGAGGTTATACAAAAATGGCTATGACAACTCACTTCCTTTATGGCAGCATACTGCAATTCGAAATCAGATGTATAAAATTACTCCTAAGCGTACAAATTGGCTGATTTCAAGGTGTTGTTCGGTGAACTCGGAAGTTAGAGGGTTGTCAAGTGTTTTAAAATTCATTCAGTTATACAAGCACCACGTTATGGCTATCAAATTGAAGAGAATTAAGCAAGCTTACGATTGCAAATATTTCTTGAGAAGGGTTGCAACCTGTTTAAAAATTTGAAATCAATAAAACTGGTTGGAAAAACTTTTTACAATATCGGATTAAACTGAATAAAATGTGTAAAGTGTTTACAAATATGTGTGAAATATGGTCCAGATAGAAGAAGTCTTACTTAGACTTCGAAGATTAGCAAATAAAATAGGAAAGCAACTGCACGACCCACGCGATCCATTCCAAATGAAATGACTGCTCATTAAGGTTATTTATCATTATTACAATTAGTTGCTTATTAAATAAATTAGCAATAAGTAATGAATACAGTAATAATAATTACTTAAGTAGTCGTATATAATTTTTCCCTGTTGATAAGAATTTAAATGATGGGTTATCTGCATTTTAAATAAATGAAAACATGTATTGAAACTTGCAATTGAAAGCAATTTAGAAACAAGTTAACTAGCTCGCTTGCACCCCTCTGCATTTTTAAACTCATATACATCGTGCATGTATGTATGAATATGTATATGTCTACTAAATGCTAAATTATGACACGCAAACGCATTGGCTGATTGCATATTTAACTGGTTGTAAGAACATTTTGGCATCCATTAATGTGATAAGACGCCGGCACACGCATATTATTAACATACAATTTTGTTGTTGTTGCACCACTGCATACAACCGCATAGCTGTTGCTGAACACCGCTCGTGTGTATCGTGATGAGCCATTAAGCAAAGTGTAAATGCGCTGGGGAATTGGTGATTTTGCGATGGAAATGCGAAACTGTAACGCATTTCAGTAGCGATAAACACGCAATCAACATGAATTTGCTATTGTGGATCCACGAGGAAGTGCCTAAGCAAAGGCTAAAGGAAATATTGAAGGAAGAAGTGGTGCAAAATTGAGCAATTGCTATTGAGTGCAAGATATTGCTCTAATGAAAATGTGTATGAAAATCGAATATACAAAATAAAATCGCAAATTAAAAGTGAAAACTTACAAAATGAGCTTATTGGAGTACTTTTGATCTTCGAGTTCGTTGCTTAAGTCTTTTGTTCGCCGGCCAATTCCTTGTGGTGTGGCATTCATTAATATCTTCGCCAACAATTTGCAATGCAAACATTATGCTCTATATGCACAAATGCATTTATGTGTTTAAATATATATTTATGTATGTATATATGTGTATGGGTATGTGTATGTACGTAAGCTTATGCGCATATACAGTGTCCTGCACTTGGCGTCCACTTACCCGCTGTCTGAGCCACTCGTAAGCTGACATAATTCAAGATAAGCACCATCTCACACATGCTTAGACCTTTCACAAATTATCTCCTTCATTTATTTTGTTCACCGCTGACACAACGCGGTTGCTGCGCCACACGATCACTGCAAAATTGTTGCTACACATGCAATATTTGGTTTGCCCCGTCCCCTACAGCCAAGTGACCCGTCCGCTGGGCGCTGGTAATTTAGAAGCTTTCAAAGTGTCTGCTAATGGCTCGAAGGCTTCGCTGTCGCCGATAACGAGGCATTTTTGCGGCCAGCCCAGCCACAAGTAGTTGTCTTAACAGTCGGAAGAGTTCCCTCTTTAATTTTTAATTATTTTTTCTCGTGTTTGTTTTTCAAATTACAATCGCGTGTATTTACTGCTCTGCGTTTATTTATTAAGTTTCGAGTTGCATATGCAAATTTCGCTGGCACTGCAAATGCCTCATAAAGTTGTTGTATTTATGTGCGCGCAAGCTGAAAGCGAAGATATCAAAGTGAAATTCTGAATTAATTATTGCTTTGTATGATAGTGAAAAATTATGTTAATTTAGGTGTTAAATTACTCTGGCTATTAATTTAAATAGTTTGTGGTCTATGGTGTGGTTGTTGCGTAAATTTATGCTGAAATGTGTTTGAATTATGGTTATGATTATTTGGTTTATAGTATTTCTTAGTTATGCACAGATATAGACGAAATTGAATTTGAATTCCTGATTCAATACATTCTAAGAAGGTTATAAAATATCCTGCAGGAAAATTGATATTTCTTAAAAATTTCAAAACTAAATAGGACCACAACCACACTTTCATACTTTCATAGCAAACAAATTTGCATAACATCAGCTTCTTTTACATTACAATAAATAATGCAAACTTTTAAGAAAGTAGCGAAACGATGCCTTGCAAAAAAATTCATCTGATATATGGCAACTCTCATCTAAAAAATATCATTCAATTTGGGCACAGTTTAATGCAATTAAGCGAGCATATTTTTCTAATGAATAATGAAATCTAACAAAAATTAATAAAATCGGTTCAGTACTTCTCTTAACTGCGATATACCTCATGTAAGGATACTCAAACTTCCGGATGACCTTATGCCCTATATATCGGTCAACAGAGTATTTTTTATGTTGATTGGTGCCGAAAATGGATGAAATCGGTCGTTGAATTACCCCAGCTCCACTTTCTAAAATATGTAAAATATCGGTTAATGTATGAGTTATCTTAATAAAAATGAGTGGAAATGTTTCAGTGAGCACAATTTAGTTTCAATTTCAACATTTCAACGAAAAGTGAAATCGGTTAAGGACGGTCTGCTAGTTCTCATATATCCAAATTAATAAACTTCTACACTTTGATTGACTTTCTAATAATGCATATGTCGGGGAGAGCGAGAATAATTCGATTCACATTATGCCATTCGGTAGTAAAATTGGTAATTTCGGAATGTACCGGTGATTTTAATATAAATATCTCGAATGTGAAATGCTCTATTGTATAAGTTTATAACAGTAAGATAAGAAAATTTAGGGCGATTCAAAATTTCACCTAATCACGAATGTTGGATTCGTTGGTAATCGTGTTTTAAGTAAAGTTTCCCATCCTCGTAAAAATGTATTAAATAACTTTTATTCTTACAAATTGCAAGAGCGTCGAATATTTTTTTTTTATTAAAATTAACATTTTTTGGATTGGATTACATGCATTACCATTATTCGCAAATTAATTATAATATTCATTTCTAATACTGTAAATATTTAAGATTATTTATAAGCAATTATATATAATGTTATAAATAAACAACATTTATTTAAGGCTGTGATTATACACTAGCTTACTTTTATTGATTTCGTCTGCCAACTGGCTCCACTTATTCCTTCGGCAACTTTGTTATAACATTCGCGAATTTTGCCACAAAACGATGATTGCTGCCGATTTATCTGTGATACAATCAATTCTCTGATTTTACGATGCGCCGTGATTGCGCAGACTGAAACATCTAAACAGCTAAACAGCTTGTAGTGTAGTAACGGTTGGATATGGATGGCTATGCGTGGCACGATGGATACTGAATGATATGTACATATGTAAACACGCTCGGATGGATGCGTGTGCCATCAGCAGTTGATGATGATTTTAAATGACGCGAACATGTTTTTGTCAGCTGCCTACTGCTCGATAATTCTCCGAAGCTCAGCCGAACAAGTGATCAAGAGCAGAATGGAGAGACGCACAAAGCGTGAACGGTTAAGAGAGGTTAATGTGAACCGGATTAATTAGCGTCTGCTGCGGGGAATAGGCAACAGATTGAGATGTAGGCAGGTAGGACGTGACTAGAGGTAGTAGCCGCCGATTCGCTTACAACTATTAATAGGTAGTAGTACCATCGATACAGACACTGTTAAAATAGTTTACAAACCATCATGCGGATCGGGGTGCTCATTACGATACGCTTAAATTGCTGACGATCAAAATAAACACTTTTTCTGTGGTGAAATGTTGACAGTGTCACGATCGTAAAGTCGCCGAAGTTATTTTCCCATCACTGTCAGCAATTAATTGGTGTGTGTACATATATGGGGCGGCGTGCGATAAATATTTCTCTGAATTCTCTCCTAAGCATGCCACACGATTACTGATTGAGTTGTTTTATATTGAGCTACAGCAGATAATTGTGGCGTTTTAATAATCAATGCTTAGTCATGCCATGTTTCAGCGCGCGATCACGACGGTTATCAAATGTTTGTTTCGAAACTTGCATGTGTGTATAAGAAACAGTTCAAATCAGGCTTTTCAGTATGAAACAGTTTAAATACAGGGTGCTCCATCTTTATTTTCCGAGCATAGTACATCGTGTAGCGAAGATTTCGGCACGAATGTTTGCCCTGAGTTCGTCAGTGGTCCAAGAATTCCTGGTATTCCTGATATTTCAAATAATCCCATAAAAAGAAGTCGGAGGAATCCAAGTCCAATCAAGCCAATCTGTATGGCCAGCCAAGGTCACTTCTTTTTGAAATCAGATATCTAGAGAATTTTTATTGAAGCAACCGTATAGTTACAGTCGAAGTGTGACAAAGCGCGTCGTCGCCCTATTCAGTGTTCTGAAAAGATTGCACACCCTGTATTTGTATATAAACACATGGTCATATTAATTGTGAATTCGGTTTTATGTCAATCGTAAAGTATTGCGTGATATGTAATGTGTCTGGTGGCATGTGGCAAGTGGCATGTTGGCGTTACGTCGCTGGCGAGCAATTTGTTTTAGGCATAGTTGCCAAGTACATCGAAAACAAAGTATTAATTATGTGAAATTTAATAAGACGATAAATAAATGAAGAAAGTTATGTTTCAAGAATGTGGCGCCAACGAATTTTACAGTGTTTAACTTTTCACTTGAATTAATATCCACAAAAGGAGCGAAACTTTTTCAGAAAATTTAAATTTGTACTAAAAATCTTCAGCAATAATTACATTTTAGAAGAGTTTAAAATATGAAAAATTTCTCTGAGGTTTCCTTATTTACTTTCCCTATCAGCTTTAAGGGATCACTTCGTTCATAAAAGGGAATATATGTAAATAAAAGTCAACAAGCAGAAAACTATAGAATACGAAATAATAAGATTATTTTGGTGAATTGGAACCGATACTTTCTATCCGATGCGATCACAACTAGTAGAAAGCGTGGCTCCTATTAACTGAGAGGCTCTATAGAACAAACATACGCCATAAAATCAGAAGACACATAATATTAAAGAGATCTCAAAGTGTACTTCAAACTTCAAATTGGGTTCTCGAAAGGCAGTCTAGACACATTGAACAGAGCGCGTGAAATTTTGAATGACACCGTCCACGAAATATAGCTCACATATGTAAAGCTCAATTGGGTTGGGTCTACGTGAGAAAAATTCACTATAACGTCTTGGAAACTTAAATATTTCAAAAATACTCACAAAACTCACCTTTATTTGTACATATTCCTTCATTTGTCTATATTCACCTAAGTCCATATTCCGGTAAATTACGAAACCTTCACCATCGAATAATTTTTAAATATCTGAGATATCTAACATAAATTTTGTGTCTACTAAACAAAACTCAATCCCACTGTGCTGATATTGTATCCACTAAGCAACTGAAGACTCCCTATTGCGAACTCAAAAAGCATCAGCAATAACTCGAAAGACAAACAATGTGTTCGAAAAATAACCAGTGATACCAGTTGCTTCATAAAAGAACCAAAAAAAACAAAAAAAAAAGCAAAAAATATGCAAAACAAAAATTCGAATAAAAATCGCCGATGAATGAAATTTTCAATAAACGCTGAAGCAAATGTGCCATAAACGGCGGCAACAACAACAGCAAACAACAGCAACAATTACAGATAAAATAAACTTAATGCAACAACAACAAGAGCAAAAAGAAAAAATATGCAACTAAAACTTGCATGCAACAATTTGTACGAGTTCCACTTGCAACAGGTAACCAAAGTAGGAAGCGAAACAGTTGGAGGCCGGCGTCTACTCTCCGTTGTCCGTCTGCCTGTCTGCCTGATAGTCTGACCACCGTTGACGGCTGCGTCGCGGAGCCACGCTCAGCTGTCAGCCAAATCGTTAAAGCTTTTGACATGCAGCAACAGTGCATCAGCATCAACTTGACATGTTGCAGCCACACAGTTTGAGCCTAATTATAGACGCGCGCGCTGCACACACGCACACACGCACACATACAAGTCGGTTCAAAGTACCTACAATGGAAGGAACAGTAGAATGCTGATTGTAAGGGGAAATGTGTTAGGAAGGTTTTGTCGAAATTTTGTAAACGGTTCAACTAACGCCCGTGTAGCTTTGTGTCAGTTGTACTCTTAAATATACTCGGTATACAAAATTGTTTAAGATTTAACTCAAATAACCATCCTTTAAATTAATAAGCTAACTTTTTGCCCTAAAAAAAGTCGACTCTCTGCGTGCGTGCATTGGCCCATTGGCGCTTCATGGTTGCATGCTACAAGTTGCATGTTAGTTAATACCTTCACTTTTTCAAATATTTTTTATTTACAATTTGGAACGATTTAAATTGGTAGCAATTCGCTTTGAGCAAATAAAATTCGTGTGTTTTGTGGAATTTACTACTTGTTACTGTCAAGATATTTCTTGAAATGTCAGTGCCGCATTTACGTACAAGCATACATACTTATCAAACCAGATCTGGAGTACTGTGATTCTTTGATGAATGGTTGAGCTGAAGTTAATTGGACGTGTGTCTGGTGTATTAATTTGAATTTTCAATTTAACTAGTCTCCGGGCAATTTTCAGGTTGTATTTGTATGATATTTAATAAAACAGAGTGGAGAGCTCAGGCAATTTTAACGGTGCTGTTATGAACAGTATAATCACTTAAAACTATTTCAAAACTTGAGAAAGTTGAGAAAGTTGAGTTGAGTTGATCTAAAATTTGATATGATCCGCAAAAAGCGGCGTTTGGTCAACCGGTGCAGCCAAATGAGGTGAGTGCATGAGGTCATATGTTCAACTCAAAGTTTAATCAAAAATCAAATCAATGAAAATGCGCTCTTACTAGCGATCGTCCTTTCTCAGGTAATATCTGGGATCACAACCGATTTCTGATTACCATTTTGAAAGCACTGTGTATTATTCGAACATTGCGCAATAATTAAATTTTGATCTAGTTTCATTACTTAAAATTATTAAAGGAAGAACTACTTGAATATCCCAAACTATATTTCAAAAGGTCCGCTGATATCGTTTGCCTCTTTTCGAACTTGTTTCAACTTAGTTGTATGCGAAACCCACCGATTTGTCAAACCACCGAGAAATGCCAAATAGGACAGAGCACACACAGAAAAAATTCGTCATGCATGTCATTCGCCTCGATAAGGGAGATCTGAATTCGTAAATTATTCCAAATGTCTTTATATATTCTACTTATAAGATCATATCGTATTGCTAAAGCGTTCTTAAAAAGATAAACATAAGTATCAAATCATAAGTATCAGCGTATTTCGATGTTGTTACCATTTGTATATGAAACAGTGCTGCCAAGTTTCAAGAAATCTTAAAACTTAGGTCATCATCATTCATCTGTTGTCCGGACTCCAGCAATCCTCTGTGTTATTAACGAAGTAAAGACAAAAATAACGAATTTTTCTCCTACCAATAAAAGAGGGTGTTATATATAATATTAATAAGGTATTAAAAAATAATATAAATAAATTGCTAATTGTGCAAAAATAGTTTTTCTATAGTCCTTCGATGTTTATACACCTAGAAAAATATGGCGCACCCTGTATTTATTTTGAAGCACATGTTGAACTAGCATTAGGTACTTGTTAAGATTACACTGCGATCAGATCTGACAAATTTCAGTTTCTATCTTAGTATAACTTATCCGCTAGCTGTCACTAGGGCCAAATTATTATTCCTTCGTACTTACAGCATGCGCTATTTTATTAAATATAAGAAAAAGTAAAAAAGGGAAAGCCAAAAAATTTATGAAACTATAATAAAACTTACTTGATAAATAAAATATTATTGAAATAAAAAATAACTTTGTTCCTCTTTGCTTGAAAGTAACAATTAACATAGTATTATTATTCCCTAGTAGCTAATCAACTAATTCGACCCAACCCTTCGCCACACCTCCAAGCGTTTTCAGTTGCCTACTATTTACATTTAACACAAAAAACCAAGTACAATACGAGGTAAAGTGCAACCAACAACAAATACAAACAATGTCTTCATACGAGTACACTCTGTACTTACGCAGCGCACTTCAACATCGCTTCGATCAGCCACACTTAATTAATTACATCAATTAAAAGCCTTAATAAGAAAAACAAACATCGAAATGGCTCCAGCTGATGTATGATGTCTGTCCGTTTAACGCTAAACTCCGAACTCCAAGCTCCAAATGCCAAAAATACATCCAACCAACGAGACACGGCCACTGTCACTGGAATGGTTGGCTGCGCAGGCGCTCCTTTGGCAGTCAGCCAGTTCGCCACGCTTAGCATTGGTTAGTGGACGCTCGGACTTTTGTACGTACTTAGACAATGTTGCGTGTTAGCCACAGTTTAGATGTAATTTATTAACAATTTTCAACACAAACCTACAAGCGGCTAAATTCCACTAAATTCCGGATGACCGTATGGTCACTTAAGTCGACACAAACTCCTCCTAATGTGTGTTGTTGCTATTATTGCTATTGCTGTTGGCTGGTTGTTTTTACTGCAGACGCTTTCCTGCAAACTGCCATGCTGATGGTTAATGGCCGAAGGCTGTCGCCTGATGCTTGTTGGTTGTCGGCTGCTTGGCTGCTTGGCTGCCTGGGCGCTTGACTCCGGGCTGCTGACTGCTGGCTGTGCTGACCGTTCTTGTCCGGTGGCAATTAACGTACATGTTTCGGAGAGAAATACGAGCAACCATTTGCTGCACACACACACATGCATGTATCCAGGAAGATAAATATTGCTGTGGCAAGAATTTCAAAGGTTGTGGATTCCCCAAAGGCGGTAGCTAGAAGGGGTGGATATAGCTGCACTTCTGGTTTACTCGCATTGTGTTGGAGATTGTTGGCTGCTAGTTGCCGTGTTGCACAATGATTAACACATAACTGGCTACGTGAGAAACTTTATTGACAGTCTCTATGCCGGAGTGCCAAACTTGAGAAAGCTTACTACGCCAGACTGAATTGTCATTGTAATTTGAGTTTTGGAATTTTCATTTTTTATTTTGTTTTGCAACTCAAATGACATTTAACTGCAACGGGTCTGTGTTTTTTTTTTTCCAGGTCCGATTTGAAGTTCGACTTCCGAAAGCTATTCGGCTGATTTTTCTCTAAAACCTTTATTAGTATGATTTAAAAGCAATATTTGTATGATTAAAAATGGGGCTTGATCTTTCAGCCCAGCTTATTAGAATGTTCTTTGGGCTTTTTTTCGAGAATCGGTTTCAATTGTAAGTAGACTGGTAAATACTGGGGGAATTTTTTTTCCACTTTTGGTGATAAGAACTGAGTCAAACGCATATGGATCGACGAAAGTGTTTCTATAACTACTTAAAAATATATGGAGCGTTCAAAGGTTATGTAAAGATGATCCAAGAATACTTAAGGTTTCTCTTGATAGTTATGTAGTGAGACATATGTAGTTTTCTATTTGACAAAACGATTAAGATATATTTTATGAATAGTAAATTAGTGAATATTAAATGAGAGTTAGCACAAATCTTCTAAAAGATCCAAGGATGGATCAAAACTGAACTCTTGAGAGTTCCAGTCTCTCGATTATTGCCATTACAGCCATTACGACTCTCCCCAAACAAAAAATTTCTTCCAAGTTTTGTAAAAAATGCCTTAACGAGCATTAATCATATCTAGGAATAACGACGTTAGACTATGCTAGATATCAGTAAATTGGGGAATTGAAGAAACTGATTCCATAGTGGCCCTCACATCCAGAGCTGAGTTGAACCTTTCCCTGCACGTTTGCTGAATTTTTAGCTGCAACAATCATACTTCTTGGACAATTTTCCATAAAGGTATCAATCTTACAAAACAATCAAGGTCTTGAATTGTCCATGTAATCATTAATAACAGCCTATGGTAAATCAGGGTTTTAAACATAGTCGATGGCTCGAAGATAACGATAAATCTAACCGTAGTTCGCGTATCTATCCAGAACTGTTAAGTTATAGGCTCCATGTGGATAGCTTTCGTTAGAGGAATACTAGGGATTGTGTGTTTCGGTAGAGATATAAGAGTTAAAATCATTTTGTCGCATGATTATATAAACTCTTTTCAGTAGACGGAAAAACCGCAAAACCTCTATATTCCTCAAACATAAAGCACCACCCTCTAATTGAATTCAGAGTTCAAAGCTTAACTCTGATTACCTATTGATTTGTAAATGAGCCGCTTGCAAGCGTTACTCATTGCAACATCCGTAGGAAAGGAGCCCACTTCAAATGGCGCAAACTAATAAATCCTTAAGCTAACTAGAATTCCCACAAACCACAAACCACAAGAAACAGTTAAACGGAATGCCGAATGACGGCGCAGACGACGTTAAGTGCTTGTACATGCAAATTTAGCCATAAACGCATGCGCAAACCACAGGGCCTCAGAGCTACATACATAAGTGAGTCCACCCATTCATTCTTGTGCGCATTAGTGGCTACGCGCCCAGAGCCCCACGCAAAATGCAATGCACGAACGAGTGTCTTAAATCTTCGTTCACTTGCAAGTGGCTTTCGTCGTTCTCAATCGTCGCTTACAATTTCTGCACTTCTTGTTTGGCATTTTCGCCTTTCCGGCTATTTGCGCATGCGCAATGGCAGAAGAAGAAAGGCGCCGCCTTCCATTAACTCAACCGCTGTGCTCACTTATCAATTCCAAGCAATGCAATGGTGTTTTCTACGGAGAGACGAGGGAATTCGCTTCAGCTGGTTGCGCTGCGTTGTCCATTATCGCAAGAGCTCAGCACTCCAAGCTAAGTTTGTTTATGTATTTATTTATTTGAATATCTTTTTTTTCGTCTCTCTGCTGCCACATACATCTTTAGCGGTTTTTCGAGCGGCGATTTTTCCAATTGACTTCATTCTGTGGCGCTGAATAGTAGCCGATCGAAGGATCGCGCCAGGCTTTGTGATAAATACAATGCCGCTCCGCAGACAACAATAACAACAACAATAGCGTAAGCAACATCAACACTTTACCTCAACTGCATGGCGATCCATCGCATGGCGCATCTTAGCCGCCCGATATCGGCAACGGTCGTGCCAACTTTATTTGCGCATGCGCCGACGGCTGCCAACTGACGTTGATCCCTTTAAATGGACTTTGTTTGAATTAATCGAAGTGATATTTCGCTTGTCCTGAATTCAATTTGCTGGCGCAATCGCTCGGCGTTCACAAACAAACCACGAACGTTTCGGACGTGTCTTGAAACACATGGCGGCGTGGCATGCCGCTGTTAGCCGTGGCACAATCTCCACAATTTTCGCTTGGTTGCACATATCGCTATCGTATTTGCTTGATCCTGCCGATACTGCGAGCTTCAAACCACTTTTTTTTTAGATGGTTGCCTTATCTGTTTTCGCGCCTATGATGGTGTATGTGCATGAGGGGCCTGCTGAAGGCCTGCGGTTAGCGAATGAATTTTGTTCGATTTACCATGGAAAAAATCAATTGAGAAAATATAAATATTCCCCAAATGAGGTTTCTGATGCAGACTGACATGAGTTGTGGCCCAAATCAATATTTTAGTACAGCTGTTGTTTGTGTGTGAGTGTGTAGACAAAAAAGCCCCATATGTACATGATACATAGGTATGGTATTTGGCATAATGTGAAGAGTGAATATTTGTGCGGAGTCTCAAAAGTATATTTACATGTAATATAATATGGGCAGAATATTTTCTAAACCATAACCGGAGCTGAGCTGAGGGATCTTAGAAATTTATATATTAAGGAGTCCTTAAAAGAGGTAGAGAGGTAGGTAGCGAGGTAGGTAGAGAGGTAAACAAAAGAAAGTTGTGAAGAGTCTTATATTTCAATATGAAAGATAAAAAATAGAATGATGAATGGCATCATCTTTTCTTCAACTCTTTTTCTTTAGTGGGCTTCTTTAATATTTCTGAAAATCCATATACATATATGAAGTAAAATTCATAAATGTAAAAGTTAACTCGAATCTTTACAGCCGCTTTAATTTTTTATCTCCGGACTATTGCCAAACAACTGAATTTTACTTTTTCACAAACACATATTTCAGAAAATTTACAAGGAGTTGTTTATTTGTTTACAAAGTAAGAAAGTAAGAGAAACCATTTGTAATTTCCGTTCTTGTTTGTTGCCAACATTTATTTTCGTTCGGAAATTAGTGCGAATTCCAAGCCTCATGTAACTTCTAACCTAAGCTTTTCTTCTATCAAGATAATAGGACTAATGCAACATGCAGTTGCTACTATTACTTGATGCTGCATTTACCACTTTAGAGCTGGATTCGAACATGTTCTAGCCGGAGTAGGCGCTCAAGATTGGAAATAACTGAAATATAAAGAGCAAATTTATTCCAAAAATTATAATTTCAATTAAGAGAAGCATTTCTATTAAATTACACGAGGACATGTAATTAATTTAAGTGTCGGTTCGATCTACAGGTATTAAAAAATAGCCACCACAAACGCCAAGGATTCTACCGAAGTCAACGGTCCCCCTCATTAGGGTGTATGTTATTCTAAAAACAAATGAATGTGAGAACACCTTGCTGCTACTTATCTTTTTAATGGATGTTAATTAGATTTCTTTTCAAAATACACACAAATACATACAAACACATACAAAGGCCCACAATGTCCAGCGCATGACCCGCAGTCCTGCTATGCGACATCAACTCAGCTGCCCCCGCTCGCCACCTTTTCAAGGCAATGAATGCGTCGGACGAGACGCTCGTGCTTGGTGGAATACAAATAAATGATGTGGCGAGTACATAAATATATGTATATTGAGTATGGCTATAATAAGGTTAATTTTATTATTTGTTTGTAGGGCTTGGTTTGCCATGTGTCTACATAAAATTTATCATATGCATGTGTATGGGTGCATTTGGCTGTGTTTATGTAGCTTCATAGGCAATTTTAACGAATTGAAATGGTGATCGTTATCGCTTAATGGTTGTCAATGTGATGCCATAACGTTTGTGTGTTGTAACAGTTGGTGGCTAAGGGTGAGTGTATATGTGCACATATGTATACATGTCGTATGTATATATGTGAGTTTGTATGATTTCGCCATCGAAATGATTTATGAAGTCAATTCTGAACTAAAGAACCTAAGAAATGTAAAATTTAAAGGTAAATGTATTACATGTGCTGCTTATATGCATAAAGGGTGATGCAAACTCTTGTTTGAAATGAAAATAAAAATAAATGAATATTCTCTCAGCAAGATCAAACATATTTTCAAACATTTGGAATTTCTGGCAATATAAAATCAAAATGATGACAGAGTGGAAGAAAAATTTTAATTCGAACTCAGGGGTAACTTTATTGCGAAAATATTTGCTTTAATAGACTAATTACCAATGCAGACCAAAAATATTGCATAATATTTCTTTTTTTTCTAAATTTCAATTTTAATTGTGCCTAGCCTTTTTCGGATTTGCAAATCATTCCAAAATGAAATATAAATATCTTTGATATAAATTATATAAAATATCATTAAACTTAAGGGTCTATGTATGTATGAGTATAAATATTTATATTAGTCAAACATAATATATTAAAAAATGCATGCAGGTGGCAAACCATTTAATTAAAATTTTTTTAGTTAGAAAATTTCTTAACTGCATTATTAAAAATAAAATTTACTTAGAAATGTAGACATATCATACAAGTATTTTATCTTTCTTATATCTTTTTTTATTATCTTTGTAGTTGGTGGCAACCCTATTTAATTATTTTTGTAGTATTATTAATTACGAAATGGCTTGCAAGCTCCGTGTGCACAACATTCGGTTAGGCTACAACTGCAACTCATAAAAAAAAATTTATTTATATTTAATAAATATGTTGAAAATTTTCATGCAGGTGGCAATCTATTTAATTTAAATTTTTTTCAACTCTGAAGTTGTTTAACGACATTATTAAAATAAAAATTCACTTATTATAAACATTTTGCCTTTTTTTAATAAGTTAATTAATTTGGATAGCTGGCAACCCGTATATATGTATAAATACACGAGCTTCGTGCACATACAATCGGGTTAGGCTACAACAACAACTCATAAATTAAGCCTACTAGTCGTAATTTTTTTTTGGACCACCCTGTACAAGTAAACACATTTACATAAAAAATCGTCAATAACAGCTGCGTTTGTTCAACGGTTAACGATTATCTAAGTATTAGAAAAAATTATGACTAATTGAATTTGCACAAAACTAATAAATTGTATTTATTTTATTCGCAATTTTTCTCTAATAAATAGTTGAGCTTTTGAGTTGGCTCTTATAAGAAGTTAAATAATTTATTTGAACCTCGAAGGTTAAACTGTCAAATTAAATATCAATCAAATTGTATCAGCTTGTAGCCTAAATACACATTCAATGGCAACTACTTCGCAGACTTTTAGCCAAAACAAAAACAAGAACAAAAATGGTTATGTATATCATTAAAAGAAACGATCAATCAACTATTAATGAGGTGTTGCGATCAAAATATAACCTGAAGCGTGGCACAGGTCGCCACGGACCATTATAAACCTTATACGAGTACTTCTACTCACACGATATGTATATGTATATGTTTGTTTGTTTGGCTATTTACATGCTTATAAGCCGCAGGGGCTCTCTTCACAATAGCGCTTGAAACTAATTTTGATTCTGTGGACAATATTGATTTAAACATGAGCGATAATAACGCCGCAATTTCAACGGTCACAAAAACAAAGCAAGACGAGATAATGATTAGTTTATATAAAAAAATTAATAATCACATTCGAGAAGTTGTCATAGTGGAGAAAATGATGCTTAAATTACACATTTTTAAACAAATCATACACATACATGAAAAATCCAACAGATCATAGTGCATAAACTTAGTTTTAGTTGCTTTAGTTTGCTTAGTTTGTTGCTAAGAAGAAGCTCTTAGCTGTGTTTTGTTGCTCTTTATACTCAAACCCCGCTATTTGTCTTTGTTTTGGATGAAATTTCACTAGTCATGCCTCACAAGCACACATATAGTATAAAATAAAGCCATAAGGTCTTCAAAATCTTTGATTCCAAACCATAGTAGGTTAACTCTTATGCAGAGATGCGGATTCTCCAATGTAAAATATTTTGGGAGGCCCGCTCGAAGAGCCCGCTGTTAATCAAATATTGTCGTTATAAGTCTTATCCGAGTTGAAGTTAAGTTTAAAATCGGGGGATTAGAAAACAGATTCGATTAGGGAAACAGTTCGCTGATCGTACTTTCGCTGTTAATAACTTAAACAACAAAGTCATCGAAGTATTTAAAAAATATTGATTCGAAAATATTTTCGAAAATAAAGTGAATTCGTTTATTTGCTCTCTTAGTAGATACAATAATGTTGGTATTCTTCTAATCCTAGCTTGTTCATCTTAGATTAACCCTAGAACCACCTAAATAAATTTGTTCGAACAATTTGTCTTCGTTTGGTATTTTCATCTCAGATAGCAAATCTGAGGCTATATATGTTTTTCAAATTGGCAACTAATATTGCTGAGGTCATCCAAAAGTTATCCGACTATACGTAGAAACATTAAGAATGAAAATATTAACTTATATTTGATCAAAAAACTTTTTATCTATGACTATTTGCCAGTCTCAGTAACGTTTGCAAAAGATGACAAAGTAAATCTAATGTGGATATATAATATATATTTCCACTAGAATGCTCGAAATAGGAATAAAAAGAAGAAACTTATGACAGCAAAACCTAATTGTAGAATGCAGTGAAGCAAATTATTGAAGAACTCTGAAACTCTTGACTGCAATCAGAAAGAAAAAGAGCTAAATGTGGCTTAAAGCTGCCCATAGACTTTGGCTAACTGCAACCAAATGATATCAATACGATAAGCGTATCGTCCGTAGTGGACACAACAGCAATAACAACAACACCAATAACCACCACAATCATTAAAGCAGTCATCAGCAGCGATCGCTGCTACGATCGTCAACCGCATCCACCGGTCATGTCAGCGTTATTCAGGGTTAATAAATAATATTGATTTGACTGTTCGTTGAAAATAAGACAAAGGCAGACACAGCCAGAGTCAGCAGCAACAAGCTGGGGTGCGTGCAACAACAACTTTTATACCGGCGTCATCGGTTAGTTCGTTTGTTTGTAGCTGTCGGCTGATGACTGGAGTGCGGGACGTGCGGGCGTTGCATGAGCGATTCTTGCGCGTCAACATTGCGTGGTAGGCTTGAATTATGTGCGACGAAAAAGGCCTGTTGACAATATCTCGTCGTTTGTTTGTGTGCGCTCTGTCTGCAGCTCAGTCGCTTCCAACGCGACGCATCGCGGGTATCTCCATCGTCATCTTCATGCAGTTGTTGTTGTTGTTGTTGCCATCGACGTGGTTGTCGGCGCACCGCTGAGGGATTAACGGCGCTTATCTGCTGATGCCGATCAATAAACGTGGAATCGCTGCATCGTAACTCTTAATGCGCATATCGATTACGCTGTCGTGCAACAAGTTGATAAATAATTCCCAATGTTTACTGTTTATGCTCGCGACTGTGCTCTGACTGTGGTTGTTGTTGCGACTCCGACAAGGCGATATAAATTTTCGGAAAAAGGATTCTCCATCTTCACAGAGTGGACGGGTTCTTTGGCTGCATTTGCTGTTGTTGTTGTTATTTTTATGTTTTTTGTTTTAGAATGGTATTAATTTCATTTAAATGAAATAAGTTTAATTTAATTGTTATGGTAGATGCACTGCTGCCATTGTGGTGTTTGTACCTGTATTTGTTTTGAGTCGGCTGGTTGAGTGTTGGGTTACAATACATTTTGAAGACTGTTAGGGTATTACGAGAAGTGAAACTGCTCTCTAACAGTTATTGTAATCCCTACACATATGTACTTGAGGTGACATTTTTATAAGTACAAAATATACATAAACAACACAATTGAAATATAAGGTATATTAAAATAAAGGTTATATCTCATTAGTTTCCCATTTGTAGAATCTTTTAATAATTTTAAAATGATCGTTTATAAAAATTTGCTTTAACTAAGTGTATATATTCTGGAGCTACCAGACTTTAGGATTATTTTAATAATAATTTAAGCCCTCAATTTGTTCAAACATCTCGTTGTATATATACATATGTACAGCATGGAATATTGAATGGTATTACTAGAAAATTAACTTTTCGTTCTAAACAGAGTTTTAAGGAGTTTTTAGGAAAAGTTTTCCAGCAAACTTTGGACCTTCTTACAGAAAAGTGATGGCGATTGATTTGACATCTTTCTATTTTATTTTTATTCATATTTCGATTCGAGCATTTTTTATGCATTCCTATATCTTTCTAAGTGAATCGTTCTAAAATTTTGTATAGTTATTCTGGTTTTGAGGCGGAAACGAATTCAACAAATCAGAGATCATCTAAATCAGTACATCCGTTCTTGAATTATGAATAGTGTATCTAACCAGATTTTGTTCATTTATAATCTATATATCGAGCTCTAAAACTTAGATTTTTCAAGCAATTGATAAGGAAAGAAATTAACTGAAATAATTTTCAAGCAAATAGAGAGATGATATCCATATCCATCGAAAATTCTTTATATCATGTAAGGGTGTGGTATTTTTTTATTTTTGTGCTAATAGCGACTCGACCTCTGTCAAATTTGGTTTACGTTCGATTTGCTTTGGTTTAGAATTGGTTGGACTTAAAAAACCGTTATTCGTTTGCCCTCTATATCTTGTGATAATCAGTCAACGTTTTTAAAAATTGCTAATTGATTGCATATGAAAATTTGCTTCATTTACTATTAATTAATTGATTACTATTATTAATTGATTAATTGCTCCTTATCAATTGCTCGTTTTTCTAAACTCTAACTTTTTAGAAAAATAAGCTCTTCTTAACTCTATCTTTTTAAACAAACAAATTCTTTCTATCACTCTTCTCCAGCTCAAAAATGTCGAATACATTGACTTCACAAAAAATAATGGCGCCACCTCCTTCAATCAAAATTTTAGAGACTCTTTCCAAAACCAGTAGCTGTTTAATAATAATTAAAAAAGTAATTTCAATTATCAGCAAGCTCTCCACCACTTTGCCTCACACTATTTTTCTACTACCGCACGGCCAAAATTTCATGCCCTTTCCAAATAATTGCTTAAATGTATTACAAGTGTGTGTATGTATATACGAAGGTATATGTACATGTATGCGCCAATAAAAAATGTGTAACTAACACACGTTTCAACACGATTTCGCTGACGTCGTCTCCGCCTCAATGCGACCAATGCGATCAATGTGGGCACGAGGACCACACAACGCGCAACGAACAAGCGCACAGCTAACGAAGTGTTATAAATTGCCGAGTGAACGATGAGAAGAACAAGTAATTTACAACAATTTCGATTAAAATCAATATTTAATAATATAAACACATGTACAAAAACTACAAATTATGTATGTACATATGTATGTACGAATGTTTGTGCGAATGTTTGTGTGTGTTGCAAATTTGCTTCGCTTGTTATATAAATAATTCGTGTCGTGACAAGCGAAGAGGATGACGATGCACACAGTGAGGCGCTGCGACACAACAGACCCTACGCTGGGTGGGTTGGACCGCAAGAAGACGCATAGCCTACGGCTGGGTGATGAAAGCTCCAAACGAACTGCAAATATTTGTGAGGGCATATGTGTGTGTGCGAGTGTGTTTGTATGCAAGAGGATGCATTTTGATGCAATAAACCTTGGTGGCAACGAGAAGTACTCTTGCAAGTTCTTGCTATTGTTGTTGTTGTTGCTGCTATTTGTCAGTTGGTGATTTGGTAATCACCACTTGTTATAAAGACTGTAATTAGGCGTCCATTAAAAGGGTGGTCCACGCATGTCCACACAGCGCCGTTGGTCGCAACCAACTTAGCCGTGCAGCCAGTTTGGTGAACACACGCCGCGACGCGTTGCAACAACGATCGGCCTTTGTCGTCGATCAACAATCAAAACACGCCCCTGCGCACGCCTAATAAATAACGCTCGGACGTAAGTGAAAAATTGCCCGAAAGGAAGGCGAAAACGCGCGTTCCCATTTCAGAGCGCTTTTGTGCATGTGTGTGTGTTGGGGCTAAACAAATAGGCATATTTAATAATTGCAGCATTGAATAAAGTGCAATTTTATGAAGGGCGGACAGTTTGCGTACAGTTTATTCACCTGCCACCGCCGGCGCGATGCTGCATGCACGGTGAATCTTCAGCGAAGACTCAACTCTTCTGCATCCCATCTCTGTGAGCATGTGCGCATGCCTACATGTGCTTGTGCAGTGGAAATTTCACGCCTGCCAGCTATTTACGAAAAAAATGTTGAATTGATTTTATGATTTTAATCGCTGTTTTAAGTCAACCAACGCTCCCCCTGCCTGGTCATACATATTCATATGCATGTTTGTTTGTATGTATATGTACACACTTCAGCACTTTTGCTCCAGTTTCAGCTGGGTTAAGTGGTGTCGCCTACCTTGTCAGCCCTGAGTTGTTGTATTTGTTTGCCAAAGTGCTTGTTTGAATTTAGCACAGCATTAAACTTTCCCAACAATATAATTAAAATGCAATTGCCTTTCTGGGGAAATGCCTACACACAAACAAATATAACATTTTATTATAAATTGTAAATTGTTGCGGGAAAGGAATGCAGCACAAATTTTCGCTCGAAATTGAAGAAAGTTTACGATTTTTGATGCTAATATATGTAAGTACATGTTACAAATAAAATCTTTACATATACATATGTATATAGAAAAATTAGAAAATTACCATTGTTATTTTTGTGGAGCTTTTAATATAGACAGGGATATATAAAATTAAAAAATTTAAATTTAACACATGTATAAATATAAAACATTCACAGTTTTAGTGCTACAATTCAGTGCTACATAATTAACTGAATACAGAAAATACTAGATTCTATGTGATTGTACGGCTTTCTTAGCCCTCCAGTACGTAACGTCGGCTTTAGAAACCATCTCATTCATTTGCGCGCCTTTTCGAGCTCCAATTTCACGTTTGTGGTTTTTCAGTTTGCGTAATTCTAATTTTATATAATGATATAATAATAATTAATAATTTTATATAATTGTAGAAAATATCGAACTTTTAACATTTTCTTAAGCTTTTGGAGACAAGCTTCTCAGTTAAATAGAGATTTTAAAAAATGGAAAAAAATAAAAAATTATTGATTATGTATTAAACGTAATTTGAACACAAATGTATAATTTCCTGCTTTTTTTTTCTTTTTGTAAGGTCAAAAGAATTTTTTTTATTCGAAAAAAAAAGTTTACACTTAGGGTTAACCTTCATAGACTCTAAGAGCACAATACTCCTTATTTTTAAATAAAACCCGACAGACAAATTCAAAACTATAAATCTATTTTTGTCCCGTGATTGAAAATTAACCACAAAAATATTTCAACTGTCAAACTGTTTGTCAAATTTAACAGAAGTGCGACACTATAGCTGACTTGAATTCAATTGGAATCTTATACGTCATTAGGGACTTACGGAGTATTTGTGACCGAACATAAATTGCACGAACTCTGCTTCTTCTCTACTCTATCCAAGCCTTCCCGTTGTATTGTATATAAGGTCATCTGCAGACCCTGCAAAATTTTCGAAAATTTCAATCATATTCTTTTCGAGATTACAACGGCTAATGAAAAGCTTGTGAGCGTTTGAGAAAGGGGACTTAGTTAAACGTTCCGTCAAAGGTTTAAGAGCATTTCGATATGTTTACACACATTTTTATTTTATACATAATAGAAGTACATAACTTTACCGCAATATGTATGCACAACTAAACACGTAAATGTATTAAAGGAAAGAAAACACAGAAGATTCACTTAATTCACACAAATGCCACACATCAGCGTCCGACAGCGTCAGCTTGGACCGCTGCATGTAGTCCGCATTTTCAATGGCCTAATGGATATAAAAAATGAGCTTTACTTGCATTTACGCAAACTTGTTGATGGGTGCTTAAGTTCCACGCACATAAATTAGCCACATGGTAGACATGTTGCATGCTGCGCGAACACTGGACCAAGGCTTTGCAGCACATTGCAACGGGCGAGCCATCGAGTCAGCGAGCGGTCGGGGCCAACACGAGGCGTCGAAAGTGAAGCGCCACAAAATCATCAACGAGCTGCGGGAGTAGTGTGGGAATGTGGAGGAAATTCTTAGTTTACAACAACTTTGCACTGCATACTTGATCTCTTGATGGCACGTCGCTCTGACTCACCGTTATGTATGTACGTATGTGTGTCTTCGTCTTTGTGATGGTATGAAAACGCTGACTGTCTCCTTGTCTTCTGCGCACTCGGCTGCAATGGAGTTTACGGTGCTCATTGACCCATTCGGCTCATCACGCTTCCGACGGTGTTCCGGCCTTCAGCAGCGCAGTGCAACACGCTCATTTGAATGTGGCGCACGTATGTACCCCAGTTCGAAATAAAATTCAAATGAGCGTAAGTATGTGTGTGCGCATATTCCGCATTATCAGACACCGCTCGACGGGATGCAGGCGCCACTCCACAATGCCGCACTCCGCAGTGCCGACACACACAACAGCGGCATCGCTCAGTGACAACAACGCAACAGCAAAAACAACAACAAAAACAACAGCAATGACAACAAACAGCGGCAGCAGCTTCACTAACGTCGTAACGCGCGCAGCACTGGTCACTCAGGCAGGGCAGTCAGGTAAATAGCCTGTGCGTATGCGCAGTTCAAAAGTTGCATCTTTCTCAAGAATGGTTCCAACATTCAGCTTAGTCGGCTGTATGACGGCATTTGGCTGCTCGTTCCACGACTATTGCGCATGCACTCAGTATGTGCGTGCCTTCGGGTCAGGTGTGTTATTGTTGTTGTTTTTGTAGCTGCTTTTAAATGTCGCCTATGTTGACATTTCGAAAAGTCAGCCACTCTCATTTATAAATTAGTTTATTTTCAATTAAATTTGAACACACAAATGTTGCAACAACCAACTACACGCATACATACACACATATTTACATTCTTGCTGTTACACCTCGCTTAGTGTCTGCAGCTACTTGTCGCCGCAATCGTTTGCGTAATCCAATGATAGATTGCACATGTTGGCCCGATCGCATCTATTCACCAGTTGCACCTTGTTACACCCCACTCCACTCACAACTTGTCTTGGCTCCTTTTGTGGTAGCTCGCTAGCATTGCTTGCTACAACTGTCGCCAGATCACCGTTATCATTGATGGTTTGTCAATGCTGCCACTGAATTGGATATTTTAAGCGATAATTCGTAATTCCTTCTCTCAAGTCACAACAAAAACAAGAAATTGCGTAAAGCCGCTCTTGCAACAGCTGCCCATGTGCGTTTCTTTATGTTTATGAATGTGTATGTATGTAGTGATTGATGACAGCGTTGAAGCATCACATCCCCAAACTGATAAAAAAGTATGATATCAATTGCATTTTTGAGGAGCAGTGAAATGTTTCGGAGACAGACACGGTGGTCTTTCGGAAGATTGACGTTCGCTGCATTAATAATGGTCCAAAGTCTCTAATTTCAGCGTTTTTACACTGACGATGAAGAATTTTTTTCTTCACTTTTATCGTTTTCATCTTCTTTTCATCTTCTTCTTCTTCGTTTCGGTTCTATCATAGTTCGTTTTATTCTTTAGTTTTTCAAATTGGTTCTAATTCTATTTCATAACATTATATTTTCATTATATATATCTAGGACATTTGTGTAGTTGAAACGGAAAAGGTAATTTACTTCTCATTAAGTCCATAGTACCGCTCTGGCTCGTCAAGGGATCCCCTTCATAGCGATACGCAAATTAAACTTAGCACCACAAACTCAACTCGAATCAAATTCGTAATAAAGAAGATGGTTTAATGGAGTTACAGATATGATGATGGTGGATCCAAATTTCCAGCTTTTCTCAAAATTTAGCAAATAGTAACCAGCAGCTATGGTATGTCTCGTAAATTCACAGTAGGTCGGTAGGTAAGGCCAAAGAGTCCCGTTGATGAATATTCTATCGAGCCAAACGATCCTAAGATTGTAGACTCCAGTGATGTTAGGGTTGATTGAACTAGTGGAATATTGGACTACCAAATTTCTAATAGTAAACTAATTTAATTCGACCATAAAGGTTAAACAAACTCGTTTGTGTATCAGCACTCATGGAAGTCCATCAGAGAGATTTCGGATTCAACTGATCTTCTTCATATAGCACTACGTAATGCACTTATGAAAGAGAGTTTCTTCTCTTATAGAATATGTACTTCTACATTATTTGTCATGTTTTCTTTTAATTCTTCGGAGAATTTCGAACTCGTTCCGCAACCTTTCTACTTTCTACTTTGGTAAGCTTGCCACCTGTCAAATTCTTTACATTCAGTTACTAAACCCGCACTTCATTCACTAGAAGCTCGTAACCAGGTCTTCTCTTTCAAAAATATTTTAAAGCTGTTAAAGGTGCCCTTTTTGCTTAGTATCATGATTTCAACATCCCTATGTCGAAATTTCTCTGTGCTACTAGACATGATCTTCACTTGAAAGAGCAAAAGTCGTAATTATGAGAAAGTAATGAATTGAGTGGTTTATAGAACCTCTGCTTGCAGGCACTCCCACTCAATAAGAAGAGCATAATAGTGTGTCTTCTTTTATACTGAAAGCTATTGTTTAGAAGTAACCATCTTTCACGGCTCACCGAAGCCAAACAACCGCAAATCGGAAATTTCATAGCGGAAACCAAATTGTTGACAATACACTTATGAATATATATATGCCTACGCCTATATTTAGTGCTCAAATTTTTGCGAGACTATTGGCGGAACTTCTTCCCCTATTTCTAATATACGTTTCTATGCCATCCGACAAATGTAGAGGTGTTATGAAAAGATTTCTCTTTGGCCGAGGTCAACCACCATTAGAAAAAAAATTGGCTTTTCATTAAAAGCAATAATCATCAGTTTTATTTGAGCCTAAGTTTGAGTCTTCTCTAGAGAGAGAGTGAGAACTCTTTATCTTCTAAGCAGACTCAACGCTTGCTCTATTTCGGGGCAATTATTTTAGTGAGCAAGGTCCCTAACAACTTTGAAATTCCGTCTACAGACGTGCATAGTAGTTAGTGCATATGTATACACATATACATAATTTCACTTTTTCTCCAGTGTTCCAAGTCTTTCAAAATCCAACACGCTTACTCACATTAAATTTATTCACATTTGAATGAACATGTTCGCATTGAAAAGTGCTCCATTTAAGCAATGAAAACACCAGCGGTAGCTGCAACACGGCCACCAATAACATGGGGCTGCTGCTTGTGTGTGTTTGTGTGCGCTTAAGAGGCAGCTGCCGTTTTGATCGCAATCACTACAACAAGCGGCGGTTGCACATGAAAATGCACACACCAGTACATATTTACATACTCGTACATATGCATTACTCGACACGACGTGACACGACTTACATATGCATATATATATATCATTTAAATATATGTACAGCTTAAAGGGCATCCATACACACACACATACACACACAAACATTTAATTCAAAACAGTCAACATAACTCAATCGGATTTTTAATTTTTGTTCCATTGCTTTTGCGCACAATTAAAAAGGTGCACCAGCACACAGTTGCAAGTGGCACAATCTGGCGGAAAAAATATGCTACAACAACAACACAAAAGGTATGGTGAACTTTGCAAAGCTGCAAAGGACAAATGTCTCGCTCCACATTTGCTCTGCTACCAAATTCGTAGATTCGCGGCCACTGATAGTGTTGGCGACACTTGCAACACGTTGTGTTTGCGCTGTGTTGGCGGTAGCGAAATGAAGTTGTTGCCATGTGTGGCATATTGTTGTTACTGTGTAGTACGCGAATTGTTTTGCTGATTTCCTTTTTACGCGATCGTCATTTAATTAGGCGGCTTCTGAATTAATCTTCGTGCAGGTAAGATTTGTAGGTAAGTAAGTACGTTGGTATGTGCAATCACAAGTGCAGCCTTAAAGAACGAGCGTTAAAAAATGTTTGAAGAAAAATTTTTGTTTAGAAAGCTTTTTTAAAAATTCAAAATTCATTCTTCATGGAAAGCAGAAAGCATAAATAAGAGTACTTGAACTTCTCTTTCCAACGGCATATTATCGGTATCGATAGTTTGCACAATTACTTAACTGCCATATGAGGATATAAGTGGATCTTACGGATGAATTTGTATGGCCGTAAAGGGAAGTTGATCGAGATAGCTGACATTTTAGAAATATTAAAGAAAAGTATTGGTCATATCGTTCATGAATATTTAGGTATGTGAAAGCACTCTTTTGTTATAACAAACCTGTATTTTTGCATCGATATCTCACCATACATGACGCGTGGCCCCTTCACTTCACTCCGGATTCAATCGACAATATCTATTTTCTTGTTCTCATACCTTAAGAGAATGCTCAATCACAAGAAACAGCAGGCTAGCATATAAATATACATAAAAATTTAGCAATACTTGACCAATTTTGATGTCCTGACGTCTATGTCATCGTTTGAAAATGGGCAAAATCGGACTGCAACCACATCTATTTCCCATATAACACAATATCAAAGTTCATCAGATTCACTTTACAATTTATAAATCAAGCATCAATGAAGATATCGGAATAAAACTTTCCACAAATAGTGCTAGTGAACAAAGGACCTGTAGTTCTCGCTTAAAAATGGTGGAAATCGGACTCTAACTTTTTATGGTTCAATTCCGGATGTGAGGATCTCTGTGCCTATGACTGGCTTTATGCCGTAAATATCGGTAAATTTGTAAGATATTTTAATGAAAGTACGAGAACCTGGTGGCCTGTTGCCAAAAATAGATGAAATCAGTTCAGTAATTATCCCAGCTACTTGTCATTAAAGTGAGTTCCGACTTTCGGATTAACTTTACACCATATATAACTGTTTTTACACTTATTTATAATAATAAATTTACCTCGAATATATTGCTTAATTTATTTCCCCGCCTTTGGTCCTTGTAAATCATATAATCGAGTATATGAAATGTTCGGCTGCACCCGAACTTATCTCTTCCTTACTTGTAATTTACTACTTTCTCAATACAAATGATCTGATGGCACTTCAAGCAGAAAACACATCGCACTTCACGTTCTATCACTTAGTAGCATATTTCTTTGTCTCTTTGATTAATGTGCCTCACAAATTCTAATCAAACTAACATTTACAATAACTAACCAGCGTTTTAACCCAACTTTTTCATTAAATTTACAATAAATTAGAAAATTATGCATACCGATAAGAACGCGAGACGATAAGACTTTGACAACATACTCCAACAAAGCGGCTAAATGGTGTGTATAGGAAGGTACTTAGATATTTGTGTGTATATATATACATATAGGCATGTTTGTATATATTTAAAGAAGCATACCATATTATAATGACCACATTTGTTTGCCAACGTCGACTAAATACACCTATCAAAATCAACACAAAAAAAAAAAAAAAACCACACACACTTCTATGACGAGCTGTGAATTGTTTTAGCTTAAAAGCAAACTTAAGTCTCCTCAGGTAGAGACACTTGGAAATGCGGAAAATCATTATAATTCAAATTGAAATGTGTGGCATACATTAAGATAATTTTAATTAGCGCCTCTAACTAAATGTTATGTTGCCTTAAATGTGACCATGCACCGTAGATGAGGACTAAAACATAAATAAATGCGTATGTATGTATACATATGTTCATGTTATCTAAGTAATGTTACCGCCAAGCAATGGCTGTTTGCTTCAGCGGAAATGGTGCCTTCGCGAGCGTTGTTTAGTGCCACTTTGCACTCCATCACAGCGATAAGCTCCAACACCAGCGCTCAAGTTAAGGATAGTCTACACGCTGGCGTAATACCGTGAGATAGCGGTAAACGAGCCACAGACAAGTTGGCTTAGTACAAATGAAATAAATTTTTCTTATAAATATACTCATTTAGTAGATGTATGGGGTTATCACTACCGCCTTGCACTTAATGAGGTTTTTATCGGCATAAGTGAGAGCAGCGTGGAAATGAATAATAACTGTGAAGAGCTTTTTAATTACCCTGTAGTGTCACTGTTTAATAGTGTAAATGTTGCATAAAATGAATTTATTGAATTTTACATCTATATAAATATGTAAGTATATGTATGTATGTATACATATAAAATTCTCATGCCATTCCTTACCTACCTTCCTACTTCCTTCACAGATCAGACAGAAGTAGACATGGTGGAATGTCTAAAGTTACTTGCATTCTTCAAATGATTAAAAAAAATACATTTATTTTAATAGTTACATAAAAAGTTCATATCTGCTGTCTACATTTCAGCATTATCATTTGATCTCGGTGCAACAGATGGCTCCACAGCACAGTTACCTAATCGAAGAGTGCGACAGGTTAAACCCCGATTGTATCGACACACGTACGATAGATATGCACATATGTAATAAAACTCATACCCTCATCCTCTCTTATCAATATCCCGTGTGCACAGGTCCTGTTAGAGCAATTCGCAGCGGGTTGCCACTTGTACTTTCAACATCTTCGATTAAATGTGCGTGTTGTTGTGTGAGCTGAGCACGCTCTCATCATTGGTACCGTAATGTGACAAATATCGACAATTTATGTGCAACAAATATCGACAATTTATGTACAACAAATATTGGTAAACGATCGACGATGCAGTTAACAGTAAAAATAAATGCCAAATATATTGCATCTACATGTTTTTTCTGTTCCTTACGTGACCTCTAATATTGAATTTAGAGGTATTTTGGTTTCATATAGAATTATGTTGATCTTTTCTATATAGTATGTATGTATCACGTGTACATAGGTGAATGTAACGCCTTTTGGGACATGATTATCATATAATTTCAATAAAGATTTAGTTTTAATGCTAATTAAGGCCACGGATGTAGGCAGAAAGAAAAAGACTAATTCAGAATTAAATTTAAGGGGAGGAGGAGGGGAGGATTTAAATTTTTTAATCAAAGATGTTCAAGCATTTACCTACATAGAGTGTTCTTATTATGCTTAAATCAGCTAAACAGCACAGAAGTTAAGTATTATATCAAGTGTTAAGGAGTTAGCCCAGTGTAGAAAAGTCTAACTTGGACAAGGAATCGAATTTCTCTACTACCGGTTTTACTAAATATGTATTTGAGCATATATAAAAAAGTATAATTTTTCATTTTGATACAAAATAGCGGCTACTGGGCCAATCTTCGGAATGAACTTTTTCAAGAGGGCATTAGCGGGCGACGGCGATTTTAAGAACATTTGCTATCTGAAATAAAAAAAAATGAAAAAAACGAGATCTTCATTTAGATAAGACTTGCAAAAGAAAATTTAATTCTTGGCTACAAATTTTTGACAAAAAAGTTAGGATAATAACAAAAGCAATCTCCGAGTTCCATCGTCACCTGATTTGAGAAATGCAGTTTCGAGAAGAACTGTCTTGAAGCAAAAATTCTTAATGATGGAATACTCACAACTGAAACCATCTGCCTTCAACTTTCTACTTTATTTCGATTGTCATAAAGTTTGAACTCTAGTTTATTGCAAATAATATCACTAGCGTTGTCCAAAATTTTCTTTACTCTAACCTCATTTCCCTTCCAAACTTTTCTTAGCCTCTTCCTTCTTGTCGTACGGAACTGCGTGTCGATAATTCATGAATCATGAGTAAATCTCATTAAGTACAACAATAAACACATTAAACTGGACTCAAACCAAGCGGAACGAATGAAAATTAGTAACAATAGGGAGAGACAAAATCGATATACATACATACATATACTTGTATAAATGTATATAATATTTTTGTAACTACAAATGAAGCTGTATGAAGTAGTGAAGTAGTTGTATGAAATAATACCAACAAAATAAAAAAGTTGTTTTTGTTGTTTCCATTGTTGTACTATTTTGGCCGTGCCGGCAGACATGAAACGCCACATCGGCCTGAAAGTTCCCGAAATGCTTTTGTGTCTGCATACATATGTACGTGCACACCTACATAGTCCGTGCTTAGCTCGTATCTAGCATAGCAGGATGGGTAAGTCATCTAGTGAAAAATGCAAACATAAATAAATCGAAATAAATTGGGCAAAAGGGTGAATGCGTGTGTATAAAAGGACCACCTTCGGCTCAGGCAAGGGATGGACAGCAAAACACTCACGGGCACACGCCAGTCCGCCCACCCCTGCCAACCGCAGTTTTTGTATACAATTTACCACCGAATGAGACGGTATATATATGCATGTGTCTCAAAGCATACCCATCAATGTGTGGAAGGACGTGCTTCGTGTGTTAGCGCTTAACACCCGCTTGTACATAAAAAAATAAGTATGTAAACAAGTATATTTATGTACATTTATTGCTGTAGTGCATTGTTATTGTTTTCTCACATGTATGGTACAGACGTTGTTGTTGTTGGTGCTCTAGTCTACTGCTGTTATGTTTGTGGTTTTTGCCGCTCCTGTCAGTTTATCTATCTATCTGTCTGTTTGCATGTTTGCGGTGTGTTTGTTTGTTTAGTTAAACGCCTTCTTATGTTTGCTGTGTTTGCTTCCGAGCACTGGTGGTGGCTTGAATTGTTAGTGAATCGCTCGATACGTTAGTGTTGGTGATTATCTGTGTAAAATTGCTAAAGAATTTCGCTCCCTACTGAAGAGTGAGTGTGTGTTTGCTGTATATGAGTTAATGCAAATGGGCGGAGCTTCGCTTGTTATTAAATGGATACACATTAAGGTAGCTGTGTTGCCAGATACTGCAACTAAGAAAAAAATAATTTCAAATAGCAAAGTGTTAAACATCTTTAGAATATTAGGGAAATCTGATATTTTTAATTCGCAAGCTTATAGTTTTTCATTCACTATTAATGAAATCGCTAATATTGGTGAATTTAAAAATTTGGTGACATTTGCGTCACTTTCCGAATCAGATTCCACTCCTTCTGATCATTTTAATAGTATTAATTATATTTATAGCAAATTAATTAGTAATGAATGACACGTAGACATCAAAATAAATACAAAATTAATATACATATTTTGGCAAAAAGGAAAACTCTGAGTTTCAAGTAATTTTAAAAAATCGCATTTAAAAAATAGCGCGATTTATTCTTCAAAATATTTAATTTATAAGAATTTCAAGTCGACTCCAAACGATGCGAGGACATATTTAAAGGTTTTTTTGTTACCTCATCCGAACAGTTCTCTACTTTACCCAAGAATGTCCATAATTTCAAATTCAAATAATCTCTATTTAATGCCAAAATATTTGTACCAAAACACCCTCTTTGACATTTATGTAATAAATATGCCATGCATGGAAAATTTATCTGCACTTATTTTTATTATATACAGATTAAGAAGTGTACATACTCTTAAATATACGAACATATGTACAAACTATTATTGAATAAATACAAATGTATTTATGGCATTAGAACTTAAACTCATCCACTCCTTAAGTTATTACATTTTTCATTACTCTTAAGTCTTACTTCCATTATTTTTACTACACTAATATTTATTAGTGTAAATACTGGATTACCACATAACACTATGAGAAGGATTTTTATTATATAATCATACTAACCAACTAATACCAATGCCATAACAAAAGTCAAGCCTAACTTCTCGAAATATGTAAGTAAAGCGCAAACTCAACGCTGAAAACTCAAGCAAAAAGCAAATACAAACTATACAATGGGAAACTGCCATTGCAGTTGCTACATTCAGGCGTATGCATACATACATATGTATACCCATGCAAGCATATATAATCTTTCATATTTTTATTTTCACAATAAGAGGTGGCGAAAACACCACACCAAACACTTAATCCTAATAAAAGAAACAACAAAATTTACCCATTCACATAAAGCATGCATACAAACATACGTACATGCATACACACATTCATATACACTCGGATACAAACCGGCTACGCAACAGGCCTGCGGACCAATCAGACGTCTCCTCTCCCTGTCACACCAACGCTATGAAACCAGCAGCTGGAGAGCAACTACATAGCGGCATCACTCTGAGAAAGAGCAGGATGGCAGCTGTGACTTTGCGTGCGTTAGCTAATACGCTGAGATACTTGGGCTGCTAAAGCGACGCGCACTCGCGAGCCTCACAAAGGCAGAGCAACGAATACGGCACAACGAAGTGGCGACGGCGGGCGAGTCAGGTTGGTTTTCTTGCGGTGAGTGCGCCATACGGAATCAGTCCACATTGGAGCTTGGCGTTGTGTGTACAAGAACACGAGTAGAAAGAAACTTGAACGCAACGGCGGTGACGTTTTCGATTGTTGCGTTAACGACGGCTGATGATGATGGGTGTGAATGGCGCGCGTGGAATGGTGATTATCAACAAAAACCGCAAAGTATCAATCAATTTTTAATGAAATTGATATCGAAGCAAACAACGAAAAATGTACAAGAGTAATTAGTGAAGAAGTGAAGAATTTAATTTGTGTACTGTTGAGTTCAAAGTGAATGGAAATACACAGATAATTTTCAAATATATAATAAAAGATACAGTGAAAAAATTAAAATTGCATGATATAATTGATAAAATAATGCATTGATATAACTTTGAGACAAAACCACAGCAGGCAGGCACGCTTTCAATCCAACCTTGCGGTACCCAACTTGCCACAGAAAATCTTCTCACTCTTCTTATTCTTTACCGCACAAGACACCACTCAAACGAGCCGTTAAAATGCTCGTGCCGTCGGATATGATTGCGGCACAATCTAAAATGGTCTACCAGATGAATAAGTATTGCGCGGATCGTGTACAAGTACGCAAAGCACAAATCCACAAACAAATACTCGAGGTGTGTCGCATCGTGCAGGATGTGCTTAAGGAGGTCGAGGTGCAAGAGCCGCGTTTCATCTCCTCCCTCAACGATTACAATGGCCGTTTTGAGGGTCTCGAAGTGATCTCACCCAACGAGTTCGAAATCGTCATTTACCTCAATCAAATGGGTGTGTTGAATTTCGTCGACGATGGCACATTGCCCGGTTGTGCGGTGCTCAAGCTCAGTGATGGTCGCAAACGTTCCATGTCGCTGTGGGTGGAATTCATCACCGCGTCCGGTTATTTGTCTGCGCGTAAAATACGTTCGCGATTTCAGACGCTGGTGGCGCAAGCGTGTGATAAGTGCGCCTATCGTGATATAGTCAAAATGATTGCCGACACCACGGAGGTGAAGTTGCGTATACGCGAACGCATCATTGTGCAGATTACGCCCGCTTTCAAGTGTGCCGGCTTGTGGCCGCGCTCTGCCGCACATTGGCCGCTGCCTGGCATACCGTGGCCACATCCCAATATTGTTGCAGAGGTAAAGACTGAGGGTTTCGATATGCTGTCTAAGGAGTGTATTGCATTGCAGGGCAAAAATTCCGCCATGGAGGGCGACGCATGGGTCTTGAGCTTCACCGATGCGGAGAATCGTTTATTGCAAGGTGAGTGTGTGTGTGAGGTGGCGCTTAAGTAATATGTAAAACATAATTAAAATGCAGCGTAAGAGCTTAGTAAAAGACACAGCGGCTGTTAACTTAATCATCACCGTTTGTTTTCCTCGCCAACTGCGTCACTTTACCGTCGGACCGGCGTGATTCACGCTGCGTTGAGTGTTCTGCTTGACAACAAACGCTTTAGGTGACGGTTAGTAAGCGATAGGGAATCACTCTAAATAGTTGTTTGAACTTATTTTGGTACAATGAGTATGTTGACCAGTTCGGTATATTTTTAGTACGAATTTCGTTGGGTGATGATAATTTTCTGTGGAAAATTGATAGTTTAGTAAATGTTGAAATGTGTTCATGTTAATTTAACCACAACAACTTTCTAAAAAACATGAAATTTATTTGAAAATTGTTATTTATTAATATTTTTTGCCCACATTGAATTCTTTTAAAGATATATAATTGGCAGAAATGCATAAAAACTGAGTTTTACTTTAAGGGTCTAAATTTTACTATAACGGAATTTACAATACGGTCAAAATTGAAGGATGAATTATACATATATTTAGTGCAGATATATATTAAAGATTTAGTATGAAACTCTTTGAAAAAATCTCAAAATCCCATCGGTACAACAACAATAATAAATGAAATTACAGTGATTACCACAGTAACAAAATCGTTCGAAAAATAGACTCAACTCCGTGAGTCGTGAGTTTTAATTTTGAAACCTACTTGCACTTTATTTAGAGAAAGAGTATTATCAAGTAGATATCGCCCCTTGACAGGCAATATGGAATGATTTTATGATATGTAAAGGCATCCCATAAAGCCCATCAAGAATTCAAAGCCTTGAAGTTTTTTAATAACTTCATCCCGGTCAGTGCCGGTATGCGTATTTACACCTCATCGAAGTCCACAGCTGTAGATCTCCAAAATCGTTGTGTGAATTTTTGGATGAAGAACTTCTCTGGACATATTCGTTCTATACTCCTAAACCCTAACATTCTTCTGAGCATATTAAGCGAAAATCAGTCTGCTAATAAGGCATCTCGATTTAGAAAATATTGTTCCTTGCTCGATTTTAATGGTATTAATATTGACCTTTTGAGGGAAATAGTGTGAAGTAAAAACCCGCAGGAGGCTCCACACTTTGATAGCCTCCGAATTTTAATTTTAAAATTGATGTTAAAAAGATGAAATAGACTAGGGACTAATAGGAGGGATTGATAATTGCAAATTCAAGACCTTTGAAGGAAGACATTGTAATAACTATTTTTAATAATTAGTCTTTGAAGATAGAATTAACATTAGGTGAAAATTAAAATGAAAATTCACCTTTTTACGACGGATATAAATAGATGAATGGTCTTCTGAATTCTCCTATAATTTGTGGTTGAATTCTCGAGGACAAGTTCGGCAAACAATCTGCCGAGAATATCGTCATTACACATATACTTACGTATATTCTTATATAGATGCATATGTACATAAGTGTTCTGGAGAACTCGAGATTCGAAAACTTGATTCAAACTCTCACAGTTAGATTTATTACTAAGAAATATCACAGCTCTTATATACATATATTCGGTGCGTACTAAAACTAAGTAGTATGATTGCAACTGGAACTCAATGCTTTGATTGACGTTAACATTATTTAGGTTAGCACATTAAAGATTTTTAATTTATTTAAAATTATTGCTAAAACCGCGCAGCTACCTGTAAACGAAATAAAAGTAACAGTACTGACGTTATTTCTCTAACAATCATATGACATTTTCAAATAAATCATTAGAAAATCGCGAAGAAGAAAATCCCAGCATAAATTTGAAATTTGTACAAGAAATATCTGGCCTTTGTAAAAATGTCAGCAAAATTGGAATCAGTCAGAAAATTAGATTCGAAACAATTTACGGTATATAATCAGCGACACTTCTAAAAGTAACTGATTTATTTAAAAGCCATAGCACCGCTTTTGATATAAAGTATTATAAATTAAACGTAATCGCGCTGATATGAAGAAAACGCGTCACAAAACCACGATCGACATCGACAATCGACAGTCAGTAGCGCGGTGATCGCGCAAAGATAATAGCTACAAACATACACACATACATAAAAATTTGTATGTATGTATAGTAGGTATGTCAAGGGACAACACGAAATGTTGTAAATTGTTGAAAGAATTAGCTCATCTGAACTTTCATCGGGAAGTTGCGCTTTTTGCTCAAAGTTCATGACCTGTTCGCCAGCTGTTTTCGATTCGAAAAGTTCTAATTAAATAATAATAAATGCGAATGAGAGAAATAAAATAATGATTAATGAACACAGTGGTTATTCGCCAAATCAATTCAATTGCTTTGTATTGATAAATTGATTGCTTAATCGCACATTTATCTTCATATTAGCGAAGTTGTTGGTGGAGTTTGAAATTGCTGACAATTAATTTGTATGAGCAAAATAAATGAAAGAAATCACATACGAGTATATTGTTTATAATTATTTAAATACTTCTTTGAAGCATTACTGAGATTCACAGTGAGTGAGATAAAATTTCAAGCGAGCGCCTTGGCAAAATGCAATTATAAACGCAAAGTCGTGAGCTATTCACTAGCTTAGCTTCCTTATATTTACATATGTACATTTATAAAATTATGATTGTCACTTTGTCCGAACGCAGCGGGAGTTATCTATTGAATCAATTAAATATTTATTCAATAGCGACGGTTCCCTACCTAGAGCATAATAGTTGCTGTAGGTATTCTAACAAGTTTACCTCATTAGAATATTTTAAATGTTAATTATTACATAAAATTTCTAGTGTAATGAGCGACTAAGCATTTTACCGTAGAATAGAGCGCTATGCATTTTTACTGGTCAAATGGTTGCGGTAGATGAGACTCTCCAAGAGCACTGTTAGTGTACTTCTAGCAATATGATTGGCGAGTAGAGGTCAAGTTATAAAAACAAAAACAATATTTCATAGGACTAGCGATCAAATCGAACGAATTGAATTCATTGGAAATAAACGATTTGGAGTTAAGGGATATTTTTAAAGAAAAAAGAAATATATAAAAAAAAATGTAGTAAAATTATATAAAATAAGTTGGAAGGGCTAAGTACGGGTGTAACCGAATATTTTATACTCTCGCAATGTGCAATGATCAAAGGCGGGAAAATACTCTCAGGTGTTGGCAAAACTTTACATTAAAAAATGTTGCGTAAGAATTCAACATCTTTTCAACGAAATTGTGATTGGATTTTAATCATATTTGGTACATGTTTGTATTAATTTTGTTTCGTGTTCCAAATATTTATATTAAAATCAAACCAATTAACTCAAAAGATATATATGATATAAACTCAACCAAGAGAGCTAAGAAAATGATTCGATTATGAAAAGAAAAGAATTGGAAATGATTATATTATGGATATGAGGTTTAACCCAAGATGTAGACCAATTGCATTCTTACTCAGCGCTAAACCATATTATGGTTTTTATTTAAAAAAAGTTATTTTTAGTTTAGTTTAGTTATTACAACTTAAAAAAGTTATTTCTTTCAAAATATCATACATATTGATTTGTATAAAGAGTTGAAGTCAGCTGTAAAGTCGGAAATCATTATATTAGGTATATTTGGGCTAGGGAAGGTCTAAGCAGATAACATTTAATTTTGGCATTAAACTGGAGTAGTAAGTAGTAAACGTTGGAGTATGCTCGAGAACATATTTCCAGGGATTTTTAATAAAATAACTAAGAATTTGAACGATGTATTCGGCTAGATAGAATATAGAACATGTAAGTTCAATAGAATCACAAACACCATTATATGTAGGATATGGGAGCTTTTCGGAGTTAAACTATAGTGTATATGACTAAGTTTTTACCGAAAATATCAGTCAATCTCTTAATGTTATTATTTAAATTCGAAGAAAATCATTTCCTGATGATAACGTGCCCTTGTGTCAGGCATATGTAAAATAGAGTCAATATTTTCCATAATTCCCATATACTCAGAGAGCATATTTTTCTGGTAAAGGTCTTAGCAAATTTATTAGAACTTCTTTCCTTACTTGTTATTTTATGAGTTCATTTTAATATAATTATATTGTAATTGAAACTTAATAGAAAAGTGAGCATATATTTCTAAATTTTGAAAACGCTTATTGTTCCTTTGTATAATATGAGCCAATTTACCTAATTTGGCTTTATTGAATCTATTAGCAATATTAAGTGTACTTTTTCGTAAATGACTTTGCGTCTAGAGGAATGGATTAAGAATTGAGTCTTGTAGAATTCACATAACTTTATTATATTAAATTATTTAAAAGTTTATATATATTTTTTTTATTTTAAACGAAGTTTAGTTGCCTGAATTGATCTAGTGTGTGTTTGACGACAATTCTTTGAAGTTAAAAACCGATGATCCTCCTAATAAAATATTCGTTCGAGTTACAACGTAATAATAATGATTACTTAAATGATTATTAGTTCTTAATAATAACCTCTAAAGAGCCTAGTTTGGAGTTGCACTCTCACAGTTGACTCACAATTGGAGGAAAGGAGACACACTATACAAAGTATAATTTGTAGACTAATTTTTTATTTATTTTCAATACAGATATACTCTACTACTACGTATTCATAATTAGTTTGCGGACTGATTTCACTAAATTTCTATATAAATTTAAGATTCCGAAATCACAGCATTTTTACTCTGTGCAAAATAAATTAAAAACGGCTAGTGGCATATGAATAAAAAGTTTACTTTGAGATATAACTATGGTAAATGAGATATCCGTTTCATAGTCAACTTCACCGGCTCTATGACGAACAATCATTTCTAAGCCTCCATTTGCATATATGTGTCATATATACATATCTGTGAGAGAAAATCATAAGAATCATAAGAGAAAAAAATTAAATGATTGACGAGCGTATTAAAATTCCCTATATTCTCTTAAATGTACATGTATTAAAAATTTTGTCACATTATTACAATCTTATCAATATCTAAGAGTAAGAAACATAAACCGAAAAAAATATATATAAACTTTGTTAAAAATATTTCTTGTTTAACTCAAAAAATGTTTTAACATTAACTATTTTATTTTGGAGTCATTTTCGATTTTGTAATATAATTTAATATATTTCTTCTCAATAATCCTGCAAATTACTTCGATAACTACTTTTGTCTGTGGCATTCTTGTCTCATTCTTAATTTTTCAGTAATCCTGAGTGGATAGAATATAGTAAATTTTCTACATTTAGTTCTCTATTAAAGTAAATAACCTTAATAATTATTTTAAACTTATAATACATTTAAATGCGAATTATTCTCCTTTATCAATTGATTACCCATTTACTTGCTTACAAGCTTGTCAAGCTTCAGATAATGAAACCTTTTAAGTTTGGGAAGTCTTTGCATTGTGACGTATGTCATTTATGCTTAACAAATGAATAATTTATTCTATATAATAAAATATTACTTGTTATTTACTTAAACTTAAATATAACAAAAACAAACTCAAAGCAAAGCAAAGCTAAATAGGCGCTAGCTGATTAAAGAAATAAATAAACAAAATAGTGTTAAAGAAGTAGTACAACAACTTTAATAGTTTTACGCTGCTGGCAGGCAATATAAGAACAACAACAAAGCAGTACATTACACAAAAATGCGTCCATAAAAATGTCAGCCGCTACAACAAATTAATGCTCGCTTGTCGGCGATAAGCGTCTGCGAGGAGAGTCTCTACGTACACTTTGGCATACATACAAACAAACATAAATACATATTTATACTAAATGTTCTACAATTTTACCGTCGGTACTGAGTTAAGAGATTAGTGTTGTTTTGTATATATTGAGGAAAAATCGGAAGTCGCTTGTGGCACTGCGAACATTTTTATGATTATTATACTTAACTGCATACAAATACATATACATTTAATATTAGATACACAGATTTCTTGCGCTTCAATAAAATCACGCCGTAATTTGTTTAGGTTTCTACGTGTGCTTTATGGCTTTAATAACGACCTATTGATAATTTATCAATCAATTTATTGAAAACATTTTTTATAAATATATAGGAGTATGTACACAACGACCGACCATAAAATATGCTGAAAGCCTCTGCTCCCACTCAATTTCCAAACACGACGATTTTTATACTCGCGCAACATGTTGCTACAGAGTATATTAGTTTTGTTCACCTAACGGTAGTTTGTAACACCTAGAACTAAACGAGTTATATATAGACATATACATATATATAAAAGATCAGGATGAAAAGACGAGTTGAAGTCCGAGTGACTGTCTATCCGTCCATCCGTCCGTCCTTCCGTCCGTGCAAGCGATAACTTGAGTAAAAATTAAGATACTCGTAATGATTACTATGATTTGTTTATGATTAGTTTTATTACTAATGATTACTCGTACTTGATGAAACTGGTGATACACGTGTTTTTTGTCACCGTAAGACGGTTGCTACTGTAGATGCGCGTAATTGGACATCTTCCACGCCCACAAAATGCCATTAATCGAAAACAGATAAAGGGCTATAACTATGCAGCAAATTAAGACATAAACATATAATTTAGTATAGAGGATCCTAGTAGGGTGGGGCATCTGTGGGCAAAAATTTTCGTAAAAATGGGTATGGATATGTTGCGAAAATAAAGCTGAGAAACCTTGGCTTACACAAATTTAGCCATCTAAAGGGTGCTACATGGTATAAAAACAGATTTGTGATGGGTTAAGGATGTATAATGCAGGTTTCATGTTATGGCATATAATGGCTGCCTTTTGTAAATACTTTATATTTTGCTACTATCACTTTTTAATGCTTCAGTTAGCCATCGCAAATTAAAAACTTTGAACGCATAGGGAGTTAAGCTTTGTTAGGAGGGTTTCCAATATGTACAAACGTTGTAGTAGTTTATGGAAAGAGTTACTTCAACTGTAAGCTAAGTTTGCCTGCATTGATGGCACATAGCAATAACTGTTATAGCGGTAAAGCGGTAAAGTAATTAGCTTTATAAGACACCATATTGAGATAGTGTGCATGAACTACGACCACTTACTGTATTACCAAATCTGGTCGAATTCCTTCCATTGTTTGACATTCTTAGTTATTATTTAGCTTAGTTATTGTTTACACCGTTTTGTAGGCGTGGTTTTCAAATGAATTCGTTTCGTCATTTTGTCACTTCATAATTATATAATTGTCATACAAACAACCATTAAGTCAACAAAACTACTACGCTATATAAACTTAAAGTTAAATGTACGTATATTTTGTGAATATTAATTTATTATGTTGAAAACTTTAATCATTAATACACGTTCTCTCTTTCAGGTGCCAGCCGTCGGCGTTGTTTAAGTATTTTGAAGACACTGCGCGATCGACATTTGGATTTGCCAGGCAATCCGGTGACATCGTACCACCTGAAGACACTGCTGCTCTACGAGTGTGAAAAACATCCGCGCGAAATGGAATGGGAAGAGAATTGTATTGCCGATCGTATTAACGGTATATTTCTGCAGCTGATTTCCTGCTTGCAGTGCCGTCGTTGTCCACACTATTTTCTACCGAATATGGATCTGTTCAAAGGCAAATCGCCCGGCGCGCTGGAAAATGCGGCGAAACAAGTGTGGCGCCTCACACGAATCATGCTGACCAATGCGCGGTGCTTAGAGGAGTTATAAAATTGTTACAATTATTATTTGCACTAATTTATAAGAAAATGAAATAAGTAATTTATAAAAGGTAGCTATTTTAAGTTAGTGTGGTTCAACAAATCTCTAGGTTGCTAATTTAAGTGGATGGCAGTGAGAAAATTACTTTAAATTAATAGCCTTTAATCTTAAAGTTTTAATTTTATTTTATAAATTTTAAGAGTTTAAATTATTATAGTTTGGAGTAAAAGGAAATTAATATTAAAATATGAAATTCTAATTTAGTATGTTTTTATGTGTGTGTTCGTTATTAAGCGTCCAGTGTTTAGTTCTTTAAGCGGTGCGCTTTGTTGATTTAGTGGCATTTCAATGCTTTTTAAGTACAACCAAGAAAATTTTAGTGGTTTAAGTATGCTGCCGAGGTAAAGTAAAATGCGAGTTATATTTGCGGCTTGAAAAAAAAAATGATTATAACTAAATTTATTTATATTATTATAAACATATATAAAACCTACTGGAAAAATTAGCTTAGCAACTGTATACGATTATGAAAGTATTCGTGAAAGCTTTTTTTCTGAATATTTTATTAATGAAAAGCAACTATTAGTAATTCAAGTACTCGTTCAACGTTTATTCAATAATTTTATTTTCACAATTTCATGTTATTTAAGATTATATATATTTTACTTGATTACAAACAAACACACTTACTCTTCTACTTTTACTTGCCTTTATTTACTATTAGTCTATTAGTCGCTTTGTTTATTTCGCTTATTTATTGTACTGCTAATAAACTTCATAAAAATATATGTAAACATATAAAGACACAAATCAAAAGAAAATAAAATTATTATTACACATTATTGTAGTGTACAAAGAACTACTGAGTAATTTGACAAACGAAAATGTTTTATTTCCAAATCAGATCGCTGCCTTCGCTTGAGCTTTTCATAGACAACTGCTTATAAGTTTTTTTTTAAATGTTTATAGTAGTGTATATAGGTATCTACATCTGCACATCTGCATATTCGTATCTATTTCAGTGTGTGCTTGCAATCGAATTTATGTTCGTTCGAATGACAGCTGTGACATGTCCAACGCGACCAACTGACTGGCGCATGACATGTTCGGCATATAAATTACATGCAACAAGTCATTTCGACGACACTTAACACTGACAATAAAGTTAAAAATTGATTATAAAGCTTATATGCCGCTACAAGCCCGATTCACAGGTGGGAGTGCACCCCCTGCTCAGCCGCTCAGCAGCTCAGCAGCTCAGCAAATCGCATATAAAAATAGCCAACATATACAACATATATGTGTGTATATGTGCATATAAATATTTAGCGGTTATGTGATAAATGGTGGCACATCATTAAAGTCAGCGAGTTTCTTCAAAATTACGCTCACGTTTGGCAAGTCACAAACCAGAAAATACAACAAACTAGTTATTCCACCACATTCGAACGGTTAATAATCAGGCACAGTACTTAGTTAAGTATGTTAATTACAATTTATTTGCAAATTCGTCAAAAGTTGAAAGAGCACCGTGCCGACAGTGATATATAGTATAATGTTATATATGGAATCATAAGCGCAGTGGGCCTAATAAATTTATGAAAACGAAAATGTATTGTTCCCGGTATATGCCGCTTGTTTTTTACTTATACCGAATTAAAATTGTGTTATATATAAAGAATTCCAATAAGTTTAACTAGTATACTATTTATTATTATCAATATTGTAAGGCCCTATGAATTACTTTATAATATGTAGATTGGTCAGTTTATCTTGACTCTCTGACTTAGATAATTTTAGATAATTGATAATTTAGAGTGCACAGAGCTTTTAGAGTGCTTTAAAGCGCACATCGTATTACATTGCGAAATCTCTCATTATTATCTAAAAAAAATTCTCGAGCGATAATCATACTGTCCGAAGCTTCGCTTAGTAAAAGCGCTTAGTAAACTTAGCTGCAAGTGTTGCTCAAAAATATTTTCCAATCATTTTTTCGATCTTCTAAAAGACTCATCGTATTCAAAGTACTCATTCGGTAAAGTATGCTTATTAGAGTCTTACTTCAATTTTTAATAGAACAACTTCCAAGGTGGTTATAAGGAATCACCCAACACTACAAAAGTATATTACACTATATGGCAAAATCGACTTCCTTTCTGGATATGGGACCAAATCATTTTTTCGATAGATTGAGTCATAAGTAAAATAGCTATTTCTACGTTTTTAGAAGTTAGCCTCCAAAATCAAAATATATGTCTTCGAATTCCGAAATCGGACTTATGAAAAACATCTTTATTAATTATAGAATGTAAATTACTAAAAAAAGAGTGCAGAAATGTGAGCACGTTTCTTTTTTTTTCTCATATTTCAATATACAACACCTTTCTATCAATCATATGGCAGATACTATTAGAGGTCAAAGTCGGATTTTCGAAAAAATTAAAAAAGAGTACATGTATCCAAAAAATATTAGCTCACTAATTAAATACTAACTAAAAATGTATTTATATATATATATAGAGAATCAATAAATAGCTTTCGGGATACAACTTTTTGTAGTTTGCAAATTTCCTCCACTTCCTTCCTTCCACTAGTTCACAAATCTACCCAAACATGTGTAAATATCTCAAAACGTGGAAAATATTTTGCAGAAGACCTTGTAGTTAGTATATTCTATAAATTATTTACTGAGTTTATTCTTTGCTTGTATCCAGGGAACAACTTCTATATACACGTAGAAGAAATACATATTTACATTAGTAAATGAAAATAAATTTAGGTTAGTATTATCCGGACATTAATTAGTCAGGAGAAATCCGTTATAGAAAACTTAAAAACAAATTAAGTTCTGGAATTTTTTTTTAGCCAAATCAATTTTAATGCGGAAAGTGACACAAAAAAAAAGACATGAAAAACATGCCATCAAATTAACGCCCATGACAATGAAAACAGGTGAATAAACATCCAGCGAAAGTTTCACGGCGTTTTAAATATGATTTTTTATGATTCAAAATAAATTTTAATTTTGCACAAGACGCAAATCTGTGATAACGATGACAAATATTTCTTTATGTTGTTGTGCCATGTTTGTGTGTGTAGTAAGTGGCACGATTTGGAACGCGTTTTGTTTGGACTTTCAATTTGCATTTAACAACGAGAATAACAAATTGATATTTTTATGATCCGCCAGACATGTTGTTATGCTTTTATGCGTTTAATTGTTGCTGACACACATCGGGGTAAAATTATAAACAAATGATTAGTTTTATAGTAATGAAACAGATATACATATACACATATAAAAGATTGTCAATATTTTTAAAATATTTTGTATAATGAAAACGAAAATTTTGAGGCATGAGTTGGTATTTTTTCTTGTAATAGATATACCTTTATCATTTCAAATACAAATGACGGTGTTTGAGTGAAAATTGTTTTCATTATAAGACTAGAACCTAAGGTATTCAGTCATGAATAAAAATTCTCTTGCAGAATTTTATAATCCTTCTATAAAATAGAAGATTTTTCATAGCTTGATTTTTTAGTTGAACAGCGTTCAAACGAATTTCCGAAAGAGACTTTCGTCGAAACCATTGAATGATTGCTTCACTATCTCAACACGAGATAGATAATTCCTATTTTAAAGTAAATTCCGATATATAGTTAATTAATTGGAAAAAAATCCATGAGGTTTCTTTTGCTGTTCGTCACTTTGAAAATAATTTGAATTTCATCTCATTTCCTATTGAATTCAATTGATCAATCAATAGATCCAAATAGAAGGTATACATCGATATCAAAAATAACCTCCTTTGGTCCAATATTTTTATGGGCTATTAGCCAATTACCGTTTACGCTAATCACATTTGAGAGCCATTTGAGATTGTACTAGTCTAGTATTTTAAAAACAATACATTTTTTTGGCTTCAAGTACACTTTAAGGTTAGTGGAAAATTTGAATACCTGCCTAACCCGTTGTGGAGTCGAAGCAGCCGGGTCAGTCAGCTGAACCACATAAAACTTGAACGCGTTTTTCTTGAAACTACATGTTTCAAATAGCCCGACAAAGTACTAAGAGACTACTGTATGTATCGACTTCAAATTTATTTAATATTAGTTTAATATTAATCTATTCCTTTATTATTACTGTAGCTTCTTTTTTTAAGAACCTTGTTTTTTTGGATGTAAAGCTAAAAACACACGTACTTTTCTAGAAAGTATTAAGATCCCGTTTTTATATTCTCGCAACACGTTACAGCACAAAGGTAAAGAAACAAAAAAGTGAAAAAAAAGATCAGTGACCTCTAGAAGGGTTGTTGACCTCGCTAAATGTTATGTAATGTTGCCAAGGAGTCTTATTTCTATTAGGAATACATTATTGCATATATCATAGATAAGTCTCAATGACAACGTCAAAAAGCATAGATAAACTCTGCCCCCGCCCGGCACTTTTCCTTAACAACCAATTGGACTTAATGCATTTTTACAAATCACAAAAGCGTAAAATTCGAAAGTTTCGCTTTGTTTTCCGCTTCGCTTTACCTTGTTTCGATAGCTTCGCTTGGAGATGGGCTAACATACAAAGTTTCACGCTAATATAATGGGAATGATCAATTGATTTAGTTTTTATTATTATATGCGCTTATAATATATTTGAATTATAGTATATAAAATAAGTATTCATTATCATTTTCATTCTTATTCAAAACATTTCATTCAAGTCACAAATCAAATACCAGATTATCGAAATAATTACACCACATTATCGCATTTCACTTTGATTGACATTACTATGTACTTAAGCGTTTTAAATTAAACGGCATAAAGTGAATGCCTACAGCAACAACAACAACGACAGCAAGCATTTGCCTACCAGCCTTTGTGGCAGCCTGCAACTGCAATTAAATGCTTAAATGGCAAATCGTCTGGCCAAAGTGTGCAATAAATGTTGAAATTACAAAGCCGCTCCACCATTCGGGCGCTTTGGCAAAGTGGCGCTTGTAGTTGGCATAATGCGCACTAACCAACTCAAATGGATTCGCTTCAAACCAGCAGTGAGTCAAGGAAAGTGCAGCAACAAATTGGCAGCCGCACACATCCATCGCCCATCCATCAACAACTTATTAAGCATACACAAAGTTACTACAACAACAACATTACAGCAACAACGTGTGTGGCATGCCCGCTCTGCCTGCTGCCTACAGTTCGCCCATGTGGCACGCCGAGTGGCTTGGCCAGCTCCTGGTGGTGGCAACAGGGTGTAATTAGAGGCTCTTATGTTGTCATCGCCATCGTATTTGATTATAGGCTTTCGCCACAAAACAAAATGTGCAGCGCGGAATTCAATGAGCAACGAAAAGAAAAACAAAACGAGTGAAATAAGTAAATATTAATTTAAAATTTCCCAATGTGCCGCGTGAAGTGCAGTGGAATGAGTGCGTGCATGAACGGGTGGAGGTGGTGGTGGTAGTGGTGATGCAGTGAGGTAAGTGCATTGTGATTTGTTGAGTTAAGCGGCTTGGGTACCAACTAAGTATGCCCTTAGGCTTGGGGCTGGTTGAAGTTGGCTTGAAATATGTGCGCTGGAAAATTTACTTAACTCAGGCCGGTAATTATGGATAGAATTGGTAGCAGTCACTCACCTGTGTGACAAATACTAGTGAATATACTCGCATGTATGTATAGTACAAGGGCGATCATGATGGAGGGACACTTTTTTTTCGCCAAAAAAGGTAACTTTTTTATTGCAAAACGGTGTCGAATCAGCTCAATAATTCGGCATAGTAGAGTCGTATAACCGTTTTGCGCTTCTCCAGCTACTTGATCTATACCTTGTGAATCCTAGAAAAAGGTGGCTATCAGCTTTTGGTAGCTTCGCCTTCTTCGGAGCAGGTTCACCAGGTGAAGTTCACAGTTTCGACTGTTCATTGGTCTACGGAGTGTTCCTGGGGATCTATGTTTCGTTGACGATCACGAAATGATAACCTCGTAGAAACTCTTCTGAATTGCGCTTAAACAGCGTCAAACACTACTGTGAAGTGACATCACGGTTACACTTGTTGTCGGGAGTGAGCCAATGTAACACCGACGTGCGAACACGTTGAACCTCGTTGAACAAATTTTTAACGGTCGCCATTAAAGCAGAAGAATTACTTTATTCGAGGCCACGTATTATTCGTCCACGAGAATGTACAACACAACAGTAAATTTCTCTTGCAAGGCACCATTGGGCGGTGAGCCTTAATAGTTATCGGACCGCCCTTGTATTTGATAGATGGAAAGACCTACATCACAATTTACAACAGCTTTCGATTTATTCTTCTAAGCCTCCCCCTCCGCCCTGGCTACGCGAAGCGAATCACACGGACCTAATATATTGATAACAGTACTCGTACGCCAATAAATATTAAATAAATGCCGAATTTCATTTCCAAGAACTCATCTGTGATTCAAGTCGAAAGCTCACACGCTTATAAGGGCAATGCGTTTACAGAATGCACCGTATCGCATTCAATACACCAACTGCGATTTCAAACGCACAATTCACATGAATTACAACAACGAAAACAGTGGAAACAATGGAAATCACAGAATCAAATGACGACCGAAATCGTCTTCACTTTACACAATTTTAGGCAACAACAAAGCCACGAGGAAAGTTCGTAAAAGAAAAGACTCAAGGCACAAACTGTTGGCGATGGAGCCGCACAGAAGGCCTGTTGTTGCTTGTTGTTGCTTGTTGTTTTGTGTAATGCCATCACTGCTGTTGCGACAATCGCGATTGCGTTGAAACAATGCTCCACACGGCAGGTAATAAAAGCAACAAAAGGAGTGCAGAGCAAAGTGGAGAACGACAAACTCCAACGTTAAATCAATCATTGAGTTCTCCGTGTCAACAATGCATCGCGCTTTGCTGCACATTGCGAACGCACGTCCGTTAAGCGATTTGTGGTCACAAAGTCTTCTGATGGCTCGATTCCATATGAGAGAACGCCAAACGGGTAGAGAGGGGGACTGACGAATAGGAGAAGAGAAATTCAAATAAAAAAGTCAAGCAGATAATGTCAACACAAAAGCGCCGCCGTTTGGCCTCCGGTTAGACAACGGCAAGGCTGTGCGAGCAAAACAACATTTGACTGACGACCAGAAGGAGCTTTCGGCAAACTTATTGAATATACAGTAGGTTTATCGTTGAAGTGGAGCGATTGACAAAAGATACATATTCACATAATCATAAACTAACCTAATTTTTCGGAAGAAAATTTTCATCTATTCAATATGACGTGCCGATACGTACCAGAGGATCGATTTCTTTATATGGTTGCTTTATTTAAAAAATAAAATAAAAGAAAAATGCTTTTGATAATTTTTATCTTATAGAGCATTTATTATATGTTCGTAAAATATTTGAGTCGGAAATCATCAATATAAGTCTGCTTTCTCTTACATGTTTACCGAGTGTCATAAAACTATAGTTTTCATCGGTCAACTGAAAATGCATGAAAAAAATTATATACATATGCTTTGCAAAACCAAGTCATATGCTCATGCCGTGAAAAACATTGGACGGTCTTATCGTCCCTTTGATGATGCTTTAATAGTCATAACCGGTACATAAAACCTATACATAAACCATAGTACATAAAACCTACGACAACGATCTTGATGTGATGGTCAACCTCACTAATACTTCCATAATTATATTCTTCATATTGCAGATCAAACCCTTACCTATCAAAAATGAATAATTCCCAACACAACCTTTGATCAAAAACAGTCGCTCTGAGTTTAGATTGCATTAATAACAACAAAATTGTTCCATTAGTTATAGCTAGAGCAAGAACAAGCATCATAGTGTATTTCTTATAAAAATTCATCAGCACTTCATGCTTCTATGGTTGGAGAGCGTAAAGCCATTCTACGAATGATCTCTTACCCCATCAACGACATTACCAAGATGAAGAGGTATGTGAGCACAGTCCATGAATTTTGCAATCTTCAGAGAAGCTTACGCTTCGGTATTTTTCCTTTATATAAAATTGTGTCTAAAGTAGGCAAAAGGTGGAAAACGATTAATATATCGAATATCTACCACATCACAACCTTTCAATTTCTACTTATGACATTCATTTCTTGGAAATTACATGCGTTTGTACTTAATTTTCCAAATTTTCAGTAGAAAACGATTTTCATGCCGGCACCACACTTGCATACTAATTTAATTGACAATTTTTGGGTTCATAAATTCTCCTAAATTTAGTTTTTGGTGGTCATAATGTAATTGAAATGTCCATTAGCAGCGTTCGTCTCCTCACAAAACTAACATTTGTTGTTGTAGCAGTACGTGCTTACATTACACCAACCTTGCTCTCAACATATACACATACATTGTATATATATATATATATACGAGTGCATTACATTTTTAACAAATTCTCATGAATTTTCATAATTCTACATTATTTTCTTCATGAGCTTATGGTAATTTATTACAATTTACCGTTGGCATGAGAAATTTGAGCAAATAAAGTTATTAAACTTAATTCGGAGAACTCATAAACAAATTGTTATAAATATAAATAGCCAAAAGCGAGTGATAAGAATTTAAATTGCACTATTTAATAAAATTTTGAGTTAGTTTGTGGCAAAACACCATAAAGTGAAATTTGAGTGAAAATTGTTAAATGAAGTTAAACTACGAACTTGATTTTTTTGATTTGATTATTATAAAGACACTTAAAATTCTTGTCTTTTAATATATATGTTTATTCTTTTCAGAGAAATATATTTTTCATATAAGTGAAGTATTAATATTTTTAAAGTTATTCGTTTTCTTGGAAGTCATAATAAATTCATGAGGGTAATCAATTAAAGCTGTGCAGTAATTAAATCAAATTGTGTAATTATGTATTATATTAATTCTTTAGATAAGCAAATAAAAATGATTTTGAATTTTCGTAACAATAATTTATGGAATTTTTTTCAAAAATCTCTGCGAAGTACCATAAATATGATGGATAGATAGGTAATGGTGGAATAAAGACATCGGATGGTCAGATATTTAAGTAAGATTTCATTACGGATTACAACCGGGTAAGGTTCGGGAGCGAACCATAGCAGAAAAATCTCGATTATGAGATCTAATTGATTATCGATGAGAATAGAGTATACTCAAAAAGCTTTAGCGTCTTTCATTTTATTTGTCGGAGTTAACAATTATACTCCGAATGGTACTCTAATTTAGCTATGTGAATTAACTTCGTAAGGACAAGAATTTAGTACTTGAACGAAGTATTAATACTTAAGCATAGCTTAGTTATTTATTGTCATTTGCTCACTATTTTCGTATTGAATTCAAAGTCATTCTTTCTATTATCGAAATGTGACCAGAATCCTCTCTCACAAACATCAGACATTAAAGAGAAACCGATACAGTAAAGTTGATGCTATTGTGAAAGGTAAAAGATACATTTTTGGATATATGAATGACATTGCAAAAATAACTGTCGAATAGAGAGACATCATATAGTTTAGATACATTATAGTTACAGTTGCATTATAGACTTTAGATGCACCTTTAGCAGTAAAAAAGCTTCTTTATAGCAAAGACATCTCTGATATTACCACTATGTTTGGGTCAAATATTTCATATATTGTTTAAGTCGACTACCTATGTCCGATTCCTCAATCCTGTCAACCTTTACTTCACGTCTTCTAAATCAGTTTTTCCAAACCAATGATGTATCAATTATTTATTGCCATACCTCTTTTTACCCACGTTCTTAATGAGAGCAACTTATTTATATACATATATCCTTACAAGGGTTTTGCGACACGGCTTGGCGGTAAGTTTGTAAGTGCGCACACGTGATCAAAACAATGTAAGACAAACACGAACCGAACGAACTCCTTTTCTTGATCTCAATACCCAAATAAGGCACCTTAGTGGAGGAAATTAGCTACCGAAGCCGCGAGCGCATACCAAGTGGAGCGACATGTCATTGTTACACGGCGACCAAACGGAGAATACCTTCATTATGGCACTAGCGTACAACCGAGCGGCAATGGCGCATATAACTACGAAGACAGTGGGAAAGAGTTACTAAAGTAAGTTAAAGTTGGATAAAGTGGAATACTACATATCCGTATTGCTTACATGGGACAGCGCATGACATTTCACGTTGCCTTTCATGGCTGACGTTTGTGACCCTGCCCATCGCGCTGGTAGACTGCACACTGCGTAGACTGCGCACAATTAATATTCGTGGCAGATCGGCGTGGAACATATGTCCCAGGTTCACGTTGGCCAGCTACTGTGGCGCATGCGCACAATGCTGATGAGCGCGTTGCGACCGCTAAACCAGGCGCTGTGCTGATTTAGACTTTATAAAGTCTTCAGATAGTGACTAAGACTATTGTGATCGCGGGGATAATGAGGCGCAAATATCAGCAAACATTTAAAAGCTTACAAAGGGAACTTTTCGGACATTTGAAATAAATCTTGACATCTGAGAAAAAGAAGAAGAAGCAGAAGAAATTCGGAAGAACACCCGTTTGGGACTTATGGAACCTTTTTGCGGAAAAGAGTTGAAGGAGAGTCTAAAGGAAAGAGCGCAGAACAAACACATTCCGCTGCAATAAGAGTTCATGTAATTGATCTCCGCACAAGAATGTGCTCAAGTGTGGTAGGCGCATTTCAAGATATCTTTTTCGACAATTTTTGAATTTTTTTTAATTTAAGCTAAAGTAAAATGTTTATTTTAGTTATGTCAGACAGCACACATTGTCCTTGTTACTCAACCAAAGCACATGTATCCTCACACACCCTCACATACATATAGTTTCTGCGCTGCCCAACGCTTTTAAGTCTCGACTCTTCGACTCTTCCACTCTTCGCTGATTTGTCCATTTTTCATAATTTAATAAAAAATTTACGAAATGTTTATCCAATCTGCAGCGAGCTCGCTTGCATTTCGAGCCATTGGTTGGTGCATTTTGGGTGGACATTGAAGGGTAATATGAACTGTGATAATATCAGCGATCACAAGGCGGCAAAATTGATATATTTCATAGATAAAGCATACGCTGATGGCGTATCAATTAAAATACACTTTAAATAAAATAGTTTACATTGAAAATGAAAATGTGTAAAAAATAGTTTTTAATAAAACTTGATAGGTTGTTTTAAATATTTAACTCTGCCGTGGAGAGAGTATCGAATTCTTTTCTGAAAGATGGCAATGGGGGCTCAGAGCATATTGAAATTAATGCTTTAGATAAGGAATTTTCTGAAATAGCATATAGCATCGAAAATGTGTGCAAATTCAAAATAAAATAACTCGCTAACTAAGCTGTACAACAGCTCTATTGGTGAGATTTTCTAGTGGCTATAAAAATGGATGGATTAGACAGTCAAATAAATGTGCTAAAAACAACAGATTAGAACTTGGGGACTACTCAGAAGCCCATTTCTACGACAAACGGAGCTACGTAACTGCAACAGAATGAGGACTGTTTTCTAATATAAATTGCAATCCTATGGTTAAGCTTTTGTTAACCTAAACCATGCGAGGTTGCTACTTTCGTGATGATCTTGAGAGACCCAGCAGCATCAATATGACAAGCTCTCTATCTAGAATGGACTCAAAAAGTTCCCCACATCCGCATTAAGACAATATTGTTCAAGTCATTTTTGTGGTATTCACTCTAGAAGAGCCTCCAACGTCGTGGTTGATTGTATGTTCATCGTGAGACATGTACTTTCATATTTGGAACATTTATTTATGTGGTTAATTTTTATATGGCCTCAAACGTCCTCCTACAAATGTCTTCAAAACGAAGGGTTTTTTTTTGTAATCATTTTTTTTTATATCAGCAAAACATCAAAAGGATTTTGACACAGCCTGCGGATAAACGACTGTTGTTGGAAATTTTGTTTATAATTTTGGAATTTATCTCTACCGAGTTTTAACAGTAAAGCTCCCCTCAAGTATTATAAAACTTTTTCGACTACTAAGGCCACCACTCTACTACAACGAACTTTGCTTTATTCGACAATAATCTCTCCACCGAAAAGTTTCTTTTTGTGTACACACCTACACCGCTAAAAAGATATGACACAATTTATGTTTTATTTTTAATTCACTCCATAAGAAATTGAATATTTTGCCGTATATAAAAAAAAAATCACAAAATATATATATAAAATCACAAAATACTTGACATTCTGCACACATTCATCAAGTAATTCATGCCTTTAATGTGCCTGCCTTCTAGGCATAAAACACGGCGCAGCTCGGCGCACATCATTGCGTGCCGAAAGCCGCAAGCCGTAACACAGCAAGCGAATTGTGCATCATCCGCCTGCACAGCGCAGCGTCCTTGTTCTGCTGCGCATGCGTGTGGGTTTTTGCGCGAGCTTGATAAATACACACATACGAGTACATATGTGTGTGCGTGCAAATTTGTGCGCGTTTTTGCATTTAACCAGCTTATGTTTGTATCTTTTTACCCTTTGCACGAGCTCTGCGGCTTTTCTTGCTTTTATTTTTTTCTTGCTTTTATTTTTTTCTTGCAGTTTTCGCATTTTGCCAGGCAATTTAATATTTTTAATAATAATCCTATTAGTTGCAAGTGACAGTTGAGCTGTAGCAAAGTGATGGAGATGACAGGTGTTGCCGGTGTTTTGGTGGCATTCAACGCATCCAACGCATTCACCGAGGGCGTTCGCATCTGAGGCCGACTGCCGTTGCTTGTCATGCGACAAATGATAATATGCGCAACTAATTGTTTTTTTTTGTTGTTTTTACGTGTGTGTATCTATGTATTGGTATGGTTTTGTTGTTGTTGTTGTTGCTGTTGTGCTGTAGGCCATTAAACGATGAATTGCGATAATGGCATGTTGACAACTTATTTAAAATTCCTCACCAAACCATTGGCGGAGCCGCGCAAATGCCAATCGCAAATGCCAATGCCCAACAGCGCGGAGTACAAATCGTACAAGTTTTTCAAAAAGGAGGACACACACACATACAAACATAGGCATAAGCATATTTCTTTTTGTGGGTGCTTGCGTCCATATTTAAAATTTCACTTATCTCGGTCGCTATTAAATTTCTCTCTTGTTTAAATGTCAAAATACTCTAAAATAAATACCAGCGATTAAGGCAAACTGATAAGCGGCTTCGAAATTTAAACCGGCAGTCGAGTTGAATAGCAGAAACAATACAAAAAGTAGTAAAATAACAAAAGGTAAAGCGAAAAAAAAAATATTGTTCGTTCAATAGTCTTCGAGTTGTCTTCGAAAATACGCATAAATTTTAATTCCCAAAAATTAAAACAAAAAAATTATAAATGGCACACAAAGATGGATACACACATGCAAATATATATTTATAGTTTTGTGTCTTTTTTTTGTTTTTTCTGCGCCACACGTCGCCGGCGCGCTGACGCAAGTCAAGCATTGAAGGTGAAAAACTATAGAAACACAGCCAACAGATAAAACTGACCGATCACACATAAATTATATTCAAATTTTTACGCCAAGCAAAAAAGAAACAGATCTACATAAGTGATATACAATACATATATACATATGTGTATATACACACCATTTCAAGTAAATTTCTGTTACCTCGCTTGAATTTTGGCGTATTTTTCGGCGGCATTAGCCTGTAAATATGTTAACACACTGGAAAGAATATTAAACTTTTTCTATTAATTTACATTTTTTTCAGAAACAAGTGTTTTTAAATACTACTTTTAATTTACCTTTAACACTAGTATCACATATTTTTTGACGTCAAACGTTAGCTTCTAGCATTGGTCACTAAAATTGGAAATACCTATTTTTCAAAGTGTATTTTCAACTATTGCTGTCTTTGAATACCACCAATAAAATTTAACTTTTTTTCTACAATATGTATATAACATACATAAGTATTTGTACATATGTATATAAAATGTTGGCTAGTTTGTGCGAATGGAAAGGATAGATTCGGCAAAGCAGCTGACAACAAATGCTATCTGTCAAATTCCAGTGGACATTGAGTAATGAATGAGCCATAAAGTGGATAAGAGTATGTTAACAGTTGAGAGACGACAATGCTTAACAAATGTCAGGGTGTAGTATACGGCATAAGAGCTTCTACTTTCATATACGAGGTAGTTTTATACTCGTAAGTCAATGACTATTTCAAAAAAGTATTCATTTTTTATTTTATTCAAAAATAAATTAACACATTTTCTTTTAATTAACAGATTTTCTCAAAATTTATGACAGGCCTCATACGACTATTTAGAAACATTTTTTTTTTATATGATTGAATATATGTTGATGGGCTAGGCGGTTAGAAAGTTTGAACGGTGTCATGCATGGACGTGTGGGAATTTTTCATACAATATCCAGATAGTACTATTTCATTATTAGCACACCGTTTTGATCGAAAATTATTCTTTTATGTTGAAATATGGCACTAGCTCTCACGGCCATAGCGCCCGATGCCTCATATTATACGAAAAACGGTAAGTGCATTCCAGTTTAAAGATGTTATTAATGAGTTAAGTTTGTATCTTGAGAGAAAGTCACGTGAACTAGCTATCATTTGACCTGGCTTGAATTATTATTGTATGGTTCCCTTTATTGCCAATCAATCAAATTCAAACAGGGTCTTTAAAGTTCAGTTAGACAATGGCATAAATTTAAGGAGGGATATAGGATCTGATAGTTCAATATTAGATTTTTTTTATTTCATAAATTGTTAGTAAAACTATTGAAAATTATGTTCCAAATATTCCCACTCGTTCTATTGTTATAAGCTATTACAGTGAGTAGCTCTTCTTCAGGCCCCCAGCGAGAAGATTTTTTCAAACGAGTTTTTCTCAAAATGATATTTTTCGAATTTGCGTACACGGTGCTTTGAAAAGTTTTCAACCACTTGCTTTGAAAATTAGCACTTAATTTCTTCATAATATTGCATTCTATATAAACTTTAAATATTAGCATTATTTAGAAAAGTTTTCTTTTATTGCAGAAAAAGTTGAAATGAAAGGCGAAAAATCATGCTTTTTTCTTTGGGCCTCTGTAGAAATTCAGTTTTCTATTTTTTGACAGCATTTAGGTTCATATAGAAGAGAGACATATAATAAAAGTAAATTCCAACCTCATTTGATTTCAGGTGTAGATTACGGCTTCCAGAAAATACGCAAAATGCTGAGGCTGACTGTGACCTGCAATAAACGCTCCCTAATATCTTTGCTGTTTTTCAAAGAAATTCCTCAAACATTTTATGGTATTTACTTATATAAATTTGCAAAATATTCTCAAAGTTTCAGCGAATTATATTAATTTTTTATATTATAAAAATGCATGAAATTCATTGAGAAAATGCTGTCCTAACCTCTATTTTCCCCTTAATGACATCTTTGCCACACAATTCATTTCTTTTCCTTTTTTTTTCTTTTCTTTTCTTTTAGAAAATTTGTTGTAGAAAGTTTTGTGTAGAAAAATTGTTGTTATTTGCTGTAAAAGTTTATTTTTTAATGTCTTTTTCAGCTTTCTGAATGGAATTGACGTGAGTGATACTGCTTACATTCTTTAATGATGATACTCAACTATCTATCCCTCATTCATCACTAGAAACTTATTATATTAACATAATTGGCCTGTTTTTATTGTAAAATATCGACTGAAGTTAGGATAAGCCTTAAACTGGTGAAGTTGACAAACAATTTTTTACTGTTTAAAGTGTATGAAGAGAACATCGTTCCTCCGTATATAAAAAAAAATTTAACTTACTTGCAATTAAATTTTTTAATAATATTGGTTTTTATACAATATAAATATAATATATACACTTTTTCCATAATATCCCACACATTTATATAATTAATACAAATTTTTATTTTATCCACTCAAATTGTATTAAATATACTCCCCCGTTCTTAGGCCGTTAATCCACCTTTGTTATTAATTCCATTAACTTATGTATAAATACGAAAATTCCCATTCCATTATTTGTTTTAACGCCCATAATATCACCTTAATTACTTCCGTCTTCTTTAGATCTTCTCGCTAAGTGCGCTATTTCGAAAAAATATTGAATGTGTTGTTCGGATTTTTTTAGATTTAATTAAGTGGTGCTGTTTTTAACACGCCCATTTATCTCGTATTATATTGACTGACCGTTGCTATTAATACACTCGTATTTTACTAATAGTTTTTCTCAAATTTAATTATCGTATAAATTCTTCTTTTTTATACACTGCAGCAATGTGCTAGTGCAAGAAATGAAATTAATGTTCTTTTCACGCTTTGACGCCTTTAAAAAATATGTTTCTATGTTTTTAGCAAATCCGAGAGGAAGCAAGGCGAGCGACTGTCGCTGGGCATTAGTGGCAATATTCATATAAATATGTGGAATATGAAAGGTATTGCTTTGATGTATTTGTTTGTAATAAATTTTTATACAAATGCATACATATGTACGTATGAATGAATATGCAAGTTTTTTCTGATTGACTTTTTAATAACTGTTCAAATATTCACTGCAAGTAGATGTCTCCAAAGGAAATCTGAATTGGAAGTGAAGTAAATGAATTCCAAAGAATTTATCGATGAACAAATCTTTTTGTTAACAAAATGTTTTATGTACGTGTGTGTGAATTTTGACAGCTTTTTTCGATAAGGTTTCTTATTTAATTATTATGTAAATATTCATATTCAAAAATATTGTTTTAGAATATTTTTGCTGTACTGACATAAAACACATTCCGGGTTGTTTTGAGGAATATTGCCGAGTTGATTATCTTGGATCGAATATGAATTCGAGGTCTTTGGTTTACGTAAGCCTAAATCGATATTTAAATTTCGGATAAGGTTAAAAGTGTTGGTAAGATGTTGATGTCATAAGTTTTTGAGAACATTACATACTTAAGATGTTTGAGTTCGATGTGGTGTTTCTTCAAAAAATATTGTACTGTATTTGTTCTTTATATTCACACAGATGCACACACAGATGCGCAGAACATTTTCGAATATCAAAGAAAGCATTTATTCTTCTTACTGACGAGCAGCTGAAGGCCAAAATCAACTCTAAGATATTTAAAAACCACTGTTCTTACATCTTCTACTCAGAAATCGTCTAAACTAAACATATACCATACTTATATATATCATACTTGTATACATTCTTGATAGGGACCTATTCCTCTCTTCCAATGTCTTCCGTATTTAATGCAAAAAACTCTATAGAATACAAACAAATTTGTACAATTTTTAAATGACTTCGAAAGGCTAATGGATTTGGTGGGAACTTTTTTTCAAGGCAGAAATTCGCTCATAGGTTTTTTTCAATTATTAATATAAGTTAAGGCAACGATTAAAAAATCTTTTTCATATTGTTCACAAACAAACAATACTAAACAGTCTTTCGAAGTTGGACAATTGGATAACCTATTATGAAGTGCTTTTCTGGTTGATTTTTCAAAAGTTTAAAAGGGACTTTGAGTCTATTTAAGTCGAAGTAGAGTAGAACAAAACGAAATTTTAATTTTATAGAATCCGAATCCATTTATCCATCATAGCATCCATTAGATGTTGCTTATGTTTTGAAAAACATATTCTAAAGACCTTGTAGAAACTTTATTATTAATCTACTCTGAGTGTATGTATGAGTGGATATCATTTGGCATATTGTACCCCAATTCAATCTAAACAATAACCTTTGGCCGGATGTAATATGGGCTAAATAAGATAACGTAGAATCGGCTGTCATGGTAATTGTTGTGGTACTCCAAACTATACATGAAGGATAATTTCTCTAATCAGCCCTCATTGATGTACTTATTTTGCAAACATTACTTAATAATTAAATAAATAACTTAAATTAACCATATAAATATTAAAGATTATATAAATTTACGGGCCTTTCTAGATAATTTCATTGTTGTAGAGACATTTAAGAGTATGTACATATATGGGTGTGTCTGCAAAACAAATAAATTATTACACACAGTCGTTATTCATTCTCTTACTTAACTTCAAATGAAAATTCTACAGCCAAATTGGATTTGTGCATTGAACTCCATACTCGCAATTCCCATGAGACGTGCACTATAATAAATATCAATGCCGGCAACAACAGCAACAAAAATCCAAAATGTAACAAACAACGGCAAACATTCAGAAAAGCGATGGCCGCTCCTGGCAGCTGAGCTGCATAAGGCGGAGTCACCGCCTTAATTGAAAATACGCAGGCACTCAGTTACTTATGCGAGTGAGAATAGAGCCCAATGCAATGTAGTTGCGGAGCGTGTAAGCACTGCAGGAAATTACGCATATTTGAAAGAGACAGCTATATTTATTCATGGCTCTTATGGAAAAGTATCTACACGCACACATAGAGGTGAGATAAATACTGAGGCAATACAGTAATACACATTTAGCATAAAAAAAAACCATGTATTATTTAAGAGGGGTGAGAATGGCAGTTACTTCAGTGGGTAAGTTCGATGGAGCATGAAGCATGAGCTTTGCAAATACTGTTTTCAGTTTTGCGGAAGCGTTTTTTCGCTATTCTGCTATATTTGTAAGCCCTTTAAATATAATATACATACAAACATATGAGCAAATACTCGTCTCAATAAAAATACTTTGCTGCTGAACGACCGAGAATCGAAATGAGAGCGTTGTAGAAGATATAATTTCGCATATTTTGTAATTTTTCAAAATTATTTCGAAGCGAAACAGTGGCGACATTACAGAAAGCAGCACGCGCCAACTGCGAGATTATATTTTTGAAGGGGGAGTGAGATGATATTTATTATTTTTTTTATATATTCATATACATATGATAAATCAATTTAATATATATTTACTTTTATATGTGCACATAAATATTTAAAAATATATAAGTATGCGTAGGCGTTGTATATGCATATAAACATGTGTAACAATCGATAATTTGAGTGCAATGTGACCTGTTCAGATGCGCTTACCCCTTTGACGCTTCGCTTTCCAAAATTTCCCCACTGCAATTGCTGCAGCCAACACAGACACACTGCATGCACATCCTGACTTTTGTAGATTTGTAATAATGTGCAACAAACACTGATTTACTACCACAAACACGCCGTCATGACGCAGAAGTGCATATAAACTTGCTAACTGTGTGGGGTAAGTATATACATGGGCAAGCTTAATCATGTATACACACAGATTTATACATCTATACATATGTACATATGTATGAGCGCTTATGTGTCCCATAGTGGCCATTCAGTTTTATCTGGCGAGTCAGTAAATATTCGTGAGATTTACAACACGCTGAAAATATTGGCTTTTGCCATGGCGGCGGCAGTATAACGTTGGCGTACATAGCGTGAATTCGCGGCACGCTTTGTTCGTTGCACATTCCGCTGCATTGTCAACGCTAAGGACGCTGTGTATATTGAAATCGCACAGTGCAGAGCAAAAGTGACCGGCTTACGTAAGCGGCACAAGCAGCATTTTGCAAAGGGAGAACGCAATTTTTTTCTTCAGCTTAAGAAAAAACACTATTGTTTTCGGTTCGTTGTGTCAAATAGTAAAGAGTGCAGAAAAAAAGTTCAAAATAAAAATACCCGAAAAGCCAACGTGCCAACGTGCCAAGCAACTGCTGCGAATACGCCACACAATCGCTATTTTCGCCGCAGCTTTGTGACGCGTCACATCAAAGCACGCCGCCGAAAATAAAAAATATCAAAAAAAAAACACATTGAAACAGTAGCTAAAGAATTATTGTTATTGCAGCAATACATCCGCCGATCGTCAACCTGTATACATTAGGGTGCTGTGGCAGAAAGGCATTCCCGGCTTGTTGCTGCTGTATATCGCCTCTAATTAACTGAAAATCGCCTACTGAAATATTCATCCTGTCTATTTCAGTTTGATTGTATCACTTTTTTTTTTTATTAATTTCATTTCTGTTGTTTGCGATACGCCGCCACGCATCCCATTGTTGTTTGTGCCATTCGTCGCGTTCGCCGCAGACACTGAGACGCCATTGAATTGAATTTTTGTTGCTGTTGCCATTATTCAACAGCGTATCGTTAATTGTAACATCCGTCGATTCAATCGCCGCCATGTTAGTACCGCCGGATATGTTGGCGGCGCAAACGCGCATGATTTATCAGATGAATCGCTTTTGTGCGGAGCGTGTACAGACGCGTATGTTTAAAACGGCCACGGCAATACGAGAGATCTGCAAAATCGTTCAGGATATTTTGAAAGAGGTGGAATTGCAGGAGCCGCGTTTCATCTCCAGTTTGGTGGAGTGCAATGGCAGGTAAACATAAAAAGTATTCTAAGATTATGTATAAGCTAATTAGTTGGCTAGATTATGGCGAATTAAGCTTTTCAATACCAACCTACTTTTAGATTCAATTTAAATACTAAGACTTCATTAAAATATGTAAGAAATAAATCCGATCCATATTTATAGTTTAGCTAATTTGCAATAGTATATTATAATTAAAACCACTTTAAAACAGATCTAGACTTTCTCATCTCTAAAAATACCCACATATTGTTTGTATAAGTTTCGATTTGGATAAAAAACAAGAAAATCCTTTTGTAAACAGAAATTTGTAAATCTGCTCTTAATATAATATATTAGAGATGTGCAATTACTGCACTTCTGTGCAAAAAGTATTAAAGTAGAAATAAGAAAAAATGTATTTTTTGTATCAAATCAGACAATTTCGGAGGTACATTTGACTTTTCACCGAATACTCTAGTTCTACATTTTTATAGGGTAAAATAGGCTAAGAAATGACGAATCAGATATTAACTTCGTCGACCTACAAATGTACTACATAAATCTATCGAAATATAGAGCTATTTCATTAAGCTTTGCTTAACCTTCAACAAATTTTTCTTAAGAGTAACTTTTATTTCAATATATGGCCCCAAATATGGGGGGTTAGGCCAGTCTAGAGTCCTCAAATAAGGACTAAACTTTAGATTTTGTTTTAGAAATAAGGAAAAAGAAATCGAATTTCTCCATTTCAGATTTAATTAAATATGTGTTTGAGTGCATAAAAAAAAATTATATTGACACGGCAATTCTAGGAAATCGTGCTATCTGAAATTAAGAAAAAAGGGATCTTAACATGAGAGTTTTTAGATAAACATATACGTTTTTAGTTTTAAATCAATTTTTCGGAAAATGCCGGATGAATAAAAAAAATCTTAAATTGAAAATTGCTGAAAAAATTAACATTTCACAGTAAGTAAGTAAGTAAGTAAGTAAGTAAGTAAGTAAGTATTTAACAAGGAAACTTTTTCTTTTTCGCTATTCTACTAATTGAATAAGTCAAAAAAATTTTTGGCACTTTTTTTAAATCCTTGACGTGCATAACCCCTTTCAGCCAACTCGATTTTCTGTGGTTTTTTAACAGCAAATAGTGAAAAGTCTCGCGATACGTGAAAATTCAACATTAGGTTCCATTCCCATGTCTTGTGGGGGAACATTTTTATATTAGATTTGATTTTTCCTCAAACTTCATATATATATGTGTATGTATACTAGGATGCCCCTATACAGGCAAGAAGTTGTAACATCGTATTTCTTCGAATCCCATGTATCAATGTTGTATGCCCAATACTTCTAAAGTCTTAATCATCAAATAACTATTTTGGTTGATTGATGGTGACGAAATCTGAACTTTGAGGTCTTGGTATCTCTTGTCTTTTTTGGAATTAATCCTACCATAATCACTATCATTTAGATATATATTCAAAATATCAAAATTTTTTAGCCCAATTATTAACATTTACCCCGCTTTAAATGTAGCAATGCGGTTTTGAGATCACACTTCACATATGTTATATATATACATATATGTCTGAATGTTTACATGCACATATGCATTTCAATCGATCTGTTGCCTTTTGAAGGTATTAAATGTTCCTTTACCTTGCTCGAAGGCGTAACTTTGCCACTTGTAATGGAAGACATATAAGTCATTAAGCGCCTACAGGCCCATCAGTCCTTTAGTTTGTTTGTCTGTTTGTCTGTCTACTTGTTAGCCGTTTAGCTGTTTCTGCCTTCACGATTTGTCAATAAGTACTTGGAGTTATGCAATTTGTCCATCAAGTGAGATGTTAACACGAGCCCACTGGAGTTACGTGCTAATTGCTGCGGTTTGTCTTCGTCGGTTGCCTCTAGTGACGCTTTAGTATTAAGTATTAATCTATATACTCTATATAGATATACGTGTATGCATATATGTATAAATAATGCAATGTAAAAATTAAGTTTCATATAAGTACTTCAACTGTTGCCTTTTTTTTCGCAGATTTGAGGGTGTCCAAGTGATCTCGCCGAATGAATTCGAAATTGTCTTGTATCTCAATCAAATGGGCGTTTTCAATTTTGTCGATGATGGCACCCTACCCGGTTGTGCGGTGCTCAAGCTGAGTGATGGTCGCAAACGTTCCATGTCGCTGTGGGTGGAATTCATCACCGCGTCGGGTTATTTGTCGTCGCGTAAGATACGCTCGCGTTTTCAGACATTGGTGGCACAGGCGTGTGACAAGAGTATTTATCGAGACATGGTAAAAGTGATCGGCGATACAACGGAGGTTAAGCTACGCATTCGTGAGCGTTTTGTCATACAAATAACGCCGGCGTTCAAATGTTCCGGTATATGGCCACGTTCGGCGGCCCACTGGCCTCTACCACATATACCCTGGCCACATCCGAATATTGTAGCTGAAGTGAAGACGGAAGGCTTCGATTTGCTTTCTAAAGAATCAATCGTTATGCAGAATAAGAACAATAATGCTGCGATGGAGGGAGATGCGTGGGTGTTGAGTTTCTTTGAAGCGGAAAATCGGTTACTGCAAGGTAAGCTTATGTGGATATATTGAATAGAGATGTATTTCAAGTAATTGAATCGTGTGGGAAAATAAATAAATATTCTTTTGATGATTTAAGTGAAGTCAGGTTGCATCGAAAGAATTTAACATAGATATAAGCTCAAGTTGCAGTAAATGAGAGAATTAATAAGGGATTTTCATTAGGAAAAGTATACAACATTTTACAAACTTTCTTCGGTATATCCTACTTGATTAGCTGATCAAGCATCAGAAGAATTTATCAAAAATGCGAAAGGGAAGTAATATTTCAGCAATTAGAAAAGGAAAAATTACAAAATTCGACATATGGCTTGATTTTCGAGGTCGCATATAACTCGACTCTCGAAGTTTTACAAAATGATCTCTCCCTCTGACATCTCTATGCCGTATGGCTCTTAACTTAACAAATTCTATATTTTGCTTCAAGATGCTTCAGACTCAATTAACAGTATTACAGAAAAATTCAATAGTTTTACAAACATGGCTCCGAGGTTTTATTCAACAGCGGCTTTATTCAAATTATATACATTTAAATGTCTATTAAAAAGTGAACTCAAAAAGTTAAATATAGTAAATAGTAGAAAATATAAAATTTTCTCTATTTTCTAAGCAATCAATGACTATTATTGGGAGAATTTTAATCTCACTTAGTTTCACATTTCTCTTTATTTTCTCAAGTGACTTCAATGGCCTAAAAAATTATTTATCTTTTGGAAAATGTCACTGCTTGCTGTCCTGCTGCTATAATCACTTTGATTTAAAGATGTTTTAGTCTCTTAAATATTTCGTTTTAAAAATTTTCCAAAAATGCCGTTAACTCACATTTAGCCTCTGCCTAGGTTTTTTGTGGCGATTTTAGTGTTTAAAATTCAAAAACAAGGGCTAGGGCTATATATAAGCTATACCATTTTGTTATTTATGGAGACCCGTTGAAAATAGGTAATTCTTTGACTTGAATAAAAATAAATAAACAGTGCTTCCAAAACGCAAAGCTTTAAATTTGAGTTTATGAGTTGAGTTCACTTAAATAAACTTAAGAACTAATTGAACTAGGGTCACAAATATGTTTAAATGTGGCATTTTTTATAACACTTCTCAAATACGTAAAAATCTCAGCTAACAAAAATTAAATTTACTATTAAAATTCAAGCTCAGTATATCACCTCAAATCTATTTATGTCGAAAAAGTCTCTACATTCTTTTAGTTTTATAAAAAAAATCTTTATCTTTACCAATAATACAGGTGGCTGCCGTCGTCGCTGTTTAAGCATCCTCAAGACATTGCGTGATCGTCACCTCGATCTGCCCGGCAATCCGATCACCGCTTACCATCTGAAGAATCTACTGCTCTACGAATGTGAAAAACATCCGCGTGACTTCGAATGGGACGAGCCATGCATTGCCGATCGCATCAACGGTATCTTTCTGCAGTTGATCTCGTGTCTACAATATCGCCGATGTCCACACTATTTCCTACCGACACTCGACATGTTCAAAGGCAAATCGCCCAGCTCGCTGGAGCAGGCGGCCAAGCAGGTCTGGTGTTTGACGCGCGAAATGCTAACGAATGCAAATGCTTTCGAGAAACTCTAAAGCCAACGAACGGCTGTATTTATTTATCAAAAAATATATAATAATAATAATAAATAAAATGTTATAGATAGAGCAACAACAACTACAACACATTAACTTTAAGAATAGCACTTAAAAGGCGAAAGCGATGAACTGCAAGCAGCTGAGCGCTGAGCCATCTCAGCATTCATGCTTATGTGCAAGTTTGTAGCTGCATTTCTGTGAGTACTTTTCACGATTGCAATGCGTTGATAACACTGATAGCATTGGTGTCAATTGGCTGGTGTGTGAGTGGCTCTCAATTCTCTCAATCGACGAGGGTTGTAAGGATGTGGCGGCATGTCTGGGTATACATACATATGTATGTGCGGACATATATGCTTACACTGAATCACATGCATATGTTGCATGCTTGTATTGTGCATGCTGCATGCCACATTCTCTATGTGAAGTGCTAAAAAATCGCATTAGATAAAATCTGCAACAGAAAACTACTTCATTTTCAAATCGTATTCATGGCGGTTTAGCAGGCCTTCCGGCAATGAGCTCCCTGCAGCAGCCGGCAAAAAGTTAGATTCGCAGCGATATGAACCCGTGTACACGCTTGTATTTGTGTTTGTCTGTTCACAAGCATGCATATGTTGATATGCCACCAGAGATAACGTCATCTATGCGATTATCCTTGCATTCAATATCCTTTTTTTTTTGCCTTTTTAACACTCGTCTTTTATGCTCTTCGTGTAAAAGGTGCAGTTGAGTACTGTTTCATGTATGGATTTCATTCGCACATAAGTGTAAGGCTATGTATCTCTGCACATATGCATATATATGCACACATATACGCATATATGTATATTATCTTCATATACAATATATACAATTAATATGCAAGCCCTTCTCCCATTAATTATGCAATCAGCTGTCAAACTGGTAACTGTGTATACGAACAATTTTTCATAAGTAATACTAATTATCTACTTACATAATATACTAGATGTAAAGCAAAATAATTTTTAAATTACTAAGCTTCTCTTTTGAAAAAAAGCATTTATGATATTTCAAAATTCAATAAATAATTGTAAACAAATTTAATGTTTCAAAAATGATACATTATATAATTACATTAAAATGAAAAAAGAAAACTTTTTTATGAGTTATTATATAGTACAGTACATATGTAGATACATCTGCACTTACATATATCCGTATATTACTATTGTATGTATAGTTGTATTTATATTCCAGTAAATTTGTTATGGAAAATTACGTAGAGTCATAAACAATGTATAAAATTTTGCTACTTCCTTAAATAAATAGACGATACATTTTTATTGTTCATCATAAAAAAATTCAACAAGAAACTATAAAATAACAGGCAGACTGAAAACTGCTTAACGTTTTAAAGGAAATAAAATTGTTGCCAAAATTTGATTTTATTATTCAAATAGTTGCCATCCAGTGCGATGCAACGATTATAGCAAACTTCCAATTTTTCATTTTTAGCACAATTTGCCCTGTATAGACAGTAGGGGATGTTCTTACGAGTACCCTGCCTATAACTATATTAATTCAATATTATTAATTTTTTCAAAAGTTGGCAACTCTCCCCGCAAACATTCTTTAACTTTTTACGTTATTTGTTATAATTAATTAATTTCATATATTTTAACAATGTAAACATATTTGTATTAATTCGCTTATCTGATCTTTTGTGATTTACGGCATTTCTAGTGTTCCCAGGCAGCCTTAACGGAAATCAATAAGATTCAGTGGGGCACAAAGTGGTCGCGTTAATTTACAAATAATAATAATAACAAATAAAAATTAAAGTTGAACCACTTTTTATATAATCTTTCATCAAAACTTTATAATTTTTCTCAAAACTTGACGCATTCTCATTCAAACTTACAACAATAGAACATTTGTAACAAGAAAAGGCTTATTACAATACGATATTTCAGCTCTTGGTGAGTATTCGAGCATGAGGGGTTCTTTCAAAAACAAATGGCACCCAAACTAACGACGTTTCAAAAAGGAGTCACTTTGAAGTACTCTTTTGAAACAGAAAGCAGACAATTTCGAGATATAATGGCATCCATAGAATTTTATGTACATATATCGTATTCTCTCATTCTGCCTTCGTTAAATATTCTGGAGCAAAGAGGTCACGTTCGATTTTTTCAAATTCCTGAAAGCTTCTCATATTTGTTCGTGTTAATAGTGTCGTTATTAATTATTAAATGTTCGTTAACGCATTTTCTTTTACTAATAATTATTTTTGAAAACAAAAAAAAAAAGGAAAAAAATCCACGGGTACTAATGCTCGAAAAACAGGCAAATAATCATGAGAATGCCAAAATGAGATCCATCTGTTTATAAAAGTGATCATAAACAATGAAACAATGGAATGAGAAGTGCAGAGGTAAGGCAGTTAAGTAAGTAAGTAAACACCGGTAAATATGTACATATGTATGTATGTGTGTGACGTGCACTTTTATGTAGCGAAGTGTCTAGGTGAGTAAGAATAACAAATTATACCCAAGCACGAACATTTGGAAAGCAGAAAAGGCACAAAATAAGATAAGAAATATGATGCGATTGTGCGAATCAATGAGGAGTGGGGGCTCAAACACTTACTATACATACATGTTTATGTATATACACACGTGCAGAAAGTATCGCATTTCATGGGTTAACTAAGCAACAAAAACAACAAATAGTCACACAGCGCTCTACAAGGAAGCGTGGAGAATGGCAACGAGGCTTACAAAAGCGGATATCAACTCATGCAGCTGATTAAGAAAGCATAGTTGCGGTCACAAAACACAGCGGCATGAGCAAACAGCTAAGTGTTCACTCCCCCGCAGCAACGCGCGCGTGCAACTGACGGCAAGTGCGCCAGTTCACAGCCAACCGAGCGCTGTGGCAGGCACCGGTACCGGCAGCCAGCCAACCATTTGGGTCTGCGAAAGGCCAGGTGATGCTGCAGATGCTTTTGCCTAAACTCCATTACTTTTGGTTTTTTATTTGCCTTTCCGGGGCAATAATAATGTAAGGGAGCGAGCTGTCGGGCAACTGGTAGCTGTGGAGGTGGAGGTGGAGGTGGTTGAGTTTCGGCTAACTGCACGTGACCAACCAAATGGCTGGTGCCGTTACAGCGCTGATAGCGCACGTTTTGTGTATTTAAAATATTCTCTGACAAATTATGTGCCCGAAAAGCTGCCGCTGGTACTTGAGACACGCACATGCAAGCGCTACAAGTAGATTTTTCAATTATTTGGCTCTACCGGGCGGCGGGGCGGGTAGCGTCATTCAAATGATACATATATAAAAACATACATACGTTTCTTCTGATATACAGATCCACCAATTGCCCTTAGCACTTTCCAGCACGTGCTTCATAGCCGCTCTTGTTTCTTTGTGCTCCGCTGTCACCAATTTCTTCGTTTATTCGTTTCTTTTAATTCTGTCATCTTTTGGCATTTCGTTGACATTTGTTGTTCGTTGTCCTTTGTGCGCTGCCAAAATACCAAAATACTAGTGTGGCTGTGGCGATAATTTCGCACAATGCCCACAGCTTCCTGCTGTTGACATTTATGCACATCAGCGCCTCCGTTTCCGGTGTATTTCTCGGGCGTTTTTGTTTCAACACATTCAAATCCCTGTTGCACGCATTCAATAGCGCTCGGTCTTTTGTTTTACAGACTTTGTATACAATAATCTGCCAGTTGGTATTTCACCGTATAATTTTGTTCTTTTTGACTCTTTTTTTTTTTAATTGTTTTCTAATGACATTTTAATTAGGCATATGATTCGTTGTCTTTGTTCTTCGACTTTTGGAACTCTTTCGTGTTATTGTGTAAACGATTGCGGTTGACAAAATTTGCATTATAGAGAATTCCTTTGTCTTTTGGTAGATTAATTTCAAAAGCTACGCAGAAAATGCCGTGAGGTATGAATATTCTGGGATTTAAGACTTGACAGTCCATGAAAGGCTTATATTGGTATTGGTTTTGGTATACACGGGAGTAAATATTTTTACTTATTATCTTATAAATAGAGACTTAATTTGCTTTACTAACCAGTTGTTGTTATGGACTTTTTTTCTACGAACATCTGAGTATTATTGTATTTTTTCCCTTTTATGAAGAAGAAAATATAAGCCAAGAGTAGTTTTTAAAAAGTAAAGTGTCTTTTAACTTTTTAAAAATTTTTTTATTAATTTAATTATATTAATACATTCCAATTGAAAGCAATCTTATTCAGATATGATTAACTTACTCCCAAGACTTCATCCTCTAGATAGGCAACTATTTCGTAAACGCTTGAAAAGTCTTTTAGCGATACAGTTTTTTTCGACCACAGTTTCTCTAAGTATTTACATTGGGACGATTGATTTTTGATTTCGACGTCCTAATGATGTGTTCATGGTTTCTCGACATATCTGAATCTTTGAAGCAAATTAGGGTCATTATGATTACCACTCAAGAACCATCATTTCGGCATTCTGACCGAAGTAATTCGAGAACAAACTTTAATGTGTTTCAGCTCACGCACATGTATCATCAGAAATATCTTCAAAAATGACTCGAAACTTAATTAAAATTATTTCCACTGCTTCACTCAACGTTTCCACCAATTGTTAAAATACTGAGGTTGAGGGGAGCAATCAGTTAAAAAATTTTTAATTTACTAAGAGTACTAAACGACTCGCCTGTCAGGGTCTATGTTCAAAATTTTTTAGAGCAATGTTTTGAAATTGAAATGTATGTAGCTGAAGAAATTTAAAAAATTGCTCCACTTTTAAAATACATCGCGTAGAACTTTCTTGAATTCCGTGAAAAATTTTTATAATATCAGAGAATATAATAATAATAATAATAATAAAATTAACCTCTATACTCTAAACTCTAAAGACAAAACTCTGCCTTTTTCTTCAACAGACTTTCTCATTTGAAGAAGTTTTGTGAATTTCAATTTAAGACCCCCATCTCTGAATCTGTTAACTAGCCGATTATAATTAGATAAGAATTCCTTCAACAAAATTATGAACAAACATATGTATGTATGTATGTATGCATTCATAATGCAAATTACTATAAATAAATATAAAAAACCTGGGGCCTATTCAACTATCACAACTTATTAAATTTTATCTAAATTTCATAAAACATTTACACAACAACAGCTGCGTTGGCGCCACGATTTGTATTGCTTGCATATTAGAAGCCCTGTGCACATTTACATATAAACATGTATATAATTATGTATCTATATATTGTATATAAGTGGGTTGATAAACATTTATAGTTTGTTTATTTGTAATGTTATCGTAACGACGACTAAAAACAAGCGCTTCAAATTAAACGCTGATCAAAATGCTAATTCAAAAAATAACATACTAAAAAAAATGAAAACCAAAAACTTTCTCACATCGTACTCTTACAGTCAATCTTTTGGCAGCATCATTTTCGAATTCATTCAGTGGTAAGCAGAGCCATGTCCTCGAAACACTTATACTTGGCTTCAAACAAACATGTCAAATGGTCTCAATTTCCATTGAAAAATGTTAATTTCTTCACTCACTTGTTTTTTGTTTTTTGTTTCTTTTGCTTTTGTTTTTCTTCCAATGTTATAAGCTAATTTTTAATTTTAACCACAGTTGCACCAATTCGAACTTCACGAGAACTCCTTACATACATACATACACACGTGACTTGTAGGCTCTCAAAGCCAGCACAAATATTGCTTGGTTCTTGTACGCTTTCTGTTGTTGTTGCTTTTATTATTGCTGTTGATTTGCTTATCTGTACGCCAGTATCTTTTACATAATTGATATTATCGGTATGATTTCGCTTGTGTCGTTGTTGTTGCTGTTTATGCTGCTGCTGTTGTTTTATAACTTCAACATGCGACATCCGAATGGACCAACCAAATCATTTGGCTGCCTGCTCGCCGTACGGTCATTGGAGTTGCACACACACACACACACACACACACACACACACACATCCAAACACACGCTTGTATGCAGAGACGTTAGGGTGTGTAAGGGCAATGAGGCCATATGGTCAACCAGAAATGCTGTTCTTAACACAGGCTCCATGCGTCTGCCTTGGGGAGAAACCAAGTGGATGTGTGCGTATGTGTGTGCATTTCTTACCAGAGCTATAAATATTTGTAGTTCTACGCTCAGCATTTAATGATCATGTTGACAATTCTTTCTTTTACGCTTGCATTTAGTTTTTAAATTTTTCGTTTCTGTTTTCCTTGTTTTTGTTGTTGTTGTAAAGTGTGTGGTGCTTCCTGGAATTGTTTGGGCACAATCAAACCCTTTTTATGCTTTTAGATATATGTATATTTTTTTCTACACAAATATTCCTTTAGTCGTTTATCTTCACTTTGTTGTTGTTGTTAGTGTGTTGAATAAGTTTTGGTTGACAGTTTCGATGGAAATCCATTAATAAATGTAGCAATGTCCATCTAATCAAATATTTTATAAATGTAAATATATCTTTGTATACATATATATATATATATATAATTAAATTTAATCCTCCAATAACTTTGCATACGCGTTCTTCGCAAGATGATCATTTCTCCGATTCGATAAAACCGAAGTCCTTGAAAGGAACGAGATTTTTGTTATGTGATTTTTGCCAATTGAGTGGGAATTCAATATAACACCAGAAAAAAAATCTTCGCATGTACTTCAATAATACCATCAGCTGCGATAGAATCTAAAATTGTCTTCCTGAGTCTTCGGTAATAAACGTGGATTTTGAAAAACTTATTTTTGCGTCGTTAGATTTATTTTTTTTATTTAATTTTAAATTGTTTAATGTAATTCTAACAACAAAAATTAGTTGTGAACGGCAAGACTTGACATATTTTACCATCCCATTGCAATCAAATGTTCCTATCCTGAAGGCATAGATGTGTTGGAACTAGGAATTTTCCTCGACATTGAAAAAAATTTGGATCTAACTTAACTCCTGAAAAATTTAATATTTTTGTAAACAAGCAAAACATCCATATGGAATTTATAAATACTTCTGCCCTAGCGCTTTAGTTTGAATTCAAGTAAGGAGCTACTACATGCCAAGCAAAAATTCTCCCTTATAATGATATACTCACCTAAGATCAACAACAAACTTTCAGAACGATGAACAGTACTTTTTCAATCAAAACCATTTCCATTAATTTAAAATTTAATTATTAGTTCATATCAACTTATTATACTCCGAGAATCTTACTGCGAACGAATCTTGGACTTTACGTGCATTATTTGTCCTGTAGCTGTAATCGAGTCGGTTTTTTCTCGCTCTCTGGCTCTATCTTCAGCAATGTTTCCCTTTCCCAGTAATTGCTTTTATAGTTTTTATTTTTATTCCAATAAAGCTCATCAATACTCCAAAACTATATGCGTTCATACACAATTTTTCATGAATAATTCATTAAACAAAAATTTTGCCGAACATTTTTTCCGGACTTTCCTCTCTCTGCGAAGCATTTTTCAAAAGTATAATTCGTAGCAAGACAAATTTTAAGTATAATTAAGTTTTTTATAAACTTCTTCATTTGGTACTAAAAAATAACGCCTCAATAGAGTTAATTATTATAATTAATTTTATAATAATAAAATATGATATTTATATGACCATATCAAGTTCAGTTTCTTAGACTAGATGATAATAATAAAAGGCAAAAAATTTCAAATTACACATGGGTGATGTTGCAATTTAGTTAAGTAGGAGGATGTTATCGAATGAAAGTGTGTCGAATCGACCAAATTATGCAACATCGCCCTTAATTTTACAAATTTCTCCCCGAATGGTACTAATGACGTTAATTCCCTACAAAAGCTGAAAAGATTTTTGGAGAATAAAAAATATTTATATCTTATTGAATTTTTTTACAAATACTTTTAAGTAGTTAGAAAACAATTATAAATTGTGCGATTATTTGCTGACCGCTGTCGTGGGTTAGTTTAGTATGTGTATTACCACCACTCCGCTGAATCAGACTTAAACCTAGTTAAAGATAACTATAAACAATTGTAATTTGTGGTCTCACTTAAGCAGACATCATCAGACCGCCTAGTGTATTACTGTCATTAAAGCCATTCATATTATTCTTCGACTGTTTGGAAGACCCTCCTGATTTATCAGATTATACCCAGACATTCATCACAAATGGGAATAGAAGCTTCGCAAAACAGCTAGTAAAGAAGTAAATGTCAGTTATATTAAAAAAAAAAAATGCTTAGAAAAATATTAACGACCTAGTCACACAACACCTGGACAATATAAAACACATACACATATACACACATATACAAACGAGTACACATATAGATAAATGTTTAACAAATCAACCAGTTGGCATATTTAAATCTCCGACAACACTTTGAACGCCTCCCTTCACAGGCACAGTGGGACGTCACAAAACGCCATTTGTTAGCTGTATTTCTTCCCAGGCACCGAAAATTTACGCACATACATCCACACACACACACACACACACATATGTCTGGGCATAATTACGTCTGAATACACAAAAACCATCTCGACTTTCTTCTTTTAAGTAGCAAAACTGCTGCTGCAAACAAATTGGCTGTCATATTTTCAACACTTAACATTTTCACCCACCGCTTAAGCGTATAAGCAGCACCCACACTCTGTCACCGGCACATACTCACACGAACATGCATAAATCATTCGAAAACATAGCTTTTATGTACCCCTTTACTTAATAGGCTTGTCATGTATGCATTTACCACAGCACTACGTTTTTATGTATGTATGTATGTATGTATGTATGTATACATGTACGAGTTGTCAATTACCGACAGGCGTCTCGCATCCATCAGAAGAGTGCACAACCAGTGAAGAACCCAAAACCACAGAAGCGCATTTTAAAAAGCTTCAATAAAAATTAAGTTGGAAAAAAGGGAAGGTGAAGAACAACAGGCGGAACATTTTCATTTGTTGTAACACAACTATAGATATATACATACATATGTATATGCATATATTCAGAAATCACTCTGAAAATGTCACAAACTTCATTCAGATCGTGGCACATCAGGAGTCTTGATTCAAGGCAATCGATGAATGCGGACCGCTGTCGCTCACCCCTTTCTCCGTACAGTTATTCCACCGCCGAATTTACGGGAAAGCTGCGTGCGTGTGTGTGTGTGTGCACCGCTTTTAATTAGTCTAAAAGGCGTCACTTCCTAATTTTTAAACGCATGATGCTCCCACTTCCCTGCCTTTGCCCTTAAATTTGTCTTTTTAAATACATGTGTGTGTATATATGTACATGTGTATGTATGAACGCTGTGGCAGGCACTTCCACTCATGCCAGGCCTCTCACACACGTCATGCTATTATAATTCGTGTAAATCATTTTGATGAACAGCAAATAAAAATCTGAATGTCATAATTTTCTCACATCTTCCGACTGGTAATTCGTCAATTTGACTAGCTACATAGCTGTATATGTGTATTGTGTTCGAGTGAGTGTATACGATTTAATTAGTTCGCCACTCGGCTGTTTTTGACTCTTTCGGCTGATTGATACTAAAATTAGTATGTGCTCATTTAAGACAAAAAATATGAAGCCCAACAGGAAAGGTAAAAAATTTTTCCACTTTTATAATAATAATAATATACTATTACATATATTTATTTACATTAGCATGTACTTCTGCAGATAGTAGTTTATTTATTATTTTTAATATCGAAGTTGGAGCGGTACGTTCAGTATTGAATAGATAAGGTAATAATTTTAACAGTTTCATTGGTGAATTTGATGACATTGAATGAAATTAAAGGTTTTTTTTTTGGTATTCCGAAATTTTGCATTTTTGTTATTGTAATGGGAAAATTATCCACAAATAATCACCTCCATAATTTTCGAGTACGCCGCTATCTTAGCAATGCATATCGTTCTCTCTTCCCGCTCATACTCTTAAAGCTCATTTGAAAAAATGTTCTAGTATGCTTTCATTTTGATCACCTTTCGCCGTCTCGCTTAATATGTGTGTAATGAAAGCCCCATTTTGACACATGTTACATGTTTCTTGACTACCGTTATATAGTATTTTGAATCTTTTGGTTTGTTGTCAACAAACGCGGGATGCCAATATAATTCCAAACGACCCTTTAGGCTCTTAAAAACAAGTTATAAACAAAAATATATGCAAACATGAATATTCTAAGAGGAATCGAAGCAGTGGACTTCGCTGGTCACGGAAAAGGAAAAATTGGATCGGTCTGCCAAAAAGGTTAAATGAGACGATTCATTGAGATCATTACACATCAATTACTTTCAAAAGAGTAAAACAATTTTGATGAAAAATTTACTACTAGTCGCAAAACAAAAAAAAAAAAAAAAACAGTTAGTCGCAAATGACAAATTTTTTCAAGCTGAATATTTTAACATATCCTTCAATGTGAAGGTACCCCATTTTATGGTGGCAAAAATTTAGAAACACTGAATTAAAAAAACAATTAATAAAAGTAGACAAAAAGAAAATTTCAAACCATTCAAAATGTCACTTATATGATTTAATCCGTATTGGAGACCAGTGTCTATATATGTTTCCAAAATCATGGTTCCAAGTAATGAAACTTTACATACAGGAACTTCCTTTCAGGCTTAACTTGACTTAAAAGCTCAGTTTCAGTTAGTTATTTGGCTTAAAAAAAGATTTTTTGCTTTCAAGAGTTTTCAAATCTTTCATCAAAAATAAATTTAAAATTTCTCAGTGTTTTTGTTATCAAGCTAATATTTGCCTCCATTAAGTCGATTATATTGAGCAAAACCTCCTGAAAAGGCTTAATTGGTGCCTAAGCGCGGTTGGCTCTGCTCCCCTAATAAAGATTTTTAACATCGGTAAATTGTATCTTTTTTGTTGCCCTTCCTACATCAAACAATTACAGCATTCCTAAGATACCATTGGCACAGCTTTCCTGCCAGACTTTCCTGCACAAATACCGCTCTAACAAATCACATAATTATGATTGAGCACACCCCATTCATATAAATCGTATGCCTGCTCATGTTGCCGTCACCGCCTTCTTCACCGGAGGGGCACCCTCCCCAACGCCGATGAAGCAACTCGTCAGCTGAGTCGGCTCCTGTCTACCTTAGTTTCGCTTGTGTCTTCCGTTCGGTTGACATTTTGGCTGACGGGAACCAAAAATAAATCATCACAGCCGAAGTGCGTAATTGAAAGCAAATGCTCGACCGGCGAACGCACGCGTCCGCACACGCTCATCGTAGCATTCGTAGCTGATTCCCCCGGCGCCGACATTGCCACAAAACGATCGTGCAACTAAATTTAAATGCCACGGCGACAATCTGCTCTAAATTATCACGTGTGGGTGCAATTTCGACTGTGGAGACAATAACCGTTTGCAGCGCGGGAGAAAGGTGGGTGAGGTCTTTGGCTTGGGTCCACGGTGTGTTTGTTTGTTTATTTGTCGCTGTCGCTGTCGCTGTGGTGCCGCTCAATTGTGTATGTCGCCGATGCGTGGAAAACTAATTTCCATTTTCATAATTTCTAGATTTATGTGCAACATTGCGCCGTTTATTAAATGCAAGTGTGTATGTGCGAGTGTTTTGATGTACGTATAATTGCACCACGTGTTTTTGATAATGATTAAGTAATTAAGAGAAGCGCGAGGAAGTCGGAGGCGTCACCAAGACGACTCGGCGCACGCGTCTCACTTCTGAGCACCTACTACTTGAAGAGCGAATCTGCTTGGAAGAGTTGTTTAGACTTGAGCTGGGGTGAGCAACTACAAGCGTGACACCACTGTATCCGGGTTATTTATTAAGAATATCACTTAAGGTTAGGTTAAAAAGTTTCTGCCGAAGGAGAGATGAGATTTTTTGTAAAAATATTAATATTGAGAAAAACTGCTGGAAATAGTTGTTGCAATCTTAAAAAAAGTAAAAAAAAAAAATGGATCATAATTACTTCACTGAGTTATGGAATTCGATGTATCACGTCTGCTGCCTTTCTTGGTGTCCAATACGTACCTCTGATAACATTACAAGTAATTATGTATACGTAAATTCCAGTTAACACCCTTCTCACACCGCACTGTTCTATGTTAAATTGGAAGGTTAATTTTCAAACATTCACAAATTCTTGAAATCGGAATCTAGTCGCTTTCAAGTTTCAAAATAAGTTGTTCTTTACGGATCTACAGATCTACTTCCATTACATAGCTTCGGTTCTCCAGATTACGTAATATTATTAACAATCAACTGATATTGAGTTATAAATTATTATTCATGGGAGAAAAAATATTAGGAAGTTGTAATTTTCCAACAAAGTGTATTTTGAGTAAAAATTAACTGTATATGAACATACTCAACCCACTGAGCAGATTCGGTAGTGTAAATATTGGTATATGAACAATCTCTACTTATTTTCCTGACTTGCATCAACTGGTACTTAGGCAATTCATTGTCTAAACTAATATACCATGAAGATGTTCACACGCCAAACAATTAAATTTAGCCACATAGCGAATATTTGGCATAATTCGACACTGGCGTCATCGAATGGAAAAGTAATATGCTAACATAGTCCTCTATACTGGGATATATTGTACATACATATAGTCGAATTTCGAATAAAGAAAAAAAATCGAAATCGTAGCTAACTGTTTTCTTATTAACTTGACTTCAGCGTCATCTAGTAAGTTTGAACTGCACAGGAACACCCTCTCATCATCTTGCCATCTTGAAATTTTTACTAAAATGGATTTAATGGTTTCTCATTACATTAATATACGATGTCTATTTCTGTAGAAAGGAAGAGATTGTCCTTCAGAGCTTTGAAAAGAACAAGTGGTTTCTTCCAGTCACTTGCTTTACTTTGGTAAAGCTTTATTTTCTTTCTATTCTGTTTGTGTTTCGATGCAAAAATTCGGTTGTTTTGTTATCCTTTTCTCACTTGGAGTTTGACATTTGAAAGCCGATGTAAATATATGAATTCCACATAATTATAGCTCCCAAACTGTTGCATATTGAAATATTTTCACAACTAGATGTCGCCCTAACCAGAAAAATACCGGGTGCACTTTAATATAAGATACACAAACGTGTGATGATATTTTTACTATCGTAAAAATATGAGAGGTGACGGAATTTCGTCAAAATTTTAAATTTGAATACGCTACAAGGTTTATTTCTAAAAATGATATAAACTTTATAAATTGCTGTACTGCGCTAAATTCAAACCTTTGGTAGAGATTACTCTGAGCTTTTCCGGTCAACCACAGTAAGTGTTAGATATCAGAGAAGGGAGAATCTTAAGAGATTTAAAACATTACCGATCTATCACTGGGTTTTAATAAGATCCTTTTCATATAAGAAAAACTATTTCTTCCTCAATATTATTTGGATTATCAATTGTTGCTTAAATGAATTTGGTTCAAATCTATTATATGTTTATTAAAAGAGTCCATTTGTTTCTTAGTTCAAAATCTTCATTGTTTATTTGTTCAATTAATTAAAATTTCTAATATATAAATAATTCTTAATTTTGAGTAACTGTAATTAATTGTGTAATGGTTATTGATTTCAAAATTTTGCTGTCATTACCTTTGTCGCTGTTTTTGTTGTTATACAGTTCTTGTTCTTCTTATGCTCATTGCGTCAGTTAAAATGTACATATGCCCTCACCATAATAATCACTACATGTAATCATTACTTTGTAGTATTAATTAATATATGGATGTACATATGGTATGTAGCACTTGTACTTACATACATACTTTTTTATTTATTTATTTATATTATATATATATATATATATTCGTTCTTTTACGTATGTATGTTTTGTATAATTCGCAATATTGAACTTTTCACTTGTTTTTGTTGTGTCGATATTCGATTTTTTGACTGTGTTTTCTTTACATACGAGTATCATTTACACATACAGCTACAAATATTGTTGAATATCTGTGGTACATAAGAATAGAAGAGGTCTATGCATACATAAAATATCTTTATGTATATATGCATGTTTGTATTTTAATTATATTTATTTAATTTAAGTTATTGAAATCGATAACTGTAATTAATTAGTTGCGGGAGAACGCTCGGAAACGCTTTCTGGAAATACTATTTGAAATATAAGTACGTATATATTATTTGTAATGGTAATCGTTTGTGTATTCAAAATACAGTTTTATTAAATTCATGTTTAATTTTTGCTTCAATAACTAAAGTAGCTTTAGTTTTTAGAGAATTTCTCTCATTTTGGTTCTAGTTTTTTAAAGTAATTCTTAGTGTTCGAAAAAAAGCAACGCGTTACTACGGAATTGTTATTATCATTCTTCTTTTATTTTTTGATTATATCATTTTAACAAGTCTTACTAGACAGATTGCAGAGCAAAGTAGTTAAAAGAGCGTAGAAGAAATGAGTAAGCAGGGAGAAATAGAAAGAGAGAGAGCGAGAGCGTAGGAAAAGCAAGAGGCAAAGTGCTTTCGTTCAAAATTGCTAATTTCTTTAAAAGTTACAAATTCGATATTTTTATTAATTATTTTTCTTTTCAATAAAACCTACAATTGAGTTTTGGTTCAATTTATATCGTTTTGTAATTTATTTTAATTTTGTAGTGTTTAGTGATGAATTCTGAGTTTATTCTCTTTTTTTTTCAGTGTAATGAATTTTGTGTGAGTGATGTAATTAAAGTTGCGCCCTAAAAGTAGACTATAAAGAGTACGCTCTAACTTACTTCCGTCACACCAACTTTGATACCGTCGAATTTTTTCCTTTATACCCATAAAAACCAGACCGAGAGGGTCTAGTCTAAACTGAAGTCTCTTTGATAAAGCTTTTTCACTCCACACTTTGTTCAGTCCTTTTACAGAATAACCTCAAAATCTTTACCATAAGTTGGAGAACCTTGGTCGAGCACGATTTGCTGACTGCTCGGGAGGGATTGAAAAATCTAAGAGCACGAAGCGTTTTTGCTTACCAAGATTAACATATGACAACTGATTTATCAAAAAGGTGGGTGGTCGTTCCCCTGATTTCAAAGAAAGACTGGATTCGCTATTATTAAAGTCTACTTTTAGGCATGCAATAGCTTAAAGGAGCCATTAAATAGTAGTGTACAGCATGTGGCTGCTTTGTTTCTCGTGTAAAACAAAGAAGCTTTATTTAGTATTTTGTTCTTTAGTATTTTCGTATTTTCTTTAAATACAGTTATTTATGCAAAGTTTCTGGTTTAGTAAGTATTAGTTAAGATTTAGGTTAGTTGAAAAGGCGTATGGAAATGCTTTAATATTGATTAATTAAATTTGTTATATTAAGAAGTGGCTTTATTACGGTGTTTACTTAAATATTTTTGTTTCAAGTTACGCACAAATATATTACTTTTATTTGTTTACTAATTAATAAGCATTTATGTTTGTATGTCTTAGTGTATTCGTTTGAAATTGTTTTACAAATCATGTCTACATATTTGTCAGCATTTAGTATTTGCTTGTATTTGGATAATTAATTGAAAAGCTAGGGAGCATTACAAATGAGTCGCACGCCTGTCACTCTCACAATAGAGAGAGAATTTATTGACGCTCAACTGACATGCAAATATGGTTTTATTTTCTCTTTTTCCCTCTCCCAATGAAATCAACTCATTTGTAATTAGAATTCTTTTAGAAATCTTAAAATTACGCCCACTACTTTTTTTGTTTGTTATTCTTTAAATGGCTGCGGTTTTATTGGATAACCATTTATGTTTTATGTTTTAATTTATTTTATTTGTTAATTACAGTTTAATTTTTAATCCTAAACTGTGTATTTATGCTTTTATTATTGTTTATATATTTGTATGCAGCTGTGTACCGTTATTTGTGTATGTTTGCTTCTGCTTTTTATATAATTTTTATAATTGTGTGTAAGCTGTTTTATAAATAATTGTAATTATATTTTGTACATACATACATAATTAACACCTTGTTCGTTTTTGTTGCTGCTTTTGGTTAGACTGTTGAGTTTGCTTTCTGTTTTTGGAAAAAAGCTACACATTTTTTTTTCAATATTTGCTTTTTATTTTATTCCTCTTTTAACTTAGGTAAAATATTTTTATATATTTTAATTTGAAAGCTTTTATGAATTTGTTTATTTATTTATTTTTTTTGTCTATATTTTGCTGTTTGTCTTTCTTTGTTTTTTTTTTTTATATTTTAACTCTCAAAAATATGGCGTAGTGTTCATTTTATGGTATGTATCTGAGCAATTGATAATATTTGTTGTAAAAAAATTAAGAGAATAACTTCTGGGTTAAGGCTGAGTTTAAAAATAATTTCGACATTAATGGAAATAATTTTTTTCAATGATTTAGAAACATCCTCTTTTCAAAAAAATTGATTTAAAAAAATTTGTTTTAAAGAATAAAAAAAAAATTGTTTTACAAACATACAGTTCTCTTTTTGTAAAAGTAATTTAAAGATATTTGTTATTACTAAAATAACCAACCAAAATATATTAAAATAAAAATTATTGGCACTAACATCATTTATGAAAAATTTATTTACGCTGTAGTGTGAACACACCCTTAGCAAGAGTGTGAGCCATATATTAGCCACACCGCCATAATTTTGTCTCTAATTTTTTGTTAACATGAGTTGTTTTAATGGAGCGCTGTTCATTACTATGTATAAGTATGTGTTTTGTACCATTTTGCGTTTGTCATAACTTCAACGTATACTACTGAGTGTTGCTTCTAGATAAATTTGTATAACATAGTGTTTGTATGTACAGTATTTACTAAAAACTTTTGACAGCTGATTACTCAAAATCACTTATTTTATAATGTATACGTATGTGTGAGTGGGTGGTATTACCATGAGCTTTTGAAATTATTTGTTTTTAAACTCTTTACATAATATATATAGTAGTATGTATATCCATATGAGTGTGTGTGTGTGAGTACATGTGTGTTTTGATTTAGCTAAAAATATCTTCACTTCTTTTCTGACTGTTTTGTATTTGCATTCAAGTATTTTATATGAGTTTTAGAGTGACTCTCGCCAGCTGCTTGCTAATTATAGTTAAAAATTTGTGTTTACATTCTGCCTTACTTGTCTAGCATTTTAGTCTAGTATTTATTACTTTCTTTTTGCATATACTTTTAATAACTTTTCACTTATTGTTGTTCTTTCTTGTTTTTTGTTTTTTGTTTATAGTGGAAGGGTTGAGTTAGTACCTAAGTTGTAGTAATAATAATTAATTAATTGATTTGTTATTTCTATTTTACTTTTTACTTCGTTTGCCTAATTCAACAATTGCTTAAACGCTGCTACTAAATCATTACGTTACGTTACATTATGTCCCATGCTACTAATCATTACGTTATGTTACGTAACCCTTGCTGACGCGCATATTGCAGGACTAATAATTCACACATGCGTCCATTGGACAATACATTGCATCGCTCTTTTTGGTTTCTGATATACTTTTTCAAAATTTCTTTTTTGTTTGTTTGTCTTACTTTTAACTTTATTATGTTTCTTATGCGCCAATGCGTCGATGCATGCCAATATTCAATATTACCGTAATGTAAGCTTTCAGAATATTTTAGAATGGATAAAATGCAGCTATGCTGGAAGTACTAGTAAAATTTAGTATCACAGTATTTTATTATAAGATCGAATTCATATAATTTTATTTATATGTGTGTATGTATGTATGCTTGTGTGTGTGTGTGAGTGAATGCATGTGTGTGTTGGTGAGTGTTTCATGTATTTGTTTTTATTGCAATTATTTAGAGGGAGGTTACGTTTTGAGGGAAGGGTGTAAAGTAAAACAAAAAGAATGAAAAAATAACAAAAGTAATTGATCTTCCCTTTTCACACATAAATGGTAATATAAAATATAATAAATAAATAAAAAATGTTAGAAAGCTTTCGAATTGACTCTTTGTCGCCTTAAAAATTCTTTCGCAAAAAAATACTTTATATTATTTGCTCACATTAAATATATTTACTTAAGCACCTATGTACATATATGAATCACTTATTATGCATTTAATTAACTCTTTGCTACTAACTACTCGTATTACTAAAATTTAAATGACTACGGTTCCTTAACTTGCATCACAAGCGCTTCTAGGCATGGTTACAAACATATTTGTATATATACCCTTATCTAAATATACCATACATACATATGTACGCAAGTCAGCAGACAAAATTCGCACGCAAAGGTGAAAGTGTGAAGTGAGGATCGGTAGTTAAATGAAAATTTTTACCTAAATACTTAAATGAAAATAGTGAATAAGCCCAAAATATTTTCGAACTATAAGAAAGTGAAAAAAATTCAATAAGAATACATAGTTTGGAAGCGTTGCAAACATAAATATATAGAAATATGCATTGACGTATATCTAAAAATTTTGGACGCGATGTTTTCTAAATAAGCACTTAAGATCGTTCACAGATACCCTAGTAATGCCTCCGTTAACACGGATTGCAGACGAAGAGCTCCTATTGATTCGTGCGACTTGAATAATATTAGCACAATGGGTTCAACCCTTACTTCATTCATTATTATACATAACCTGCTTGCAATAAGTCTCAAAACAAGACATATATATGCATAGACATACCTTGTTGTTGTTGTAGTGGTAAAAAATAATATTCCTCAAATAATTTCGAGATATGCTACCGAGTTGACCGTCTCTGGTCGGATAAAAATCCGGATTTGTTCCGGTTACGGAGATCCGACTATCGTGAGAATGGACCATGTCTTCTCAAGACACTCTAATATGTATGTAAAATTGATATTGAAGCACCATAATTTTGGGGTGACTACTGAGGTCACAATCCTTCACCGAACATAAGTCCGGGTTCGTTCCGATTATAGGGACTTGACTGTTGTAGGAATCCCTTTATTTGCCTACAACGATATCGAAACATCTTGTTTTAGGGAACTACAGTTAGACTGCTCCGGAAACTTTTAATCAAATCTGAAATATAAATACAACAATAACAACTAAGTATCTTCTTAATTAAAAATCAGAGTTACTCTACCACTTTTAGCCGAGACAGACCTTAAATAGACTCGAAAAAATCGTGTAACTCTCGTATCTCCTTAATTTTGTAGCCAAAATATCAAATAAAAGTATTATTTATAAATGAAAGTATCCACATGGCACTAAAAATTAAGAAAATAAAGAAAACAAAAAAATATAAAAAAAATAAAAGAAGAAAATAAACTAAATAAAGTGGATAAAGTGGATAAAATTAATAAAAATATATATTTATACACAAAATAGCTTTTTATTCAAATTAAATTTTTTGTAAGCTACTTCAAACACAAACTCAATACAACTAAGGTCACATTATTTAAACTAACAATTTAAAGATTAAAGATGAATATAAAAATAAGTTACTTATAATAAAGGTGGTAAATTGGAGTGTGAAATGCATTTGATTAAGAAAAGTCGGTTACACACAACAAAGGTGTTCGAAAAACTACTATTTAAACAAAATTTAAGAAAGTTCCAACCAAATTTATTTAAAAACTTCTATACAGATATAGTAATGAAATTATAAATAACAATATTAAGAAAAATGTTGAAAAATTGTTAAATATAAAAATATTGTTTTAGAAAAACTTTTACATTTATTTTATATACAACTTTTTCATAAATTAGGTAGATATTTAAAAGGGCTGTGCTTTTCTTATGGAAAAAGTATATGCCGTAAATGAAAAAAAGTATCAACAAATTGTTACTGTAGTATTTATAAAAGATTAAAGCAAAAAAGAAGTAATTAAAAAAAAAAATAGTAAATAATATAAACCTCTGAAATAATTTTAAAAGTTATGAAAATTTAACGAAATGAATTATATTATTAATATTGTACAAAAATATGATAATTGAAAGGAATAATATACAAAATATATTGTAATTGAATTATGCCAGGAATTTTCAAAGATAATAAATTTTCATTTTATTTTTCGAATGGAAATTTTAACAATTAAAACGATATTAAAAAAATGTTTTTGACTATAATAACAGTAATTAAATTTAGCAATAATTAATTTCAAAAACTTTTAATCTTTTAACTTTTTTAAGTTTAAAATGATATTTGTCGAGATTTAAAACATTATTTTCCTAAATTTTTTATGGAACTAACAAGATGAATTTTTATACTCTCGCAAAATGTTGCACAGAGCAACACAATTGCAGCACCCAAAACTAATCGAGAATAATAATAGAAGTGGAGTCGCATATATCGAAATGATCAGGATGACGAGACGGGTTAATGTCCTAGTGACTGCCTGTCGGTCCATCCGTCTTTGTAATCGATAACCTGAGTAAAAATTAAGATATCTTGATGCAAATCGGTATACGTGTTCCTTGGCACTTTAAGAACGTATTGCAGAAGAGCGGAATCGGACCATTGCCCCGCCCACAAAATGTCATTAATCGAAAACATAGTGCACATAAAGTGCTATAAATTCAGATACAAAACTGTAATTTGGTACAGGAAATCCCAGTAGGGAGGGGAATTCGTAGGATGAAACTTTTTAAAAAGTGGGTGTAGCCTCGCCCCCTATTTGGTTTAATTTACATATCTCACAAATCACTAAAGCTATATCAACCAAATTTGCTGAGAACACGTTTTTTAGCACCTCCTCATACAATAAGCGTCGGTTGATATCGGATAATAACCACGCCTTCCCCTCATATTACGGTAATGTTGAAAACTACTAAAGGTGACAATGAGTGTGGCAACGCTCACTTTTAGGTGAAATAATATATCTCAGGAACTACTATACCAATTTCAACCAAATTTTGTTGTGTGACATTATATTTGCATCCTTATATTACAGCGAGAAAATATGCGAAATCGGAGTCAACCACGCCTACTTCCCATATATCACAATTTTAAATTTCATATGATTATAATATACTAAATATAGTGATTCATGACTTTCCATCTGACTTTAAACCGTTTATATTGGTCCATATGTGTGGTATTTTAATGCTATTAAGCGGGCGTGTTTTCTTAAATGAAATCAGTATAGACCTTGGCCTAAACACCCGATTCTCTAGTTGACTTTAAGCCTTTGGTTGCGTTAAATATCACATATATCTCATTTTGATTAATTTGGTAGTTTTTAGGATAAATATTTCGGACAAGAAGCAAAATGTAGTAATAACTGTAGTAACTGTAGTAAAATGTAGTAACTAAGTGAAAATATAACATATAGTTTAAGTTAATAACATGCTAAATATGATCGTCGGATATTAATGAATAATTTCTTCGGATAATGAATTTTGAAATCTTATGTAACATTTTTTAATATAAAGTTTTGTCAGCACCTGCAAATATGCCCCCCGGCTTTGATCTTGGAAAATTCCGAGAGTATAAAATGTTCGGTTCCTCCCGAACTTACCTCTTCCTTACTTGGTAAAACTAATAATAATTCTTAATTATTTTATTGTACATGAATGACCCTGTTTTGGGTTAATTCAGCAAAAGCATACCAACTTATCAATATTCAACACATATCTAAAGCCAATTTTTAATCGGAAGTTAATTTAAGTTAAAACAATTTTAACATATAACACCATCCACCACCACCAAAATCTCAGAACAAATCACTTCAATTATAAACAGTTTTTCGACTTATATATTATCTTTTTTAATGTTTTTTGTTTAAGTTTAAATCTTAAAAATTTTTCTTCAACCATAAAAAAAAACCATAAATAAAAAAAATAATAGGTATAAATACAATATTATTTATACTATAATTGTTAATGAATATAAAAATATATTAAACACAAATTTAAAAAAGTAGTGAGAAAGCAGAATTTACACTTTGTGATAATAATTAATATTATAAAAATTATTAACGAAAGTAAAAAGTATATACGAGTGTATTAAAATACTTTAAAGCCAATAATTAAAATCTAAAAAGACGTACATGAATTCATTATGGAAATTATAGTGACCAATCCGATTACTTGAACTTAAAGTACAGTTTAAACGTTGTTGTAGTACATGTTGTAGTAGTATATGTACATATAAAACGTAAGAGATTCTGAAACACGCCATTTTTGCAGTTAATGGTTAATATTTGTAGATATCAAAATGAATGCAATGATTATGCAAATATACTAATTATGTTGTTTTTGTTTTCTAGACTGGTACTAATACTGTTGCGCAGCTTTATTCCATATCATGGCAAACGCTCTTACAGACACACGGCACTCAAACAAACATAAATAATCTGGAAGAGGGAAAATTAAAATTAATATGGAATAAATAAAATAAAATTAAATTAGAAATTGAAATATTTTAGAAGTAAAAAGTGAAAAGTGTTGAGTATTTATTGCATATTTATTTATTGTTTTATTATTATTTATTTTATTTATTGTATATTATAGAGGATGTTTTGCATTACACATATTTAAAAAAAAATTATTAATAAATAAGAATACTCAGTGTAAAAAATAATAATTTTGAAGCAAGATAGTTGGTAAAACATTTTTTTTGAGGTTTCGAGTATATTATTACTATTTTGAGAGTGAAATTTGAAATATTTATGCAATTCGTTTGACACTTTGCAAAAAAAAAAAAAAAATATTTGAGAACTTTATGTGTGTGTGTCCTAGGTTATGCAGTTAGGTTATATGAGTGTATGTGTTTGTTTGTTTTTGATTCAGACTAAAACGCCATAATACTTGCTTTACTTAGTTCCAGCATATTAGCTACATTCTATTCTAGAAATATTCTAGAGCGACTATTTTTATTAAGCTTTTTTTTAGCAACATATTTGTTTAAAATTAAATTTCGATTTCTTTTAAACGCATCACACTTTTCTACTACTTCTCCAATTATTGCATCCATACTAAGTTCAGGGTTTACATCCTTCCACTTATCACTCGATTCAAAACTATTCATGCCATTAAGTGTTAACCATGTTTTTGGTACTGTTTCATTTAGTTTCATTTGCATTTTGCTTGGTAATTTTCTGAATAAAAATTCTCTTCTATCGATATTTTCATTAAATACGTAAAACGTTAAATAATCGATTAATAACAGTAAGCATAAAAATTGTACGAAATGTACAAATTTTACATTCTTATACAAACTTACAACAAAAGGATGACAATGGAGTCATTCCGGAAGCGCAAATTGATCTTGTTCCATTGGTTTTTTCAGCCAGCTGCCCAGGTCTTCGCGACGAAAAGCCGCAAATAGCTCTTTCTTGGCAATCTGAAAGGCATAAAATAAATTAACATTTTGATTTTGTACTAAGAGTGACACTTAGAACTTTAGTCTTAAATGAGTGATCAAAAAAATTATAACCTTAAATACTAAAAAGGTGTTAATAATTTGAATACCTTGAACAATTTGCTTGGATGGTTGACTATATAAAAAAATTTAACTCAAAAATACCCCGACTTTTCTCGAAAACATCAGACACTCACCTGGTAGTCCTTAACCCTCTCCTTTGTTTGCCCGTAATCGGTAGTCAACTTCCTATTCGGTATGCTGGGCAAATTTTTCATCAAATAGCCATACTTCATGAAGTACATCTGCTTGGTAATGCGCGATATTTGGTTATTAACCGTTTTGCCGGTTAGCGAATTCACCACCTCTACCTCACTATCACCAATCGTCCAATTGATGCCGAAATTCGGTGCTTTAGCTTGATTCCGCGGCTCAGCCGATGTGACCAATGCCAAGCGTGGCTTATTCAAGTGATAGGGTGGCGGAAGACCTTGTATGGATTTCTCTATTCGGCCGCATACGGCACGATACATATGCTCGGGATGCAGTAAACTGCCCAAAACTATGGAATGCAAATAAATCGGCTCGATAATGGAGGCCAGCAGTGAGCCCTGTATGCCAACGATGTTCCAGCGGGCAATCTTATCGGAGCAGGACATCGTCAGCAAGCGTTCGCCCTGTGAAAAAGCGATAGGTATTAAGGTATAAAGTATTTAGTAGATAATTTGGTAAGAGAATAAGAGAAAAAGTGCAAGCGCGTGTACTCACCTGTAGTACTCCATCCCATGTTTGTAGACCTTCTTTGCTTTTGACCGGTATGGTGCCCTCACCCGACTCGATTTTCGTACGCAATTGACCACGCGCCTTTCTGCGACCGGGCAACAACATATACGTATGCATTTAAACAAGAGAGCAAGCGCAAATGAGTTTAGCAACAGCGAGAGAGCCAGCAGTCAACAGCCGCACAAAATGCGCGCATTCGCAGCAAAATCGTTAATTTTTTATTTAAATGCCAATTTGCACAATATATTTATCATATGCATGTATATATTAGCAAATGTATATACAGTATATATTTATTGTATATATGGGTGATATTTTGAACGTACGCACGCAGATGCAGCAGTTTACAGCGTTATGGCACAGTAGTAGCGACATGAGCGAATTCACCCAACAATGCAACGAAAGCGAACAACAAAGATGTAACACAAAAATAAAACATATAAAGAATTGGAAATTATCGGAAAAAAGAAATTTGAGAGAAAAAAGAGAAGAAAGAATTCATTTATCGATTGCACATTTCTCATACTAAATTATATCATTAAATACAATTTATACTTAAATTTATAGCTTAATTTGCGTACAAAATTCACTCATTTTGAAATGTAAAAAACGGCGTTTTCATTTAACTGAATACATTTGTAATCTTTGATTCCATACAAAAAGTGTCAAATCAAGTTGATTTAACACTCTTTGTGACTGTAATGGAGTTTTGAGGAATTTTTGAGTGGGTACCAAATGTGACTGCCCGATCTTTCAACTTAATTTCGTAACGGTTTAAAGTTAAACCCTTCCTAAAAGTTTGGTGGAATTCCTTCTCACAAATACAGGGTATTACAAATTTAAGATGCCTCTAATGGGCTTATACATTTCAGAATTGTACTCGAAGACTTGTGGAAAATTAACCCGGAGCGAACGCTGTTCTATATTTAATATTTTGATTAGATCAGGATTTGATCCCATGTCCCAGAGAGTGATAGTTACACTTGTAAAAGGTATAATATTATAAAAAGAAAAAACCAGATAAACGCAGTGAAAGTGGAACTGATTTTCAAAGTTGGCGAGAGTTCCCTGTCTTTCTCTATACATATTGCAGTGATAGGAAATCAACTCCAAAACAAGACAACTCCAAAAGTCTTCAAGTCTCAAATCACTCGTTGGCGACATTATTTGTCGACTTGCCATGTAAATAACCATCGTCTGGTTCGTGGTAAATCAAGCTGCCCTGTTTGGACCAATAAAAACAGTGCGGACGCTTCCACATTCTTTAAAACGATGCTCTCCACATTGCTACTGAATTTTTCTTTATGACTTCTCAGCAGTATTTACATGATAAGGCCTCAACATTTTCCCCTATGTACTTTTGCTTAACGAACAAGATCTCAGTCAACATGAGAGTCTAACTGCAATACTCACTCACTCACTGATTCTAAAGTCTATCCGACAGGGCTTAAATCGCTTTAAATTTTCGCTTGCAAACATCTTTCTGAGAGAGCTCTCGAGCATAAAATTCGACTTTACAAGTGATAAATACAATATATAATATTACACTTTCTTATTTACAACATATTGTAGTCTTAGTGCTAAGATTTTTCGGTTATGTTTATAAATTTGAAGTAATTAACGCCATTCTCGCTGACCTTGAATGCTTTAAGCCGTATTCTAAGATATTCCTTAGTAATTTTTCGCTATGAAATTTAAAGTAGGGTTCTTGAAACTTACTTACAACCTAAGCTTAATATTAATTACATTTTTTTGATGCTTGCTTTTTAAATATTTATTTTATAGATAAAGTAAGAAAGGTTCTAGTTCTGTTAACTGTTTCTTTTGAAAAATAAATATGCTGGCACACACTCAAAAACTCAAATATTTTCTCCCAAAAATAGCTATTCGTAAGTATATAATATGTTTATATAATTTTTAGACTGTTACAAATAACAAAATGGGAAGCATAACTCAATTCAAATGTTCCTTATATGAAGTTATTTTCTCTTTTGTTTTTTGTTTTAACTATCATAGAATTTTTTAAAATATTTTATTTTATTTTTTTTGTTGAATACTTAGTAGTAGTAGTCTAGTTTGTTTAACTTTAAAATTTTGTAATTTCATTTGATTTTGTTTACCAACCTATTTGGATGTTTGTCAACACCAGTGTCATTTTCGTGAGGACTAAAAATCCGTGCATCACCACAAGGCGCTGTATTGATGTACAAATGGAAATGAACACCGGATTTTAGTTTGTACGGGTATTGCCCATTGTCTTGATTCCTCACGAAAATCGACTGATTTGCAGTGGCTATAAAAATCAAAAGTTGAAAAAAAAGAAAAATTTGTTTATGCGACTTTAGTAAATACGAGATTAATTGTTTGACGCATGTCATGTTTTGCTTGTAGTAGTATTATTGTTAATTTTCATTATTAATACAAAATATCATCTAGTATATATGTACTATGTTCTATGTTCTATGTAATTGTTGGTAAGTAGTTAAAGAAGTATGCGCTTAAGTTAAAGTGGATAAAGGAAAGTGGGTTGCTAGATAGGGTAAATAATTAGTTTTAATAAAAAGTATAATGTGTTTATAGTTCTATAAAGTAAATTACTCCAGGGTTTCCCTGCTAAATGCAAACTAGGCGTCTAATAGAAAACAAAAAATAATGATAAAGTATCGTTCATTTTACTTTACGCTGCTGGCTTCATTTCTATGCTTGCTGTTGGAAAATAGTTAGAAGTGAATTTTAGGTATGTATTCGAAGTATACTTAATTTATGATTTTATGATGATTTGTTTAAGGTTTATGGGTTCCTATAATAAATTGAATATTTCTCCTTTTATTTATTCTCCACTATTTTCCCAATAAGAGTATACAAAGTGGACTTTGATGGAAGTTATAATAAATTAAAACCGTTTTTTCTGCATAATTTAAGTTCCAGCTTGCTACATAGGGTAATAGGTCAAACAATTTCGGAAACGGTGAAATTTGGCTGCTAAGTAAACTTTTGCTTTGGCGTAAGGAGTTGCGTAAGGTCAGAAGACGAAGAGTGCTGAATCTAGGAAGCAAATTTTTGAACCGAAAAGTTACTGGAATAGAATTTGAGTTTAATACTGTGAAAGAAACTTATTACCGAAGCGAAAATTAATTTCGGAGGTCCTGAAATAAGCAATTAAGATCTTGTAAAAATCTTACTAGAATGCGGGAAAATCCTACTCTATAAAGAAAAACATTGGGGAAAGTGGAATACAATTGAGTTGATTGAATTGCATTTCACTAGTATGTGTTATAGAAATTCTAACTCAAATTCCCTAGGATCTGTTTTAATAACAAATCGGGGTAATATTTCATAGATGAATTTAACATTGTTCATTTCAAAATTTTACACTTTATTTCTCACGGCAGCCAGACACGAATTGCCACTAAATCATCATATATCAAATTTATTTGCGTGTTGTTGTATATTGATACGGAAGCTATAATATGCTTTATTGCCGAACCAACCTACACTGAACATAACCTAGAAAAAATAATTAAATATCCCAGAAAGAAACACCCTAACACGTGTTTATTATTCCCTTATACATATTTTTATTGCTGCATGTAAATTGATAAGTAACATTATTCTAAATTAAACAGCAGCAGAACATATGCTATAGCTTTTTCTTCGTTTGTTGATTCATGAGCTATTCTGAATAAAATTTCCACTAATTTTTAATTAATTTTTAAATTGCGAGTCATAGAGATAATAATAAAAATCATTAAACTCATGTGTACTAGTATGCGTATGCAGCTGGATCACGTGCTAAGCGCTGAGTTTAAGTGTTGTGGGTATCCCATATGGTCTAGTGGCTAGGATATCTGGCTTTCACCCAGAAGGCCCGGGTTCGATTCCCGGTATGGGAAAATTTTTATTATTTATAAACTTTTCGCCGTTCTAGATTATTTTTATTGTTAAATGGGACGGATTCAAAGCAAATTTGTTGTAAAAGAAACATACAAATGTTTGGCGTGCATTAAGATTTAACTTTTACTAATTGTCTTAAGGAAAATTTGCATGCAAACTGAAGTGTAGTTATATAAGTGGAGTCAAGAAAAGGTAGATGTTATAAAATGTGGAAATATGTCTAGCGAAAGCCAGATATATATAGGTGGATATAAGTTTCTAGCTGCAAACTAAGCCAACCAAAGTCTTTTGGAAAAATGCAATTAATGCAAAGTAAAAAGTGAAAAGTGAAATTATTTGAAAGCGATTTCAAATAAATGTTGCACAAACTTTTTATGTGAATTTTGTTGCAATTTTTCATATATTTTATTTTATTTGTTTTCTATTTTTTATAAATTTATTTTCTATGTTTCAATATATTTTTTATCTTATTCTATATTTATCGTTTATTTTTGTTATGGATTTTCAATGAAAATGGCATAAATCGCATTCAAACAAAACAGCTTGGTTGTGCAAAGTGCGCTCAGCAAAATAAAAAAAAAAACTACACTACTACTTTATCACAAACGAAAATTTAAAATATTATAAGAGTATAAGTTGTAAATGTATGTATATTTATGTACATACACATACAGTTACAAATGCATTGGTGTGCATATGTTTGTATGTATGCATATTTACAATTCCATAGAAGAGTTGAATAAGAACGAATACAGTGTGTGGCAAAAAATCAAAGTTTATATACAACATACACAAGAAAATGTATGAAAATAAAAGAAAATCTATTTCTTTTCTACATCAGTATGTAAATACTTTTGCTCCTCATCCACTACGACTAAGAGAGTTTGCAATGAGGCAGCTAATGCACTCTTCAACTTACTCTGACTGCATTGTAGTTCTAATTGAGCATATAAATATTTCATTAGACAACGGCGTGAAACGATCTCGGCATGCGAATCGTTCAGCACTGCACCGGTGACGCTCATGTGTTCACCACTTACGCACTTGGTGCCAGTGGACACGGAAATTACCTGAAAATTAAACAAGTAAAATGCGAATTATTATGTGCAACTTAGTGAAGGGAGTAGAAAAAAAAGTGCGCAACACACTTTGGCTTCATTGAAATTCATATCTTCGGTCATCACAATGCCGGCCAGCACTTTGCGCCGCGAATACGATTCCTGCCCCTTAATGACCTCCATGAATTTCTCCAATACCAAGCGACCGATGGTGTCGGCGTGTATCTGTGGCAACTCCATGGATGAGGTCTTATCGTCAATGGGCAAGGGCACATTCTTCTGCGGATGCATCATTGGACTGTATGAGATGTTGCACAGTGATGCGAGTGCGGCTTTGGCGGCGGCATTTTTTGCCAGCTTCTTTGAGGGTCCTACAAAAAAAAAAGCAAAACAATAAATATACAAATACAGTAGTTAATTTCATATATTAAAGATACCTGTGCCATCGAACTTGCTGCTATTCACCGTTACAGTCATTTTGAAGCGACAATTATTCTGCGCACCATCTACAGTCGAGCAATCGAAGTGCACATCGTTGAATAGCTCGTACAGCAGCATAACAGGTCCCTTATCTGGCACTTTCTTTTGACCATCCACAGTGATGGCGCTTTTATTTACATCTGGTGTGGAGTTGGAAAACACATTTCAACATTTTAGTAAAGAAAAAATAATTAATAAGATATATATTTTATAGTTTATTTTTTATAATTTTCTTGTTTATATAGTGTAGCTTAGTGTCTAGACACCATGTGAGGCTGCGGATTTATTATTTTTCATATCGGTAAGTGGAAACTTTGGACAGCAACCAAACGTAGAGACGAAATACATACATAAAAAACGAGCGGTTTAATGGTTAATAACTGTAGGTAGGACATTAACTCAAGTTGAAGCGGAATGAAAAAAAAACATTGGGGGAAATAATGCAAGAAATAATTAAAAAAAAAAATAACGGGATTATAATAACAAAAGCTAATCAATAACAACAATTTTCATAATTACCTGCTAAGAATGTTTTATTTTATTGTATTTTTTATTCCTAAGCACGGCATCTTTCTTTCTCTGACCACTGTAGTGCCTTGAAGCCGAGTTTTTATAAAGTTAATAACAGAGAAAGTGCAGTGCAATATACTATATAATAAACTTTTAAGCTGTTAAACCAAGCTTAAACTCTCTATAGACTATTATAAGAGAAGAGGTAACCAGAATAATTCGAAAAATTTAACAAAAGTTCATAGAATATCATTATCTGAAAATTCGTTTCATTTTTGGCAAAATCCGATTCTACATAATTCAATATAGTTGCTATCTGCTATCTGCTATAGCTGCATCGACTACAGCGATCTTTAAACTTTTCGATACCCTTTTGCAGTGCGGTTGATATGGTTGTATGAATAATGAAAAACTAACTATGATTTGTGTGGCTGAAGTATTCGGAAAAACAAAGGAAAACAATCGGAAAATACATATGATTTTTCAGCAGAACAAAGTAAGCTCTTAAGCTCTTCAGCTCAAAATAAAATGTTTTTGACCATTCAAAACATCAATTTTATGGGTCATTCGTCGAACTATCCTGACTTGACCCAAAAATTTCGTGTTGCTCTCGCAGATCGGAAAGATATTTCTTTGTGGAGCACGAATATCAGTGTAGACTAAAGATCGACTCATTAGATAGTACGTAGAAGAATACAATAACCCAGCTTTACACACTTCTAAGCTCGGCGTGAAAAAAATTTTAATATTCCCTATTTCAAAAAATCTAATCAAATTAAATATCAACATATACAAAGTAATAATAAAATATAGAAATCAATGAAATACGAACAATAACGAAAAAAATAAAATAATACAAATACTTGCTTGTCAAGCTCAATGCACAATCGGTTACCCTCATGAAGGGTGTCAGTTTTTTAATAAATTTCGCATGCCTGAACAGTGCGTCTAAAAGCGGGACTAATTTATCCGTGCTTATGTTCTCATAATTCACAATACCGTTTTCCAGATGTTCATCGCTTGTGAAATCAAGATTACACGTCGGCTTCAGTGGTGTCAGTACGGCGCCATCTTTGAATTGTATGAAACTTCGTAGCGCCGTGGCGGCCGCCTCGATGCGTGCGATCTTCTTGCTGCGTCCCTGACCCATATACTTTTGACCATCCACCTGAAAGACATAGGAAGAAAATAGCAATTAGTCGGCATTTCAAATATCATTTGTTAAGGTTTACTTTTAAGATATCGAGCAATCTATAGGTTTCTTAGTGAAACTAAATTGGCTTTTGGCATATTTTTGTTAAGCTTTTTATTTCGAGATTTCTGCTCTGAATCAGGATCCTAAAGTGTAATTTAAGCCTTAAACAAATTTAGTTTTTTGAAAATCCTAGACTTGCCTAACCGCTTAATCGCCTTTTCTGGTCTATTACTCGTATGGTAAATATTTTGTCGAAATTTAAGAAAAGTTACGCCTCTTAAACTTGTTATATGCATATTAATTTACAAATATTTGTGTATTTAAATATTTACAATTTTAAACTTTTGTTGCTATTTTTTAACTAACCCCTGTTGTTTAAAGTAACGTCAGCGCGCATTGACTTTTGTCGCCTACTTCGCACATGTGACCGCATTTGTCATCACTGCATCTGGTTGCCATTCCACATGTTTCTCAACTCATGTGCACTCAATCTCCGCACAAATCAGGCATCTACGGCTAAACGCCAACAACAGCAACATCAATACAAACTCCAATCACACCCCAACCACAACCGAGCGAACCCTTTCATTTCTAACGGAACATAGAAAAACCAGCGACGCAAGCAACATCATTATCACTCACATGCCACAACAAAAACAACAACACCAGCTGCACTAACCATCATACTAATAATAATGTACCATAAACCCCACCAAACAACTTTTTGCCTGACTTGGTGGAGCTGCTGCGTTTGATAAAATTGTTAGTGTGCATGTTTGTGTGTGTATGTGTGAGCGTGTTGAGCAGAAAATCGAATTATAATGGTGTTGCTTTTTCTCACTCCATCTGACTTTTCATCGAGTTATTTTACTCCCAAACCCGACACTCCCACACGAGTATGCGAGCGCATTGTCGTTGAGGATGTGAGCTTTTCGCTTTTCGCTTTTTTTCCTTAGGTTTTTATCTTAAACTTCCTCTTTTTGAATATTCCCGCTTAAGTATGTCGCGGTGATAAGCGCAAAAACTGTACCAAAAACCGTTAGAGAGCCTCGCTGGTGCTCTAGTTGTTTTCAAATATGATTACGTGGTTGCATATGTATGTGCCTGGTATGTAGTTGGTTGCATGCATATGAGGCAGCATCCTGCTTTCGCAGATTTTACTTAGTCAGCTTGGCTGGTAATTACAGTGCATTACATTGTTAAGCTCACATGACAAGCACACCATTTTTCTTCTGCCTCTTCTTCCAGTTCCTTTTCTTGTGAGGGGATGCTAAAGGTTGGTGCCACTTGTGAAAAACTCAACTGTCTTTCATTTGAAGGAAATGCTTAATTGCGAGTAATGGATATTAATTGAGTTGCTGGAAAAGTTTAAGCATGTATAACGGGAAATATAAATTGCATATATATGCATACAATCATATATAATGTATATATAGAATGAGATATATAGATGGATTTTATAGAAATTCTGGATTTATTGAAAACTGTCTGTGCGAAACCAAAGATTTTTGAAATCCCAGTCTTCAATTTGCAGCCTGTATGCACTATATCAGTTGGCAGAAATAACACTTCTATCCATATTTTCATATACTATAAAAAATAATGGTGACCAATGGTGCCACCATTCTGCAAAAAATTGTGGTACTCTGAAGATGCAACGTAATCTTGATGGTCTTGTGCGGATTTTTCGATTCACAGCGAGAAGACGTAACAACATATACACATATGTATATTGCATATTACCTTACAACAACTATACCAACAACAAGAAGTCATCGGTATTTAAGAGGTTAAATCTCGCAACTTTCACTTTGCACTTTCAGAACTTTTCGACAATTTATAAAACCCAGATTATTGGGACTAAGAGCTTAAACTCAACTCCTATTACATCGAGTACATAGATCTACATATATATAATAGGTTTGTATAAGAACGCTGAAATATGTATGTATGTATAAAACGCTACCAACATGGAAACCCACTTAACACTCCAAACCGACGCCGATTCAGCAAGAATAACCGTTTTGCTTTGTACGAAAGTTGAAGTAGAATTTTCGAATAAGGATCCTTTATCGGCCCTTAGTTGCGGTTGCAATAAAAGCAAACAAAAAACAAAAAAGTAGAGTATATAAACGGGTTCGGGTCATCAACAGGAATACATAATACACGAATGAGCGTATGTACATATTATATATAAGCATCCATATGTATGTGTGTATGTAAAACACTGAGCTATTTTTTTAAGAAAACACTTGACTTTCTTTATTTTCACAGGCGAACCCAACTATTTTTCTTAAACTTTTTTGTCTTTGCCATGCGAAAGGTATGAGAGAGCGTATGGAGAAAAGTTTGGCAGACGCAGACGAGTGGAGGGTGTTGCAATAACCACGTGCCAGTTGGCAGAGAATTGAAGTGAAGCACTCTGCCGGTGGGGAGCTGGACAAACAAATGCGTGCACATGTGTTTGCTTAATGGGTTTACCCACGCGTTGGTGTGCAAACAAACACATACACGCATATGTAACATATGTATAAATGTGTGGTGTATGCAAGTGTGTGCTTCAAGCGAAAGCTGTCTGCGTATGGAGGAGAGCGTGTGGAGATGCTTTAAGCATAGACCACGGCTATGGGTCACTACCGCTTGTTGGTATCAAAGCGTATTGCTGAGCGCATATGCAAATACATGCATGTGTAAAATGATGCAACACATGCCAGCCATTCAGATTTGTTGGAAGAGCCAGAGGAAGAAAAGCCATTTCCGCATTTTGCGAGAACAACACAGCGGATGAATGAATGAATCGTAAGCAATGACATGCCATGAAATGAGTTGATTTTTTGTTGTTGTTTGTTTGCCATGACTTTACTTCGGTTATATGATATGTAAAAATAAATATACAAAAACAACAATGAAATACTTCGTTTTTCGTCTGCGTTGCTGATACTTTTTTGTTAATTTTTTTATATTTTTTTTTTTATATTTACTTTTTTACTTTTTGAAAGCTCCAGCATGGTGTGTGAAAAGCAGTAGGAAATTAAGCTACTATATAGATTTCTATATAGTTTTGATGTTTTATTTTGTTCTTATTTACTTTTCCCTTTCTACTTGCTTACCCACAATGATGAAGTGTCTTGAAAGTTGAGTTGTAAGATTAATTGTGTAATAGATTAGGCTGCAGCAGCAAAGGCGACCGTCTGTCTGAGTTCGTTTTACTTTACTTTTTTAACCAGAAAGTGTGCCAAATTTAGAAGGAAGGGTAAAAAATATAATGGGTTATTTAATATAAATATAGCCCGGTTCTCTCGTAAGTTAAGTAAGCAAAGCTCGTTATGGTTTGAAGGATTTTAGAAAAAAAAGTAAAAAAGAGAAATATGGATTAGCGATTCGGTTCTTATTTTTGAAAGGGAAATTGCGCAGTGAAATCAAAGAACGCCGGTGTACGGCATACGGTGGCTCTCTCTCCTTCGATGGCGACCTTCAAATTTTAGTTTAACGAGTTTCAACGTGGTTGCACGTCTGTTTCTGAAAAGCCACGCTCAGCTGCTCAAAAATGGCTACCACGGAGGATAAAGCGACAAAAGTTCTCGTTCTCGCATTGGCAGAGTACTTATTGGACGTGCGTGAGATAGCTGAGACTGTAGGCATCTCAAAATACCGCGTGGGTTATATCCTGCATAAAGTATTGGGCATGAAAAAGCTGACTAGGCGCCAAAAAAGTGCTTCCACATCATGACAGTACAACTCCAAAATGGACTTTTGATCTAGATTTTGCGAATTTTTTTTGTTTCAGAACTTGAAAAGTTACCCACCGGATATTCAAGTCGAATGCGGAGGCTAGCGAAGTAGCAACGTCGATGAGTCAAGTGCATTCAACGTCATTTTAATAAAATTTTCGTTATTCTAGCATAATATTTTCAAACTTTCGAAAAAAAAGAAATTAACAAATGTATATTAAAAATTTTTTTTTGATATCGAACCACAAGTGTTAATCTTAACAATTGTTGTGAATATATTCATTTAGCTTCCGAATGAAAAAAAACGAAAAATAGCAGTAACTGTGATTAGTGCGAGTTATCTAGTGGCCAATTTGCCAGACTAATCCACTTTAAATTGTTGCAACCACCGCAGTCCGAATTAAAATTTTACAACTCAACTTGTCCACTTGTCAATAGCAGCGAAAATAGTTGCACCGAAATGGAAATCAGCATGAACAAATAAACGACATTAGTTTTCGTGTCGGTCAATTTAAAATTACAATGGCCATCAAAATGGTCAAGCGTTGAGTTGACTTTTTCAACATTCAACCTATTCGCTTTATTTGCTTTCGTTGCCACATTGCAACACAAATAAAAAGTTTAAGAAAAAAAAAAAAAAAAACCAAAAACAATGCACACTCGCGCGCACGTGATAACGATTGTGAAAAGTGCTGCCAGCCAACTGCCGCGTTGCCAACGGCGGCAACTCAACTGTTATATTTTTGTTTGACAAGCACTTTGGCGCAGCATTAGAGCAATCAAGCGCTAAACCTCACTCACACACACACACATACACGCCCATATATATATATATATATATAGATATATATAGATGCATATACAAATAAACGCATATGCATATAACGCTCGCCGCCGGCTGCGCTGGACTAACTTTTTCATAAGCGCTCTTTGCTGCCGCTTTCAACATTTCAGCGTGTGCATAAACACACATAAATACTGTTAGTTTTTGCTTTATATATGAGGATCTTTTTGTGCGCAAATATTTGAGATTTTAACTCGAAGGGAAATTGAAAGCATGTGTATTTGCCAAAGCGTGGTAGAAAGCTTTTTATGAAAACTTAGAACTTTATAAGCGAAAAACACGACTTGAAGTGGATATAGAGAGAGCAAAAAAAAAACAAACACAAGAAAAAGCATAATATTTTTACAAATTTATAATTTAGAATTAAATTGTTGAAAACACATAACCTCTAAAATTCTTTTTGCATTCTCAGCGACACCATCTTAAGTTAAAAATCTGTATACCACTCACTGCCCACATTTTTCCTTAATTTTAATTTTACGTTTTCACATTTAACCGAAAACTCATTTCTTTTTATGCACTTTCGGGCTTTCATCTCCCGGTTGATCTGACCTGTACTTCGCGCTGTCCGCAGCAACGTTGGCTCATGCTCATACCTTTGCAGCAGCCTTAATTTGGCTTGACCGAGTAATTTTAATCAAGCCAGCGGTGGCGGTGTGGCGCTTTGCCAGCGAATTTGCTGCAACAGCTGCAGTGAGTAGCAGCATTTTAGGCGCTTGTCAGGTGCCAATACCGCACCACAGGGATACGTATAACGGTAAATTACATGATTTTCATAAAATGCTCGCTCGTTTGTGTGGAAATAGGCCGCGAGCTTACCCCGAATTTATCGTTATACATTTATATTGGCAACGCAGTGGATTACCGCATTTGCTGCTGCCGGCTGCATTCCGCAAACCTGGTTGTCACATAAATGAGTGCAACATCTGGTGGTAGGCCGGTGGACTTACACTATAAGCTAGTAGTGCAGCTGCATAAGAGAAATGTGATAGAGCCAAAAGAGAGTTTTGGCCAAAATCAAAACAATAGGCTCAGAGTTGCCAAATCGAAATTTTTGTTATGACAAACCTCGAGAATCATAAAGAGTCTATTCGCTGGATTGAATTATTGGAGCAGGGCCCCGAGTATTTGTAGTTGTGTAAAAAATATCCAACAGTGCCGGAAGCATTATTTATGTAATCAACATGTAGCTCGCCGACGAGAGCGGTCAGCGAGAGAGTCGGTTAACCAAGCCAGACCCTTCAGACCAGTTACTTCAGCTACAAAATGGGGATTTTCAATAACAGCTGGAAAATAAATATTAATGGAAGGGAGGTAGTCTGCGATGCAGCCACAAAAAGTCACTATATTTTTTTTAACTCGCTAACATCTTGAAAATAAGCTATTTTTAAAGCAGTACTGTTACATGTAGCTGCTTTCGTGGCTAACTATTTCCTTAGTGAATTTCTTTTCGCAACCTGAATCGGCACATCACGCGTACCCCAGAAGGGATATTACAGCTTCCCAACAGGAAATAAAGACACAACGAAAAATCGGACGAAAAACTTGGCGGAGCGATGCCTTTAGTTCATACCTTTCTGGGGACTAGATTCGACTTTCTTCTTGTAAAAAATATTTTCCACAAAAGATATGTATACTTCCATGTATATGTTTTCCTCTATCAAGAAATGCTGAGTCGATATGTAATATTCTTAAAACCTTCTGCTCTCTCTCTAAGATCATAATGTTGTGCCACAACCAAGAGATTATTGAAATAGAAAACTTTGGTCCCACTAATTAAGTGTTTGAATGAATTGTAACTTTTTTGACAGTATAGTTTGTTATTTAAATTCAGAGCTTCGTACACTTCACAGCACTAAAAACAATTGACATTAGTTCATAAGCACAAGGCTTGAGCTAGTTCCGCAAGATGAATGTCTTTTAATGCGCACACGACGATTTTTTGAAGTTAATGTTGTTAAAAGATGGACGAAACGCATATGACAAATGTTGTACAATCTCAGAACTCTCAGTTAGTACACTATGCCAGTTAATAACGATAAAATAAACTCTCATAAAAGCTTTTGCGATATTGTCACTGAAACTAACTAGTTCACAAATTGTATAATTCTTAATTCACTCTGGATTCTTTAAGCAAAAATTTACCTACAGGCAAATCTAATATTAATTTATGATTTTAAATGGACGAGTCTTATGATTGTGAGATATTTTAAATTTTTACCGCATTTGCTTTATGGACGAATCCCTTGCGAATATTTTGCTCTCGACTCTCAGAGCGTACTCTTTGCCACTTTTACGATATTTTCACTGAATTTTTACTGCAAAAATTTGTTTTCACGCAATTTTAATATTAATTTATGAGTTTTCATGGTTTATTTGAGAGCATTACGGTATGGTGTGAGATCAAGTGAAAGCACAGTTGTCGACACCACATGTTTCCCCTTTAAGTATTAAAAAGTGCTCCATCAACTGCTTTACATTTGCATTTTAGAATTTGGAATTGGAAATTGAATTTAAAAAGCAGGCGAATCGCCGATCATCCTAGTATGCGGAGAAAGAAACCAAGGAGACATTAAATACAGCAGTCGCATTGCGGTAAAGCGGCAAAATGTTTAAAGTATAAAAAAAAAAAAACAAAGTAATAAAATTTGCCATGAGCCAAACACAAAAAAAAACTTCAACAAAAATGGCCGGAGGCGGAAATACGAGGTAATACGTAAAAACGGCACTTGCGAGCGACCCGAACACACGATTGACCATGATATACATACACATATACAAATGTACATATTTATTTACATGTGTGCGTACAACCACAAGCCAGCGAAAACAGCCGAAGCTGAAGCGTAACGGAAATGCATTTGCCGCAAATTCCATATGTGAATGTGTGGACGCGTGTGATTTTAAATGACACACACAATCACACACACACACACACAAATATGCGTGAAGCGAACGACGACGATGGGGGGTGTGTTCGGAGTGTGACGCCGTAACGTCATCGCCGTAACCATTCATAAATCAAACGGAAGTATGGTATTAAATACGATGAGACCCCACTCTCGCTCCGCCTCCTCCCGCGCGAATTAAACGCGAACCGGAACTGTAAACGACGTACGTACGTAAGATAAGTAAGCCAACAACAACAAACAACAGGCATATGATGATGGAAAAGTGAACTTCCTGCACCTTTGCCGCACGATACACACATACACACACATACACATCCTATACCCATACATGTACACTACACACGTGTGTATATGCCTTTATTTGGTTACATATGGCATATAACGGCATTTAAAAGTGCGCATCGTTTTTCATCGTTTCACATTGGTTAAAGCCAGAGCTATTAGAGCCAGAGCAGCAGGACATTTTCGCCGACCGGCAGGCTGTTGTGTAATGGCGAGCAATTGGTTGGACGGCCACTGAAGCTGCTAAGCTGAGCAAATTATGTGTGTGTATATATGTGTGTGTGTGTGGGTGGGTGTGTGTGTTTGAGATCATTCCCACGACGCGTACGATGACGGGTCTCAGGTTGTACGTGCAATTTATAAGTTAGCGGGGAGTATAATCCCGTTATGCATTGCGTGGGCTGGTGGCGCTATCGCCGCATCAACGGAGCAACGGAGCAACGGAGCAACCAAAGCGGATAGTGGCGTCGCAAACTTTGCTCTCATGTGAGTGGGTAGTGTTGGTTAGCAGCTGTGAAGGCTAATTAAACGCCATATATGTAGCTATGTACATGTATATAATATGTAAATATAACTCTACTCGTTTAGTCCCTATAGAGAAAATATGGGTGCTGTATGGTTGCTTAATTTGTGAGTTTCACCGGTTTTGAATTTGTTGTATTTTCATAGAATTAAATCAGCAAAATATGCTATGTGCGTGAACTGCTTAAATATCTCGCAGATGGTTCATAGGTTCAAGTTCCCGTACATATTTTTCTTGCATCTGCGCTCACTTACTCATAGTTATTGCAACACGAGTTTGCTTGCAACAAAGTTTCATTGCTCATAGTCATTTCATTCCTATTGGATATCGAACGCAGTACACACCTTAATCTTTTCTATGTATATAAGAATTATTGCGCTATATAATTACATTACGAAAAATGGTCGTGGTACATTTGATTTCTTAAATAATAGGATTCCCAATTAAATAGGAATTATTTTCAAAGGTAATTTGTTCAGTCAACCAAGATTCTTTAGCATTGAGTTTTTATAAGTTTGGAAATTGTTTGAGTTCTAAGAGACTCTGGGGATTTGGAAACCTAGATATATGCAAGTGCAACGGAACTATTATCATCGCTAAATGTTGTAGTTTATATTATAAACTAATGCAATACAATACAATACAATGTACAATGAACAATAGTACCTTAACTAAAAGAGGGCGACAGTCAAAACTTTGTTTAAAGAATTTGAACGTGTGGTTGGACGTCGGTTTTTGATGAGCCCCGACCAGGTGCCCAGAAAACGGTTACCATGGAGGTTATCGTGATAAAACTCAACGATCTCAGCAATCCGAAAAAGTTTCTGCGTCCTTTTGTGACCGTCGCCGAAACATGGATCCAGAGACCAAGGGACTGAAGAAGACAAACACTGTCATATTGGCCGGAAATGTGACGGTGACCGTTTTCTGGGATTCATAAGGTGTGATCTACATCGAAAAAAGAGCAATCTCAACTAAAAGTACCCTGCAACAACCCTCCGTAAGTCCCAATGTGCGGTTATAATTATCACCTCTATCACACCTTATGGCCATTAGTTGCATAATGAAGTGCATATGAACCGCATATAACCAATCAAGACACACACAAACACAAGCGCAGCTCTCGTGAGCTGCATACTAATTAGAAAATTTCACTAACTTCTCACTTCAAACAAGGGACGCGGAATTCCGCATGCGACCATGCCGTTTAGGCACCCGAGTATGAATCGCACACATTCTCGGCAACCAACACACTCACGACATCCACGCCAAATTCCGCCGGCAACTTCATTACTTGTTTGTGCAGCTGTAAAAATTGCCGTTATTTTTAACTCTGCTCGCAGTTAATATGGGCAATTAAAATTTTTAATTTCGCGACAGCAACTGTCAACTGTCAAGCTGACAGTTAATTTATATTTCACGCATCGACAGCGCGTGTCGTAGGAAAAATATTGCGACAATAAAATTGACAATATTTTGACCACAGCAGCTGGCTTACTCAAAATACACGCGTATTTTAGTAGAATTAGTTGGGAATAATGCCTCATAAAATGTAAAGCAACAATAGCAATAAAAATGGCGGCGGCAAAAAAGAGAGCGAGCATTGTTATTACCCGACTGACTGACAGCCCGCTCAACACTTTGAAATCTAACAAAATATTGCATGAAGTGAGTTGTGACCGAGGTCAGAAAATGCGCGGAATACCGAAATTAGCAAGCCGCGGCAGAGCTTGTCAGCAAGCAATGACCGCATTAAACGAGTGACACATTTATGTAAATGAAAGCATTTATTTTTGGATTTACATGACTTTACGCGAACACAACAACAAACAAATGCCACACGGCAGCATAATTCCACACAAAATAAGTAGCTTTCGTCCTCCGAAAGTCGGCTGCCATGAAGCAACCAGGCACATTCGGACACAAGCGCACAGCGCTAAGACCCTAAAGCACGGGCTATGCGAAAGGAATATAAAGAGTGCGGCGCCTGCGGGGTATGAAGGCATATACTAAGGCACACCAGAAAACAAAGCGCTCCGGCCCAGCCGGTTCTCCCATTTCTCATAACAATAGCAGCTGCCACCAACAAGAATAAGCGAAAAAAAATTGAAAAAAGACATGGAGAAATAAAATTTTAACAAATGAAAAAGTGTAACAATAATGTTGGCCGCAATTTTGAGCGAGGACTCGACGCTTTTGGGCTCACAGCATCACCGCACTGGAGCCACTGGAGCGCACTGCGAAATTCGGGTAATGTCGTGTGTGTTTTTGTTGTTGTTGTTCTGTGTTGTCGGGTCGCTTGGTTGGAGTTAAATGGTGCGAGGTTCACGGGAGCCAGCAGGCATTGCCAAGTCACTCTTACAATTGAGCGCTGCATTCGCTTTGTTGTGTCTGTGTGTGTGTGTGTGTCCGTAAGTGCGTCAGCGAGAGTGGGCAACGTATGTCGGCGACTATATATAATTAATTGGACATAAAATTTGCATTGCAACACGTTTACTAAAATATTAATAAAGAAGCACAAAAGGAAATGGCACGGTTATATGGTGAAAATGTGATATAAATAAATACACGAAAATTGAATTGCAAAAAAAATTTTAAAATTTGCATTCGGAGATATTTATAAATAAGTTTAAGTTTAAGTTTTTGCAAGATGACCATGTATGAACTTTGAAATGCAGTTACATGCTCTTAGTCATATACTCAAGGCGCTTCGCGATTTCGGCTTCTTCTTAAAACTGTAAAAAATTGTACTGTATAAAGTGAAACTTGAAATATACTGTGATTTAGAAATGTTTTAAATTTATAAGTACTTCGAAAGAGCAAAAAAAAGAAAACCCTAAATGTGATAAATTAGATCGCGAATCAAACCTCGGATTGCAGACGATTGGGAGTTGGCCTTTATAGGCAAAGTATTCACCGCCGCCACCGTTAACACCAAAATAACGGCTCTCAACTTTTCTTATAGACCAATTCGACAATTTTTGGTTGATGTTTTAGCTATCGAGCCCATCGTCGTCGAATTCGCTTAAAAATTCCTGAACTTTTTTTTTGTAAGAAAGTTGAGTAGAGATTAACGGATGTGGATGTTGGCAAACAATACATTTCGCAACCATATTTTTCACCATTTTTGGTTTCTCGTGAACTTTTTCCGACTTTATGAACTTTGCAACTGAATTGAAATTATAAAAAAAATTCCGTGAAGAAATTATCAAAAATTAACTCAGGTTTGGCGAATCGAACACAACTACTTTGCCTAAATGGTTAGTAGCTCTGCTAATCATGTTTAGTGACTGCCGTTGTACAAATAAATCTAAATATAAATCTTATAAATTCATTACCAAATATATAGTGTCAGCCCCTCAGCCAATATATTCGTATATAAATACATTGTGTGAAGAACTCTTTAGTGATATTTAATCTAAGACGCATGTGAGTGGTGGATCGTGGCACAATTATGCCTGCACGCAAAGTAGCGCATATTCTGAAGCTCTCTGCAAAGCAGCAGAGGGAGTTCGTCAACTCTTTTGATGAAGTGTTGTGTGATTGTGACGGTGTTATGTGGTTGGTTTCGTCCCTCCTGCCGAAGACGGGCGAAGGGGTGAACGCGCTGAAGAGGGATGGCAAACGAGTGATCTTTGTGTCCAACAACAGTGTGCGCACGGATGAAGATTATGCGAAAAGGTTCATCGTGAGCGGAATGAAGGATTTTCAAATGGTAAACCAGCTGTTTATGTTGAGTTTTGAGTTGTTTGTATGTTTTTGTGTGAGACAATCGTCCTAAAGTACAGAGTTTAAACACCTGACGCGGATGATATTAAAGTCTATTACTCCATTCGATGATTGAGCTCAAGGGGTGATGAAAAATAAATTAAAAAAGTGGAGAAAAGAGAGTAGTCTAGTTAAAAAACCTTTATCGTGGATATGTCAAAATGCTTATTAATAAACTGTTTGTTTATTTAATTTAACCAGAATGACATTATGCATCCAGTAAAGGCCATGTTGTACTATATGAAGAAGCATAACATAAAGCAGCCGATTTTCTCTTTGTGCAGCGCCTTCGGTAATGATAAACTTCGCGATGGAGGCATAGATGTGAGGACTTTGGTATGTATAATAAATATATAAACAAACATATAATAGAAAAGAAAATTAAAAGAAGTAAGGAAGGGCTAAGTTCGGATATAGTTGGTATATTCGGCATAAAATCAACCGGAAATTCCAAAATCATTGCAATTACATCATCTCACATTGTTATTAGCAAAATATACCTACCTAGTTTCATTCAGATTTCTTACAAATTAACCGATACTTGCGATGTAAGCCATAAGCCATAAGCACTAAGCGTCATCATATAAGCCAGCTGAGGGATTGATAAGTTATAGTCATTATCATTACAAACATTGGAAGTAATTTATCTATTGTATAACAAGAGAATCTGATGTAGCCTATAATGACGTTATATGGGAAGTAGGCGTGGTTGTTCTGTGAGTTCGCCCATTTTCACACTAAAACATAAGGATATCAAGATAATACTCGTATTGTGCACCAGTCATATAAATGTATATATTTAATGAGTTTCATAAAATCCCACTCAAGCCTATTAGCTCTTCGCTTAACATTTTCTTATCTAAGCTCAATTTAAAAAAATAAAAAATCTGAGATTTTTTGAATTATTTTGTTAATGTGTACAATTTAAATTCTATACGTCTCTTTTTCGCTACGTAAGGTCACCAAGGAAAACGTTACACCCAGCACCTTGGAAAAGGTCACGAAACCGGAACAAAAAATGGGCGCTGTTTTGTTTGATATCAATTTGAATTTATCTTATGCGCAAATAGTTGCGGCCACACGATATTTAGCAGACAAGGATTGTCAATTTTTAGCGGGTGGCTTAGAGCGGATGTTACCGATGACAAGAGAGATACTGGTGCCAGGTTTGTTCTGCACATTCAAAATAAACCTATTTAATAATATTTGCCTTAGGATTTTGCGATTTCTTCGAAAGCATCAAACGTTTTACACGACGAGAGCCGATAATAGTTGGCAAACCGGCGCTTTTGCTTGGTGAAATTTTGAAAGACGTCTATAAATTGACCAATCCCAAGCGCTGCCTGCTTGTTGGTGATTCGCTAAAGAATGATGTACGCTTCGGTCGAGATTGTGGCTTCCAAACGTTGCTCGTATTGAGCGGCACCACACCCATAGAGCAAATGTGCGAAGCAAGTGCGGAGGAGCAGCCTCATTATTATGCGGATGGGATGGGCGATTTTATAGAATTATACGATAATTTAAGCAAAAACCCTTAAGGGTATAATGCTATGCAATAAGTGGTATAACTGTTATATAATATTGTGTTTGAGAATATTTTTTTTATTAACTTGAAACATTCATTCGAATATTTTCTATTTATTTGGATGTCTTTTTATATAATTCTTTAAGCAATTTTTTCTGATATTTTAATAGCCGTTCTGTGAGCACTAAAGGACGACTACTGGGTGACTTGTTTTCGATGATCTAATTAATTAAAACTTTATTGTCAATGCCGAAGTCGTAATTTTATTTATTGTTCAAGGATGATTCGTTTATTGTCGTATTTTTACTAATATCTCCAATTTTAACTATAAAATGGCTACTTCAATCAGAAATTATCATTTGATGTTGTTCTAGCTCCATTGTAGTCACATGATTATTAAGATCGGCAAAACAGGTGTTCATTTGCTTCGGGGTGCGCGAACAATTTTTGTAGAATTGGACTCATTTTGGAAGACCCGAGCAAACGATTATAGTTTAGACATTTGTCGAGCATTCTTACATCAATCGCTACGAGACGTTTCTATGGCCGTTTTTAAAATCATTCAGATTCGTTTTAGATAAAATGTAGTTTTTTTCATATTGAATGGTGAGATTATTCCTGAAATTATCCCTGATAAATATCAAATATCAAAAAAAAAAATATATCACTTATACAATATTAGGTTTAAATAGCGTATTTTCATCTGTTAACGGTCATAGTAAAGTTTGTTAGGCAATGTCTAAAATCTCAAAACAAAAAAAAAAATAAAACTAACCTCACTTCTGATTGATGTGTTTTTTGGTTAGAACACAAACAGTTGCGTTGCATGTTGTACGAGGTTTATTTGAAGCGACAGCAGAAGCTCTTTAACTTTTAAGTAAAAAGTTAAGCTCTTTATTTCTATATAAAAGTTTAGAAAGCTTCACTAGGCTTCACTCATATAAATGTATTTAAAGTAACATTTACGCCTCTATAAATGTTACTGAGATCTTTAGACAAGAAGCGAATAAATTTATTCGAAAACCATTTGCTGGAATACTCGAGTGATTTATGGCGTGATTTGTGGCAACTACTTGGTGGAAATCTCGAGGAAATCACACACAAGGACGATTGGCAGTGCAAATGGTTGGAAACCGGCAATTTAAGTTACGCACAATTGAATTAACATTTTGCAATCAAGCGCAGTGATATTGAATTCCACACAGACACGCATTTGCATGGAAATATTTTTAATGCAACGACAATAACAATAACAATAACACCGACCTGCGTACAACATTTCTCGCACGGAGTAACGGAAAAGCTATTTGTCGCAGAAAAAGTTGTGTGTGGCAACAAAAGCAAAAACAAAAACAAAACCAAAAAAAACAAAAGGGGAGCGTCGCAAGGCAATAAAACTTGCGACCATTTGAATTAATCAAAACGTTGGAAAATTACCACCACAACCCAATTAAATGCACATGCGGCGCTGAGAGGGTGACGAAGAGGCACAAAAAATGGCTGGGAGTACAACAGAGCGATACGAGAAGCAAAGGTAAAGGCGCAAAGTTGTTGCCACTGCCGTTTCAAGTAGAACGGAAACGGAAACAAATATTCGTGCTTATATTATAACGTGTACATGTGTAGATATAACGGTTGTGAAAAAATTGCAAACGCTATAACGGTGATAATCAAAGAGCTTGCTTTGCGCCACACTCGCCTACGAGCGCCGAGACAAGTGACAGCTGCACAAATCAGAATGACTATATTGACCAACAAACAAGCTGAATAACGTTGATGGAATCATTGTAAAACTGCTGCAAGAGCCACGAACCCACCACACGAGAAGCACCGCAAAAATGAACTGCGAAGGTAACAACAATTGTACAACAAGAACTTATAGTGAAAGACAATCAATAATTACCCAGTAGCCATTTGCGAAGCAAATTTTTCAAAACAACTATATCTGAGGGCTGAGAAGACATACTACTTGCTAGTTCACAGACAATACAAATGCATCCGAATAGTTAAGCGGAAGTCTTTGCTTGGCATTTTGCTTCCAGAAAGGCAATCATGAGGTTAAGAGTTTTGAAAACGTCTTTGCTATCTTAGGGCGAAATGTGGCGTATTCCACAAAGAAATCTCATTGCCAAGAATCAAAGCTATTTAAGTTTTTGCTATTTTTTTCGTTTTTACAACAGCAACATTAAAACAAAGGGTTCATTATACCCTTGTCACCATTATTACCTTTAATATATAAACCTTTCCCTTACTGGGTTCGCAAAATTTCAAAGAAAGAACAAGCGACACACCAATATAAAAAAAAAGTTAGTTGCTGCAACTAACTGCTGTCCGCAGTAACAAACAGAAAAAAGTCCACCTTTCCATGTAGGATCACCAACCATCAGCCATCAAACAAAAAAGAGAGAAGCAGGCCACAGGAAGTGACAGCGAAAAGCAGAGCTACACAGCGCCACAATGAAAAGTATAACCGCATGCCAACAATAACGAGAATTGTTGTGAAAACAAGCAGTGAAAAATACAATTGTCTTACGTCTGGCATGGACAGCTCGCCTTGTAGGGCCTTGTCTCCCAGCCGTACTCGTATCGCCCCCAAATAGACATTTCCACTTCATTTCATAATGCCACCAACCGTTTCGGCTGTCGATCGTCACCGTAACCAACAACTCAACCCATCGCATTGTTTACGCGCGTGAGTGTGTGTGCATGGGTGCTGACACTTCGCTTGGCTTATTGCTTGTCCGTCCAGCCACTCGTATGAGTCCCTCTTGTTAGTCTATTGTGAGCACAATGCATTTTGCATTTTTATTGCCCCAAACGGTCATCAATCGTCCTTGTCACGAAGGCTGTGCGCACACACAAACATACCCACACATATGCATGGAAGTAAGAGCATTTGTATTTATTCAAAGTAAATACACTTGTGTGCGATATGCACACTCGTTTTTATAATGTTTACGATTCCCATATGAAACATTCGGATTTAGTGCTGCCTTGTTTAGATTTCCGAAATGTAGGATAAAAGAGAAAACGCTTTACTCTGCGTATTGTTTCTCAAGAGAGTACTTAAAATTAGGCATTTGATCTTTTGATGAGTCGAGACTTTGACTAGGCTTTCGGCGGTTGACAAAAGCTGGGCCGAACTCACAGGTTCATGAACACACAAACTACCTTGACTATTTCGAAGGCGAGGACACAATAATTTGTAATAATAACAATAAAATATTTCCAACCAAACAAATTCCCCTAGAAACTTATTCCATGAAACCACGATACCGAGCCCCTTTCTATGAGCAAACGTGGAATTTACTATAAATTAAATTCTATATAATTATAGAAGATTCTTCAGGCATTCACAAAATCCAACGCATCTCGCACACACCTTGCTAAATGGCTTAAATTGTCCATCAGAGCGGAGAACATAAAATTTATCGCATATTCTGCCACACGCATGGCAGGAAAAAGGACCATTCATCCGCAAACCAACATCATAAATATAATCCTAAAGGGAGTATGGCTCATACTCTCATACTGTCATTTATATCACATAAATAAATAAACGCATATATAAATACAATATAAATATATAGAAGCCATATAAGTGCCGTAATTGCATACATGATGAATATTTATACAATACAACAAAAATGTGATTATATCTGAGTTTTATAAAGGAATTTTTATTTGCGGCTATTTATATTTTATATTTATATATAAAATATAGTAAAGAACAAACTGACTTACCATATAACACAATTTTAAATTCCACCTGATTCTTTTACTTCCTAATATGTAAATCAAGAATCAATAAAGATATCGGAATAAAACTTGCCCTCAAGGTGTGGCACTTATCCGATAAAAATGGTCAAAATCGGACCCTAACTTTTCAAGGCCCCATATACTGAATATGAGGACCTCAGTAGCTTTGGCGAAATATTTGCTGAAAATATCGGCCAATATGTAAAAAATTTTAATGCAACTTATAAGGTATCTTTTCTTGACAATAATGTACGCTGATATCAATAATTAATAAACTTTAGTCAATACTTCCAATAGCTCCCATATATAGCTAATAGAGGGATTTCCAAACTTCCGGTTCGCTTTTATACTATATATGTGTATGTGTATGTAAGATATCTTGCCAAAATCGAACGAATCTATAATCTTGAACATATTGTAGTTTCGTTAGAAGAAAATGGGCGAAATCGGTCAATGAATTACCATAACCCCAATAAACTGTATCTGATGATTTTCGTTGTTCTAGTGGACTTTATACTGAATATATTGGTCAATGTGTGAGTAATCTTAATATAATTGCATGGAAACATATTCTCAAGCCTACCATAGTGATATAATATAAAGTAGTTGTTAATATAAAATTTTGCCAATACCTGAAAATATTTCCGATTTTGAGCTTTGCAATTTGCTAAAGTCTAAAATTTTCGCTTACACTCGAACTTTGGCCTTCCTTACTTCTTTAAGCTGCTGTTTCCGAAATGTTGGAAAACGATAAGAAAAAGAAATTATAAGCCCTAAATAAGCCTTGACATCATTCATTTCATTTGACAACACCCTAAATGTAGGCAATATTTTTTTGTACATAAGTGAGCAAACAAACAAGAAAAAAAATATTTGGCTGCAAATAAACAGTGTGAAATAATAAATCGTAAGTTCGAAACTAAAAAGAAGATCACATAGGTTCCTATTATTTGGTAAATATTATGAAAAAACTCATTTTTGATTTTCGGGCAATGATTAGTTGAAAAGTTAATGAATCCTTTGAAAATTGACACTATATAATAAAAATTCTGAAGAAAAATTGCAAACAATTGTTTTTTAGTTTAGCCTAACCTGAAGTGATGTGCCTTTAAAAAATGTTTGGCAAGAAGTAGTTTGCAATATATCTCATATATATCTAGTAACTTTATTTTTATCAGAAGTGATTTTAAGCGCCGCATCTTTATAACTAGCCACCCTTTCCTCTTTTTCAATATATTCATTAAATTTAAGATATATTTGTGATTATAAATCAAAGCAATTGAACTCGTTCTCTCAACATTCCTTATCTTTTCCTTACTCTTTATTAATACATTCATTTCGCGTCATCCTTAATGTAGGCAACTTTTTATTGTACTTAAAGGCAAAATATTCAGTTAAATGTCAGATAATAACTAACAAGTTCATTAATAAGAACTGACATTTTTGTTCGGAAATATTATAGAAGACCGCATTTTCGAAATTTCGAAGACGATTCTTTCAAAACAGTTAAATATTTAGAGGCACCAGCAAACGATCCATTGGTCCTAACAAAGGTACATAACTAAAATAGAGATTATGGGACTCTTTCTGACTGAATTTTTGTGGCTTAAGCTTATCCTTTAGCTTAAATGAGGTCAAATCTAATCTAAAGGTATCAATATCTGACAATTTTATTAAAAAATATTTTCAGAATAGCAAATTCATTTCATTATTATCATTTTTATACAACTCTAACTTTATTTTCCCTTAAATGTGACTTTAAAAACCAAATACTACCAAATATCCTGCCGGCTAGTTTTTGTTTTTGATCTCAAAATCTCCAAAGTGTTACAAATTTTCGATTGCGCCCACAAATACCAAATCTAGTTAAGCTCATTCAGAAGAGCGTAAAACCAAAATGTTGCTGTCGAACAAGAAGGCAAGAAATTTATAAATTGTAGAGAAAATACAACAAATAGTGTGATTTTATAGGTTATGTGACCAAATAATTGACATGTCGAGCAAATTCCAATAGATACTCCAAGCTATTTGTAGTTGAGCGTATACCCACTAAGGCACATTGCTCGGCTGAAAATGTAAAAATATCTCTTTATTATATGTACATATAAACATAAATGTACATACATCGCGTATGCATATTTGGGTAGTATGTAAAATGGCGGCATAAATGATTGGAGCAACCGAAATCGTCGAAATCGTGTCGGCTGCGGTACATTAAGGATTATGCGATAATATTTACAGAGGCAGACAGCCAGCCCATGACGTTTGTGAAAAATTTATGCTGATATGGGCAATAATTCGGCACACACCAACGCACAAACACATTTGCATGAGTTTTAGAATTTCAGCAAAATTTTTTCCAAATGAACACACATACACACTTCAACTTCAATGCCGCCGTATGCTTGCGTGTGTGCACTTTGCAAAAATTAACTTCAAAAAGGGTTCGCTGCAGCGCCATATGCTGCGGATGTGCGAAAGCAAAAGCAAATTTCACACACTTTGGCTCCAGCAATCGAGCGTGGAAGGCAAAAATTAAAAGTTTATGCTTATTGCGCTGGTTTACACATCCGGCCGTTCGGCCGCTGCTCTGCTTGCTTAGGTTGGGTAAGCTGCCGCTTCAATTATGAATTGATTAAAGTAATGTGCTTCATTATTTCTTCGACTAAATTTTCGGGATGAAATTGCAGATTGTAGATAAGTGAGGCTGAAGGAAAGACGCAGCAAATTTCCTTTCAAATAAACTTCTTCAAATCCTCAAAACCCTCATAAAATTTGTGGCTTATGGGTTAAGGCACATTGCTTATTAAAAGTTAAATTACTATTGGATTTTTAAGTATTATATAGATATTTCATTGGTATATTCAAAAGTTAAAAAAATTAAAATAATATTTATTATCAAGTTCAAGCGCATAAGCAGTAAACTTCTATTGTTGACCTACAAAAGTTTTTAGTTTATTTTTCATATCAATTATTAAAAAATACATAAATTTTCTCTTAAAGTAGCCAATATCGGCTTAAGAAAATTTCATATTTTAGTTTGCTATTCAAAATCTAGCGGAGCTAGAGGGTGTTAGTACTTTAACTTCAGTTCTTTTATTTAAAGTAGTTGATCAGAGTTCATGCTTTGTGTAATTGGCAATTAGTATTTCGTAGTATTTTAACAGATTAGCACAGATTTGCATTTGCGGTGTATCAATTATTAATATAATTAATATAATCAATTATTAGTAGAAAAATTTTATAACAATAACAATCGAAATGGAAACAAAATTTATAGAGAAAACTTATGAACTTTAACACTATAGCTATAGTTTTTTTTTAACAAATTTAAATTATAACTGCTTTGACTACTAATAAAAAATGAACATTTAACTTCGCCGCTACTGGAGAGTTAAAAGAAAAGATTCTTCTCTTTCTTTTTCGTCAGAAATATTGCCTATTTACAACTAGAATTTCCCGACCAAATTTTAACTAGTCGGCACAGCATCAGACTTTTGCTAATTTTTTAGAAGTTGCTTCGGAAAGAGAACATAGTTCTGAGTGGAATCAATATTTTTCAGCTAATTGTGAAGTAGTTCAATATTAACTAGTTGTGAAGTATGTGTCAAGTAGTTGATATGGCTGCTGAGTATTTGTATTTTGTTGACGTGCTAGTTTTTCTAAAGTTACGCAGATTGTTTAATTATTTTTTAAGGTTGATAGGTTGAAAATATTTATTACTCGGAAAACTACTTAAAAAATTCCCCAAAGGAAGTTCGAAGTATATGTTGTATGGAAAATTTGTCTAACACGTTATTAAAAATTGTTTAATATTAGGGGGTGTATTATAACGAAGTTTAAAGCACCCAGGATTAGTTCAAGAGCTTTTCTGCGTTTCGGTTTTTCGATTTTTCGTTCTTATGTGAAAAATCAAAACTCGCAGTAGTAGTAGCAAACAGTAGTTCATATTTAATAATTATACTGTTTAATTTGTGTTTAATTTCAGTTTAGGTTGATAAAGATAATGAATGAATGAGTTCTTGATTTTCATGGCTCTCATAATTACACCCTATATTCAAAAGTGTTCATGTATAATATGCATATATACGCATACTTACATTTATTAATTTAATTTATCAAATTATGTCACTCAAATCCTGTGCTTACCTGAAATTAAACAGAAGATATAAATGTAGTTAGTAATTGTTGTAATCTCAATAATTTTAGCTGGATTAAATGCAAAAACAAATTAGAAATTATTAAAATTTAATTTCTATACAAACATACATATATATATTAAAAGCATCTAAATTTACCAACCACTTATCTAGGTATGGGTGGGTATGGGCAAGGTCTTTTCTTTACGACGCAAACCACGTAGTTTTTCAATGTTATTTCGCAAACGAACTTATTCAGATTTGGTAATCACACTTTTAGAAGAACTGAAGGCATCAAAAACAACTCGCTCTGAATATTTGTACCCAATATGGAACGAAATCGGGCCAACTTTCACATTTTTTACACTATATTTTCTAGACTCAAACTGGTAGCCGGAACTTCATTAACTGCACTCAAATATTTATTTCAAACACTAATATGCGCTATTAAATGCAGAAACAAAATAAATACTCGAATGTTGGAAAAAAGTGAAAATCAGCTTATTTGTAGAATAAAAATAACAACAAAGTAGTGATATCGCGAACACAAAAGGAAATCATGTCATTTTTTTTTACTAACATTAAATATAAATGCGAATTTTTATGTGCGCACACAGATACACACACACACACGAACACAAGTTGAGAACCACAAACACTCATTGCAGCAACAAATGTGAAGCCAATTTGTGGCAAGTACGGCGGGAAGTAAGAGCAAAATGAATTTGCTACGCTTTCACGTTTCGTGACTTCTAATACTCGCGCTGACGATTATTGTTACTGCTTGCTTGCTTGCTTGATTGTGTGTGTGTGAATGTTGTTGTTAACAAAACGGTAATCTCCCTTTAGCGTTCCATGCTAAATTAGCGGTACTTTTCACCACCCACACTCAAGCAGTGTCGCTGCACTGCTGCACACGCGCACGCGGGCAGAGTGGTGAGTAGAGGAGAGATGGGAGAATGCGCCACGAAACACCGAAAATGCTTACCAAATTTGTTGGCAATGACGAATGTTTGTGGCAACAACTTCAAGTTCTGTCGCTTGTTTGCTCCTCTTTTCCTTCCGTTTTTCCCCCCACTAGTGAAGCGAGTTGCAAATATGAATACTTTCCGCATATTTCCATGCCACATACAATTTATTAGATATTTTCACTTTTCGCTCACATTTTCGTGGCACACATTTCATTTTTTTCTCAATTCTGCAGGTATTTTCGATTTCGTGCGCCTGAAAGTAGGCAATGTGCCAGTTTCAATTTAAAATATCAATGCTACGTTTTATTACATGTCAGCGTTGCGAGTCGTAAAATATTTTGTGGTGAAGCAATTCTTTTTTTCTTCTAGTGCTGATTCTTATTGCTTTTACGACCCCTTGCTGCAAATCTCATTTCTCATTTGCTTCTTATTTTATTCAATTTACTGTTAACCCACATGAAATCATTTCAAGTGCCATTTCGCAACTCATTTGCACACTAAATCGTCTCATTAAGGAGACTATCGGAAAACAATCGCAGCACAAGCTCATTTATGGCGTTCATTGGCAGAGACTTCGGCGTATTCGCTCTGACACATTTGATTTCACTTATAAATATGTGCATACACATGTAAACATGTGAATCAATAATAACTTTCTGTAATTTCACCATTTTATTTACGATCGTCTGCCAATAGTCGACCTTGATGTGGAAGTATTGTGAATAGCGCTGTCACATTTTCATAAGCTAAAGAGTTTTCACGGAGGTATATGATATATCTGATATAGGAGGTGTATGATATTAAGTACATGTGAAACAACTTGAAACGCTTGAAGTCATTTTATTAGACTAAACACAAATATCAGTCAAGGATTATTGAGTTTGCTTTCAATATATATGAAATAGATTTGCTGCTTTCGCTCACATGCACTTAATAAAGTCATTTATCACCGAGTTCATTACATTTCAAGCTTTAATCATTTTATAAAAGCACGAAAAAGTAATTTTTGGAATGATAAATTCGAGCATCTAATTTGCTTATTTCATATGTTGCGTATACGCCATGGTGGCACTATAGTAACATATTGAAAATTTTAAGGCAAATACTTACAAAACTGAAAATTATAAATTCAATGACCGCTTGATACTAATACTTAATGATACTCAAAAAGATGTATTTGGTATGAATAATTACACTGAATTGCTCGGATATATGGGGAAACTGGAAGAAAGAGTTAATATGAAAACGGCTTTGATTTGAAACCTGAAATAAATCAAGCTTTTCTTTGAGGGATAGCTGTCAAACCAGCTGTCAAAATGAACACATGTATTTGACATTTATGATCAGTATTAATTTTCCAAAGCCATGCAAAGAAAGTGAAAATTTGCTTCCGAAATTCGTGCTTTGTTCATGTGAGAGATCTGCCAGAGACCCTCCTTAAAAAGCAAAGAGGCTTGTGGTGAGGGCTACAAGCAAATATTAAGCATATTAAATATATAAGGCAAAGGATTTTCGCTTTTAAAATGTTTTTAGCATAGTCAACTTATATGTTCTCAGTAGTTACTTTAGTAAGCAGAGTAGCCAGAAGTCGCCAAAAGATCTTCTTTGAAAAGGGTTCCGCATTTCTCAAAACTTTTATAAACTTTAAATTTGATTAAAATTTTATATAAAACTCCTTTACCTCGAAAACTAAAAAAGATTGAGAAAGCATTTTTCATTTCTCCTTTGCTGCATATACGTTTACATATATAAATATAAATAGATTCCCGTACGCTCGCAGGGCAGCAAATTTCCGCGAAATCAAAATTGACTGCCAACGGCGTCGATTGATAAATCAGTGTGCGACAACCAATTTTCCTTTCGCAGAAAATTGCATTTATCACAACCCAGCCGGCAGTGGCACTGAGCGACTGTATCGAACGGAACGATGCGAACGCGAATCAACTAAAAATAACCACAAAAAGAGAGCGAAACATTCACAAAGCAGATCAAGTGAAACCAAGTGAATCTGAATGCAAACCGATTTCAGAACGAAACAGTTGGCGCTGAGTTTCCCCAGGAAAATGTGATTGATCGTAATCGATTTGTGCTGCTCAATATTTTTCTGACGAAAAATAGTTCAGAAAGAAATATATGAAGCAATACATGCTTTATACATGTAAAAATGCTAGGGAAGAAAAATGTATGCCAGCCGTGTTAAGTACAAACACAAATACAAACATCAAATTTTGTTCATAAAATAATTTTTTTTTTTTTTAAGTTAACCATAAAAAATATGGTTGCTGAATAATCCATCCATGTTTGGCGTGGAAATTAATAGTGATGATAGCAAAAGTAATTTGAACTTAAGTGCCAAAAACTGATCTTTAAAAGCATCAAAAATAGGCACTCAATAACACTGAGCACTCACTCGGTTTCAAAAATACCTAATATACCTGAAAATATGAAATTAGAACAACTCGAAAGAAATCAGCGACACTAGCACTCAAGATCAATACTGTATAGGTTGCTTCGGAACTGTCACAATGGAATCCACTTGGTATCCATTTAGCAACAATTGCGGCATGAAATAAGTGGGAAATAGGGGAGTCAAGTCTCAACTCGATTGTTAGAATTCAAGATGTACAAATCTCTTATTATGTCCGACTTAATATATGGAGCACTAGCTAACCAGAACCTTTTGATCTGTAAGTGGGAATAATCCTGCGAAGTCCAATGATATCAAATCTAAACATTTTTTAATGCTCCACTCAGCGTTCTTCTGCAGAGGAGAGTGGTAGTATTTGAAATATTAACTACATTTCCAGGCCTTTGTCCGTTCATTCTTCTTCTTATTCTACAACACTCGAGCAGATGAATCGCATTGCATTTTAATTTGAAAATTACGCCACTCAACTACAAGAACAACAACAATACACATAGCGGTATAACGTTTCTCAGCTGCTTTCTGCTCAACGGCGACAGCAAGTAATATCCTCAAAGCATTCGGAATTGTTGCTATCGCATTCTTTTGCTCTGCACTCGAGCGTTGCGAGCGAGTTGTGAGCGTTGAGTGGAGTTGCGTTGAGTTGCGTTGAATTCGTTTTCTTTATAACTTTTCATTGCATTTATTTCCTTCAATTACATGCAAGTGGGCGAGTGCTTATGGGTGTGTGCGCTGAGTATTTGTTCTTGCTTGCTTGCCTTGTGGCAAAAGTTTTCAGCATACCAAGCGCTCAGTTTCTTCATCATTTTATTTTATTGTTTTTGTTGTTTTTCGCTTTCTTGTGTCCCAACGAGTCGCCAAAAGACTTGCGAGCTTACAACTTTGGCATCCGTATGAATTCGATGCAGTCAGTGTTGTCTTGCGGCCAAATTTCGCACATTCTCCGCGCACTCACACAACAACACTTGAGTTTCTCATTTCTCAGCATCTTCACATACACATACAAGTGTGTGCTTGTATAAGTATATATTCTATATTCAGTCCATTAGCACGTATTCCGTTTATTCAGCGTAGATGTATTCAGCACTTCAGTTTTCTATAGTTTTGAGAAATTTCTTTGTTTATTTTGTAAATTATTATGTGCGCTTGGTTTAGTGTTTACTGATGTGTTAGTGCCTCGGAGCAAGTATTTGTATGAATTAGTTATATTTGTGCACAGACGTATAAGCACAATATATAAAACTGGTTCGTCTGCAGGATCAGAGCAAGCATTAGTCGCTTAAAAGTGCGAGTTTTTCAGTGGCAAGAATACCTAAGTGATATATAAGGGAAAGAGAGCTCAGAAAATTTGCACGTAGAATCTTTAATAAGGCCAAATGTGTTTCGAATCTATAAATGAAAGTTAAGGAGAGCCAAATGAGATGAGTGTGAGTGGCGCCTAATCTGCGAACAAACTGACTTCATCCCAGGACGATTTGATAAAAAAAAAAAAAAATGATTGGATACACACTTTCCAAGGGCAAATATAGCGAATCTATAATCTTGAAATTTACAACCGAAGTAGTATTAAGAACTTTCTACCACTATTCCAGTAGAAGTCGGATTTCGGATTCATCCCCAGACGAACTTTCTCAAATATATACAACTCGTATTGTATTGGCTTGCCGTAAAATTTTCTGGGATTTCAGCAGCCCAGAAATATGTTACTTTTTAGATAGAGAAAGACAATTAGTCTGTGCCGAATTCATATAAGCCGACTAGCTTCACATTCTTCTTACCAAAAAGTAAGGAAATGATCTGTGAAAACTGGATGAAAATATATACCTCACTATCAACCAATCAGCCTAACAACGATCGTTTGTTAAAGGTAAGGATAATTGAGCCAAAGGAAGGCCCTTAATAAAGGTAGAAAACGTCAAGGACCTTCGTGGATATTAAAGAGGTCAATTATGTTTGACATCGCAGGAGGACAACCTAACTGCTCAATTATGGATCACCATTCCGATCCATAGAATATTTAACTATTTTGTTACCTCAAACAAGTAGTATGAAATTTTCGACAAATTTTTCGTAATCTGTTACCTTCGTGATAAAAACAACCTCTATAAAGGGTAAAACTTGAAATCACTCTGGAAAAGGTACCCACTTAATTAAAGATCTCGGACTATACTAGACAAGCGATAAAGAAATAGGTACTTGATGGAAGAATTCATTATGTCGAAGGGTTATCGAAAATAATCGATAGTAAAAATCGATGTTTCAGTTTTTGCTATTTTCTATTGTATTAAAAATGTTAGATAAGAAATTTATAACATGCAAAAGAGAGAAATTTATCACATATGAGAGTCTTCTCATTCTAATCCAAACTAAACAGTAAGCTAATACGTTTGATTTACTTAAAGTAATCTACTTGGAATTACGAGTATATACTTTCCAGTGTAGTTGGAACATGGCGTAAGCTTGCTGAACTCTGGTCGAGATATTCGATATTTCTCTCATCGTCCGGTAGTGGTAGCCCTGAGGGAGTCCCTTAGAAAAATATAAAAAAGTACAACTCAACTTCTGGCTAAACCCAATATTACAAAATTTCTGCAAAATATCTTCGTAGAAATATTTTTTTAAGCTACATAAGATTCAAAGTGGAAAGGGAGGATAATTTTAGGGAGGGAGGGTAATTTTATCCATGAATCCGGTACCCAATTTTACAAATTGAATCTCAAATACACGCAGAGAGAGTTAATGAGCTGTGCATGAAGAATAACACTGTTAAAGGAATCAACAATCACATACCTAACTAATCTGCTACCAACACTGCAAAGTTGCATTAATAATATTAAATGGTTTACGTATTCTGCGTTGAGCTGTAATTGTCGTTTAAGCCAAGAGGCCTTCTGAATAAATTACCTCATTTCAAAACTCATTTATTTGCCGACTAGCCACAACATTTCAACGTTTTTCAAAAACCAACGTACGCGATGTCACAGCAACAACAACAATAAATGCAGCGATAAAAAAAAGAATACGCCTTAACATCAACTTGAACTATCAGCTACCCCCCGAGGACAAAAGAACATCATGAACGATTTGCCTTCATTGAAAAGTGTCACTGGGAAGAAGAGAGGCGCCAATGAGCTCACTTTTTCGCTTGCTCTCAATACATACAAACAAATAAAGTAGTAAAAGCGTGACTGCTACTTGCATTAAACCATTTATTGCCTTTGTTATTGTTGCTGTGCATTTAGTTGATAGCTATAACTAAAGAGAGAGAAGTTTGTGATGATATTCGACAGCTTCGATGGCCAGTAGATGGCGGGACCTACTAATAGCGGGGTTAGTGGGGACGCAGAGAAGGTGGAGAATGCGGCGGAGAGTGGCACACGGCAGCGCAGCTTGACTCTTACGCCTTGACACACTCGAATTGCAGTGCAGCACAGCAGTGTTTATATCACTTCCGCTTCCGATTTGAGGCAATCGAATGCCTCACACGATACCAAGCACCAAACAATTGTGGGCGGACCCGTTATGCGAAAAATGAGCGCATCGCCATTTAAAGTCGACAGGGAAATATTCACATAAAGGAAGAAGAAGAATGGTACAAAAGTGGTAAGTGGAGAGATAGAGAGCGTGTGAAATGTGAGTGGCACAGCGGGAGGGAGATTTTAATTGAGTACCACAAGTGACTGTGTTTGCGTCGTTGGCTTCAGCGCAATCGAAGCACTTAATTCAACGTTAAGAATGCGAGTGCGATATGCAGTGATGGTCAAAGAATTTGCGCAAATAAAAATTAAAAGCAGGGACTAAATAAAAAAAAAAAGGAAAAATGAAAACATTTAATTATGCCTCAATATATCTATGAGTATTGGAAGATTTTAACCGATTTTAATCATTTTTGGTACCAACTTCGATTAGGCTAAGTGCAATATTCTTCCATAAAATATTTTGACCCTAATATACCGGAAAAGGTTATCTAGGGGACGAAAACCATTATATTTGGTACCTGTAGACCAGGAGAAGATATGGGCACATTTCGCCCACTTTTTGTACCGAAAGCCTTACGTCAAACGTAACTTTTTCACCTACTTTCATTAGGATCTCTTAAATACCTATCTCTTATTCTATATTCAGATATTGTCTTATTCAGGCATCACATATCACTTTTGTTTCAATTCCCTTCTGAACGCTTAAATTGCCTTTGTAAAATAAGCCGATGGGATTCATGTTAGATATAGGTACTGTATAGAAAGTAGGCATAGTTGATCTTAGCCCAACTGGTTCAGCCCACTTTGAAACTGTATTAGGAGCACGTTATAAGACTAATATGTATAATCATCATAATTTCGCAATTTCACACCTTTTCATATTGGTGATGGAATGATTCATTAGACCTATCAGAAGAAGGAGTTGTAAAATAATAAAGTGGCGAATCGAATAAACAATTGGTATAAATGGCATAGACTGGCGCAACCACATAGAGAGACAAAAATTAGCGGTTCCACCACTTTAATGAGATTTTGATTTGCTTTGAATGCCACTGAAGAACTTTGCTGTTGCCATCACATCTAATCTAAGAGAGTCAAACATGTTATGCAGAAAATGAAGTAACAATTAAAAAATTGACCATTTCAGGAACACATTAGCAGACGATCAAGTATCTGAATTGGTTTACCTACTCAAATCTACCACCCACCTAAAACCCACTATAAAGTCGACACATACACTTAAACATGTGTATGAAAAGGCATAAAAATCTACTGCCGTCAATTTCCGATTTCAACGAGCGTCCATGAATCAACACTAAAAGTTTTATGCAACAACAAAAAACCAAAAAATAATAACAAAAAAAAAAGTGAAAAATATAAAACAACCAAATAGGAGAAACAGAAAAACTCAGTCATTTTCATTAGACCAACTTCTGTTTGGCTTTTCAATGTCGACTTTTAGCCAAATCAAGGCCACTGTGGCGGCGACGCTGCGGCTACTATTATCTACCACAATGACACAAACGTGCAACATCCAGTAAAGGCTAAAATGATAAATTGCCTGGGTTGTCATAATATTGTTCGAGCATGATTTGTTATTCGAAAATTTTTCGAATGAAAATAAATAGCCAAGGTGAAATGTCTGCTTGGACTGAGAATGTGGAAATTTTAAGTCAACACTCTTTTACAACCACTAAAACGAGTGTTTTTTTTTCCGAAAACATTAAAAGGTTTTCGCTGTAACACTTTTGCAAAGAGTTATAAAACATTTATATGTGGTTTATCGTCAAAAGATAAAAGCATACTTACAGGCGCATAAGGCAGTGGGTGTTGCATTTTCGGGATCACATGAGATATAAATGGTAATATCCTTAAAAAATAATCTATATGAAATCGTTATTTGTTTCCGTAAAAGTTTTTCACACCAAGGTTGCCACTTAATTAAATCGCTTATAAAAAGTGTAACAACTAAATAATTTAATATAATAGCTGTTGCCTATGAAATCATATTAGCACACACTATTTCATGTTTCAGAGTTGCCAACTGTTCTTTTTTTTTAATATTTTAAATTATGCATTTGCGATCATCATCTGTAAAAATATTTGTTCATTTGTTTGGAAATCTGTTTGTTTGAAAAAAATAAAATATTTTGCTTTTTGGAAATCTTTGTAAGCAAATAATATTTCTCTGAATCGCTCAACTATCGATGTTAAAGTTCAAGGTGACAAAATTCCAAAATCAGGAATTGTATTAAATATTTTCCTTAAACAGTTTTAACCAGATACCAGAAAATTCGTGCTTGAAGAACAAAAATGTAAAACTACAATAATTTATTTTGCTATAAATAAGTAATATGGAATCACCAAACATTTAAGTTGTTCTTAAAAATGGCAATCCTGTTCAAAAAAATGTTTGAACTAACTCCATTTCAAATACCATATTTGACTCCGAAGCAGTACCTGGCAAATATTCCGAAATTTATTTTCTTTCAATTTCATTGGTTTCTTTAATTTTTAGTTTCGGAGTCAACGGAGGGAGGGATCAGCGGTTGGTCAATATGAATAGAAATGGGGGTATTTTCCATTAAGTAATTTTCTAAGAGAAAGTGAAATTGTGCAAAATGGAAAGCATTATTTTTCATCTACTCTACTACTTTTTATATTAGCCCAGTTCTCTTCTAAGCGAGCGCCAAAAAAAATACTGGCTAAAGTAACAAAATGCACACTCTAAATTTTAAGCTAAAATAATCTGATAAAATCTAAGATGAGCGACTTCAAATGAAATGTAAAAAAAATACTTTGAAAGAACCGCAGCCAAAACTTCACAAAACAACAATAATAACCAAAAAAAGAGCACATATTTGACACCTCAAATATGTTATCAAATATATTTCAATTGAATTGTGCATTCTTTTGTTACTCGCTTATAATTAAAAGCATTGCTATAACATTAAAGCCTCTGAGATGGTGGTTCTTTTCAGCCCATGTCAGAAAATGGCCAAACACAAACCGATTTGGTTCCGAACCGAGAGAAGAATCATTCGTTTGGTTTGAATTACGAAACATTAATATTGGATTCCAACTCATTTGAATAAGAAGTGTTTACGAATTTATAAGCAGAATTTTGCTCAAAATTTTATTCACCTTTTTTATTTGCAAGAGAAGCAGAGCTTAATGGGGAATATAATACACACATATACACATACACTTATAAAAACAGTTATTGTTCGGTTTTGAACGGAAACACGTGAACATGAAGGCGCCATTGTGAGTTTCGCAATCAATCAACTGCTTCTGTATCCGCAATTAAGCGCCGTCGGCTCTTTTCACATACATTCTATATTATAATTACATGCGTGAGATATATTTTTACTTGTTCAGGTTCAGCATACGCTTTCATACAAATTACAAATTCTCATTTGAATAAGTGGGGTATTTCTGCCATTCGAGCAACCATTCGAGCGCATAATGAGCTAAAAAATTGAAAAACAAAATTTATAGAAAGGAGACATGTTTTGTACGTTTTCATATGCAACTAAAACCTATCAGCATTTCCTAAACTGTTTATGCAATATAAAATATATTTAGTTCGCGATGATATGTCCTTTAAGACTCATAGCGAAGCGTACTCGTCCTGAGTGTTTTCCATCTTTGCTTTTAACATGATAAGATGACTACAAAAATAACCAACAGACACTTTTAACTTTAACAAAGTTATTGCAATATAAATGAAATTATATAGATTGAGTTATACCGCATATTGCACAAAAAAATTATTTATATATGTATATATTATAGAGCAGCTCTAGACTTGCACTGAGTTGCACTATACCATTAATAAATTATGCAAGCACGCATTTGTGGTATGATTTATCGCGTGGACATTCACACTTGCATAGTTTCCTCTGTTGGCTTCGTTGCTGCAAAGAGCACTCCGGGCTTCCATTCTACCGAGTTGTGAATAAAAATTACTATTAGCAAATTTCAACGTTAACATAAACCATTAAGGAAGGGCTAAGTTCGAATGTAACCGAACGTTTTATATACTCGCAATTTACAAGGATCCAAGGCGGGGAAATATTTTCAGATGTTGGCAAAACTTTATATTGAACAAGGGCACATTATTATCAGAAACCGATGCTCTCTGAATTTATTTAGTATATCTCACAGATTGACCGATATTTTCGGTAAAAAGTTAGCCATAGGCACTGGGGTCCAAAATACGGTATTGGGGGTCTTGAAAAGGCATAGTCCGATTTCGACCGTATTTGCGTATGAGATGGCATATCTTGAAGACACTATTTGTACTGTGTACTCAGTCCAATATCTTAATTGGTGCGCGATTTATGTGCTGTAAAGTGAAAGAATCTGATGGAATTCAAAATTGTGTAATTGGGAAATAGGCGTGGTTGTAATCCGATTTCACCCATTTTCACACTGTATAAGGAATTACAGTTTTGATTTTAATTTGTTGCTTAGTTATAGCATTTTATGTGTTTTCAACTAACAGCATTTTGTAGGCGTGGCAGTGGCCCGATTACGCCTCTCTGAACACCAACTTTTTTATAGTGCCAAATTTCAATATTAAGTGGCATCAAGATATCTTAAATTTTACTCAATTTATCGTTGCACGGGTAGAGGGGTAGACGGGTGGACGGATAGACAGTTACCCGGAATTCAGCTCATCAGCTCATCACATCAACCTGATCATTTTTATATATACATATAAGTCTATATCTATCTCGTTGAGATTTAGGTGTTACAAACAATCGTTAGGTGAATAAAATTATTATAGTCTGTTGCAACATGTTCTGAGAGCATAATAAACAAAAAAAATATTTTTTAACAAATGAATAAAATTTCACGAATAAAACTTAATTTTTAAATTTACAGGCCTCATAGTAGGCCAGTGTTGGAAAAGATGGCTTAACACATATGTAATATATGTTTATAAAATAACAAAACATGAAAATTTTGTATGTGCGTTCGGCCGCTTGTTTGCTCCTGCGGAACTTTGCACAACTGAGATAAACAAGACCATAACTGTGATGCACATGTATACATACATACGCAGGAAATGAACAACGCGTTGCCATGAAATCAATCCCCGGCCAACCGGATGCCGAGCCAACAATCAACATTTTGCATACTTTGCGGCGCAAACTAGTCAGTCCGGCTTACAACAGAACCACAGCCGCAGCCATATGTAAATTAGCCGAAATGTTTTTTATTGCCGAAAAAACGGAATCGTAAATTCACTTCAACGATGATGGAGTGCGCAATTGAATGAGTCTTGTTGGGCTCTACAAATGGGCACTAATACGAGTGCTTGTGTGCCCCCCCACCAAAAAAAAAAAAAAAGGGGGAGACTCTCGTCTTTGAGCCCCTCTGCACCGTTTTGCATCGCACGGCACGTTTAATAGTGTTCGGTGACCCAAAAACACTGCCGTTGCCGTTGCTGTTGCGGTTGCGGTAGATAAATAAATTGACACGTAATCAATAAATGAACTCGGCGGCGTTTCCTCGCGCTGCAGTCGAGCGAATATTCGCGCTCACACATTTGCATTCGCAATTGCATGCTCGTTTCTTGCATGTAAGTAAGGCACACATGTGCACTGAAATGTTTTTGTTGTGCTCGCGATGAAATATTAGACACCGGAAATAGGAAATCAAATGACGTTGCGGTTCATTTAATATTACGAATGAGAATATCGAATGCAACGCGGATAGCGGGGAAGAGAGCAAGAAACCTGTATGGTATTTAAAGCTTTAAAAGTCGGCGCCCACATTTCTCTTCCCTTAAGTGAGAAGAGTCCTTGAGCTCATTTTCATACACCCATTCAAACTCAAACGTGTGTGCAATGTGAAAATTGTCCATAAAATGACAGTTCTCAACTCAGCACAAAAGCAGTGGCAGCTGCAGAAGGCAAGCAATGGAAAGCTGCAGCACTTCATCAACACCATTCAGCTTTTCTATCTATTTTCCGTGCACACAAGTAAGTGGGCAGAGTACTCAGTTCGCATCTTGGCCGCAAATCTCACGTACACATATTGTCTTTTCTTTCTTTTATTTCGCCTTTTTTTCTTTGGTTTTTCTTTCTAATATTTTTATTTTTTTTCTCAATTGATTTTCGTGACGCTTACACCTGCAAAAATAGTTACTGCAAAGGAAAGCTTACGCTAGTGGAACATGAGGCGCTTTCTAAATGCAAACCAAAAATATGTTGTCCATATACGCTTATATAAGATGAAATGCTTAGATTTGCTGCAATGCTATTGAGTGGCGCTGTAGTTCTTCTGGTATGGCGTTTCATGCCACATATGACCTCTTCATTGATCGAGTGTATTTATATTACCAGTTAAAAGCTCAAAAAGGTCATTGAAAAAAAAATAGAATTTTTCAAAAAATTTCATAGGTCCTAAACGGTAACCCATCCGAATAGCGAGTATAATGTAACGGAAAATGTACAATAAATATTTCTTACTTCTATATTCAGCTTTGCCTTTATAGTATCAAAGCTGGGAAACTCTTGCCTTCCATAAAAAAAACATGTGAACTGTGTACTGTAGAATGAGTACTGAGGTGATGAGTAATTCGATGAGTAAATGGTATGATTGACTGGCGTCGTTGACCAATCGAAAACGTAGGTGCCCAAGTTGGTTAAGTAGCGAGCTTTTTATAGTAGTACTCTATAGTTTGGGATATGGGTAGTAAAAATAGCAAATTTTCGAGTGAGCTTTCACTGACAAGAGTTGAAAAACGCTCTTATTTCGGCATACAAGAGTATCGAGAGCGTTGCTGGAATATTTTCAGACAGAATATTCTTCGAACCGATGCTGAAATATGTTGTTTTCTTAATAGTCGATTATTTTCATATATGATATGTAGACTGAGAACTGAAATGAATGGTCTAACAAAATATCCACATATATAGTGGAAAGGTTATGCGATTAATTGGCATGTTAGAGCCGAGCTGCTTGAGTGTAATGATATTTTGTACTACATACTAGATTTGAAACTCTCAAAATGATATAGAACATGGGTACATGGATACTTGGAGATAAAAGCTCTGAACAAAATTGTCATCCAATAGCGAAAATAAATAGTAAAAATAAGATCCCTCTTTATCAGATAATTGGAGCCTAATATCAATGGGTTAAAGTGCCTTAAGTCACAAGGCAAATCAACAATACACTGTCTTGACCACACTTTGCGAACGCACCTCCATCTTTAGCAACGTAGAGACGTGCGAAACCGAGACACGTGATGAATTTTATAAAGCCATATCTGATTTTACTTCAAAAGCGAAATATTACAGCGGTTTGACTAATAATTTTGGCTCATGTCCTAATATTCTCTAAAATGTATGTACAGTTAATCCATGTAATAAATATTTGTATTTAAATATAATTGTATATTCTCATTTTATTGCCACCATAAAAAATGCTTTGCAAATATTCAACCAAAACCAAAGTGTTTGTGGTGAATGTGTTGCTTTGTGGTATTTCTCAAGGACACTGCATCAAGGTGAGAATTACTGCATACTAATTACATATGCAGATTGGTTACACAGCTATAGAAGTTTCATTCATATACAGTTGTGAGGCATAAAAGTTCAGTGTAGCAAATTCATGTACTCGAAAAATAAAAAGTAAATTATAATAATCCTTTTGGTGTGCAAATATCATCAAAAAAATTGTGTATTTGAAATAATTACAATGTCCAAAAATATACAGTACGTGATGTCTGGAGGATAGAATCTTTTTGACAGGCTGGATCTTTGTAAAAATTTATTTAAGTTGTCGTGAGAAGATTGAAAGGTGAGGTCTACATATAAAATATAAAGCTTTTTAAGTGTAATACTTGTGTAGAACTAACTGTGCCAAATTCTACGCCCATAAAGTTCATACAACTTAGATTTTCTTCTTTCTTCTTTTATATAGAAGTTAAGTTAGTAAATTTATTCCATAAAGTCAATAGTGACTACAGGTGAATCAGTTTCAGGCGATTAGTTAATCCTGCAGTATTGACTATAGTGATGATTTCAAATTTATTCGAAGATTCAGGAAACTATCTACTCATTTTCAATTAAGATTCAGTGGAATGGGCCAAACACAGGTTGTCTAATAAAGTGAATTTGTTGGAAGATTCAAGTTAGATTAGTTGATTTAGATTTGTTGATTAATTAGACAAGTTAGATTTAGTTGCTAATATTCTGTGGGAAAACGTTAACCTCAATTGAAATTTTTTCGATGGATGAGAGTATCTTATTTGGAATTACTATTATAGTGTTTATGGCATAAGAGTTCGGAATATAGAAAATAAAAAATCATGATTCGAATTGTATGCATGAACAACTAGATGGCGCTGCTAAGCAAATATTTGAGTACGAGAACTTCATTGCAACATTAAATTTCAGCATAACATGTACCGTTATTTGATATATATATAAATTCAATAAATACGCTAGTGTTGCTATTTTCATGTGCACAGCTGTACATATGTACTTATTTACTGGTATCTACTTGACTTTAAATATTTCACATGCTTACTTCATGCCACCACCATAAATGCTTGGCCCCAAGCACTTTTTTTCACAAAACCTAATAGTTTGTGAAGAAATTCTTACACGTGTAAGTGCATGGCGCTGCGAGAGGATTTGCATAAATTTTTGGCTCAGTGCAGCAGCGCCAAACACACACAGATGCACGCGCATGAAACCCATTAGAAATTGCGAGACAATATTTCAAGTGACGCGTGGCACTCGAGTTGCATTTCTTTGTTATTGTTATTGTTATTGTTGTTGCTCACACAATAAGTGAATTTGTATGTATGAAAATGGTGAATAAATATGGATTTGCATGTGTGTGTGAGTGTGAGCGTGTGTGACACTAAAGTCAGCCGCAGGTAAGTTGAAAACAACAAAGTAAATACAACTACAAATACAAATATATATTTGTTGTACGATATAGTCAAGGGTGACGAGGGCGGCTTGCGGGGCCATAAGCACCGATGAACACCACACACAACCTTGATTGAAGTGATTCGCAGCACAACGGAAGCTGACATTTGCATTTCAGTGCATAAAAGGATATGAAATGCATTATACATGCGAGCGGCGGCAAACAGTGTGGCGAGCGGCAGCGATGCAGCAGCATGATGTTGCAACTGTTCACTGTGCAACTAAAGTGGTGTGTGTGTGTGTGTGTGTGTGTGTGCCGGCGCGTGGGCGGAGGGGAGCGGCGCGCGTGTGGCACTTCCAAGGCGCAGAGTGATTACCATTTGCGGCAGTCCTTTGGATGCGTCTCAATTCTGATGGGCGGATGTCCACTCGCACCAGTGTGCCAGAGAGCATGAGTGCATGTGTGAACATGTGGGTATATGTGGGTGTAAGGGTGAGCGACGAGCGCCGGCGCAGCAATGTGGCAGCACAAAAACAGACCAAACAAAAAACTTACAAAATAAAAGAAATACGCTCATACAAAATCGAGCAAACAACTTTCTGCCACATACTATATACTACCTACACATATGTGTGTTCTTATATAGATATATACAAGTGTATGTATACTTTCTATTTTTTTCTTGTGCAAAAAGTTATTAGTGTACTCAACGTCAACATTGCATCTAAACAAATTTCAGTTACGATTATGGCTTGCTTTGAAATGCTCCCAAGGTAGCATATGCGAGGGTTTCCACCACTATGACACTGCTATATATATATATATATGTGTGTGGGTTTGCATTTACTCAAGTGCAACTAAAATAAATGGACTGTATTACAAATATTTATTTTGAAAAATTTTAAATGCTGAAGTGCATGCATTGTTTGCATAAGTATATTGTATGCATATGTCAGCACATCAGCGTTTAGATTTATACGTATACATTATACACCTACACACATATTTATCTATTATAGATGTATGTTACTTTTCTGGACGATTTGCATGCATTTTTCAGATTTAAACAACAAATAATAAGTTTCAGCGCATTATCTGCAATAGTATCATAATAGTATATTGCATGATAGTCAGTTTAATATGTCCACATAAGTATGTACGTATGTAGGTATATGTGCTAACAGTGATTACACTTTCAATTTTCAATTGTAAATATCTTCGGAAGCAAATACATCTAAATTAATGTAAGAATTTTTTTGCTTCTTTTATGGGGTGTTATGTTATATTATGCTATGTTATCTTATTTTATGTTATGTGAAGCAATGATATACTATGTTATGTTATGTTATGCTATGTTATGCTATGTTATGCTATGTTATGCTTTGTTATGCTGTGTTATGTTAGGTTATTATCATTTGGTTTTATGTTCTTTATTATTATATTATGTTTGGTTATATTATATGAAATTATGCTCTGCTATGTGCACCAACCATGGCGAAATATCACATTTGTTACTTTATAAAATAATATGTAACCTTGTGTTACATTATTCTTAGTTGCTATCAAAAAGAACGTCGTTTATTGTCACATAGTTACGTAATAGGCAGAGTTATAGGTTAATAGGTTATAGGTATAGGTAATAAGTTATAGTTAATAGGTTATGTTAAGTTACTATGTGTTAATTATATTAGTCTGGTATTGACATGGAAAACTGAAATATGATATATTGTACGCGTGGGTGAGTTCCCCACGTCGGAATAAGGAAGAAATTAGCTGCCGCATTGGTAACGTTGCATACACTAAGGCGATTTAATGTATAATGCTTCCTTAGTCAGAGATATGTTATTTTAAGCTATGTTATGTTATGGTATGTACGTGTGATTTGTAGTATTTGCTTTATTTTAATAACTTATTAAAAAAATATAAAAATAATTGGTAAGCCTCAACAAAAATATATTCAACTGAAAGCTTTCTTAAAACTTTTCAGTTTCATACCGGTTTTATAATAATTAACATAGATGCATGGAAAACTTTTAACAAATAAAAATATAATTGCTTTTCCGTAAAATTATATTAAATTACAATTACAAAAAACAGGTGGCAACACTCCCAAAATTATTTTCAAATCCAAGCTTTCTTAGCACATTTCAGTTTGGAACCATTAAAGCAGTGGTTCCTTTTTTATAATTTTTTTACTCAAAATTTCCAACTGGTGGCAACCTCATACTTTTTTGTTTTAAATGAACCGACTATTAAACCACCCTACAATGTAAAAATATATTGAATTTACTATGCTGTTTCTATGTACACATGCAGCCAGCGTGACAAAAATGTATATAAATATAAATAAATAGCATTATGGTATATAATTTCGATACACCGAACACACATTACACATTATTTAAAATATCGAAACTTTGCATTTTTCCTAATAAAAAAAATTATTGTATTATAATTCATATCATTCATATTCTTTTCCACAAAACCACGTTTTTGCAAGTGTATTCCCCCTTCGACACCAGCCAACATCACCAACAACAACAACACAATTTCGATTTTGATGCTCCTTTCCATTTTCACATTTTGCTGTTTGCTGTTTGCTGTTTGCTGTTTTCGGTGTCAGGCGTTGCGCACCATTTATCCTGTGTAATTTGACGCGCTCCACCGATATTCGCTGACCAAATGTAACACATACGCAGCCGAAAACACTCGCGCTCACACAGTAGCGCATATTTGAATAAAATTTTCCACATTAATTATGAAAACCGCAACCGCGGCGCTACAGCAGAGCATTCAATTCATTTATTTCCATTTGAAATTTCGTTGCTGCTGCTGTGGTGGCCACCGTTGATTTGGGATTTAATTGCTTGTAATAACTTTGGCAGCGCGGGCAGAGTGGGCAGAATGGGCGTTCGCCTTAGCGTTTCCATGGCGTGGGCTGACGTGTGAACACAACACACACACTCACACATATCCATCGAAAAGCAAAAACCAGAAGCCAAATAGTGACAGAGTGACAGAGTGACTGCGTGACAAGTGTTTTCGGCTGAAGCCGATGGTTGCCACCACAACGCTGACGAGCAGTGAGTTCTCAATTAATTTTCCGCTGTTTCTGCTATTTGAAGTACCGTTTGGAATTTTGCGCACAATAAATATTTTCATTTAAGATTTTAATCAAAGCAAATTAGGCGACAGAGAAAAACACAAGCAAAAGCAAAAAATCTCTTCTAATACGTTTTGAGAAATCCACTCAATCATGTATTACTCACGATGCACTTGAATAAATAATTTGATATTTATAATTACACACAATTTATTAATTAGTTCTGAAGTTTCCTTCTTTATTTTGTTATATTAGTGCAAATTTACAAATATTTGAGTTAATTATGGCTGACTACCACATATTGCATACGTTGCCTACATTTTGGCGCGGTGGTAAATTTTAAAACTAAATCACCGAGGCATCTAATTCGAAAAATGAAGCGATGCGATCATCGTTGAGGGTACATAAGGAAATATCACCAGATTTATTATCTCATTTATATGACTTTAAGTTTAAGACTTTTTGAATTGAGTGGGTGTTCAATCTTCTTTAATGCCTTCATAAAAATGGCAGGGTCGCTTTTAATTTTTCGACTCTTATACCAGGATTTATAGATTCATTATTAAAGGGGCATATCAACAGATTTGCTCTCAGAGGTCTTTTATATATGGGGGGTATTATAGATCACTCAGAATAAATGACTTTTGGATGATAATTTGAAACTTTCAGTGCATCTTTTGAATCCTGATGTAAGCTGAACGATCTTAAGGATCTAGAAGACTTAATAAAAATTATTGTTTTACCAAGATTCAAGACAGTTAAATAGGTCACTAAAATGCCGAGATACATAATGTATGAATTTAATAAAAAAAAAAAATTAGAAAAAGTTATTCCTACCATTGCCATATTGAAAAAGTGAATAGAAGGAGCTTAACATCTGCACAGTTCATCAATTTAATTTTATCACTATTTGATCATTGATGCTAACAGTAAACAAAGAAAAAACATATATCAAAATTAAGTCTTCAAAATAATTTTTTTTTTCTTAATATATGCACTTTTGTCTACCACTGTATGTGCCATATAGAAAATACATTTTAATCGAGAGATACTATCAAAACACGGTATAGAATGAAATCCAATTTTATGGTTTCGATTTATTTGCGATTTTCACAAGAACAAAACCGCTGCAAAGCAGTTATTGCTTGTTTTATATCATTTCCGGTGACTGGCACTATACAAAAACAATGCAGGAAACACAAAACCCTACAACTCAACCGCATAACAATGCCAGAGATAACAGTTTATACAAGACACAATACAAGTAATCAGGAGCGTAACAAAAAACCGCTAACAAACACCATATCGGAGATCCATGAACTATCAGCCAGTAGATGTGCGTAGAACTTATTGCAACTGTCATGGCAGACACTGATTGCTTTCGATACCAAGCAAGGCATACGAACGCACACAAACATTCTCACATTTACACACACACACACTTGCATTTGAGTGGAGTGCAGTGCATTGCGTGTGGCGCTCATTTCCATATGAAACAAAAACGTACGAAACTCACGCACACATACATACATACACACACCTTCTTGTATTCCTCTCGTGACACCAATTGTTATTGCTGTCAGCCCGCAAGCTCACTACACAAACCGCCCAATAATTCTGGTAATTTTTGTGCTGGCAACACAATTGCAGCCTGCAAATCCTAAACCATTGCCACTGCACACACACACATACATACATAACTGCGTGCATTTGCAGCAAGGCAACCAGCCCGACTATTTTGACTGCGTTTCGGCTTTACGCAACGAAACAGTCTTCGAAATTTATTGCTTCCATTCATGATTGTAGAAAATATGCCGAAATGCAAACGCAAATATATAACCCACCTATGTATGTATGTATGTATGTATGTTTATTGGTATGAGGGCATTTCGTTGAAATGCAGGAAAGTGGAGTTTCGTAGTGAAATTACAGAGGTAAGAAGTGTAAACTTTATAGGAGAAACAACAAAAATTACGTGTGGCAGCCAAAACTCTTTTAGTTTCTGAAAACGAAAAGTCCCAAATAAATTTCAGCAGTTGGAACACGAATTAATGGTCAAAAGTTTAAAGTGTACCTGAGAAAAATGCATAAAAGGTATGACTTTAGCCAAGAATTCTCATAGCTTTTCTACAAAATAATTTAACAGCTACAATTCCATCTGTCACCGTCACCGCCAAGTGCCACGCTTTACTGGACAAATTAGAAAGCCGTTGCACGAAGTTAAAATGGAATTTGAGCTCTGAAAACTTGGTGTAAAATTTCGGGATTAACAATAACAAAACTTTTCAGTATTGTGCATAATTTTTATTTGCCAATTAAGTTTATGAAACTTTGGCGTTGTCTACCTAAAATACTATTTAATTCATTTAAGATTTAAAAAGGTGACATAACCTCTAACTTAAATATACCAAGTACTTGTTTAGTAACCAGCTTACGGTGATATGAAGTGCAATAAAATGGAAAAAACCTAAAAATCCGAATCTAATTATAGTGTTAATATCTTAATTTTTATTCTAAACTTCACTCTCTCTCTCTCTCTCTTTCTCTCAAATCAAAAACCAATATCTGTTCAAAATAATTAGTAAGGCTTTTAATCCACTTGGAAGTTTCGGGAACAAAGTTGACTATTAAATATGCTGGATGGGAACTGGATCTAGGCAGTTATTGCATAGAAAAAAGGTTACAAGGTACCCAAGAAGGTACAGTAGGCGGACCTTGGGTGGCATGTGAAAAGCTCGTGTGAAACGTAGTAACTAACTTATATGAAGCTTTGACAGTGAATCGACTCAGAAGAGAGCGAGGTGGCAAATGGGAGTATAGGTTCTCCAGATCTTTGACTCAAACTGAGTACAATGTTTCTGTTTCTTTCTGACTGATTAATCTAGATGTTTTTCCATATTCTAGACATTCAATAAACTTTATTTTCTCGGGTTACAACGAAGACGAAATATTTCATTTGTATACGAATTCCTAGTCATCGAACTCTTCCACCCTTAAATTCCTCAGTTCATTTTTCGCATTTTTAGTTGCTAGCGTTTCTTCACAGGTTTCATACTACTTCCGACTTAAAAATTTTACTTTCTTAGAGCGGTCTCCTCTTAGGCAGGCAACGATAAATCTCAGAGCATATTGCTGCCCTGAAAAAACTTCTTTTATACCCTGGATATTCGGTATAAAACGATTTTTTACCCTTTCTTATCAATTTTACGCGAGGAAACTTAGAATTAAGAGAAATAAAATCAGTCATAAAAATTATTTTAGAACGCTTACTAGAAGAAGAGGCTAAAAGTTTAAAGCCATCCATCCTATTGACTGAGAAACTCTGTTTCTAGCCTTGGTGCAGTGGCGGTTGTCTTTTGGTTAAGATTTGCCCCCCATATCCTGCCATCTGAAACCCATCAAACCCTTGATTCAATCTTATAAACTACATTCGAAATGTTGTTGGCGGAAGCTCGATTTTAGGTTAAACTGACCTAGCATTGCGAATTAATACAATAACTTAAAATTTCTACTAATTTTAGCACCCAAAATCCCTCCTCTGCCTGTGCTCCTAAATCAGCAGGTAACGTTTTGCTGAACAAATGCTGGCGGTAATCAATTAAAAGTGACACAAATGAGCTGGCAATTCGCTGCGCCAATTGATATTTCGTATGGCTGTGAAAAATGTACAAAAAAAAAGTGCAAATAACCAACAAACACGCAACACACAAACAATATTCCGAATGCATATAAATATAAACACATGAGGTGCTGGCATCATTCACTTGTGGCAACACCGTCAACAGTACAAACAAACAAACAATAAAAACAACACTCTACTGTGTGGCTATGTGCCTCTCTCAATGTGTATGTGCGTATGTGTTGCGCTCTATTTGTGATTCATTTGGGAGCAGCAAGGTTCGTCCGCAGCAATTTTGGTTGCAGCAAATTGCATGGTGCGCCTTGTTGTTGTTGCATTTGGTTTTCTCCCCTTTGAAAAAACTTATTGCCACGCTATTGCCGTTATATCAATTGACATCTGCAGGTGTCATTCACATTCTAAATGAATTATGATAAAAATTAGTCAATTTCGTGACTCTCCGCTTGCTGAATAGCTTCGCTTTGGGGCCTTCTCTCTGCTCTATTCGTTGATTTATTCGCGGCGTATGTGTGTGCTTGCAACATCTGACCATTCGCATGGAAATACACCGAAAAATATACACCGAGAATTTCAATGAAACATAACAATTTATTGGAGCTTTTATTTTGCGTTGCATTTGCCAAATTCGCACAAATGACTTTTCGTTCATTCGAAACTTGATTAATCGCTGCGAAAATAGCAGAGTGCATCCATCGAGTGCAGACATAATATTCGACAAAATATAGTACCTGCAAAAATTGTGCGAGTAGTATTTAAAGAGAGTACTCCCATATTAACCTCTAGTTAATTAATTTTAATTAGTCTCCAACACATACTTTTAGAATGCAATTAAACGTTCATTTCGGGTATTTCCGGTATAGTTCTAGATTATTTATTAGTAGCTATATTATGTGTATTAGTAGCTTTATTATGTACATTAATTACATAAAAAGTGACTCCCATCCCGTGCTCATTAAGAAAAAAAATATGCCTAGCCTAATTACATTAATAAGATCATGCAAACGAATAGGTTTTTTAGCCTTCCAAGGAACAAAAGGGTACAATTAGTCTCAATAGCACGTGCTCAAACAAACGGGAACACTTCGTGTCACATAAAAAGATCAAAAGTGCAATTAGTCACATGTTCCTTTGCTACCAATTGCGGACTCCCGACATGCCGCATTTTTTGCCGCGTTTCATGAGCTATATACTATATATTTTTATTCATTTGAAAATCAGTTTTGAAATATTACAATTGGGTACAAAATAAGAATAATCGAAAATTAAAAGTTTGGATTCTTTTGCTTCAAAAGAGGCCTGAGTGAGTATTGGCGAATATCTCTTCATTGTCGCTAAAATTTCTCTCCAGCAAGCATTCTTACTCAGTAAAAAGTTTTTAGAGGCCAGGTAACAGTCATCGAGTCACTTTTGGTATAATCAGCAATTTTTTCCTCAAACATAATGTTTCATTTATACACAATATGAGATATCCATTATATCAAATTTATCAATATTTTTCAAAATAACAAAACTTGTGTCAATCAAAAGCTATATCTCTCGAACAAATTGTCCGACAATTGTAAAATGTATTTATGAGTCTTTTGAAGATTAGGTCTAACAAGTGTTATCGAGAATTTAAGACTCCTCGACATTTTCGGTAGACCTCCTAGATTCTCCAAATTTGCACAAATTTCGCCGATAAACACAAAAGAAGTGTGGTTAAGGCGAGTTTAAGGATTTTTTGTTTAGTAAGTTCCATATTTTTGAAGTAATGTTTAAAGCAAAATACCAAAAGTACCAATAAACTCGAGTTGCCCGCAAACTGAATGAATTTATAAATGCATTTGATATAAAAATGACAGTAACCAATGACAAACTAAATAAAATATCGTTAACGTCATGTAACAATTCTAAATAAAATACCCACTAAGACCTAAGGTAGCAGGTAGGAGGTAGAAGTCGAACTGCGCCATGAACACCTTCCATCTTATGTTTGTGTTTAATTTCTATCTAGTGTTCTCGTTGACTTTCTTTAAGAAGTTCAGAGTTTATTTTAATATATATATATATATAGTCAATCTGGATGAAAGCCAACCAAAAGGCTAGCATATCACCTGAACTTAAACGAAAGTGGCCTTTAATATCCAAAGGACTTTTACTAATGGGTTGCACATTTAAATAAAAGCTCAAAAATGCCTTCGCGCATTAAGAAACTTAAGTCAACTGAAACATGAATCAACTGAACACCACTAAACGAGGAAAAATATTTTGCCGACCCACATGCGTGTCTCCCAGCCACAACTACAACTTAATTTACGATGGTGTCGTCCATACTGTTTCCATTTTTAAACAGAATATAAATATTTCGGTCAAGTTAATGGAATGCATGCCGATTTTCAAGTGCTCGCAACCGGATTAACTTGTCCATATGGTAATTGAGGATGTAAATATTTTTTCAATTACAATTTTTGTTTTTAAATACGCGCAACCCCATTTAAAAACAATATTTCACACATACTAAATAAATGTGGAAAGGCAAGCCTTCGCTTGACTGCCATTTATTACGACTCGTTATATTGCGTATGCATGTATGTATGTACGTATTGTTGTTATGCAATGTATAAAATATTTTTTGAGGTGATGTGGCTAGTTTGTGGTCAGTGAACATGCAATCCTTTTGTTCTCTCTCTAACACGCTGCATTTCACATTTTTGTGGATATATTTATGCAGAAATATATATGTACGCGGATATCGCAGTAAGTGGGTTCCATGGATATACCTGTCAACCATTTCAGAACAAATATAAGTTCGGCAAATTCGCATCAATTTCTAGTAACTTCAAGAACCTGACCAGCTGTCTTCAATTCGCCGGAAATTGGAAAATAGGAGCAACTGGTATAAATGCAATAGACTGGTATAATCAATTAAGAATGAAAATAGAGAGGTTTACCATTTCAATGAGGCATCCACATACTCTTTTGTATTGAAATCAATTATATAAATTTGTTATTGCCTTTAACTGTAAAATTTTTGACAAGAGAACTAAGCATACTGAGAACTGAACATAACAAAAAAAAAAATGGTGAATCGAAAATGTCGAACATTGTAACACAGTACAGACACTCTCTATACCCGAAAATTTGTGAAAGATTTTTTGGAGGAGGGTCAATTGCATTTCATATGCCCGATATATCGATTTAAAGTCAACAAATAATACACAGATCTTCAGTTCTGTCATCAGATCAGATCAATTTTTCTTCTTAGTATTATCCAAGATTTGATTTGGAGGCAATATGTTTTGATATTTTTCTTCCGGATTCCACATTTTCTCCAAATTTCATGCCATTCAACAATTTGACAATATTTCTTTATAAATAAGATTAAGTAGACTTTGGGCTTCATTCAAATAGTTAAATTTCTTCATTCCAATGTGAATCCATTAACAGAAAGTGGGTTTGGTTGGGTGTTGCAACACCAATTGTTGCAATAAATTATTTTCACAGTAGTATTTTATCTTCGAATAAAAAAACTGATGAATAATTGTGTGCTTCAGTGTATGTAATGTATACACACATACAATCTACCCACTCGGCTATTAAAGCACGATATGTCGTGGAACCACCTATTTCTGTCCGACATCTTTAATATGTAGATATCTGTGTAAATATGCACTGATCAAAGTTCGTCCGACTGTGTTTGACCGCTGTGCCAATTTATTATCGAATATTTTTATGTGTTATTTATAGCACCGACAGGAATCGAAGATAATACGAATATAGAAGCGAACAGCATGTTGAGCTATTAAAAGCACCAGCACAACAAAAACCAACACACACGTAAACACATTTACATACACACATGAATATGACTATACAAGCATTAAGGTTAATTAGTATTTGGCGGACAACAGCAAGGACAATAACTAGCAGGCAGGCAAGCGTACAGACATGTGTACATTTAGAATATGCTCATAGTGAAGCAAAACGATGGCATGCATAATAACTTTTGAAATGCCATCAAAAGCTCTAAGGATTATCTATTTGAATGATGGTTGTTGTGTTCAATGAACGGAAATGATTCTTCGAATCGATTGAATTTTATTACTATGCACATACATACACTCACACAGAGACTCTGATGGTGGCTAGCGTGGCATTGGTCACACTGTCCGACGGTGCTGGAAAGGTTCTGGAACACTTGGCTTGATGAAAAGGCGCTTTTGCTGGTTGTTTGGTATTTAATAGGCTTGTTTGCCCAGAAATATGAAACTAAGCTTTATTTATTCATCATTTGTTCATTTAGCTGACCATAATGTCTATAAGCTGCTTTGACTCTTGTCAATGTGTGTGTGAGTGTGTGTGATAAATTGTGCCTTGATTGGCACAAAATTTCGTGTTAGTATATCGTCTTACCGACTTTTGTAAGTAACAAACAACATGAGATAGACTCCAGCTAAGTTAATTAACAACCGTAAGGAATCAAAGTTGTCAACTCATTCATCCGTAGTGAGGGATATCAAACTGTTATTAATGTATGTTATTAGACAGGAATAAGTGATTTGCGGTTTTGCTTCATATTTTTGGCAAAATCAATCATTTTTTTCCTTATAAGCAATTTAATAATATCGAAGGAGATGACAGCCGTCTTTTCTGCTCGCTGCCTCCAAGCTCTGCGCCCTTGTCAAAAAAAGTTTCATGTGAACGTAACAACAAAGTTGTGCAGTGTAATGCAATACATAAATTATATTTATGCCAGTCGTTTGTTCGATTAGCAACTCCCCACGTTTGACGATTCAAAGACAGCTAATTAAGCTTGATTAAGCTTACACATTTTCTGCATATTGTTGCAAGAAACTTCAATGGCACACTTCTCCAATTCTTCAAAAATTTTACAATTCCAAATATTTTCTAAAACCATTCTCCAAAATTTCTCTAACATTTCGAGGATCACATCTGAGTACGAGTTAGGAATTAAAGGTTTTTCTTCAAGATTCAAAAATGAATATAATTATAGCTATACAGTTCTATTGCTGGAGATTTACAAAGTACAGTTTGAACAGTTACAGTTACACGAAGGAATAGTTGCTCCAAAAATACAGCAACAAAGGCTGCCGTTAATATTCTTTAATAGAATAAATAGTTTGTTATGGTTCAATTGGCTCTAAGATGCATAGTTTAGTGTTAAAGCTTTAGGGATTTCGGCTTAGTCACAACTTAAAATCAATTCGAGCCGGACAACTTAGATTAGTTAGTGTAAATTATGGCACTATCGGACAGCTTCGAAAATCTCTTAAAAAAAAAAAACTCTGCTCATATGGGGATAATTAAAAACTACAAAAGAGAACTTAAGCTTTTAAGCTCAAGGTAAGCTTTGAGCTTTATAAAAACCGAATGACGGTAAAAATTGTAAAAAATGGTAAAAATGCGATGCGCAAGTATTGATCGAAATGCAGAGTCGAGCGCAGACGACACCTACACGCGCTCCAGCTCAAAACACAGAGGCACCGAAAGCGCTAAAAAATTCGTTGCATGCAGTGAAATTTTTTTGGCAGCGCACGACAGCCACACCATTCGAGCTGCGCGCCACTTCAAGTGCAATGATGCAGATTTCATTAAAATTGAAACATTTCAAACGCTAACGGCACAAGCGTGAGCGCGCAAAAAATTAAGTGCTTATAGAGAGGGAAAAATCCATTGAAATAAATAAAAAAAAAGATTTGTATGTATATTCCCCGCACTCACCTCAACGGATATAGTGAATAACGGTGCATGCACCGGACCGGTTTGCGACTCCAGCTTATAGACCAAGCCATGACGCAGCTCATTTAGCATGGCGACGGTGTTCTTCGGTTGCGGTATGCGCTCTTTGCCCGTGCGTGGCTTCTTCTTCGGCAACACTAACAACAAAAACAGAAAACAGAGAAAAACACATTTAAATACATAATAACATACTTAAAAATGGAAGTGCATCGCATACAAAGGCAAATTAATTACCCCAAAAGCGGAAGCACTTGAAAGCATCGTTTTCAACAACAAGAAAAAACGGCAACTCTGGCTGTCAGCGAGTTTATGCAACTCATACTCCCAACAAGGCAGCCGGCAGCCGGCAGCCAGCTAGTTAGCGAGCTAGTCGAAATCATGCCGGAAACGAGAAAACTTCCGCTCCAATACAGTTATATTGTAGTGCACTTACCTGGATACTTCGAGCCCTCATAGCGACGCTTCGACGGTGATTTGCGACTGTAGCCATTCATATTTGGATGATCTGGAGTTGGTAGTAGTAAAGGCTGCGGGTATGATATTGGAGAGAAGAGAAAAATTGAGTTCAATTAAATTTGATTGTGTTGGTATTGATATATAACTAGATGTGTATAGTGGCATACAGTACAAACATACACACATACAGATGTACAATCAAGCTAACTAGGTGACACATTTAGATTTTACATTTATTAGTATACTACAGAGCGCATTTGGCATATTTTTTTTACCTTTTTAACGGTTGGTTATGAGTACAATCAGACAAGCATTCAGTTGTATATATATACAAGTATACTTGTGTAATAATTAGTTTAATAGGCACATTTAAGATGCTAGAATACTGCGGGTTTTTAAGGGTTAAGTTTCGGGTTTCTTTTAGGTGAAGTGAAAACAAACAGCAAGAAATATTTAAACAAAAATTATGTTTAAATAAATTAAAATAAAATAAATAAAAAAGCAAATAAAATAAGGTAAAAGAAAATACTGCAAAATTAAATAAAAAAATAAACAAAATAAAAATAAAAAATATAATGCTAAATAAAATAAATTAAATAGAAATGAAATAAAAGAAAATAAAACAAAATCAGAATTGAATACAAAAATTAAAAAAAGCAAAATATAATTAAACAAAAAAAAAAGATTAAAAGAATTCGAATATTAAGATAAAATAAAAAAGGTAGACTGAAATAATGTTTTCAAAACAAATAATCACAAAACAAAATTTACTACTTTCAGACTAAAAAAGATAAATAAATATATATATAAATAAATTGAAACCAAGGTCAAAATTAAGTTAATATTAAAATTTAAGTAAATGTAAACTAGTACCAAAAGATTTAATTATTAAAAATGTAATTAATAATAATATTAGTATTTAAAAAAAATTTAAAAAACATAATATAGAGTAAATTAAAAACAAAGTAGCGCGCATATAAATTAAAGTTTACACGGTAATAGGCAATAAAACTATTTAGTGCATTAAAACCCAACTAGCAAAACTAAATTAAATTATAATAGTATAAAAATGCGTAAATTATTAAAAATAAAAAAATTTTAATAGCGTTAATTAACATAATTTAATAGTTAAAAATTATCAAAAGTAAAAGTATTTTTTCAAATAATTAACATAAATTAAAATAAAGCATCATAAAGCAAAGTAACACATTTTAAAAACTATATCAAATAAAATATCAAAAATCAAATCATTAAACCTTAATTAAGCTAAATATAGTCATAAAAATCAAATTTAATTAAATTTCTTTAGCACAGAAAGTTTTTTTATTTTTTAATTAAATAAAATAGCACACAAAATTTAAGATACTTTTTTTAAGTTATAAAAAGACGAAATCTAAATTAAATTAAAAGTGCATTATTATCCATGATTATTAAAAACCAAGCGATACATAAATATTAAAACATAAAATAAACAAGATAAAACTTGATAAGAAATAAAATTTTTTAAGTAAATTTAATAGTATGAAACAAAAGGAATTGAATAAAATGTATTAAAAATAAATTCAAAATGGAAATTTGCAAAAAATAATATTTATAAAATTACAAAAGCAAATTAAAATTATTAAAAACTTATCCAGTTGCTAAAATTATGATTATTTAGTAACAATTATGTTAAAAAATTCCAAAATAAAGAGAATTCTTATAATTCTTCAATTAATGTACATAACTTTAAAACTATAAAAAATAAAACTTTTCATTTTGTTATATTTATACAAATTTTCTTTTTGTAAATATTTAACTATTTAAACTTTTTTTCATTTTGTAAGTATATTTTATTTTAATAAGCTCCACTTTCACAAAAAATTAAAATAAATAAATTTTCGAACTTCTAAATCTCATCTTTAGAATGCTTGTTAAAATGTTTGGGTATTTCGTTAAAGTTTTGCCACAAATTTCGTTTCAATTTCTTTAAAAATTTTGTTAAAATAGCCACACTTTTTCCAAAATCTTCCAAAATTTAAAATAAATTTTTTTAGTTTGAAATTTCCTTATTAATATTATTAAATCAAATTTAGAGTTTATCTATTATTATATAATTATATTATATAAAGGCACAAATATAGCAATAATTAAGTGAACAAAATTTATATAAATATCACATTTTTAATATTATGTATTAATTACTATTACTTATTTTATTTGATGTATTTAAACGTTGAGCGCTTTTACAAATGTGAAATTGGAAATTGCATCTATCATTTAAAGTTTTAATAATTTTTATACATTTATTACACACAACATTGATTTGGTAATATTCTTTTACTAGTAAAGCTAGGGTTAATTAAGGTTAGAGCAACGCAAAGGCTACACACATAGAGAGAAACACAGAAATACATTTAGATAGAGGGTACTTAAATAAGAGATACAGATATATTTATATACATGTGTACATAACGCTAATTTTAAAATTTATTTATTATAGAATTATTAAAAAAGAATTATTAAAAATATTATTTAAAACTGTGAATTTCATGTCCTTTCCCCTGCATGTAATAATTTCAATTTCTTTTCCAGCATAACTTTATTTTTGTAATAAAAAACAAAACAACGGCATGTTCTGGTACTCAAATTAGTGTAATGAAATGCCGTTAGCTTGTGAATATTATGAGCAATTTCGGCAGCTACCGCACACATACATGCACATTGTGCTCCCACACTTGCTGTTATATGACATTTGTTTTCGCTTTAATGCCATTAAATATTACAATATGTCAACAGATTTCCAGTTAAATTAAGCTATTGTCGCATGAAACAAAAATAAGGTGTTGGAAACTGATCAGATTATCAAGGAAACGGCTTTAGATTCTAAAATCACGAAATTGCGATAAAAGAGTGATGGCTGATGAAGCGCACACACACACCTACATACCAACATAGAAACATAAAAATTTGAGTGTGTATTGAAAATTGCGTATGTGTGGGTATATTTGAGCATAAATTTGCCAGCGCACACACGCAAAGTGAGCGAAAAGCGAGACAGGAGCGAAATATGTTTTCGAATTGTGCCATTTCCAGCATTCGTCCTTGCCCGAAGGCGCAGAGCCAAGCGTTTTCCCCATTGCATACTCCCTTATGCTTTATCTTTTCTATGCTTCTTCTTCATCTTTGTGTTTTGGCCATACTTCTTGCGCAAAATATCTCGTGCTTCTATCTCTCGTCATTGCGGCTTTTGCTTTGGCAAATTTGCCAACATTAATATCGTGTTACTGCCTTTTTTGGCATTCACCCTACCACACACACATACATACATATTTATATATATATATTCATATAAACACACAAACTCACACCGACTGCATATTGGTTTTTGTTTTGACCAAAAAATGTGGAAGCCTTTCTTGACGATTTGCCAAAATTCACATTTGCATCCTCATTTCCATTCCATCACATTTATTTAGCACAATGCGCCTGCAAAGAGTTGCGACACTTTCTTCATGGCACTCTCCATTTCCTTTTTTTAACTTGCACAAATTTCATACTCATTACATTTTAGTGCTTTGCCTGCCTCTCTCACAAACACACACACAGCACAAACCAAAGGGCGGGGCGAGAGCAGAGCGGTAGCTGGTGAGCTGCTGCATTGTTTCTCGTCTTAATGAATGAAATCGGAATTGCCTCGGTGCATTTGCCGAATTTAGTGAATTCTTTGAAAGCGCATTAATTCGCTTGTGATTTGCATTTTTGTTGAGTAATTGATAAAGTAAAAGAGAAAGAGGAAATTTGCATTTGGAGCACCAGAAACTCATTGCAATTACATTTGTGATAATGGAACAATAAAGATATAATTATATAAGTACGTATTTATTTACATCAGAATGGCAAACATGTAATTAAATACTTGAATTTGCAACACATCATTTCAAGAAAAAAGAATAATTATAATATAAATATATTGGAATATATTTGCTCTGTATACCTGTTTCTCGTGTAAGCGAGTGGCAAAACGAACGCTCAACTAAATTTTTCTGAGAGTATTTACTGACACTCTTAACTTCTCAACCACCAACTATATGCTCCATTTTATGCGTTGTGAGTATTTGGAGAAGTTTTGTCGGAGTTCGTTTGGAAACACCCTAAAATTTTTTCTCTTTTATGGTGACCTTTATCATCAGCATAAATTCAACCAGTTAGTCGGTGATCCTCATATTTGGTATATGGAAGCTACGCCAAGGTAATTTATCCTAGTATTGGTTGGTAATCAGTGTTTGTTCGGAGAAATATTTCTTAGCTATAATTTTTTTAAAGTATCTCATAAATTGACCAATATATAATTTATTTACATGGAGCAGCCAGTAGGAGCCACCAGCCACCTCCTCGTAAATCGTCCTCGTTCGAGAAGGGTTACCGTACTACTTCATCTTCTTTACGATTTTACGAAATACTCCAAGTTTTGCTCAGATCGCTCCGGTAATGTATGAAACGTGATAGTGTTTCAGAAGTTTTCTTTGGCAGATAATGTCAAACTTCTGAATACTTTGGTCTTGGAAAAACCTAAAATCATTAGCTATTTGGAGGCAGTTCAATGCAGAAGGCGCAGAAACAGTTACCCTTTTTCGCATTTTAAAGCATCGGTTTTCGGATAAATTTTTTGCTTTTTGTTTTGATAGATCTACTGAAAGCTCCGCTTTGAAAAAATATTTCTGTGAAAACGAAAATGAACAAAAAAATTTGTTTTTTTATTTTGCAGATTAAAATTGATACCCCTTTCGCCCAGCATATTGCAAAATTTTCAAATAACCAGAGAATATTCTCGCAAATGTGCCAATTCAACTCGGTGCATGCCACATGCTTATCTTGCTAATGCGCAAATGACCAACAAAAGCAAATTTCGGAGAAATTTATTTCTTTTTTATGACACTCGAAACCTTATTTGAATACAAATGCAAACTGCGCTTGTACGATAGCGAACCCAAAAATCAATGCTGTTAGTTGGTCACGTTAAAACAGGGGTCGTAAAAAAAAAAAATAAATATAGAGATAGATATATTATAAAAATCTCACATTTTTATATTTATCTAAACAAATTTGATTCAAAGTCAAAATTATAAATTGAAGAGTCACAAAAATATATTTGAAAACCAACGGTAAATCATAGAAATAATCGCAATGTTGCAACTATTCGAATACTTACAATCGTTTGAAAATATTATGTAATCTTTCGTTTCAAAATATTCGAATAATTTTAAGCGTTCTTGTGTTTTGAAAACTTTAAAAACATCGGAATTTTTTTTTAATACTTTCAAAATTTTAAAATGGTTGAAAACTATTTACAGTTTCTTCAAAAAATATTTTAAATTAAAAACAAAAATAGGAGTTTTCACTGATTTTGAAGCTGTTTTGCAAAATTATATTGAATATATAATCTTTTCTTAATTTCCAAAATCTTTACACATTTTGCTTGAAAAGTGAATCCCTTAATGTCAGCACGTTTCTGACACCCTGTACGATTATTTGCATACAGTATATATTATATATGTAAAACAACAACAAATATTGCGCAAACAGGAAAACCCGTAGGCAACGAAACTTTAATAATTTCACTTGAAAATTTGAATTTCGGTCCTAGAAAATGCAAACAAGCGCCGCATATATACAATTACAACAAGAGAAAGTACAAAATTCCAACTCAAAGCGAAACATACAAAAAAGGCATTATGGAGAGAATGAGCGGAAATAAAAGTTTGCAAAGTTTACAACACCAACTAACTGGTTTCACACTTGAAAATATATAAATTCCCTTTTATTTTTTATTTATTTTTTTTCACTCCTTTTCTCTAGTTTTGTGAAATAACGCACTGCGGTGGTATGCACTCTTCTGTACAACTTGGAAATATTAAATTTTGCTGCAACATGAGTATGCATACATAGGAGTAGACTCGAGTGTTTGAGTGTAACTCTGGTGTACATGGGTGCGCATATCTACTCTTCAGTTGCAATTTCTATTGCTTTCTCTTTTTCTCTCTTGAAAAAGTTTGAGTTCTGAAGGAATTCTATGTCCAGAAACTGTGGAAATTGGAATTACGATTGATACTTGGCCATCAAACGGCAATGCGATAGTTATTGCTATTTGTGTTTTCATTTTTCATTTGGCGAATGAAATTTTTCTTACATGATATATAATATATGAAGACAAAAACGCGGAATACAAATTTCTTGGCATTTTAATGCAAAGAAATATGATAAGGAATGGCGCATTCAAATGAATAATGGAAAAAGTTTTCTTAGACCACTACATGTGAGTGAGTAAATGGGAAGGTGGATCAGGTGGAATCTATATGTTTTATAGATGGGTCTAACGTTTAAAAAGTAATGTACAACTTTCACGATAGTCAGACAATTGGTTCGTGAAATTAGGCAAATTTCGGTATTTTGAGGAAAACTTGTTGAAAATGAATTTTTATGAATAAAAATGCTGCTGATACAAAAAAAATGGCCGATAGGTGTTATCTAAAGTCTGAGGCAGCCGCAACAACCATTCGCTAGTATTTTGATAACTTCCGCACATGCCTGAGCAGCATCAAAGACGACGAACGCAGAGAACGTCCCAAAGAGACTGCTCTTGAACGAAAACACAAACAAATCCAGAAAATGATATTGAATGATCATAAAATGAAGTTGTCATGGGACTCTCAAAGGAACTTTAGGCATAACGTTTATGAATATTTGGCTACTCGAAAGGTCTGTGCAAAAAGGATACCACGAGACCTCACAATCGTAGCGACTTTTCCTGTCCTTAGACCTCAAGAGAATGTTATCTAGAAAGAAATCGCCGAGAGGGAGACATATTTTGAAGCACGAGAATAGCGAATCGAACAAACAGCTAGCATAAATCACATAGACTAATATAAGCTAGTACAGAGCAACAGAGGGAGAGAGAGAGAGAAACAATAGCAAAATGCCGGGCCAAATGAAACGAGTTTAACTAAAAGAGGAATACGTAGAAATGAAGTCACTAATTTTTTAAAAACCTCGTTTTTAATATTTAGTCTAACTGATTCCTCATTCTACAAAACAAAAATACACCCACAAGCACGACTGCAATTACAAATATTATATATTCCCGTTTTTTGCAACTTCAATATTGTAGACCTCATACTGTACAACTTATGCCCCTTTTAAGTGGCACATAAGCACCACCTGTCAACTAGTAAATAAATGGTTTTCCTGCATAACTGTTTTATTCCAGAAATAATAACAACTCTTTTGAATGAAATAGAAAAAACACTAATTAAAGATAATCAAAAACTAAGCGATAAATTGTGCATTTGATTGCCTTCACGCAAATGAAATTATTAGAAGTAAACAATTCCATGCAACACTGAACATTGAATGGCACCCTCGCCTACAGCAGGGAAGATTTGCAACAAGGAATACTACAACGAAAAGCCCTAGCAAGTGTTGTCAAAGCAGGTGAGACTGTCGCTCCCTTCAAAAGCACTTCAAAACATTCACTAATTTCGCTAGTTTTATATTTCAGTATGAATTTTGCAATTTGGTTGCTAATCGATCGCCTTTTTTAGAAAATAACAAGCTTGCCTTAAATTAAAATCATTTCATATTTGCGAGGGTGCAAAAGTTTGACGATTTTTTTTTTTTTGTTTTCTTGGAGTGAGTGTTTGAAATGTGAGTTTGCTGCGGAAACTCGCATATGTTTTCATTGGCAAAGTTAAATTATCGCTAGTTTATTATGAAAGTCAAATCACCCAAACCAAGTAAAGAGTGGAAACGGTAAAAGAACGTCACAGCTGGTAACACCTGCAGGCCTGCTTTCCAGGCTGCCAGCTTTCAGCAGCCTCTCGAGCTCACACCACACTCTCCCAGCGCCGAAGGATCGCTTTAGGATGGCTTGCATGCGAGTCATTAGCTTTACGAGTGTGCGGCGTATAAATCAACGCCCACGACATGCGAGTGAGAATTTCGCGCGAAATACATGCACTAACGGCAGTTATGCATTTTGGAAACACGCAAATCTACAAAACGACTCGCTTAGTCGCCTGGAGCAGCAAAGTGGCAAAAAAAAAACAAAAATGGAATGAAAAAAAGGTTTCAAAATAGTAAAAGGAAGATTTATAAAACCGAAATGGAAGCGTTAAAAAATATTTAAAAAACATGCCAGAAATTTCATTCATTGTGCCACTGGGTGCTAAGACCAAATAATGTGTGCAAATGCGGTGTGCTTTTCCTTTGTATGTGCTCCTGCCAGCGATTGCTGAATTATGACAGTCGAACAAAGCACGCGCATGGTTGTTTTGTTGTTGTGCTAAGCGAATTTGGCACAGTCATTTCGTTACTATTTTGCCCGCACAATAACTCGCAACGTGCAGCATTACCCCCTTCTCCGCACCATGCTCGACTCCTTTTCATTTATTTGGTGCCAAAGAAAGTTTTCAATTACCCCGCTCTCGTCAGTACACCGTCTTCACCCTAGTACAAAGATATGAATGTATTAGCAAGTTATGAAAATGGAAAAAGGCGTACGCTAACAAGTGGTGAACGTGCAACATGACTGCAACTTTATAAATCAGCCTTTGTCATGCACACAGGGTGCACTTTTTTCAGGTAGAATTCAAGCAGGACGCGAACTCTGGTGGTGCGGAGGGGCGCGTGAAGGCAAAAAGCCAGTTTGCGAGCGTCTGTGTGTGTGTGTGTGTGTGTGTGTGTGCGTTTGGCTGCATAGATAGTTCGCATGCAAGCTGCTCAACCGACAAAGCGATCGCCGGCCACACCACAACACCCGCTTCAGTCCCTCCCCATCAAATCAGAAACCTATTTCACTCCGGGCGGTCGCCAGGGAAGCCTGTCTTTCAGCGTTGTCTCACATTTCACGGGCATTTCTGCCGCTTTTAACCTCAGGAACGTGGCGAAAAATCTCCATTGTTTGTTTAATGAAAATTTAAATGTCGTTTGCACATAAAGTATCGCGTGATGAGCGCCGTGCGGTGGAGGAAAGGCATCGGAAAAATGGCAGTAAGCAAGGCCAGAAGTGTGAATATTGCAAATGGTGTAAAAAGCGCATTTATCCATAAGTGAGTCGTAACTAAAGTTATGTTTGTCAATTTAAAATAAATTAAAATTATAATTGCCGTAATAAATTCGTTGGTAGCGCAAGGGTTATAAAAGGCCAAAATAAAATTTTGTTTTTAATATGTAGCGATAATAACTAAAGAAAACACTGAATACATAGCATTGCTGGAGCTTTAGTTTCTTGCCTAAAAATAATGCCGAAGTGAAATTTTCTGAAAATCCTGAGATGAAAAGACAGTGGAACAATTGCTTAATATTTGCCGAAAATCATAGATTTGTTATGTGAAACTTTGTCATCACAGTCCAAGAGAAGCTCTGTTTAAAGAAGCTTATTCCTAATACAAGATTTTGTCATGATACTGACTGGAATGCAAGACCCAAGTTCTTGAAACAAAATTTTCTCGTTTTCCACGTTTTCTTGACACTAATTTTATCAAGTAGTAAGCTGATTCTGATAAGATTCTCAGCGCAGAAAAAAATAGGCCAGATAAATATTTTGTTGAGGTCAAAATCTATATAATCTAGAAAGGAGGAAGGAAGAGCAGTACTCATCAATATACTCATCGAATCAGTCTCAAACTCATACTATAAATAAATTAGAAACAGTAACCGATATATGTATGTACGAGTAGTATAACTTTTATGGAAATCGCTTAGAGCATTTGGCTTTCAGAACAAATGATTAGTCACATCTTAAACAGAGGTCGCTCCATCTGTTGGCTCCCTGCATTTCCTAAAAACATTTGCAAAATTATCATAGTAATTAAAAAAAATATATATGGGGTTGCCACCTTTCTGAAAAGTTTAATTAATGCGATTCTGGTGATGTATTAGATTAGGTGATGCATTTAAAATATTACGAACTGAATGGTGTCAAAAATAATTGTTCAAAACCAATTAGAGACGAATTGTATTAGTGTTGCCACTTTTTTAAAAACTCCATAATTAACATTAAGTTTTCATTAATTCAAATATTCATCAAGTGCATTTATTCAGGGATATCGAGATTATTTTTAAATCTAATATAGTTCGTATATTAATAATGAAATACAATGGAAAAAAATGTATTTAGTATGGTTTTATATAAAACTCTTCCCAAACTCTTTACCTTACAGTAAATAAAAATATTTCAAATTCGATAATTCTGCGGCCATTATTGCCATGAGATGAGTTAATTGTGGTCAACCTTATGTTATTGAAAACAAAATGTTGCCTAGGTGAACTCAAAGTAATTATTCACTATATTTTTAGTGCTTCTGAAGAGCAAAAAAAAATTCCATTTAACCACTTTTTTCCCCTACACCCTTCGAATTTCGATCAAAACCTTTTCCATTATTAATACATATATTACATTACAACTCTATTTAGCAGCATTCCAACACCACCCGCGAACACTTACTCTCACAAAACGCCGTCGATAGATGGTCGGACGTGGCCCCAGCGTACGCGCATTACCATCGTTGTTGTAGTAATAACGCTTACGAAAATAGCTGGGATACATTAGTTGAAACACATCGGCCGGCCGTCTTCTATAACTGTATTTGGGGTCGAACATTTTACACGCGCGTCACGGAGAGCGGAGCACAGTTAAGCGGAAGAATAGAAATCGCAACACCGACTAGATTACTACAACAATTAAGCACTAATTGCGGCACAATCAAATAAATGGGCCGTAATGACTCGGGCGAAACTAACGTACACAAAAACCAAATATAATAGTGAAATTGGGAAAGGGAACAAAATAAATGTCTTTCCTTTTGCGCGCGCGTGTGCAACGAAAATATTTCCAATTGCCGCAATGAGAATGTTGCAGATGCAAAACGCAACTGAGACTAAGTGAAAATTCATTCAAACATTGAGTGATCAAATTGGCAATTAGTGGCAACAGCCAGCAGATCACCGCTAACAGCTTTTAGTGCAACAACTACAACAACAACAGCAGCAACAACGAATATGTCCACAACTGGCAAGAGACGCAGGGCCAGATAGCGAATTCTCAGCCGCCGTACAGCAGCGTTGCGTAGCGCCTTGGGAAACAGGCAGCACCAACTGTTTCCGTCTGCCACAAGCGCGCGAAGTGTTGGCGTTGCAGGTAGCGCAGCTGCAGTGACGCAATGGCATTTGCAGTTGCCCATAAAAAATCATCAAAACGGTGCGTTATTATTAGATAATATCTAAAGGCGAAGAAATCAAACTAAACGAAGGAAAAAAATCAAAAAAAAAAAAAAAAGAGGAAAAATAAAGCGCAAGAAATCTCAAATCATCCCAAATATCAAAAGCAGAATAAATAAATATTAATGCAGATAATTATAAGTGCATCGCACGTCGCGCTCCCCAGCAAGTTCTGTCCACCTGTGCCGCCACAATGCAACCCTGTCTGCCATTGCGTCCGTCTCTTCGTTTTGCATTTGACAGTTGGATTTTTGTGCTTCTCATTGCTTTATTAACGCAAATTTACTTCTTCATTTGAATTTCGAATTCGCAATTTATTAAATGTAAGTGAAATTAGTGAGCGCCGGCCTGCTCCTCGTCGCGGCCGCAAAGGGCGGCACATTGTAGCGTTGCATGTTTTTGAAACGATAAAACATTTATAACAAAGACAACAAAAATGCTAACAGAAAGTTTCCCAAGTTTGTTGTTGTTGTTGTTGTTGTTGTTGTTAGTGGTGTTTGGCCTTTTATTTACAAATTCAATATGAAAATATTTAGCGACATTAGATGAAAGATAAAAAACACGCTGATGAGCGTGCAACAGCTGGGCGGCAACAACAAAAAAGTGCTATAAAAACAAAAAAAACAAAAAAAAAACAAAAAAAAAGAAGGCGGCAATCGAATTGCACCTTTACTTATGTGCGCTTTCTGATTTTGCGGTCGATGTAAAGTTTTTGTAATATTATAATGTTGTTGTAAAATGTAGTGGCTGTGATTTAGTTAATTCGAATGTGTGTTAAAAGCAAAGTAAAATGAAATATGGAAAACACAACCGAAGTGATATTTTGATAACAAATAAAATAAAAAGGGTATACCAGTTTACATATATATTTTTAAATTATGACATATAGTAAATTTATTTTTGAATAAAATGGAATATATTTAAATAAAATTAAAGATTTAATAAAAATAATAGATACAGATGCATTTACATAACTAACGATACGATTTTACACAAATAACTTTTATAGAAACTAAGAAAATTAGCTTTAGAGAAATCCGTTGCGTTGACGTGAAATTAAAATCCGCCAGATGCCGCTGGTGTTGAATTTTTACCAAAAAACGTATTTATGGTACCATTGTTGTCACTAATTTAGCCTTGATGCATTTAAAGATTTTATTCGAGTACGAGAAATTAATCCCATATGTCAAAAACTGTCACTTAAGTACGTTTTGAAATTCCGAATGGAACTGGGATGATTAATTTTAGTAAAGGGGAAAGTTAAGGTACGACAGATAATAGATCCCTCCTCATCTATCATTATAACTGTCTGCACAATATTCTCAAGCAAAACAAAATAACCAATGAAGATTGAAACAAGTTTTAATTATAAAAAAAAGTTTACTCTATATGTTTAGTAAAATAAGAAATTTAATTAAAAAAAAAGTTTTTTATATGTTTAGTAAAATAAAAAATATAATTAAAAAAAATAATTATTAAAAGGATTAAATAGTAAAAAAATAAATATTAATAAAATAAAGATTAAAAATATATATTATATATACAAAATTGTTAAGAAAGTTAAACTGAATACTCCGCAAAGAATCAAATTTCCAATCAAACATTTGTATTCAGAAATTAGAGCTAATGGTATAGTAATAGAAAGACTATAGTCTTAGTTCGGCTTCATTAAAAATAATATACTTATGTAACAATAAAGCAAAAATTCACCAATGAGGCATTTCAATTTTAATTTAAAATGTTTTTCCCTTCCTAATTTGCTCACAAATCAAATGTTTTCATTAAGTAAGTGGGTTGTAATAGATTTATGTGAATCCATATAATAATAAATAATAGAATATTTAAGAACAGAAACACGTGTGAACACACCCATATACATATATATACATATGTACATACATACATACATACACGGATGTATATATCACATTAACATTTAGCAGATTACAAGAGTAGTCAATTAAAGATTACATCCACAAAATGTGTAAATTCAATTAATTGGGCTTTATTGCATATTATAATAAACAAAATTCGATGTGCATGTGCGTGTGCGAGTGCAGAGTTGCATGTACAAAACAATTGCTACAGTTTTTAGCCGTTTTAGAGAGCACAAAGCAAATGCAACAGCTGAAACACATGCGTGTTGGTGAACTACCATCGACACATTTTGGTTTGCGTGCTGCAAAAATTACTTGAAAAGCTTTTAAAGAACATGCACATACATTTTTTCATTTGTACATATATATGTATTTAGAACTCTACAGGGCGGAAGTATTTAGAACTCTACAGGGCAGAAGTAGAGGTATATAGGTAAATTCAGTAGCAACTAAAATATCTTTTTATATTTGCGTATACATTCATATTCAGTATTTTTAACACACTTAACACACGCGTTACAAAATTACGAATAAATCGAAACAATTTATTTTGATCCAAAGGGTATATATCACTCATACGCCATGTCGCACCATTGTATAACAAGCGAACGAAATGCTATAACTATCGCAGAAAAAATAAATATTTGTTTCAGGTTCAACTAGTTAGAATATTTGGTGTTTCATGCGCCTATAAATTTTGAATTGTGTGCTAAAATGCTCTGACAAATATGAAATTTCTAAACAAAATATAAATATAGGTGTGATACAGAAAATTGACCATTACCAAATTTTTACTCGCAGGCATACCGTCATAAATAATATTTATTTTGTGGGTAGAACGATAAAAACAACAATTTCATTATGAGGAGCGAGACCAGTAGAGGCTAGTGCAACATAAGCTCTATGCAAATACGACAAACAATAATAAATTGTAAATAAATATTTAGAAGCGTCACTATAACAATTACAACAAAGTGTGACAATTGGGATGAATTAGCGTGAAGGTTTGAAATTTTTCAAATTGAAATGAAGGTTTCGAAATTCTCTTTCACATATGAAACTTGGCCACACAAACTACTGGAAAACTACTGAATTCTATAAAATTTTCAAAAGTGCAGCCAGACGGCTCTGGAGTCGAATTATTTACAAAATTGCTTTTTATTAAGCGATTTTGATAAAATTCGAAATTTTCGTTATTGGCATGGTTAAATAAAAGTTCGCAAATTAGACCGCCACTAGGTGTCGCTGGAACCGAATTACTTATATAAATAAATAACATAATCTCACTTGAATGAGACTACCACAGGACGTTTGAAAGCAGCGATTGGAAGCAACGTTTGGAGGCAAATGTAGAAGGTCACCGGGCATGGTTTAAGTTCAAATATTTGATATAAAATCGATTTGTGGTTGGCAAGCATATTTAGGTCTCAGCGAAGAGAGCAGGTTATTCAAATATTTATATGAAGACAAATTTCGATTGTACATTAGATGGACAAATTTTTATGAAATAAGGAAATAATGATGAAACCAATTCTATAAAGTATTCAAAATTAACATCGATTTAAGAATTAAACCAGCATAATCGAAAATATTGTCTACATTTAAGCGCAATACATAATCAATGTTTTATTGAATACACATACTTAAGAAAGAATTTGAAGCCCTATATTCAATAACTGATTTGGGTTAGTTTTAATGTTAAAAATAGGTGCATAAAGATTCAGAACATAAATGATTTATTACTCATATTATTATAACTATAACGACAGCACACATGTACTCTCTTTCAACTTTCAACTAATTAGTATTTGGGATAGTTTGAAACTAGCCTTCAAAACTAAAATTCTAGTTGAGCCCATCTGCGATATTATGTGAGTAAATAAAAACTAATAAAAGGGCAGTGCAACCATCAAGCAACTTTAGACAAAAAAAAAAATAACAAATAACCACTAAGGCTTTAACAACAATTGCAAACATAACAACAAAAATACCAACATAATAATTAAGAATAACATTGTAATACATTTGAGCAACGAAAACCAAATTTCTGCAACATTGAAACTCTTACTCACTCTAACCCCTGCACACATGTTCCGAGATATATTGTCAAATGCCATATTTATATACATATTCGTATTCTTTTACATATGCAAGTGTCATTAGCGTCGGGTAGTTGTTGCTTCTGTACATACAAACAATCGCACATAGCCTTCACATGCTTAGAGCATTGATTAGCATTTAATTTTAATTTATAAATAGCATTGATTAGCATTTAATTTTAATTTATAAATAGGAAACTTCAAAGGAAATTCACAGGGCGCACATCTCGCTTTGTTATGGTTCTAACTAGATGAGGCGTGGATAACTGTTATGGCAGCATTTAGTAAAGAATTTTTTTTAATTCTTTTAGATATTTTTTATTCTCTGTAGGTACTGAATATTTGGTGTACTTATCATCAGGTTCAGAAAGTTTTTAGTAACTATGAAGCCCCAAAGGACGGAAATATTAAAAAAATTGGTTCAAGACTAAACACGGCAAGGACATGACCCTGCAATTCATGTTATAATTTGCATTTTAATCATTTTTAAAGAAAGAGAACTTGCACAGTACGATAATATTATATTTTGTTCAAAGCCATTTGTAACTATATTCTAGTCTAAGGTAATCAAAATTATTATTATTTTGGAAGAATCTTTCGGTAAGACTTTGAACAACTCCAAACAACTGATATTGAACAATAATTAAATGTATTTTGAGCTAATCTAGTAACAGAATGGCTTTAATCCCCTAAAAAGTAAGCGCCTTAAGGTAATGAACGTAACCAACATATGTATGTATATATATTTTTATATATTTTTCTTTTTAATATATATCGTTGATATAACTTCTGGTACCACAAGAGATTAGCTACCCTAAATAGAATTTTATGAATTTACTTGTGCGCCTAAACATATGTAAGCCAAGAAATCGTAAATTCGATATTGCCTACATTTTGGGTCAATATATGTACAAAGTTTTGGTTGGTTGAATAATTTTTGTCATTTAATTTTCTCGAATAAAACCTTTTCTCAAGTGTAACGACCAAAATAATGAACCATATTTAATAGTATGCTGAACAAATACAAATCAACATTATTTAAAAAATTTTAAGTCATTAAGAGACAGAGTAATCGTTAAGTAAATCAGTAACATCAAAAATGAACTTTATAAAAAATTACATATGTATATTGATCATAATCTTCGAATGTTTTAATCTAAGCGTTTAGATAATTAAAATACAGAGTTATGAGACAAAAATCGGATCATACAAAATTCGACTTAAAAAATAAACTCGGATTTCACCGAAAGATTATCAAAAAGACAGAGACAAGTTAAGTCAAGCACTTGCTCTTTCTAATCATAAAGCTCGATTGTAGCTTACTAAAGCTCATTACAAAATATATGGAGAATATTTGGCCCTCAAGGTCAACCCAGCACTTTACTTACACTGGTATTGTAAGTTTGCTCTTCTGATTAGCAGATTTAGAGTTGCTCTCCACACTAGCTAACCACAAACCCTAAGCCAAAAATATAGTGAAACGAAAGTGCGGATTAACGGCATTTAAAACCAAATAGTGGATATTCAAGTTAAAGCAACACTTAATCTAACTCAAGGTGGTAAGAAAATATTCACACAGCCCTAGTTCATTACTTTAATTAAACGGAGAATTGCCGCAGAATACTAAGCAAAGCTTGCCACTCGGTCGTTAGTATGTTCATTCGCTGGCACTTCACGACAAACGAGCTTGATGATAGCACTCATCAACGCTGCGTTAACTTTAATTACACAAACACATACTGATATAGCAATGTGTTGGTGCATTTTTTATGTCAGCATAGTTTTTAACTTCCAACAGTTTTGGTTTTACAGTCAATCAAGGGCTCCTATTAGTGCTTTTTTGCTCAAGCTCAAGCTTTGCAGCAGCATTACATCAAATAGCGAAGCTTTAATTTATAGAGTAAATTTTACTATCATGCCGTGTTGCGCAGAGTTGTTTTAATTGACTTTTTCCGCCCATTGCTGCGGAATATATTGCAACGCCACTTTGCCACACTGCCACACTGCAATAAGTGGCAATATAAATGCATGCGCAGATACCAGTACTCCTATATGAGTGAAATTGACTATTACATTGGAGGAAAAATTGCATTAAGGAAATGCTGTTCTAGTTCATTCCCACCTAATTTGTTACCAGTTCAAAGTACACCCAAAAGAAGAAAATCAAAAATTTTTTTCTCGGCTCTCATTTTTTAAAATCGTTTCGCATAAAAATCGGAACAACAATAAAATATCGAATTAATGCAGAGTTGAAAAGCTTCTCAGAAGCCTTCTTAAGTGATCTTAAAGTATAAGAAACTCACCAATAGTTAGTTATCAGAGATGTTTATCTTCACTCTTCGAGAGGCAAGTGGATGAAGCGCTCGGAAGTAAATCTTTTTTTACTGATTGATGCATTGCTAAAGACATCGGATGGGTAGGGATTACTTTAAGTGACTCAAAAACCTTGAGCAACTAAGTTCCTGTGCAATTTTTCGGGCATAAGTATGTGATGCTTAGAAGATCCTAGACCTCTCTTACAAGTCGATCAAGTCTCAAAGATAAATTCCTAACCTCACTATTTTCAGTCGTTTTAGCAATAATAGGAATACCAGGAGAACCTGCTGTAAACCTGCTATATTTGGATAACGTCACATTTTCGCATCTCAATTCTATAAGTCTTTCCATGATGGTTGCCACTTTTTCCTGCAGGCACTGTTTGTTGTTCATATGTGCATGTAAGTTTATGCGTATGTGTGTGCTTGAGTACAAGTTGCACGCGAAATTTAATTAAAACTATTTTAATTTCCACCATTACAGCTGACAGCGAAGCAAAATTTAGCGCTTTATTGTTGTTGTGTGTGTTGTTGTATTTCACTGATAGCATTTTTCATATTTTTTATTTTAATTTTATTTGTTTTAAATTTTTTGCTACATAATTTACAATTTTATTATGTGACAGCCGATGACATTAAATGTCGCCTTAATTATGTTTGCAATGTGAATCAGGCTAATAAATATATATGTTATGTAATTTAAATTTCAAACGGTAAATACATAGAACTAATGTTTAAATATCTGCCGAAAGAAAGAATAAAAGAATAACGTTTCTTTTCGTGTATATTATTTAAGGTTGCCTCTTAAAATACGTTAGACATATGTGTAATGGAGATATTGATAAATGAGTCTAAATTTTTTGTAGCAAGGCTAGATTATATGATTTTGATTTAGTAAAAAATTTACTTTTTCTACATTTGGTAACCCTATGTTTATATAAATATATTTAAATTGAAAATTGTCATATGCTCTCCGGAAGACGACTGTCCTAAAATATATTTCATTTTTAATTTTGCTATGTTTTAATTTTTTATATGAGCGGCAACTCTAATTCAAAACAAAACTAAAGCATTGAGTATTTGCAAAATTTTGTTAATTAAAGTCCTGTGTATTGTAATTTTTAAAGTTTTGCTTTTTCCAAAAGATGGCAACTCTAACCCAAAATATTTTTTATTAAAATGTATTTGATGCTTTCTTATTTTTATATTTTTCTGTTTTTTTTAATATACAGTTATGTTCATATTAATTAAAAAAATGTAAAGAAAAAATGCAAGAATACACAAAAAAAAAATTGGTGTTCAAGAACATTGTGTCAAGTTGCCTAAAATTGAGAAACAAACTAAAATCATAAAAAAAGGATAGAGAGACGAATACACTGGCCAAAAAAATCATTGAATTAGTTAGAAGGAACCTAAATATTAGGTCTCAGATGGTTAAGAATGAGTTCAATCATATATATGCGTGTAGGGACACTCGGAAGACATTTGCTAGAACCCAATTTAAAAGCCAGCAGCACACACAAAATTACAAAACGGCTCTAATATGTCTGAGTATACAGTTATCAGCGAGAAGGATGCAGAATCTTAAATTATGGTTTGGTGCTGCCTGTCATACAATGGCGGATGGCCTATACTCTTATATAGAATTTAAGGCATTATGGATCAGTTCATATATATATATATATATTCAAATAATAGAGTAGGTTAGGCTTCCATATACAGGGGGAAGGTGGTGTGCATAGAATTCCCCGTCTTCCAATTCCCTGACTTGAATCCCATGAAAATGTGTGGTGAGACATCATGTACTAAGTTTTTGGAAAAAGACGGAAATTCTCTAAGAAAACCTACAATTTTTTCTCATTCATAAATGAGCATTGCAATTTTCGTGAACCTAACTATACGCATAGTAGTACTATTATTAATATTTTTTTTTTTCAATTATGACAATTGTAAACATAGCACGCTCGTGTTACATTTAAAACCGTAAAAACAACAACATGGCAGAACAGTTTGTTTACATAATTGATTATGACAGCAACGTACACAGCGTATACGAAACCTTCGCCAAAGGAAGGCTTGTTCAACAGAACTCCATGAAATAACAACAAATTCGAGTATATAAATATGTTTGTGTGTATATTTGCTGTAACGAGCAAAGAACCCCCTCAGCTGAGAGATAGCAACGATGAGCGGCACTAACCGCATTAAATGTATTAAATTTTAAAGTAATTATAAACCCATACACATATGTATATACACACTTATATACAGATATAGTAAGTGACTATACATTTTTATTATTTGTCCAGGCAAGTAAATATGAAAACAGCAAATTGAAAGGGCACTACGTATGAGCAACAATGAATCTACAGGCTACTAGCCAGCAGGGGAAGGGGATTGGGAAGGGAAGGGGTTGAATTGTTTAACAATTATTTTCTTCATGTTTGCTGTCGGCAAATAGGAATGACACTACATTCTCAAGAGAATAAGAAATAATATGCAAAGAAAGTGAAACTAAAGGTAGAGTGCGAAAATGGAAATCCAAGCGAGTCAGCACTTGCGCTACATTTAGTATGTTTGCCTGTACTTATAACTATAAAATAAATTGGTAAGCCACCTTGTTAACTTAATAATAAAATTTTTGAGCTCCAAAACTACAATGCCGGTTCTAATGGAATTTTCAGGGCATTTATAACAAAGTTTAGAATTAGTTTTAATAGATATTTATGAAGGCGGAATAAAAAGAGGCGTGGTTAAACGTCTCAAAATAAAAATTTCAAAATCAAGGATAAACAGAAACCAATACTTAATAAAGGATTTGAAAATATTTTTTTTAATAAATTTGGTGTAAGGCATATATATTTAGAGGATTTCTAAAAACATATTAAATTTGATAATGCAACAACAAAAGACGCAGAAAATAATTTTAAAACGCATTTATTATCAAAAGTCGCTTTTGATGTGATACGCTCTTAATCTATTTAAGAAAAAACACTATACAAATGTGTTTGAATCAATGATTTATAGCAAACTTTCTTAAAATTCTAACGTCTAGCACAACTGATAGTTTTTTGTTATTTGCTTAGTTTCAACTTTTAAATGGGTGGCAACTCTGAATCAAAACACATGAAAATTGAAGCTTTTGGATATATTTTTCTGTAGATTTATTAAACGCCATATTTTCGTGGGTTTTTAAATTTTTTGCCGTAGGTGGCAACGCTTTCCAAAGTATGGCTTAATAAAATATATTTAATAATTATGGCTTAATATGAATATTACAATTTTTGATAAAAGTATGCCTTTTCAAATCAATGATATGCAGCAAACCAGGCAGATTCATCTAAGATCGGTACAAAATAACTTTCTAAAGTAGAAAAGTTATACCAGGTCAAAATAAGGCTTAGCTTTCATCATAAAATGCTTTATGAAGATTCTCATACAATAAAGGGCAAGTTTTATTTGTTTTTTTTTTTGCATATAATGGCATTGTCTGTCAGCGAAAAAATTATATTTTGGGGGTTTCAAAGTTTCAATCACACAGAAAAAGACACAGAGGACGTACAGAGGAAGTTGATGTTGTTGATGTTGTTGAAGTTGAAGTCACAATTTGAAGTTGTGCTTCAAATGTTTATACTGGGCTAAAGACTAGGTTGCTTGACAGAGTTAAGTAGTAGGGTTCCCTGAGCGCAAAACGTTTTTTTGAATTTTTTCTATGATTGGGATTTCATTAAAATGGCATTTTACGCAACCAAATTTCCTCCTCTACATATAAAAATGGTACAAATTTCATTAAGAAAATAGCCGCTAATCTTAATACCAGTTACAACGAATATATAAAAAATTTCCTCGAAATCGACTGCAGCCATTTTCAAGAAATCCCCTGCAAATTGCCATAATTTCAACAAAACTTTTCTCACAAAAATAACTTTTAGTAGAAGCAGAACCACCAGAAAAATTCAATAGAAACGCAATTTCATGGAACTTGCAGAAAATTTCAAACAATCAGCTTGTGGGTGCCACTCTATAAAATAACTGACCCTTTGAAAGTAGTCAGGGGTAATCAATTCACTTGTGCACGCCGGCCAATTCCTCAATAGATATTTTACGGTGTAATACTCATAGAAATCGTACAAAATGGAAGTAAATGGCAAGCTGCTGCCAACTGGCCGCCGCATCACCGCTGTTGCACACACAACAAACTTTTCTCATTAATTTCAAATTTTCACAATCTCTGCTTACGCTCCCACACAATGGAATTCAATTTTGCCATTATTTCCATTATTTCCATTATTTTCACATTTTATATTATTTTATTTCGTTTCATACAGTTTTTCTTGCACTAAATGCATTGTAATTGCGAGGATGTTGCTCATAATTTTTAAGTTTGCTAGCACGTTGCACTTAATGAAATGGAACATTGTGTTGTACTTTTGAAATACTAACGGTACACACATTAACATGGCCATCATATTAGTGTGCGTAATTAATAATGAGATTGAGCGCTTATTTCGGTGTCAAGCTGAGCATGAACCCTTATATTACTATGTATGTGTGTGTGTGTGCTTGTGTGTGGGCTTGTATTAAATAATTAATATTGCTGAAAGTGAAAATGCGCAGCAACAAGAAAAACAACTACTCCAACTGCAAGTGTGTCCATATTTGCTTTGCATACCTTAACAAGATAATTTGTAATAACGTTGCTCATACGCCCCGGTTGGCATTAACTAACTAGAAATGCTTGTTGTGACACATGCCACGGCAGACGAGTAACAAGCGACGTACAAACGAAGTAATTCCATACTTCATGAGATTCGTGCGTATGTATGCATATGTTCAAGATAAGTATGTATTTAGCAAGGAGCAAAGCAAGAAATGATGGGCACATGGCATTAACACATATGCACATCTACACACCTACACACCTACACCATGGCAACGAATTTAGAGCGAAAAATATATCAAAACAGGTCAATAGCCCAATAAGTTTGTGATGAAGCGCAGGAAGTCTAAAGATATAGCGACGATATGCCTGAAAACTTGTCTATGTATGTATGTGTGTCTCTGCTTGTCAGCTTTGTGCACAGTTTGCTAAGCGTAAAGTATGCCTAAATTTATGCTTTGCAAATATGTTCATTTGCATAAACATATTTATTTGGACACTTATGTGCATATTTGCCTGTGAATTTTCATGTATCGGCAAGTCTTGCCTATATTTAGGCGTCCGTAGAAATTTTGCTGTATCGTTAGTGAAAATACCAAAGCAAAACAAAAGCAAAAATGGTCGATTTTGCTTTGGAAATTTTTTCCCAACCATTTTTTCATAACCATGCCCACCATATACATATATTTATACCGAAAACACAGCATATACGTATACAGAAAATATATTTAATTACTTGCTTACATACATATATGAAGTTAATTTTTTTTCGAAGGCAGGGGCAATTCATTTGGGACAGTTTTCGCATATATACATGCATATTTATATGTATTCGTACAAGTACCTAGCACCCATTCTTTGTTGTGCTTGTGTATGGTATCAAATAGTGATCGACAGTTCGGAGCTTCGCTAAACTTGTTGAGAAAACTTTATCAAAAATATATCAGGAGATTATGCATTTAGAATCGAAATTGCTTGTGATTTCAGATGTTGGTAAGTTGAAAATAAAAATTTGGGCAACGACTTCAAAAATATTCCCTTAAATTCTCAGAAATATATTAAACGAAAAACTAATAATACGAGTTCTCAGTGTGTCAGTACAGGGGCCGCTCAGCGATTGATAATTCGCTGAATATTCAAGACCCAATTTATGCGAAACTACAAATTTCAATAGCTCAACCTTTCTAAGCTTAATTTAGTTATAGTACATATTTAGTTTAGTTTAGTTTGGTAGTTGCATATTTTTTATAAATGAAATTTGATATATTCTTTTGGAATTTATTTTATTTAAGTGTTAATGGTGCGTTTTATCCAGTCGTGTTTAGGGAGGGTGAACTGTGTATGTAAAATTTAATAATTATTTAAGAAGAAGCTGATTGTATGGCACATAAAGCAGCTGATTTTATACTTGAAGACTTCCAGAAGGCATTTTCATACAAAACATTAAAAAAATTATTTTTTAAATAAAAGTAATTAAGAAAAAATTTAAACGGTGAACTTCAATATTTCAAATTTGTACAAATCCTAATTATTAGAAACTTTAAAATTTCACAAAATATAAAGTTTTGGATGAAAAATAAATTTACAGCAATTCTACTTCGCTAAAATTTGCTCAAAAATCCAATACTTAATAAATATTTTTAGATTGTCTTTAAAAAAATGTATATTATAGTTAGCAAAGGTTACCACATTTAGAAGAATTAGTGTATATTTATAATAAATATAAGAATTATTTGTATAATCGACACACGCAATATTAAAAATATTTAAAAAATGGTCTCCTTTGAATTATTTTATTTTAATTTGACATTTTTGTGGTACATACAGTTGGATGCTATTGTGATGTATTTTTATATTGAATTTAATAAATTTTATGAACAATATATAAAAAATAAATAACTGTAAAGTTTATAGTATTTTAACAAAATTTCGCTTAAAAATTTTTTTTAATTAAATGGCAGCCCTATAACAATTTTTTCTAAGGATTTTAATTACTTGAAATGACTAACATTGAGCGCTCAGGTATTACAACCCGAGGATTATCCCACATGTGAATTTAAATTTAGTTGCCTCCTTACAGTTCAAACTATTCAACAAGAGAAAGATAAATAAATAAATAATTATTCAAAAATGCTTGAACGCAACGCTCCATTCGACTTACTATTGCTTAGGTACTCAAAAACAAGTTTGCGAAGCCATACTTATATACATAATTACGCATTTCTATGATAGCACATAGCCTACTTTCAGGCAGCAAGTAAAGGGCTTTCAAAGTCAGATGTGCACATACACACAAATATTCATACATGTACAGGGGCAAAACCGAAATCTGAAGAGCAAGCAGACTAATGCTTGAAAATAATGTTGTTGTTGTTGTTTTTCATTTTTGCTGTTATTATTGATGTTATTACTATTATTGTAGTTGCTGACAGTGTTGTCGTTGCGGTTGTTGCAAGTAATCTTGCAACATCACAAATAATCTTCGTATAACAACTCTGTTGCATAAGCACTACAAAAAAAAACCACCCACGACATTTATAATGCACAAACGTTTCTATATACCAATGAATTTGTACATATGTAACAAGTATGTATGTATGTTTGTATTTCATTGATGATTGCGCACGCTAAGCGCTAACGGAAGTTTTATAGCTGCTCTTCATTTGCTCACACCACCGTCATGGGCAGCAGCCATCGAAGCTGAGTCTATGTATCAAAAAGTATGCTTCACAAAGTGGAGAAAAATAAATACTTTACGTACATATATGCACACATACATATGTACGCCAGCACATAAATATGTTTATGAAACACTTCCTCCCCTGTGATTGCGCTGAAAGGAGTCGTGAAAAAGCATACTTCATAAAAAATCATAATTAAAACAGCGATGACAGACAAGAAACGAAATAAAGTAGAAAAGAACTAAAGCTGAGAAAAAAAAAACAAACATGCTAGACAATTGGCGAAAAGCATATTAAAAGCGCAACAACAAAAAATTAACAGAATCACGATTACACAAACACAATTGCAGCGAAAAGAACTCAACTCGAGGGGCAAGCTTGCTCTTTGGAATTGTTAGTAAAAGTTAGTAGTAGTAGAAGTAAAGTCCTGGATTTTACCATCCATTACCATTATCATTTATGTTTGCGGGTGTGGCGGGCGTGGGCGTGGAAATGGAGTGGATTGTTAAATTAAGTAGGCAATAGAGCAACGACCAGGTACAGGAAGCAAAAGTTGGATTTCTTTGTCGCTCCCCTGAAAATATATGCTAGTTTGGGGGTTGGGAGCAGGGATTCAACGTCAAGACAGTTTTTCCATCTATTTACTCTTGTTAAAAAAAAAAAAAAGTATTTATAGAAAACAAAGAATTTTTTCGTAGCTGATATACAAATACCGTGATTTCATCAAAAACTAACGCTGTTAACCAATGAGGAGCTTTTATGAAGCCGAAAACAATTACGATATTTTCACGCGCCGTATGAGATTAAGCACTATTGCCCTTAGTTCTTATATTGTAGTCGGAATCTCTAGAATTGCCGATTCCCCAAACGCAATTTCGAAACAAAGGTTTGATTTTGGAACGAAGAATTGTTTCGAGCATATCTTTCTTCTTGAATAGCTGTGGGAAAAGAGACACATTGCTAAAATTACGACATGAGAAACGGATGATGATATGGAGCCACTTCATGTGGATTGAAATAGGATAGTTTCCTTATTATTATTTATTACATTCCCCACCATTGGAAGGATCTATGTTTTAGTTGCCTGTGGAAACCTCCTTTATTTTCAACTCAGACTTTCACGGAAAACTCATTTTCACCACTTTCATATTCATATATAGCAGAGTACGCCTTCTTTCAAGCCGATGTATAAACATTGAAAAACTTTGACTAACTAAGTGAATTGAACGTATTTTGAAATCCTAAATTGAGTGCAATTATAACCATGAATCGCTGTTTGGTATAAAGAAAATCGCTAACTGACTCAATTAAGGTAATTCGAGATATATTTAAGGGTGTAACTTGGTGCCCGGTATCAATATACCAAATACAGATATAAAATTATTTTATATTTCACCATTTATTTCAATATTAATGACTGAAATGAGTTATAAAATGATTTGAATAAACATTAACGTTTTTAGAAAGAATCTGTAGAGAACAGCGAAAGAATTCAAAGAGCTCACTGAGTAGACAGAATATGTCTAAGGAATTCCAAACTAATTGTGAATGTTCGACAAAAAAACTTTAAGCCGAAACGTCAAAGTTCTAGGCAATATATTGCACTCTATGGTTCATAAGGACGCCATTAGCTTATGGATCCATATTATTAGCGAATCAACAGTCAATAAAAATAACTCATACTATAAGTATGTGTTTAGTATGTATTGTGTATCCGTAAGTATTTACACGGATTTTTCAACTAGAATATTTCTATTTTCAACTTTTACTCAATCTCACTGAATTGCCAAATCATTTTCCTATCAGAAATTAGACAAAAGTAACGACCGAATCGACGTAAGCCATTGCGAGTTTTTTCTCTTGAACTACTTTGCATTTCCTCTTCACTATGCTTTTCGACCATTGACGCACATCAAGGTCAATTGCGATTACTTTTTTCTTCGCATACACACGCGCCGCCGGCTGAAAGTCACAGTGTCATGGGCTTAAGTGCGCCTAGTCAGCAGCAATTGTTACTACTTTTCTTCCCTCTATCTATCTATCTCTCGCGCTCTCTCTCTTCCTGTTCTGTGATATAAGCGCGTGGTGCTGTGACTTATAGTCGGTGTTCTAAGTGAAAATGTAATGCTATAAATTTTTGCATACATATGTACTCATATATACCTGCATGTATGTACAACGCAGCGAATTCACATAAAGTTTCAATGAATACCGTTATTAAGCGATTGAAAAGTGTTAACGACATGACAATCGATAAGACTTACTTAAGCAGTAATGACATTTGTCGCGGCAGAGACAGCAGCAGCGTGGCAAGAAAAGGGCAAGTGAAAACCATACAGCGGATTAGTTGCAAATCTATATAAGTGGCAAAGGAAGAAATCGACTAAACAAAGGGTGAATTAGTCGAGTGTGTGCCTGTGCTTCCGCTCATTCGAGCGATGTGAGCGCTCTTACAAGCTAGGAAAGGACACGCTGCACAAAATGATTTCACTTAAATAATAAACGAGCGCATGGATTAAAGTGAAATAGTGAGCAGCATTACAAGCCATTGATGCTCAGATTAGGCAATGATGTTGGCCATTTTTTTTATTTCATTATGTACTAAAGCCCTTATTTGAGCGTGTTGCTGTCACTTAATAATTTTAGATATGCACTTGCATTAGTGTCAATCGAGCTTTGCTTCCCCACTGAATATTATTCTAATTAGAAGCCAATTGTCATATCAAATTTATAAAATCATCCTTTCCTCTGATTGCACTTTATTTCGCACATATGTACATGTACATATGCACATACAGTTTACTTGAAATGTTGCAGTGCGCGCTCACTAATTAAAGGGAAAACATTTTTTTGGTTGCACACCAGTTTGCTTATGTTGCATTGCAAACTGCAATAAAATGTTATTCACAACAAATTTATATAATATTTTTTAATTTTTTGAACTTTTTAAATTTATTTTGTATTTATGTAATTTTTTTCTTTTCTTTTTTTATTTAATTTTCTTTTTCTCGTCTTTTTAAAATTTGTTATTTAAATTTTTTTTCTGATTTCTGTTTTTATATTTTTCATATTTTCTTATAAACATATTTTTACGCACAACGCAATCACCAAAGGCACGATTTGTGCTTTTTTTTGTTTTTTTTTTGCTTTTTTTTTGTTTTTTTTTTTTGTTTTTTTTTTGTGTTTTTTGTTTTAGTGTCTTTATTGTTTTTGTTGCAGTAACACTTAATAACAATTGTTCGCAGACTCAGCGCCAAACTGACAATTTACGACAAGCCTTTGTGCCAATTAAAATTTTGTATAAACCATTGTGGTAGCGTTATTTGGATTGTGCTCGACACATTGCACATTGCGCACAACAAATTAAAAATCAGAATATTTGAAGCGCGCAAAATTGGGGGGAAACACGATGAGAATGCAGTTTTCATACACCGTGATACACATACAAACATACATATATATATACGAATATATATAAATAGTGAAATGCCAAACATTGCTAGCAAAAACCGCGTAAAGTACGTAATTAATTGAAAAACATAATTTTAATCGTAATAATTTGCATGTAATGAAGTTATTTATGTATGCACACATAAGGGTGCGCACATGGTGTAACAAATGGCAAAGTCGAAAGTATAAATTAAATGAGAAGGCAAGACGATTAAGCAATAAGGTTCCTGTCGATAGAGGAGCTTCCATTCCCGACGGTCTTTCAGATGAATATACACAAGTACCGTTAGCGTACAATTTTTGGCGTTAAATAAAAAGTTTTGGATCAAAAATGTAATTCAGTCTGAGCGCTATTCTTTTCTAAATTTAGCCAACGAAGTGAAAATAGCTGCTCCAATGACCTAGAAGTTATTTTTCTTCCGTTGAATACTATAATTGGGATGAACGAATAAACCAGCGCCAAAAAGTATGTTAAGCACCAACAAACACATTTATACTGTACGGTAGACGATGGCTTTCTCAAATTTAAAATTTTAAAGGTATTTTCATAAGAAAGTTTCTTAGAAAATTCCTCAAATTTAATATTTTTCTGGTTATGGAAATTATGAAAAATGCATTTGCAGCTATCGAAATTGATTATTTTTCCAGTTTAGTAAAGCAAAGCAACAACTGAATTTAGATGACGGGATTTATTGATAAAAACTTAAGTGAAAAGCATCTCTATAATTTCAGGAAACAATTAAGTAGAGCGATAAAAAAAAACTGTAGCCATTTTATGGAAAATTCTTATTCCTAATTACCCAGAGTCGTAGCCACTGGTGCCGGTCAGGCTATTTGGCGTCGCTTTCACAATACTCGTCTCTTCAATAACTATTGTAATTTACTCACATATAAATCTTTTCAATCAAAATAGTATAAATCTAAAAAAAAATTATTTAATGCATTTCATTGGGTGGTTCAAGCAAGCGCCAAGATTTAGTATGTTCATAATAACACATGGCGTATGAGTAACATAGATGCGTGCGAGGAGGTGCAGATGGTTTATACTACTGTGTTTATCCTTAAAATTAAAATACCTTAAAATGGCGAACTTGGGGCAGAATTTAAGAGACTTAAAATGTTTTAAGCTCTTTAAGCAACACAAGAACAAAAATACAAACAAGCAAAAAGTCTAAGCAGCAGTAGGAGACTAAAGAGTGGCAGTATTTATGTAGAACAGCGCATACGCTCGTCACGGCAATTTCATTTGATGCAACCACAACTGCAACCGCAAGCGTAAGGGTGGTGCATTCAAGTTTGCAATCAAGAGCGCCACAGTCTGGAACGTCCGTCATCCCTGCTTTGCGCAGTGAAGTGGTATTAAGTAGCGCCGGGGCTTGAAAACTACTTTCCACCTACTTTTTTTTTATAACACCCCTTTGCCACCTCTTGACCTACCGCAAACTCTGCCTGCCACACTCACCTCTTACTTCTCTTACTCGCACTTCAACCACCATAAGCAATGAGGCTTGGTAATGCGGCTCAGCGGCACTAAGTGCAGCACGAAGAACTCGAAAAGTCGAAAATTCGGTAAACTAAAGAAACCTGATGACTTGCAAACACACATACACATATACTTGACGTGACTTTAATGGCAGCGACGGTGATGCTGCAGGCATCGAACTAGTGTGCAGTCAGGCGTAAGGCAGGCGACCAATAGTAGCAGTAGCAGTAGCAGCAGCAAGTGACACACAAAAGCGCAGCGAATGAGAAAGAAAGCGATGAAGAAAAGGCGAAGCGGCGGAGTCGAAAAGTAATGCACTGGGAGAACAAGTTGGAACGCGCCCCATTACAGCTGCAAATCAATAATAATACATGCTGCAGTGCCTCAGCGGATGGCGTCGATAAACAGACAGGTTTTCTCAAGTGCTCGTGAACATATCAAATAAAAGCAAACTAAAAGCATATGCTGAAAGTAAGGTATGTAAGTGGCGGGAAGTCAAAAGCAAAGTAGACGAGAAGTTATAAAGCAATCAAATATATATTTCTTCTGTGTACAAACATAAAGTCAACATAAATTTACTGTTAGTGCGAGTTTAGCGCAAATAAATAAATCGCGACATCAAGCGTAAGGCTCGCCAATAATCGTAAAAGCGGAAACTTTGCGTCGCTTTACGTTGCTCTGGTGCAATATAAATGCGCAACTTTTACTTTAGTTGACGCTGAATATATTTAGACACACATACACACATACAATGCATAAAATATAACATTTCCTTTAGCTACTATTACTTGCTTTATTTCCTTGGCAATAGACATATTTATGCTCGTTTGTTGTTGTTATTGTTTGTATTACGTTTAAACTTACTAGTTAGACCCACAGTAGACTCATGTGGCGTGGCTAGAAAACATTCAAGTGGTAGAGAAGTTTCATTGAGGGCAGAAGTCAATGCCATAAGGCAGTTACTTACACGAATTGCTATTTGGGTTGTGTAATTTTTCCTAAACAACGTGTTAATAAAGCGAACTTTTGTCCATTGAAGCACTATTAAATTGCATTTTTACACTTTATTGGAGAAAAATAAGTAGTTGTAGGTTTTACATGAAGTGAAACAATTTGAGAATTCCATTATTCTTAATTGTATGCTTTATTAGGCCTCATATGTATATGCCACAAGAAATACTTTATTTTTTTTATTTTCAATTTTAAAACTATTTTCCTTATTTTCTTTAATTTTTCTGCTTCAAACATACAAATTTATGTAATTTCTCAATACTTCGCCGTTAGCAAGCTTTTGCACCACAAATATAGGTATTTATTGAAATTCTGTAAACCTTTGAATAACATAGAAGATGTTGCCTACATTTCGGCGCACTGAAATAAAACGTGATTGCAAAGAAAAAATTATAACAGCACAGTGAAGCGATCCTCAGCAGGATCATTACAGCATTAGAAAGCAACCAGGATTGTAATCGATTTTTTTCGGCAGCGATAAATTTGGGTGAAAATATCTGCCTAGTATCTAGTGTGAAATTCAGCAAAACTAATAGTTAATTAATAATTATAATAACAATTTATTATTAACCGGTTTGATTTGTCTCCAAAACGATAAGAATATTAGTAAGAAAGTAAGGCTGAAGGCAAAGTAGAGCTAAAAATAAACAGGATGTTATTTAAACAAAGATCAGAAAATATGAGCGTAAAGAGAAGATGCACCCAGTTACCCAGGCACGATAGAAACTAACGCATTAAAAGTGCATGCTATCACCCTTTAGCTACAAAAGAGTACGGCCCCAGATTAAAAACACCATAATTCCAACAGAAGTACTGCAAATGGGAAATGATGTAAAAAGTTTGCCTTAAAGCCAACTTTCTCAAAGAAAAAGCATATTTTGTTTTGTATCTTCACTTTATTATGCCTGAAAAGACGTAGTTTTTTAATTTTTCTTATGCTCCATTAACAATACGATAAACTACGAACCGAAGGATTCAGGAGCTCATAGTGCATTTTTGTGAACTTAAATTAGCATTAATTTATGTGCTGTTGTGGTACTTTCTTCATTGCAGATACTGAAATCTATATTTTTCAAGAAAGAGTCCCTTTACCACCTGAGTACCTCTGCAACTTTATTTAATTTTAGCCCCTCACTTACAACATACTTAGATCTCATATGTGTAAGCACCCTTCTCATTCTCGTATGTACTCCGCTGTGCAAAAAATTTTCCACAAAGAAATCACATTCCTGGCGTCAGCTTGTTTGTGACTTTTGTTAATTACATATGTCAACGTGTGACTTGAATTGTCGTCAAGCTTTGAAGTTGATTTCGATCACTTGTAATTGCCACTGCTACCGTTGCAAGCGCAGTTATGTAACTCAAGCAGATTTGCTGATGGGTATTTGCAATTTCGCTCACATATTTCCTAAATTATAATTGGAAGAGCATACAGGCAATGCACTCAATTTAAAAAATAGTTAATTTAGTTGTCTTCTGCATGCACATCAGATTGAGAATTTATAAGCAAAGCAGCGAGGAGTTTAGGTGCGTGAGTTAGATATGATGTAGAGCCGAGGGTTCTCCCTTTGAAAACCGTGCAATGATTTTTCTTTACTTCTATTAATAAATTTATCCTTCTCAAATTTTCTCGAAGCTTTGAAAATGTTATTATTGAGCACGAATTTTTAGGAAAATATGTTCGAATTAGGGGAACTTGCTAGCCATGAATATAGTAAAGCTTTATGATACAGTTCTTTATTTTTGAAATACGTTTCAATTGAATATAAATCTGAATTACTATTATGATTTTCTGGGGGCTTTTACATTCAGCTTTCTAGTTTTGTCTAACTGCGCCTACATATTCAGCTTTCATTGAAATTTTTTGAGGTTAAATTCGGTTTATGTAACCAGTACTTTCCTGGACTACATAGCGAGATTTCTATAAATATTTTCGGAGCTCATGTGTCCAAATGTGATTACAAAAATTCAGGACTAAATCGATCGATTGAAAAGGATACTGTCTGTGTTGGGTAAAGAAATACAAGGTTTTCCCCGACTTGAAGCTTGGTAAGTTTTTACTACTAGTAATCGAAAACATCGGATGTATTTTAAAATATAAAATGGCTCAAGAATATTTCAGAACTAATAATATATCAGAACTTGTAAACTTGTAAAAAACTGAAAAAATTTGTAAAACTTTGTAAGTGCATAAATACATATTTTCTTTAAAAGTTTACACAACCTATAGTTATGTTATTCCTTCTAAGGAAATAAGAACATATAAGATAGAGTTAATTGTTGAAATTATATAATTTCATGGATTAGAATTAATCCTTACATATAAAAGCACAAAAGTTGTATATATCCAAGGAATTCAGACCAATTAGAGCGAGCGACTATTTATTTAAAAGTTTTTCTTATCATTTCAAAAGTGAAATTTCAGTGCGCAGAAGTATTGAATATGTAATATTTTTTCACATGACTGTAGTGGTAAGAATGTCCAAGACGATCCACGAACAACATAATGGAGGTATATTGACAACATTTATTTTATTATGCCAGCTAATAGGATTTTCAGGTTCTCATTTTTCTCATTTTCACAATCTCTCTCTGCACACCCTTCGCCGCAACGCCAGCGCAAAATCTTGAATTGCTGTAAAAACGAACTTAAGGACGTTTGTGGAATAAATTCGTTTAGTGGCTTTTAGTGTACTTGACTGACTTAAGATAAGAGAGACCCGGCTAGGTCTACACAGTACTCAAGCACGACTAATCGACCGACCGACCGAACGACCGACCGACCGACCGACCGACCGAGCGGTCGACGTACCCGCTGACTGACAACGTCATTATATTTACATACGGACAAAAAGTTACCTTCTTTGAAGCGCACTTTATTGGAGCTTATGCCTACACACATACCCACGCACATGTGTGTAGGTGGGTGTGCACATAGCCTGGCCCGCTTTGTGTGTTTGTGTTGAAGCACTTGACACCGAAACGCCGAGCTGCACTGAACTGCACTGAAATGAACTAAAATGAACTGAACAACTGTGACGCAAATGCACAAACAGGCCTCAATTCACACACACACATATACGTATGGGTACACACAAATCGCAACCAGAAACAAGAACTACCCTACTATCCAATATGTTGCCACAAAAGCCACAACACCCACAAGTTGTACTGGCGTTTGCTTTCAAAGCGGCCCTCTGTGTCATCATCTTATCACTAATACGGTTGTCTTCACTCGCTCACTGCTAGTGTATGTGTGTGTGTGAACACTTGTCTTGTGAAGACAAGAAAATTTCCTTCAAACATTCATTCACCCAATCTAGTAGCTTTAGGGGTGCATTGTAGTTGTACTGTGATGAAATGATTAGTTGAATGCTATTCATTTTTGACTATTTTGGGACTAGTCCGAAAGGCATACGAACGTGAGTTTTTTTTTTTTTTTGAGAATATTTTAAAAATTTTAGAAGAGTTATGAACCTCAGAAGGTATCTTTCACAACATCTATTTAAAAAGACATGAAAAATTGCCATTAAATACTCAGTTAGGTTCGAATAAATAAATTTCAGTTGAAATAGATAGTTTCAACTAGGCTTATAGTATATCCAAGATGCGCCACAAAGTCGAAGTCGTTTAAGTAGTTCTTATGTTTCGGAACTATGTTCACAGAGTAGGAAAAACTGTGTTCCCAATGGATAGTTTAATAAACGTGGAGTTTAACTTATTACTCCTTAAATTATACGACTAGGAACTGTCAAAATCGTTAGCCAGATTTTTACTCGTAGGTCAAACATATTTATTCTTGTATAAACACAAAAAGTGTTGTTTAAGGCGAATTTAAGGAAAAAATATGTATTTGAAACTCCTTTTTTGTCAATTGTGTTTAATGGTAAACATCAAAATTATCGTTAAACACGAGTTTAAGATTTTATGTTAATGAAAAAGGTCAAACTTTCTCATTGGAATCATCATTTAAGAAACTCAGATTTAATTTCTAATTTGCTAGTTCTTACTTCTCTCATGTTTGGTCGGTTATTTTGTTGTCGAATGATGGCCGACAGTCAAAATTGTCAACATACGTCAGAGAGTATGGCCAAAGTAAGTTGATAATCAAGGTTAAGTGATATTTTATGTGGTAAAATCCGAGTTTACGAGTGGTGTTTAGTGTTTAACACTTTAACTAGACTAACTTAAGTTTGTTTAAACTTAGTGTTAACAACTATTTAGCTGATAGCTAGTTGGTAGATTATATCAAATTTTCAGTTGGAACCTCTAAACTTAAGTTATTCCTCAACAAAGATTATTTTCTATTTAAACTCAGTGTTAAAAAAGATGTTATGTGGTAAAATCCGAGTTTACGAAGGCGTTTAATATTAAAAGCTGCAACGACTCATGAACTGACATTTATTGACATATAAACTCAATATAAGAGTATTTAGTGTGTTAAACTCCGTTTTTACAAGTAGAGTTTAATACCAAACACCAAAGCGGTCCACAAACTCGTGTTTTAACTTAAGCGCTGTTAGTAAATGCTTCCTGGAGTAGAGGCAACAAGTTTTGTAGTCAGGAAAAGCGCCTTCTAGGCTTGTGAAAGCACAATTTTCTAATGGGGTACACTCGTATGTGCCTTTAAGTGTCGCACACACAAATATACATATGTGTGAAATATATTGGTCGTGTTGCACTAAGTGGCACTGATTGTCACTATTCTTTCGAGCTTCTATGAAAATGGCTCGTTTTTCGCTGTTGCTTTACAATGCATTTTGCTCCAGTGTGTCAGACTTGCTTTATTTGAAAATTATTATTTTTTTTTTTTCGCTTTCAATTCTGTCTTTTCAATGAGCGAAAGTGTGTTCTTCGCTGGCAAGATCTCTATGCTTCAAGCATTTCTCAATTCAATCACCATTGTTACGAATTGCATCGCTCCTTTTGCTCTCTTTTTGCCGCTTCTATTCATTCATTAATGTCGCGTGCCGGATATATGACGACTGTCAGCTATGCTGCCCATCACATCACATCGTCCGACATCGCGCTTGTCTGTCAACAGCAATTTGTATTTGTGCATTTGTGCATTTGTGCTTTAAAATATTCTTGTATATTAGAAAAATGCAATAACAAAAAAATAATAATAATAATTATAATAATAATAATCGAGAAAAATATCGCTGCGAGGCAAAGCTATTTGCTTTAGCGCTTCAACGCCTATTTATCTGCAACATTTACCTCACACAAGTTCCAAAGCACGAAAAACCGCTTTTCCCACATTTCTGTTTTAAAGCACATCAATACCTACATACATACATACAAATTCGAGTTTATTTTATGTCTCACTGTCGTGGCAACTTACAGCCAATGCATGGCACTAGCAACAGCAATAGCAAAAAAGAAAAAAAACAACACGTTAAATAACATATTTACACTGCATTCTGCATAACGAACTGTAGGCGAGTTTAGTGCTGTTGTTGTTGTTGTAAATATTTGCTGCCATCGTTCTCGCCTTGTTTAATTTTCATGCCACATTCGGCAATTTGTTAACGTTTGCTCGCATTTATTTCGATCTGCTTGGTTTCTCTTTTTTCTATTCCGTTCCTATTTTTGTTCCGCATTCATTTATTTTTCACACACATGTAGTTTTTTTTTCGTGATCAACAATTGTAATTAATTTTCGAATTTCTTATTTAATAATAAATTTATGAAATATATACTATTTACTCATTATGTATGTATTTTCATGCGAATATGCGTAATTTGGATCATCGCGAACCCATTGTGGCTAAGGGTAAGCACATAGTGAAACGCAAGCCAAGCAAAGTGAACTAGCTAGTACAAAAAAGTTGGAACCTTAGTGAATATAATATTTATTCAATTAGTGATAACACAATGCGATGCAAAAAAGTAAGAATGCTGCCTGAAAATTCGGACTCTCGAAACTCTATTCTAGGACTTCTTGGAAATTCTATTCTAGGAGAAGGGCAAAACACCCCTTTTAACACTATTATTAATGATTGGCATAGGAAAATATGTGATCTTTATATTTCTGCGCAAAAAACTCTCTAGTGTGCTCTCTAGTGAACTCAACAAATGAGTATTTTTCTCACTTTTCACAAAAAGAGAAAGAAAAACTACCGAAAATTCACATAGAAAGGTTTCAAAGGTGTTAAAATGTACCAAAACAAAATTTGTAGCAAAATTTCACATAAGCATCTACGCTTACAATTGAATTGCCAGGACTAAGTAATAAAGAATTTACTTAAGGGTTAAAATCACTCATAAAACCTTTTTCCGAGAGTCAGTTAGAAAAGGGAAATATTCAGGGAAAAACTATTCCCATATAATTTCTGTTATAGCAGCACTAGGGTTTCGAATCCAAACAAAGCTCCGAGTAGTATAAGACGCAAAAGAAAAGTCTCGTTATAAAACATAAGTGTAGCATAAAACATAGGGAGTTTTGGAGACCAAAGGTCGAGTGAAAAATGCAGGTTTCGAAGGCTACATTTTCAATTTTGGCTCTACCAACAAAAATGTATATGTAGACTCCGCAGATTTTTCAGTACACACTTCAATTATAATTGCTGGTATTAATAACTGCTGTTGATTAGAAAAAATATCGAACGCCAATCAATGTGATAGTACAAGTACCTAGGCAGATAAATAATTAAATTTAATAGCAACAATATTGTTTATATATAAATTCATAAGTACGAGCTATCTTATCTTAGGCCGTTCAATTTGGTATTTTTAAAAATATTCTACCAAAAACGACGCTTTCAATAATTTGTGACAACTTACAACAAATGTGGCACTTTAAACGGTAGATTTTTTATAATTAATAGCATGCAGATAAGATATAATGATATTTTTCCGAGTGTGGTAGGGAGGTTCTTAAAAGCAAAAGAAGAAAAGATTTTAACTCTTAACAGCGCCATCGAAAAGTTATAGAGTTGATACCGATTGGAGTCGGTTAGGGCGTGTTGCAGATGTGGCAAAGCTCAGATACTTTAACGGAGACACAAAAAATTATTTAAGATATGACACATAACTTCAAATTTAAGGCTAATTAGGGACTTTGCCGACTTAGAGATAGGCCTCAACCCCCTCCAATCATGTCTAAGCTGAATTAATCTCGAACAATATTTATAACAAATGTGTGCTAGCCACATTGAAGAACCGCCCTAATATGTAGGCTGCATCCTAATGAGGATTTTGTCTTTTTTAATTATACACACCCAAAAGAAAATAGCTGCTGGGACTAATAATAAAACCTCTGCTTTAATTTCTCCCTTCAAGCCGGCAACATTTTATGCATTTCACTTCAATTTTACGAGTGAGGTAAGGAATAAAAAAAAAAAAGAAAAGCGGTAAATATTTGCAGCACCTGACCGCCTTTATGGCCTAACTTGTGCCAGCTGCAAGCAAAAATGTTTGACTGCCGTTGCGCATGGACGCGTACTCATCCGTACACTCCGAGCCAAGTCAGCGCCACACACACACTCATACAAATACACATGAGTGTGATGGTGTGTGTGTGTGTGTGTGTGGGTTCATTTATTATATTATGCCTGACATTTCTGCCGAATTTTTGCAGCCATTGAAGTTGCTAAATATTGGGTTGTTCGGAAAGTCATTTCGTTTTTTCCCGCCAGAGGACTTAATTACGTTTTTCCGAAACTAACTTCACACTTAAGCCCCATAACCATTATATGTCATGAGAGCTGATATTGCAAGGCTTGTGTGTGAAAAAGTTCTATTAATTCTACCCAGTAGTTTTTGGTTGGTGCCTTTTTAAATATGGAGAGCAATAAGCAGCATTTTCGTCATATTTTACTTTTTAACTTCAGAAAAGGTAAAAATGCTGTCCAAGCGAGAAAAAAATTGACGGATGTGTATGGAGAAGGCGTGTTAACAGTACGCCAGTGCCAGAACTGGTTTGCAAAATTTCGATCCGGCAATTTTGATGTCGAAGATGCACCACGGTCTGGAAGGCCGGTCGAAGCTGACAAAGATGCGATAAAGGCATTAGTTGATGCAAATCGGCGAATCACCACACGAGAGATCGGTGAGAGGTTAAATTTGTCGAATTCAACTGTTTATGGCCATTTGAAAGGCATGGACTTAACCTCGAAGCTCGATGTGTGGGTGCCCCATGTCCTTACCGAGCGAAATTTGTGTCGTCGTGTTGACGTGTGTGATTCGCTCCTCAAACGTCTAGAAAATGATCCATTTTTGAAGCGGATTATTACTGGGGACGAAAAATGGGTTGTATACAACAATGTTAAACGCAAGAGGTCATGGAGCAGAAAAGATGAACCGGCTCAAAGCGTGTCAAAAGCCAACATTCACCAAAAAAAGGTGATGCTCTCCGTTTGGTGGGATGTCAAAGGAATCGTTTTTTTTGAGCTTTTGCCGGACAATACAACGATTAATTCAGAAGTCTATTGTCATCAGCTGGACAAATTGAATGATTCACTTAAAGAGAAGAGGCCCGAATTAATCAACAGGAAGGGTGTAGTGTTCCACCAGGATAATGCGAGACCTCACACAAGTTTGGTCACTCGCCAAAAACTTTTACAGCTTGAATGGGACGTACTGCAACATCCACCATATTCTCCAGATCTGGCGCCTTCCGACTACTATTTGTTCCGGTCCCTGCAAAATTTTTTGGATGGCAAAACCTTTACCTCAAATGAAGATGTCAAAAACCACCTGGACGAGTTTTTTGCCAGCAAGGACCAAAACTTTTATGAGAGGGGAATTATGTTACTGCCAGAAAGATGGCAAAAGGTGTTGGACCAGAATGGCCAATATATAATTTAATAAAATATTTATTCATTATACGAAAACTGTCTTTCATGTTCCCCAAAAAAAACGAAATGACTTTCCGAACAACCCAATATTGTAGAGATGGCATTATTTTCCAGCCGCTACCGCCAGCTTTATCCTTTACTCTTTGCTTTGTACTTCATTTGTGCTTGTTAGCCAATCGTGTTGATGATGTTTGGGGAAGTGCTCGTTGCAGCAGCCACACACTCAACATATGCAGCATATATATATATACATCTATGTAATGTCTATGTTTGTATGTATACATGGTATGTACATAGTAAATTAAGTGCAATCGCACTGCACACAGTTTCTGGCCTTTTTTTTTTATGAAATTTATAAATTTTTGGCAAAGTGCCTGAATCAATAGCACCACAGAGTTGGATTGTTAGACATTTTTAATGCCGCAGCAAATACAGTCGACAAGATTGGTACGTCGCTGATGCTGCTGCACTTAAGGGATTGAAATGTGCACAATGCGAATCTACCAAACCATATAGACTCCGAACATACAGTATGTTAAAAAAGTACGCTTCAAAATTCACGAATATTAAGAAAACATTTGGATTTAAGGAATCTTTGACAATTTTTGAAATTATGCAGAATTTTTAAGTAGTTCGGTGTTTTTGATAAATAAAGAATTGAAAAACAACAAAGACTTTATTGATACCGTGATTATACCTTGAAAATACCATCTCGCAAATCAGTTGTCTTAATGAGATTCAGGAAAGCTTTGGAGATCTAACATTCTTCACGGTACCTACCCGTAAGCAGTGAGTCTGCTCTAAAGAAGTTAGCCTTGTCCTAAAGAATTTCCTTCTCTAAAATATGGAACGGTGGAATTATTCAGACAACCGTATCTGTAGTTCAAATAGTTTGTGAGTGGAAAAATCGCTCGAATCGGAACAGTAGGATGCTTCAGGGATTCACCTCTTCTAATCTATCTAAGGACGTAGGGAATGGATACACCGTTTCCAGCAAAGATTAGACTTTAATTCGATATTCGATAACTCTCTTTTGGCAGCTATTTTTGTTTTGCGGATCACTTGAATTCTTTGATAGAAGTTGCAATCATAAAGGTAAAATTAGGTTCATAGAGTGTTCTAAATCAATTAGGGCATTATTTCCTAGAGCACGTGTACGCTAAATTCTTATCCGGAGTCAGAATCTTCGGTGTTTAGTTTCTCTAAAAGCCAGAATTCGTAGAGGCTATCAGAGACGAAGGTTTTATGGTCAAGAAATCAGATAACGATAATTATTTTCTCACTTTCTTTGAATTTAAATCATAGCTGTAGGCCAAGCAACTGAATTTAGGCCTAGTTCAGTATCAGTCTCCTTAAATTTAGTGGGCATTTTAGCTTTTTGCTTCAGCTTTTAGTGCAGAAATTATTTTGACGAAATGTTGTAGGTCATAAGCCAACAATATGTATAGTATATAATATATATTTCTAAGTATTGACTTTGTCGAGAGAAGTTTTAAATTATTTTTGTAAATGCTGCTTACTTCATCGGTTAACGAGAACTGGTGCTCTCATTGTGACCCTTATCTAACTTCTCTCATTATTCTACATACTTCAAATAATATCAGGACTTTGTCGACTTTTGGTAAAAACTTTGTTATTTGAGTAACCTTCGGAAGCAGTTGGAATTTTTAGGAGGTGGTCATTCCACATTAACTGCTTATGCAGAATCCATTGGTAGAGAAAGCCTAGGAATATTTATAAATTCTTTGCACTCACAGTTCATATAATATACATTTGAGGACACTTACTTTTCTGCGGCAGTGTAATGTATCAAAAATTAGAGCTATCTAGTTTGCAATGCAGCAAAAACCAAAACACTATACATCATACATATAAACACTTTACACACTTTACACACAGGAGAACTGCGGCAAACAACATGATGCCACCTCAAACAGCACTAATCAGTAAAAGATAAAGATAGAGAGAGAGTGGGGAAAGAAGATTGCTACAAGGTCCACTACCTATGCATTCCTAAATTTCTATATATGTATGTATATATATGTGTGTGTGTGTGTTCGCTTTTTGGCCATTTTATCTAATTGGTTGTGCCAACACGACAGGCATTTACAATGTGCAACATTCGCACACCTGTCCCCGCCACAATTTATCCGCCGCTGCTGGTCCAACCAATCTCATGTCTAACTAGGTGAGCACATCGGGAGCGAAGCAGAAAGTCGAAATTTCATTTCTACACACATACAGGCACACATACATATGTGCTTGGCTCCAATAAAAGAAGGAAGAGAAAAATAGCAAACAAGAAATACAGTTATTGCAGGCAACTGTGTGGCAACCACAATGCATAGGCATAAATTCATATATTTATAGTTGAGCATACTTTTGCAGTGCAGAACTCTTCAAATTCGGCGAATTTCGTGATCGCAAAACCATAAAACTTGAAATAATATTAATATGTGTATGTATGTATATATGTATATATACATATATATATATATATACTATATATACATACGTGTGTGTGTATGCGTATGTGAAGTGTGAATTTATTGCAAACATGGCCAAATTAAATTTCTACTAATGTAAACTGCACACACGCAGCCACACTCACTCACACATACAGCGAGACAAATTTGATTATTACAAAATTAAATTAAATTGAATTGCATAGGTAAGCACTTCCCGGCTTCTATTAGCTCTATTACATAGTACAAATGCGACTAGTTTCATGCCTATGCCCGTGTGGACAACAAATCAGGTATGATACGAGGATGTATGTTTGCATGTATGTTTATATGCATGCTCGTATGTATGCATGTACAATATGTATTCTTCGAAATGCTAGCCATTTGTATAGAATTCAATAGGTCATATGCTATTGACAGCACCGGCAGAGGAAGCAACAAAATTGCAACAACAACAACAACAATAATAAGAAGAACAACAAATATTGAACAATGGAGTTTTTTTTGTTCGTCACGTCGAGCATTCGTTTGAATATAGGACATGGCAGTTTTATGCTGAAGTTGCATATAAGAAATACATTGGATTTGGTGAATAGCTGTTGAATGCTTTGCAATACTCCACTGTATTTGTAAATAACTGTAATAAGCATTTAAGGATAAAAGGAGTAAAGAATGAAATATATGCAACTGAAGAAAAGGAGGAAGGATTAAAGACATTGCTGCGTACACAGAAATGCCTTAAAAATGTATTTTGAAAATTTGCACTTAGCAAATAATTGGAATATTAAAATATAACAAGCAAATAAATAAATTACACAAGCAAATATTATAAATGCAATGAGAAATCTGACACAAAATAAACGCAAATCTCTTTGAGCCCGCAACACGTTCAAATGCAAATCGAGCTTTGAAATTTTTAAGAATATTGCAAAAAATCTAACGGGATTTACAACTCAATAATATTAGTTTATGGAGTTGCCAACAGACACTGAATATAATTTCACTGTAAATAAATTAAAATTTAAACTTTTTTTATTTAGAAATGCAGTGTGTCCACTAAATTCCACAAAACCTTGGAATAAGTAAATGAGAAAACTGGGTTGCCACTCCTACTAAATTTGAATACACTGTGCATCATCTAAAACAAAACGATATAAAGCAATATGGACAAGAAAAAAAGAGACTAATAAAAACATTTAAATAAAATGTTGACTCATTTATTTAATTAGAAATTTGTAATAATTTCTTTCAATATTGCAAAATTGGTAATAAATAAGGTAAGGTAAATAAGGTAATAAATAAGGTGATAGAGATCTAAACCCAAGGAAGGCAAATATATTTAATGGAGTTGCCATTCGGCACTGAATATAATTTTACAATAATATTAAATTATTTAATATATTAAAATTAAAATTTCAAAATTTTCAATAAGAGTGTGTCCACTAAATTCCACAAAACCTTGAGATAAAGTATAAAGTGCAATTGGGTTGTCGCTCTTTTTAAATTTTAATCTCGGAAACAATTAAAATTTTAAAAAATCAATAAATATATTGGGTTGTTCGGAAAGTCATTTCGTTTTTTCCCGCCAGAGGACTTAATTACGTTTTTTCGAAACTAACTTCACACTTAAGCCCCATAACCATTATATGTCATGAGAGCTGATATTGCAAGGCTTGTGTGTGAAAAAGTTCTATTAATTCTACCCAGTAGTTTTTGGTTGGTGCCTTTTTAAATATGGAGAGCAATAAGCAGCATTTTCGTCATATTTTACTTTTTAACTTCAGAAAAGGTAAAAATGCTGTCCAAGCGAGAAAAAAATTGACGGATGTGTATGGAGAAGGCGTGTTAACAGTACGCCAGTGCCAGAACTGGTTTGCAAAATTTCGATCCGGCAATTTTGATGTCGAAGATGCACCACGGTCTGGAAGGCCGGTCGAAGCTGACAAAGATGCGATAAAGGCATTAGTTGATGCAAATCGGCGAATCACCACACGAGAGATCGGTGAGAGGTTAAATTTGTCGAATTCAACTGTTTATGGCCATTTGAAAGGCATGGACTTAACCTCGAAGCTCGATGTGTGGGTGCCCCATGTCCTTACCGAGCGAAATTTGTGTCGTCGTGTCGACGCGTGTGATTCGCTCCTCAAACGTCTAGAAAATGATCCATTTTTGAAGCGGATTATTACTGGGGACGAAAAATGGGTTGTATACAACAATGTTAAACGCAAGAGGTCATGGAGCAGAAAAGATGAACCGGCTCAAAGCGTGTCAAAAGCCAACATTCACCAAAAAAGGTGATGCTCTCCGTTTGGTGGGATGTCAAAGGAATCGTTTTTTTTGAGCTTTTGCCGGACAATACAACGATTAATTCAGAAGTCTATTGTCATCAGCTGGACAAATTGAATGATTATAAATATATATAACAAATATTTATTCATTATACGAAAACTGTCTTTCATGTTCCCCCAAAAAAACGAAATGACTTTCCGAACAACCCAATAGACAAACATAAGTATTATTTAAAAACTTTTCATTAAGAAATTAATTTGCTTATGACGTTGCCATCTAATATTTTAATATAAAATATAAATGAATATTAAAAAAAAGAAAAATGCTTCAATTTGAATATAATGTGAGCTACTTTTGAAAAAATTTAAACAAAAAATTATAGAGAAGCTAGAGAGAATTGGTTTTTTCAACTGTTTTACTATATTTTATTTTGAAGGTAGTTTTTCTTTTCTTTTCCGCTAGAACTACGTACACAGTTTCAAAAGTTCTGTCACTTGACGCTAAATACAACCGTGTTGCTGTTAATTGTCACCTGTTAACTTATTGGCGCCAAAAAATTGGATTGTATTAAAAGAGGCACACAAAGCCAACCATAAATTGCACTAGTAGCTTTACGCGCCACCTCCAAATTTTTTCGCTAGCTATATTATTCAACTCTTATTGGAAGCAAGCCTTGTAAATTTTGATGAAAAAGGGTCATAAATTCTCCGAAAACTTTGCGTCATCCAGTCTAATGACTTTAAAGTGGTTTTCTGAGTACTATTGTGGAAAGGTCTTCAGAAGAAAAATATTAATAAAATCAATAAATTATATTCGATGATCCGAAAGAGCCATTTAAGCACTTGTGCATTCATACCCACATATTCATAAAGACTTTGAGCACAAAAAAGTGTTTATGCCACCCATTAGCGGTTATAAAATCACTTCAAAGAACAGCCCATTTCGAGAATACGCGGTTTTGAGCGAAACATATTTTATTTTTTGCTGTTGCCAAGGAGCTTTGTCGTCAGAAGAAATTATATCTAAAATGTTTATTTTGAGAACCTTGAGTGCAAACCCACTGTGCAGCCAGATAATCTTCTCAAATGCATTTATTTATTGTTGTTTCGCGTGCGTGTGTTTGATGTTAAAATTAGATTAATTGTATTTTTTCATCTTTTCCTTTTTTGTGTTTGCAATGATTATTTCTGTTCTCGATAGCAACGACAATCTGCAAATATTCCGCATTGGATTCGTGCACAGCTCGCTGACTAACCAGATATCGTCAAGCAATTGAATTGCATTCGGTGCACTCCCTGGCGTTTTCGGGAGCACGCGCGCCCCGCCGCTCGCCGCATGCTGCCAAACCGTTATACATGGTCTCGCTTTGTTTGTCTTTAATCATGTGTTGATGATGGTGATTGCCGTTTAATTGTCGGTCGGACGTTTACTGCTCCTGCGGCAGCGATAGCGATAGCGATAGCGGCGCCGGCAGCAACTATGATGGTGGAGGCGTTGGTGGCGATAAGTTAGGCGGCTGCTGTTTCACTTCAATAATAAATTGTGTTTAATTATATTGGTAAAATACTATTTGGCTGTCGATTTTTATGTGATCTGCTTGCGGGGTGTGCTTGCAGCGCATTTTCCTTTGATTAATTTCTTTACAAGCTTTTTATTCGTCCTTTTTTCTTGGGTTTTAGGTCGAATTGAATTCAGTTGCTTTGTCTTTTACATTCAGCGCCATTATTTTCGTTTTGTATGCATTTGGTTAGTTTATATTGAGAATTTTTTGCGTGAACTAAATGCGTTTTAAATAATTTGTGTTCAAGTGGGGGTACCGACAGAAGTTCGGTGTTGTTAAAGAATGATTGCATGTTTTTTTTTCTTCTTTTGTTATAAAATGTATAAATCTCGAAAAGAACTACAGCAGTATTATTGATTATTTGAATTTATTAGAAAAGAAAAATATTTGAAAAAAATTAGTAAATTTTTATAGGAACTTTTAACCAAAATATTTCGTGCAATTACTCGAAGAATATTTAATATTTAACATATATTTTTATAAGATATACTTTCAACCAATTAAGTGTTTAAATAAACTTTTATTTGACGTACAGTCGAATTAATTATATAGGGTATTTTTTCAGAAGTATAGAGTTTGCAAATGACAGCTGTCAAATTAAATGTCAACGTAAATTTATGAGTTTGTCATTTATATACCGAAAAGATTTACAACGGTATAATGAAATTTTTTAAAATGTGTCCGTGGAAGTTTAGAATTTTAGAGACACTCCAAATTTCCTTGTATCCAGAAGTTAAAAAATATGATTTAAATTGAAGACAGAGCCAACCTTAAAGCCAATTTCGAGGCAAAAGATTCGCAACATTTAGATTCCCACATCAATCATCTACTAATTCCTAAATGGTTCCGATGGCCTGCTGTTATGACCATAAAATACATGAAATCACCGCTTTATTGGAATGCAATTTCGATAATCGACCTCATTAAGAAATGAGCCTGTAAATTGGGCACTTGGCTCATGAGATTGGACTTAGGTAGAAAATTTTTGTGGGGGTACCTAAAGTCATTGTTCTATGCAGATAAATCAGCTCCGACTGACTGGTTCAAAACCAACGTTCGGGGCGTTAATGGCGTGATTAGATCGACTATGCTAGAAAAAGTATCGTCTTCATAAGATGCAGTCGCGATGGTCATATGTATGAAATTCTATTCAAGCACTAAATGCCATAATCGTTCGTGAATAAAAAAAAATTAGCCCTTTCATTCATTTTTCAGTGTTATATTCGAAATAAAAGTTGTAAACGTTGAAAAAACATCCTTTTATACCAAAAATATATCAGATATAATAATTTCAATTTTAATTTGTAATATTTAGCATCTTAATTTCAATTTCTATTTTTTTTTTTATTAATTATTTTTCGTGATATCATTTATATTTAAATTTAATTTTAATTTATTTACTTAAATTCACTTTTAATTTATTGCACTAAATACTTTTTCCTTTAGCATTGGAATTTTCCGCACTTTTGCATTTTGTTTATATTTCTAGTTTTATTATTTACCACTAGGCTGTGAGAAATTATTTGCGATACGAACATTTTACATTTTACGAAAATTGCAAACATCTCACGCCTCGGTGGTTCGCTTTAACTTTTATGCTTTTGTGTTGCATTTGTTTATTATTTGTTCTTATTGCTGGATGCATGTAAATTGGCACATGTCGGAGAATATAATTGATAACTCAATTTACATTAGAGCGAAATTTTGCAATTCCCTTTGCAATTTTTCGAAAGTTATGTAACGTCTTGTGCAAATGTGCATGCGTGCATATAAATATTTGTAGTTGAAAGAAAATGTGTTTCATTTGATCATGAACAGAGATATTTACACACACACACATATATATATATAAATGTAGATGAAAGTTACCGTTTCTAGTGGAAATGAATGCATCCAACGAGCTGCAAGGATGCTGCCATTTTTATGAAGTGAATACTAATTTAATAATTTGATGTTCAGAGCGAACTTTTACTTATTATATAGCGAATATACTTAGATATTTTATTAAAACAAAAAAATTGTAAGTGTTACAAAAGTTTTTTGTACAATACTTATTCCAAAGCATTTCTGTTCTTTTCTTTTTTTCCAAAACATCAAGCCGAAAAATATATTACATAACAACTATGTTAAATTTTTGACGATCCGAATCGATATGTGTACGAGTATTTACCTATAAAATGCCCAAATATTAATAATTTAATTTCAATGTCTCCATAAAAAGTACGCTAACTAAGAAATTAATTAAGTAATAGATCTGATCCAAACACACATACACTAGGCAGAAAAAGTCTGCGTACAAGGTACTAACAAATATAACTCCTTGAAAAAAAGGCTTTTATAAACTTTTTATAAAATCCAATTTATTTTATATTCATTAAAGGATGTTATATTTGTAGTTTTATATAGAGAATAAAAGTGATTAATTTTCTAACAATAACGTATAAACAAAACAAAACATGCAGACGACTAGAAAATCCATTAGAAAAAATCTTCGTACAAGCTACTTAAGTCAAACAGACATTCAACTTCCAAATTCCGCTTAAAATTTAATAGGAAGTCGGATATCCCCTACGTTTTAAAAGTTACGCTAGGCGTTTTGGCATGAAATCAACAAGCTTAGTTGTTCCTGTTGAAGGGATTTGAGCCCAATTACTCCTCCAAAAAATCCTTGAGCATAGCCTTTGAGGTAATTGTGCGTTGGCGTATTTTTCGTTCAAGTGAATTCCATAGTTGCTCCATAGGATTCAAATCTGGCGATTGTGGTGGTGTTCGAAGCTGCTTGGGAACATACTCAAATAGAGTAAATTTCTTTTCAAGATATAAAGGTATGCATATTTGTCCATGGTGGACTCTATAAATTCCATACGGCCTACCTCATTAGCAGCCATGCACCCGCATATCATTGCTCCACCACCACCATGCTTCACAGTAGGCCCCAAGTTTTCCTTATCGAGTGCTGTTCCTGTTTTTCGCCATACAATCTTACCCCCCTTGATTCCAAATACGCAAAACTTGCTCTCATCGGAAAAAATAACCTTCTGCCAAAACTCTCGGGGCTTATTTAAGTGGTTTTTCGCGAAAGCAATACGCTTTTGTCTATAGACTAGCGATATGAATGGTTTCTTGTGTGCGACATGACCATGATACCCACCGTTTTTCAAAATTTTGCGGACGGTGTCAGTGCAGAGGGTCTTCTTAAAAGTTTCCTTAGCATTTTGAGCGATTTTAGTTGCAGTAAGTCGAGGGTTTTGCTTCACACTTTGCAAAACGTTACGAGTTTCACGCTATGTTAATATTTTTGGCTGCCCTGGACGGGGCCGAGATACAAAAAAGCTGGTATCTTTGTTATTAATAATCACTCTTTGCATGGAAGAATGTGTTCTTCCAACAATCCGACCGATTTCACGGTAAAATTTGCTTATTTATTTTTCTTTGGCCGATATTGCATATTATAAAATTAATAACGAATTGAATGATACAAAAATTTTTCAAAATTGCTTAAAACTGCTTTTACGAAAAAAAATAAAATTTTAGCTTCCCGACACTTTCACAATTGGTTATTAAGCGGGGAATTCTCATTTTAGTGCTTCCACGCAGACTTTTCCTGCGCTGCCAAATGAATATTTTTTGTATTTTTATATTTATTTAATTTTATAATAAATTAATTTTATTAATTGCTTTAAATGCCATCAGATTATGCAATAGACCTGCAATAATGCACGTAATGTGATTTTTCTCTGAAATTTCATACAAAACAGTTATTTTTTAACAAAAGAAAATAAGACATAAGCGTGTACGCAGACTTTTTCTGCCGAGTGTACATACAATAAGATGTACAATATCTAAATTTTGAAGAAGACTTTAAGAAATTTTAAAAATCAGTAATTTTTTAATTTAATATTATTTCACAAGTGAGTACACTTTTTTCAACCAGGAGTTCCAATTTCAGTTTCCAATCTATCAAGATTTAGCAAAATAAAAAACTAAATTAACCCCACTTTTTCACAGTCTCTCATAGAAAAGCGAATTTTATCAATTAACATTTATTTGAACTACTTCAAAATAAAACAGTTATAAGTACGAAAATCAGTTTTTATAACACACACTCACCGCCTTACCTAAAAGTTTAAGCGTTTTTCTTTCAGTTTAACCTAAAAACCGCTTATGGGAAAACGTTAATGTAAACAAAATAAGGTATATATAAATCATCAAACTGACCACATGGCAACACAGCAAGTGTATAAGACCCGGTAAACATTTCCGATATACTAACATCTAAACAACGCGCGCCGAAGTGATCGTGTGGTAAACAAATCATTAATAATAATAATAACAAACAAAAAAAAAAAGCAAGAAAGCAAACACAGGAGTGCACACATAAGTGGCAAACATGAAGGCGCGATTAAGAAAACTTTGATAAGAAGGCGCTCAGTGTTTGTTTCCATATTGTTATGTGTTTTGGCAATTTTTATAACAAAAATAATAACAATAATGATAATAGTCTAAAAAGTCTGCACCACAAATTTGTGGTGTGTGTGGTTATTTCCTGGTGAGTGTAAAATTTTACGTTGAAATTTTAAACAAGAGACTTTACAACAGCTACTAAAATGCTTTACAACATTTGCTAGTCAGTTTCGTTGATATTAAGATGATAATGCAAAACTAGAGTAGTGTTGTTTTATATGAGCTACTTAAAAATAAACGATTTTAGTTACAACACATACAATACATATAAAATGAAATTATGTTACAAACTAAAAAATAAATAATTAACACTGAATAACATACAACGTTCAAATATGCACAAATTTACGCACACCAATATAGAGAAACATAAAAAATTAATGTGAACAATGATATATCATTGCTGAACTACTTACATGCGGCGAACAATTTGTAGCGTTGTTTAGCATGACTTGAGTTTTATGCAAATTCTATCTTTGAATTTAGTCGAATTGAAGTTGAATAGTGGTGGAGTGGTGGTGGTAGGATTGATTGGTGGTATTATGTTTACTGGGAGTATGAGAACTTTCGGCTTAACTTCAGTTTACTTTGATTAGTTAATTTTATTGTTTTTATTTTATTTTGCTTTTCTGGTTTGTCACTTTATACAACTGTGTGGGTTGATATATTTAAGTATACATGTATTGTAGATACGTACAATATATTAAATTCAATATTGTGTGTAAACTTTATTAATTTTTTTAGGATTTTTTTTTTCTCAAATTTTGTTAGATATTTTCATTGCTGATGGGGAGAAATGTGAACAAAAAAAATTGTTGCCGGTTGTTTTGCTCGAATTGTAGTTTAGCGCGCCTAAAATGATAAATATTTACAAAAAGAAATAGATGAAACAAATTAAATTAAGTAACTTTAAAAAATGTATCATATATTTACTTAAGCTTAAATATTTATACATATAAAACTACGAAATAGCAAATAGGGATGTAAATATTGATTTCAATTGGTATTATATTATATACGTATATGTCTTAACAACTAAGACTACTGTATATTTGTTTATAAATAAGAGTACAGAAAAAGTCAGTGGTAGGCAGAAAGCATTTTTCCATTTGTAAAATAATTAGCGCACGAAAAAAAAATTTTTTTCGCTTAATTAATGAAAAGTGAAAATTATTTGAAGGTCTCTTTTACTCATTTACACCTTAGCCTTTCTATGCCCCAAATGGTTCGCACGCTCTCCTCGTGTGAAATTCAGCAAAAATATACTTTTACAAAACTGCTTTGCCGCTATTTATTGGTAGCAATCCACTTGGTAGACTTGAATATCTCTGCAGCGCATTTTTCATACTCATATGATAGTTATCAAAGTTCACAAACTGAATTTCACATTTGTATTCCTTGCGTTGTGGCAAATTAGTGCCATTATTGACGTAACAACGCGAACGCAGTTAGACGAAGATTCTACAAGTAATATCTGACCGCCCTCGCATATTAGCTAGATAGAAAATTTCCGACCTATCAACCAACCACCGACTGAGCGACAGCTTAAGCGCACAAAAGTTACAACCAGAATGGAATGAAAACAAAAAATCGATAATGACTGCCTTGCTAGATATTCGCACACTTCCATGCGCAACCCTGGAGCACCAACAAAAAAGCTTTTAATCAAGCAAATAGTACCTGTAAAATTATAAACAATTGTGTTGCTCCAAAACTTTATTCACTAACCAGAGGATTTGATAAGTTTTTCATATATATGTATGTACGTATGAAGCGATGTGGAGCGTTTTGCAAAAGCGCATATACGTTTGTGTTTTGATGAATATGCATTTGCTCGGTGTCTTTGATAATTTCCTACCTTATTAAATGTGTTGTTGATATTTATATCGTTGATTATTTTATTTTACATTTATTGATTTCACTAGTTTTTGAGTAAATAATACAAGGAAAATTTTTTGTTTACAGATTCACCACCAAAATCGGAACTTTTGTTCTCTGCACAACGCCATCAAGTTCGTACACACAAAAACAAATACAATGATTTAAGGGTGCTACGCCGCTGCAGCGTAAAGTAGCCCCGACCGCTTTTTAATATTCCGATTAGCAATTTTCACCACATATTTCTTTCATTTATTAAGATTGTCCGATACAATGTTTACTGTTTCGCTCCTGAGCTAAGCGGAATTATTCTAATTTTCTCAGAATCACTTTTTTGCTTTCAAAGTATTCTTTTGTCTTAATTACTGCATATATAGCTAGTTGCAATCCGCGTACAGCTCTTCATTTATTCAACATTCATATCGAATTGTCATTTCAAAGATAAAATTCGCTGCGAAATGATTCTTACCGCCGAATACAATCCACAACTGTGCAAATTCCAAATAGTTGTTTTCTTCAATTTCCTTTTGAACCCATTCACAACAGGGTCGCAATTGAACAAACAACACACTTATGACTGGTTTACATACAACTTTGCTCCTTTTACTTGACAGTTCACACTTTGACATCGAAGCAAAGCAAACATAGGTTGTTTCAGAATTAACGCTTTGATTTTCGTCCTTTCTAGTATTTTGTATTTAGTATTTTGTGTTTTGTTCTGAGGTAAAGCGAAGCCAAACTGTTATGTGAATCAGCCATTGGTGTAGCAAAGATTTCCATATATTTATTTTCATTTATTCAATAACTCAAAATTTTACTTTGGAAAAATTAAAAAATTATTTATTTACTCATAATTCAAATAATATTAAAATTACTTTTACAACTCGCAAATAAAATTATTCACATTCCTAATAACATGCTTCACCCTGTCTGCATAACTGACTTTGCAAACAGCTGTTTGTCTGACACGCGCAAACAAATTTTCGACGTTTGCATTTACATCGCAGAGATTGTATTTAAATATTACGATTTTTCATAACTAAAAAGAATACTAAAATGAAGGGCCATCCAACAAAAGAATTTACTCGATTGATTCACGAAATCAAAGTCGGGTATGTGCAGTTTAAATACATTGCGAAACCTTTTAAATTTTCTTTTCGATACATTACAGGAATGTGGAAGGTTCTTACAACATAACAGCAAAGACGCTGCAATTATTTAAGAAAATCATAAATGGACAAAAATGGTCGAACGCCGAGTAAGTTAAGCCTTCAATCTATGAACACGTAGATTTTAATATATATTTGCTTATTAGCGAACTCATGTGTTTAGTGCGCACACAAGGACACATACTGCAATCTGCACTTCCACAAGAGATTGTAACAGCTAACATTGCACGCCGCATACTAAAATTGATACGCGAAGAGTTCGATTTACTCAAAGCAAAGGTTGGTTTGATAATCAATTTGTTTATTTCAGCGTCATATAACAAGTTCGCTTATAAATTTTTAGGTGCATCAATTCACGGATGACCAAGCTTCAATGTCCTTACACAAACTTGTTACACAGACGACTAACGATGTAAGCGTCGATTACACCGAACCACAACAAGGACTGCGTGAAGCACTGTTGGATCACTTGCAAGAAATGGAAACGGAATTGGAGACAAGCTCTGAAAATATTTGCGGACAAGCTGAAGAGCACATACACTCCTCTGAGGTTATACTCACACTGGGGCACACGCGTTGTGTAGAAAACTTTTTAAAACGCGCTATTAAGAAGCGCCAATTTCTAACCATAATTGTAGCTGAATGTGCGCCCGATTGCAGAGTGAGTTTACATTTAGAGAAAATCCAGTCCAGTTCCATAAAAACTAAATATTTACAATTTTAGGGTCACAATTTGGCGGCACGTTTGGCAAATGGAAATGTCGAAATAATTGTCATACCTGATTCCGCCATATTTGCAATGATGTCACGCGTCAACAAGGTCATAATTGGTACACACAGCGTGCTTGCAAATGGTGGCCTGCGTGCCGCATGCGGTTCCTACACGGTAGCGCTTGCAGCTAAACATTACTCGGTTCCTGTTATAGTACTCTCACCCATGTACAAATTATCACCGGTACATTTGTGTTCATACGAACAGGACGCATTCAATTTGGTAGGCTGTGCGGAAGATATTGTCGAATATGATTCTTTAGCGTCACACTCTGCCAAAGTTTATAGCCCTATATTTGACTATGTGCCTCCAGAGCTAGTGACACTCTTTATTTCAAATATGTAAGTACATGTGCTTGATATATGCTTATAGTGAGAAATAATACAGTTTATTTTGTATGCTTACAGTGGCGGTCATGCACCCTCATATGTCTATCGACTTTTGACTGAACTGTACAATCCGGAGGATTATGAGATGTAAAACGAAAATAGCGAAATAGCGAAATAGCGAAATATAAATTAACCATTAGAAATCCCTAGACTTAGCATTTTAAGCTAAAACACAAATAAATAAAATACCGGAATAAAGAAAAGTAGAAAGCTGATTGTATTGACGCTGTTGCTTTGAAATTGCAGCGCGCGATAGTTAGCACTTTTAAATACCCCATTACACAGCGTTTGTCGTTATTTATTTGTTTCGTCAAACGTCTAATCCAATTACTTTGAGCAAACCGCAAGATTATAGTATTCGAATTGTGCCAGTCTACCCTCCAATATCCGGTTCAATTCCGTATGGAAGACATATTTTGAAATTAGTTTGTTGAACACCTTTTGTTTTGCCGCACTGCATTTCAGTACAATCGTCACATGCCAGTCAATCACATTTTCTTTTAATTATTCTTCAATGCAAATTATCACAGTTTTCAAAAGGCAAAAACCAATAAGCAACCTTTATGGAAAACAAAACAACGCGTGTAGCTAAATATTAATTTTTGTAATTATAGCAAAGAATATAATAATAAAAGAGTGGAAAACATTTGATACGAAATTGTAGAAAGAGGTGTATAAGCAAAATTTTAATTGTGTAAATAAAATGTGCTGTGTTAGTTTGTTATTTTATATGAAAAAGTGAATTTTAAATTTGTGTAAAAAAGTTAATTAACGCCTAAAAAGGTTTCTCCGTGAAGTTGTGCCAATATACAAGGTCTGTTGAGATATATTTTTTTTTGTTTTTGCTAATGAATCACCATATGAGTTGCAATTTACATCAATTAATTTTGATGCACAAATGGTCAAATAGCGGCATATTATGTAAATAGCAAACATTTTTTAAATATTCTTCTCACCTAACTGGTGTTAATTAAAATTTAGCAATCGTATTTGTTCTTGTTTTTTAATTATTACAAAGATTCCTTAGTTTTTGCAAAATAATAGAAAAAATAAAATCAAAGAAGCACTTAAAATGAAATTTGAGTAGCTTTGAAGCTCCGACATACAGCTGAGGTGAGTTGTGATAATTCGTTGTGGTAGCAGCATAAGGCAGTTGCCAAATAGTTTTGGGAGAAGAGGGTTGAGTTTCAATTCTCGGCAGGATAAGAATCCGCGTCCGTTCTGGTTACGTACAGCTGAACACATTGTCAATCGTTATTGATTAGATGAAGTTTCTGAAATGTTCTAAAGGATTTAAACCAATATTTTGGTATTTTTTATTTACTAAGGAAAATTATTTACACTTGCAGTAGTCATCACATACACATTTAAGAATTCACCTCGAAACCCTGAAACACTTTCATTTACTGTCCTTAACATTTTTACGTGGCATGACTTCCGCTTAAGAAGGCCAACCAAATAGCCAAATAGCCAACCAAATACCAATACGAACGATCAACCAGTGTGGGATGGAAAAGCCACCCCTCTTTTGTTTACTGCGCTACTTCTAAACACACACGCACACAATACAGTTGCAAGTTGATGGACAGGGCAATAATTTAAATGTTGCCCTCTTGCCACGCCGCAGACACAATAAAATGTATTGTGCTAGTTCAAATACTTAGAAAGGTACTTTGATTGGTTTTCTTCTTTCTTCTTTGTTATTTCTTGTTTTTGTTTTTGTTTTTGTTTTTGTTTTTGTTGTGCACAACTTGAATACCGCTAATGGTGTTAGGGTGCCACAAAGCTAGTTTTCCTCCTTTGCAATTAGTGTGTTTTGGTTGGTGCTTTGAAGCGGCTAGACGTTAAACGTTCATTTGGTGTCTTCATTGCGTGCGTGTACGTGTGCATGTGCGTTTGCGTGTGCGTGCGTTGGCTATGTTAAAACGACAAATTTGTTGAAATACTTCTTAGTTGAAAATCACGAAAGCTGGGCAATCAATTTTATGTGGATAAATACGTTATATATCGAATTAATTGCAAATATGTGAGCCAATATAATTCACGGTAAGATCCATTACAATCTAGTTACCATTATGTAATCAATCAATTGTTTATACGCTGCATTGAGCACTTTGTTTTGCACAAGCGTAGAATTCTAAGTGTTTGAGAATGGTTTACGAGTGTATAATATTACACAGACCTTTGCAATAAATGCAAGTAAACTGATGCAACACATAAATATATACTATCTGACTTGATCCAATCCGCGTCCAAAATAACGTCGAATTTGATCATTTATAACCCAAGAACGACTGAACCGATTGGAAGATCTCCAATTTGTGAAATTTCTCTTTGTCTGGAAAGATGCACTTAAAAATTGTATGCCAATGGAATACAAGAAATAGATAGAAAATCCTCGAACTGAAATTTAAACAAGAATATTTAAATAAAATGACAACAACTGTCAAATCAATTGGCCTCAATCATTCAAAAGAATGCGCGAAGGTGAAAATTTGTCCGAGCGTCATTGGTATATAATATTGTGTGACCCAAAGGTTCTACTCTTTCCCAGCAAAGCAGCAGCAAAAAGAACCAAAAGTAAACAGAACCAGCCAGCTGGCCAATGGCGCGATTGCGAATAAGAAATCGTGAACTTGTCGCATTGATCAAGACACATTTTGACGCACAAGTCAAGAAATCATTCAAGCGTTCAAGTTGAATTGAATCGAGCAACATTTCTATACGATTACACAAATGATGACAGCTCAGCTTCCTTGAGTGTAAATCATTATGTGTTTTAGGTGTATCCTATTTAATTTAATATTTATAAAATTTATATCATCACCTACCTGTATACCATTTACCTCAAATATTGTAGAAAGAATGATATTCATACATATATTATACCATACACTATAAATTTGTTTCATATCGAATCTCTGCTTGGCTTTTCCTGGCAGTGATGAGCAGTGCAGATTGCAAAAATGTTAACGCACTCAAACAGTAACTTTTCGGATATTTCGTTAATGGTTTGAAATATTTTAAGGTAATATAAATTCTTTTCACAAATATTACAGACTTAAGCATTTTTGCGTATATTAGCAAATAATTCTATTAAATCGGCTATACTATCCGCATAATAATGAGGCAGGTTCTCCGCACTTTCCTTCGACATTTGACCTATGGGTGTGCTGCCGCTCAATACAAGCAAGGTTTGGAAACCGCAATTCAGGCCGAAACGTACATCATGCGTCAGCGAATCGCCAATGAACAGGCAACGCTTGCGATCGAGCAATTCATGGACTTCTTCCAAAATGTCACCAAGCAAAAGTGCCGGCTTGCTAACTATTATCGGCTCTCGTCCTGTGAAGCGTTTAATAGTGTCGAGGTAATCGCAAAATCCTGAAGGCAAATATTAAATCGTAAATTAAAAAGTAAAGTGTCATTATATATATTTTTGTGTGCAAAACAAACCTGGCACCGTTAGATCTCCCGTTATCGGTAATAACCAATCTGTACCACCCGCAATAAATTGACAATCCTTGTCTGCTAGATATCGTGTGGCCGCAACTATTTGCGCATAAGTTAAATCTAAATTAATATCAAACAAAACAGCGCCCATTTTTTCTTCCGGTCTTGTGACTTGTTCCAAATTAACGGTTGTAACGTTTTCATTGGTGACCTTAAGTTGTCAAAAAGAAATTTAAATTATACACATTAACAAAATAATTCAAAAAGTCTCAGATTTTTTATTTTCTTAAATTGAGCTTAGATAAGAAAATGTTAAGGGAAGATGAAAATCTCAATAGGTTTGAGTGGTAGTTGATTTGCATGAAACTCATTAAATCCATACATTTATGTGGCTTCGAAAGCGCATCTACATAAGTGTATAGTTTAAAAATTTTCAAATACCTGTGTAAAAATATATGTATATGAATACGTCAAACTCTTCTGAAAATTGTGATATTCTTCATTCTTTGCATGGCTTTGATAAAAGACTCTCTGATAATACACGGCAACCCGTTTTTGTACTTCATAATACTTCAAATGCTTCAAAAATTTGATAGCGGACTATTTCGCTATGCTAAAATTATTTGTTCCCACATATTCACAATATATGAATGATGATAATGACTTGTCATTTTTCTACTCTGAAATCATATCTATGCATATAAATACATATGTACATGTGTATGTAAATATGGGTGAAAATCACAAGAGCTTAACTCGATTTTGGGAAATTCAGAAGATAGCACCGTTAACGGTGAGTGGTGTTTACATTTTGATGTAATAAAATAAGATAAAATCCGACAATGTGACGAAAAAGTAGAATAAATATCATGTAAAGATATAAATTATAACACAGTCTTTAGCAAAGCAAACTTGATAACCAAACTAATTTTATAACCTTGTGACTTCAAAAACTATAAAAAGCGAAATTAACTCTCCACTCAGCTTTACCTTTTTTATTCGCTTTTCAAATAGTTTATGTACACATATTTACATACAAATATACGTTTTTGTAAATGTTTATTATATAATACATACCAAAGTCCTCACATCTATGCCTGCATCACGAAGCATTTGATTAGCGGCGACACTGCATAATGAGAAAACCGGCTGCGCTATATTATGCTTCTTCATGTAGAACAACATGGACTTTACTGGATGCGTAATGTCATTCTGGTTGAATTAAATAAGCAAACAATTCATTAGCAAACATATGCACATATCCACGAATAAGGTATTTAACTAGTTCCCTGTCTTTTCGACAACTTTTTTTTATTATTAATTTGTCATCTTTACTTGAACGCAATGAACCAAATGAAGCACACTAGAGTTCAATATCACCTGCGGCTGATGTTTAAAATCCGCACCTCAGTACGATTTGTCTGACACAAAAATACAAAAACGAGTGTTTTACCTTTACAAAATCCTTCACTCCTATCCCTTCGAACTTTTCCACATATTTATCATCCGTGTGCATGCTGTTATTGGACACAAAAATCACTTCCTTGCCATGCGCCCTCAGCAAATTTACCGCTTCACCCGTCCTTGGCAACGGTGAAGCTACCATCCACATAACACCGTCACAATCACACATCACTACATCAAAGGAGTCGACGAAGTCCTTCTGCAGCTCTGCGGAGAGCTTCAAAATATGCGGTACTTTATGTGTGGGCATAATTGTGCGACGATCCACTATTCGTATCGTATGTGCCGTAGACAAAATATAACTAAAGAACTCTTCACACAACGTGTTTATATATGAATATATTTGCCTCTAATGCGTACATATTTACGGTATATATGAAAGCGCTCACACATGTATGTATGTATGTATGTATGTACATTCATTTGATTAGGAAAGGCGCATTAGAGATAAACGGTGCTAATAAGCACTGCGCAACAGAAGTGCTTAGTGCCAGTGAAAAATATTTTCTTTCTTTCTGACACGATGGAAAATTTTAGTTTTTAATAACAGAATAGAGTAAACAACCGTTATATCAACACTAATAAAACACTATGTTGAACACGGCTCAACAGAAGAAAAATATTTTCTTTCTTTCTGACACTATGGAAAATTTTAGTTTTTAATAACAGAATAGAGTAAACAACGGTTATATCAACTCTAAAGCTTAATTTCAATATTGGCTGAGACTGTTCCACAAAATACTTTTTACGGACTGAAATAATGTCATAAGAAATTTTTGATTTAAGATTTATTCCAGAAAAGTTATTTCTGAAAATAGAATAATGTGTGGAGGCTTTGATAATTATAAAACTAGAACAAAAATAACACTGTTTAACAAAATAAAAATATTTGCTTACTAAAAATATATATTTGTTAATAAATAATAATTTCTATTTAGATTTAATTTCATAATGACAATCAATAAAGATCCTTCGTACAGCTACTTAATATTTACTCTCATTCGCGACGATCTATTTACCAAATCTTGTAGAGATACGAATCGAACAAACAACTAGTAGACCCATAATCAAATAAAGATATAAAATAAGTGAGTTAATGAGGTATCCATACGTTTTTTGTTGTTGCATCACGTGTGCAATTTTTTTGTTAGGAGTGCAATGGCCACACTTAGCGACAAGAGAAATTGCGAGTGGGGCACCGCTTTAAGTTTGTACGTATTTTTAACGTACTCGATTAATTTTGATTTGAAGTCGTTAAGCCATTCAAATGGACGATGGCTAAACTTTTCGCATGTAACATAGTTAATATGAATGTAACAATTTTTAAGGCCCATTATATAGGCTATATGGTTGCCATCAAGCCAGTAAGGCTTCCTTAAAAGACAGCTGAATAAAAGATATCGAGCCTATTAACTATTGGGATGTCAGCAAAGTGCGTGACATGGATTACAGTACAGTTATATAAAAAAACGTTTCGTTGAGAGAATTGTTTGAACTTAATTTTCAGAGAGGTTAGTGATCTCAAAATCTAAAAAAAAAACAAAGAAACAAAGTAACAACTTTATATCTTTTCATACTATTATTAGTATTTCTTTTTGATATTTACTCGCGGGTGTAATAGAGATAATCACATCCATTTAATTTAATTTACACACCTTATTAGCACAAAGCTAATAACACTTTTTGCGATGTTACGAAAAGATTCATTAATTCTACCGGTTAAATTGTCCCCTGACAGTCAGCAACAAACATATCAGCCTTAGGTGTTTGCTTTGAAGCTTTTCCACACTCAGCTCAGCTGATAGCAAGAGAGATTGACATTTTACTCTCTGAAGTGTTTAGATTCAAATGAGTAAATGAGTAGAGTGCTCAGTTGCGACTCTCTTCCGGCAACAACATAATGAGAACCACTTCATTCAACTGATGTTTACATAGCATGATATCGATTGCCGTTGACACTCCTCACCTGTCGTTATTTTGCCGGCATGCCGGCGACAACGGTGGGGTGTTGGGTTGCACTACAGTCTCAGGCCGCAAATGATAAGATACCTTAGAGATAAAAAGTACTAAAAGCTTGACAAACGTATGATTAAGTTGATTTGACATAAAAATTCTAGGCAAAAAATTTAATTGAAACGACAATTTAAAATTCACTTTGCCAACAGAGCAGTAGACGTACGGTATTTACACACCTTTAGTGCGTAATTGCCGTTAGTGAAAATAACGCAGAGGAAAAACTGAAATCTTTTAAAAGTTACTTAAAATTATTCGGTAATTACAATTTTGCATTTTGTGAAAAACAAAAATTGGAAAAACAATGAACACTATACACGAAGTATCAATCGGTGATCTCAATGGCAACGAAGCCACGACTATTACCAGTGTAGCATCTACCATAAGTCTCTCTAATGCCAGCAGTATTTCCAGCACTAGCAACAACACCAAAGTCACCATCAATTCCAGCAGTGATACGTCGGTGCCACAGACACCGAAGTCACAGAACGACTCGACCACCACCACAACAACAACAACAACAACAACAAACAGTGAAGCGAAAAACGCAGCGAATAAGAACAACCAATACGAAGCTGATACTTCACAAGCCAGTAGCAGCAATAAGGATGCAACAACTACAACAACAACAGCGATCGTCAATGGTAACACGAAGAATTTACGAAACGATCTCAGTGAGGATCTGAAAATAATCGGGCATTTAAAGAACATCGAGAAAATCAATGAAAGGCGACGACTCTTTCTCAACAACACGATCAGTGAGTACACGATCGATGAGAAGACCGAAAAGGAAACCAAAACACAAACGGTTAATGGCGCTGAAACGGTACTTAGCGAAACGCGTATACACACACGCGAGGAACAGCAAAATGTCGGTGGCAATAAACTGGGTAGCAGCAGTGAAACCGAAATCAATGCCCATACAAAGGCGACAGCAGCAAACTTCTCAGCTACGAAATATGCAACACTACCGCGTACGCTCGGTTCGCCGCCACCTAAGCCGCCTATGTTGAGTCGTACACGTAGCATTGGTATTGGTGATCAGCGTTCGTACTCCGCCACGTCAGTGCCCACCTCGCCAACCAAAATAGCAACAATAGCAACAATAGCAACAACAGCAGTAGAAGCAGCAACATCAACAAATGCAACAGCAGCGCTTGCACCGATTGCTACACCCACACCAACAACAATTTCCACACCCACATCACCTTTGGCGGCCGCGACTGCTTCAAGTCACCACAGCTCTTCAAACGGTCTGACACCGAAAACCATAACTTTGATTAGGGGTGCTGTCTTACCGGAACCGATTAAAGTGGCCACCGTACAGCTGCGTGAAGAGCCGGTGCCGACGTTGCGTCGCGTGGTGGAACGGCCGGTTTCACTATCGCCGGAGGCGCCCAAACAGATTTCAATAAATCACTATGAGCGACTGATTGAGGAGCTCAAGTGTCCCGGTTGTGCTTATCCGATGAAAACACCAATTTTATTATGCAAAACGGGTCACAGTATTTGTCAGCAGTGCACACGCGTGCTTCTACTCTGTCCGCTGTGTAAGGTAAGTAGATAAGTTAATTCTATAAGTTCATAGAGAAGAATCAGTTCTCGCTATAACTTTCTCCAAACAGTTTTGAGGTTAGTGACTGGGTTGGCAGTCTCTAATAGGATATAAACCCAACAGTCTGTCATGTTTAGTCTTATAAGTGCCCTGTCTCCTCTACACAAATAAGTTCCACTTGTTTTGACGACAAAAATTACTATTCCTATCAAAATTTCTAGATTATCGCACTTTTTGTATACTTTTGTCGGCATTAGAAGTGTCAATACATATTTTATATACATGCGTATGTAAAATGTCGCTAAATGTAATTATTTAATTTAATGTGACGTCAATACATTTTTGCGACTATCTGCCGATGAAGTTATTTTTATACTCTCGCAACATGTTGCAACAGAGTATATTAATTTTGTTCGCCTAACGGTTGTTTGTAACATCTGAAACTAATCGCAATAGATATAGAGTTATGTATATTTAAATGATCAGGATGACGAGACGATTTGAATTTCGAATGACTGTCTGTCCATCAGTTCGTCCATTCGGGCAAGCGATAACTTGAGTAAAAATTAAGATATCTTGATCAAGCTTGGCACAAGTGTTTTTGTCATCATAAGAAGGTTGGCATTACATTATAAACATCCCTGGAAACATATTCCCTAGTGTATTGAGTAATGGCAAAAGTTAATGTGAACAGTCCAGACCTTTCTCTAACCACAATATACCCAATAAAGGGATTTCCGCCTTTCCACCTGACTTTAAACCGTTTATGTTGGTTAATATGTGTGATATTTTAATGAAATGAAGTGAACATTCTTGTTCACAAACACAATATAATGTGGTTTAGCACTGAATATGAATGAATGGGGTTTAGACCTTGATCTAAACCCCATATCCCCAATATAATGATTTCACATTTAACATGATGATTTAACACTTTTCTGATACACAGGTTGATTTTAATACAATGTAAATATTTCGGATACGAAGCACAATATAGTAATGAAACTAAGTGAGTCCATGACCTTTAATATAAGTGAATAAGATGCCAAATATGATTGTATTCCAATTACAGTTTTGCCGAATAATGAGTGTTGAATGTAGTAATGCAAAAGGGTTGAGAAGGGTTTTTGACCTAGCTAAATGTAAACAAACAAAAAGGTAAATGAAGATGATGGACTTCGATAAATGTAAACAAAAAAGTCATTGACCTAGGGAATAGTTGTTGACTTCGCTAAATGTAAACGAACGAAAAGGTAAACACAGACAGTGGACCTTGCTAAAGGTAAAAAAAAGGCCATTGACCTCGATAAAGGTGGTGGACTTCACTAAAGGACCTTAGTATTGCAGGTTGATATTACAGGATGCTATTGCCCAATAGGGGATAGCAATATATGCCTCATAAACCGTTTAAGCTATATCAACCAAACTTGCTCAGACTAGGCTTTTCTATCACCTGCTCATCCGTTGGGAAAATGACTGAAATCGGATTATAACAACTACCAAAAGCGCGTTAACTCGCTGAAAAAACACATCAGAAGCATTAAATTTCACAGTCAAGATGGTAATTGAAAGATTCAAAGGAGTCGGTTTAAAAATTGGACAAGGGGAGTGGCACTGCCTACTTTTTGGTGCAATACTATAACTTAGGAACGACTTAACCGATTTTAACCAAATTCGGTGCGTGATATTGTATTTGCATCAACATGTGTGATATTCAATAAAATGAAGTGAACACTGAACTGTGAACTGTGAACTGTGAACGCTGAATATGAATGAAATCGGTCTAGACCTTGGTCTAAGCCCCATATTCCTAATATCATGATATACATATATAAATATCTCGGACACGAAAGCAAAATATAGTAATGAAAGTACACGAGTCTATGGTCCGTAACATAAATTAATAAGATACCAAATATGATTGTAATTCATTGACGGTTTCGTCGAATAATGAATGTTGAATTCTTACGCAACATTTTTTAATATAAAATTTTGCCAACACCTGAAAGCATTTCCTTGCCTTTGACCCCTGCCCATTGCGAGAGTATAAAACGTTCCGTTACACCCGAACTTAGCGATTCCTTACTTTTTTTTCTAATTGTTTATAGAGTTAGAATATAATTAATCGAACACAAACCTAGTCATATTTCGGTGATAGATTTATTACATAACCAATATAGAAGGAATTTTATTTCAGAACAGGTTTTTCTGTAGAATTTTGTTTTGGTAAAAAAAAGAAACATCCTATGGAATTTATGGATATAATATTCCTTAATTATGAATACAATAGGACACGTGAACCCGACTGTTTTAAAAGCGGTCCACATTGATGATGAAATGTTAATTTTTATAAAATATAACAAAATTTAAAAGACCTTTTTTAATGATATTTTTAAATTAACATGTATGTATTTTTGGAATTTTTCAATATCAGAAAACTCCGCTAATTAATTCCCTCCGTGTTAATATCTTACGAATTTCTTACATAACATTAGCGAGGTTGAAGTTTCAAACTTTAGGCGTTTTGAGAGTTTTTAAGAAGGAAAATATGGATATAGAGACTTGTTTATTATATTCTAAAAAGTTTATTAAGCCCTCTTATATAACATTAAACCATCCGGTTTAATACTTGTGAAATTTGTTCTGAACTACTCTCTTTACAGTTTAACTTGACAATTGTAATATTATAACGGTACATATGAAGGCAACTTTTAGACGTAAAATACTTGTTCGAACAATTAGTCGACAAAATTTGCACTTTATCGCACCACATAAGTTTAGTTTGCGGCTATTCTCGCTGCGAACTTATTTTGGCACACTTTAATGCCGCAAAGACACGAGTAAAATTTTGAAGTGTTTATTACTAACAATAATTTAATCAATTGCAGAATTTGCCAATTAATTTACTGTTTTACATTTAATTTTGAGTTTTCTAATATATGAAAGGAAGTTGGTAATGAAGACAAGGTCGAAAGAATTACTGCATATACTATATCTATATATTAACTGATAGTACAACTTCAAAACGTTTATCGCTGACGTAAAGAGATCCACTTGAAATTTGAATTTTATGTGCTTTTTTATACTGAACTTGTAAAACTAAACTTATACCATTCTCCACAGGAGCCCTTCACCAATATACGTTCTCTCACCGTCGAAGCGCTATGCTCCAAAGCGCATTTTCGTTGCTCGAATGCGTCAGGGGGCTGTACAGTGCGCCTACAAATCGATCTGCTGAGCTGGCATGAGAAGCAATGTATATACAAACCGATGAAATGCTTTATGGGTCGTGTGTGGGGCGATTGTGAATGGGCGGGACGTGAGGCACACTGGAAGGATCATCTGGAGAAAGAGCATGCCGATAAGGTGTTCATGACAGAAACGACTGATATGATTTGGAATATGGGTGTGAAACAGAAACCACTTACCGGCTACTATGTTTTCATTGTGTTCGATGAGATGTTCAATTTCTATGAAGTTCATGATAAGGAACGTATACTCTTCACCATGGCATGCACATCAACTGTGAAGGAGAAGAAACACAATTATGCCTTCGAGGTGACAATTGTGCATCAGGAAAATGAAGCCATTGCCATAACACAGAAGTATCCAGTGCATAGTGAGTATGATAAGGACATATTGGCAGAAGGCACTTGCATTAGTATGTCGCTGACGGATCTCGCTAAATTCATCGATCAGGATCGCGTAAGCACCTTAAAAATATACTTATACATTTATATCTCTTTGTAACCAATATTGCCATTAAAATTGTGTTATTACATACATTTTCAGTTACTGCATTACCGCGTGCGCATTGTGGAAATAAAGACGCCACGTAAGTTGCGGAATTCGCTACGTAACAGCCCCCACACCGGTATACATCCGACCGATTTCCAGCAGACACAAATCGAAGGTGTTAATCTTAAAGGCGTGCCAGCAGAGGTGATTGTTACACGTAAATTGGATGACATACCGTTTGCGGATAACAGTATTGCCGACACACCGCACAGCGGTGGCGCACAATCGGCTGAAGGCGTGAGTGAAACTGAAGATGAGCGGGTAAAAGTTAAAAACATTTACAAAGGAAAATTTTCCAGTAATGAAAGCGGCTCCGAAAGTGATCCGGAATTCGAAGCTTTTATAGCGAAGAAATGGGGCACACCACAATTACATTTTAATAGAAAATTTTTGAAAAACAATTCCAATGATAGCAATTCAACCGATGAGGCAAGCAGTTTGCATAGACTTGATCGGAGGTTCATGCCGGATGATAAAATTTCAGTGACCAGTACTAGTACGAGCTACAAAAAGCGTGTGACCAACTCACTGCGTAAAAGTTTCCGTGGTTTTAAAACACCTCAGATATTTAACAAGAAGACGGCTACCGATATCAAAGACAGCAAGTAGTGTACAGAAGCAGTGATAGCAAATGTGCGGACACTCAAAATTAAATTTCTTTCAGAATTTTTACATATCTGCGTAGATGTGTTACAAAAATCAAGGATTTGTATTGATGCCAATAATGGATCTTCGTTTTTGTGGTTGTTTCTTATGCACTAATTCATGAGTAAAATAAGAAACTACAGCAAAAATGAATATCCACACATCTTATGAGTACGTATTAGCTCCAAATTTAATAATACATATTTGTGTATGTATCTATGTATGTATTTAATACAATAAATGTAAAAATTTAGTTGTCTTAATTTGTAATTTTAGTCTTATAAGAAACTACTGCACTTGACTACCAATAGATTCTTATGGCGCTATATTCAGGTTATATGGAAGTTGGAATGACTTTAACAAAATATAAATGTTTAATGAATATGTACCACAGAGTTAGAGGTTGCTGAGGTAACAGCTCTTTGCCGGATATAAATCAGTGTCTTTCCGGTTAAATAGAACCGCCTGGGCATGGCCAAAAGTCTTTAGGGTCATTATTAGCAAATACATATGAATCAATATTATAAATAAACGATTAATGTTTTGTACGATAGTTGCCTGCTGGGATAATTTATGTTGAAATAATTTGCTAAATTAAAAAGACCAACTAACAGTTTCTTACTTTGAGTTTCACTTCAACTAAACCGTTATTTTCTAATTTCCTTCCCAGGACCAAGTTTTGCAAGTTGTAGAATTTTTGAATTATCACAGTTAGTTAGTGCGTACCCAGTAAGTCACGATTACCGAAACTCCAACACCTTGAAAGAATTAGCATGGTAGTGTAAAAAGTTTAGGTTAGTTTTGTCAATCCGGCCAGCCGAAAGTTGACTTGAGGGTAGTTGAGTTCAAGTACCTGAAGAAATGTAAATTCATTAATGCAAATGGGCTATTAAAGCAGAATGAATGCCTCAAAATAGCTAAAATAAATTGCATGAAGAATAATATTATTTTTAAAATACAAAATTTTTAGCAGTTATATTCAGTTAATAAACGAGATTTAAACATATTACAATTGAATTTCATTTAATGAAATGTATGTACAAATATTGTTTCAGCAAATTTTCTTTGCATACTGTGTTCCCCTGCTATTCCATTTTGTTCCTCTTGACCAGCTGCTCAGTTTGTCAGATATTGCTAAATTTGTTTGGAAACAAATCGGTTACAAATTAATCAAAGGTATGATTTTATTTTATTAACACAAATTAAATAATCTAACAGTTTTAAAATATGCATTTATAATTTTCATTTGTTAATTAGCAATGGGTGTCACTGTATTGCTGCCATATCAAATACCAGAAGGCAAAACTGGCGCTCAAGCTATTGACTACCTCACCAAACGGCTTTTGGCATTGGGGGCTGTACATACCGGTCAATATCTGGTCGATTGCGAAACGTACATCTCCACACCACAGCACGGTCCATCGAAAACCGTACATGTCCTACACGATTCTGAATATCCTGCTTCCACATTCTCCATATTAGACAACGGTGCTGGCAAACAAATACCCCTAGTGGCAGACAATCTATTCGATTTACTTATGTTGAAAATGACTTCAGTCTACACATCCAAAAAGCAAACGAAGATTGAATCGAAGGGTGCGCGTTTCGAATACGGTGATTTTCTCATAAAATTAGGTTCAGTTACTATGATGGAGAACTTTAAAGGCATCCTGATTGAGATTGAATATCGGCCATGTGTGGTGCTTTCATATTGTTGGGAAATGATACGTGAAACATTGCAAGGTTTTCTAGGCATGCAAATCGCCAAAGAGTATCCAGCATATTTTTCACAACAAATAATGAATCCTATGGGACAACAGCAGATACATCCCAAACAAAACGATGTCTACGAGCCTATAGATACGATTAATCAGTATTTGGAAAGTTTTACAAATTATCGCAAACAAAATATAATGCCTGTGGCGGGAGGTGGGTCAGGTGGCGCGGCATCCGCGCAAAATGCAGCGGCCAATATGCAGAGTGGCAATCAGCGCATGCGGCTCTAGTGATAATAGCCGGTTTTATGTTTGTATTAATTTTAGTAAGTTTTATTTAAAGAATTAAGTAAAGTACGGATTAAATTCACTAAAATAAAAATAAAAATCTTTCTAAACTTTATGAACGATAGCACCGTGAAATTTTATGTTCTACTTTCCATAAAATATATGTCTGATGTGGTTTGTTTTCGGCTCAAATTGCCACCCACATTGTATTTATAAATCGAATTGTTATGCCAACCTATGTCTTGAAATCAATCATTCCAAACAAATTAAAAATAAAACGCTTTCATACATAATTCTTCAATATTTGCAATATGTAGTACGAACTTTATTTTTATTCTTTTACTTGGTAAGTAATTTTGTATGAAATACATGTATGTATATAGTATGCACATATGCAGCGGACATATACATATTATAGATATATATAATTAAAGATATATGCTTTTATTTATTTAGGTATAAGCAAATGTATAATAATAACGTTTAATCAAAAAGTATAATTATTAGTAATTAAATATTATAGTATTTTATTTATCGGTAGTTTGCGATAAAAAAGACTATGCGTGGCACAGATCCACAATTTGCTTTAATTTTTAATTTCCTTTTTGTTTTTGAATTCTACAATTACAATAAACATAAAAATTTACGTAGATTAAACGAAAATAAGAAGCAGCCAATTTTTCTAACCAAAATTTTATTTATTTAGAGTATGCATAAATTTCCTTATCTTAATATAATCTAAAGAAAGTTCTAAAACTGAAAAGAAGTGAAAAGTAATTACAATACACATTGTTTTTCTGATATTTCACCAAATTGCGTCAAACTTTTTGTTCACAAAATTTTGGATTTTTTCTGAGCAATGTTTTATGCATACTGTTTTTGTTTGATGTCGTATGAATTTCGTTATTTCGAAAGGCTATGTTACATACACCGAGAGAAAATAATGCACATTTTATTAAAAATTTTCTCTGCCACCATGGTTTTTTTTCTTATTGAAGTTGAAGCATACATTGTCTAAATTAAAGATGTTATAATTATTAATTTTCGCTTTTGTATATATATTCTTAGTGAGCATAACAAGAATATAGACAAATAAATAAATAAATAATACAAAAATGTTTACAATTTTATATTGCTTTTTTGCTTTAAGAAATTTGCAATTTTAATTTAAATATTTCAAGTAAGTGAAGTCGATCAAAATTACAAATTATTTAATTTTACAGCCTAAATGTAGGCAGCAGCCAAAAAATGAAACTTTGTTATGCTCACGAAATGTTTGCGCATGTTATAAATTTATTTTGCCGTTACTTTTTCATCGTATTTTAAACATGTATAAACAATCTAGCTTATTTTATTAAAAATCGAATTTATGAGAAAACCTTCTTGCACCACTGATACAATACAAGTACATAGATTTTTTATTTTAAAATTGAGTAGCGAAATGATGCAAACTCTTGGCATTTGTTTTTAATTGTAATTATTTTTTCAAATATCCAATGCGTTGGTACAATAATTGTAAATTAATAATTTTTGTTGTTTACGCAATTAAATGGCTTGGCGACGCTGCTAAACAAAATATAACGTCTAGTAAAAAGAAGTCCATTATTTTTGCATTAAATTGCAGGTTGTATTTAGCAGTTAGAATGATTCGATTTAGGTCAAATATTCACCGCTTTCTTCGATAACTTCTTGGCATTTTGGAGGTAATTTCATAATGTCATTCTCATAGAAACCCTCGTCTTTATTGGCAAAAAACTGGGACAGTCGATTTTCACAAGCTTCTCTTAAGGCGAATATCTTACCAGCAAAATCATTCGTAAATCGTAACCCGATCGAGATTATACAACGCGAGATACAGATTACCAAAGCTATTTCATCTCTATTGGAAATATAATGGATTTCTTTTCACTTCACCTTATACATATTAGTTGCTTTTCATACAGATGAGCTAGCTCTATTGCCTAACTCTCTCGCTCTCTCTCTCCTCTTTGCTCTTTGTGACTTTGTGTGCAGAAGCCACTACCCTTGTTTAAATTTTTGTTGATAATTGAAGTTTTTTTTTCACCACAAATAAGTTTATGAATTTTTTACATTTTTTTTGGTTTACATACCATTTTTTTTCTTTTTTATTCTTGTTTTGTTAATTGCGGCTTGCTTAATTTTGCGCGCTTGCAAAACGCAAGTTCTCAACTGCAATATCTCACACATATGTACATTCAAGGAGACAAATCTAAAATAATACTACATTTTTATTTCGCGATACTCATCTCTTTTACGTTTTTTTATTATTGCGCAAATTACAAAATTTAAAATTTTTTTCATCAAATTTCTACTCATAATATTCTTGATTCTCGGTCGTTCCCCTTTTTCTACAAAAATTTTATATTAACATTAACACTTTCACAACCGCTGACACCACACACCACTGTGGTGTAATGGGCAGGCCAGTCGTTGTAGCCGGTGACACTCATGTGGTGTCATTGCTAGGCCAGTCGCTATTTGGCGGTGACTCCCAATAGGTACCAGTGGCAACGTAAAACAAACAGTGGCCACTAAAGAATCTATCACGTAGCGCTTTGGAGGGTCTGAATTTTGTTTTATATTTGTACATACGCTTCAATAATTATAGCACAAAGGGAAAATATTGTTGTATAATAATGTTGATTATTGGTTTATAATAATAATATTAATTGTTTTATGAATTTACGTAAAGATTTTTTTCCAAAATATTGCCGGCCACTGGCGACGTTTCACTGCTCCAACATGCGGTTGTGAAAATGTTAAAATTTTACAGCAATTATTTACTAAAACTTCAGCAAACGTACATACACTAAATTTGCGAGAATTCAAATCATAGTATGAAAACTTAAAATTACATTCGGTATATCAAGTAAAAAAAAGCAGTCCAAACATGCCTAAATTAATTACAGAAGAGTGATTGATTGACTCATGCCGGTCTGATGGATGTCGTGAGTATATTATACATGTATGTAGAGGAAGCGCTTCGCTCGTGGTAAACAGCATTTTAATTTCGGTCTTTGTTGTTTGCTATTTAATTTTTGTGATTATTTGCTATTTTTCTTTTATTGTGGCTTGTTCCAACAACTATAATAAAACATACTAGTAGTTACATATAATTTCCACACGTTCCCTACAACATTCATCGGAGAAGAACAATTGAAGGTGTCAAAAACAGTTAATTGTTGTTGCTTTTTAGTTGGTTGAATTTGCATTTCCGTGGGATTCTGCTATCCCTCCTCTACTACGTCGTTGTTTGTTGCTGCTCCGGAAACTTTGCGAATTTATTTGATCTTGTTGTTGTTGGTTTTTATGCAAACAAATTTTTTGTGAAGAAAACAGTTATTTAAATGTAATGGTAAAGTTCACATTTCTGGCTTTTTCTGCATCTCGTCTCATTTTTAACGGTCAGTGCCATTTATTTTTATTTTCATTTTCATTTTCATTTTTTCTTTTTCTTTTGTTTTTGTTATTTTATTTATTTTAGAGTTGTTGGTGATAATACTACTTTTTCACTTTTTGTTTTTGCTGTTGATTAAAGTTGTTGTGGTTTTTCATTTGTCAGTAGTTTTTGTAGAAAGAATGCAGTTATTTTGTGGTTAAAAAGTGCTTGTTGTTGCTTTGTTGTGGTTTATTTTTGTGTGTGTTTAAATTGTAATTAATTTGTGTTTCTTTTTAGTCACGAATTGGAATAGTTTGTGGCTTAATATGGCCACCGTCTCCTTCGGAGACAAAACGTTTACGTCCTCTGCAAAGAATAAGAGAAGATCAAAAGCAAAATTAGTTATATGCAATTGTTTCTGTGTACATTTTTATAACTATAATTAATAGTGCTAGAATACGAAATTTAGTCAAATATTATGACATAAAATTATAAATTATATTAAGCACTATAAATGTATATATATAAATATTTTAGCCATGAGTAAAACATTTTCAGAAGCTGAAATTTTGTAACGACTTAAAATTTTTGTAATATTTCACCAAAAATTCATTAAATTTAAATGCAAATAGAAATTTTTTTAAATTTTTAATTTAGAAATTAATTTTTAGTGTATTAAATAGAGACAAACGATTGATTCGGAGCTTTGTACCATCATAAACTGATAGTAGTTGAGAAAATTAAATTTTTTTGTAATTTGAAATCTGAAAAGAATCCGAATTAATATCTTTTATTGGAAAGAAATTAAAAAATGAAGCCAGATTAAATCTGCATTGAAGTAGTTTTTAAGGGTAGATTTGAAATAAAGAATGCTTAATTATTTGTACAGTATTGTTCAATCATATGAATATAACTTTCATTCATTTTTAAGCAGCGCAGCATAAACTTTTACTTAAAAATTATTCATTATACCCCAAACGGCGACTCGTTCGATGCGGCAAACGTCGACAGCTAGGTGAGGCAGACTAAGATATGTAATAAAATCAAAAGTGAAAGTAAGAGTTTAATTTTCATTGATTTTATGACCGCATTCACCGCATTCACCGCATGCGCGCGTTTTTGCACTATGACAGCCAAAGCGCGACCCCACTGCCCACTGCTATTACTACTACCCACCAATAGAGGACTTACACACGCTGTTAAATAGACATTCCGACACATCCACCACACTCACGCAGCAGGTTGCTCTTACAGCTGGCATTGTTGTTGCTCGGTGCTCAATACCTTGTAGGGATGCATGAATGAAAAGTGCGCCTGAATGTTTTTGATTACTGCAGTGATTGAAACGTGAAACGTGAAACGTGCAACGTGTGGGTTGGTACAACTTGCAACACACTCAATAGTTGCCGAAACAAAAACTACCGGTTTCTCAGGACTCAGCTGAAAGCTTTCGGCACGTTGACGTATTTACATCCTACACATACATATTTATTAACGAAGAGTTCTGAACATATTAAATAAGCTTTTTAGAGCTCTGCAGCAGCACTGAGAAGTTCATTACGTGCGGCAACACTGGGTCAATGAAGTATTTTGACCGTTTCTTAGGTGGTGTATGTATGTATTATTTGAAAATACATTCGTTCGCGAAATATTTATTAGTCGAATGTAGCATTTCGAAGCAAAATCCAAGGCAAGACATTACGTAATACGATAATAAAAATAGCTCTATCTTACAACAAAAAATAGAAACTGAATGTCTGATAAAAATTAAGTTCCTTGGAAAAATGTGAGCAATAAATTGCATTGCGCTTATATGTAGGCAATGCTGACAACATTTTGGACGTTTAAAAACAAGCAGTACTTAAAAATGAAGTAAAATCTAATTTTGTCGCATCATCCCTTCAGGTTACGGTGCAACGAAAAATTTAAACCTCAAAGATACTGACAGTACTCTTTCATCTCATAACTCCTAGAAGCGACTCCAACCCTCCAAAAATTCAGCGTATTTTAAGCTATTTTAGACATTTCATTTTGTGTTTTCAATTGTTTTCGTTGAAAAATCAGTAATTTCGAATCTTTTTCTTTGAATTTGTTGGAGAAACTCAACCACTACTGCATCCTTGAACTACCTCTTACAAGACAAGCACATGTGCAAATTTGCAAACATAAATTTAAAAAAATATAAAAAAAAATTGTCGCTTGATCGACCAACACAAGGGTTGTACATCTCTGATGGCCACCTAGACGGCCATGATTGCGTTTGCAGCAGCATTGGAGACCACATCGTCGATCTCTTCATATTTTGCAGCTCATTGTACATCTCGAACACTTCTAGTCTAGCAGCTAGCTGACTGTTCGTCGTGAGTTCATTCACCTGCTGACCTTTTTTTGCATTCCCTCATTTTCTCACTCGCAACAGTGACAGCAAAATGAACGCTTGTTAAGTGGCAATGGCAAAGCGGCAGCAGCAGTAGCAACTGTGAGAGGAAAAGGGCAAAAACAGCTGCAGTACACCCGGCCAGAGCAGATTGTATGTATTTATCAGCGACTGCAAAGCCTTTTTCTCGGTCTCGTTCCGTTTTCTGCCGCCTGCGCTTTTTGTGCCATTCTTTCATTTCGTTGCAGCTCTATATATATTTTCGGTTTTGGATTTTGTTTCTGTCGGCTGAAACAAGTTTTCGTTTCGTTTACTGTTGGTGTATTTTGTTCCCGGTAGCACCAACTACCCGCAACGCCGCGTGCGCCTGTTGCCCCCATCAAGGGTTACAAGATCGCCTGATCGTTTTTTTGGTACCTTCGGGCAAACTTTTCGGCTTCTTGTTTTGAAACCGCTTTTCTGCTGTATTAGTGCTGTACAAGACGAACCGGTAATCCAGCAGCAAGAAGAAGTACATAGCGCAGCGACCCAAATCGGTTGTAAGTTTTACCCTCCAATTTACTGCACCAGTAAACACCAAAATAAGCAGCACTGCAACTTATCACAGCATTTATTTATTGTGAACGCCAAAAATTACGCCATAAAAGGTCTTCGGAAATGGAGAAAAATATGTGTATAATCGTGCACTTAAAAGCTTTGCTGTGTGCTTGCGAGATTACAGTAGACACACCCCGTTGTTTTCGAGTATCTCTCTTTTGTAGTGGTGATCAATGTAATCAATTATTTTGATATGTCTTGAAGAAAGTAGGATACGAGTAAGCGGAGTTCACTCAACCGTATTTGGTTTACAATTTTTACTTACATATATACTACAAAAATGTATTATAAAATGTAGCTTTAATACCACAGCTAAAATCTCGTTAAACAACGGGATTCATTCAAAGACAACGATTAAAATCATATTGTAGAATGAACGTATCGGGAATGATTTTATACCTACGATCTATATTTTTCGTATCTCATATCCTCATCTGTATGTTCTTCTTGCTAGAGGGCAAAAACGAAAATTTTTTTGCGTGTTCTCGTATTTTTAAATGTTTCAATTAATTTGTTATTATTATTGTTAATATTTTCTTGTGTAGGCGTATTCAGTGAACGAAATTTCATCATTATTTATACATTTTCCACCACATCGTCCCTCTTCGTTTGCTCTGTTTTTGGTAGAAAAGCGATTTGTAATCACATAAACTGGCACAGCTGTGACACATTTGTGATAAAATTTATTTATAGTACAATATTAAAAAAAAAATAATAATTTTAATGCTGCAGACAAAAATATCACAAAATTAGGTTATTAGTAGGTATAAAAATAAAATAAGGTAAGGCACAAAGTGAGGTGTATCAAAATGTTAATTAAAAATAAGCAATTCATTTTGAAATTCTGCAGATTCTATAAGTCTATTTTTCTTTTTCAATACAAAAAATCAGTAACTAGAAACCTAGTTGCCTTTTTTTATGCGCTCGCTCTCTTGTCAAAAAGGTTTTTCAAATTTTTTTTAATATTTTTACAACCAATATTAGACACTAACTACTATCCACATTTGTTTATGTTTGTTTTGTTTTAGCAGTTCTAATTTAAAAAAGTTGCACCCGAACTATTTCTAAATCAAAAAAAAAAGGTGACAACGGATTCCAAAATTTCAACATTTTGCAAAAAAAAATTATATTAGTTTTTTAATGTGCACACTACACTCCCTCCTTTCAGCTATAATAAATTTTAATAAAAGTTACTATTTTCCAAATTCAACGAAGTTGGTTAAAATATAAATGACCTCAAATATAAATTGAAATTCCTCTCTAAAAAAAAACAACAACCAACAAATAGAATATATTTTTGACACAGCTGAGATGCTACTAGAATTTATCTGTTATTTAAAAGCAAATCGCCAACACATCAAAAAACGAAAGACAAACACAAATATTGCAACGGTAATTCAACAAATGCCCTCAACTTTTTCAAACTTCAGATATATTTGAACAATTCAACGTATATGAAAAGTGCCACGCCCTCTTGTCCAAAAGCTCAAATTTGTTTACATAAAATTGGGAAGGTTTTATATACTATAATAAATTAAACTATATATAAATTGCAATACGGTGTAATGAATACACCCAGGCACTCGTCACAAAAGCTTCCCCTCATAAATTTAATATTTATTTACAAATAACGCCAACAGATTATACAAACATAAATACAAGTGTTTCAAGTGTTTTTCTTTTTTCCACTCGCAGCAGTAAACACACCGGCCACGATCGTCGATATAAAAAAAAGTTGGAAATGTCAACAATATTACAACATTTCAGCCAGCAATGTGAACAGCATTAAGTAATTTTGTAATCAAAAGCAAATAAAAAATGTATAAATAAATGTAATATTAATAGCAAACATGCGTTGAAAGTTGCGATAAACACATAATAAATAGAGTTGCAAGTTGCAGCTGAAGTGCCAAAGAGCAATAGCCTGAATCAAGGCGAATTGCATTGAGCAATACAAGAAAAGCAACAAAAGCACTTAATGCACACCAAAGCAAGCATATATAAGCATACATACATATTGAGTATATAGCAAAAGTAGCGCTAAAGCAACTACAAATGCACTCTCTATGGCTTTAAGCAGCAGTGGGGGGAGCTTTCAGTTGAAACTTTGGGTGTGCTCGTGTGGAGCCAATAAATAAATGAGACTGCGTCGACAACTGTGCAACTGTAAAAAAAATAAAAAAAAAAATAAAAAAAAAAAAAAAAAAGTGGGAGTGGCGCGCCAACTACAATCACAACAGCTATTGTGACTAACAATTGCACCTCCTCTGCCCATCCAACAGCTGCCAACTACAGTCGCATAACTAGCATAGAGTCGCGCATAGTGCGCGCTCTCCAGCGACTTGAACGCTGCTGCCGCTCACACACTTGCACTTTTCTCAAATCGAAACAAAAAGCAGCAAAAGCATTGTGCATGCGAGCGTAGTGTGCGGTGGGTGGAGTGGAGGATTGTGTGTAAAGTGCGCTGGGCTGCATTGCGGCGGCCCGGTGTTTGCCGCCAACCGCTAGCCGCTAGCCGCTGGAGGTGGGGCTGCTGCATTCGTACGAAAAGCTTGCGAAGCGATCTTGAACCAGATGCAGGTTGTTGCACCTTATAAAAAGAAAAAAACTTCTTCGCATACCACGAAACACAATGTTAATGCATGAGTGTGAGTGTGTTTATTGCTTGTCACATGGGCAACGCTGTAAGTAGCAAGTTAATGATTTGAATTTGGAATATCTGGAAAATTATTTGTTAAATAAAAATAATGAAAATATTTGAAGACAATTTTTACATATTTATTAATTTTTTGCTATTAAATTAAATTCAAAAATCTATGAGGTACAACTTAACATTTTTGCTTCCGTGCTTTTCGAATTTTTCAGCGTTTAGATTTTTGTGTCTGAATTTTTCGATCTCTCAACATAGTATTGGTAAATATTAAATGTACTTTGGTATTGAAAATGGTATGAATTGGTATTGAATTTTTGGTATTGAAAATTAAAAAAAAAAAAAAATTTTTGCTTTGTGATTTTTATAAAAAATTTTTTTAATTATTTTCACTACAATCACATTTTCCCTTTATATTTTCTGTACTTCATGATATCTGGTTAATAAATGTACATCCGAGCAGCACATGCATGCACCATTGCCTTTAATAAATAGGGCCAAACTTGTGAGAGGTCAATAGAGGCAAACACGCTATAAAAATGTTGTAAATTAGACGACGATAAAACCGCTACACTGAAGCAAATACATATATAATTCAATTAAAATTTATGGGAAGATATTTTAATAACCACCTCACTGCCGTACGAAAAAACAAAACTATGAAGGTTTTCGATTGCTTAAAAAAAAAGATATTAACTATAAACAAAAAAATGATTAATAAATGAACTTTGAAAAATTAAGTGGAGTATTAATGGGGAAATTGGAGGTGTTTACGGAAATTCCTCCAACATAATGATTATCATCTCATTAAACTTTCTCTTTTTGAGTTAGCGATCTTCGATACCTCTTCCCTGCACTGCCCTCAGTTCGGAGCTTAGCTCACTGTGATTCATCACACCTGACTGTATATCATCTTTATTTCATGATAAAACCTATCACTGAGTAGTCTCTGGGTTCCACGTTCCCAGTCAGTCACAAATGGATTTTTAATCTGCCCAATGACCGCCAACTCGGCGTTCAGGTCAACAGGTTCGATTTCTATACTGACAAACAACAAAAGGTTTCTTCTAATAATGGTGATGGCCTTGGGACATGTTTTGGCATTGAAAACCTCCTCATAAAGTCCATTATCCAACTGGAATTGGGTTTAACTTGTGGAGGGGCACCTTGTGGAATAACAAGGCACAAAGCAAAAATTCTCTTCCTATTTACATATACAACAAATTTCATAGCAGATGTAAAAATAAAAAAAAAGCATATATCTGTATATCATTTGTTCGACTCGCCACTCTCCTAGTTTTGGCAAAACAAAAGCGAAAATATAAATATTTACATGTGATTATTAAAACGATTTTAATTGCACTTATTTTTTACCGTTTTGATCTAATAATAAATAAATTTTAAGCCAAGAGGCGACGGGTGACCGGACGGATTATTGCCAATATACCAATCTACATACATTTTTATACATATGTATAGATATAAGTGAATTGTATATACACACATATAGGGTTGAATATACACCAGCAACTTTGGCAATTGAGTGATAAACCGACAAAAAAAAAAAAAAAAAAAATGCGGGTAAATACAAGCATAAACAAGAGTTCTATATATAGGTGTATGGACTTGTTTGTTTTCAAAATAAGCAGACACGCACTTAAATACGCATAAGCGTTCCCCTATATATTGTAGATACAGGGGCACTTGTGTGTATGTATATACATATACATATATCTCGAATTCCTCTGGCTTTCAGCACCGTGCCAGCTAAGGCAAAGCCACCAGAGTCAGATAGCAAATGAAAGTCATAACAAAAAATTGCGCAGCAGAAAATTAAATAAACGTGCTCAAAAGCAGTATAATTATAATGCAAATAAACAAAAGCTACAGCGAATTGGAAAACAAAACGAAAAACAAAACGAAAAAAAAAAAATAAAATAAATAAATGCAAATAAGAAAAAAAAATATTCAAAAAGTGAAAAAATTTATAAGTATATGTAGCTGAAAAAATAAAAAATAAAGTAAAAGCTGTAGATGTTCAAACAAGACGAACCAGTTGCTTCGTGACGAATTGGAACAAATGGAGGCCAAACGAATAAACGAATGAACGAACGACGAACGAATCAACAATGGAAACAATGGCAACAAATAACCGGCAAAATATATGTATGCGTGCAGTAAAAGCACACGACGATTATGCAATCGTGGCGATAATAATAACAACGACGAGTGGTACAATTCCATATACAAAGTACATATTTACAAATTTATATATGTATAGTATGCACATATTTATTTCTTTAGCTATTGGACTGTGAAAACGTCGGAGAAAACCTAAACTCGGCGAAAAGCAACAATGACTTCGGTTGTGTAAATTTCTAAATAGAAAAACTTATTTTAAACTACTATGTAGTTCTATTTAAACGAATGTGTCAGACCACAACAAATTATGCCTTGGGGTCTTATGTAAGCCAACTATAATTGCTTGAAAACACAATTAAAATAATATTTGTATGTATGTATACAGAATTCAGTGTTCGGGATGCGCAAAATGATCGAAAGCAAAAAAGCCGGCCGGCCGGCGAACACAAGCGTATAACATTCATCTATGTAAACACATATTTATTTACTTTCATTGCGCTAGTATTTCTATTATTTTTTTTACACATACTTATAAATATATGTACAGATGTGTAATCTGATGTTTGTGAACTAAAGGGGCAAAACGTCAATAAACAATGCGGCTAATTTACATTTGCTTACTATATAAAAAAAAAATCGCAAATGATCACAATATCGCAAATGAACAGATTTGTTTCGTATGCAGATTTGAATTTATGCAATTTTTAAAAGCATTAAGTGATTTATTTCCAGTTTTGGAAATCCGATAAAATGGAATTATTCTAGATACATTCCAGATTTTTTAAATTTTATATGGAATGATTTTGAATCACTTTTTAAACCTTTAAAAGCTACCTAACGACATTAAAAAAGAGGATTCAACATTATTTATAAGGTGGGAAAGTTTTTAAAATGCATGTATTTTAAGCGCGACCGGAGTTATATTTTTTCTTTTATGTTACACATTTCATTTGTTACAAATCTTTTCAGTGAATTTTTGGTGAAAAAAGGAAATTTGAAAGTGTTGAAAAAATTCCTACGTATTTTTTTTAAACTTTTCTTGTAATTTTTTCCAACGAAATAAAACCTTCGACTGATATGGTAATTATCTATCTACTATGTATTGGTAAGATCTTTATTGTTTTCCTCATCAAATAATGGTGTTAAAGACATATTATATAACAAAAGAAGATATCTACCATAAAGAATATATTTATTAATTTACTTTTTTTATTATTAATTTACTTATTTTTTTTATTATTTACTTTTTTTTATTTTTTTATTTTTTGTTCTAAATATACTTTTTTTATTTTATTTATATTTATTATTAATTTACTTATTATAATAAAAAGAATATACTTAATAAAATTTAGCCAACTTTTTCCAACACTCTTACTTTCAAATGCGAATTTTCCCAAAAACGCATCATTCACCTATGTATATTTTTTATTAATAAAAGATAATGTGACTTAAATATATGTGCACACATTAAAAATATAGATCTAATATATAGTATAATATTAATAGATTATAAACGTGTACAGTGTGTACGCGTAGCAGCTGTATTTGCTAGCTTGCTTATTTCAAGTATTTAGGTCAACAAATTTGTTGCTTTTTTGTTGTAGTTGCTACTTTTGTTCTTTACCCTGCCGGGAAAATATGAAACACACAGTAAATTTTAGCTACTGGAAATTTACGAAGACATAAATACTGCTGATAAACTACTGATAACTAACTAACTGATAACTACTGATAAATCAAAACCTTCTCGAGTTTAGGTTTCAGTTTCGTGACCTCAAATTTCGATTTTAATAAATGGAATTCTTAATATTCTCTGCAAGGCAATGTGAATGCAAAGAGAATATGTATAGCAAGTTTTGATAAGGAATTAAATAATTAATAGTGGCGCAGCCTAAATTACTATCACCTTTATCACAATGTAAAGTATGCGAACCGAAAGTACCCACATTATCAGTTTGTATATAGACACATTCGAGACCCAGTAAGCCTAAATATAAACTAAAATAAGCAGTTATGGCAATGTTTGTACTTGCAGTTTTTTATGAGTGCAATAAAATCTCAACTGAAACGCAAAGAGCTAACTACTAATTTATATTTAAATAGTAACTTACAACTAAAGTTTTAAAAATAAAGAATAGTTGTACTACAAGTTTGGAAACTTACCTAGAGGGCATATTATTTAAAATCTTGTCGGTTATAAAACCAGCACGAATGCAACGCTCTACAAAGCGATCCAATATTATATATGCAAGTGGCACATCTAAAACAATGTCAGCCATATCGTCAAATACGCGCAGGAATCCCTGTGACGAAGAAAAAAATAGATAAACAATTAAATTAGTTCTGTAAAACTAGTTATCTGTTATATATATATATATATATATACATATATATAAATTATATTTTGATCAGAAAATTTCTTGCCCTATATTAAAGCTGAGAGTTTTCACTATTTATTTTACGCACCTGCTCCATACCGGCTGGCAATACCAAGCATGCCTCATCCAACGACTTGAGTAGCTCACACATGGCCTCCTCGGTGGTCTGGCTAAGGGATTCGAGTGTCATGACAATGCCTTCATACACCAATTCATGATGGAAATGTGGTACTTCGAGAGCGCGAAGACAACGATGTGCCTCTTGTATGTCGCGTGATGACAAATACTCTTTTAGCAGCAAAGTCATCTCCTTGGTAATAGTCTTGACTGGTCGCAGCGGACCACCCATGCCCCAGACATTGTCCAAATGTGCCCAACCCTGTTTCATGTGTAGTAGGGTGTCAGCACGGCGTATAGCAGCGGCAGCGTGATGACTTTGTGCATCGAGATCAGTTGGCTTTGTGACGAATTTGGGTGGGAGGCAGTCATCGGCGACGGCACGTGCAAGGAAATTGCCTACAAGTGTGAAACAATAATGTGAATGCAAGGGTTTGCAACAAAATTGCAACACTGTGTAGACAAAAGCCAACATGACACAAGTCGCACTTGGTGTGACCACCTCACTACTTACCTAGTATGGTAGGGGCGTCCGGGGTGTCCAAAGTCAAGTCTGGCAAATTGTCTAGCAAAATTTCAAAACCTTTCTCGATATCCTTGCCGGTTATGACACGTCCATACAAATCGGATATCAATACCGATGTCATTTCACGTTGCGAATCCTTATGATCCATTGAAATCTCAACCACAACGCTTGTCACATACGGTCGCAGCGGACCGGTAAGTATCTCGTCAAAGCTCACAGCCACCTCATGGGTATCTCCGTGCTCATAATACTCCAATACAATTGGTTCAGCCAATTTGAAGAATTCTTCCGGTGTCACATCCGGAATAACTTCACGCAATTCGATGTTCTTATCATTACATTCACTATCGTAGTTGGGATCATTCTCATCTTCGTACACTTCTTCGAGCGCTTCCGAACCCGGTAAGCCCCAAACACCTTTGCCACCGGCGCCACCTTTCTTTGGCAAACCACGACCATGGCCGTTGCGTGAACGACGACTATTCTTCCAGCGACGATGTGGCACAACATAACTGCCCGTGGTGCTATTAAGAGCAGCAGCAATCGCTGCACTGGAAGGACCATTCGCCTCCCCACGACTATTTTGTCTGTGTATTAGACGTTTGGCTTTGCGTTTGATGCGATCGTGGCCATCGCCAACGGGCAATGGCTTCTTCATGAGCCCATTAAAGCTCTTTGCCGAATTAGATGAGCCATTTAGCTCCACAGCCTGCACTTCTTCGTTGAGCTCACGTTCAACGGAACTTTCACGTGAGTCCGCATTACCGTTTTGTTGGGCGGTTGCAATATCCATCTCGTTTAATATTAGATTTAATGCTTTCTTAAATTCGCCTGAGTTCAGTTCGTTAATTTAGTTGTAGTTGTATGGGATTTATTTACGTATTTCGCATAAAATTAATATATGTAGTTATGTTCTGATGTCACACAATTTCAACGGCAAACAATGTTCACTCACTCACTCAAGTATACAACACGCTTATGGATGGACTTGTACTTTTCAAGCAGGTGCTTAGAAAACAGTTAATTTATAATAGTATGCGCTTAAAGGTGGAGTTCGCAAAAGCTGCAATGGTGTTAGTAACCTCACAACCTCCAAAACCTTTAGGGCTTCACAATGGGCGTATTAAGAATCCAGCACTGTAGCTGAAAAAATAAAACGCAAGATAATTAAAAAAAAAGTATATTTCAATGAAAAAATCGTTAAAAAGGCAGATAAAGTTTACGTTTATATTAATTTGAGACATTAAAAAACTTTATAGCTATATGTATCTTCCTAACTTCTGAAAATCTTCAATTTAAAGACTTGAAAACATTTTCTATTTATAGGTATCAAAAATAACGTGTAAATTATAATTTTTGAAGAATCTACCATAAAACTTAAACAAAAAAAATCACTCAATACCGTTTCTCTTAAATGAACTGCTTTACGACCTTAAAATAGAACAGTTCTTTCACATTATGACCTTAAAACACCACAAAAACCCACCAACAAAAGCACACTTAATATGCTGATAAAGGTCAAACTCTAAATGCACTACAAAGTCGCGTTCAATGCACCGAGAACAAATCGTGAAACCAGCCAACCAGCCAACCAGCCAACCAATCCGGACTATCAAATGATTTCCACCGTCATTGGATACCCCGAACACATAAAGCGAAGGCATTCTTCGCTTACTGCATCTTCGTCTAGAATACATACATATGCAATATACAGTATGTATGTATATATAAATGTAAATATGTACATATGTATAACGCTTAGCTAAATATCACAACCGGGCAATAGTTGACGCAAAAACAACCATCCTTATATATATGGCTTAGCTTTTGAGTGCACCGACTGACTGGCTGCCAATTGCGAAATTATTTAATGCACTGCCATGCACTTAAAGCTAAAGTACTAGTTGAAGGTTTGTTTTTATCTACATTCTATTTACACACGTATCCATTATCCATTTTAGTTATATATGAATGTATATTATGCTATTTTCGAGTTTAATGCCTTAGAAGTGCCTCGCAGTTGGGTCGCTTTCATAGTAATGTACATACACCGGTCCTGTCTGACAAATCAGACTATGTCTCAGCTATGTCGGTTCATAAATAATTATTTTATTTGTTTTGTCTGTCAAGTGTAGCATTATTTGTACAATAAAACAAAGTTGTATGTAGTTAAATCAGAAACATATGAACAAAAAATAAATATAATAAAAACAAAAATAAATTGAAAGAAACATAAGTAAAAAAAATATTAGTAAAAAAAAAAAAAATTTGAATTAAAAAAAAAATACAAAGTAAAAAAAAAATACGAAGTAAAAAAAAAATACGAAGTAAAAAAAAAATACGATGTAAAAAAAAATACGAAGTACAAAAAAAGAAAATACGAAGTAAAAAACAAATACTAAGTAAAAAAAAAAAGTACGAAGTAAAAAAAAAATTCGAAGTAAAAAAAAAAAATACGAAGAAAAAAATACGAAGTAAGAAAAAATATGAAGTAAAAAAAATAAGTAAAAAAAACATAAGTAAAAAAAAGAGTAAAAAGAAAGAGTGAATATAAAGAGTAAATAGAAAGTTAAAAAAAAAAACAAATATAAGATAAAATAAAAAATAAATTAATTGATTTTTTAAAACAAAGTGTTAACAAAAACAATTCGGTCTCATTTCCTCATGTTGTTGTTCATTTTTAACTTTTCCTTATCTATTATTATCATTGCTGTTTATTAACACATTGTTTACTTTTTTTTTCTTTTCATGTAAAAGCAATAATTTTCCATACTTGCTCATCCCGAAAATATCAAATTACCGCGAGAACCCTTCAGCTCTTTCCAACACTAACATTACGTGGATAAAAAATACTGTTTAAATGTATCAGCAGTTTATTTATAGCTCCAAAACAGATATATGTACGAGTACGAGTTCACGTTCTTTGACTACCCCCTATCAAGAATGACGTTTACGAATGTATTCTGTGTTATGGTTTAAATTGCGTCGCAATTTATTTAATCCAACTGAAACCGTTTATAAGGAAACGAACCGAAAACTGATAAGCTATGGAATCTCTTATACATACTCGTATGTATGTATAAATTACAATAATGTGGTTGTACTTTATTTTAATTATTATTACATTTAATTATTTTAATTATATGTGTCAGTAATAGGTAGTAAATTCATAAATATTATATGTAAATATTAAAGGGGCCTGGTACACTGAAGTGATGATTCTTGGTCGGGATGAGCCAAGTAGTAAAAACGATTATCGTTGACCGTCGTGAAGTTGTCTTTATTAACTCGAGAAGCGAAATGAGAAGGGAAATTGCAATAGAGTAAATATTCGAACTACCCACGATTTACATACTTATCTGGTCAAAAATATTCAACATAGTTATAACACGAAATATCTCGAACAATTACTGAACCAATCGATGCTTATTTAAAGCTTTGAAATATACAATTTTTTAAAACGTTCCCAAACCTTTCACATTACTAGCTCTGGGAAAACTAATAATTTCCTAAAAAACATAAATAAATAAATTAATAAATTAATAAATAAAAAAAAAAAGTATAGTGTCAAGTGTAAAACAAGGAAATAAATATTAAACTAATAAAAAAAATTAAATATGATACTTAGATAAAAATTTTTAGTTATTGCACATCCGACTTGACCTACCACAAAACCCCGCAATTGCATTTAAAATAATTTTACGTATAATAAATGGTATATAGTAATAATAAAGTAGTTTATTCAAACACGGACCAACACTTGTAACTATTATAAATGCTCCGTCATAATCATTAACACAAATACAAATAACAATTTCTGTCCGAGCAGATGACAAGTGGAACATACACATACAGACATACAGATGTGTTCGGTCTTGCGATTACAGCTTCTATGAAGAGAGGAGGGGAACGAGAGGGTTGTGACGGAAAGCTAGACTGGGTGTGTAGTCTAACAAAAAATCAAAGTCTTGTGAAAACGAAAGTAAAGATTTGTTGTAAAAATATATGCATACACAGATAGATAGGTATATGGGTAAATACGCCAGGCCAGGTGGAGGAAGAACATTGTAGTGACCGAGAAATTTTTGAGAACCATCTGCCGGATGACTAATAGTCCAGCAAGCGACGTTTACACGACAAATTAAGACGCAAAATATTTTTCGGAACCAACGCACCATCAAATGGCAATTTGTGCCAATTGCAACACAAAAAGTAAAAAACAAAAAATAAAAATAAAAATAAAAGAAAATTAAATAACATTGTAATGAAAGCAAACCAAAGCATATCAGTAACGAAATTTTCAAGGTTAAACCGGGCGAAATAAACATAAAACCAGACAAGAGAAAGAAAAACGAAAAAGCACAGTGCAAACAAAATATATACAAGCTCACTAAAGCACATACATATGTACATATGTATTTTCATATATCAAACAGATTGGAGTGGAAGATTGAGTGCGACAGAATGCTTTGGGCGCGAACAAGGGTGGAAAGTAATCAGGAACATGTAGAGTAGGGAATGACGGGAACGAACGGATACGCGCTCAAGTAAAACATGGTAATGGCAAGTAAAACCGGTTACAACAAAAACAACAATTGTTTAGGATCGCACGTCAACAAAGTATTCTGGAGTAGCTTCCCTGCTGGAAAAACATTACTAGGCAAAATCATGAAGTATACCAATTGGACGAACCCTAAACCAATCATGTCTCTAACTGTATTGAAACTATGATGTTATCAACACTCATCAATAAGACACAAGAACATGGTGATCCAAGTAGCGAATTATAAGTAAGAAAGCATAAACGGGAAAGAATCTCAAAAATTTTGCGGAACAAACTAGTGTCATAGGATTGTCCAGTGCGGAAATGGATGTACATTCCACCAGGTTATAAACCTGGTATATAAATATAAAGATGTAAACGTATATATCTAAATATGATATACATATGTACTTATATATATTGACATACATATTCAAATGTTTTTATATTCATAAATATTTCATGTATCGAATATGGTACATAAATTCATACATAAGTAAACAAAAATATGTGTTGAAAATTCAAGGGCGCAACATTGGTAGGCGTGTGATGGAAGTGAGAAAAATGTGTACCTTTTATATGAATAAAATATATTGGCTTGTTACCTGCTTAAAAATGCTACGAAAGGAGACACAAAAAGTAAAATATAAATGGAATACAAAGGGAGGTTGAACACTCAAATTAAATTTTAAAAAATTTCCATAAAAATGTGCGGTATGAAATAAGTTTCTGATACACTTCAAACCTGTTTGATTATATCGAACATAATATTTTAAAGTTCTTGTCTATTTATTTTTGAGATATGAAATATGAGGAGCGTATTTTTTAAAAAACGAAATCGTCTATGGACGATTAACCAACCTTCGCTTCGTTAAGAAAAGTATTTCATAAATGTTTCATAGTGTAAATAAGACAACTAACTTAAAAATGGACCACATATTTTGAGGTTATATTGTAAACTTTGAACTATTCTTGCCTTTGATCAAATCATGTTTGAAGTTAATTCCATATAGTATTAAGGGTCATGATTAATGAGCGACAACAACATATATTTTAGTGACTTCTAACTACTAATAATTACAATATATATATATATAACTATCTAATATTTTTAGTTCTTTTATCTTACTAATGGAATTAAGGTAGATATTTATATTTTGAAGATTTTTTTTTGCGATTTTTTGATATTTATTAATTTTTTTTTTTTTATACCTATATTTTTCAAGTACAATTATATTATTTTTTCACTTTTGCAATAAAACAAGATGTTCTTTTGGCGTCACTGTATATACAATGTATGTAGTATGTTCATTTCAGGAATCACTTAGGGGAGTATTCTATATAAAAAAGGAATTTTAAGTATGTGCATGTAAGAATATAGGTACGCACAGCGCATGACCTTGAAATTTTGTATGCAACAACATACTATGTACTACATAATGGTTATGGGCGTATTAGTTACACATGTATACCAATATATTCCAGCAATTTAAAGCACCACATACCTAAATACAGCAGGATATTAGAAGGCAAACGAGATTTTGTTGGAACATGAAACTGCGTCGCAAAATTAAGCGCCAGTCATTTAAAGCAGATGTAATATTAAATAGCAGGCTGGTAGTAGAAAAGTAAAATATGTATGCTGGGCAAAAGCTTTTACATTCATTGAAAACAAAACAGCATTTGAAGTGAAAACAATTGAAAACAAAAAAAGAGCATTTATTCAATATTAAATAAGATATTTCCGTACATTTTTTTATTCAAAACATTGGAAAATGCGTCGCAAATAAAGGAATTTTTCGACATTCTATTAATAGACATACATATGTATGTATGTCTTTGATTACGCATATTTTCAACGATCAAAAGTTTAAATGAAAATAAACACGAATTGTGCGCCAAATGGATCGTTGCCAGCAAGAGTGCACGTATATTTTCTACACAAACGTCCCATAGGGGCTGCAGGTGTGGTGCGGGATAACAGGAAGATTAGACGCCAAAAACTTATCGTTTTTGTGTGAATATTAGACAGCCAGCCGATAATGTTTTGTTGCTACTATTACATATTTTCAAATACTACTTAACACTTATATACACATTTGACTTTTCGGTCAACACAGTGCTACCTTTAAATATTTTTTTCTTTTTTCGTTTGTAGACATTTTTTCAGATTCTAAGATAAAATATCCAAAGCAAAATACACTTAAAAACAACTTGTTAGAAATTATATGCATGCATATAAACATTCATATCAGAACTGAATTTGTTGGTGGACCATGTGTCAACTTTATCACGTAGACCACTACCAAAACACAAAAACAAACAATTTCAGACGCATAGAAAACTAAAATAAAAATAGGCATCAGAATACAAAAAAAAAGACTAAAGGTAAACAAGAATAGCACAAAGCATATTTAGGTATAGAGAATTGATAAAAAAAACACGTAACTTTACCTAAAAAAAACTTTTTTGTTGTTAAAAATTGCTTGTGCAATTATGACCCAATTTCGTTTAGGTGCAGATCACATCCATTATTCTCGATTAAATTAAGATATATTATGGATATGAAACATGTGTTTCGGTTATTCTGTTGATGGATAAATGTCACTTTACATTACATTTAAAAATTCTACAAAAAAAAAACTGTTATACTTTTCTTAAATTAAATATATTTTTTTAAATCAGCTATATTTTATGGGTCTTTGTTCGATATTTAAGTTTGCACTTACAACAAATATACAATGCAGTATACAATTTAACAATATATTTAACAAATACGTCGGAGGAAATTTTTAAAAGCATGGTAAAGCCAAAATTATTGCTAACCCTGTACGATGTGTTATGCTTGACTGTACAATTAAACTATTAGTTATGTACTAATAGTTATGTATGCAAAATTGTTGCAATTTTCGATAAACAACTTCAAGTATATGATTATGAATAATTATGCATCTCATTACATGCAACTGTATTATCTAACTATAAAAATTAATTGAAAGGCAAAAACAATTATGTCAATAAACAATAAATAACAAGTATATAAGAATTAGACTAATTATGCTACTACGTATCAAAACAAATATCATTCTCTACAAGTTTTACTCGATATTGATTTAATCACGCATAGCATATTAAAACTATTTAAGATTATAGAACGCAAAACTTAATCGATTCACATACATACATTTACGTATTATATAATTTTTTCTGTTGAGAATGAACAGATCTTTCACTTTCATTAAGTTAGTGAGTTTATGTAGCTAGATTTAAGTATTTGGAAGAGGAATTTCATTTAAAATAAAAATTTCATTTCACAGCAAATTTCCACAATAGCAAAGAAATAATACCAATAAATAATTATGAATTTTAACGGTTTGGCAATTCAATAATTTAGTTAAATATTGATATCTAGCCATTCGTTTATTTTAGTATTCTGCAAAACGACAAGTACGTTATTTTTATTATTAAAGGTTGTAAAAATATAATTTTGCAAACGTAAATTGCCCACCTGACTAAGCAATAAAATTGATTTTGAAGATAACACAAATAACAAAACTGAATAACTTTTTAGAAAACCAATATATTTTTCATAGTCGCCAACCAGAACCTTCCTCCATAGGTGCGCATTTTTTTATGCTTCAACATTTTTCGGCTTCGTCTGCCGCAATTGCGATTGCATTGCTTGGAGGTCTAACTACGATGAGATTCTAACAGAAATATTTATAAAATGTGCATGTGGTATATTATTATCTATTTACTTCCCCATTAAAATTTATATACTATTTATTTGTGCATATGCATGTTGATCGCCTGGCACAATACCCGTACAGGCCGGCATTAACAACCGGCAAGACAACGAATAATACAAGTCGCCGCCGTTCTCCAATTCGATTTGGTGGTGCAGCAGCAAAAACTCTCTACACATATTCTAGAAAATTCCACTTTCAATGTAGGAATGTTTTAACTAATTTATAAATATGTTCAAAGTTACACATTTAGAAACTAGGCAAAACGTTAATTTGTATTCACAAGTGAAGTGAAATTCTTATGAAGTATATCTCGACAGTTTCATTCAGAAATGTTTTCTTACATGATAAGCAGAGCTGGATAAGAATAGATTACATCAGCTCGTCAGTGGCGGTACACAACATATGGATGTATGTATATAGTGGATATTTATTTATGTACAAAAAGAAGCAAGCTGCTTTATATGCTACAAGTCAGCTATAGCCACGATGGCAAGTTTCTTTATAGCGACACATGTACGTTGTAAAAATTAGGTATCTATATTCTAGAAAAATCCAATCACTAAACATACCGCTGTCAGCGCAAGATAAAAATTAACTATAAATTCTCACAAAAAAAATTAAAACGTAATGAAATTTTTTATGGTAATGCTTACCTTCTTTTCCTTCAGCCGAAGATCTATTCTCTAATATTTATTGGCAAATTAGTTTTGTATGTCTTATTTTCCAAAGTTTCCTCAGTATACCAAATGGTTGGCTACTGACTAAGAGACATGTGAGCGTTGCGATAATTATTAGATTTCGTCTATTTTTACAAAACTATATACACATTTAAATAACGATTTTTACCAAAGACACTTGAGTTCTCCTCTATATTAGTCTTTTCAGTTATTTTTCGTTTCCTTTTTGGACAATTCTTTCAATACTATTTAACTTTTCGCACAGGAATGGAAAAACAGGATTTTCCCAATTGGATTTTCGCAAAGCATGCAGTTTTATTTTTATGCTGAAGAATGTAATTTTTAATTGTCAGCGCGAGACGGAAAATAATTTTTGGCTAGTTTTTACATGAAGTTTTTTTTTTAACAAGCTTGTAAGCAAAGTTTATTTTTCTAATTACTTTTTGACAATGAATGAATGTGATGGGAGAAAAACAAATCGCGAAAAACAACACTTACGCACTTCGGTGAAAATGGAATAAAAAAAATGCCTTGTTGCCTTTTACCAAATTTGTGGCTTAATGGCTTATTAGACACAAATTGGTTTCGCTATTGCCTTTTCACATCAAAAGCAAACACTTATGGACTTCTAACTACTGCACTAGTATTTCATTTAAAGTTACTCAATTATTATCAGCAAATTAATTGCAAGAAAACTTTTAAGTTGAAAATCCAAATATTAGAAATTCACTCAGCTTTTAAACGCTCATATATTTGAAGAACTATTCAGCTTGGGGCCAATTAATCGTGTGTTCGTTCAAGATATTGCGACAAAGTTGGTAACCATCGATTGTGTTCCCCTTAATCATACGAATGCAGGGTTGCAAAAAATAAGTACCACGAAAAAACTTGCAGTGGCATAGTGAAGTAGTGAAGTGGTAGGTAAAAAATGGTCGCGTAATTACAAATTTCTATCATTTAAATAATTTGATAACTTTTAATTTAACAATTTATGACGACAATAAAACATAAACATTTCTTTTTTGTTTATTCCATCCACAAAAAAGCAAATACCTTAAGAGAAAACCATTTAGAATGCACTCCTGTGATTTCTCCTTTTACCCATTTCCCTTATTTCCACTCTTTATGTTCAGTTTTTTATATTCGTTTCGTGAATATTCCATTTTTCGTTGCTCAATCGTTGACCAATCGTTGCCCTACAACATTTTGTTCTCTCACATATTTGTGAACATACGGTTGCCATATATTTCGTGAATTCGCCAAAAGTAAATTGTGAAATGTTTAAGACAATAAGTAGTGTATTCTCTAGTTCGCCTAGTCAGAGCAAAATTTTTTTGTCAATACTCAAATGTCTCTCTATAAAATATATAAGTTTATCTTTCAGAATACCACTTGAATGAGATACATGGCGTATTTTGAATATAAAATCACTGTCAGAATGTAATTTAAATTCGTGCTTGAAGATTTTTCACAAATTGTTGATTTCAACAATCAAATCACCAAACACTGCATTTTCATAGTTAGCGAGATGCCAACTCTCATTTATGCCCGTTCATATGTAACTAACTATAATGTGTTCTGGTTTTCTATTTTGCTTCCATTATTTTATTTTCATTCAAAATCAAGTGATTTGCGGATTATGTTGTTTATATTTTAACGCCATTAAATGTATTTAAATTATGTATTAATGACATGATTAATAACTTGTTTCGTTGCGACGCAGTGGAAATAGCAATCAAGTTTATCAACAACTATGTATTATCTTTAATTTTTACTTCTCTTGCTTAATTAATTTTTATTTATTTAGTGCGTTTCGGCACGTAGCATCAATTACCATCATAATATATAGTAAAGTGTAGGTATTGCATCAGCTGAACTCATATTTTTTGATTGTATGCTACGAGTTTTGGCAGGAATTCAAGTTAATTTATAGAAAGCTATAAAAAGTACACGTACGTATGTACATACATATGTATATATTCTCTACACTTACAAAAATATGAATAAGTGCGTTTGCAAATGAACGCACTGGTGGGGTTCGTGACCACTATCCATCTTTAAATATGTATAAATATGAACATATGTATATTATGTACATATGTACGTATATGCATATATCCAAACAAGAGGAGCCACATATCATATGTCAATTGATTATTCGGGGAGGGCGTTTTCTTTATTAGGCAAATTACCTTTTTTTCATTGCTGCGTCTTAATTACTTCGTTGACAGAGGAAAGTTATTATGACTTATGCAATTTAATTACTGACCGCTCAAAATCTTAATACTTCCAACATAACAGGTTTTAGTGATCCGTTTTGTTGTAAATATTAAATTAAAAACTAAAAATCACTTCATTCCACCCCTACCTTGAATAATATTTAAAATGAGAACGTAGTTTTGCTGCTAAATACGCAGCGATTAGTAAACCGGTAAAATAAGGTGTATTCCCCTTATTTACATTTTCGTCGTATGTTTTGCTATTTCTGTTGTGATTTCGATATTCTGCTGTTTCCCCTTTTCATATTTGTTTTCATTTATTTCTAAATACCCCACCTAACTAAGGAAATCCAGAGAGCGAAAGAGAGTATTGAATGAACGCAATGCGCTCTCTCATTCAATTTCGTGCTTTCAGAGTTGTCGGTATAACTTACTAATAATAAATTTTTGCAGTTTCGCTGCTTGCTGTTTGCTGAATGTTTTGAATTTTAAAACTATATTAAACTACTATATTAAACTTTAACTAACTATATCAACTATATTAAATTTTAAACTATATATTTATTGGAGGTAGAAATCAATGCCTCTTCTACTGTTTAAGAATATAAATGGTAGGCTCTTGTTTTGAAAGTGGCAACGCGCATTGGCGTACGTAACATTTTATATAAATGTTATGGGTATAAGCTTTGAGTGTGTACATAATTCGAAAACGAATTACAACACGACACACATCATCCATAGGTCCAATTATAACAGGGTTGCAATTCGCTGAACTCTTTTGACTAATACATTGTGCTTATCAATTGCTTTCGCCCTTATATTTATAATTACGTAACGCAATTTTTAAAAATTTTTTTTTGTAAAGAAATAGTAATTGAAGGCTCAAAATAACACTTATAACATAAATTTGATTAATGCTTTACAATCATGTAATCGTTGCTCGGTTTGTGTCTTGGCTAAGTGTTTGTGCGGATGGTGCAGGAAAAGATAAATTAACTTTATACGTAAAGATTCAAAAATCTATTTTAAGTAAATTTAGCAAAAAATCTCCTCGGAACCAGAGAAAGTAAAATAAATTGGTCTATTTGGAATATACGAAAATGGGTATTAAATGAGTAGCTTTGAGGGGTTAAGTGAAATGGTGGGACTTATCATTGTGATTTTGACTCCCACCAGAATTCCTCGGTACATTTATGGCGTTAAGGTTTCTCGTGGTACTGGATTTTGTAAATGACATTCTGAGCTCAGTAAGTTGATAAGTCAAAAATGCCCAAGTGTCACCATTGCCGTAAAAACTTGATGTACTCGACAATACCATTCGCATTTCTTCTATTGCACCGACAGAGGAGTTTGTGTAATTAGAACGAGTCTGGATTCAAATTCAGTAATCTTCAAAATTATTTTGGTATTTTTCTCAGCCTGAGAAATCGTTTGTGCTTATCCCACAAGAAGACCTCTATCTCATGTGAAAATATTATTTAATGTGTGAATCCACCTGAACTAAGTCCTCTCTTACTTTCTGAATAACTGTATTTGTCATTGTGATGTTTTGACTTAAAAATTGATATTTGTGACAGTAAGAATTCTTTCTATGATAAAGAAGTATGCATGCAATTAAAAACTAATTAGTATTTTGTTGTTATGAAAGTATAAATAACCCACATAAGTACTAGAGAAGCAGTATTCGAAATGTTCGAAATATTTTCTGCTTCAGTAATATTTTTGTTGCTTATAGTAGCAGAAGCTCAGTATCGGCCAGGCGGTCCAAATCGATTCGGGCCACCATATCCAGGTGGTTCACCACAGGTAGGTGGTGGGCCAGGTGGCGCGCCACCCTTCGCATTCCAGCCACGTCCTCCTGGTTTCCCTGGGCCAAGACCTAGGCCACCAGTGCCACGACCACCACCATCACCATTGCAACCACCGCCAACACCGTCACAACCACAACCACAACCGCAGCTGGATAAACTGCGTCTCTGCTCTTTCACGCAGCTAACACAAGATAAGTGTCTCTACGCGCTGGAGGCGGCTGCCAACGCTTCTATAGATCTAAAGTTGCAATGCATACAAGCAGCCTCCTACGCCGCCTGCCTAAGTGCGATCCAAAAGTCCGCGGCTCATTTGGTGGTTGCCGAGGAACATGAGTACAAGGCGACACGTGCCGCCAATTTAACAACAGTACTGTATGCGCACGAACGCTTGAGCAACTACTATGTAGCTGTGGCATCCAGCAACATTACTCTGGTCGAATTGGACGAGGCGATTATGTAAGTGTCACTCTAAATAAACTTAGGTTTAACAATTCAGGTTTCCTGAAAACTTTATAAATTTTCATGCCCACAGAGATGTCAACGTGTCGAATCGTCGCGCCTTCCATGCCGCCGCTTTCTTCAATCTCCAACGTGGTCATGACATTTGTCGACAGTACGCCAGTGACTCCATTACCATTAAGATTGTCAATACGGCGGAATATAATGTCACCGGAGATGAGCTTCTGATTTGCGCCAATCGCTCCGTGGCCGAATGGAGTGATTACACCACGTGCAACTTCGAAGCGAGCTTGGAGCGCGCAGTTTTTGCAGCTAAGCCTTTGGCGGCCAGTGCTGCCTTTAGATGTCTCGTTCAAAATACTTTCGACACAATGCTAAAGCGTTTGGGCCCGGAAAGTGATATATGGAATTTCTTTGCCGATTTCGAAAGTACGTCCAATCTTATCTTCAAGGTAAGTACTTTTGGGTTACTCTTATGTTCAACGACAATAATGTCTATTAGTATTATCAGTCTCAAGCGGGAATTCTCGTTCCCGCTGTATATTATCTGCATGTAAATATGTATATATATTTGGTGAGCAAAAATCTCAAAACATGCTTTTGCCATTAATATGATAGCGAAGATGAATAGGTCAATGAGCTCCTGCAATGTGCATTTATTAGTCGCTAAACACTGAGCATCTTGGCAGAAAACGGTTCTTCTTTTTACACAGATGGGCTTAGGCGCAAAGGTCTAAGAGATCGTTTTATGTCAACTCGTGTCTATTTGACTCAAACTCAAATCTATTTGAGACCTGTTACAATAACAGCAACTGCATCAAGTGTTCACCAGAAGCTTTTTTACCAGTGTAAAAAATTTAAGATTTCTGCGAATTTCACTAGAAACGTTAATTTTGGACCTTTAGTATTTGAACAATCTCATTATTGAGAAAATTTGTTCGCAAACTTGGAAAAAGGCTAAAAAAAAGCGACGAAATTGAATCAAAATCGTTCCCACAACAACCAATTCTACATAAGAGGAACGAACCCGAATTTTTATTCGGCAAAAGGTTGTCGGACTCGACAGCATTCCTCAAAATTATTTGGGTAATATTTTCAGGCACAAGAACAAGAACATATCATATATGGCTTGGACCCCTAAAACACCTCTTTCGCCCAGGCTAGCATAGTCTTTGGTTTGTTGACGTGAAGTACATGTAGGAGTTTTTGGTTGGGTTTCGGAAGAGCACTATAGATTAAACAAAAGTACTTCTTCGCCTTCCTTATTAAAATTATAATCTCAAGTACCTCGAAAAATATGAACCCTAATATTTTATTCCAAATCACTTAAAAATTAGGTATTAAATGGTGTGCAGTGGAACCCACTGAGTTGATCGGTTAACTGGAATGTTTTAAGCTAACTATATGCTCTAAAGAGACCAAAAGCCCTATAAAGCTCTGACTATAATATATAAAATCAATATAGAATCAATATACAATAAAATCAATATATAGAATCAATATACTATCGTCTAGTAAGAGAGTATATAAGCAATTCTCCAAATATTACTCACTTTCAATATTTCTACAAATTTCAATAGTAACAAAAGTTCGCTTTCGCCCGAACTTAGATCGCCCTTATTTTCGCTTTGTTTTCATTTCTCAGCTCTGACTTTTGATGTACTATACTTGTATACACATTTTTGCAATTATTAAATTAAACTGTGGGTGCTTCCCGCCGTTTTGAACTTCCTTTTCTATATTCTAGAGGAATCCCCAAAAAAACAACATTTTTAATTTAGAAGTTTTAATTTTAATAGGTTATAGGTTAGCCCAAAACTAAACAGGGTCAACTAAATGTATAAATGTAGAATAAAACATTCAATTTGGAACGTATGAAGACTAAAATTCCAAAATTTTCTTAGAAAACATCAATAAAATAGAATCAGCTGTTTCAATGAAGGCTTTCAAAGTAAAACAAAAATTTAGCTTCCAATACAGCAACATGAGATGCATTTCGAAGGTCTCAAATTTTTTATTTCCTACCTTGGAGAATTCCTATTGAATTGAGTTTAAAACATTTTTTAAGGAGATTCATTAGATTAGATCGATGGGAAGTCTGAGTTTGATCGTATTTACATATATACTATATATTTTTGTCAAATTTACAGAATAATACAATTGGATTTTCGCAAAAACCCCTTATCAGAAATGGCGTTACTGAGGAAGTATTTAATCAATTGCATTGCAATACAGACGAACAGGTCCACGATCCCAGCCAGCTTGAATGAGTTAATTGGAGTCTTGACTATATAAATATACATACATACATACATACCTACTAGTATCAATCAAATATCAATATACATATATTATAAAGAATACCAAATTATTGTTGTTAATGCTATCAAATTTCTTGGATACGCTTTATTATAGGGTGCGCTAGCTACTATTATGTCGATATGTAAACCTTAATAACTTAACTTAATAACTTTGAAAAAAAGGACTGATTTTTATAACTAAGATATTTTTATGTAATTTAACCCTTTGTATTATTTAATACTAAAACATAAACTAAAACTAAAAGACATAAAAGATAGCGGCCAGTAGTTGAACGCGTCTTGGTTTGAAACAGTGACCAAGGATGGAAAAAATATATATATCTTAAGGTGATTGGACCCCGATAAGCATTAACTGTCGTTTTGCCTAGAATGTGCACAATTGAATCTGAGAATGCAACAAATTTTAGAGTGAAGCGATCAGTTGATATTTTTTAACAAAGCAGAGATCACTTTTTGGAAGGATTTCCGAATACATATACATGTAAATGTTGCTCCCGATCTTCCAAGACTTTTAGACATTTCCTTAATCAATCTTTGATGATCGTCGTTTTTGTAGTGGGTAGAGCTAAGAACCAATACCATGCAGAAACTGGGTTCGATCTCAGTTCGATCAATATGAAAGACAGCTTTCTAATAGTTCTTAATCGCAATTCTTAGAGAGTTTCACGAAAAAGCATTTCCAAAAACGTTGTTTGCAGTCGACTTACAAGTATAACTTCCAGCTTTCTTCAGTTGTTGATCAAGATATATCTAATACGCCATATACATACAATATATATAATCTATTCAGGCAAAACCTAATCAATATTTGTATGTGCATGACGTTATCAGACTTCCATATCTTTTCCTGGAATGTTTATGCCCTTTGATTTAATCAGCAATTTAAGGGACAAGCATTCCAGGAAAGCATTTCAGGAACACATACTGTATGGGAAAACCAAATAATATTATAAAATAATCAATAATATCATAATCAAACCGCAAATTAATTTATATTTTATATATTTTTATTAGTGAGAATTTTTATTACAGCTGCTGATTGAGTTTGAGTTATGCTTATCACCGTTTCTATTTATATGTAGCAGGTGTGAGTATGAGCGAATTTTGTTAAAATTTTTTTTCCGACTAAATTTCAGCTAATAGATGTGTTGCTATTCAAATTAGCTAAGAGTACAGGAGCCCTGTTGTCGGATCACATGTTCAAAGGTCTCAGGAGGTGTCAAGGTATATAGGTATGTATGTATGTAAAAATTCGAGCCCATTCCGTTTACGTAAACTCTACTGTCGTGGCCGAACGGCAGTTGCTATATCTCTCTATCCACTAAGCTTAACGCTAAATTTTTACCCAGCAGCTCACTGAGAAAAGGAAGTTTTCTTATTGGTTAAATGTACTTATCTCATTGAGTTGTCTTAGGAAAACCGTCTTATGCTATCATGTGAAAGGTGGTTATAATCTCCTCCACTTACCATACAACAGTATGTTTCAAAACTTCTCAAATTGCGATAACTATCTAACCGGAAATGTAAAATTAAATAATGAAGATGCCATATATTAATTTAAAAATTGAACTGGTGCCACAAACACTTTTAGGTCAACATTCATATCTCTCAAATATTCGCCGATTTAGACCAGATTGAATAAACAAGATTATAGTAAGGATTTTTTAACATAGTTCGAAGATATTTAGAAAATTCAAGAACCAACAAAGATATGGAAAAAATAGTATACAATAAAATGTAATGTCCTTCCCGGTGGCTTTATACTGTGTAACGGTTAGCATAAGAGATCTGAATATTTCAACGCCTTTAATTTAGCAATTCCTGAGAGTATTCAAACTTAGCTCTTCTTTGCTGTTATATTTTTAAAGTATGCTCTCGTTAGGTGTTCTAGTTTTGGCACAGATTTTTCCACATATTAATTGAGGCAAACTGCATTGCATTTCAAGATTAAAATATGCACATAAATTAGTTGTAATTATTACACAGAAGAGTCGAGCAACTTGTCACTGTCCCACATGCAACAAAAAATAAAATAAATAAATAAATAATAAGCAGAAAAGAGAAACGAGTACAAGTCAAAAATATTTGCATAAAAATAATGCTAATAGAAAATACAAATAATACAACAATAAGTTGTTTACAATAAACACAAATTGATTGTGTTTATTGTGATTGTTGTGATTGAAATTGTTTGAGATTACAAGTGAAAAAAGACAAACTGAAGAAAGCTCACTGAAAGTTGTAGCTGGTCAGAAATTATATGTTAATTATGCTAAATATCTCGCTAACTAACTTATTTGACTTGCAAAAAGACTTGAGGTTCTTTTACTATAAATATGTTTTTATATGTTACACAGGCTGGGCCAAGAAAAAGGTAAAAACGGTTCGTAGCGTCTTCGTTACTCAATACCTCAACTGACACTGAGGTGTCGTTGGAAAATTAATTTTTCAGTAGACAAAAGAAGAAAAAGATCCATTAGAGATACGTTGGTTGCTCAAAGTCTTGTAAACCGAAACCAGTCGTTGAAGGCTGGAGGAGGTCTTACTGAAAACTTGATTTGAAATTTATATATTACGGTTGTATTCCGTTCTGTATATCTTGAAGCAACATTCATATAAACACGGACCGCCAAAGTGTCTGATGACAAAGTTAACCACTCGTGGACGTGGGTTTCGTCAAACAAAAAAAGTGGTAAAGCTGGTGACCATCTCTTGTATTTCGTTAGCCAATCGGAGCAGGTGATTATGGTTGAGGATGTTAACACACATTTTTGCAAAGAATGTGGTTTAAAAGTGTTTTAGGCACGGGGTTTACCTTAAAATTCCATTTCGGAGAGACCAAGGTGAATAAATAGTTTAATCTGTCTGTTCGAATTGTGGGAACCCTTTTGTCATCAATGACGCTATATTTCTTTACCGTATGTTGTGCCATAATGAGCGCAAAATTTTCGTTTCCAACAATCGTTAGCCGTTGTCGATCAGTAATTTCTCTGCTCGCTATCTTTTATGAAAAAATTACATGTGCAATCAATAACTCAGTTATCCAGTTATAATCAATGTAAGAGAGCATGTGAATGCCTCATTAACGTCGTATAACCGCTTACTGTGTAACATACACCAGTTGCTTGTTCGATTTGCTATTCTCAAATGCTATGGGAATCAAAAAAAAACTATAATTTTGTTGTTATTCGCGTCGGTATAACACATTTTCATGGGTCTTCCACTTCCTAACACCTTGTTCTTCGTGGTGGTCACATTTACTGATTCAACTGACTTTTGATCAACCCTGTACGCAATTTAATTTTCTAACAGCTGCTAGCATAATTCATTATGTATGACTTGAAACCTGTTTAAGTCAACTCTTTGTAAGTTTTTATTCCTAGGTATCGATACGTAACTTTATTTATTTGTATGAATATTATATATGAGCGTTATAGGGAAACAAATATATGCTTATAATCCGCGGATATTTGGGAAGTACCTCAACTCGGTGTCGAAACGTGCACTGCATTCAGTGTGAATCGATGTGTGTTTGTTCATATATAATGTTTGTATATAGTTGTGGTCGGTATATATTTGCGAAAGACGACGATGCAGACGTACATATAGTGGGTGTGGGCGTTCTAGAAAAGTTTTACGATCATATAAGTTGCGAAATTCCAAGAAACAAATCAAAACAAAAACAGAGTTAAACACTTATCAGCGAATTATATCCATATTTAAATTTTTCATCAAGGTGGTTCTTAAATAAATCCTTTAAGTGAGGTTTCCTAAGCTCAACCTCTACCTCTATACCACTATAGTTTAAGGTATCTCATACAAAAAAAATTAATTTATTTTTTCCTTTTCACAAACTTTTATTTCGACACATCTTAACCATTTCTAAACTTTGACCATGCTATTACCGACTGATGAAGTGGGACTGAAAGAAAAAACCGTTCACTTTAATCTAAGAACTGCCCTAACAAACGAGTACGTGTAAATAAAAAGCAGTAGTCGTCAGCCGAAGCTGTCTTAAAACCATCAAATCGGCGTCACTTTCAATTAGCTCACAGTTCATGTGGCTATATTTTATCTGGCTGACTGTTTCATGTCTAGGAATTCATATAACGACTATTATTTCCATGTATACGTGAGTTCATTTAGGTATCAACGGGTATTTTAAATGAAAAACAACATAATATGAACTTTAAAATTAAATGGAGAAAATCTTCTATATGAGAAAACCCCTATAATAATTGCTTTCAAGTGGAGAATTAATTTCTCAACTAAAATCACTATAAAACGTCCTTACCACAGAATCATCATCATCAAAGTTAATCTTGGTGAAAATTAACAGGAGAAGACGGTTTGCGGATCCCATGCCGATTACGTCTTTACAACCGGAATGTATACATATATATGTATATGTATATATTCGACCAAGAGCTGTCTTCAAAACTATTTTTGAAATGCTACTATAACAACAGAAGCAATTCAGAAAATGAATGTTAAAAATTTTTTAACCACCCAGCATTTCTTTTAACCTAGAACACCTTTTTGTTGATTTAAGTCAGATTAAAATTGCGGAAATCGACCTAGAGTTCAATCAATTACTGGTCAACTCCGATGATGCGATGCGAGCTCTCCCTGACGTGAAATAAATATGTCTTCTTTTGCGAAAGTAAGAACATTTTGGCTCCCTTTCTATAAATAGCTATTATAGGTCGCAAAAAACGAAAAAATTTACAAAAAAGTTTACAAAAAGTTTTGGGGTTTTTAAAAAATCAATATTTGTAGCAGTTTAAGATGCAAATTTTTATTAAATGGAAACATTTTATCTAACGGAGATCGTTTTACAAGATGAGGCTCAGTTCATATTCTATTGAAATGTCTTCTACTTTCAAGTTGGCGTCTAATTAAAACAACAAATGAAGAAAAGTTTCTGTCAATTTGGTCTTTCTAATGCATAGAAGGGTTTCGACTGCTGCCACCGATGACCACTTCGTCAACAAATTCAGATTGGAAACCATTTAGCACATTCAGACGACAAAGCTTGATGCTAATCTACACTTCTAGAAACATATAAGGAAGATTCTACCTAATGACGCTACTAATAATTCTTCCACCTTTGGACCCGGAGTCTTTTTACCACTATCTTCCGATTTTTTTTATTTTTCTTTTAATCGAGCGGAACGGATATTTGGTTTTCAGGAATAGGTAAGGGTTCCGGGGTGTCTAATATGGTGAATTAGATGGTTTAGCGATGACAAATGTGGATTACTTTAGGCGGCCTCTACTTGAATACTTGACTCTCTTTCCCTTTTTTATTTTAATACGAGTATAATGGAAAGCCGTTCATATCCAAGACATTAACCAAAATTAGTTGAATCCATTCATAACACAACATAAGGGGACGTTCGGACGAAGGACGATTTCGTTCCTCGAAATTAAATTACCTGAAATTTTATCCAGCCAAGGGCTTTCAACTTGCAGCATTCTTCAGAATTATTTAAGGAATGTTTTCAGATGCTACAAAAACAACAACAATCGAAGTTAAGGAACCCAAGTATATCTCTTATGCTAACATGACGGTTCTCGAGGGCCATTCCTCTAACTTTTCTGATGTTTTCGGCGTTGTCGGGAGTCGTTGGATTTAAATGGCCACTTAAATATACAGATGGCATGAGAGAGTGTTAAAGAAATGTATAATGTATTGGGTTGTTCGGAAAGTCATTTCGTTTTTTTTGGGGAACATGAAAGACAGTTTTCGTATAATGGCCATTCAAATGGCCATAAACAGTTGAATTCGACAAATTTAACCTCTCACCGATCTCTCGTGTGGTGATTCGCCGATTTGCATCAACTAATGCCTTTATCGCATCTTTGTCAGCTTCGACCGGCCTTCCAGACCGTGGTGCATCTTCGACATCAAAATTGCCGGATCGAAATTTTGCAAACCAGTTCTGGCACTGGCGTACTGTTAACACGCCTTCTCCATACACATCCGTCAATTTTTTTCTCGCTTGGACAGCATTTTTACCTTTTCTGAAGTTAAAAAGTAAAATATGACGAAAATGCTGCTTATTGCTCTCCATATTTAAAAAGGCACCAACCAAAAACTACTGGGTAGAATTAATAGAACTTTTTCACACACAAGCCTTGCAATATCAGCTCTCATGACATATAATGGTTATGGGGCTTAAGTGTGAAGTTAGTTTCGAAAAAACGTAATTAAGTCCTCTGGCGGGAAAAAACGAAATGACTTTCCGAACAACCCAATAGCATAAGCCCAGCCTATTAAAATCCTGTTTCACAACAATTGACTGCATCAGCTTTGATCATTTGTTATGAGATTACTGATGCCGGCCGGCGAAAAAGGAAAAAAAAACACTACACAAACAATTGACAAATATTTCCACTCACAATCTGGGTAGGTATTTACAAAAACAATTGGAAATATACAGACATATACTTATATTATATATACAAGTATATATAGGTAGAGTATACAGAATATAATTAAAGCAAGTTTGTAGATGGTTTTATAAATAAATTTGTATGCATGCAGGTAAACACTTGTTATGACTTTTGCATAACGAAATGTAAGAATAATAAAACTAAAAAACAGTAAATAAATAACGAGAAAAGATGGACAAAAAACCGGTTCAACGCTATGAAAGGTGCACCTTCGAGTTGAGCTGGACGCGAAATTGATAATGACATTTAAGCGCAAATACACTAACAACACTATATTATATATATATATATATGTGACTAACTATAACACTATATATATATATGAGATGCAGGCGCTGTTCGTAAGAGGTGACTGTAGAAGACAAAGGCGAAGCATTTGGCAGGGAACATTGCACCGACACACGTCAGAACTTATCTGCGACGATGTTACGAACTACGTTGACCGCCTGCAGCTTTAAGTATAATACCCAATTAAGCAGAAAAAGGAATAAGCGAATTCTATAAGTAAAATCATATTAATTTTTATATATATACCTTCGAATGTATGTATATGTTTCAGAAAACAAAAACAAAAGCGAAATGTAATCAAATCTAAAGAGATGTGCAAGCCAAATCATTGCAAATACAAAAACATCAGCAAAAACATAAGCAATAATAAAGAAAACGAAATTATTTATCAATTGGTGAATCCCGAGCTGATGGTCGCTCGGGTGGCCCACCAAGCTGCGCCGAAGCTTAGCAGCCGGCTTGCCTATAAAAAGAAACTGGCTGGCGTTGCACTCAGCAGTTGAGTATTTACCTGGACTGGCATAGAACGAACGCGCTAAGATGGGTGATACGAAAATTTTACATTTAGTTACGGTCCTACTGGGCGTGGCTGCTTTAGCGTTGGTGCAAGCTGACGAGCAAATTTGTAAGCTAAAATTATGGATTACTTGTTTTATTGCATAAATTATGTTCTATGAAAATCATTTGGCATGTAGATCGCATGTGCGTGCCGCAAAAGTACTATCAAGACTGCTTGGATCTGCTGAAGGATCCCTCCGAGGCTGGCATATTAATGCAATGTGTGGCGGGACGTGATCGTATCGATTGTTTGGACAAAATCAATCAACGTAAGGCGGATGTGCTCGCCAGTGAGCCGGAGGATATGTATGTTGCCTACCATACGAAGAATCAGGATTATCGTGTGATCTCGGAAATACGCACCAAAGAGGATAAGGACGGTGAGTGGCAGAGAATAGTGAAAGTGAAAGGAACAATTAACATAAAAAATTGAATTTGTAATGAATTAAAAAATGTGTTTTGATTATAGCCGAGTTCCGTTATGAGGGCATTATTTTGGTGAAGAAAAATTCGAACATTAACAGTTTGAAGGAGTTGCGCGGCAAGAAATCATGTCACACGGGTTTCGGACGTAATGTGGGCTATAAGGTGAGTGATTTGCATATATTTTATGGTGTTTTAGCTTGAAAAGTAAGTGAAAGTGAATTTTGTGTTTAAGGTTACAAAATTTTTCACAGTTTAACGATCTAAGACATCAAAAAACATTAAATGAAATATTAAAGTCTAGTTATTACATTGTTAGTCCTGTGATTCTTTACGTGTTTATGAAAAAATTCCCGTGAGCTAATGACATACCATGAGATTAAGAACACGTTCTCGCTCGCTAAAAAATATTTTAACAATGTGGTTTCATAAGATTTTTCGATTGGACACCTAAATAATCGCGTATTCTTATTTTATTAATTTTATTGAATTAATTTTTTTTAAACAGGTGGCAACCCTTCACAAAAATATTTTAAACTGTAAATCTCTTTAGTTTGGTAACCCTTGTGTAGCTTTTCTTTGTCTAAAGATTTCAATGAATAACGGTCTTTAAACAGGTGGTAACCCTTCGCCTTTTAACTATTGTTTTGCTTCAAACCGTTCACGTATTGCACCGAACATTTAAAAAAAAGTATTCATAATTTACATACTGGGTGCGTGTCGGAATTTTATTATCCTCTGAAACTTTCTTAGAACTGAATTTTAGGATTATTAAGAATATGAGGAAGCAAATTAACGAATTTTAAATTACATAAAAATATTCGTGATCGAAGTACGTAAAAACTCACTAATAAATTGTCTTGTATTAACCGATCCCAATTCTGTAGGAATTTACATACATATATATAGATATTTCCTTCGCCTCAAAAACCTTGCATGCCTATAATTTGATATGAAGAGCAGTAATATTCCACAGCCTCATTAATACCACTAAATTGCTTCACGTATTTTTATTAGTCAAGCAAGCGTAAGTAATTAGAGACGATTAGAGTCGTTAAGCTACTTTAAGTTAAATTACCGGTTCGTGCAAAGACCAAATTTCTAAGAAAAAAATGCTAGTTTCTATATTTCCAATTAACTACAAAGAGACAAGTTTGTTTTGAGGCACTAGTGGTGGCACAAGTGGTTGCCAAAGTGTGTGTTGTTGTGCGCTCTTAATACTTTTATGCTTGAATTACAACGCTTATGTTTCTTTTCTGTTTCAACGCTTCTTTTAGATCCCCATTACTAAGTTGAAGAACACACAGATACTTAAAGTTTCTTTGGATTCTGAACTAAGCGCTACCGATCGCGAGCTGAAGGCTTTATCGGAGTTCTTCTCACAATCTTGTCTTGTTGGCACCTACTCCCCTTATCCGGACACTGATCGTCTACTGAGTAAGTTACGAGTACAATCACGTGACCCCAGATCTGTTTAGAATTAGAACTTTCATCATTCCTTTATGTTATCCACAGAGAAGAAATACTCCAACTTGTGCGCGCTCTGCGAGAAACCCGAGCAATGTAATTACCCCGACAAATTCTCCGGTTATGATGGCGCAATCCGTTGCTTGGACAAGGGCAAGGGTGAGGTGGCTTTCACTAAGGTGCAATACATCAAGAAATACTTTGGCGTAAGTTCTGAAAATTTATACCGAAATTATTGAAAAAATGTTCATTAATTAATTTGGTTTTCACACAGCTAACACCTGGCTCTACAGCCGAAGGCGATCCCTCCGAGTTCGAGTATCTTTGTGAGGATGGCAGCCGTCGCCCAATCACCGGCCCCGCTTGCTCGTGGGCTCAACGACCATGGACCGGTTATATATCGAACGCCGATTCGGTAAACGGCGAACAAAAGTTGCATAACCTACAAAATCGTCTTGAGAAATTCTTTGAAAATGGCTTGCATGCCGAGAACAAGCTTGCCGCACAACATTTGCTCATCAATGAGAATGCCGTGTATCACAGCAAAGCGGCGGCTGTCGAACCGAAAGTATATCTTGAACGTGCTGGTTATAAGGATGTGATCGAACGTGACGGCAGCGCCATCAGGAAGCTGCGTCTCTGTGTGCATTCGTCCATTGAACTGGCCAAGTGCGATTCAATGCGCCGCGCCACCTACTCACGTGACATTCGTCCGGAGTTGGAGTGTGTGCAGGATCAAGACTGTTTAAATGCCGTTGAGAGTAATAATGCCGATTTGGTTGTGGTGCCGGGAAACCAGTACGTGGATGCACGCCAAGAAAAACTTAAGCCGATTGTATATGAAAGCTACGGGCCCGACAATGTCTATGTTGCTGTTGTAGAGCCAAGCGTTAGCAAGGATTTGCAGAAGCTGCCAATGTAAGTTAACATACACCGAATTACGACTGATTTTTATAGAACTTATATTCCAAATATTCTTCCACCAAACAGCAACTATGATGCGCAGAATAAACGTGCTAGTTTAGCGGCCAACTTCTTGAACAAACGTCGCAACATTAACCCCTGTCAGAATTCGCCGTCCACTGAGAAGAATCTCATCATTGTACACTCAAGCGAATTGGAACAGCATAAGAATAAGCAGCTGGTGTGCCCCAGTTTGGAAGTGAAAGCTGTAACCGAGTATCGTACATGTAACTTGGAGGCCAACTTACCGGCAGCTATCTTCATACGCGAGAGCACGACACCCGTTGAGCAGGAGACTATCAAGCAATTGTTCGTTTCGATTTCCTCGAAGTTTGGTAAAGAGGGCAAGTTGTCCGATGTTTTTGCTCTCTTCGCTCCCTATGAAAAGGACGCCAAGAATGTGTTATTCGATGTGAGTTTTCCCTTTTAGCTTAATGGGTCTATTGATAATTATATATATATATACACTAAATTATTATTTCATCTCTCTTTAGGACGATGCTGCTGAATTCGTAACTGAGCTGAAGAATCCCAACACCAATGAGCAAATCTACAATGAGCTCGTATGTGATAAAAAATCGATTTCAAAAAATCTTTAAAAATGCATACCTAGATACATACATATACGTCCCTGTAATCATATTTATAAGCTTTCATAATTCGTAATTACTAAAATAAAAGTTATCATTGAATATGAAAAAGAGTGCGTAGAAATGTGTATTAAAAATTCGCAGAACTTTCGTAAAACAGTACAAAAGCTTTCGAGCATTTTTCAAAATGAAAAAATATTTCCTTAATTATAATATATTGCGCCCATGGCGATCACTGAAGCGAAGTATACGTAGATATGGTGGACCATTAAAGACATAATGAAAATTAATTAGGAAGAAAAACATTTCCAATCTTGTGATCTTCGGAGAAAGTGGTGAACCTGAAGTCACAATCGAAGACGACGAAATTGACAGCTAAAGAACAATGAAATTGTGGGTCTCAATGTGTTACCGGCGCAGCTATTCAAATAATACGACAAGGATGACAAAAATAATTTCATCTGGAACTTAAGTGCACAATGCCCATTTCACGAAAAAAAGAGTGATCCCACAGATAGAGTCAAATATAGTCTTCTAAATATTTATTTATATATACGAGTATAGCTGCGTAAATGACATTTACAATTTCAATCTCATTTTCTCAGTCATGAAACTCCTAAATTTTGGTAAAGTGGTGGAAGAGTGGTGGAGGAGTTTATTTACGGCTTGTCTTTTTAACCGTACATCAATGGAGGATGTATAAATCTTTGAAAATATTACAATCTTCACGCAATAACTAAAGATTCAATTGATGTGGATTCGACACACATTTTTGCATAGGTTGATATTATCTTGGACTTTCGTATAAAGTTTAAAGGAGATATCGAAGTTGGCGTGAAGGATTACCTAGATTTTTACGACACTTATGTTCATTTGACGATTTTTCGTATTCTTTGAAAGTCGTGAGACCTTAGGAAATTTACCTTTCATTATGTAACGAAATTCAAATATTCGCTTCGGGGAACGCGGCATGGGTCGTTTAGAGTGTGTTTGAAAAATCGCCTGAGTTCGGGTCAAATTCGTTCAGTTGATAAAATGAAACTCAAGTAAATTAACAGATTTTTTTAGGAAATTTTCATTGAGTTTATTTTATAATATTTCCACTTTTTGTTAGAATATATTCTGTTATAAGAGATTATGGGATTGACTATAGTTTTGTGAAGTATATATATCACATATATCACATAAGAATGCTAACTCATTCTAACCGTTATATAGAAATTGATAATGAGAAAATAAGCAAATATTAGCAAACTTGTCCATATTATCTTTTGAAACTCTTATATTTATATGAAAACAGGTAAATATGTATTAAGCAGCTTAATTTGTTTTAAACATTAACGCATCTACATACCTACTTATATGTGGGCAAATGCAAATTGCTAATTATTGATTGTTCACTTTTCTTGTTATCTTTGACTTCCGCATAAATAACATTCGATTCTTTGGTAGGACAATTCATTTGTAAAATTCGTACGAATAGGTTTTCCATACACAATAATATATATACATATTACTTATTTTCTACGCACAATATCGTTTGCAAATTTTGTATGTACTCATTTGTTTGACTTGATATAATGAGTCGATCCCAAACTTAATCTCTTTCTTCGGCGTTTTTTAGAATAATTGCTGTTTTGTTGAGAATTTTAACTCCTAACCGCTTATTAGAAAATCCATTTTAAGTAGTTATACATCTTAAAAGAAAAGAATTACGGGATCTCAAAAATAATTGAAAAACTTTTGTGGACTAAAGCCTAAGAGTACTTCAAATGATCAAACGGGTTTTCGATTGTTCACTATTAATTTTCCATTGTTTTCGGGGTCACTAAACACAAAAACTTCTCCCTCCACATTTTGCGATATTGAATAACAATGATGTTACGATATTAGATACTTTTGTTCGTGTCTTCTTTCTGCGTTGAGCTATCCCTTTTCTCTGTTCATATTTTTATGCATTAGTTCAAATTATTAAACAACTTAACTCACTGTTAAAAAAAAAAAAAATTAAAATAAAATTTGATAAGGTAAAGGAAAAATCTTTGGATGTTTGACTATAATACATATATTAGTTTTATAGTGTAATCCAGAAAATATGTAAATGATTTCTGACTATTTTTTATATTGTAATATTTTTTAAACAAGAAGAAAACATTTATGCAATCGAAACCTTCACATACTAAAATATAACATTATGTAAAGATCTTCACAGCTCAAATAATACGCAGGCATTCTCCAAATTTTGATCTGATAAAAATACTTTCCAAATCGAATAGGAATACAGAAATAACCAAAAGTGGATATCAGTTCTTTCCGATTCAGACTAAAAAAAAAGTACTAAGCTGCAAAGGTTAGTCCCGCTAATAATAAACATACTATGTGATATAAATGTTTTTAAAATTAAAATACTTATTTTTTCGAACTTCGTTTTAAGAAATCTAAAATGAATTCGTTGTTGAAGAATGTACCTAAATACGAATAAAATAAAAGTGAAATGTGTTAAATGCTTTTATTTTATTTTATCCAATTGTGGTTTATCTAAGACAATATAATTAACATAAAAAATGTTTTGCGTACGAAACTAAAACAAAGGTACATTAGTTATACTAAATAAACAATTACAAATTAAATTCTCAGCGTGGGTAAAAAAGGAAAATCATTTATAAAATCGTCTCATTGAATGAAAAATCTCTGTCATATAACAACGGATCGCAGAAATGCGTTCAAAGCTGCAGCATTTGTCTTCACTCTATATATATATTTTTATTTTATTTTTTGTTTTTGCTATACTGCGGCACCTAAACTTTCTTTAGTGGATTGGCGTTATACCATCCAAATACATTTCCGCCTCTAGTCGGTATCGTCCTGCTGTCGCTGACATGAACACTTTGGATACTGATCCGATTCCTCTTCTGAGTAGTCTTCATCATGTGTGTGCGTCACTGTTTGCGGCGTTGGCGGACGTGTATGTGGCACTGTGGAGTTGGTTGAACCGGCTGAATTCATGGACTGTAAGGAAGACGAAGCATTTCACCCTTGTCATAAACATTTTAAATTATAAGTCTAATAAAATTTGCTTATCTTAGCAATTTCATCGAATTAAAAATTACAAACAGATGGCAAATCTGCCTATAAAATATTTTCTAGTGTAAGATATTTTTTAAACTTCGTCATTTTGATACCCATATATTAGTAGTAGAGCACAGTAGTAGAGCTTCTTTTCTAATAAATTTTTTTATTAAACATCTCAAACAGATGTCAGCACTTCTTGAAAGTATTTCCCCCAGAAATTTATTTCAACATTTTTTAATTTTTTTAAATTATTTTAACATTTATTTCCTATACTGTTTAGTTTGACGACTATATTGTTTATATTTTTCAATTTAATTGAATACAAATTTCAAAGTGGTGGCAACCTTTTTAAAAATATGTTCAATTTTAATTGAGAAGCTTGGTTAGAAGCCTCTTTAGTTTGATACCCACATTGTAATAATTAATTTGTCATATTTGTTTTATTGAATAAAATTTTAGTCAGTTGGCAACCCTCATCGAAATACATGCTTAACTGTAAGCTTTCCTAAGCTTCCTCATTTTTATAGATAAATGGTGGGGTTTTTATCTTATGCTTTTACTTACAAATGACAACCTTTCAACTTTTTTGTTGTAAGTAAGTCAAGTATTGTGCTGAACAATTCAAAAATATTATTCAAACATGTTACGCCCTGTACAATGGTACACAGCCCGTACAGTGGTCAATCTATTTTATTACGCGACCTAAAGAAGATTTCTTAAAAATCAGTAAGTAGCTCACCTTAATTTCCTCGGTTAATTTTTCGATTTCCTCTTCCTTGCCCTCCGCGAGCTCAATGTTCGCTATGGCCTCCTGCGCTTTCTCGGTTGGCGATGAAATCGTACTTAACGCGCCATCGACGCTTTCGTTCTTGCTGCGCGACCGCTGTATTGATGGGGTCTCCATGTGGAAGCGTTGCTCGTGTGTCACCGTAGATTCGTGCGGCAGCAGCATAGCCGGTGCACGGAACATATACGAGAAGGGATAATAGTAGAGATTGAGGAAGGTTGCCGCATACAAATCGGCATAACGGGATACTTGACTGGAGAAGAATGTTTGCCGTGAACCGGAACGGAAGAGCGAACCCATCATGCCGTAGGCCATGTCCATTTTATGTGTGACATCCCGTATGCTGGAGCGCAATTTAGAGATATCCGGTTTCTCTTTGGCGCTCGAGTCCAAATTTCTAGCACGTAAATATAGCGGTTACTTATACGAACGTATATCTTGGAATGAAATGTGATTTACTCACTTGTACATATCACCGAGCATAACATCCAAATGCTGCAGCTCTGCAAAATACTGACACTTGTCCGTCCACACATGCAGCTCCTGCACGAGTTCGGGCACAATCAGGAATGTACGCCAGCCACGTATCTTTTTCGATTTCAGTATATCACCGAATATGTGATCACCGACGTATAGCACATCTTTGCCTTTGGCATTGATGAAATTGGTGAAGACCTCACATGAACCACCGGAGTACACTTTACCCGGCTGTAGGGGTCCCATGTGTGTGCCGATTTTCAAAGCGCCCGTCTGTGTATCGACTTGTCGCAGTATGGTGCCTTCGCCGAAGAATAGTGGCTTCGCCGCATCTACCACAATCACATCGAAGTATGTCTTCCAATTACGGTGTGGCTCGTCGGGCCTTGCGCCATGTTCGAAGTCGAACAAATACGACATCAGTATGTCGGTGTATTTGTATTCGCTGTTGGTGAGCAAAAAGACTTTGGCGCCGGATTCGCGTATACGCGACAGTACCATGGGTAGGCGTGGATCCTTTTTGACGTAGTAATCCAAGTTCTAGAGGATATTGGAGAAATTTGAATTTTCGGAAAGAAACGCATTTGAATGAAAATTTTTTGAAATACCTCGATTGTCTTTTCCTTTAGATTGCCTTTTAAGTGTACGAAATCGATGGCCCGTCGGACGTCCTGGAAAATGGACTTGAAAGACATGAAGAGCTCGCCAGCCTTCACACCAGTCTTTTCGCTAAAAGAGGAGATGAAGGTGGTAAATTGTTTAATTTCTTGTTTTCAAATTTAAATAAATAGAAGAAGAAACTTTGAAAGTTTTAACAGCGTAAAGCTCGACAGTTGCGCAATTTGGCATATTTCATCGCTAAACTTTTGGACTTAAGCAGTTACACTTAACAGTTTTTCAAGCTGGCAAAGATTTACGATTGTCAACTGCAATACGCAACATTCCTTTTCACATTTTATAGTTGTTTTTACTACTTTTTAGTTAATTACGCAACGCAGAGCTTTTACTTGGTGGAAGTTCGTTTGTAAGCTTTAATACATTTTGTTTACGGGGCTTTTACTTTGTTTTTTGTACCTGAGCTTATGCAGTTTTTTAATGAATATTTAATTAACGGTCTTAGTGCACTTCCCGGTTAATTAATAGTTGCAAAAATTTAGCAATGGAACTAATATACTCTATGCAAATTGTTACGAGGGTATACGTAATTGGGCAAACGTAAATTATGTCGTTACTTTTCTTTTACTTTAGCAACTGTTTTGTGGCAAATCATTTGAACTTGCATTACAAATTTCAACTATTTACACAACATATATGTGAATTATCGGGTCAGAAACAGTTACACTCTACTCACAAAGACCTTACAAAAATTTAATTGAGTCAATTAGTAATATTTGCAATATGTATACGTGTAGATAATCTGGTAATTAACCAAATTAAAAGGTAGTTTGAAACGTACACTAGTTAAATGCTTTTTTATTAAATGTGTAAATATGTAATAGGCAGCAAGATCGAGTTGAAGATTTTGAAGTTGATAAGAAACTCTTAAATTGATTTCACACTCTTTGTATATTTAAAACAAAAATTGTATAGAGTTTGTATGAACCGGAATGTATGAGTTCATAAACTCGTGTTTAAGAGTTTGAGTCTTAAATCAATTTCACATATTTTGTATATGGGATGTATAATATTTTATATGATGAAATATGAATATGAAATATGAATGATATGATATGATGATCCATTTCATCCAAGGTTATAGTGTTTGGTTATATTGTTTAATGCTTAACACTAAGACAGTCGAGTTTGTGATGCAAAATGATCATTACTATTATGATATATACATATAAGCTTAGGTAATGTCTAAGGTAAATATTATTTTTTTAAATCACGAGAAAATTACGAGATATCTACAATAATAATACTTTGTCCGATGTATTGTGGACATACCCATTGAAATAATTGCATTCTACATTATAATCTTACTCGCAGTTTAGTGATTTATTTCTCCTACGAATGTGCATATGTAAATAGAGGATAATGTAATAAATTTATTTAGTTTTACGACGCGACGCTCATCAATAGAAGTCGTTTTGCTGCTTTGAATTTATTATGCAATAAACTTATTTTGCTACCACCTTCACATAGTTAATAATACTTGCACAGTATTACAATTATACTTTGTACTAGTACATGCTAATGCTAATATAAGTACAATATATAAATGCAACAGCTGCACGTTCTTGAAATTCTTATTTAAAATGCAAACTTTTATTTTATATTTAACTTTAAGAGCACAACTTGAAAACATTCCAAAACCTAATATTTAAGAAACTAAATATTAAATTAAAGAGTACTAAAGTGTAAACGAAACTTACCTTATATACACCGAGCTGTTGGTGAAGAAATCAACCAAGCATGCCAACAAATAAGTTTCGGGCAAATTGAATAAAGTGTTCAATACATAGACACGCTTTTCGTCCAGTTTCAAAAATTTGTTGGGATACAATTCGTACACCTGGTGGCTAAACGTTGAAGAAATTGTCGAAAAACCACAAATAATTAGATATTTTAATATATTGAAGAGTATTTAGGCGTGTTTGCATAGTATTCACTTACTGTTTGAGAAATTCGAAGCCACGCACACACACCAATATATTGCCGTAGGCGTCCACTTTCAAGAGATTGCCATAGAGTGTGTCAAACCACAGGCCACGCACCGGAAACGAGGGATCATATTCGAATTGTAAAATCTCTTTGGGGTAGCCATCATTGACCAGGCACTCTTTGGCCAAATCGAAGCCGAGTTGTTCGTATTGTGGCGATTTATATTCTAAAAAATAGATAGATTAATGGATTCATTAGTTTAAAGAATTTGCGAGCATAATTTTTATACTCTCACAACATGTTAAATAGTTGTCGTATGTAATAGTTTTGTTCACATAACGGTTGTTATATAACACCTAAAACTAATCGAGATAGATATAGAGATATTGATAATTTGAGATAATATAAATTGAGATATCTTGATAAAACTTGGTACACATGTTCCTCGGCACTCTGAGGAGGAGTATTGCTATACAATGCTGTAACTAAGCTTCCAATTAAGAAAGAATATAAAGCTGAAATTTGGCACCGCAGAATCACAGCAGGGAGGGGCATCTATGGATTGAAATTTTTTGAAAAGTGGTTAATAATCCTATATCTCAGAAACTACTCCCCTTGCCGGGGTCGGGGGATAAGAATAACCCACGGTATGGCATGCCTGCCATAAAAGGCGACTAAAATCCATAAAATTCACTGCATTTGAAATAGACTTTGCGCTAAAATAAGCTTAGCCATGTCAGAAATAGTGCTATATTACTTAGCTTGAACTGAGTTTATAATACTTGAAATGTATTATGCACACACTTAAAGAGCTCAATGAGCTCAAGCTACAAATGCTCAACTGGAAGTAGCCCAGGCTACGAGGCCTGACCGGAGACTTTAATCTGGTACCACGGGGAGCAGGAGCCCGGTGGAGTTGCTTGTCGCTTCAACCTTCTCATTGCGGTAGGCCCTTCGGGGAGTATCGTGGTGGCTGTGGTTTAATACATGAATACAGGTAGAGCGCATGCGGGTGATGCAGCTCAGTGTGGAGTTGCATTGCAACCAGGTGTCGGACCCAAAATAAGGCAGAGGTTTTAGATAGACCTCGACCCCTACCAAGGTGGTTATTGTGTCCATTTCACAATGCCGATCGGTGCCATTGGTTTTAGCAAAAAGCTATTACTGACGTAGCGCTGATCGACGCATTGTATTGATTCGTTGTGTTTTTGAACACCGTAGAGTTAGGCTCTACAAACGGCAGGTACCCACGTAAAGCGTCAATCTCAATCGGTCAATCTCAGAAACTACTATACCATTCAAAAATTTTTGGTGTGATATTATATCTGCACCCTTCTGTTACATTGTGAAAATGGTCGAAATTGGAATATAACTACGTCTACTTCCCACATATTTGTGATAAATTTTTTACGTTTCTTTAACTTGTTATCAATTAGCGATGAAGATATCGGAACAAAACTTTGCACAAATAGTGCCTTTGTCTCCTTTAAGGTAGTCGTTTTTGTTATAGTGGTAACGACAAAAAATATTCCCTGAATAATTTTGAGGAAGGCCGAGTTGACAGTCCTTGGTCTGATGAAAATCCGGGTTAAGTGAAGCCGACTGTCGTGGGAAATATAGATTATTTTGAAACATTATCTGGTAGAGCTCTTTTCTAAATGAAGAAAACATGTTCTGGGTTTTTAGAATGGCTCTCTGAATCAATTTTAATTGCGAAATCTGACACTAAACTGTATTTGTATACCACGAAAGAAGCTTATAAGCTCCCTACAGCAGTGTAAATGGTCTCGATAGATCGATTTAACGAGTTTATAATGATAATCGTGATCTTATAAGGTAAAACATTATACGAAGTGTTCGGTTTGTGTTAATAAGTAATACCGAAGAAGAAATCTGAGGGTTCGTCAGGCGGGCTATCAATATGTGCGAATACTACAGATCATTTTATGTGTTCTTAGGAAAATTTGGCCTTGTGCTTAGCATTTTTGAGGTTAGGTACAAGATATTTGTGCTGCTTTATAGTATTGATATAATGTTAGGTTTACCTAAGTCATCAAAAATGGCTACAATCACAATAACTTTGTCATTACTTCGGTGTTTTTGTCTCGATGTTAAACTAGTTTGGCCTCTACAATTAACTTTTGATGGAAAGTTTGTTTTTTTTTTGTTTGAGAAATACACTCGAAAATGTAGGAGGTAGGCTCGAAGTGTCGAGCCCAATTCATATGATTAATTTTTTGGTAATTTCTTCTAACAGTAACTGAGACGAATTTCATCAATTTGCGCGTGTGCAACGCGCACACTCCTCATGCAATTAATAACTAATTAGTAATGGAGACATTTACCCGCCAAAGTGTAGTCCATATCGAAGCCATAGAATTTAATATTCTCCAAGTGCAGCGATCTGTTCACGAAAATTCTGCAAATAGAAGCAAAAAAATAAGAATAAGAAAGATATTTATAATAAATGATGAGCAGTCTTTTAATTAAGTTGTGGTCATTTTTTGCAATTAACTGTGTATATACAATTTCCCGCACTCACAATAGATTCAATTAACAAGCCTAATAGGGACAGATCCGTCGTGCTAAATTGCTTTTTTTAGCATACGAATGCGGTGGTATGTGTGTTTGGAAAATTAGCAAAAATAATTTTGGGCACTTTGGGAGCCGGACCATATGTGTTGCATCTGAGCAGATGCGTGATGAAAAATGTGTAAAAATAAATGAACTTGGTGGTGAGGCTCATAAGCATAAGGGCCACTTGCTAGCTTGCGATTCTTAAAATAAAATGAAGTACTAACAAAGTATATTCGCATGGACATTTTGTGGCAGCTCAAATTGGTGAATGACTAACTTTTACTCGGGTGAAAATATGGTTAGACAGGCACTCAAATGGAAGAGTGACGTCACTGTGGTCCCTCAACACTTTCGGCAGCTTACGTTGTTCATGCGAAGAATTGTCATACATATTCACGATTTAGTAATATACAGTAAAATTTTCCCTTTCATAATTAAGAGAAAAAAATTAATTTTTGACATAAAAAAGCTTATATATACTAAAATATACTAATCTACTAAAAGCTACACAAATAATATATTATCATATTATATTATCATAGTCATATAATAATTATGCATTATAAGCTGATCGGAGGTAGCTCAAAACTGGAATAAGTCTAAGTCATCTAACGACGGTATATGCGATTAGTACCGCCCACTGAATACAAAAGTGGTCTATCTCGGAAATCATAAATTTTCAGAAGAGAACAAAAAAAAATATTTTCTTGAAAGAAAAGCTTCCTGAATTTTTACTAGTTTTAAATTTAAATTGAGAAAATCAGAGAAATTTTTGAAATAATTTTGATATTTTTTGATCATTTACTTGGTACAGTAAGACAAGTGGTATAAGGTACACTGGTATAATGTATAATAAGATAGTGATTACATAGAACTTAATGGATCGTTTAGAGATGTGTTCCCATATTATTGTAAGCAATCAATTAATATTTTAATTACCAGTCAGATGGTAACGTCTTAATGTCATATTTTTTAATAATTAATTAGGGTCATTTGTAATAAATCCACCATAGTCAGTTACGTTTACGGCTTTTCAATTACAATTACTTGGTGGTGTCTAGCAGTTTTATTGATAACTGTATTTATTTATTGCATGTTGTCAATAAATGTAGAGAAGGTAAATAAATATGCCCATATACTTGGATTTCTAGAATTTTTAGTATTATCTTGGCGATAATATGAGCATTAAGTATTACACAGCCCCTCGTTAGCACCACTTCAATTTTAAGCTTGATACTCGGAATGTTGAGATATGTGTCATTTTTCATTTCATCGATAGTTAATTCATATTGTAATCAGCAACCTTTTATTTCAAAAATTTAAAAATGCAAATAAAAACTTGGTTTTGGATTTTATAAAAGCCACAAATTTCACAAAGAACCTTCGTATTGGACTAAATCAACTGACACAAACTTTGGAACTCAGGTCAAACTGTTACATTAAAGGAAAATAACAAAGAAATAGTAACAAGTAAGGAAGGGCTAAGTTCGGGTGTAACCGAACATTTTATACTTTTGTACTTTCAAAGATCAAAGCTGGGGAAGTACTTTCAGGTACTGGTAACACTTTATATTAAAAATGTTGCGTAAGAATTAAATACTCATTATTCGACGAAATTGTGATTGGATTACTATCATATTTGATTACTATCATAGATTCACTAAGTTTCATTACCACATGTTTCGTGTCCGAAATATTTATGGTAATTAAAATCAATCCAATTAATTCAAATAATATATGTGATATAAACTCAACTAAAAGGGCTAAACTTAATATATTGGGGATATAAGAAAAAGGTCAACCAGAAAATCGGAAATCATTATATTAGGCAGATGGGGTTTCGACCAAAGTCTAGACCGATTTCATTCAAATTCAATATATTGTCCATCATAAACAGTTTAAAGTCAGCTTTAAGGTCGGAAATCCTTATATGACGTATATTGGGTCTAGGGGAAGGTCTAGACGGATTGCAGCAATTTTTGGCATTACACAAATATACTCGAGAATATGAAGATAACTCATACATTGACCACCATATTCGGTGTCGGTGTCTGATCTGATGCAAAAATGCGTGTCCAGTAAGCAGAAAACCCAGGCTCAGACAGAATTTGAAGTCTGGGTTACCCTTAACAAACGTAACGTCGCGGATGTACTCGCAGGTCACCCGACGGTTAGGGCTATTGTCTCAACGGTCTTCCCACAGCCTCGCAACCCTATTATCTAGAAGCTCCCTACTCCTTAGATAAACTTCCCTCTCCACTTCTACGTCGGAAAGCCAGTCAATTCGCGGCAAGTACACACTCAATCTCCTTCTTAACCTGAATGTAACAGCACGCTGTATGACAATCAGGTCAAGGGGGGGGTGCTTCTAGTAATACTTGCATCGCGTCAGTGCGAAACAGTTCGACATACAGGCAAACAGGCAAGCATTATACAACGCTGCACGGAGAGAAGCCTTCGGCCACCCACGACCGTCGTAGCAAGTTCCCACCATACTGCAGCTCCATAAGTGGCGCAGGCCACAAATAAGCCACGATATATGGTGCAAACAGCGCGACGTCCAAGGCCCCAACCACTCCGTAAGATGCGTCGCACCTTGCCTATGATTGCCTGCAGTCGCTCCTTCACACTCACCAAGTGTGGAGTGAAACACATCCTTTCACCCATGGTTAAACACAGGTATTTGACTTATGTCACATACCTGATGTCAACCCCATTTAGCCGGACAATCGGTGGACGAACCGTTGACAATTTACCCTTAAGCAGCAATGTCACCATTTTGTCCACCGATATGTCAACCCCAACACCTAGTCTAAGGTAATTTCTAAGCATTGCTGTTCCGCCCGTTCCAGTTCGGAGCGTGAACGACCCTCAACAAACAGAAGAAGATCGTCCGCATATACACAACATTTGCAAAGTGGCTCGAGCTGACCAAGCAGAGAGTCTATCATAAGGTTCCAGATATAAGGACCACAAATGGATCCCTGTGGGCATCCTCGGTCCACTCCGATCTCCACAGATAAAGTATAGGGTTCCAATATCTTTATGGTTTGTTGAAAATAGCCATTGTCGCGATTAAATGGCTGAAAAGTTAGGCGGTAGATTGTAAATCTATTTATAGGAGGTTGTTCCTTTTAATCAGAGTCGGGCGGTTGGGGCTTTTTCGGGGCTGGTTTAGTTAGGGCTGTGGCTTTGTAGTCAATGATGACATTAGACTGCAATTCTAAAGGTGCAATAATTACTAAGGCTTAAATGATTAATCTTATATTTATAGCTTTGAAGGTTATTAGTTTATTTAACTTAAAGCCTTGCTGGGATGAGCTATATGAAAGAATGGATGAGGGACACTTTAGTTAGACCAAAGGAGGAGATGAAGGATAGACTTAATATTGACTTGAATGGGATGTCGTTAGTGGTTGCCTGGGTTGATCAGTTGACTTCATAGTAATTAAGTATGAAGGCCCACATTCATTTACACCAATGATAGAGGCTTTTCTGTCCGAAAAATAACTCGGACAGAGAGTCACTTCGGGACATCCAAGTTCCTCTAAACGTTGTATCACTCGATCCCAGCTTAGGTAATCGAACGCCCCCTTGAAGTCAACAAATATGCTAAGCACATATTTGTTGACATTTTCCCTAATTACATTCTGAACATAAATCCACGCATCCTTTATACTGCCTCCTTTCCTGAACCCATACTGTCTATTCGAACACATGCCCCGCATTATCTCCTGAAGCTGTTCCACCATAACGCTCTCCAGTACTTTCCAAGCACTCGAAGGAGACTGATGCTGCGATAAGAACGAGGATCACTCCTGATCTTATCAGTGGGCTTCGAGAGAGGAACAACCCTAGCACTTTTCCCCTCACTTGGAAAATATCCCTCCCATACGGACTTATTATAATTATCCTCCAAGTATTCCGGAATGAACTTCCACAAGCTTTTGCACATCTCTCCGTTCAAACTATCGAAACCTGGGGACCGTTAAGACCTGACCAGGCCAAAGGCGTACCCCAACTCCTCTTCATCTCAGGGAGGAACAGGTGCCTCTGGTGCTTGAAGTATGTGAACCTCAGACCTGGGAAAGAACGCTCCTAGCAGAACCCCCGTACATTCTCTCCACGATGATAACATAGTGTCACCGATGCGAAGAGATGTAATATCCTCCCTCTTACGACCCCGACAGATCTTATAGACCTAACCCCAGGGGTCGTCCCTATTCTCATAAACAAATCTCCTCCATTTATTTTATTTAATTCTGACTATCATTTCCTTATATTCGATTATCGCACAACTAAATTCATACCTAAGCTGGGACAACTTATCAGAATTGGACCGTCGAGCGCGTTGAAACTTTCGTCTCAATCGCCGGACGGTTCTCCTCTTTAAGGCTAACTCTTGCGTCCACCACTTAATTTGTCTAAGCTTAAAACTCTCATTCTTTCTAAATAGCCTATCACTTACCCCTCAAAATAACTCATACAGACGAGCAATTTGCTCGTTCCAGTCGATACCAGACGTACGACATCACCGCAATGGACTCACATTCGCTGAGAGAGGGGATTGAGGAGTAACCATAATTTGAATGAAGTTATGGTCACTCAATCCCCACCCTCCCCTAATTTCCCACTTAAAATTCAACGCTCTGCTTTTGTATGATTTATGAGGGTCACGAGTGGGCGCGTGTCTGCTCCGCTTTGTGGCTTCTTCAAAGGTGGCGACTCAGTCCTCGCCTTCCTCCGTGGTGGCGAGGCCTCATCCCTTCCGGACGAAGCTGTCACGGTACAACCCACAGCTCTAACCAAAGGTCTGGAAAAGGTAATTCAATTAACCGCCGGTCAGATTAATATCTCCGGTAACGGTAACGGTTACGAATCAGCAGAGTACAATAACGTACTTACCAGTATCAGAACCACGTACACGCACCGATACCCGTATATACGAACCGATACGGATGCGAGCCAAGGTAAACGTTTCAGGCCAGGTTAGCGGTTCCGACGAGTAAGCAGTAACTTACTTTCTTATCGACCGCGCAATGAAAAGTATCCAACGAATGAAAAACTGTCTGCACGTGTCTCAACCTGTTTTGAAGACGGTAGACGGTAGACAGTACAGTATAGAAAAACACAGGTGCCAGACAGTATCGTGTCAATTATTTCTGGACACACAATAACACAAAAAGACACATAAATATAGAAATCAAACGCATCGACAATGCGCGCGCACAACTGTTTTCTTCAAGAGACAACGAACGAATGAGGGTTCCCGAGAATAGGTATATACATTCCCTTCTCTAATCGACATACACTGGGCAGAAAGTCTGCGTACAAGGTACCAACAAATATAACTTCGAAAAAAAGGGCTTTTATATACTTTTTAAAAAATCCAGTTTATTTTATATTCATTAAAGGATGTTATATTTGTAGTTTTATATAGAGAATAAAAGTGATTAATTTTCTAACAATAACGTATAAACAAAACAAAACATGCAGACGACTAGAAAATCCATTAGAAAAAATCTTCGTACAAGCTACTTAAGTCAAACAGACATTCAACTTCCAAATTCCGCTTAAAATTTAATAGGAAGTCGGATATCCCCTACGTTTTAAAAGTTACGCTAGGCGTTTTTTCATGGAATCAACAAGCTTAGTGGTTTCTGTTGAAGGGATTTGAGCCCATTCCTCCTGCAGCAAATCCTTGAGCATAGCCTTTGAGGTAATTGTGCGTTGGCGTATTTTTCGTTCAAGTGAATCACATATGTAGGTGCTCTATAGGATTCAAATCTGGCGATTGTGGTGGTGTTCAAACCCGCTTGGGAACGTTTTAGAGTAAATTTCTTTTTAAGATATAAAGGTATGCATATTTTTCCATGGTGGACTCTATGAATTCCATTCGGCCCACACCATTACTAGTCATGCACCCCCATATTATTGCTCCACCACCACCATGCTTCACAGTAGGTCCCATGTTTTCCTTATCGAGTGCCGTTCCTGTTTTTCGCCATACAATCTTACCCCCCTTGATTCCAAATACGCAAAACTTGCTCTCATCGGAAAAAATAACCTTCTGCCAAAACTCTCGGGGCTTATTTAAGTGCTCTTTGGCAGAAGCAATACGCTTTTGTCTGTAGACTAGCGATATGAATGGTTTCTTGTGTGCGACATAACCATGACGCCCTCCCTTTTCAAAATTTTGCAGACGGTGTCAGTGTAAAGGGTCTTCTTAAAAATTTCCCTAACATTTTGAGCGATTTTGGATGCAGTAAGGCGAGGGTTTTGCTTCACACTTTGCAAAACGTTACGAGTTTCATGCTGTGTTAATATTTTTGGCCGCCCTGGACGAGGCCGAGATACAATATCGCCGGTATCTTTGTGGTTCATAATCACTCTGTGTATGGAAGAATGTGTTCTACTAACAATCCGATGTCACTAGGAGCGACTAGGCTCTGGCCAAGCCACTAATAAGAATATTAAAAGCTAAGCAAGATGTTCCATCCGAACTTCGTGGAATGGCTAATCGTTTTCAATCAATGAAAGATCGGCCTGCAAACGAATTGTCGAAATCCAGTTTTCGTGAAAGTGATGGTGCTGGCGTTGGCTGGCGGAGTAACGATGGCGATGATCAAAGAATTTGATGTTTTTGTTAATAAAAATTATTTCTACTAAAGTAAAATGTGTTCCATTCTATTGAATACAAAGGCATTATTTTCGAAGTAAATGCATCTCTTGGTATGCATTAGAATTGTTATTATTCCACAAATGGAAAATTGTTGCTACCATATTTAATCCTTACAATGCAGAAATAGATTGGAGTGCGAAATGTAAAGAATAAAATTGATTGGAGAGATTACGTAGAATTGATAATATCGCATATTAACCACATCTTAAACCGATTATACTCTATTATAATGAGTAATCATTAATAATTAGTAATCCATTATGCTCTGAGCAATATATCGCGAGAGTATTAAAATTAAGAGCCATCTTCAGGATATACAGTTACCTTTTGAAGAATCTTAAAATAATTCAGAAAGACTTTGAAAATTAACGAACCAAAAATTACTAGAATTGCGTAAAATCAAGTCAAGTACTAAAATAAGACGCAGGGCTTTTATACATTCTATACTTTGGTTACCTGCGGGCCGAAATGTAGGCAATCAATTTATATGCCATATGTATGTGCGCGGAACAAAGTGGGTAGGATATACGTATACTTTTTTGGGGTGTGCAAAATAAGAAATTCAAAAGTTTTATGCAAAAATACATTTTGGACAATTTTACTTTTTCTAATCTTTCTTTCTTTTCAATTTGCTGAAACCGTTGCATGAAAGGAATATGCTAGCATTCGTATATTATCTCTTCCCAAAAGGCTTTGGCTAAAATTAAAACGTTTCGGGAGTAACTCGGATATACATCTGTTTATAGATATACAGAAATATTTCATGAAGAAAACCATGAAAGCAAGTTGCGTATTGATGATGTTCTTAATATTACTATTGTTGTTGTCGCTCACGGATGACTGAATATTTTAAAAATATAAACAATTTTGACTTTTGTCTAATGGTTTTTTGCAAAAACAACATATTAACCTTATAAATAAAAATACTAGCAATGGAAATTATGTGTAGTAGGTCGTGTGTGTAACTCAACCATGCTCGTGTGTGTGGAACCGACATGACAGTGATGCTATTGGAGCATGTGACGTGTGTCTATTTCAATATTTGGTATTTACATTCAATATTTTGCACAATATTTAGAGATGCTAGTGGAGAGGGCGTGCTGAAAGGGTGAGGGTGCTTTAAATATTGATTAAAATAATTATTAAGTGAATAACAACAAAGCATAAACATGTATGTATGCATGTATGTCTGTATGTAAATGCATGAATTGCTTCTGAAATATATTTATAGAGTTGCAAATGTTATGGGGTTATCAGCCACCATTATCTATCATTAAATTAGATGCATATGAAATGTGTTACAACACAAGCAACAACATGCATGCATATAATATTTATGCAATCATTTGTGACGTAACTATTGGGTTGTTTGGAAAGTCATTTCGTTTTTTTTGAGCTTCGAGGTTAAGTCCATGCCTTTCAAATGGCCATAAACAGTTGAATTCGACAAATTTAACCTCTCACCGATCTCTCGTGTGGTGATTCGCCGATTTGCATCAACTAATGCCTTTATCGCATCTTTGTCAGCTTCGACCGGCCTTCCAGACCGTGGTGCATCTTCGACATCAAAATTGCCGGATCGAAATTTTGCAAACCAGTTCTGGCACTGGCGTACTGTTAACACGCCTTCTCCATACACATCCGTCAATTTTTTTCTCGCTTGGACAGCATTTTTACCTTTTCTGAAGTTAAAAAGTAAAATATGACGAAAATGCTGCTTATTGCTCTCCATATTTAAAAAGGCACCAACCAAAAACTACTGGGTAGAATTAATAGAACTTTTTCACACACAAGCCTTGCAATATCAGCTCTCATGACATATAATGGTTATGGGGCTTAAGTGTGAAGTTAGTTTCGAAAAAACGTAATTAAGTCCTCTGGCGGGAAAAAACGAAATGACTTTCCGAACAACCCAATAGTTTGCACCACAAGCAACAATTTTCAATTTTCCTCGAGCTTTACCTAATAAATTGGTCCTACAAAAGTTAAGTGCAGGCAAGTGTTTACTACCCTGTTAAAAAGACATCAATAAATATTAAAGGAAAATCCTCCTCCTCCTCCTCCACCAACACACGTACGTGTCACCATTACAGGCAAAATTTTTGGCCCAAATTATTTAGGCAAAAGTCCCAGCAAAGGGTGAAAAAAATTTAAGTAAAAGCAAAAAAAAAAACCAAAAAACAAAAAACAAGAAACAAAAAAAAAAAAAAAACCAAGAAAACATTTAAAATTCCCTAGTAGCGCCCACAAAAAAGGTTATAGAACTCTTCAATTGCCGTTTAGGTTAGGTGTTGCCCCCGACGCCGACATTATAATGGACAGCTATGCAGTTAGTTGCCCCTAGCGCCTTGTTAGAGTGGCCACTGATTCGTTGCTGGCTACACGCCAAATATTGATTCTCAAGCAAAGTTGCAAAGCTTTAAATTTTGGCAGCAAGCACATTGAAATGAATCCATGAATATCCTGCTGATGCCGAGCCTTTGAAAGTGTGATGAATTTTTATTTAGAAGCTTACGAAAAAAGGTTTGGCTTTGAGACACTGCTGAGAAAAGCGAACATTTTGCAGGAATATGAAATTTGTTGGATGTTGTTTCTGTTTTTGGAATGCAAAACAGTTTGGTTACACATTTAATTTATACTAAATGGTACATTGGTGTAGGGTAGCTTATAAATTTATTGAAATTGAGCCTTAGTACATATATTAAAACATACATGGCGTATACATTTAATGCCAAGAATGTGCTCATGTTATTCTAAAATGTGGGAGCCAAACAAATTTTTTGAAGGTGTCTTAGTTTTAGATTAGTTTTGTAAACACAATCAAATATTTGAATTTATAAATAAAAACTAAAAACTAGCTTCGGTGCGACCTAAATCTGTTCGAAGAGAAAATTTTCTACTGCTATCAAAACCACCTTGTCTTTAAGCTTTCCTAGACTTTAAAGTAATTAATATTATTATTTACTATATAGCTTCGTTTGTTGGTAATAGTGCGTACCTTGCGTCATCGAGTGTTTCAATTATTCGAATATGAGCTACATTGGACCATAAATAAATGGATTTTACTGAAAACAGGTTTCTAAAAAATTTACTTTGGCGCCACCTGGAGGAAAAATTTACTGCGAACGCACTCTCGGAGTTTCTATAAAGCTTTCTTCAAGATTTCAGCAAAATTTTCAACGCCACCATGGGGTGTGTAACCCTAAAAATTATTTAGTTCTACTTCGACATTTGTGTCGTATTTTTCACGCAGGTTAAAGCTTTGTTACTTTAATAAAATGTCATTTTCTTACTTGGAATGTGATAAATCGAAATCGAACACTCGGTTTTTCGATTATTAGAATATATACTGTAAAAATAATAATCTGTTTACTCTTTCTCTTTAGTTAAGGGAGTAAGAAATTTTACTAAATATTTTCTTTAAATAATCTGAAAATGGAGTTGCTAAAAATTATATTCTAATTAATTATATCCACTGCTTTCGTTGTCCTTTTCAATCAATTGACAGCTCTACTAATTATTGAGCTATTTTCTAGCACAGAAAACTACGAAACATTATTTGAACTATTATTTGGCAATTCCAATTCAACATATGTCTCAAATAAAAAATTCTCAAATATTTTCAGTAGGCTTGTGTTCAACGCCTTATATTCTGCACCCGGTTTGTAAATTTTATAATTTTACTTTTTGGATGAATAGGTGGCAACACTTTAAAAAGTATGTCGAAACTGTAAATTTTCATAATACTTTTAATTCGGCATACATATTGCAGTACTTTTATATTTGACTTTGTTCGCAAATGATCACATTTTGGTTCGGCATATTCAGGCCTATAACTCAGTAACCGATTGAGGACACCAAAATAAAAAAGTATGCCATTTGTTCTTTAAAAATTATAATTGTTTTCAAATTTGAAAGCGAGCGGCTAAGTGTGCTATCAGAATAATAGCAACTTATGAAGCTTTCTAAACTCTGAAGCTCTTCACAGTAATATACAAAATATACAAAGTTGGACAATTTCAATAAAAGTCGTTAACTGAGAATTGACCTGCTTTATTAAATTATTAATAGAACTTTAAACCCTAATCAAAAGTTACACACTAGCAACAAACGACTGTACAAATAGCCGAACTTTAGCGATTTCTAAAACTGTAATTCGAGTGTTTTCTTAAATTTTCCTGATGAAGAAACCTCCGCAACAATATCATAGTTGTTGTTGCTTCAAGTTCTAAGCGTAAAAAGTCGACCAGTCACCAACAATAACAAATGAAAGTGTGTCAGTAGTTAAGTTTTCATTTAGTCCTGTCACACACTTTCTTTCGTCGGTCCATTTCGTGTTCTTTCATTAATTCGTTTGGCAGCAGCATGTGCATTTGATGGCAACTCCAACATGATTTTACTTACTGGGTATGCTTGCCACAATTCTATTGCTTACAAGTGGCAAGTAGAGGCGTGACAAACTTACATATACATATGTATGCTAGTTAGCAAGATTTTTTCCCTGCCAAAAAGCGCCTAACTACATTTCTGTGAGTTTTCGGTTTTGTACTTGAATTATTATTGCTTTTTTTTACGGCAAATCGATGCTCTGAGGCTCTTAATGCTTTTAATATTTTACAGACGACAACGCTAGCAACCAAATCTTTTGCGGAATATTTTACTCGATTCTGTGCATTATGTTGAAATGAATTGTATTATTATTAGCAGTGCACTTTTTACGAGTTCAAAAACTTTCGAGTCCAAAGCAACTCTTTGAAGTCACAGCAGAGTGGCGAGAGTCGAACCATTTCCAAAATTAAGTGGGAATATCAGATTTGAAGCCATAATGAAAAAGTGGTGAAATATCTAGTCGAGAATGGCATCCGATCTATATCCTATAATAATGTTCTGCTCATATCTCACTTTAACCGTCTATTAGCACCTACCGTTATCGACCACAGTCAGACGATCGAGGTCAATTCGATGTTGGTCTGGTGAACATGCCCATGTGAGCTACAATCGAAGCCGTCGAATCTTTTGGAAGCATAAACGAGTCGCTTTTGGGATCGCGTTTTCCCTCTATAGCCGAGTTTATGAGAATTTTTTACTAGACCGATTCGGAAGCGAAATCGCTTTGAAGTTGTTCAAGTATCAATCGTTTGAATAAATGGACTTTTTTCTACAATAAAATGACCTCATTTAATAGTAAATATCTTGATTAAACTGAAGAGTCTACGAAAATGGAGTTAGGATAAGTTACCATAACTTCCTGTGATGCCCTCTGTCACATATATTATCTATTCATATATTATCATATATTCATATACTCATATGAAGTTTAACTTCGAAACTAGCCAATATGGACTTAAGTCTTGTATTTATTTGTCTAAACACGATAGTTTTGAGGCAAAATATGCGCGCTATTGAAAGCTTATTTCGAGGCAATTTCTCTGGAACCTGGTTATTGCAAATATCACAAATTTCTTTCTCTACGAAACTGTGGCAAATTACGCAACAGAGAACTTCAAAAAAAAAGCAGCCCGGCTGCGTAATATCTGCTGTTTCTAGTGGTAAAGTGCGTAATTGGGTTGCCACAATTACATTACATTTATACTAGAATATGTTTATATATATATGCATGTATGGGTAGGAGTGTACTAGTATCTGCGAAAATCTCCGCACTTAATTCAACTCCACTGCACATTAGGGGGAGTAGTCCGTGTTGCATATGACAGCATGACAACAAATGATATGTTACCGTTTGTCACTTTTTATATAGGCGCCCAATAAACACACACAAGCTCACTAGCAACAAAACATTCGTTGATGGCCGTTCTTTTCAGGCCAGTCAAGGCGATTAACTTAAGCACTCATATACGTGTATAGTTGTTGTTGGTGTGAGCTGGAGCGCAGAGGTACTAGAGACTTTGTATAATTTGAAATTATGCCAAAAAAGTTTGGTTGCCGCACGGAACTCGAACTTCTTGGCTATTGGTGGACAATAAAAAGCCGTCCTCTTTACGGTTTCGATGGACTTTTTCGTATTTCGTTCTCGTTTTTTGTTGTTGTCTGTCTTGTTATGGTGCTCTGCGTAAAAAGTAGCGTTATTGTTGCCACCGGAATTGGGGGCACTGATTTTTATTCCCCAATTTGCAACTTTTAACTGCTCACGCACAAATACTTAACATATATATATATATGTATATTATTATTAGGGTAGACCTTGAACTTAAGAACGATCGAATTTTTCAATCTCAACCCCTAAATCGGCAACACGATGGGTGAGGATATTATATATTACTGTTTACAACTCGACTTAGCTGAGTTAAAATTGAAACAATTCAACTTTAAAACGCTAAACTATTTTTGGATATTACGAACAACAGTTGTAGTTGTATTAATGTTGACAACCTAAAAAGTAACACTTTTACATATAATCTTTTTCGAAAACAACTGTCTGAACTGAATTCTCTGTTACAACTGCTAGTAATAAGTTGTTAGTTCTTGAACTCAACAAAGAACAAGAAGAAGAAGAAAACTCAACTTACAAATTTTTGATAGATTGAGTTGTTAATAATAATACAAAGTTGTAAAATTTCAAATGAAGTTTAATTGAGTGGTAAATCGTAACAGGCATATTAGATTCCAATGTTAGGCGCTTGAAGTAAATCTAATAGTGTTCATAGTTCAAATTCACGTAAGGAGACTGAAAATTTTGAAAAATGCTGGTTACCAAACCAAAGCTTATATTGTGCATCGTCTCAGAGTAATTTCGACTTTGATAGCTACAAGACAAGCCTCGAAAGTCTAAAATCGGTTCCAAATTGTATATGTATTGTAGTAACTACGTTAATAATAGAGTTGTAGGTCGAGACTTAGAAAATCTGTTGCTGCAATTCAATTTCTATACTTAAGAACCATCCTAATATATACACATTGTACTTTTGCTTCTTCGTTATTTCCTCTGCTGGTGACTGAATTACTCGCTCTTCTTCATTCTGAAATCATCTCGTTTTCTAGAACCCCCTTTGGCTCGTTTAACGCTTTGTTGTTGTTTATCGCCTGGCACAAAGTGTTTTTCGCCGAAAAAAAAAGGAAAGCGTAAATATAAAAAATAACGGGAAAATCATAAATTGCTATTAATTTGAATTTCCTCCGCTTTCCGACCTTCCTCACATTTCACACCCACAAATCCGTTATAAGTAAGTATGTATGTAGGTATAATGCGTTGCTGACGAACGGAAGATATTTATATCCCATTAGCGGTTGCTTTTATGTCATTTAATAATGGGAATTGAATATTTGAACAACCGCTAAAACCGTCAAATATTATTATTTAATTATGCTACTCGTATAAAATTGCCTTTATAAAATTTTAATGTTGCTCTGCAGGTGACTGTGCTAGTGTAAATATATATTTGTCTACTTTCTTTGTGTGCAATGGAGGAAAATTTTTAATTTTAAGAGTTTAGTTCTTTAAAGACTTCAAAAACAGCTGAATATCTGACAAGATCTCTGTTAATTTGGAAGCGAGCGGTAAAAGAACACTCGCTAAAGTACAACAGAAATATGGTTCGTTTTCCGAGTTCTGGGAGTTCTGTTGAAATACTCAATTTTGAAAACCCAAACCTTTTGAAATTTATTTCAAATTTCGGAGTAAATCTCTTAAAACGTCGACAACAAACAAATGTATTAACATATGTTTGACCGTTGAGGTGTTACACGTATTTTTAAATAATATGACGGTAAGTTGATAAATCAAATCAGTAAATTTGAGCTGGGCGTTCTTTTGATATCGTTTACAAAATTTAAAATGTTTGTTTTTCGTGTTAAAACACCCTGCTAGAAAAAAGGCGATATAAAAATGGGAGATAAGTTTCTTTAGAGGTTTATAAATTGTTTTTTTCAGACATTATGAAAAGTATTACTTTTGATTATCGTTACAAGCTTCACCGTAACTCGAATGAATACTCCTGATAGACATTAGTTAGTTGATAGACCGGATTAGTTCCGGTAAACTTGATGTCAAAGAACACTTTTCCGAATGTAATACAGATTCGCAACTGGAATCACGAACACTAACCTCACTTCACTTTTGGAAATTCCAAGAATTGCCTAGGAAATATTAGACAGGGAATAATGAAAATACAAATAAAAAAAGTGGTATGTATGTTAGTAAGTGCAATAGTTATTTCAAAATGAAATGGCAAACATTATTAAGAACGCAATATATTTGAAACTACGCAAATGACAAAATTAATCGAAAATTTATTGAGTGAAAACATAAAAGTTCTGAAATACGAAATCATATTTATTTGATGTAAATAATAATAAATAGAAAATTAATGTAAAAGTTGATAAAAATAAACACAAAATTTGTAAAAATAACAAATAAATTAAAATGTAAGGCAATATACGGGCCGTGACGAGCGCCGGGAACACACATGACAGCCAAATGAGTGAAACGCGCCTTTATTGCTCGCGTAGAAAATTTATTTATGTGTGTCGTTTACTCTTAGGTGTCATTTACTCTTAGGTGCCTTAGTGTGTAATTTACTAGGGTGACCCTTAAATGTAGATCAAAAACAAAAAGATAACTCTTAAGTAGATTTCCTAAATTTCAAGACCCGCTTAGGTCCTGATTGGAAATCTTCTAAGTGTGATGACCAGCGGTCAAAGTTGGATTATTCGATGAAGACTAAAACAAAACAATTAAAGTTAATTAATTTTTCCATTAATTATTTCTTAGCAAGGAAGAGAACAAGGATTGAAATGTAATTATTTGAATTTTTATATAAGATATTCTTGACTACACCGAACCCTGGACGACACCTCAAATCATCTCTAATCTAGATCAGTATTAATACGTGGTACTAACGATTGCGTGTCACTGAAAAAAAACTTTAATTATTATAATTCCAAGGATCACCCTAATATATATACACCTATCTGTATAACATATGTGTTTTTAGTTAATTATACAAAAATAATTGCAATAAAAACTAAAAATATCTCCAATAAACGAACGTCAACGATATTTTAGGCCAATGGTAGTTGAAAACCTTAAAAAACAACAAAAACTCGGCATGTTGCAATAATTTTTCAATTAAAGGGGTTTGCAAACTTTTTGCTCAACCAAAATGCGTGTCTAAAAACACAATTACTCAATTGGCAAATGCGGATGATATTTTGTAAATTTTAAAAGCCAAAAAAAAAAAAGAAAAGGGAAATGTTCTAAATTGTAAAGCTGACACTAAAATAAACGACAATCCATTCGTGTCATCAGCAACAATTGTCGACAATTCAGCCGTGCGCCACGCTAATCGCCGCCAACAGCTGCAGTTGCCAAACTTTTTTAGCGCTGCTGGCAACGTGACGCTACTTAAAAAAAAGACAAAAAAAAACGAGAAAAAAAGAGAAAATTTTAAATTATAATATTTTCTTTTTGTGTTTTGTGAACTTCACAGACATAAAATAAAAGCGCTTTGAAATCACTTAGTGGCATGAAAGCCACGCGCTGCTTCGGAAGCGCCCCCTATTGGCGTTCACCTGCATTATATGTGTATTATGTAGAAAATAGATTTTAATTTATTTAAATTTATTTAGTTTCTTTCGGAAATGTCAAATGTAGTGCATATTCGGCGCTTGTTAAAAATGCATTGAATTTTATGTGCTTCCATTTGGGCATTTAATGGTTTCCACGATACTGCCTAAGCTACTGTTTGTATATATTATATAGTTTTATGTATGCCAGTGTCTATATGTATATGTATCAAATTTATTTATAGTTGCTATGAGTTAATTTAATAATTTCACATTTAGTTGGAAAATAAATTCGAATATTTTGTGGGCAATTCATTATCAAGGTGAGTCGGCTGTTTTTGGCCTTAGTCCAAGGCTAAATGTTTCGTTTTCGAAAATTTTACAACTAATTATTGCAATTTAGTTTATTTCAAAAGACACTTTCAATTGAATTCTACAAACAATGTGTAATGAATGGTTTAAGTCATATGAAATGTGTATAAAAATATTTCGAATTCAAAAATACACATGTCAAATGCTTTTAAATTTAAGAAAAATTATACATTTTTGACAGTTAATTAAAGTTATGTGCCTGTACTGTGTGTTACGTTTTTGTATTCACAACTTATGCATCCAAAAATAATGAAAGTTTATTAGTTGTTTTCTATTTCTTATTTTCATCTATTGTTTTCTCTACTACTAGCAAGCCGAGTAGTGGCGAATCGAACACGATTATTAACTGCCTCATAAGCATTACGATGTTTTGAAATTATCAGAAAAGAGGCGATTTCATAACTTGTGATATCACAAATCAAATGATTGCAAAAATATGATGTAAATATATACATAAAATTGTTTTAAGTCTAAAGGTATTGGTGATCTCTTTCTCAACATCCAAAGTTGTTAGGGGAACTCGGTATAGAGTATCAATATGAGATAGTGCTTTGAAAGAGAAGGAATTAGAAACAGGTCAGGCTGGGTGGTGAAAGGAAACTACTTGTTATGACCACTTGATGTGAGAGATTAGAAAAGCTACCCCACAACGCTTGTGTTTAAATCGGAGTAATTAGATGACTCTCATTCACTTTGCTCGATCGGATTTACGAAAAAGCGTTTTCGAACTTATTAAACCCTTCGTTTCATTTGTTATTACTATCCTCGCCTGAAATCATTTAAAAATGAGGCATTAACACCTACAATGGCACATTGCTAGCGTTTCTGATTATTTAAGCCTTCAATCGAACTCAGTTGGTGGTGGCCTTGTGCGAGTCCTTGCGGGAATAAAACACCTGCCTGCATAGAGAAACACAACAACACAGCAGCCGCATTAATCAGAACAAAACAAAATAATTAAAACTTATTCAAACGAATTGGTGTTGCAGGTCAGACACTGCAAACAATAACAGACTTTATTATCCAGACATTGTTTACATCGATCGGCAGCTGAGACACAGACGCACAAATGCAGGTAATACAACACCATTGTGGCAGCGGACATATGTATGCCTTTCAATACCGAAAGCACTTAACAATAACGACATGTGAGTGTGTCATCAATATCATCAATATCCTATCCCCCTTACAGATCTGCTGAACTTACTCATTCTGTGGTGCTGGCGGCGTTAGAAGCACAAAGCAATCATCATCGAAACTCGAAGCCTGCGTGCATGTGTCAATGTCTGCGCTGACATTTGGTTGCGGTGCAGCGGTCAATGCCGTTGGCAGGCTGTTGCCAAGGCCAGCGGCAGCAGCCTGCAAACCGACATCATTTTCGTCAATGTCTGATGCTGAGCTGTGGCAAATGTGGCAACTGTGGGCCCTGCGGCTGTGGTTGATAATGTATTGTTGTTGTTGGTGTTGATGGTAACAGTGCTGGTGCTGCTGCTGTTGCTGCTGGAGGCTGAAGTGCCCTTCATCATCGTCCCTCTCATCCTCTTCTTCATCGCCCAAACGGAGCGGTGGTGCTAGTGGCAGCTGCAAGTGCAGCGGTGGTCTCATATTAAGGCCGCCGGCAGGTGGTGTGTGTATGTGTGTGTATGCGTTGGTCGGTGAGTTCTTATGACTTGGCATGTACGGTTGCAGCCTCGTTGTCAATTTCACATTCCAGCCGGCATTGCATGCCGTTTTGTTCGCCGCTACTGTTGTTACTTTTGCAATTGTTGTTGCTGCAACTGCAGCGTCTGTGCGTGCATTTGCGGCACAATCAAGGCTTTGACTTCTCTCATAGCAAGGACATTGTGCGTCAGTGTCCTCCGGCATTGGGCAAATATTGGCGGTTGGCAAATCTTTGTGTGTGGCGTGCACCGTGACGTATGAGCAACGCGTTCAAAGGCTCGTCCGTGCTGGCGTTGGCGCGTTAATTGCACCTTTAATTGACGTTTATTAAGGCAATTTTCGATTTCGTGATTTATTTTGTTTATTTCACTTTTTGTAGCTGCGATTTCATTAATTGGCGCGCGAAAGTTCAGCGTGCGCCTATTTTTTGCATTAATTAATGCTTTAATTGTTTGCAGCGGTTTAATTGCTTTGATAATTCTATGTTGCTTTTATTGTATTGTAGGTTGGCTGGTATGTGTGTATGTGTGCGTTGGTTGATGGTAATTATTTTGCAAGTTTGCTTTGCTTTCTGTTGGAGTTAATCATTTTTGTACAAAAGTATTAAACATTTTATGGATTTATTACCGTTAAAAGCAAATGCAAGGCTAAGCAATCTAATTTAATTTCAAATGTAATCCTCAAATACATTTTGTGCTTGCTAAGAGGACCCGTTTCGTTTGACTTTTTGTTTGAATTGTTATTTTTGTATGAATGGCAATAGATATTTCTTATTTCAACAGAAGCTTTTGCATTTCATTAAGATTACTGATATATAAATTCATAACAATTTTGTCAACGATAAATTTTTGATCGTGTCCGATAAATGGCGCCGGGTTGAAATGTGTCTAAACACGGTTTTTACAATTCAGATTCAGATTATATCTAGAACAAATATTCACCTCATGAAATAAAATTTCGTACCCGAGAGGTATCATTGGATTCGAATTTTTCCAAAAACCATACTTATTTTTGAATTTAAATGTTATTCACATTAAGTAAAATATTCGAACCATACAAATGACCTATAGATGACACTCGAAATATTTAATATATGCTCTTATAAGTTAATAATATTTATTTTATGAGGTTGATACACTTACGGACTAATGCGGGGTTCACAGATGTAAAATTTAATGACATTAAACTGATATGGATTGTAACTGCATCAAGAAAAAATATTTAAAAGACAAGTGGCTGCAATTTCAATTCTAGTGAGATTTCATACAAACTTAATTGACAAACACTAATTAGATTTTTTTCACAAGACTACCCCTATGCCCAGTGAAACATCGTTATAAATTGCCATAAAAATAAAATGACAACTGTTTGTACTGATTTAACTATGACTGTGACTGTGACTGTAACTGTAAACTGTAAACTGTAGAACGATAACTTGGAAGTTAGAATATGGTATCACTTCAAATTTCTTGATCTATAGGATGCTGAATCTTGATATATGATACTAACTTCCCTGAATAAGAACTCACATACTATAAATATCCAATGAGCACGCCAAAAAGTTGTAGAAATAATTGTTGGAGTAACTTTATTAGGAAACCCTGGTTTAGTTGCAGATTTGAAAAAAATACATTCAACTCAACTTTTTTGATGACGATAAATTTTAACTCAAACTTAGGGTGATCTGTTCTAATATTATATTGTATATCGACACTGCATATCGACAGTTTATCTGAAAATTATCGATGAAACAATAATTTTTTTGGACTGATACTTTAGTTCGTTGTCAATTAGTAGCAAGGAAATGAGTTGAAAAGCATGAAAAAAGATTGATTTCACTCAGATTACTCTGTACTTTCGCTCTAACTACATTCGGAAGTCTCAAATATGTTTTTAAACAATTGAAACAGTACTAAAAATAACATTCATTTGAATTAAATTTGATTTATGCTTACATGTAAAAATGTATGCCCGCACGCAGGTGAGAAAAGAACAGTTATTTTTGTCACTGTAGTCATGGTTGCATTTGGGCAAAACATTATTTTCCAAATTTTCCAAACTAGTTGACTGACTATATGCTTTTGCAAGTGAGTGTGTGTGTTTGTGTGGGAGGGTACACAGTTGGGTGTTTGCGAACTAACTTTAATACAATATATGTATGTTTGTAGTCATATCACTACAAATCAGATAACACATTTTGTTTTTGCTAGCAACGCTCAGCGAGTGCCAGTTGTCAGTTGGCGGTTGCTGTTTGGTTGGGAGGGGGATCTGAGGTCCGAACCTAATGAAGTCAAATGCAAATTTCATTTTAGAGCCACATATTCGACCCCACAACTAATATGTTTATAAGACTGGTAAATACATATATACGGCACATATCAGTTACGTAGCATAGCGTATATGCAATGACATGGCCGGACCAAGTCCGACAAGCGTTCGAAGGTAAATTTATCCACATGTTTGCTTGTTTGTATGCCGATACATAAGCATATTAGCTTTTGGCTGTCGGGCGTTATGTGGCGTATATGGTCTGTCATAGCTGTCCGTTAAATAAATGTCCGTTGACATATTCATATAAATACACATGTATGTGTGTGTTATATACGCAAATTTATTTATTATTGCAGTTACACAAATAAAGCTTGCCGAATAAATGTTGCGAATTTCCCGGTTTGTTTTAATTTAGTTTCTATTTTGTTTTGAAAAGAACTTCTACACTTAATAACACTTTTGTTATGTAACCATGCCACTCGCCTAATTAACTGTTTGTGTTTCGATAAAGTCAACATTTTTATATGTATTTCGTGTGTGGTCCGAAGCGGTACGAAAAAAATCGATTGCTTCATATTTTGAAATTACGCTGTATTGAAAATTTTTTAAGTAGAAGAATTTTAAATATTTCATAGTCAGGGACTCTACTGATGCTGATTTGAAAATTTGTGCAAAATTACCTTGAAACTGCGTTTTTCAAAACTGTTCTTTTTATAATTCAAAAAATTCTAGATAAATAAGGTTGATTTTTGAGGAAGTGGCTTAATATTATATATTATTGTCTGGAAAGTATTTGGGGAATTTGTCACTGTTAAATCAGCTTTTAAATAAATAAATAATATTTCCAAAAATCGCATTAATTAAATGAGTAGAAAACAACAAGTTTTAGGAGATTTCGACACATTAAAAGTGTCGCAAAATCTAAAATAACATAAGTCGACTTATGCAAAATGGAGTATTTTGGTTTAAAACGCTGAGCTTTTATTTTTTCTATTTTCAGTTAATTGATTCTATCAGTACTCAAGTACCGTTTAAGTTGAGCGCAATATTAACTGTGGAAAAAACTCATCAGAATAACAAATATTATAATCCAATAACTTAAGTTATTTTAAGCTGTTTTAACATACTGAGAGAACTTAGTTGTACTTTGTACCAAACAACTCTCGGACCTCTCAAATAAATGCAAATCAATTTGCAGTTCCAGAGTTTTCCAAACGGTTATCAATCAAAACAACAAAAAACACCGTTACAAAAAAAAAAAACTTCTTAAAAATACTGTTTTCGAGATGGGGGACATAACTCGACCAATTTCTAACTGACTAACTTATGATTGTGACAAAATTTCTCAAATGAGATTATCTAGAGAAAGATATAGGTATTTTTTATGTTGCATATATCATTATTAACTTTTTTAGTCCACCTTTTTCCACAGGAATGATTCTTTCTTAATATGTTCATTACTTCTGCAATAAGTGATACACAAATTTCTCGAACTTTTTGTGCACAAAATTAAAAGTTTTTTGGATTTCGAGCGAGAATCAAAATTGCAAAGGTAACTTTACTGGCCAAAAAGTAATTTGTTTAAATCTCAGAAAAACTGCCCCAAAATTCGTACACGGAAAAATATTTCGAAATTAGGTGGTTATTCTACGCTATAGAACTATACACCCTCAAATGGAGGTTGCTTAAGTTGAGTAAGATTTAGATATACGACTATAAGGTAACACATTTGAAGCTCTGTATGTTCTCTTCTGTAATTAATTATATTTAATGTCACTCACTTTTATTGAAGCTAGTAAAATAGACTCATATGAAATCACACAATAAGAACTAATCGCTTTTCAGTAGCTTTACAGAGCTTTTACAGGAATTAAGCACAAAGCTATGCGACTTTAAAATCAATTTGATAAAAGAGAAATCGCCATGACTTTAGCGAGTGAGTAAAGTCGTAAAAATGAACACAGAGATACAGATAAGCAAATCGAATTGTGTCAGATTATACAGAAACGACAGCTCAGAAGCTCACCGAGAATTGGCGAAAGCTGCAAACGAAACAAATAAGCTTACAAAGAGACGCCACGGCGAACTCATAAAAGCAAGCAAAATCACTTAGTACACGCTTGTTGTTGTTATTATAAATGTTGCTGCCGTTGGTGTTATGCTTGTCGCAACAATTGCGCTTTATGGCAGAACGCTTGGGGGCAGCAGCTATCGGCACAAGCCATCGGCAACAGCAACAAAATGTCACAACGAAATGACAGTTTACTTGGCAATCGAGAATATCGATTCCAAGTGGGCATAAATACGCCACACACACATACACACATACAGACATACAGACATGCAGACATGCAGATATGTATGTAAGACTGTGCGATAGCATACAAATTGTGCAGCATTTTGCTATGTCAGCAAAGCAAGCGGCGAAATGTGCAATAAATTAAAGCTTTAAAATTTGTTTATTTACACATGCGTATGTAAGTGTATCTGTGTGTGTATGTACATACGTAGGTGAGTACATGGATTTTTATTCATGGAAATTTTTATGTACTTATGCTTATCCGGCGTAGCGCCTCTGTATGTGCTTATAGAGATGTCCGTATGTATGCATGTATATAAACACATATGCATGTACATAACTACATAACTGAGATATTGTATAGTTGTAAATACGAAATAATTCTTTACACAACTCCTATTTCAAATAAGAGAATCTCTAAGCGGATTGTGTGGTGAAATATAGTCTTATGCTTGGAAAATTTCTAGAATATCTTGAACTTATCAGATTTTCAAGCAATACTAAAAATTAAAACCATTCTTCTCATGAAAAAAGAAGATTCTCATTTGCTAAAAATCATTTTTCGATGAATGAGTTTTGACAAATTCGATCGATAAGAATTCCGAGGACAGGATTAAAAATGAAAATTTGAAAATTTCATTTTCCAATCAAATCAATGGATCTCGTAACATGATTGGCTTGAAAACAGATCTTTGCAATTACTCTACTGTCACATTCATCAGATTTAATCGCAAAACTGAGATTGAAGTTGAGTAATTTTTTTAATAAATTCAAAAAATAGCACTGAAGACAATTCCAAAAAAAAAACCTTAATAAAACTTGGAAACAACTTTTTTGAAGAAACTAAGGAATGATGTCTATTGAATTTCATATTAAGTACTAAAAAAAACACTGTATCGCCTATGAGCTCGTTCAACAGAAGAGTGAGACGACGGAATCTTTTGTCTGCTGTCTTTGTTGTTTATGTTTTGTTGTAGTGTCATAAAACAATTATTGAATTGTATTAGCAAACGTTGCCGTGGTGCCGGGGTCCACCACCAGGACTCTTAAAAATTTAACTTCTTTTCGGTTACGGAGACCCGGCTGTCGTCGGAATACATATATAAGCATTCTCCAACGAACAACAGAGTAACACAAGTTAATAGCTTTACGTAAATAAATACGATTATAGAAATTACTTTAAGATCCGAGACCGACTAGCTCTTAATCACTATGTTATGAGCAGAAAATTCTAATGAAGAAAAATTCGGAACCTGATAATTACTCTATTACTGAAAAATAGTACATTGGTTAATAAGAAGAGATATTCGCTGCAAGAAGTGCTTAACTCGATATAATAAAATTTATGCGGAAAATCATTGGTAAGAGCTAAATCGAGTTTATGTTAAGCAAAAAGAAAATTGTTTTGAAGAACCGGTGCATCATCCAACTATCCTTGTATGGAGCTCATGATGCGCCGCTCGTAATAAAATTATCATTACATTGTAACGGCACACAATAAAATCAAGCCATTGAAGTTTAATGTCCGTTATCGATTTTATGGCGTTATATTCTATATTGTACAAATTGTCATTGCGCTGCTTACAAATACATATATACGTACATATGTACATAACTGTATACATGCGTGAATGGGTATCATTCAAGCATTTCGATAGCGCGAAGTAGGTTTCCACTCGTTGAAGATTAATGCTATCAGATGCTGCTGGCGGTTACGGCCATAAAAATTAAGCCACCCGCATATACACACATATATCCGTTACTGCTACCATTCTAGCACTGAAGTGAGTTAGCTCTCGCTGCCGGCGAATGCAAAGTCAAATTGACAAACAACTGTTGTTGTTGCTATTGTTACTATTGTTGCTTTCGCTGCTGGTGCCATTCCTAGAATGGGTGTTGTAACTGTAATTGTCAGCACTTGCGGCTGTCTTTCGAATGGACTAATGAATGTCAAGGTTCCACTTTTCCGCTATCGCTTCTCCAGCCTCTCCGGGCTACTCCCGCACTTGTATAGATGAAGCAAGCGAGCAAAGATAATGATAAAGAGCATACAAAGAGTGGACATTTTTGATTAAGAGCAGTTACTTAGTGGTAACCATTGTTAGTGGGCCAAGTTTGCGAGTGATTGCCACCAAATGGGCGTGTCCATATAAATGAGTCTCACTTGCAGAAGACTGCCTTCGCAGTAGAGTCTGTTGTTGCCACAAAAAGCGTACACTTGCACTTGACTGGCGTTAAAAAAGAATGAAATGAAAAGAGCATATTTTTTGAGCCTATTGTTTATCATTTTGTATAACCTTTGTATTGTATTATGGTTTCTCGGTTTATTACTGAGTACACAGCTGGTTGCAAGCACAATGTTGTAGCTAATTATTGTAGTCGTAGTCGTCAGATGCATGATGCTCTATGTTTTGTGTCTACAAAAGGGAGTTAAGGTTCCACCTGTTTACGACAAGCCTATGATAATGGCGGATAAGACAATGGTTATTGCAACAAAGCCTACAACAACATTTTGGTTGTCTTCAAAAGCAGATAAATTTCCGTTACTTTTGCTTTAAGAATAGTATTTAACAAAATAATGAAGTTAAATTAAAGCTTCATTGCCAAATTAACTATTCAACAATTGCCAAACCTTTCTTTAGTCTCATCTAGAAAATGGGGGGTACTAAATAAAAGAAATTTTTCAAAAATTTGTTCAAACTTCGAAGCGAATTTTTTTATTTTTTTTCAAATGGGTTGTTGGATAAATTTTTTCACTACTCGGGTTTTTTAGGATTGTTTGACACAAACAAGTTATAATTTTGCTACGCGTTTGAAATTTTTGAATTAAAATCTTTTTAATATAAAGATCAGTAGTCTATCAACTGAAGACGTTCAAGAAAGTTTGCAGTTGAAATTATTTTTGAAGTAGAGCTGCGACCCATTTAAAACTTGTAATTCACTCAAGTTAAAAAGTCAAATGAATTTATATGAATTGAACAACGAACTTAAAAGCTTCAAAATCGTAAGCAATAGAAAATATTTCTGCGTTGGGTTGCCAGCTGTATAAATATTTGAATACTATAAAATTGAAAATCAAAGAATTTTTATAATATGGCCATCAGTCTAAAAAATTTCAAGAAAATTGGTACTTAAAAAATGTTTTATATGAGTTGCCACTTATTAAACAAATTCAAATTATAAATATTAAATTGATAAAATAACTAAATTAATGTAATATAGCTATAAAGCGGAAGTTATTTAAGAAAGTTTTCCCAGTTGCTAATACTTTTAATGATGGTTGCAACCTTTCTAAATTTTATATTAAATTAAATTGATGAAATAGAGTACATATTATAAGGCGGCTATCAAACTGAAGGGTTTCCAGAAAGCTTACAGTTGAACAATTTTTGTTTTTATTGTTTTCACCTGTATAGAAATTTGTATTCAATAAAATTGAAAATCAACAAATTGCTACTATGTGAATAACAAACTGAAGAGGCCTTACAAAGCTTACTTACTTATTTGAAAATGTTTTTCATAGAGGCTGCAACAGGTTTAAAAATTTTATTTAATTAAAATGGTATAAAAATGAAAGGATTCTGTTGCAGACATTTTTGAACAATTTTAAATGTTGTGATTTTCATTTCAAAGCTCGTGATCATTTTTTAAACACCAATTTCAATAGCTTCATTTCATAAGTTTCATGCAGTGTTGGAACCCTGGCAGTTTGAATAAGCAGTCTATTAGTCAAACATAAATGTAAGAATCTATGATAATCATACATTAGCATTAGTTTGATTTATGAATTTAACACTGCTTACATATGCTGCTTCTTTCTGCTGCAAGCCGTTGCATGGAGTAAAAGTTACTCATACGGCACGTACAACCACTGTCGTCAAGATAAATGGACCGTTAGAATATTTTCCATTCATAATCGTGGTTATATACACACAAGTCATATAATATACAAGAAAAATTTCAGATTTATAACAAGTTGATGTTACATTTCAGAAAGTCACTACAAAAGCACACATAAATTACATCACTCTAGGTAAAGTTGTAAGCAAGAGACATGAGATTAGAAACACAAATATTTATATGTAAGAAAGCAAGTAAGAAAGTGTCGATTGTAATAGAGTAAATGGTTAGCAAATATTTTTTATAACAATATTGATTTATTACGCCTGTGTGTGAGTTACTTAAATACATACATATATGTAGGAAGGAAGAATTTTTTTCTCTATAAAGATCAATAAAAGAAAGAAAGTATTTATGTGCCTGTGTAACAAGTGTGCGAAGGTTTGTTAAATCAATCGGTTTAAAGTAAATTTGCTTATAAATTTAGTGGCTAAATGTTGATTTTAGTAATTTGAGAACTGTGTACAGCAGCTTTCTGTATGTCAATATGTTAGTAAGTGTATATATACGGATAAACGCAGATAAACAATACAAAATAACAATTTGTGATATTTATATTGTGAATTGTTTCCAAATTTAGTATTTCACTTTATGATTTTTATCGGCAGAGATTTATTAATAAAACTACTAAAATAAAATGCCATGAAAAGCATTATAAAAACAACTAAAATAATAGATGGACCTTCACGCACAATTTTAGCCTTGATGGAGTACAATAAAATCGTTGAAAGAAATCAATAAACGATGAAAATTCGAATGCCAATTGTTTGAAACAAAGGAAAAAGGGACAAAGCACACACACAGCCACACCAAAATAGTTATGGAAAGGATATGTAATTAAATTCAGCAACACAAAATATATTTATAAAAACTATTTTCATATTTTTTTTCTCACACAACAAACACTACACTACACTACACACTGTCAAAACATTTTCTGGTATAATTTTTTATTTAAACTTTATAATAATATAATATTATTTTAACACTTTTTAAATGTTCGCTTTCCTCAAGTCACACACAAATCTCACTTATCGCTCCGCTGCCATTTACGTGCGTCTGTTTGTCACTTCGTCTCGAGTTAGACTAACCCATTCGACAAGATTTGCCGATTTGCCGATTTGCTGAGGCGGAAATCTTAAGCAAAAAATCAAAAATTTTGTTCTAAGCTATTCGTTTGCGAAATTTCAAAGAGTTTACATGGACCGCCGCCTGTATCAGCGCCGCTTTAATTCACTTACGTTGCCTACCGTGTCAGCTATAAGTACAGTGACTACTTAATGAACACGCAAAGTGTTGCACAAACATTGTTGTTGTGCCGCAAATAAAATGATTATATTAATTTGCATACATATAAACGAAAAACTAACATATATTAAGGTAGTTGAAGGATAAGTTGGGGAAAGTATCTTTTTAGTTATAGTAATCGATAATAGAGTGTGATTGAAAATAAAACAACATAACCTCAAATAAGATTGGTATCTCTGGCTAGAAAATAGAACTCTTACAACATAACTTAGAAAATGCAGGGGTGTAAAAATTAAAAAAATACTTTTGAAATCGTTTACCCGGGTATTAAAAACATTTGTAACGTTATATATTATGTTGTTTCGATGACATTTTTTCTTTAAACTTGTGTGTAGTTAAAAAATACATTTCAAAGAATTTTATGAATTAAATCTGCGGCAATGTGCTAAATTAGTTTAAGTCGATTTAAGTTAGTGCAAAAAAATTTAGTTGTTTTAACCAAGATTTTCAAGATATAGCAATGATCATTTTGTATCGTAAACGATAGCTTAAACAAGAAGCTTGAAAAGACAACAAAAAAATTATAAAAAAAAACAAATATGCCCACTTTTTAATAGAAACCAATATAAATATCAGCTAAAGTCGACTTAAGCTATTTTAACACATTTTCATCTAAGACAGAAAAGTTAATCGAAATTGAAAATGGCACGCGAAAAAAAAAACCAAATTATACGATATTTCCCTTGCAATGTGTTTCGTCATTTTGCAATTACAACAAAAACAAAAAAATTTAAAAATTGTTTTTGACGTGTAAGTTTCTCACAAATAGTTGTTGTTGTTGTCTCAAGGCGCTTTTCTGTAGGACTCAAGTGATTTCCGTTATGAACGCATGCGAAATAGACACTAGTATATGTCGATATGTGTCTTTCTTCATTCTTTATACATATAAATATATATGTAGGTGCAGTACGTACATCACTTTAATAAATTCCGTTTTATCAATAAATATGATTTGACTAAAGTGTGACTTATCATAGCAATAATATTATATTTAATTTTTTTTAGCAATTTAGCAAAGGCACAGTGGGACATGGATATATGTTTTTGAAGCAAAAATCCATTATTTACATTTTCTCATGAAATAGGGAAATATATAAGTTTGTTCAACTCAATTGATATCATATTGGTTCATACGATAAGTAGAGACAGCTGAATGGATTAGTAAAAAACCCGACGGTAGGTGATCTAAACAGCTCATATACATGTTATATGTATTTGATAACTAATCATGATTACTGACTACTCCAGATTAATGACAGCATTTAGGACAATATTTTTAAAGTGAGAAAAAAGTGAAATTTGCCCTTGGTCTATACTTTCTCAACTTATATACCTAATCAATTATATAGACGCAGTGCTTTATATCCGTGTTGTTAAAAATAGCTTTTGACAAAATTCCTTATCTAAGCATCAGGCACACTAAAGTAAAATTAATTCTCAAAGCAAATATATTTCAAGCGCGTCATTAGTGTTGTAGTCACGCCGCTTGTGGGTTATCAGCACTGTGGATGCCCACTGACTAGCTGGGTTGGAAACAAAAATTTATTGTTGTTGTCGTCTATTTATTTTTATACTTTTCATTAATAAATATCTCGGCGCGCACATTTTTGAATAAAAATTCTTGCCCATTTCAGCAGAACGTGTGTGACTTTAAATAAGCCGAAAAATTTAATTTAAATTGTCGCCGCCACTCGCCTGGTTATTATCTCTGACTACGCGATTAGAGCACAAAAACCTAGTTAAGTCTGTGAATTAGTATGAATTTTGGCGTTTAATCAGCTGATTGAGGGTGTGTGTGCGCGTGAGTTGGCGGACATGTGTTGCCACTAATTGGGATAGTTTCAGGGCAAATGCTTCCAATTAGCTGTAGTAATAGTGTAGTAAATACAAATAACTATGCGTATACATGAGAGTTATCAAATTTACGAGGTTGACTGGAACATTTTTCTGTGAGAGCCACCTAACCCAATCTTCAAAAAACATATGTATGTATAAATAAAATTTCAATATAAGAATATAAATTTCATTCAACTGTCGGAAAATTGAGAGCAGTTCGAGTGATGCAATTTTGATGTTTTGAAAAGAGAAAGATTAGAAAAGAATTTCATATGTTAATGAAACAAAAATATTCGTTGAAAACAAAATAATAAACTCAGCAATATACTGAAAGGACGTCCAAAAGAGGGAGTTATGGGCGGAAATGTCAACTATATTTACGAAATGATTTCGAAAGACCATACAATGAGGTTAATCGAGATAGCTGACTCTCTAAAGAATTGCTTTTCACATCCGTCGTTTGGTTTGCATTTGGTCCACTGAATTTTTTTTTTGTTCTCAGACTTTAAAAAGACCTTAAAATGATATAAGCGGTTTGGTTAAAAAGCTAAAGCAAATTTTTAACCGAGTTGGAGCATTCTTTTGCAACTAGGTTACAAAAGAATATAGCTTAAATATGGGTTATAGAAGTTTATAATATATAGTTACCAAATATGTCTGACATTCACAGGAAAACTTTTAACCAACTTTCCTATTTTTCTATAACCAGATGATTTTTTACATACCTGCAAATAAAAAAGTGCAAATTGTTAGAAAAATATTGACAAAAATTTTTTATTAACAATTATAGATAATAATGACGATAATAATACAACTTAAACCTATAGCAAACTATTAAAATCCTATATGTGATATACTATATTAATTACTTCAATGAAGTTTACTAAATCAGTTAATTTATTTATCAAATAATCCGATTTACTGAAAACAGATTTTTACAATTTTATATTTATTTATTTATTGTTATATTTATTTATAAATCAGACTAACATTTATTAGTTTTTGATTCTTTCGCCTATTAATTTATTTCCATTAATATTTTAATTAAATTATGTAATGTTAAGTAATTCCAATTATAACTTCTTAATTTCTTTTAATTTTAATACAATTTCAATAATTGATGTGTCCATTTATATTCACCGCCACTGTACTACGTTGTCTTCCTATTTCTACTTAAGATGCTTGCCCTACAAAAGCTGCAAGTACAACGCTAGAGCTATATATACACACACACACACACCTACAGGCATGTGTGTGTAACTTATACAAAATAAGTTATCTTTATGATCTGATTTATTAGCGCGTTTCTGAGTAATTTATACTTGATTGCCGCATTCGTGCACTGTACACAACGTACATATAATATATGTATATGTATGTATACTCAAGGGGCTGCGTAGTACAAAGACTTTATTCAGATTTAATTTACATGCCGAAATTATTTGTTGTGGTCAGTAGTTCATCAAGGTGGCAACAATAAATTGAGCTATTTGCTGGCTGTTGAAATGTATGCGTGTGTGTGTGAGTGTGGATATGTTTGTTGTTGACAGTGGATGATAGCCGGTGGCGGCCCGTGGCATTGAATGGATGCACTAATGAATTCCCGCCAAGATAAATGCCTCTGTTGTTGACAAAGAAATGCCGATTGCTTGTAAGTATGTATGTATGCGTGTGTAAATATTTCACTTGCTGTGCTAATTTTAATGCGCTAGCAATTAAATAATTGCTAGGCTAATTCTGACATCTTTAACCCTTAGTTGGTTGGTTGGTGCACAAATTGCCAACATTTTGAACTAGCTGTTTATTTTTTCGAACTAGCTGTTTATTTATAACGGCATTTTGAAAGTTGAAATCTTTAATTATCGAATTTTCGCTACTCTGAATTATTTGAAATTTACAATGATAGATGGCTTGCTTATCTGCCTTTATGTGTTCACTCATGGCTTGTAATGACAACCGAGTCTAAACAGAAATATGTTTAAAAAATTGAAAATCACATTCCAAAAACCTTAAAATATTCACTGTTATGGCAAATTTTTGTTTCCGGTTTATTTCATTAACATATTCTCGAAAATTCGTAATTTTCAAACTGAATCATATTCTAAGAAGCGGATTGTTTAGAAATTATCAAATATCACAAATGAAATGAATTCTATTTAATCGTCTGTTACTGAGTATTTTCAAGCCAAAAAATTCATTATTTAAGTGTTGGATGTTTCTCAAGCCCGCGCACCATTGTGCAGGGTATTTTGACTGTATTAATTTTTATCTGAATCAAATGCGGTTCAGTCGTTCTTGAGTTGTAAACAGTGTAACTAACCCGACTAAATTTAGTATATAATATAAATTACTAACAGATCAGAAAAACGCTGTAGCGGTGCAAACTGTTTAGAGCAAAAACAAATCAAATTATCTCAAGAACCATCAAAAGTGATTAGCAGTTTTCGAAGATTCAGCCCACAAATGGACCTTGCTTGGCCCTGGAACTTGGAAAGTGGAGAAACAAATTTTAATTGCAAATACAATAATAAGGAGATCTTTTTGGTTTACACAATTCTTTGGAAACATATTTTTCTCCATTAAATATTGTGAACAGTGAATTTGAGCTTGAGTAGAATTTCTATTAAAAGTAATTTTTCCTCTATACCACCACAATATATTGTAAATATGAGCGTTATCGGTTTTTAAATACATACATCTGAAATATCTAAACTGTAGCGCCCTCTACTGGTACGCTCTTAAATAGACATGTCTGGAAGAATTATATATATAAAAACATGGCTTCTGAGCATGGTGGACATATTTTCTCCCATTTTTTCGTTGTCTTTTCTCATATTTTGAACTGCTATTATTATTTTCGTCTATATACAATTGCTCTCTCGTGCGGTTCCGCTCGAACTCTGTCCCACTTTAAATTTATTTATTTATTTCGTTTTCAGCCCAACTACATTTGCAGTTATGTTGACAGTTATGTCTTTGACAGTTGGACAACTAATTTGATTACTTTCCCATTGTATAAATATGTACTCAAATTCACTGTGGTTGAGTAGAGTTGAGCAGGAATCGAAATTTATTTACTAGCGTTGAAAAGAACTACAATCTATGTATGTATGTATGTATGTATGATTAAGAGGAGGTGTGAGTTGGTGAAATTAGCTTGCGTATTGATTATTTTGGATAAATGGAATGCGTAAAATAATATGACATTTTTACAATAATATTTATTTTTGGAGCTTTGTTTTGTATGTATACTGTATATTGTTTACTATATTATGTAAGCGTATAAAAGTTTCTATTTTATTGAAAACACAATTTTTTGCCATAACATATTTTTCAAGCAAATAAATTTCTATGTGTTTTGTCAGATTGAATTAAGTATACAATAATTTAATTGGTATTTAATTTGCAAGTGCCGTTCCATTGGCAAGAGCAAAAATATTAAAAAAAAAAATCATAATAATATATGTATGTTTGTGCATAATTTAATAAAGCAACTTATATGGAATATTTGCAACATCTCTGTCATCCATGGTATGCAAATCGGCAGCATAATAAATCAAATATTTCAAATAAGTGGTTTGTTCGTAGATATTTTAAGGCTGCAACTACTGAATGAGAGAGAGAGAGAGAGTGCAAGAGAGAGTGGGCTGGTGTCAGTTTGCAAGAAAATTTATCATTTAGCCTAAAAGCCTGTGTTTTTAGATAAATATTTACACTAAATTGTATTAATGAGTTTAATAGAGATTAAGATGACAGTTAAAAGCCATGAGGATGCTTTTTAGAGAGAAAATTATGAATTATTCTACATTTGAGAGATATGCCAAATTCAGAAGTATTAAGGACATGTAGTGAAAATGCATACATTATCTGTATATAAATATATTAATTATGGAATATTATTAATTACATTTATTTATTAGAATTTTTGTTTTGCATCTAAATAATTTTATATTCCAAAGAGTGTACACTACTACTACTACTGGCTTTAAGTTTTCTCCGAACTTGAAGATGAAAATGTTTCGAATTCTCACTAATTTTCCTAATACTATATACTTTTTAAAACCTTTTTACGCCATCCGTCTTTTTCACTTTAAGAGTGTGGTGCATCCAGCTTTAAAACAATATTACTCAACTTCATGATGGTACGAGAGAAAGAGTTGCAAAGTCAAAGTAAAGTTCACCACAAATGAGGGTAATGGAATTTTCATTATCCCACTTGGAAAATCAGATTATACACAAAGAATTTGCATGTAAAACATTCGCATTGAAGTTGCACAGATATGGAGAAGAATGGAATTTCTCCTCAGGTACAGTGTGGTTTGCGACATAAGAAAATTACTGTTGAGATTTAATATTGCAACGTTTATATAATTTACGCACCATCGCCGCATTGATGCCTGATGCTATGTAAGTAATTTCCCACTCAATAAACAAGTTATTTCATTCCGTTAGAACTAGTGCGTTTGTGACCAGGCGGCCACTAGTTCGGCCCACACTGCTTTGAAGGCTGGTTTTATCAGAATTGGCTTTATTTTGATGAGGTTGTAATTGAGTTTTCGATATATGAATGAAGTAAATACATTTCGTTTCCATTTATTAATGCTTTACTTTGTACTTTTCTGGCTCTTAATAGGATAAAATTTAGAATTGTTTGACCTACCCTAAGCCTTCTAATCTAAAATGAAACTGACAGCAGAAGAGTTGAATGGTAGCTGATCAGGAATCACCATGTTTACGAGATGGCGAAATATAGCATTTATGTTCAAGTTCCTTTATTACAAAATGACGGATGACTTTTTCGTATACCTTTCCGGATTCATTTTCCTACCGATTTCATATCAAAAGTTCTGCTTTTCTTACTCTCTTTACTCTTCTCTTACATTGTTTAATATGCAAATATTCACTAGAAAACTTACGAGAATTGCCCAAATGAACGATTTTCTTGAGAACCTGAACTAGCCACAATCGTCTTGGTTTGGAATCAGTTCACATATCTTAAACACAAACAGTCAAGCGGCCTACATAAATAAACTCACATATGCAAACCGAAGAGTGGGCGGCAAAATATGCAGCAGCAGGACAATGAGTGTCAGTAGTAACGGGAAAATTTCAAAAATATATGTATGTGTAAATTTTCATTTGCGTTGCAAATATGTTTTGCATTTACTTTTCGCACACACTGTACTGAATGCAATAATTGTTGGTATAATTGTGACAACGGTGTTGGCGGGTTGGCTGAACATACCGAAGAATTGTCGCACAGGTAAAGCAATTAAACCAATGATATGCAAGCAACGGAAGGTCCTCATTATATACTTACATAAATACAGCTATATATATTTACATGCATTTAGTTGTATTGCACTTGCAAGTTTCAAACAAATATATTTGATAAAAGTGAGGCAAGTTGACACCTTGCACCGCTGTCAACATGAGGCTTTAATCTCAACCAAAGAAACCTCTTTACTATCACCGAGAGATGGACATCATCCCTGTACATCACACAAAAATCAAAAAGAGCCATACTCAAGCCACCGTCAGTTTGAGCGACTTTTATGTGACGCTGTTGCATGCCACACCGGTACGTACCCGCATTTGCAGCTATGTTTGCGTGTCGGGCATTGCATGCCACATGCAAGTGTCATCCTTCATTTCCATGCATTCCTGAGCTGTAAATTTTCCGGAAAATTTTTGAGTGGCCTGCCTTGTGTGTGCCGTAATTGATTGCGAATTCTTTGTACTCACGGCGAGGTGCAGCATACTAAGAGAAAACTTGCAGCCCCCCAAGAGAAGTGTAATTCGAAAAAAGTTTGTATTTCTTTCTCGTATTCAACAAGCGTAAAAGCGATTTTTCCGCACGTACTCAGCTGTAATTAAAAGCGCGCGAAGATAATTGAAAGAGTATGCCGCATAAAAAGTGCGAAATTAAAAATAAATTAGAGGACATGAGTTCGTGAAATTTCTTTCGAATAGAAAGGAGTAATTAGATTTTGTTCACAGTGACTCTATCCTCGATAGAGAGCTTATTTTATGTGGATATTTTATGTAGAGTTAGAAAAGAGTTAGAGAAGTAGCGACATATAGAGGGAGATGGAGCGAGAGACTTGTGAAACTGTATATTGATGAATATAGTTTTCCTTCTCCTTCTTATAGCCATTGTAGAGAGCGCTCGAAAGAAAGAGAACTTAGGAGTGCCTGCTAAAAAGTCTGAGATTTAAGACTACTTCTCGGACCGCTAAATGGAACATAAAGAAAAATTAAATTTTATTTATCAACAACTCAGTTGCCGCTTGGCAATCGAAGGGATTCGGGAAATGCGAAAATCTGATTATTTTGAATTTATGAACCCGTTATCAGGTCATTTAGGATTTAACGCCTTACATATTATTTAAATTGTTTACAATTTCTACTTCAACTGAGCTAAGACTCAGTAATATATTTGTATAGAATATATTGGGTTGTTCGGAAAGTCATTTCGTTTTTTCCCGCCAGAGGACTTAATTACGTTTTTTCGAAACTAACTTCACACTTAAGCCCCATAACCATTATATGTCATGAGAGCTGATATTGCAAGGCTTGTGTGTGAAAAAGTTCTATTAATTCTACCCAGTAGTTTTTGGTTGGTGCCTTTTTAAATATGGAGAGCAATAAGCAGCATTTTCGTCATATTTTACTTTTTAACTTCAGAAAAGGTAAAAATGCTGTCCAAGCGAGAAAAAAATTGACGGATGTGTATGGAGAAGGCGTGTTAACAGTACGCCAGTGCCAGAACTGGTTTGCAAAATTTCGATCCGGCAATTTTGATGTCGAAGATGCACCACGGTCTGGAAGGCCGGTCGATGCGATAAAGGCATTAGTTGATGCAAATCGGCGAATCACCACACGAGAGATCGGTGAGAGGTTAAATTTGTCGAATTCAACTGTTTATGGCCATTTGAAAGGCATTATACGAAAACTGTCTTTCATGTTCCCCAAAAAAAACGAAATGACTTTCCGAACAACCCAATATTTATATGTACTACACACATCTAAAATACTACACAAGTAGAGTGAATCTCAAGATCATCACGTTTTGAAACCATTTTTCTTTAAAAGTAACACAAACATGTACACATATACAATGAAATACGCAATTTGGCATGCAACACCATAAGTAGGTTTCCGTACTCCAAGTTGATCCTGGAAGCTAAAAGCAACGACCCACCGGGTAGATTGTCAGCTTAAAGCACTGACGCACAAGCGGCTACGGCGGCAATAGCATTTTCCGCCACTTCCTTTCATATATTTTATTTTGATACTTTAATGCCATCCGAAATGATAAATACTTTTATATTTGCGCAGACTTTGCATTCTGCGACAAATTTGTATGCAAACAAAGGACTACACTCCGGCAGCCGAACGGCGCAGAAGTAAGTGCACTAAAGAAAAGAGCGAAAGCGTCGCAGAGAAAATGAGCATGAGGGCGGCATAAAAACCGGAAGTACAGCACGGCCAAATGCACCGTGAGACGTGCGCTGCTGCAGACGCGACATGCGGTGGCGCAACCGGCAAAAGCAAAATATGCTCGAGGAAAAATAAATGGCGCAAATGAACGGAAATGGCAGAAAATCCGCAAAAATGTTTACACACCTACAGCGTGTTGCGTTTTTACTTGGCGAAATCACAATATTTGCTTGCAAGCTGATTGCTGTGACATTGTGGGTGAAAAAAGTGCTAGGACAGTGGAGCGGAGTGGATTTTCCGAAAATTTCTTCAATGCTCAACGTTCTTCATACAATAATAACCGAAAGCAATATGTTGAACGAGCATTTCAGTTTTTTTTTTTTCATCTAGTGTTTGCATACCGTTAAGCAAAGCATATTTAAAAAAACAAACACAACAAAAATGTACACTATCCGAAGAGAATTGTTGAAGACCCCATTGTAAATATTGTAACGATCCCTTCATACTCGGTATTCTGTATCTCGAAATTGTCTTTATCGAAAAAATTTGGCGAAAATGTGGCTCCAAGCACTCGTTAAAAAGTAAGATTTTGAAGGGCTGGGAAAATTGGGTAAACGATACGTACAGGAAATTGTATTGCTTAAGCAATGGAAACCTTTGGTTGTTCGAATAAATTGTCACATTTGTATAGAATATGGGTCACATTCAAAGTACAATCAGGGGTGAAGAGTTAAGAACCTTCCAGTTTAGTTTAATGCATGTATTTATATTTACATATGTATATACGCTACATACATATGTATAAATAGCAAACAGTGTTGTAAAATTTTATAGAAAACCAGGGTTGAATATGGGGATGGATCAAAGTAGCTACTTTTTAGTGTATACAGACAATGAATATATGAGAATATGTATATAGACAAGTTAAACACCCACTAAGATTTATATTAGCAAACCTGGCAAAATCATCTTTCAACAATTTTATTAATTCCAAACCACAACCATTTTTTTTTTACACAAAAATCACATTCAAAGGATGAATCTTAAATCTAAAATTGTTTTTTACTTTGTTTTTGTAATTCGTACTTACATACAAATTTTTGTTTATGAGAAAAGCCTTCGAGTAAGATGTGTGATTAGTTTTATGTACTTAATTGAGGGAATTTTGTTGCCAACAAGTTGTGCAGTAAGTAATAACGGAATATGCACAAGTTTTGCAACAAAGCAATGAAAACCAAAGACCCAAGAATGACATAAAATTCAAATTGAAATGAGAATTATTTTTAGTTGCATTCGTAAGATTTCACTCACATTTCATTCACATTGCATGATTGTGGGTTTATATTGAATTATTGCGCAATATTTGTTTTATTATAAAGTATTGTGTAAGTAAAGATGTTCTCATAAATATTTCATAAAAATAGAATATGGAGAAATAAAGTACAATTCAAGGACAAGAGAAATAAATAAGGTATTAAGACAGATTAAAAATGTGAGACGTTTCATTTAAATTTTGTTTGGGGGGGACTATTGTGAAAGAACTTGTCTATTATCATGATTATTGATAGCCGCCATCGCGAGCGATACCTCAATTATAGTGATCTTCTACATTTTCCAACATAGGAGGCCTCAGTCTCCTTCATTAACTCTTTACGAAGAGAGGTCAGAGAATATGAAACACTCCCAGGAGCCAAATCCTCACTATAGCACAGATACGAAGTAATTCGAAATTCAATTCCTGTAATTTTCGGAGCGTTTTCAGTGAGATGTGGCACGGTCTTGATTTTTGAATTGAATTTTCTTCTTCTTGAAATGGGTCGGTTAATCGCGCATTGTCTCCGGATGACTATCGATTAGATACGATTGGATAGCTGCAAACACTTTTCAGAATCACCAATTCGGTAAAAGGTATATCAGCAATTGTTTCGCGAAAGTCTTCGGAGAAATAAGCCTTCGGAAGGGAATCGTTTAAGATGAATCTTCCTCGAATATTTTCCTGCTTCAGTTTACTGGTGCTATTTTTCAAAGCCTGACGAAGCTATTGAAGTAGTCAAACCATAAGTTAAAATAGATCGCCTCTTTAATCAGTAGATTGCATTAGTCGCTATCTACAATTCTTCTTGGCTTAAGATAATACCGAAGTACTTCAGAGTATTGTGCAACCGCTTGCTTTCTGCGTCATTGGCGGAGATTTAAACTTCAAGTATTAAACATTCTGCTATTAATATTTATTGTCATCGCTTTCACTCATATCTGATATAGATTAAAGGCTAGTGTAAATTTTTTTTGTACTCTTCACAGGTCTTTTTTTGGTTTGGTTCAAATGCATATCTACATATATTTCTACGAGGATTCTACGATTTTAGTCTATTAAGAATAAACTTTGGAGGTTAGACGGTGGTCGAGCGATCACCTAGTAGCGTCGATTCTGAAAAGGATATGTGTGCAGTGTGCTAAGCTTTACAGCAGCAGAAGGTTTTCTGGCGGCAGTTGTCGAAACAGGGGCAGTTCTGACTTACCTCGAAGAAAGTTTAAGTGTCTGCTGGGAAGCTTTTGAGCATGCTGAATTCCTAAGCTATTCAGAGGGCTGTTCCATATATGTATTCGTCTGATTATGCATTCAAATTTTTTTTTGGAGCAGATTCGTAGGCTGGTAAAACTGATAGTAATATTTGTGTCTAGTATTTTATGGCTTTCTAAGAGACCGTTGCCTTTGTTCGGTGCTGCTATTTCGCCAAATATAAACTTTATTATTAAGCAATCAAAATTGACAGAAGTAGCGTTGTAATTGAAGCCACCACGTGGTGAGAATCATGGACTTCCCAACAACAAACTCCCTACGTGGTTACATACATTCATTCCAGCGCGTGCCTATGAAACAGAAATGCTTTGACATTTTCATAACACCAGTGATAAGCTCGATTAATACAATCTTCTATACATATACACATGTCCGCCCAGAAGCTTAAGGGGCGTTATCTAACCTAACGAAATGTAAAATTGTGCAAACATAAATCAAAATCAATTGCTCCTTAAGTACCTTCGTAGACTCTGAACTTAGGGGTGTCAAAGCAGATAGCACGAAAAAACTATTCCAGATTAGTTGTCGCAGTGTGGAGCTTAAGCGCATAAGAAAGCGCATAAAGTCGGATGTGGAAGCTCATTAACTTTTTATGCGGTAGCAAGGTAATTAAAATTAACTTACACTTTTATCTGCAAAATTAGTAGCATTTATTACTCATCTTGTGTGATAGGGGTGTTAGAGGGCAAGCGAGATAGAGAGGGAGAAAGAGAAAGGGAGATAGAGTGAATGACTATTTGGCTTCCTAACAGCGTCGAGCTTCCACTTCTCTTACCGCTGACACCTAAGTAAACTTAGTACCCTAATTAACATCGCTACACCTGAGGCTACCGCAAAGCGCCCTTCTTTATTAGTGAAACTACATAACTCATTAAATTTTCTTCAATCGCTTCGCAGCTGCGACCATTTTACGAGTGTATCGCGAGCTCATTTCGGAAACAAATCGTAGAGGTCACACGAATTAAGAGAGTCGGTGATAATTAGAATTTCTGGGCAGCAAGTCAGCGAAATATTTTCAAAGGTAAATCTTGAGTTAGATATGTAAGATTGTAGCGAAGGTAGGAGTATAGCAGAGGAGAGCGTCGCTATCCTATTATGGGTCATTTGGCAAAAGCTCGTAACTTTGGGGAATTTGACAGGCAAAATAAATAATTGAGTTTCAAGCTAACGGGAAGTTAAAATGAATAAATTGTATATGTTTTGTTTTGAAAGGTTACTTGGTTGTTGAAAGGATGTAAATTTGTTAGAGGAAATTAATGAAATGAAGTTTAGTTGGTATGTAAATGGAAAAGGTTTGCTAGATTTGAGATTTGTTATGTTTTTATTGTAGGATTTTTTTTATTGCAGTTTATTACAAAAAAAGATGGATTACGCAAAAAGAATATAAGCCTATATTCATATAAAAAAAATTCTACGATTTTATTAATTCGTGCATGGACCGCTTTCATTCCATTTTAGAACCATTTCACAGCATGTTTCAAAATTTTCATTCGATTTTGACGTTTTTTATCATATATTGAAAGGGAATCATAATGAATCTCTACAATATATGTATATAAAGAGTATAAAGTTAACATTAAATTAGTTAAAACTAATTTAAGCACTTTTTCCTAATAAAAGTTGTGCAGGATTGGGAGGGACCTCATTTTCATTGTCAAACTCCTCATAATACCAAGTTTGATCAATTTTTACTCAGTATCAGTGACAGAGAGCGACAGAGTGACGTTTGGGATTTAATTCGTCACTTGGTTTATTGGAGCATCTTTTTTGTAAATTAGCTTGTATTATTTAGCTCGATTATTTTAAGGTGTGGCAACCAATCTTTGGGTGTTTCACACGTTGCAAAAGCAGCAAAACAAATCAGAAGAAATGTTTATTTTGGAAAATATTTAGTTCGGTGAGTGGAAAAACATTAATTTAAATGGTAGCTTTTTAAATTAAGTTGAGTTGATACCGTTATAATTTGGTTGATTGCATACTTACGTATATAATCTATGCAATAGGAATTTTGAAAACAATACGATTTTCAAATAACAAACAACCAAAATTAAATGCATGTACACATGTACGTGTTCACGTAATCCAATTATTGATATGTATGTGTACACTATTTCATACCAGCCACATAAATAATAGACGAAAATTGCATCCGTTCGAATGGCGTAAAGCGAATTTCACAAAATTTGCGTAAATTGCTTGTGATATTAACGAACATATGTATGTTCGCACACGTCAGCTGTTTCGCACGTCACTGTGGAGTACAACATTTTGTAGGACAGGTGTGAAAACTGTGGCATTGGCGCAACTCAAAAATCAAATTCGATTCATTTGAAAATTGGTGCGTCATCGCTTTAATGCTTTAAAATCTATGCGTCACAAATTGTTTTTAGGAGTAAAAGACGCTTTGGAGGCTTTTTGGTGAAATTAAATAATAATGGTTTTAAATCGAGTGTTGCCAACTGTTTCAAAAATTTAAGTCAAGTAAATTTATAAGATAAACGAATTCTTACAATGTGGCTATCAAACTAAAGTGGTTTAAAAATAATTATACTTTAAAACATTTCCAAAAGCGTTGTTACCTGTTTAATAAATTATTATTGTAAAATTAGATCATATAGGCCATATAGGAAACAAATTAAACAGGTTTGAAAAAGATATCATATAAGTTCCAAAATATGATAATCGAATAATGACAAAACATATAAACATGTATGTCTATTAAATTTCATTGTGAAATATGCTTTTCTCTACTGATTATGGTCAGTAAAATCATATAGAAATCTGAAACTAAAATGTCACTCTGAATAAAGAAATAGATATCTAAAGATCATGGTAGGGAAAAATCATCTAACTCATAGGGATGCCTTGTTGATGAAAATTCACCACAACTCGGTGCTCTTAGCGGAGAGAAAGAACAGCAAATTGCGTTCCTCTCTTGGGGGGTAGTTGAACTATTAGGCCCACTGATATGAAGTTCACTGGAACTAACTCAACAAGATCCTTGAGAGTGACCACTTTTATTTTATGCTTTTAATTGCGAAAGTGCTCTTATAAACGCATATCACCTCTTCTAGAGCGGGTTGAATTGATATTCCTGGCTGAGAAAGGTATTTCATATTTCAATATTTTGACATTCTCTTATTTCACACTTTCCTCCGATTTGGGTTGAGAAATAGAAGACAGTTAAAGAGTAATGAAGAGTTGAAGCAACTCTTCAATTTATTGAGATTTAGTAGGAAACTTTCTTCTAATGAGCACCATAAGGTTGGCATTTAAAATTTTTCACACTTTATTTTCGAGTTTCAAGAAAAAATTTTAAAGTATAAGACATTTTTGTTACCTTTATTTTAGTATTGGTTAGAAAATATTTGACCACTCGAAACTCTTCTGCCGGAGAGTATTTGTTGAACGTATTTTCTGGTATGGTATAAAGATAAATCTATGTGTTTCTTTCAAGAAATTTATTAATACTGCGAAGCTTTTTTCTAATTAACAGAAATATTAGAGCTTCCTGCAAACTAAGTGGCTTCTTCGTTAATTTCCGAAACACTTTTGCATCACACTGATCGTGCTTGTTGGTCATAAATATGTGTGTAAATATTTTCATTAACTTATTGCATCATCTGACCATCTGACGTCCATTTCACTCACCTGTGATCCAGCTCACGTTTGTAGCCTTGATAGGGCGCCTCGATTTGTGCGCCATTGTGGTGCGCCAGCTCCTGTTCGTGGGGAACGGAGAGTGTGACCGGCGTTGTGCCTGACGCTTGACCGCCAGCGCTGTCAACATTCACATTTTTACTGTTAGCCGGAGTAGTTGACTGAGACGCAGTGCCATTTAGGCCACCTGTGGTCAATGATGACATTCTTATAACCGGTGGTGTTGTTGTTGTTGTTGTTGTTGTCGATGGTGGTAGCGGATTTTGAATCTCAAAAACGTCTTGCGACAAATCGGGCATAATCCTTTCACTAATTAAATAACGTTTTTGCAGTTTATGGTGTTGTTGTTGTTCTTGTTGTGTTATTAATTTTTGCAGTACACTATCGCTACTAAATTTAGCAGCAATTGTGGAAATGACACGCTGCCGATAAGCGATAAACAGTGTGCTACTAAAGCGACTAATTTTAAACGAATTTATTTACAAACACTCACCCACACACGCAGCCACAAGTTTATGGACTAAGTGTTGTTTTTTTGTGTTTATGTATGTATATATATAGAATGGATTCACTTGTTTGTTTGTAATTAAGTATAATATATTTCACTTGCAGTGAGTTGTCAGCAAATAACAGATATATTTATATACATATGTTTGTATGTATGTAGGTTTGTATGCACTGTAAAACACGCCGTTATCCACCTCTATATATATTGATAATCTTTTACCGTATGTAAATCGAAACGTCCGTCTCTGTAGATAGGTGTTGAGTAACTGGAATTACTTGGAGCATAAACTTTGCGATTTCCAGAGTGCGAGCAAATGCTTTTACGCTTATTGAATTGAGTGTGAAAAATTAAAAAAAAAAGATGTATGTATGTGTGCAAGTGCTTATCGGTGAGGTGTTTTGCTTATCAAGTGGCTGAAAGAAATAACGAGTATGTGGTAGCGTAGCTAACAATTGTGAGTTTCGGTGAGGAGTGTGACTCCCTACCAGCGAGCCCAGTTGCAAATATAAATGTATATATGCCTGCTTGTCGGCGCATCCAAAGCAAGCAACTGTCGGTAGGCTGTATGCGATCATCTTTTTTACGTGCATTCTCTCATGTTCACTTCAACACATTCTCCGCTCTCACTCTCTCTCTAGCAGTGTTGCCGCTTCGTCGCTAAATATTTTTCTTCTTTGTTTTTTCTTAGTATTTGACTACATATAAATTTTTTTTTTTTACAATAAGGAGAAATTTGAATATTTCAATTCATTACCGGAAACTCTTTCTTACCTAACTTACTCAAAAAGCTGAATAACTCGAAATTATTCAGTACTAATTTTTAATTAGTTTAGAAACTAATATGTAATCATGTTCGCTGTTTGTAATGGAAAATGTATTGTATATATATAATATGTATTATTTTGGTTCAGATTTTAATCGGAAGACCTTTCAAATATTTTTAATTTCTGCCACTGTTTTCATTATGTCATGAAATGTTAATAAATTATTTTAGAAATTTTCCTTTCCAATCGCTTTGATTACACAAATTTCATAAATTCCTTAAAACGTCGAACAACTTAACCATGAAAACATCCGTGTTGTAATTTCCAAGCTGGTTTGCTATTTTGAAAAAATGGATAAAAAGGAATTTCGTATGTAAAGAAAACATCATTTTCTGGTGAGGAAGTAGAGTGTTTTCCGGGCTCTGCGGAAGTGAAGCAGTCATTCGTAAGTGGTTTGCTAAATTCCATATAGGTCATTTGAACATCAAAAGCGACAAACCAGTGGACACCCAAAAGAAGGAAATATAGGGACGAAAACATAAAATGCATTCAGGAATTTTTTGTATGACTGTTTAATGAGGTTAATCGAGATGGTTGACACTCTAAAGATGCCAAAGGTAAGTGTTGTACATATCCATTATGAATGTTTTTGTAAGGGAAAGCATTTTGTAAAGTGGGTGCCGGTGGCGGAAGCAGAATTGTTTGATTTGGACTTCGAATTGCTTACGCATCCACCATATTCCTTGGATCTGTCGCAAAGGGAATTTTTTTGTTCACAAATCTCAAGAGAATGCTCGATGGAAGAAAACTTGCGTTAATGAAGAGATAATGGCATAGACTGAAATCCATTTTGAAGCAAAAGTGTAATCGCACTCAAAATTGATAAACAAGTTGGACGATTGATGGAAATAAAGGATTTTGTGTGATTTTGTTTAAATTGATAAGAATTTTTTAGCCTGCCTGTTGATATTACTTACTTGAATATCCGCATTTTTCATTTAGGTTATATTGAAAATGGGTTATGCTTAGTGTAAAGTTTGCAAGGTATCAATAATTTGTTTGACATTTTGCGCTTATCAGATCCAATGAATTAGTTCAATCCGTAAATTTTAAAAACCGTATTCCAAATTAAACTTTTCAAAACCGATTTCTTATAGAAATTTTCAAAGACAGTTTCTAATCTCTTTTCTTCTTAACTAGACTTGAGCTACACTCTTCCATGTGGCCATTATATTTGGTCCGTATCGACAACATACGGTTAAAGAAATAAAAATACATACATATGTATTCATTTGGGTAAAGCAAACATATTCTTGTTAAGTGTATGTACTGACGACGATTGACTGACGATTTTTTGCTGAGATAAATTATAGAGAATATGCAGAAGAAGAATGAGGAAGAATTAATGGCAAACGTAAATATGTTTTCTTGGAAGCAGAGTACTAAAAAAGTAGAAAATATAAAATCCATCACCTTTGATATAATTTTATGGAAACGGCAACACCGCGCTCTCTAGCTGAGGCTATGTGGCTATCTCACGTTTTTGTTCTTTAAAAACAAAAAGGACAAAAATTTTATGCGTTTTTATTTCTGAACTTGTTCACGTTGCATATTTTTACTTTGTGAGTTACTTGCAATTCTTCGTTGTTGTTATTGAGAATATTGTTTTCGAATTACTTTTCAAACAAACAAATAAACAGTCAGTTGTTGTGGCTTTCAGTTTGTTCTTAAATATTGACATTTAAACATTTAAATTGTTGTTGGTAAAGCAACAAGGGAGCAAAATTTCCAATGACTTCCAATAGAATAAATTTGTAACAAAAATTTGCACTTTTGCTTTCATTAACAAACTAATACTTCTATATAGCAATTTTTTGCTTCACGTATTTTTTCCGTATTGTTCACTTCTCTGTTTATTTTATTATTATGCATATCGGCACGCCATGTATGTACTTTTGTATGTATGTGTGAGTGTTTTTACTTTATTTGCCCATCACTCCCAACAAAAGCAAAAGAAAAAGATACAAATTAGAGTAAAATTTTGCTTCCGCAGCAAAAATATAGCGCAAAATATGTCTACACGCGCGCATACTCACACCCATGCATACACATGCCTTGGAGCAACAATGAATTTTTTAAAACTATGCGTTTCACATTATGACCTTTTTGAATTATTCTTTACCTATCTTTATTAAAAATTTATATTTTTTTTAATGATTTCAATTTTATAATAATTTTTCATTAACAAAAATTCCTTTTATATATAAAATTCACGCAGTTAAAACCAAATTTTTTCGCGAAGCTCACTGCTCCAGTTTTATAGCAATTCATACGCTGAAACCTACTATTTCGTATGGGTTAAAAGGCACAACTGATCGTGCAGAGAGCAGCAGCTCGGCACTCAATAATTATTTCCACATGTAGTAATCTTCTAGTGATCCTACAACAACAATTATATATGTTTTAATAGCTTACTCAAAAAAATGCCTGAGAGCGTATATGCCGATTGTGTCAACTTTTGAGCAAGCCAAAGAGAAAGAGCGAACAGAATGCACAATGGGGTGAAAGTAGTGAAAATTTATAAAAATTTTATAGCTTTAAATTTGGATATAAATGCTTTAAAAAATAGAAAAAAATTTGGATAACAAATTTGCTTCTCTGCACTTGTTTTTAAAGAGTTATGAACAGAAGAACCATCTGGAACCATCAATTATGCATAAGGTGCACTTCGAGGTCGAGATGAGGTGCTCAAAACATTAAGGCAAGCAAATAAGTATGTTCTCGGTCGATCACAAAATGCAAATGTAGTGTTACAAAAATGTAGTCTTATAAAAATATGGAGTGAATGAGTGACCAAATATAGATAATTACAGAGAAAAGCATGAAAAGCTAATAAAGCCTATTATAACTTTGACCAAACTCCTTTCATTCCTTCTTTCATTGTTTGCCTTGATTGTAATCATCAATTACAGGTTGCTGCACCATTACGGAGACTTTATGTATATTTTGCAAAAGTATTCCAAGCTCAAAATATACTTAAGAACTTCATTCTATCATGTAATGACCACTAAGTCATTAAGTAAGAATAATTTTTATAATTTTAGAATTTATCGGCAGATGTAATTTAATTCCGACAACTCTTTAGTCTTTGAGATGAAATTCTTCATTACTCATAATGTGACATGTTTTTCTATTTACGTAAATTTTCACAGTCAGTTCACATATCTAATGATCATAAAGATGAACCTCTCGCAATATATGAGACATTTAGTAAATATTTATGCAAAAATTGTCGAAAATATCACACATCACTCTTCTGCTCTCTATCGCATTTGTAAACGTTCCCTTGTGCAGCGCTCAGCAACTCGCTTTCCTTTTCCAAAGAGTAGTGGTAATATGCTCGCGGTACAAAGACTCGTCAAATATAACTTCACCTTCGTGAGAAATTAGGTGGCAAAACATTTTCAAACAACGTCACAATCATCGGAGAGTCACAAAGTCTATGACTGTGGATTTATGTGTTGTTTTTGTGTTTCTTTTTTATTATATTTCTTCTTGTTTGGCCGTTTCAGAGGAGGGTGTGTCAGTAGCTTATAGTTATAGTGGGTAAATTCAAGAAATAATGGGAATAAATGAAAAAATACCTATGCAATAAAGTAAAATCGAAAAATTCAAAAAAGTAGAAGTGTTAAATTTCATAAATCAAAAAAGTCTTTTCACGCTTAAGCTAGCTGTATACATGTACAAATGAATATATGTATGTGCTTAAGTAAACAATACATGTAAAATTCGCGAAAATGGACCAAGGATCAGTATCATTAACCGGAAATTGAGTTGAAGTTGAACTTAACTTAACTTAACTTGAAGTTCAATTTTGGGGATTTCCCGAATAAATTTGAGGTTTGTTAACTAATTTTTTATAATTTATTTCCAATTTTTAGTAACACAACTTTTCTTTATGGAAGCTCACTTTGTATTTTATGTTTACCTATTTCTGTATTTTTTTGTTGATTCGCTGTTTAATTAATGTTCATTTGAAGGGTTTAATTTGGCTGTTTAACTGACAGCTGTCAAGTGTGCTTAAGTGCTTAGTGGAGAGAAAGTAACGGAATTTGACAAAGAGAACTCGAGTATGTTTTCAGCACTTTTTCATTACTCTTTACCTACATATTTCAATGCGCAAATGGTTGTCAAGTTAAGCCTAAAATGATATGTGTAGTGAAAAAAATAACCAATGAAAAACGAAAATAAAAGTATAAAAAAAACATACAATATCGAAAGCAATATCCTCTTTTTGACACTAAATAAAATAAAATATTTTCAAAATACAAAAACAAAAACATTCTGTAGACCCAAAAAATACTAAATATACCATATTGAAGCTTTTGCCACATTGATTTCTCATATAATTTTTGTTTTAAATGATTTATTGAAAATAACATATTAGTTTTTATTTTTATTACTAAGCTAATTTTCTTGAGAAGTCATAAAATTTTTTAAGAAAATATTACTTTTTCAAAATCATTAAAAATTCTAAGCAATTTTTTTTTAATTTTAAACAAATTTTCGGAAAATAATAATTGCTTTTCCAAAATCGCCAAAAATTCCTCAGAAAATAAATTTCTTCAAAAGTCATATTCGAAAGTATTTCTTTTTAACCATAAAAATTTCTCAAAAAAAATTTTGTTATCGAAAATCTTAAAAATTTTTAAGAGCTTTTTTTTCTAAAATCATAGAATACATTTCGCAGATAATACCTTTTTGTTAAAAAAAATTTATATATACATCCTCAGTTCGGTACTATTATTATTATTATTATTATTATATATAACTGCTGTTATTATTGATATTAATTTCTTATTGATAATTATTTCTCACAGTGCCCGCTTACATAAAAGAAGTATATATCGGGTTATGAATGAGATACTTTTCTAATATTCAAATATTCAAGCGCGCACTTGTCCACTATGTACATGTAGATGTAAATATATAAAATCATCCCACCTAAACAACTTTTATGGTGAAAAATTCAACAAATCATTGTCGCCTAAAAACCATGTGGGCCGACCGACAGCTTTCCCAAATATGACAAGTGATCGTGAAGTTTATAAACCCTCTTTGACATAGCAAACTTCAAAATCATTTACAGTAGAATTTATAAGTTCGCTGCCTCACAACGTAAACGACGAAGATTTAACGTTGAAGTAGAGAAACAATTTTTATATTAGAGAAAATTATTGCTGATAGCTAAACGGCGTTGCTCTTCGTTCAGGTTGCGCCACAAACTCGAGTTTAAGTTGTTGAGTTTGTGAAAAACTGTTTAGTTTTCCCGGGGTTATTAAGTTGTTTAATAAACTTTGCAGATTCATTTGCCATTTGTTATGTGAAAATATATATGCATGATATGGTGAACTGTCAAAGCAACAACGACTTCAACCATATTTTTCAATAACACGTCCTAAATTTTCAATAGTGTGACAATATTTCTCCATAGTCCGCCCAAATTATGATGCAAAAGCGGGTTATATATATTCACAAGCACAAGAAAAGCGATATTTAAGATGAGTTAAAGCAGAGTTCTGCATCGTAAACTTTATCTTTGTGAGTTGTGCTTAATGCTAAACACCAAAGTGGCCAATAAACTCTACGCGAAGCTGACGAACAAAAAAGTTGTTTATTGAATGCTCTCTATTTCCCGAGTGAAAATAAAAATTCAAGAGCCGACTCAAGTATCGGCGTTGCAATTTGGAAGTAGGTGGTTAAAGGCAAACGAATGTATGTGGTACTTAAGCCCCTTTAAAAAATTGTGTAATCACCATTTTGAGTATAACATATTTGGACATATGGCGATAAGCCTTGCAGATAACACTAGCCGCGCAACAACAAAAATGATAGTAGTAAATAATATTGTCTTAAAATTCTTTCATAGTGATTACATTTGAGTGAACTTTCTGATTGTGCAGTTATGTGATTATGTGAACTTATAACTAATGCAAAAATATTTGTGTGTCGACAGTTTTGCGTTTTCCATCAAGCAAAACAAAAAACATATTATATAATAAAATCACAGCATTGGCTCTTAGCATGTGCTTCGTCGAGCGGCGAATTTTTGTATCCATTTGCGAAATATTCCCGCAAGGGCGTTGAGTTCGCGTATGGAAAAATTGCTGAGTGGGCGGCTTTTTAGATGAAACATTTTAGTTGCGCTACTTGTTTACCGTGCGTCGTTCGCACTATAAATACTTGCATATGAGTGTTTGTTTGTAAATTTTTCGCTCTGATGTCTCATCAAAGTAGTTTTATTTTTAAACTTTTGAAAACAAAATTATGAAACACTTTTAACACCTTTCTACATTTACTTTTTTAATCGAATGAAATCCCACTGTTAAAAAACGATATCGCAGTTATTGTCCCAGTAACATACTTTAAAGTTAAACGGACGGACAAATGAAAATGCATCCATTTTGTTAAGATTATTATCTCATACAGGGATAACCAAAAGTATTTAGTTTGGCATAGACAATACCGCTGAGTTAACAGTAATTGATAGGATAAAATTCCGGGTCCTTTCTAGTAACGTAACCCGACTGTCATGGGAACGCTTTGCCTCGACATTTTTCTGATTACTTTCGCTGAGAGTAATAAGAAAATTGGATGGACAACCAAAAGAAGGCTGTCTCTGTTTTAAAATTAAAGTCTATTCCATCTATGCTTAGTCAGAAATCGAATTAGATCGATCTTTTATTACTGATTCGATATTGGAGAACCTTATAAGGACACGGGTATACATATTTTGAACTTATTCGCCTTGGGGGGATACTTCAAATGAGCTGTACCCGAAAGTCAGCAGGCAAACCACAAATAGACATACTTTTTTGGGTATAGAATAAAACATCTGCTTTCGATTTAATTTAGGTTAGATATGCAGATATATTTTTTTGTACTACTCATTTTGGGATATTTGTTTTTGCTTTAACAACAAGCATACCAAATTCCATATGAATAGTTTTCGAGTTTATTTACCTTTTAACACCGTAGAAAAACTAAGCAACATCCAAATATCGACTACCTCTAACACAGGCAAGCTAGATAAAGTCGGCCCATGTAAACTTAAGTGGGAATGCTCCGTATAGCATAATTAGTTTAAACTGATGTATATTTGAATTTCAGTGAGGATTTCACGGAATGATGACATTCAAAATACTACTCACTTTTACGTGTGCGCGCCAGAGGGGGAGAAGTTCGTAATATTGGCGACGTGATGCACAAAACACAAACACACATACATATAATCTAGATTCTAGAACAACAAAAAGATTAAAACCAAAGGCATCTACAGAGTGATCGCGAGGCGGCAGCGCGAATGTGAGAGTCAAAGCTACTGATAGAAAATTTGATAAGCGTTGTTTTGACGGTTCAATGACCCAACACACCTCAAAGGAGCATACTACGCGTTGGCTGATTGCGAGTAGAATTAACGGTAGTCCCGCGAGTGACTCGAGTGTAGCGAGTTGCGTCAAGCCAGCCAAGCGTTGAGTTGCAAGTACAGGCTGATGACGGTGGTCGGTGCTATGATTGCAGCAGCATTGTCGCAAAATTCTTATGGTACCAGTGGTACTGGACTCCCAGTCCTCTCTCCCATATACGAGCAACAGAAAACTCAAATGAAAATTCTAATTTACAAATAAAAAATAGCGGAGGGTATATATCATTTTCACGCGACTCCATTTGTTGCTCTTAATTAACCGACCCCTTGACCATTCCCACTTGGCGTTCACACGCTCTCCCCCTTCCCCAATACATGCTAAACAATTTGACAGCATTCGCTTGACGCTCTTGATAAGATGCTGTGTATTTTGATTTTTTATTCTCCCATACTTATTTTCAATTTTATTTACGAGGTGTATGAATTCGAGTTGTTATTGTTGAAATTTTGTTTTGCCCACGAAAGCAATGACAATGGCATTGGAAGAGGTGTGGCGTCGTGTGTTGGAGGTTGGGCTATGTAAGGTCAGCGCACCTCGTTGGCATTTGTTTATATAGTCATTATATAGCCAGCCGCTCTGTTTATTCTTAAAAAAAAAAAAAAAAAAAAAAACGAAAAAAAACGAAATAACGACAAGAAAATTCAAAACAAATTCATGGTTTGCTACTTTTTGCCAGCACTGTTCTTGATATTCAATTTTCATAGAATTTTCAAATTCAAAATAAGAAAGAACAAACAGTAGGAAATCCATTGAAAGACATATGTTTTATTTATACAAACCCTATACATACATATGTATTTATTACATATTCATCTATGTACATACTTATGTATACTAAAGTATTTACATATGCAATAATATCAAAAAATTGCTCTACAATAAGTGAAAAAGTAACTCTGAAGAAATATTTTGTACAACGTTGTGCTATATAAATATTGGGTTGTTCGGAAAGTCATTTCGTTTTTTTTGAGCTTCGAGGTTAAGTCCATGCCTTTCAAATGGCCATAAACAGTTGAATTCGACAAATTTAACCTCTCACCGATCTCTCGTGTGGTGATTCGCCGATTTGCATCAACTAATGCCTTTATCGCATCTTTGTCAGTTTCGACCGGCCTTCCAGACCGTGGTGCATCTTCGACATCAAAATTGCCGGATCGAAATTGCAAACCAGTTCTGGCACTGGCGTACTGTTAACACGCCTTCTCCATACACATCCGTCAATTTTTTTCTCGCTTGGACAGCATTTTTACCTTTTCTGAAGTTAAAAAGTAAAATATGACGAAAATGCTGCTTATTGCTCTCCATATTTAAAAAGGCACCAACCAAAAACTACAGGGTAGAATTAATAGAACTTTTTCACACACAAGCCTTGCAATATCAGCTCTCATGACATATAATGGTTATGGGGCTTAAGTGTGAAGTTAGTTTCGAAAAAACGTAATTAAGTCCTCTGGCGGGAAAAAACGAAACGACTTTCCGAACAACCCAATATATGTGCAAGTACTCATAAAGGTACAATAAGCGAAGTAATTTTTGCCCATAGATAAAGTGTGCAGAAGAGTGCTTTCTAGGAAAAGTTTAAATAAGTTCATTATTTGTTGCTAATAGATGAATCAACAATTGACAGAAAAAATTTCCATTACGTAAGAATATATATGTGCTTAAAGGCATCGTACATACGTACAATATATGTGTATAAGAGGCATGCTGAAAATTTCTTATCATTTTAAAGCAAAAACATTTTTTTTGCACACTTCGATTTAATGTCATCGCATCGCATAAAACATCGCATCTGTCATTCAGGCCGATAGACCGATTATGGCGAACTCCCAAACTTTCGATACCACACCTGTAGCATGATTTGTCTTTCACTTCAAAATAGGCCTGTCTCTGTGACTACCTCTTCATTGTCACTAAACTCAATTTTTTCTTCAAAGCATTCGTCAAACTTTTGAAAGGTGGAAACCATAGAGTAAGTGGAAAGTCACCATCAATAAAGCAATTCAAAATATTTATAATTATTGCTGAATGAATGGACCTCATTGACTCCAAATCTGAATCGAAAGAAATGTGCGTCAAGAGAGTTATCTTATAAGAATCGGGTAATCCATTCAAATACCATTACAATTTCGTATCATAAGTAATTATTTTTCAAAGTACTTTGGAAACTCGACACGCATTAAAAGTGTATAAAACAGTTGTCGTTGTTTTTAAGAAAGAAAAACAAATTCATTATTATTAAGATAATTTTAAAAGATTTAATTTTAAAAGACTTATGAGACTTTAATCACATAACTTCCGAAACATATATTGTTGTTAGTCATTCTTCAGAGAATAGAAGAAGAATAAGAGAAGAAAAGAAGAAGAATAGAAGCACATAAAACTTGAAAAGCGTTTTTCTTCTTATATCTGCATTAAATTCTAATTGTAGCATGTTTCTGTAAAACATATCTACAAAACTAACTCTTCTAGAAACAATTCATTGCCCACTTTTTAATCTTTTTTTAAAAGTACTTTACTAGCAAGACCTATGTAGATTAAGATGCTGTTTTTTATTTTGTTCCTAGAATCACCGTTGCCAGTCGAGACCCCCTTGTGAAAGGTGATTCCGAAAATTGGTCCAACAGTAGCCATTTTTATCCAAATGCCAATAAAAATTGAGTTTTTCATAAATCCATGTTTAATAAAGCCTGATAAATCGATATTCGTTTCCTTTTCATTACCCCCAAGATAAATTCTCAAAGTTAGGCTTTTTTGAGTGCTCTAAACTCGCTTAACCCTTAGAAATTAGGCCAATAGAACTAGCGTTCAATTAATTAATTTCATATTTCAGACATTTACAAATGGAGGCGAAAAAACGTTTAATAGGTATTTCATAAACCAAACAAACAATGCTGTCTTAATTTCGTCATAGAGTTTCAGATTATTTTATCATTCAGAACAACATGAATTATATGTATCGCAAAAGAATCTTTCTTCGGCGACGGAAGTTAAATTTTTCAAGAACTAGTCTAGACATAGTCTGATTTGAATTTTCTTTATATAGGTAGAAAATTCTCAGATTTGCTGCAGAACAAACGACAAACAGACTTAGGTGAATAATTGATGTTGGATGCTGATGATATATATGTATATATTATTTATGTTTATATTATTATGTTTATATTATTTATATTATTTTATGTTTATATTATTATATATATCCTGTAAAACGTACACTTCTAACTAGATTATTTTCTATAAGAAAATAATAACTTTTAGAATTTTTTTAACGAATCTAGTAGCATTAAATCGTAAATTCAAAATAATTGTGAATTTCATGCATTAAATGATGCCTAAAAGGCTACTAACTATTGAACTATTGAGTTAAACTAATAAAGCGGCTCTCGGAGTGTATTGATAGATATATATTTCATGTGAACCGAGTCTACAAATGTTTTACTTAAAAATGGAGAAGCTTAGTAGTTAGTTTAGGTCAATATTAAACTTACCTATTGCTGGCTTTGCGGTAGTATTTCCTTTCCGATGACCGTGACGTCAAAAGGTCAACAGCGCTGTCTATTTCCTCCGCCATTGGCTGAAAATTTAAATGGTAGAGAGATAAAAGAAATTTATTTGAGATGCAAAAATGATTGTTAAAATTCAAAATTAGCAAAAGTAAATAAAAATAATATAAAATTACTTTGAAAAAAGAGCGGAAAAATAAAAATGTCTTCTGTGGTATTAAATTGGCCGAAAAATAAGAGAGTTAAAAATACGAATGCAACAGAACGAATTTAGCACATAACTACGTAGAGAGACTGGAGTTAGCCAATATTGAGGTTAGAAAAAGAAATAATAAAAACGACGAAAGAAACAAAAATCAACCAAAATCATAAAACTGGAACAACGAACGCAATCAAGCAAGCTTATATGACCCAAAGCGATGCTAGATAAGGACCCAAACGCGAAGGTGGCTGGGCAACAGTGCCCCCACAATGCGAGCAATAGTCATTATCATCGCGCTGCGGACGACAAATTCTGTTGCATTCGTAATTCACTGCTTCCTTTGTTGCCTTTGCTAGCTTTGAATATTGCCTTGGTGAGATTGGTAGTCGCCAGCAAACAAAACGAATCCGCTAGTTCCAATTTGGAACTTCCAATGAAGCCAGCAGCGTGCAGCGCAGTGTGATTGAGTGCACAGTGCGCAATGTGCAACATGCGGCACGTGGCATACATACGGATCATGTGTTGCACTTTCACGCACACGCGATATATATTTCTATGTACGTATGTTTGTTAACGGGAGTGGTAACGTGACAGAATGAGGGCGCATATAAACTAACTGTGCTAGTTGGAGTATGAAAATGAAATTTGCAGTTATGTTTTCAACTTAACTGTCGCTGGTGGCATTGTTTTAGTTTTCGTACGCAAAAGTTAATGCCGGAAAATATGAGTTATCGTTTGGCTGAGTTTTTCCTCAGATTTATCGTTGACCTTAGTATTATTAGAAAATATTAATTTCAGAATTTCTTACAGATTGATACTGCTTTCGGAAAACCGTCCTTACCGTGACTTAGCCCCTATACTTGGTTTTAGTTGGTAGCATATTTATCACTCGTATTGAGATCGCGTCCCAGGCAGTCGGCAAGCAACAGTGGCCTCATGAGTAAGAAATTCCTTTGGAAAGAATAAAGGATGGTACGATGAGCTTTATAGTGTCTATTGGTAGATCCATCTTCAGCCTCGGAAGACTGTTCGAAGGAGTTGGTGAAAGGGACAAAGACGTAGAACTGATGCTTCTGGAGAAAAATTTACATGATTTATGCTAAAATAGCAACGTCATTGATGATGATTAGACGTGGATTCTTCTTGCGTTACTAATCAACTGCAAAATTAATATCTCTATCAAAAAAGAATTGGAGATTGAAACTTGAAGGGGTTTTCGTTATGGTAAAGGTTATGTTAAGGGCTTTAAGTAATGAAACACTCTCAAGAAATTAGAATTTGAAATATCTGGTAAGTAATTAAGATCATTGTGGTTTTCTAAAGCATCAAACATTGTTAGAACTGAAGAACATTAACAAGAAGATTCCTTCGGGAAGAATCAAATATGGAGTGGGGTTATTTACCCTTTTCAATGAGTAAAATGAGAGTTTTGTGGTTAATTATTTAGTCAAATTGTAATTTTGAAAATTTTGTAATGATAATTGGTTAATAAGTTGTTTCGGGTTTCTAAATGATGCTTCGAATAAAAGATCTTTCAAGGTAAGGTCATTGAATGGATACATCATTTCTGAGATTAATTATTGTATACAAAATATATTATTAAGGAAATAGGCATCATAATTAAACGAACAACAATTCAAGTTCCACCAAGTAACAAACTAACAAGTAAGTAAGGCCAAAGTTCGGGTGTAACCGATTTAGCGCTTGTTTAAGAAAACATATCCACTTAATTTCATTAAAATATTAACACCATAAGGTGTCATCAAACACCAAAGGTGAAGTCAAACACCATAAGGCTCATTGTCTTAAAGGGTTGCTCTCCTTGCTTAATACAAACAAAGGGTTATTGACTTCACCAAATGTAAGCAAAAGTCTTTGACCTCACCATGCTTGAAAAACTTACTCGAAGCAAGTTTGATTGCTGACATAGCTGTAACGGTTTCTGAAATATGTATATTAAATCTATTGGGGAGCGGGGCCATACCCACTTTTACAAAAGTTTTTGCCCACAGATGCTCCATCCTACTAGGATCCTCTATACCAAATAACACGTTTATATCTTAATTAGCTGGTTAGTTATGGCATTTTATCGGGTTTCGTTTAATACATTTCGTGGGCGTGGCAGATGTCCAATTACGTCCATCTGCAATACCAATCGTCTTACGGTGACAGTGAACACGTGTACCAAGTATCATTAAAATATCTTATTTTTTACTCAATTTATCACCTGCACGGACGGACGGACAGTTACTCGGATTTCAACTCGTTTTTCCATCCTGATCATTTATATATATATGTCTATATCTAACTCGATTAGTTTTAGGTGTTACAAATAACAAGTTTTTAGGTGAACAAAACTAATATACTCTGTAGCAACATGTTGCGAGGGTATAAAAAGGATATTTTTATACGTTTAGTTTAGGAAAAATTTATGGATGTATGACTATAAACTCATGGAAGACATAGAAGCAGTCGAAAGTGGTGGAATTCTCCGTGTAAATCAGTGGTCGGCGTTAGAGGAACTGTGACTATGCAGGTGACCACCCGGTGGGAACTCTGTAATCTTACATTTTTAGACGTTTTTTCAAATTTTTCATTCTTTTATTCTTTCGTTAAACATAACTATTCAAAAAAATATATTGGACTCAAAAAATCATAACTTTATTGTCTCTAAGTAACTTACAACGTATGTAATACATAACACTAAAAAGCATTCATAATCATAAATCCTTTCGTGCAGAACACTAAGGAATATGAAACATTTTTAAAATTAAATTTAAATTAATTAATTTTAAAAGTCAAAAGCAGCAAAAATGAAGAAAGAAGCAACATTACAAAGTTGCATCGCACAACTTAGTCGACAAAAGGCGCTTACTTACCAATATAGTTGCACTGATCGATGACTGCTCTAAATTTGACATTTTCGTTTTGCACGCTTGAAGTCGCTGAAATATACCGGCGGCTGCTGCAGTTGCTCGAACCTGACGGAGTGCTGTAGTTAATGACTTTCTTATAGACACTTTGCTTGTTGCTCTCAAAACTCTCACACTGTGCTTGGAGTCCTTTTTTGGTTTTTGTTTTTGTTTGTTTTTGTTGTTTTATAATTGTTATAAAATTTTATAATTGTTTATTATCAGAGAGATCTTTTCTTGTTTCCTTTTATTAGCAATTCGCAAAGTTTCGCCGTGTCTGAAAATTTAATGAGCTGGTAAATTGTGTAGAACTGAATTTTGCGAATTTCGTGAAGCGCAAAAAGCAGACGGGAGTAGAAAATATAAATTGCAGTTAATTAAAAAAATTAAGTTTGAACATTTGGGGAACATTGGCTGTCGAGTAGGTGAGTGAGAGTGAGGTTATGTATTTTCGTGTGTGTGGATGTGTACAAAAATAAGTTCGTCCGCGACGTTAGACAGCAAAAGCAGCTTAACTAAAGTTTGTTGTTATTGAATGTTGGTAATTTCATAACCAATGCACGCATAAGCATATTGATACTTGTGTTATTGCAACGTAAGCTTGAAAGCTATCCACTTCAAATGCAACTTTATGACAGTAAGCCTAAATGTATGTTAATAATATTGTGGGCAGTTAATTTAATACATTTTTAATGGCTCTGATGGCTCTCATACATATATATGTCTGAAAAAGTTTAAAAAAAAAATTATTTATATTTTATATACAAAAAGTTTATATTTTAAAAAATCCTACTTTGGCTTTATCTACTTTATTTCACGTGACGAACCAGAAAAAAATATTAATCTCGCACAAGTTTTATATATAAAATATTTGGTCATAGTCATTTTAATTTGTGAGTGAGAAAAAAATAATAATAAACTGAAGTTCTTCAGTCACTATAGATAAAATTGAACACTAACACCCGTGAGTTCAGGAAATTTGTTTTAAAAATGTTCTTCTTTCGTTTAAGGATAGCCCTAATATGTAAATTCATATATTCTCAAATATAATATTTTTGGATATTAATGACTGTTTTTTTTTTCAAATTGTTGCTACTATTATAAATGTATGGGGGTATAAAAGCATAGTTATACATATGGTTATGAGGTCGATATTAAATCTCAAATCTCACGATGAAAAATACGACGACCGATGAGCCACGACCGAAAGATATTGATTCGATTCGAACAAATGTGGCTGTTTTTCTTGAGGTTTGGAATTAAGGAATTTTTCCCGCAAAAGACCCTACCACTTAATACGAATATTGCATGGAAGTTTTGTGCAGTTTACATGAAAAAAAGAATGCATTGAATCGGGAAAAATCACTTGATGGATCTATTTTTGACACAAATACAACTCTGCGCAAAATTAATAAGAAATATGATCAAGTAACTTAGACAAATTTTTTAGGATCTAAATGTTATTGTTAATTTCATTGAATTTCCACACTGTGGTAGATACATACATATGTACATATGTTATATACGTATATTGATGAAATATTTTTCTGCGTCTTCAAGTAACTATGAAAACAAAAAGCACCTTAATGAAGCACTTCATAGATAAGCTTAGGCAGATGCCCAGTATCACATACGCACTTGCGCACAAATGTTGATTTGCACGTACATATATAAATGCATATGTACATTTGTATGACTTCTCTGTACAAGCTAAATTAACATATTTTTCCACATATGTATATACATATATACACATATGCAGCTAAACTAGAATATTAAAATTCGCGTGAAAAAATACGGGAGAAGAAGCGCTGAAGGTGACCAAAATAATATGGAATATCACGCACTGCATAAACATGATGAAATCACAGCAGAGAATTTTAGTAAAAACAAAGACGTGGACAGCATGGATATTGTCATGTCTCCCAAGGCTCCCACACAAAATAGCACACATCTGCGTAGTTATGTATTCATTCCCGAAATTTTTGTCGATGGCTATTATGTACGCAGCAGTCTAGCAACGCCACAGCAGGAGGTGGAAAAATATGGAAATTTTTAAATTATTCAGCCATTTGAATACAAAATGGAAAATTTGCAAAATTTTTATGGTGATAAGGTTTATAAATACGATTTACAAGTAAATACATATGTGTTATCTATATTAGTATGTACTAAGTATTATATGTATGCATGTATGTATGTTGGTGGCTTGTGGGCGACATGATTAGTGTTTATTGTTGTGTACCTTTCTTGTGTAAGCAGATGTGGCGGCAGAAAGGCGTTGCGCTTTCTTTGTTAAATGCCGCAGCAAGCTGAAAAGCCGCATAAATCACTTGAACAGTTTTTCCTGCTAACGCTGTTTGTGGGCGAACTTAATTTCCGCACGCGACTGAATGTGACGCACCGATTTGTGTACACCAAACCAGTTTCTTTCGATATGAACACACTTGCAGAGCGGCGTGGACGCGGTGCGTTGAGCAACTTGCGTAATTTCTGCGTTTTCTCACACACAAAATGTTGAAGAAATTTACTGCTGAAAATTTTCACTGGAACTCACGTTCACCGGCACACTTTCTTCAATCACCCGCACAACTTTTCGGCAAATCTCGCGCAAATTAACACTCTTTTCTGCTTTTAATTTATGCTAACATTTGTGAATGCACATAAAAGGTTTCGAGAAACACCGAAAAATAGTCAAAACACTTTCAAATTGTCGGAAAATGCAAATTTCCTGCCGTTCAGCTATTCATTCAATTGATTCTTCGGCTTTTCACTTGCGTTCTGCCTTTGCACAATTTGACATTTGCGGCGCCGTCGCAGTGCTCAGACGTCAGAACTCAGCTGTTTTTTGTTGTTCATGAAAGAAATGAAGCGAAAAGCGCATGAAGCGAAATTAAAGGAAATTGTGTTAATAACAAGAAATAAAGATGAAAACAAAAACAAAGCATCAGCGGCAGCCGGCTGAATAAGCAAACGCAAAGTGAAGATACAAGCCTTAACGTCAAGCCTTTAACAAGTCAAAACAATAACAACGCAAGGCAGTGTGTCAGCTCTTGTTTGTAAACAAAATGCTTTTGTTATGAAAGCTTCATGCTAGGTATACACCCAGTAGGAAACCAAATCTTGTGATGGCACCATGCCAATGATATAATTCAGATATATAATATATGAATTTTCACACGCATAAATTTGCATACATATACATACAACATAAATTATTTAAATAGTAATTATCGTAATAACTTTTAAACAAGATTGTGTTTAAATCAGAACTCGACTGAGAACTCGAGAACTGTGTTAGCGTTGAGATATTTCTAAATGCCTTCTGCAATAACAAACGAAGAGCTTAATGTTGCGGGAAGTAGTGGGTCTATCTGGTCAAGCTTCTTTATTTGAGTTCGAGAAACTCATTGGGTTGCGGGAGTTACTGACTGCAGTTGTACACATCGAAATCGCACGTAGAGCGATTATGGAAGCCTAATGAATTAAAAAGTAAATTTTCATGAATGTGAGACGATCTTTTACACTTAGAGCTCTAGTGAAAGATATGTGTGGTTCATAAAGACTTGGGATCGGAGATATGAGTAAAGTGTCTAAATACTTGAACACCAAAAAAGGTGTTAAGTTTGCGAGAACAGCTGAGAGAGAGAAATATAGCTATTTAAATCCCGATTTTATGAAGACCGGAGAAATAATAACTCCAACTCATCATATACCAAGTGCTCGGAAAAATATTTAAACTATGCTGGAGTCAAAACCATAAGTTAACGTTTTGTGACTCTACCGAATTAAATTCGATAAGAAATACTCTCGAATTTCCCAGGTGTTAGATGAGGTCTTCGAAATACTGCATGATTAAGAGTGGACATTATATATTCATATTCAGTAATAGAAAGAAATATTAGAACACTTAACGATATTTTTTAACTCATAAGATTTGGCTCACTAAGATAAAAATATTGCTTTAGATCAGACAATCATCCCTTTTTCGATATTAACTGATTTTAAACTTGTACTTGGTGAAATTTTTTGATACATCTCATATCATTTGAGGACCTTGTAAGTTTTTACCTGATTTCAAGGAACTGTTGGTTTCGCTTTAAATATAGCTCTGTTCCACACTCTATCCGGACCAGTCTAGTAAAAGAAAAAGTATACCTTTGTGGTTCTAAAGTGGAATGTATTCGATGTCTAATTTACTTTCTTTGGGGGAGTACTTTTTTCGGGGGAGACCTTTCGCGGATAGGCACCAAAAAAGCCTGCTCCTTTGCGAGGAGCTTCACGTAAAATTAAATTACCAATTACGATTCACTTGTCTGACTGTATTTTTATTATTAAATTTCTAGGTAATATGTCTTAATTGACAGTTTCTATTTCATGAAGCGCTTGAAAAATGCTTTCAACGCATTCGACCACAACTTAAAAGCCCACTTAAATCAATTACCACATTTTGTGATTGCGCGAACGATCAGAATTCCCGTAGCAAATAAAATTAAAACATAAACAAGCAGCAATAAAACACTTTATTTTATGACAACGGAGTTTGGTCGGTTTGTTCTCATGGCGGGGAGGCGCCATGTCAAGCACTTAAGACGCACCATTTAAATCAACGCTTAACAGCAATTGGTATAACTGAATGGTATTAGTGTTTTCTGTTGTTGCAATTAGTTGCTGTTGTTGTTGTTATTGTTAGCGTATATGCAATTAACTTGTAATTAAAGTATTTATTGCGCAACTTAAGTGTTTTCAGCAGCACGCCACACTTCGGAAATGCTCAACTTCAAATCGGTGCAAAGAGAGCGAGCGAGAGCGAGAGGAATTTTATATAAGAAACTAAAAATACCAGAGCTGCGCACATTAATTTGCAATTTAAGTTTTTTGTTTACCTCATTTGTTCATAGCTTTTAACTTCTTAATTGCTTTCGTGTACATTTAGCAATTAATTTTTTTTTTGTTTTGGTATTTTTTTCTTCAGTTTTCACTTGACAGGCAGAGCAAAGTTGAACTTCTATAAAAGCAGCACTGCAGCACTCCGATACTGCGGTAATACGCACACGCCCACTTTGCCTACGTACTACAGCAACAACAATTAATACAACAACAGCAATTGCAATAAAAATACTAACAATAAGCAAACATCACAGCAACAGCAAGAACCACAACAACAACATCAACAATTATTACAACAACTTCAGTACAATAATAGCGGCTGCAGCGTACTTCGTTATAAAAGTTTTAACTTGCAACATTACTCCCCGGCCGCCTCTTCTGCCGCTGGCGTTCAGCGCGAATTTCATTACAACAAGCACATACTTAGGCATAAATATATGTGTCATGTATATAAATCTGTTTGCATTAAATTGTCGAAAAGCAAATTAATATTGGCAATCATCTTGACAAGCAGACAGGCACGACTTTGCTGCCATAAATTGCACACACACACACCCACACACACACACACAAACATGCATATCCATTGTTCTTCAATTTGTAGGCACGCCGACCTTATACACCTATAAACCCATGCTAATACATATATTCTGCCATAATCACATTGCTTCTGATCGTTGAACATTGTAGTTTATATTAGTACAAGCATTTATTTAAAGCCGCAAAGGTGTGTCCGCCTAATACCTCTAATAAATACATCGCATCTAACTACCCACAAGCATACAAACGAACATAGAATTCGAAGATTTAAATTTGATTTCACATTTAAACAGACTGCGGAGGCTTTTGTAATAAATACTCGCACAAGCCCCTTTTGTAGTTGCTGGGAAATTATTGTGGGTAAATGGCACAAGAATTCAGCAGATTACTATACTAAAGTGCAGGTGGGGTTCTTAGATTTGTTTAATGCCAATGTCAGTGCTTTAATAGAGAGTTACGGGGCTAGCAAGAATGGCTGACACACCCAATGCTGATTTGGTTTAAGTTGCTACAAAATGTTCGGCATATAAGTGGGTATATAAATAATAAGTAAATACATATAAACAACAACTGTTGCTATCTGTTAAAACAGTTTGAGGAGTTTGAGGTGTTTATAATGCTATCAGGTACGAAGAGCCCTCAAAAATTCGACCAGAAAGTTAAACCCGTAATATTCGTATGCAAAGTAAGAAGGAGATCTGGTGATTGATCATACTTAAGTTATGGAAGGCAAGTTCTCCCATCTGCTGAGTGGAAGCAGCATATGTCATAATCGAAGAGAATAGAATCAAACTTTCATAGAAATTATAAACAAACCGTTTTCCCGCGTTTCGTCTATGAAATCACGAATTAATGTATTTTTCTGTCAAACAGACTCCAAAAAAGTAATAAAGGAAGAAACGGTTATACAAATTTTTTAACTGACCGCATCAGACCGTCAGTGAGTGATTATCAGGCTGTGTTCAAAATTGGATCCACAACGATAGCTAATAAACACATTTCATATCGGCCTCTCAGCTGAGAAACGAACGTTTTGCAGAAAATATGGACCGATTTGTTATACAAGTCAAGGATTTGGTAAATTCTTGTGTTTTCGGCTTCGCGGCATTGATTTGATTGAGGTTAATCCCTAATCATTGTCTTAGGGAAAGCTAATCTTGACTTCAAGTTCTTCATTTTTATAGCCGATTTATATAGTAGATTGTGTAAAACACTGAAAACATGTCGATGACTAGTTGCTCCAATTATCAAAAACTTCACGGCATGACTTTGATGTTGTTTGGGGCATTGTCTATCTATCTTTAATTTCAGAGTTTGGATCACTTATTATTGAAGTGAAACACCTCTGCAAGGAAGTAAGGCCACATTTTTAGCGAGAGATGCAAAGTACGAAGTTACATCAATTCGAAAAAAGTTCGGGGAAGTGGGATGTACGTCCTCAAATAAATGCAAATATCCTCTTATGTAATTAAATCAATCATGCCTGGGGATTATAGTCGATTTCAAGAGAAAAAAATGCGTGACATGACAGTCTCGTTAGCGTGTGACACCGTTCGCAATCCGATCACTGCAAAGCACTGCGAAAGAGTGCCGAATGTTATCGTCATTAATCATGTATTGTTAAAATAAGCAATTAATCTCCATTATAACTGCATGCCAATAAATTTAAGCGTTCAGCTTGTGTGATTCACTTATCAGAGCGATAAAGCGATAAAGAGGGCGCTCAGACAGCGCTGGTGGTTGTTGTTGCATGTTTTGTATGTGCGTCTGTATGCGTGCAACAATAATTCGAGTGACACATAGGGCGCTCTTCGTAAAATGAATTAGGTGCGCCGCTTCAGTGCGGCCTGCAACGCGCTCCACATGCTGCCCGCTGCACGCCACTTGCAGTTAATCAGCGATTGTCAGTTGAATTTTCAAAATTCTCGATTAAATGCTGCAATTAAGCAACCAGACACCAGAAAACAACTAGAAAACAAACAAGTTAAACCAGCGTGCCGTGCATTTGCGAGCGCCACGGGCAACAATAAGCTGAAAAATCGTTAGCCACTGGAATTGGGCGGCTCCGTCCGAGCGACGCTGGGTATTTTCCACACTCACCGGCTGTCGCAGCTGGTTGAAGTCTTAATCAAAGTCATAAAGTGCGTACGCATTAACCGCAGCGTGAAATATGCCGCGCGGCCGCAGCTTTCGCCACAAATACAGTTACGGCATTACGGAGGCATGTGAGATGAAATTGAGTTGTGAACGCGCATGGAAAAAAGCCTGGCTTACATAAGCGCGACTTCACTGAACACTTAGATGCATATAAGTACATGAATATACATACGGCGCTCCATACCCAGCTGCATGCATATGCAATGGTTTCGGTTTGAATATTTTTTGCTCGTCTAGTGTGTGGCATATGGAAAATTGTAGTTGGGTACGCACGCCACGCCACGTCACGCAAGTCCCTGCTATGCCACATCACGTCAAAAAGTGTGTGCATAACGCAGTTTTCGTAATTTTATGCCATAATTGATATATATGCCGGCGGCTATACGAAGATGACGAACAGTTCGGCTCAGTTCATTTATTCATGCCACTTTAACCACTAGGTTGTAATTGATGGTTGAGCCCAACGTTATACCACATACTTACATAATTGCATATATTTCCTGGGGTGAGGAAACAATTACATTTATTAATATTAATCATTTTCATAATTTTGCGTACTTTGGTAGTTTCAACTTGGTGTTAAAGTGGCAGCGCATTGCTGAATTTAAAATTTTTAATGCTTTTTATGCAAATGAAAATCGAGAGGAGTCTTGGTAGTCGTGTGTGTATGTGTGTATGAAACATTTCATCCAAAGGCTGTTGTCCTTTTAATTTATGGCCTTAGGTTTAGCTAAAATTAATTAAGTACTTTTTTGTAGCTTTCTTTTGATAAGCCTTTTGATAAAATGAATCCGGAATTGATTGTTCAATCCTACCTTAAGTGCGTCTCTTTACAGTTTTACTTAACTCATCTAAACCAACCCATCTTCTATGATTTTCTCTTACAACACACCTCGCTCCATTCCATCCAATGTTACTTTACAACTCTCTATATCAAAGTTACCTATTTTGAAATACTTTCACTTATGACATTATATTTCATTAGATTTCTATTATATTTCCTTCTTCACTTTAACCTAATCTAACTTATTTCTGCCTCTTATAATTTTCAAAGTGCATTTGCTTTGAGGACTCCACACTGAGTGATTGTTCCAAGAAAGCATCTTCATTATACACGCACAAACATACGCAGCCGAGTGCATCAATTTATTAAAGCATACTTTTTTGCGCGCTGCGTTGTAAATATTTATGCGCCATTTTCCCCCGTTTTTTAGAATACAACCATAACAATTCTTAACTTTATTCCAACTATGTGCTGCTCTGGGCAACTGAGCAACATTATATGAGTATGTTAAGAAACAAAAAGTGATGGGTGAGCACAACAGCAATAACAAACGCAGTGACAACAACATAAATAGCTGTAGAATATGTGGCAAGAATGTGTGTGCACTGCGTGTTTTGCTGCAAAGTTGACGGCAGTTAACGCGCCACGTCGCCGCTTGAATGAATGGAGGAGTCCTGGGAGAGCGAGCGAGCGCTCGTCTAAGAGTATAAACATAAACAACACTTGCACAAATACACGCTAGCGACTTCGGAGCGCCACAGCTGTGCATAGCGATTTTAGCAAAAGGATATGCTCGTAGGTAAGTACGCGCGAAAAGGGAATAGCTAGGAGTCACGATGCCTGCGTATATTGCGGCGCATACTAATTTGAGTGTGTGTATGTGCGAGAGTGTGTGATCGCAAAAATATTTGAAAGAGGAGGCACAGCATAGCGTTGGCTGAAAAAAAATCAAAAAAGTAAAAGGTTACGTATACGCAATGGCGCAATGACGGCCCGCCGCGTTGCGCTCGAATGCCGACATGAGTTTACTATCAGCATGGCTGGGCTTTATGCGAAGCATTTCCGTAATAGACTGAACGGCGTTAGGATGCACTAACGCCGCATATATTTTCCGGCGGGGGAGTGGAGTAAAGACAGTTGCCTTACGTTGCATTTATTCACGTGAGCTCTCGTGCGGAAATTGTGTGAGGATGGGTCAAGGTAATTCAATAATGGAGTGCAGAAAAAAATAGAGAGTGTAAAGTTAGAGACAAAATTTAAAACACGGCATTGCATTTAAAAAACGGTAAATCGTGTACACCCATGCAACATGTGCTGAAACAGTAGCGCGTAAAGGAAATTGAAAGCTGCTGCTTTGTCTTGTTTTGCCGCGCTCAGCGGCAGTCATTTCCTTTTGTTGCGAGTAAGGCAACTAAAATGTTTCCAGAACATTGTCACTATGCTTTTTGGTTATAAATTTGTACGCACCTAATGAAATCGAAATCAGGAATTTTTGCAATCAAAATGGTGGGTTGAACATATATTTGAAAATGGTTGTCATCACTTTAAAAATTTATATTGAATTGAAAAATTTTAAGACGTGTTACAGTTAAATATATTTACGAAGAGCTGCCACTTGTTTGGACATTTCTCGTCAAGAAAAAAGAAAGTCTACTACGTGTTTGAAATTTTTAAATCAAATAAATTGAGGGAAATAAAGAAAATTTGTTAATTAAGTAAATTAGGGTAAATAAAGAGACACTGAAATTGAGCATTAAGCTGGAAAAATCAATAGAGCCTTTTGCTTAAGGGGGTATAAGGTCTAGTCTCAGATTTTAAAAAATCCATTTTTTGGATCATTTCAATATAAGTTTTTTTTTACTTTCAAATACATATTTGATAAAAAATAAATGAAAAAAATAAATTTCTCTAGGCTGTCATAAGCCCCAAAAAAAATTTCTGAAGTGAATTGGTACCAATTTAATTTTTTTTCGGAATAAATTTGACAAAATAAAGGACTTTTCATAATATGGGTTTAAAACTAAAATAGGAGGATCAACACAATTTTTGTTAGTTTAATAAAATTTATGATTTTGTATTTTTATTAAAAAAAAATATGATAATTAGTAATTAATTGCAAGCTGGAAAGGGGTTGCAAATATTATTGAATTTTCAATTATACATTTTTTATTTATATATCTACTACAACTAGGGAATGAGTTATATCATAAACTTTTATGATATATTATGCATATATATAAACTTTTAACTTGTTGCGTTGCCACTTATTTGTAATTTAATATATAAGACGAAGGATATTTTACTAAAGTAAATTAAATTATTACGAAAAAAAGTTGTATAATTATAAGGCTGGTGTATATATAATTATGTATGCACGCATTACATATGCGATACGCGGCTTTCGTCAATATTTTATTTTAATTGCGAAAAATGCGTTAATTAAACTACATTTTTGATTTATTCGTTTTTTTTTACCAGTAATAAATACTTCTGACAGCAGTAATTAAAGCCTTTGCAATAATTAAGCGACACCTCGGTGCGCCAAAACCTCATATCATGGTCATTGCGCAAGTATGAACATATATATATATATACAACAGTATATACCATGTGTCTGTGTAAGTGTGTGTGCATGCGTGTACAAGTGCAAACTTACAATTTCGGCCACACCTTTGTTTCGTTCTGTACAAAAATCCAATTAAATCGCACAACTTGCGCATTTTTGTACAAACTTCGGTATGGTGTGCATGTGTATGTATGTGTGTGTGTGTGCTTATACTGATACTGAATGCAGCAAACGGTCAATTGCCGCCACTCGCTTGTTCCTAAAAGGCAGGCTAATCATTTGCGTTTTTGCATCTCTTACATGGTTTTCGAAATTACAATTAGCTTGAGCCGATATTCTAGAGCGACATATGCGCGACAATCATTTGGCAATTAATGTTTAATATTCCATTTAATGACATTAATCCGCAAATCGCTGTATTAGCGGTATTTGTTTTGGAATTAAAATTTAGCCGCTTAGAGTTGATGTTTAAATTGACTGCTTTGAAATAGTCTGATTATTCGAAATATAAATACTGGGAAAAATTTAAATTTTTTGCTTTCCTAAGACATCGTATTGGAGTGCGTGCACAAAATTCTGTCATTCTGTTCTATTATTTCTATTAAACGTTTTATCATACCCAAATACTTTTCTTAAGACCTCATCATCGGAATCGAAACAGTAACACGTAACCTTATCCCAATACTTTTAACTCTCAAAATAATAACGGTACTTTTATTAAAAAATTAGTTAATTAAAAATTTTTTAAGAATATGTGAATGGAATATTTATTCAAAGTCAAAATTACATGTACTCCCTAATACAGTTATACCCTCTACATGTAAAATAACCAAAAACGTAATAGTCGTGACATTTGTAGGTTTCTTTAAATATTTTATTCTTTATTTTCCATACTAATTTTCTTTATTTTTTTTTTTTATTAATTATCGAATTTATTAAAAATAGACCTTTTTTTAAACATATCCGCTAATAAAATCGGTAGAAATACAATTAGGTATACACATAATATACACATAATAATATAAAAAGAAGCTTGTTTTTTGCATGTTGTCTTTTGTTGTTCGTACTCGAGAACGTCACTCAAAATATACAGCGAACATACAACAACACTTGCTGTTTAACTCATGTGCGCAATTGACGGCAGTGTAGTTCGTGTCCCATATGGTCTAGTGGCTAGGATATCTGGCTTTCACCCAGAAGGCCCGGGTTCGATTCCCGGTATGGGAAGATGGTTTTTTTTTATGCAATCCACTTTTCTATATGTGAATAGCGATTTTACTTATCCCTATAACACATAGATGTTAACATTTACCCAATAATATTTGCATGTAATACTTAAAACATTTCATTTATAAATATATATTGTAAACAATTTATATAATATTTGTTATATTTATTTGATTCAGGAACACTTTGAAAATTTGTTGAACAACTATGTACATTCAGTTTGCTTTATCTTATCGCTTTTAGCGTGCCACCTATATATTTATTTACAGTAATTTGACATAATCATTGCTCAATTATAACTTTTATGACGAAGTTGCCAACGTACTATGAGGGCAAATGCTAACATATCTAATTTGCCTGCTGGGTGCAATTCCGGATTCTATTTCTGGAATAGAAAATAATTTTTATTTAATTTTATACTATTACCAATGGTCATTAAAATAAAACCACTTTCATACATACAGTGTTGGAAACAATAATAGGGACATAAGGGTATATTTAAAACCTTGAATTTTTTATTTATATTGTCTTTCACTGAGATAATTAATTAACAATTAAGTAGTTATCTAAAGTTTATTTGCATTTAAAAAGTAAAAACGGATACATTTTATATTTTAGCTTCGAAATAAAAATTGGGATGAACGTTAATTGATTTCTTTTTCTTTTATTTTTCTTCTATTCAAATCTAATATTTTGTTGATGCTCCTTTCATTTTAACCACCTCCTGATGTCTTTCCGGTATGGAGTTGACAATGTTAGTGGATGGAATTTTCCCCATCCCGATCCCCCTTGCTAATTTTTCCATTTTTGTCCACCAATTGATTTCTTCAGCATTCCCCATCTGTGGAATTAAGATTCATTGAGTAATTTTTTAATATTATTAGACGACAAAAATGGATCCTATTTTGATTGCTTATATTCGGAAGATCTCTCCAAATATTTTATGTAGACTGACCTTTTTTCAAATTTGTGTGTGCTAAATAAATAGGGGTCTCCCATATGGTCTAGTGGCTAGGATATCTGGCTTTCACCCAGAAGGCCCGGGTTCGATTCCCGGTATGGGAAGATAAGCAAGTACTTTTTGAGACTTTAAATTTTTAATAAAAATATTAAATTGAAAAGAAGTGAGCAGGAAAACTGTTGAAGTAAAGTAGTGGTAGTGGTTCTAGCGAACGGAAATTTGATGAAAACTTTTGAAAAAAAAAAGAAAACTAGCCTGTGATAAGTTAATATTTCTCTTTAGTAATCACATAGTATTGCACAATTTTAATTTATTAAGATAAATCTGTCGAAACACCTGAATTTTATACGCCCATAAATTTTACACACATTTACTTAGAACCAACATATACACATCTACATAACTTACTTAAATACATCTGTACATACGTATGCTTTTGCAATTAAACAATTAATTCAGCAGTCGAGTCGCAATGCAATTAAAATAAAATTTTATTCACAAAACTCCCAACCAAACTTAATTTTAGGTGCGAATCCAAAAAAGAAAATAATAGTAACAGTAAAATCAACAACAAACGAATGAAATGAATAAAAGGTGCTGGCGATACAAATCGCAGTTCGAAGGCAGGCCGACCACTCGGCTATAGCCCGCTTGTCTGGTGGTCAAGTGTGTCAAACGCCTTTTCGATGCCCGCTTAATTTAAGGCGAAAATCAAAAGTGCGGACGTAATTGCGTGTCGCTGCAAAAGCTCGATATAAGAGTGTGCGTGCGTGTGTTAGTTTTTCCTTTTGTTTACCTTATCCATTCACACAGCAAAACTGTACAGGTTTTTTCACGCAGTGACTCACAGACGTTTGGTTCATATTTAATTTGCTCTTTTTTGCTTTGCACGCAGGCCGTTTGGCACATAATCCGTCTTTGGTGCGGTTAGATAACGCTTGACGTCGTTGGCTGTGCGCATGCGCACCAATCCAATTTGGCGTGGTGTGTTGAGTTGCCCGCCGATATGCGTGGTGTGCAGACAGCAAACGATTTGACTGCTATGGTGCTACAGAATGTCATAAAAATTGATATGTTTGCACACACTTACATACATATATACTTATATAAATATTGATTTTTTATGATTTAGTAATTAAATTGGTACTTTGGCTATGGCTACGTAATTATTCATGTGAGTGCAATTAAATCGCAACAAAATTGGTACCATTGCTTTAATTGAGATTTCAAGCCCCAACAACATAAACAAATGACAAAAAAAGAAAATTTCAATCAAATTTCAATTTTCAAAAAATCTCATATACATTTGTTAATAATTAATAATTAATGAATAATGTTTCTGAATAGTATGTATTAAATATGTATTTCAAAAATTTGGTAAACTGTAAAGAGTTTAAAAAGATTAAATCTGAAGATATGTTGCAATTGGCATTGTGGGTAACCCGAAAATCTTTTCTCAGAATACTTCCTCTCCTCTAATATGTACATTGCGACAAATGCATTTTTGTGGTCTGAATTGCTGTCTACTTGCTTTCAACTGTCACATGATTAGTAATGACACGATTAATCGAGAAATTATTTGTAATCGATAATTTCTTCAATAAATGATTAAAACCAACCGTTTATTTCTAATGGATTAACCGAAATTTATTAAGAACAGACATTAGCTCGCTTTCAAAATTTGGCCTGGTGAAATAATGTCAGCTTAATTAGCTCAATTTATTCTCCTATTCCCAATCTACTAGGAGTATGATGGCAGTTATCTTCTCATTTTATCTACATAAAGCTCAATATAACGGTTGTATTGATTGATTGAGATCCCTATTTCCGAACCGGTTGGACCTAATTAGTGTGGTTTCAAATCAAAAAATGCTCATTCAGATTATCATAGAATGACCAATCGATAACAGGCCAATCGAGGTTTCAGAGGTGCACCTGTCTTTGCTACCACTACTTTAATCTAATCTCGAAGTAAATGGATTTTCCAATCTGGATTATTTAAAATTTTATACAACAAAAGTTTGTCACATCAGTTTGAGGTTGAAGATAGGATACAAAGAGTAAAAACTAAGCTTTTCTAGGAATATAAATGAGTAAACACATACATTTATATAGCTACATACATATATATGTACCCGAAATGTTAACGAATCATTTAATGCACACACCACACTTCCGTAATTACTGTACTAAACATTGGTGTTAAACATCGAAGGATTCTCAAACGTGCCTTCCTGTTCTCGCCGACTTCATTACACAAGTGAAAGGATATTTCGTACAATACAACAAAAAGCAGAAAATATAAAAAAGTAAACAATAAAAGCATTTTTGAAGCCAAATGATGTGTGAAAATAAAACAAAATGGAGTAACAAGCATATCCGGCGACGAAGGAAGCCAAACCAGAGCAAGCGAGGAGATACATACGAATATGAAGACTTATATGATATTGTACCCCACCGCTGCCCCAAACTCCGTGGAAGCCCCGCGCAGGGAAAATATAACGAGAAATTCGCAATTTCATTTCACTTTTGGCTCTTTGGCCTCATTTAACCTTCTTCTTTTTCTTTTTTTTTGCACTCTCCGTTCCAACGCTCTGGGATTATTGAAAATTTTTTTTGTTTTTTTTTCCGTTTCCGCTTTGCTTATCAGCACCCTTTCTGCGTAGCTGTTGTGGTCGTTTGCTCTTTCACTTAAAATACAAAAAGCGAAACATTATGTATTTAATGCAATGCAACTGTGGCAACAACACCAACCACAATGATAATAATAAAAAAAGTAAGCAAATATAAAAGTAAGTAAACAGTCGGAGGAAAGAAAATATTTATATTTAAAAATTTTATGCGCCACTAAGTTTCGATAGCGTCGAGTGCGGAGTGAACGGTAATATTAATGTAAGGCACGAGAGTTCATCCTGCGGTGCGTATTAAAAGATTCATATCATATTATATAATGTATGTGTGCGTGTGTGTGTTTGTGCCTTGGTGATTGTGGTGCTTTTGGTTGAAGATAATATACAAATATAAGCGAGTATTATTTGCAATTACCTTTATGGCATAACGTACAGTTATCCTTTGATAACAGTGGAATTATAAATACGGACACTGAACCTTCTCAGCCATCATTCTTTAAACGATATTTTTTTTATTAAAATTTAATATATACAATAAGTGGATGACAGCATAGTTCTGTTAGAACTCAGCCTCTGAAACATCGAGGTGAGTGCATTACAGATGCGCCTGAAGTCTTGAAGTAAAGATTTTATTTATAGAGTTGCCACTTAATAATAAAAATTAAACGTAATTTGTAATTAAGTGCCCGAAACATCGAAATGAGTACATTACAGGTCCTTCTGGAATCTTGCTTCATAATAGATATAGAGTTTTTACATAATTAAAACAAATTAAATATTTTGCTAAAATGTTAATATTTCTCAACCCTTTTCTGATGATCATTATATTATTTTTCTGAAGAAAATTAAAATTAAAATCTTTTTTTACAAAAGTAAAACGTTACCAAATTTTGTTTAAAATTTATGAGATAAAATATTTTTTTAAAGTAAAGTATAACAATCTTTCCGAATTATTATTTATTAAGCAAGGCTAACAACAATTTGTAATTTCAAAAATTATGTCACTTTATTAGCATTCGAATCGCTCACCGTAGATCCATTGCTCATTCTGGACGCTTTCGTTCCGGTCTGGTAACGCTCTCATCAGCTTTCTGCTGCCATACATTAATAATGTAGAAATAAAGTACATTAGTGTGTGAGCTCTTCTCAGGTCCATCCTATAATAAATTAATTTTAATTGCATAATAAGTTTCATAAAAGCTCTTTTGGAAAAAGAAAAACAATAAGAAGATGTCTGAAGAAATGTATGGACCCGGTTATTCCAAATCATTCGAAAGTCTCATCGAACCATTCAACGCCGAGCAAAATTTTGGGGCAGACAACTGAGTAGTTTTTTACAATCGAGACGTTTGAACTGTCGCTTAGGAGTTTACGCACAGTAAAACTGATTTAACCGGTCCAACGAGTCAGGCTATAGACTGCCATTGCGTCGTTCAGCGAGGTGAGGATCAGAGCTACGTTTCACATGGTGAATAATTGTGTCTGCGTGTTCATGTATGGCTCCTCCTGGTATACCTATCTTCCAAGGGTGGTATGTTCTAAAAACTATATTCTTGCTTTTGTAAATACCATATGTAAGTATAAGTGAATCTACACATTGCCTAAGAAATGAACAGATTTCTGAGAAAGTGGTGAGAGCGAAGCAAATTTCATTCGAAAAAAGAACGTCCAAACGTCGTTTTTGTATTGACCGATTGATGCAAATTTTACAATTGTTGTGGAAACCCAATAATGCAATGAACTTCATAGAATTGGATGATGTTTTTGTTCGAGTCTACAATTTGGAGAACAGACGGTGTTTACTGATGTACAGAGCTACTGAAAGTATTTAAAGTTACAACTGAAGAATGAATGTAAAGTTTAGTCTAGAGTGGTTTGAAGAAATCTCTATGTCTGAAAAAGAAGAAGGATTAAAAGTAAATTCTGGCAACTTCTTTCGCCAGCTGGTACCAGCTCGAAGTTTTGGGTGACTTCGACCCATTATATTTGGCGAGGTCTTCCTAATGGAGTTGGCGATGGTACTCAACATCGTTTTGGGAGCTCTACTGGGAGGGGGAGTTAAACTGAAAAATAGATAGTGGGTGTGAATCCGCCTACAAGTACGTTCCGATTACGTCGACCCGTCTGCCGTAGAATAAGGATTTTGAAGGCTTAAAACATCGCCCAATCAGTTAGCTGCCATAGGTAATATCACTTTTAAAGAGGCTAATTTGAAGAAAGTTGAAGTGGATTGGTGAGAGTAGTCTAAAGGCACAATATTGCTAGTTCGATTATTCATTTTATCGTTTTGGATTTGGGTTTCATGTTCTCTATTGAGAACAAGAGACTGGTTTGCTCCATAAACTAAGCTTTCCTATTTCGGCTGAATATTCATAAAAACTTCAGAGAATAGTGGTGAATTATCGATTCTCATGTATCTCACTCCCTTTACTTTCCAACTATCAGTGATGTCTAGTAGCGACCAGACAATTTTTTTTTCTTCGAGAACGCGGCACTTCTCATTGTACGGGTTATTTTTGAAGTTCTCATTGTTTACTTCTAGCTTCAAAAATTTGGAACATAGTCCTCAAAAGACAAAGAACAAGGCAACGCTGACGGGAAATGTAGACATTATTATGCATTCCTTTTGGCTATCGCTTTAATGCGGAGGTGAGCTCTCAGTATGTTCATTGGCTGCGAAACCTCTCAAATATCCAAAAGGTTATACCCAAAAGCGTTAAGTAAAATTAACTTGAGGTTAAATAGTTGGTTTTACAAGAAAAAAAAATTAACAGAGTTGCCATCTTATTTTAAAATAAATTCATTTATTAAAAATTCATATTCATTGGATTAAATAAACATTGAAAAACAAATCTTGAAAAACAGAGATAAAAAGTTAGAAAACAATAAATATAAAAATAAATATATACAATTTGCTGGAAAAATTATTTATGAGAAATCTAATTGAATACATTTTGAATCGGTTACACGTGTATAAATTACAACAAACATCACCTAATGAATACTGTTAACATGGGAAAATTGATTTTGGTATAAGTACAAGTTATTTTAAACACTTACGTAAACAAATGCGCACAATATATACATCAATAACTGCCTTCTTACATATACGTATATGCCAGCAGTTCAGCACTCGCTCTCTCTCTTCTCAACCTCTCCTTCGCCGTGCCATTCTTGTTCATTTAAGTAGAAAGAAATGAAATGCGATTGCGGCTCTTGCGGTTACAAGGCATATTAATACACACATATGAACAGCGATGTGCGAGTGAGTGTGTATGTGTATGGGCTGCAGGTGCGTAATGCCGCAGTGCCACAACTAGAGTGACTTTGCTGTGGTTTGATGCTGGAAAATGCCATTAAATTGCAGAAGTGTGTAGCTGAAATTACTTTCATTCCTCTCTGATTCGTTCAGAGAGTGGATTAATTATGTAATGCATGCTTTCATATCTACACATACATTTTTCGCTGTACTTCTAAATCCAAGCATCCATATTTGTCATGTTAAGGATTACGTATTTATGATTATTTGCAATTTTACGTATTATTATACCCTCTTACGAAATGCGTAAATCCCATATTTGCAGTGTCTTAAAGTATTTGGAGCTTAAAGGGGCTTAAAAAAAAAAACAAAAAAGTCTTAAAGTAGTATATGCCTTTGGGTGGTTGATTTTTTCACTATTTTATTTATTCTTTTCAAAGAAAAATTTTAGAATAAAGTCCCGGTTCAGCTTTATAATCAATGCTTTATAATTTTTCATCAAAGCTTTATAATAGCAAAATGAAGGTTGTGTCCTTTCCGTGTACAGGTTCAAGTACTTTAAAGAATTTATCTCAAATTATTATATTATATAACCAAACCTAAGCCAAATTTTGTAAACCAATATAGCTATATAAAACTTTTGCCTAAAGAAGTGTCTTCTACGGATCTATAATTTGATCGTAACTGAATGTTTAAAAAACTGGCATTTGTATATCGAAATATATTTTTGTATTGAAAATTCGAAAAATTCAAATATTTTCATTTTATTACACGTGTATGCCTTCGGCATTTATGACATTTATCGCTGACAAATGTAATTGCTCGCAACTACACACACGTATATGTGTAAGTAATAGTTTAATAGTTTAATAGTGTAAGTTTAAGGAATTTATTTATTAGGGTTCTCACGTATGCACAGCTTTCGACTTGTCCATGTCTTCAGCAGTCGTACAAGGCATACATTTATTTATGTTTACAATATAGTTGTGTGCATTTTTATTGTTGATTCTTGTTTTGCCTTGCTGCTTGCTTAGCATTCGTACATGTACAGAGATATTGGGGCTGCCAAAGAGAGCGTTAAGCTTTTGCTTAGTAAGAAGAAATTAACGTAATCATATTGCAGCAATCGCGGTGGAATATAATGTAAATGTGTGCATGTATGTATGTATGCGAGAAATATTTGCTGTTTGAATATCCTAGCTTTCAATTTATTACTAGTTTTGTAGTTTTCTCGTAGACTGACAGGGCGTATTAGCAACTATTTTGCGTAGTAACTTTTATTAGCATTTAAATTGATTTACCTTGAAGCAAATTTATATGAATTTTAATTTTTTTGATTAATCAAAGTATAAAATTTATTGCTTCAATTAATCGAAGGTCGAACAAGTTGGCATATAACTTCCAAAATAAGTGTTTGGAATTGATTGAATTTAGTAAATACATGAAACTAAATTTTGTTTTATAAAATCACGCCTTGGAGGGTTTGAAATTTGTGGTAAGGAAACCACAACTACAACACTCTTGATGTCTTTTTCGAATGTCAAACAAAAATATGTGTCCATATGAGGGTTCATAACAATTTGCGCAAAATAAGAGAGGTTTCTAGAGGAGCGAAACAAGAAATAAAATAATGAAAATAAAATTTTTGCTAAATTTGTCATAATGTTAGCTTCATATTCAGGTTTATATTCGGACTTGAGCTGGGATGATCTAACTCAAAATTTTTTCGATTTGTTCCAACGGGAGCATGCTTAAAACTATAATAAATTTAGCTTTAGAGATTCCTGTATGTGATCGAATTAGCTTCAATAAACTCTTCGAATCAATAAATATAATGAGGAATAATCTTATTCCTGAGCTCATTGATTTTGCAGTATGATTTTAGGGTTAAACACGCAGAGATCAAAAAATTAAAAGAAATCACTCAATAATCTGGATCTGCCTGTATCAAAGTTCTTAAGACCACATCTGTCTTCTGATTGATGACCTTCAGAAGTTTAATTAGATTTTAAGATGTAGAATTAATTATGAATCAGATGTTAAGTGAATGACTCTTTTAGTTTGGAGACGCCTAAAGAATTCAGTCATTCAGAAGTTCAAAAAATAAAGAGTTTTGGGTAAAACATCTTTTCCTGCAGTTTAAAAAGTCAAACTTGATCTAGTCTAGACACTTATACGCATATTTGATATGTTTTGGACCACTTTAGAACCGAAAAATCGCCAGAATTTTTTCTTTTCCTTCAACTCTACACCTTGACTCGGTTGGTTATTAGAGTTGGGGGCTACTTACTGAATATACTCTAAGCTATAGGTTGTAGGTACAAAGATCTCTAATATGAGTCTATCGAGAAATATTCAAATACCTCAGAGTCTTTCAATAAAGAGAGAATAATGAGATATTTTTTAAACTATTTGTTGTAAGGCTTTTAGAGATTTAGGAGCTTGTATTGCAGCGTAAAATTAATGCCTATCCTTGGTTCTGTGATTTTATAATTATTTAAAATTATAATGAGAATATTTTTCTCAAAATTTCTTTCTAACTAAGTGAGAATAAAGCGAGCGAAAGTGTGTTAGACGATGACATAAGCATAAACGCGTTCATTAAAGTATATGTCTAGATACCTTCGTATATACCTACTTGTGTCTTAATTTCACTCTCGCTCATTGTTTCCACTTGACCCTATTTCGCTTCGGAACACATTCTTTGCTGCCATTCACTGCTAATGCAATGTCATTTAGTTTTCTCCGCTACGAAACTAGTATGATACCAGTTTCTATACATTTATATTACGATATTGTATGTTGTTGCTTCCCGTCGCGCTCATTTCGCTAAAGATCTAAACATAATAAATCAATTATGCGTAGCGTTCGCTTAAAAGGTTCTTACAACAATAATAAGTGCGAGAACCCTCAGCCGCAGCTCTGACTAAAGCATCCACAACGCAGTTGAGCTCGACTTCTCTTTTTGAGTGCGTGTTTGCGCTGCAAATGTGTCAATGATGTTTTAATATGTCATTTGGTTCAACCGTCTTTACGGCGACTCCTCGCCCGAAGTTGTCTGGTAAATGTGCATGTATGAGTGGCGATGTGTGGTAGAGCCAAGGAGAGAGTGTGACTGAAGTGACAGTAGACGCTGGTTGGAAGCGCAATTTCCTCGTACCTCATTTATGAAATTGAAATTAGCACTCTGATGTGAGCAATTGAAGACCGTTAATGGCTGTCACCCACAAGTGAGCACTTATAAGTACGAAAGCTTAATAAACTTGAATTGCCTTTGGAATTATTATGAATTGCTTTCAGGTAAGTTAAGTCTTGCGAGTCGTCAGGTCTAAGCAAGATATAAAATTATACCAAATTGTGTTTCAATGATGATCTTTTGAGACGACTAGCTTTGATGTGTTCCTGCAATAAGAAAACAAGAATGTAATCCATTCAAAAAGTTCGAAAGTTGTAGTATAGATCAAAACTCCAAGGTACTTATATACTTATATATATTATTCCAAGCTATCATATATCAAGATATCCAGCGAGACGAATACGAATCTGTCTTAGTGGACAAATAGTCGTAGTTTAAATGCTACTATTAGTGATCTCAAACTATCAACTCAAAAGCCTTATCAATTATATTATAACCGAGAGGCAGTTGTCACTGATGGTAATATCGCTACAACCTATTGGGGAAGATAGAGTTATACCATTAGGTCGGCTACACAGACTGCAGCGCTCTCGGCTCTTTTACATTAAGCTTGTCTACCTTCTTATTATTCAGATACTTCTAAGCAGTTTTGCGAACAAAGAAGCTCTTGAAGCGGATGTCGATCGGACAATAACTGGTTAAAACGGCTGCCTGGGAAAGCTGAACTTTGCTAAGGGCGCGGAGCTCACTAGATCTTTTGGGATTGATCTCACGCCAGATGGATCTTGTGACTAGGCAACTGTTAGTTGATGATCAATGCTCACAAAGCTTAAGTGAAACTCAGCCATCTAGTAGTAGACCGTAAGAAGGCAGCGGAGCTTCAACTTGTTCTCATTCTGATAATCGTGAGGCAGAAACACCCTCTACGAGCAGGGTTATCAGTTCTACAATTCCCTTCGAATGGACCATTGCCAGAAGTTGGTTGGCATGTATGGCCCGAAGCCCATATTAGTCCTATTATGATAGTAAGGCTAAGCGACTTCTGCTGCGCCTCATTCTGAAGCTGTTTTTAAAATTGAATTTAATTTCCAAAGTGTCATGCTAAATTGAATGTAAAGTGTAGTGTTTTACAATGTTGCACGGATTAGACATATGAATTTTAAAATGATTGCAAAGAAAAAGCGCATAAATTGTGCATAACTACGTTTACGCACATAACCGTTTTGAGCCGAAAATATGCAATGCCTCGCAATTAGCCAAAGTGCAATCAACTAAGGCGCTGTGGTCGGACCCAACCTTAAAGCTGTTTCCACCATATGTACATACATGGCGTTAAATGGTCAGGCGGAAAACGCTTCGCCACGAATGATGTAGCACGCACAGACCGCCCGGCAAAAGCCGTCAACCGAGAGCACCGACAACGCCAGCAGCTATCCGAAATCGGAGCCTGACGACGCGGCGACAAAACGCTTGGACCGTTAGTGTGACAATCAGTCCTCAACGGTAAGCTTGTGGATGTGGGGACGGATGGGAAGTTGTTTAGCACGCATGCAGCCAACATCGTATGGAGATTAACGGGGCGACCAAGTAAGCCATGGAACGAAGGAGCGACACTGCAACCGGGTTACCTTCACTTTTGCGGCAGGCAATAGTTAATACCGTTCATTGTTGCTGTCGCAGCAGTTGTTGTGTCGTGTTAACAGCACGTATTTGCTCTAATTTATGCCCAAGCAGCGAATGGTTCAATGCGTTAATGGCAAACGCAGGCACTTAGCCAGTTAGGCCGGCCAATTGAAGCTGCTGCTGATGCCGATGGTGATGGTAATGGCGTGTGGGGAGTGGCGAGTGGCAAACTCTCGCCGCACGCTCACAATTATTACGGTTGCCATTTGAGCATTTTCCTTGCACTTACTGCTTTTGTTGGTACAATTATGGGTAGCAGCAGCTGTGCTGACGCTGATAGCCAAGGCAACGCGATAATGCACCGGCACACCGACGCACGCACTCCTAACCTCCTTTTATGTGCAACCGAAGAAGTACATAGTGCGTGCTGTTGTTGCCTCTGCCGCCGAAAAGTGCTTTTAAGCGAAATGCGTGGCGACTACTCTGTAAAAGTGTATTAGGTTCGGTTGGCAGAAATCGCAATTGTTGATTTGCCCTAATTCGATTGCATGAGTCCGGCGCACTGCAGTGGCTTTTGTTGAATGCAATGTGAGGCGCTCGTTTGGCGTTTCCGCAAGAAATGAGAGAGTAATGAATGAAAGTGAAAACAACTAGATCGCAGTCATCGGATACAAGTTGTGTAAGCCACCGACCAGCTACATATTTATTGGTAGTTGTCGAGGTGTAAGGTTGTCGGCTCTATTTTAATTCGATACCGAAAGCTCGCTCTGTTTTATAGGTAATATTCGTAAGGCTAGGAATGGATGAAGATCAATTCTTCGATCATGGTCAAGTCATTATAGAGATCGAACGTCAATACATTATCTGATAATTAGAAAGTTGAACTGATGTTTAATGAAAATATAGCGACCTCCGCTACAAGCCAAATTTCGTAAAGATCGCCCAGGAGCGGTTGTTGTGATGCTTTCGGTAGTTCTTGTACTTTCTGGGCAAGTTAACGTTAGGAAGAGATCAAATTTGTTTTCTCGATTATGGCCGATATCAGCGTAGAGATCATGCAGCTCGTCACAGTAATTTGTGTGTTAATTCTCGAATATTGAAGAGATCATTCCGCAAACTTGAAAAATGTAGCGAACTCCATACTGACCAATTGACGTTCACCATATCAATTCACGCGTTTAAGCTTACTTAAAATATTAAAAAGCGACGAGGTAATGTAGTCAATTGTAAGTTCGGTAGTTGTTTGCCTTGTTACCGTGTTACTATTTTAAAGTTTTCCAGAATCATATATGAATGGGTAAAGTTCATGACTATCAACAGGAGATTTTCAAATTCCTGCCAAATAAATACCTTAAATAATATGAAAGATGCTTTTTTAAACGGTCGGTGTCGACTACCGAACCTTTCAGTTTAGGAATTTTCATGTCTCTCTGAAAACTGTAACTGACACCTGGAAGAGAATCTTGATATGTTACTAAGATGAGATTAAGATTATCTTATTATTCAGAATTCAAATGCTCGTTTTTCTGCCATATATCAAAAAATATATTTCAAATTCAATAGAGCATCCCTATGATAAACCCATCACAGATATTTTAAATAAGCGATTTCTCTGGAGCATGAATAGTCATTCATTCTAAGGGATGCTAATTCAAGCACTACTTATTACAAAACTTCTGAAATTTGGCTGTTGAAATAGCATCTACACTATACTCCATAATAGCATCATCTACTTCTAAATGAGCAAACGTTTCTTGAACCTTGTCATAGAACGCGGTATTCACCGTAAAACTAGTCCGGGTTAGTTTTTAACTTTCGATGTAATCAAGTGAATTTATATAATTTGATTAGTTGATATTAGTTTTCTGAGTGATCCATAGTTTAAATCGGATTCGCTGCCTAGGTAATTGTCATTAAGTGTCTTTAAATATAACGGGAAGCTTTCGACGTATCTTTCTCTTGACTATATTTGCTTTCTTACAAATACTCAACCACCCTAGTGCATATGTTGACTATGCCGTTCAACGCCAATTGTTGCGATATTTTATTGTTGTCGACGAACAAAAACTGTTGCCAGGCAGCATTCACTGATGCGCCGATGACAACAAAACACAAATACATATAAACATATATATGTACATATGTACATGTGTACATTCCTCATCTGGTCATAACAGTTTTGCCGTTGTTTACGTTTGAGTTTTTTGTTACCTACTTGCTGGCAGACTGGCGCGCTGTCTGACTTGTCATCATCGAGATGGCAAACTGGGAAATGTGTGCAGTGTTGCTTAGGCCTATCGTCTCACTTGTTTGTCCACTGCAAAGTCGCCGCCGTTCTTCAATGACAAACCAATGGATTCCACAAAAGGAGCTCACTGTTAAGCTACCTACCCACAAGCTTGCATTATCATACATATATACACTTGTATGTGTTCACCTGTTTGTCTGCAGTCTTTAATTTGATGCAATGAAATCGAACATTGTTTATAACGGCATTAATTTGATTTGGATATGACAAATGACAAGTTGTAGAATTCATTCGAAAATAATGTAAGCGGCCGGGAAGCGGAAGTCATTATTAATAGAAAACAACAAAAATTGTACCAATTGTAAAAAAACAATATTTGAAATTGGTTATTTTAAGGGTTTCATGCATTAATCTATAACAGATATGTATATTGAAAGGATTAGAACTCCCAGCCTAATTTGGATGTTGCTTTAATGGAATTTGTTCGAAAGAACCAGCGCGTGGTAATCAATAATTCAAAGACTTGATGCGTCGGAAACAGTCGTCCAAGTTAAGAAGCAGACCTCTCACACAACTCGTGAGAGAATTTAATATTTGAAGAAGTGTAAGCCGAAATAATTATTCAGTGTTTAGTTGTCATCAACTTACTTAATTTTTTCCTGTATTTTTTTAAGATATTCCGTGATTGATGCAAACGATAATTTTGTTTTAAAGGAATAAATTTAATAATTTTAAAGAATTTTTAAAGTCTTTGGTTAATTTAGCATGCATTACTTTGCCACTCCCTTAGAAAAGTACGGGATTTAAATGTGGAATAACACATTTATTTGCTTCTCTATGCAACATTCAAGCCAATATGACCCACTGCCTTTATTACCGAATTAAAATAGTTTTTTTTGATTGCAGTTCTTTCCCTTTAAAATTATACATTTCTGTATATATATGTATATACATATGTATATAGTTCTAAATATTGATTCTCAGCAATGGCTTCACCGAACTAACTTGAAATTAATTTCAAAACTAAAAATAATCGGTTTAATAATTCAAAATGTATTTATTTACTAATTTACAAACATATTTACTTCCAAAACTTACAATGCGGTCTCCTTACCAGCCTCTGCTCTCCGGCTGCCGAGAAATACCCACTCATCATTTGAGCTGTCTAACTTTATTAGAAACCAAAAACTTTTTATTTGCCATTTGTGCATTCCGGCATTTCAGAGGAACTATAAAGACATATGCATGTATGTATGTATTTTATGAAACATTTGTAGATACTTGCATCGAAAATATGAAATTGATAAGGCGCAACGAGCCCACTCTGCTGCTTTATGCAGTTGATAACTTGCCAATTTAGTCCTATGGGCTAAGTACTCGGTGCTTATAAAATATTACTTTTTCTTCTACTAATGTTGTATATCTGTACATTTAACTGTAATATATATATATATATATATGGAATATATATAAGCAGTTAACTTAAATATGCGCAGCGCAGAGGGCGGCATTTGCATTTGCCAGGCACTAACGACTGCATTGTGTTGCATTTGTTGTTGCTGTTGCTGTTATTATTGCAGCACTTAACTGGTCTTTGGCCCACTTGGAGTCGGTGTGTACGGGAGTAGCTAGGCTTGTGCCGCCGTCTGTTTTACATATGAACTGTGTTGAACTCGTTGACTCGTTGGCGGTCAACGGGCATTCATCGACCGACGTACAGACAGACGGACACACAGACGGACAGCCAGATAGTTAGAAGAGATAGAAATCATACTGTTGGCTAGCTGGTCGAGGAGTTAGCCAACGGGTCGGACGGTGCGCCAAACGCCTGCTGGACGGTGCAAACCTGTGCCTGTATCTAAACCTAGACCTGGCGAATGGGAGAAGCATTATTGGGCATATTGCCAACCGTTACTTTTTCTACATTTTTTCCACATATGTGTTGAAATGTGTATGCCATAATGTATGATCCTGCATGTCTAATATCGTTAGTATGTATTTTTATTTATTTAAACGGCGCTCTATCTACTGGTATCGTGAAATGCATTGCAATTTTATTCCTTTGTGGTGGGACGGAAAAGGCACGAAGCTGTTAGTTGTTGTTAATAGGGTTGTGTTGTTGTTGTTTATTATACACAATGCATTTGTTTTATGTTAATAATGGAGGGGAATAGATTTGAAGCAAGAAAAATTGCAATAAGCTAAGACTGGCATTACTTTGCAAAAAGAAGAAGGCACTAGGCCTTGGTCTAGGTCTTAAATCTATACGTAGGAAAGCTGACTACGTAGACTATTTGAGTTTGCTTTCAAAGATAATTTTTAAAAGCTTGAAAACTTTGTTGTTGTTTTCACTTTCTTCTCCAAGTAATCGGGCAATCGGGCTTTCGTAGGCGGTTTCCAAATATGCTGTTGTCTAGGATCGGGGCAAAATACCTCCTAACCTTATCAATTGCCACGACACTCGAATCTGGACCGTTATTGCTATTTGAATTTTCTTACAGTTGCGCTGTGAAACAACAACCTCAGTGTACAAACTTTTCTTCGTTTTATAAGTGCTCACACCAGAAATTGAATGTGGTCTGTACGGTAATCATTTTGTCGATGTACTCTTTTTATTGGAAATTTGGTCAAAAGGATTCGAAAACTAAATTTCAATGTCAGTTGTACCGAAGCGTTTGCTCTAAAAGAAGTTTGATCAAGGCCAAAAATTGGTACTTTTATTAAAAATCCGGCAAAAGGTCTAAAATGTTTGCATAACCGTCCTTTTTGCTTACTTCATGGTATCTATTTTGCTGCTCAGTAAATTTCGAGAAAGATGTTACTGTCGCGGAGACCAATTACGCTTTTAAAGTCCCTTTAAACTGGACCTTTTACTATCAACGTGCTGGGTGTGTGACTTTGCTAAATATATAACAATGCGCCTAAATATAGGCAAACTTTTGCAGGTGATCTGCATAGTAATTTATTTATGGTAAGGTATAATCTATGTATTGAAAAGTTTAATAGAAACTCTCATTACTTGCCATTAATTTTTGTATTCTTTTTTTCGTCTAATTCTGCTTGACAAGCCTATTGACGTTATAACATACCCAAATTTGCAAATGAAAGATTATTCAAATTAGTTTTTGCGGTCTATAATCTACAACTTTGAGCGACAAGCAACTAACACTCCTAATTTTTGCACATTTATATTATTTCAATACAGCTATAAATATTTTGCCTATTTATGGCAAATATTTGAATTATTTTCACATAACCTAAACATTTATAAGCTTTTAGTTTTACCATTGATTGGACTTGTTCACTCGTGTCTTATGCGCTTCACACAGACTTATTCAGCCGCAGGTGAAAATGTAGTTAGCGTTGGTAGTCAGTAACGCCCTGCATATACGTACAAATTAATAGATTTGAAATTGGTTGCTGGGTCCACAAACTGTCAACATTTTTTCTGTCTGGTAATTTGCGCAAAAATAAGAATATTAAAGAGAAAAGTTCGTCGGTCCCAACATCATTTCGAAAATCCGTTAGGCCGATAAAATCTCACACTTTCAGCATAAATGTAAAAAATTTTTGGTTAAAACTGAAACTTTTGAAATAATTTAAAATGATAAAAGTCTCTACAAAAATTTTAAGAAAATATATTTTCTTTATTAAAAATTTCGAGTTATATCAAAAAAATGGATGGAAAAAATGTCTGTAACTTAAGTTAACGAAATTATTAAAACTAAGATTAAATAATTAATATTGTGTAATTTTTAATTAAATATAATTGAAATAATTTAATTTAGTAGTTTTAATTGTAATTAATTCATGAATTGTGAAATTTAATCCTAAAATCTAATTAGTTTATTAAAACTAACTAAAATAACTTAATTGAATACTTTTTATTTAATATAATAACATTCCATATAATTTAGTTTAATTAATTAAATTAATTAAATTTAAATTAATTTATTTGTGGTTTAATTTTGTAGAGACATTTATACCGAAATTTAAATATTTTTCTAAAAACATTTACCAAAAATCCAAATTTCACTTTCTACCTTGAAGTTCCAGTTCTGAAATATTGGGTTGTTCGGAAAGTCATTTCGTTTTTTTTGGGGAACATGAAAGACAGTTTTCGTATAATGAATAAATATTTTATTAAATTATATATTGGCCATTCTGGTCCAACACCTTTTGCCATCTTTCTGGCAGTAACATAATTCCCCTCTCATAAAAGTTTTGGTCCTTGCTGGCAAAAAACTCGTCCAGGTGGTTTTTGACATCTTCATTTGAGGTAAAGGTTTTGCCATCCAAAAAATTTTGCAGGGACCGGAACAAATAGTAGTCGGAAGGCGCCAGATCTGGAGAATATGGTGGATGTTGCAGTACGTCCCATTCAAGCTGTAAAAGTTTTTGGCGAGTGACCAAACTTGTGTGAGGTCTCGCATTATCCTGGTGGAACACTACACCCTTCCTGTTGATTAATTCGGGCCTCTTCTCTTTAAGTGAATCATTCAATTTGTCCAGCTGATGAGAATAGACTTCTGAATTAATCGTTGTATTGTCCGGCAAAAGCTCAAAAAAAACGATTCCTTTGACATCCCACCAAACGGAGAGCATCACCTTTTTTTGGTGAATGTTGGCTTTTGACACGCTTTGAGCCGGTTCATCTTTTCTGCTCCATGACCTCTTGCGTTTAACATTGTTGTATACAACCCATTTTTCGTCCCCAGTAATAATCCGCTTCAAAAATGGATCATTTTCTAGACGTTTGAGGAGCGAATCACACGCGTCAACACGACGACACAAATTTCGCTCGGTAAGGACATGGGGCACCCACACATCGAGCTTCGAGGTTAAGTCCATGCCTTTCAAATGGCCATAAACAGTTGAATTCGACAAATTTAACCTCTCACCGATCTCTCGTGTGGTGATTCGCCGATTTGCATCAACTAATGCCTTTATCGCATCTTTGTCAGCTTCGACCGGCCTTCCAGACCGTGGTGCATCTTCGACATCAAAATTGCCGGATCGAAATTTTGCAAACCAGTTCTGGCACTGGCGTACTGTTAACACGCCTTCTCCATACACATCCGTCAATTTTTTTCTCGCTTGGACAGCATTTTTACCTTTTCTGAAGTTAAAAAGTAAAATATGACGAAAATGCTGCTTATTGCTCTCCATATTTAAAAAGGCACCAACCAAAAACTACTGGGTAGAATTAATAGAACTTTTTCACACACAAGCCTTGCAATATCAGCTCTCATGACATATAATGGTTATGGGGCTTAAGTGTGAAGTTAGTTTCGAAAAAACGTAATTAAGTCCTCTGGCGGGAAAAAACGAAATGACTTTCCGAACAACCCAATAAAACACGAACTTTTTTTATCTCACATGATCCCGTGAGGTGGAGGAGGGACGATGGAAATGACATTCGAATGGCGGAGTTTTGAATACTTTTTTTTACGAAAATTTCAGAAATTCTTTGCCAAATATTTATCTTTAAGGTTGTAAATAGTTGGAATGGAATGTTTTGTTTTTTATAGGAAAAGAAATGTTTTTTAAATAAGCCGTTTTTCCTCTACGAAACTCGTGCAACCCCATAATACAACACCGTTCCACGGTTGTTTTCTCAAATATCCCACTGGAATGAGAGAGTTTTTCTTTATGTGTATTCTGCGAACTTAGGCGAATTGGCATTTATGGGACGAATACACAGATGGAAAACTGAAGCTTGAGAAGTAATATAGTGGCAAGAACGGCTGCAGATTTCGGAAAATTTGCTTTGAAGTGTGCTATTATTACCGTTAAAATGTCAAGGTCCAAATGGAAAATATTAAAATATTATTTATCATTCTACTGAATCTCCCATCCCTTTCCCGTCGCCGCCTAAGTAACCATATTGTGTTCTGTTGAAAAAAATTATGAAATTTCTATTGAAATTTACTAAAAATCAAACCCAACTAAAAATCTAATAATAACAATGTTTTAACCACCTCTATGATCCTTGACTGCCATACCGTATATATCCAATTTGTAGAAAATTTCCATTCTCGAAGCTTACAATGCTCGAAGCACCACTTGAGTGTGTAGATCCTTCTGAAGTACACCAATTACAAATATATGCAATGTATGTATGTATGTGTGTGCATTTGTATTTTCATCAAATATCCAATTTGCAGTTTGACACTTATTGGTGCATTGCATTCAGCAGCACTGCGGTTCACCGCCCAACCGCCCAACCGCTCAACCGCTCAACCGTTCGCCCATTTGCTCGCCGCGCAGCATTTCGACGACAAACTTTTGCGAAATTGTCACAGAAAAACACGAGCACACACACAAACATACACATGTAACTATGTGCATAAATACAAAAATTCTTGTCTGCGTGTTTACCTGCACGCCGCAGAGTGGCTGGTGGCCCCACCTAAAAAGTTTGAAGTTTCAAAATATAATAAATTTTATATTGGGCCGCTCTAAAGCAGCGGCGGCACTTAACGAAGCTCGGCGACTAACAACAAACAAAGTCAAACAAAGCGACAAACTGCCAAGCCGACGATTCGCAATGCGACCGCCGTTGTGTGGCGGTCCAAAAGAGTGGCGAGCCGTGGAGCGCGTGTAAGGTCCGACCAAATTTTAGGCCTACAAGTGAAGTGTGTGCGTGGTTTTTGTCTGATTTTGCATATAATGCGCATGTGTGTGTTTGTGTGCAGAAATTGAAGCAAAAAGACGCGAAAAAGTTCGACAGCGAGCAGCTGCCAGCAAAGTTTAGAAGTTAAAGCGTGCAAAAAGGCTGGATAAGGCAGCTGCTGAAAGGCGCGCAATTGATGGAGGTTGTGCGAATTTGCAATGCACTTTGCCCACTACATATGTTGTAATTGCAATTTCTTTTTTGATCTTGTTCTCTTCTACAGCATGCTTCTTGTTGTTGTGAATGTTGGAAAAAAACTGGTGTGTCACAATTTGATATAAACAGTTTACATAGTTTAACAAGCATTTTTGGGCGGCGTAAAAATTTTGAAATCGCTTACATTTACATACTTACAGACATACATATCTATTTTGCAGAGATTATTAAAGTTGTTTTGCTGGTTAAATGGTGCTTAATGTGCTCCATTTCAGTAAAGTGGCTGAGGAATTTGCAAAAGTGAATAAATTATTATTTATTTGAAAAATTAAATTGCAATGATTTCCAAGATCTGAAAATTTTGTGTGGTGATCAGGCAATTGAGAGGTGTAGATATATTAACTGACCTAAAAAAAAATTTCTCAAGAAATTCATCAGCCCTTTAGAGGGAATTTAAAGCTCTTAATGTGATACAGAAGCAAGTTTTTCAACACAAGCTCAAGGAAAGTAAGCTAAACATCAAGAAGATATATTATGCAATATTTTCCAATGGTCTCATTTTTATTATCACTTTTCTTATTCTCTTGCGGAACCAAAATTCATAATTAATAATAATCATAATTATGAAGCTTTTAAAAAATAATATTATGAGAATGTGAAGCTTCCTTCTTACTTTTCAAAAGTTTTTTCACAGGAAATTCATCACCACTTCAGAGGAAACTTCAAACTTGTAAAATGCTCTCAAAGTGGAGCAAAAGCCAGGGAAAACTTGGCTAAATATCTACAAGCTAATATAAACAATACTTTATCTGATGGATTTAGTATTCGATGTTATTATCCCTTAAGCTGCTCTTTTGCAAAGTCAAAATCAGTAAATGTGGTATAATTTAAAGCTAAAGATAATAACCGTGTGACAAAAATAATATTATGCGATTGTGAAGCTTCGACCTTAATTAACGATCCAAAGAATTCCTCATAAGATATTCATTAGGGCTTTAGAGGCAATTTAAAATTTGCAAACGGCCCTTAATGCTGGGCAAAAACCTAAGTCGAATGAAAAGCTTGAACAAACATCTAGAGGATATCTCATATAGTAGCTTTCTATGTAATTTTATGTTATTATCCCTTTTCTTGCTCTCAAGTGGAGCCAAAATCGGTAAATGTTGTATATATATGCAGCTAAGGAAGTGCGCCATATGACAAAAGTAATATAATGTGGTTGCGATAATTCTTTCTTAACTGAAGTACATTAAAACTAAGTATTAAAATGAAACTCTCAATGTTAGCGTTTGAGTAATGAATGCCTTTATGAATGTTTTTAAGCATTGCTTAGCCAAAGATATCCTCAAAACTCCGTTATAAATGAAGGAATAATATGGGGGCCAGTGATCGGCTTAACAAATTGATTCGAATGTGTGACTGTTGGGAGCTGCCAGAAAAATACTTTACTTATTATACTTTATTATTATTTACTTTACTAAAATTATTGTCCATTGTCGAATGAGTTTCTTAAGGTCTGAGACTGTATAAAGGAATGTAATCGACAACCGTAGGCATTGCATTATATAGGATGTATCTTTTATCTAGGAAAATAATCAGTAACAGTGGGTTAGACATTTTGAAATGTTGGTACCTAATTTTGAATAAGAGACTTTTTCTTCATATCATCGTAAGTGCCTTGTGAATTACTAGGGGTAGTTCAGTGTTTTTGTAAACATGATCGAAGCCAGCTGAAGTTTCGTGGGAATATATCTGCACATGTTCGACTTTGCTTAGCTTTGACACTCAGAATCTGTCCAGAATCTTTGCCAGTGAAAGGCAAAGAAATAAATTCAGTCTTGTTATCCAGCAAATTTAAGAGAAAACATAATTTTTTACATAAAAAAGTTATGAAAAAAGCGAAATACAAAGAGATACAAATAACCGCATAATGAAAAATTTAAAGTCCACTCATAAGCATTTAAGTTGCACTTAAGTTCAAGCCGCCACCCCAACTTGCCAGTGGAAAAGCATTTGTTGAAAAATCGTGCAGCGATGGCGGCAGCAGTTAAGCTGGCCTTTGTATTGTGGCAGCCAAAGAAATACACTCCATTGCTGTTGTTGCTGCTGCTGACTTTTTCGGCTATATTGCTCTTATTAATTTTACCGCAGCAAATGTTGCTGCCTGTTGTTGCTGATTTGGTATTACCACAACGTCGCAGACTCTTTGATACATATACTCATGTGTGTCAGCGTGTGTCTGCATGTTAGCCTATACGTTTGTTTGTGTATTTGTAGCGTAACGCAGCTTATGCGTTGCATTGAATTTTGCACCGGAAAACTAAAAGAAAAATAACTGAAAACAATAAAACCCGTTTGGCTGCCACAGATACAGTTTCCAATATTTTAGACGTTGTTACAATATTGCTATTGTTGTTGTAGCGCAGCTGAGGCGGCTGCTGCCACAACTTTATGGCCCAAGCGTATAAATAAACGCAAAGAATACGAAATTGAAACAGTTTTTAGTGCGTTTTTGAAAACGTTTGATCACCGCAAATCGTTTGCCGAAGTGCCAAAGTGTTGCGAACAAGCAAAAGTTAAGCCCCAAGTCGCCCGTTAAAAGTTGCAAGTGAATTTTTTTTGTAATTTAATTACACGTTCGTAAAAGTTTTCAAAGTAAAATATATAAAATGGCTTTCAAGGTATGCAGTTGAAAGTGTTCTCATGGTTTATTGTTATTCTAAAAGGAATTTTTTTTAAAGGAAAACCTAAAAGAAATCGTAAAAATGTTATTTATGCTGAAAAAGAAATCGCGATGGTTTGAGAAACTCATATGAAAGGGTTTTTCCAAATTTTTTCAAATTTTAATTGAAAGTTTCTGTCATATTTCTTTACTTTTGTTGCTCATAAGTGCCTAGTAAGTGCATTGATCGGTTCAAGGAGCTGGCTTCTGAGGACTTTTTCGTAAGGCATGTGTTCAAAATGAAAGTTTTGCTGTTTGATTTCCAGCAAAAGCTTTGAGTTTTCCAGTTTGATACATTTTATACTGGATTCCGCCCAAGGCGCTGCAAAGTACAACTCAAAACTCATATTTTATCTTTCTTGAATCAAATTTTTATGACTTGCGTATCCAATATTCATAAAAGTGACAGCAAATTCTTAATTTCCTCCCTCATTATGTCCAAATATTCTTATTGCTCCCGTGTTTCTTTGATTTGAATAATCGAGCCCGACGTTTGCTGGAAAGGGCACTCCATGTATTATAATTACTCACGTTCAAGACGAAGAATCGTTCTTTTTCCATAAGATATTTTCTACTGATCTTCGCTTCATCATTTCATTATATAGTATCTATACACCTTTGTGAGATTTAGCAAATTTTGCGTTAGGCTCCTTCTTGTAAGTTCATTTAACAACTGATACAAATCGTAATACCCAACGAAAATAACTAGACTTTTCAAAAGCCGTAATAGCTCTTAGATTATCCATAAAAAAAAAAATTCATATATGAACAGTGGCATCTTTAGACCAATTTGCAGGACCACGACTGCAGTCATATATTAAAAGTGATATCCAACAATATTAAAATAATTTTCAAATTTTAAAGATGTAATTTTGAAATATATTTTTCACTATCTTATATCTACTTATAGTCTACTTTAGAGTCTACAATTTTTATGAAAGTTCTTAACAATTTAATTTCTAATAATTTCCCCAACATTTTAACAAAGTGAGTTAGTTCAATCTATTAATTCTCTTCTCATCGATTAATTAATCTAAATTCAAACACAAATAGTTGCAGGAGAAACTGAATGATCATGCGCCCTTCGATACTTTTTTTTATCACGCATCCCTTATACCAGTTATATTTGATCGATCGAAAACGTCCATAGTTAATGTTACGTTTTATGCCTGGTGACCTTTTGCAACTACATTACAAATTCTTCAGATTTTATTTTTATTTATTTTTTGGTATATACTAAAATTTTGAGTAACAAATAAAGTAATAATCCAAACTTTTTATTATAAAATTTTTTACAAGAGCTAGTTTCGGTGATCAGCCAATGAATTTGCAATATAATACTGTGCAGGCATTCCTCGAAGTCAAATTTAATTAAAAATAAGAAAATCGCAATTCTCAGGGTCATAAAATTATTCTTTTTTAATTTTAATTTAATTAAAAAACTGTTCTAATCCCATTTTTATAAAGTTGTGTAGTAAGATTTCTTCTAAAATACTTCTTTGTTTTGAAATATGGTTTTCTGGCCTGTCTTTAACCAGATCTTTAACTAGATCTCTACGAATGGTCATATAGACATGCTTCATTCTTCGTATAAAGTCAATGCGGCATGTTAAAAGTTTCCCATTGAAGATTTTAAATCAAAAAGCTAAGAAAAGTGTACTTAAAACGAAAAACTTTGTAACTAAATATACTCATACACACATGAAAGTATGTTGTTTATGTTGCTGCCCTTGCTTCGTTATAAATCCTTTTACAGTTTCTGAAGTCAGCGAACGCGCTTCACAACATTCGTTTTCCCTCACTCTGTCTTGTTGTTGCTGTAAAAGTTTTTCCACTTTTTTCCACTTTTTTCCCACACTCGCTCACTTGCCGGCTGTTTGGCGAAAGTTTATTTTGAAATGTTTACTTGCGCAAGTTCTGTCATTTTCTGTGTCGTAATCGCGGCATCTTTCCGTATTTCATCCCGAGTAGATTTCTCTTGCCTTTTTCTCTCTTTGTTCTTACCCTCATAGCACATTAAGTCAGTGCAAGCAGAGTTATCTCTTCTTCTTCTGCGTTACAGGCTTAAGTCAATTCGTGTAGCAGTTAATCGCATGCTGAATATTTTTAGCTGCATTGAAGCAGCTGCGCTCGTGAGTGACTTTCTAATTAAAGAATCCTACTACTGTCACTAAGAGACCCAGTAGTGAGGGATAACTTTGGTATTGAAACTTTTGCAATAATTGTGTTCACACAATTCAACATCGGTTCTAATAATATTTTTTTAATTAATAGGTGTCTAGTCTAGGATTGTTTTTAGTAAAAAAAGGAAAAGCTTGACACCTGTTCAAAGTTTACAGTATATAATATTTTTAGAGGAGTGTTTAGAGGACCTGTTTAACATATTTCACTCAATGAAATTTACAAAAACGTAGTACAATGTGAGCATCCAAGTAAACGGGTATAGTATATGGGTATAGGTACAATGGGTGTATATGGGTATATGGTACTAGTATATGGGTTTAAGAATTCTAAATATCCAACTAAAGTTATTTAAGAAAATTTGTAAGGTTGGAAGCTTGCTTGCATAAGCAAGGTTGCCACAAGTTTAATTTTTTTTAAATTTAATTGAAATATGAAAATAAATAAAATGTTTGAACGTGGGTTAAATTAAACCGGTTTAAGAAAGATTTTGTCACAGATATTCTAGTGAAGCGTTGCCATCTGTTAAAAATAATGTTAATCAATAAATTACATATGAAACACGAATTAATAAAAAAAAATATATGAGAAGAGTTGTCGCCTGATTACAACTTTTAGCGAGTTTGAATACATATTAATCATCAAGTGAGATGATAATATAGTTCTTGACATATGGAAAGGTGCAGTTGATCACAAAGAATTATACCAGATATTTCAAAACAAGTTGTATTCAACTGTTAGAAAATTGAGGGCATTAAATATTCCAATCCATTCAGTTATAAAATTTACTCTCACCAAAACCTATCAAATATTATTAATGCATAGAATAAACGCAAATGTACAGTATACCTGTATATAATATGTACAATATTATATATATTTTCTATACTAGTACTGACTTACCTTTATTGTCACTCTGCAAAAAAAAATTCTTTGAAAAAAATAAAAAACGATTTTTATGACAAAAAAAAAAATGCCAATATGGTGGAGTATTAAAGTGCACACCAAGATTTTCGTGCTTATGTCTGCGAGACGTTGACACATTAATGAAAATTCACACATTTATGCATACTAAATGTGATGGGTTAAGGGGGAGTTTGTTTGGCTGAGTGCATATTTTGAATATGCTCATAACCGTGGATTGCTTCACTTGAAAAAATTGCACTCGCTTTCGGTTTGCATATGTTATTTTATTGTGAATTTTGCGTATACAAAATTGTGCAATTTCCAAGAATATTTATTCTTGCTGAAGAATACAGGTTTCGCATATGAATAAAAATAAATTGGGTGAATCTTTTATTCATATCTTTTTGAGTGTGAAAACTTTCACTTGTTGGTTAAGTATTCTATTACGCGTTAAATATCTTTGGGGTGTTTCCACGCACAATACTGTCGGTATTTTGCAATAACAAATCCCAACAATTATTACCTTTTTTAAATTAAATTTAAATTGAAAAAAATTTAAAGATTTGTTTTTTAAATAAATTTCGTGCCTTATCCAAAGAAAAGCTGGTTCAATTTCCATCTTATCCATCTTATCTTCCATCTTCTTCTTATCTTATAAATTTCGCACCAATAACTTTCTGTAATTATTTTCAGCGTGACAGTTCTCATCCGCAAAAGATATGTGTAATTGAGAGAATTCAAACCTTAATGAGTTTTTGAAATGTGTAGTTAAGTTAGTTTAGCACTTGAAATTCAATACCTTCAGTTAATTTTCGAAAATATTATGAAAGCTGGTGTATTCGAGACTCTAGATAACCTAGGAATTTCCACAAACTGCAGATAAAAACCATCGGCAGATGGATTTAAGAAGTTCACGTTTTAAAATATAAGACAAAATTCAGAAATTCAGGCAAACAATTTCATTAGATAAGTTGCTTCGATGAGTGGCGCGTAAGAAAATGGCCCCTAAAAATTGTTAGTGAGTATTTCGGTTGATCCACAAATTTTGGAAGAACATATTTTCCCCGCACATAAATACCCATTATAGTCGAAGTTAAATCGTGTATGCGAATTTTGCACAGTGTTGAGTATGGTTAAATTAAATAAATAAATTAACAATTATTTGAGTCATCAAAGAGTCACCAGAAGTCTTATGGGACGTGTCTTCACCAATTCCTATGAGATCTAAATTTATTAGTAAATCTTTAACTGCTATCTAGAAACTGTTTAAAACTGCAAAAGATCATTCGTTTTACATTTTAAAGACCAACTTGATGCGCATATAAGCTTATAATATTCTTAAAAACATTTTACTTCAGCACACAATATTTGACAATATTTTCGTGTTTTCAGCCAATTTCTTTTTTCTTAATTATTGTTAGCAAAAATTGATATATCAACTTTGGGGCAACCCTAAACTCACATTCAATCTTTTCGTATTAAAATTTTGCTGTTCGCGAAAATCAGCACTTGAATCTCGCAACTTCCTGGGACGGCAAGCATCTAACAACGAACTCTCAAAATTCTTGTGCAGTTAATGATTACATTTTGATATACCTTGCTACCATAGATATATAGGAGCCCACTTTCGCTTACAATTCAACAACTAACCGTTATTTTCATTAAAAGCCCAATGGTAATGAAGGCCCTGTGGAAACAAGGCCGTACCTGGTAGCAGCGCAACATTATCGGGTTTCCGATTTTCCGAAATGTTAATTAAAACTTTAAACACTACGCACTTGCGCATGCGTGTGTCAGTGTATGGAATGCCGGCGCGCCATTGTGTGTGTGTGCAACAACGCCACGGCAGTGCACAACTTCGCCCAATGCGGCGCAGACACACAAGACGCGCCAAAAAGTTGAACCTCGCGCTCAACCGAGCTGGGCGGGGGTGTGTAGTTTATGTGCTGCGCCACTGGTCGTAATTGTAAGTGTCGGTACGGTTGTAAAACGCGTGTTGTGGCGATAATTAAATGTGTTAAAGTTGCATTTTATTTGCTTGTGGCAACCGTACTACTTGCTGTGCGCCTCAAAATATGCCTCACCAATTAATTGTATTTAATTTGTGGTTTTTATGGCGCTTTTATCAGTTAGTTTGCTGTATTTGTTGCAGGTTATTTTCGTTATTGCCGCTTTGGTTGCCTGCGCGCAAGCCAAACCCGGGGGCCCAGCTGCCTACTCCATCTCCGCGCCCAGCGTAGACCACGCCTCCGTGGGCAGTTCACAAGAGCACACCGTGAAGGGTCACTACGGACAGTCCTCCCAGTCGGACTACGCCAGCGCCGTGCAGACCGCGCACTCGCAATCGCATGTGCAACGCTCCAGCATCAGCAATGACGCCGGCCTAGCGCCACATGTTGGTGGTAAGTGATAAGGGATAAGTTTCGAACGGCCTCAAAGGAGTTGTGTATATTTAAGTATTGCCTTTAATATATAAAAATATTTTGTTTCGCACTACATTACACCACTTTAACCGAATTCACAACACATTTCGCACTCTCACCCTCTTTTGCACTTTCGTATGCTTCTTCTGCACTCTTGCATTCTTGCATTCTTGCACTCTTGCTTTCACTCTACTAAACAAATGCTTACATAAAAAAACGCAATTGCAAACAATAAGGTCATGTCATCGCCGCCGCCGCGCCCATCGCTCATGCTTATGCTGCGCCGGCCGCCTACGCCGCTCATGCCTACACCGCTCCGGCAGCCACCATCAGTCATGGCTATGCGGCTCCCGCTTTGACTCTGGCGCACTCCGGCCCGGCTCTATCGCATGGCATCGCTTATGCCGCACCAGCTGCGAGCTATCATGCTCCAGCTTACAGCTACCAAGCGCCAGCTATTCAGTATAGCGCTGCCACAGCGCCCGCCTATGGACATTACGCCGCCGCTCCTGCCGCTCTCTCGCATAGTTATGTCGCTGCTGCGCCCGCTGCCACCTTGAAATACGCTTCGGCACCTGCTTATGGTATGTAGAATTGCACCTACGCTTCGTGTGTAGTCGAAATAAGAGACGAATAATTGCAGTCGAGTAGATCTAATTGAGTGGTATATTATTTGAATTTTCAGGGTGCATCCGATTACAAAAAAAAAAACAAAAATTATATTTTTCCCTTTGGTGTTTGGTTATACATGTGTAATATAACGTAAAACTCGTATATATGTTAGTGATAAGCCTCTTCAAGTACACAATATTCGTATCATATATTTACAGTGATCTCTCATATAGTATAATTTAATCTTGAATATTTTCCCGCATCATTTAAATCCGAGAACTGCATACCAAAAGCGTCCAGTTGACACGTTTTACATTTCCAGAAGCCATTTTGGAAGAACAATTCAAGTTTGCAGCCTGCCAGTAAACTATTCTCGAGAACAATTAACTCGATATCGCCGGAACGAAAAATTCTTGCTAAAATTTCATACTTCATTTGGATCCACTTATTCTAGCGCTAAACTTCAAACCTCTCTAAAGAAAATTGTTATGCTTCCTGCATTTAATACATGCTTTCTAATCGGACCAATTCAAGGAAAATGTGTTGCACAACAACATTCCGTCAGACCCGTAGTATACAGAATGTAACTATAGCGAAGTCTGAATCGATTTGAACCCCTTTTTAGATTGCTTCGTGTAACACTCGGTGGGTTAAACAAAATTAAGGGGGTTTCCAGCTATTAGAAAATTCGATGTCAACAATTTTGATTTGATATAGAAACACTACAGCATGTGTAATACAAAACCGCTGAATTAATTTTGTGAGTAGAGTTGCCACCTGCTTGAACAATTTAATTTCTTGTAAGATAAGAAAAACAAACAAAGAACATGTTTAAGAAAACTTAAAGTTGAAAACAATTTCAAAGAAGTGCTGCCACTTGTCTGTAAAATTCATCTCTACGGTTTTCCGAATATATTTCTAAAGTTAGAAACAGTGCTTTTTGAGACTTACAATTTTAAAAAAATTTCTCGAAGATTAGGCACGACTAAATAATGATGTTGAATATCAGCTTTTAATGATACATTTTTCAAAGGTCGTAAAAAATTTTTATCCATAAATTTTGTGTTCACTTTTTTTCAATGCTTTTGCATTAATTTTTATATACTATATCCTATATACATTATAAGTATGTAGCATATCTTTTAGTAATGCATGCGTATGTACTTATATCTATGGAGATTGGTGTATAAACAGCTTTTAATTCTACTAATGAGCAATTTAACTTTATACTCTACTAACTTTTGCACCGTAAAGACTTTACTTTTTGTGTATATATATACTTATACTTAAGAGGGTGTGGATATGAAAGCAAATGTTATGATATTTATAGAAGCGACTCTGTTTCTTCGTATGGATATGCATTTATTACATATATAAATGGATGCAGATATGTTTTTGTAGTTAATTATAGATTGCTATACCTAATCTCCGTTTGGCACAAGTGTATAATAGTTTTGTTGTTTAAAGGAGTTGAAGGTTGAGAGAAGAGTGTAGATTTAATATATATATTTGTGAATGCTCGGAATGTGAAAAATACTTATTTTGAATATTTGAACGGTATATTTTAGGTGCATAAAATATTACAATTTCTTATACAGATACCTAATAGCTCACCATAACATCATAAGTTCAATTAGTTGTAATTGTTTAACAAAAATGATGGAAGGGGTAAACGATTATTAAGTGATATGAAGAACTCTGTCAACAAATTCACTCAGTGTTTATATATAGATAAGTACTTGTACTTAAAAAGGCTGTTGCTTAGCTTAACTCCATCGACATAGCTCTAGCAACTGCGAACCGCATTGACTTCTAACGACATAATCTACACAACGCACGCACACATACTTATTTTTTACTGTTGGCCATCACCCATACAAACGCACATCCCTGCGTATATGTGTTAACATTCTTTTGCGGTATCACTAAGTTACATATTGACTGCCACATTTAATCTACTTAAAAGCTTTATGCAGTCAGGTGATGTGTTGTTGAACTTTGTAATGAAGCGTGAACAAAAACGAAACACTTTAAAATATATTAACGTGCATAGAATGCATACAAATAGCGCAATGAAGAAGAGCATTAAAAAATAATTTGCAAGCATTTAGGTGCTGGAGCTGTTTGTTGAGGAAAATATGCTAGAAAGTGTGTGTTTTTAATGGAAATACGTTTGTTTTCTTAAACCACTTAAGAAATTGTGTGGACGTTATATATTTTCTATTATATAATTATTATTAGAATGACATACCAGTTGTTCCATATGCTTTAATATGCATTTGATTAATATTTTAGACTTTGACAAATGTTTAACTAAGCTAGGGTTAGTGGCTGACCATAATGTTAAATTACTCTTATGATTTTGAAAATTACGTTATTTAATAATTATATTTTCGAATTTAACAAAAGTTCGATCAAAAACAAATTATGGTTTTGTTATAAACTAGTATTGGCATCATTTTACGATCATTAAAAATATAAATTTTAATACTTTACTATATATTTCCATATTCCCAAAAAAAAAAAAATGAAAATGATCAGACATTCCAGAAACAATCTTTTGAAGCACTATTTGTGAGTTTATATCAATATTTATAATTAGTTTATCATTTGTCGGACATTCGCTGTCGCTATGAAAGCCTAAAAGCTTTCATATCAAATCATTCCTTGTCAGTTTGAAATAGCGAAAAATTTTAAATGGTTTTAAGTAATCAAAAATCAGTAGAGCACTGGATTTGTCTTATAATGCGAAATGGAAATTTAGTTATGAATTTTTAATTTTCGAACACCAAAAAGCAGTGTTGCCAGTTGTTCTGACATACAATAGTGAGCTTGTTAGTTGAAAATATTGTTCATATAATAATTTCTGTGAGCAGAACGTCATGCTGCAACCCAAAAAGAGATTCGGAATGTCGCGCAATCTCTGACTATTTGATTTGAAAGCAAATACCAAAGACATTTAAAATTTCCTTCCCGCTCTTCCGTCCTCTCCTTTGACAGTAGAGATACTATCAAAATATTTACTGTGGCAAAATTAAAAAATTCTCAATTTTAATTTACTTTTGCCATAGCAGTAACTAGCTGCATACAGTTCATACGTACAAACATATGTATGTGGTGGTGAATCGCTCTATAATTTCCGTGTACTTCCTACTTTTTGGGACACGCACGCACAAACTTTTAAACAACTCGAAGGGCGAGTTACTTTAAAAGATTCTGCTACAAGTTACCAATGCAAGCACATCACTTCTGCTCTATTACACCAGACTGCTCCCTCTCCCCACTGCAAGTTGCGCTTCAGGCGCCATAAACGCTCGATTGACGAACTGGACGTTTGTCAAGTCAATTCATTTGTTCGCCGCCCAGTTTCTGACACATATTGGACAGTTGTTAAATACTACCGTTTAATGCCACCTAGCTTACAACGCTGAGAAGCAACACTCGCGTGCCGCTTGCGACAACAACAATAATAAACTATTATTAATTTTTTGTCTTCCCGCCGCTGTTGGCATTTTGGGCAACTGTCGCCACCACCGTTATGCCGTCAATGTGTGTAACTGTGTGTGCAGTGCAGCGGAGTGTTCATGGCCCCTTGCAGGCTTCTGATTGATGTCTCTTCCGGCGCGCGTCGCCTGCCGCTGGCACTTGTGTTTAGCGAATTTCGTTAAGCTGTCAGTCTTCTGCTTGTTCAACCAAGCGGCTATCGTTGCAATTACCGGCACGCAACGTGACACGCATACATAAACATACAGCGCGTACAATTTGTTGGCGTTTTTTTTCGCAGTTTCTGTCCTGGCCCTTGGGGATTGCGCTTCGCTGCTTGTCGTTTGTTCCCTAGTTCGCTAACATGCTTTTTCGTGTTGTAAAAAAAAAAAATAGTAAAATTTTAACTTCCTGCTTCTTGCTCACGGCTTCCGTTTGTTTAGTTAGTAGTATTTTATGTTGTTTTATTTTTATTTTTGTTTTTATATATTTATGTCAACCGACACAGACCGACGACTTAGAAATTCTGGGGCAGGCTAAAATTTCTCTCGAGCACAATTTGCAAGTTGTTGCGCCCAATGTTTTGCTGGAACAATGGAAGCACCAAGCATTCGCGTCCGTCTTTTAAAGTTGGCATAAATATGTCCTTAAAGTACAGAGACTATGATTACAAGGACTTCAGAAACACCAGAATGGCAATTTGATTGAAGGGAAATTCAAATTTGCATCATCGCTTTTTTGAATATTTAATTGATATGTTTACGCTGCATATAATTTATTTAAATATATTTAACGTCCGGTTGCGCCCAGTCACCCACAAGAATGTTTAGTTAAATATTCAGCCTAAAATTGTGCATTAACAATTTAAAAAATTTGCAATTTAATAGATAATTTGTTGAGAAAAAATAAAAGAACCGTTCGCCAGGTGAATGAGAACTCAGTTGATTGAGCTGGTCACTGAAACTTTCGTGGAGTTCAATATTCTTACGGTTTCTGGGTATGGGACTTCAAAACAGACTCCGATAGTTGTAACCGGTAACATTTGGCTATCGTAAGAGAAGATTAAATTCTACTGATTCTCCCTGGTGTTCCTTACCTTTCGAACATCTCCGCCTGGAACACTTTTATTGAACTTTTTAGACTTATTAAAGGGAATCATAAATCGTTCCGAGATATTTGCAGTGTCAAGGCCGCTATTTATATTGGAGCTAATTATCTGAGTTAAGGTTAATGGCAGTATATAATAAAACTAATGGTGCAAGTTAAAAGCAAATTTATTTTCTATCTTTAACTGAAGGTTATTCATATGATGTGAAAACTTTTTTTCTTCCTCCATTTTATTTTTAGGCGAAAAATACTAAGATTAATTATGTATATAATATTTGAAAAAGGGTCAAGTAAATACATACTTGTATTCTTCTTATAATATTCTTCAAAAAGTCAGCAATTTAAGCTGGCAATGCCATTCGCAGCCAACGAGATTGAGCTCTTTAAATTTCTAGCTCAAAGTCAAGACAAATTTTCAGTCAACAGTTAAAGCACATCATTAATTCCTCACAAATAATAAATTCTACAACGTAGAAGAGCTGAAGAGTGCTTTAGGCCACAGCAAAACTACACAAACACATATACTCATACATATGTTTGCATGTACAAATATGAGGAGCATAGCGGAGCCACATCACAACTGCATTATTACATGATATATATCATAAAATTTTCATGCATTCACAGAAGCAAACCACAATCAAGCGCTTACAAAGGAATACATAATCACATACACACACGTGAATATTTGCGTGTATGTGCTATTTGGGTATGTAGTTGTGACAGCAAGTTGTCATAAATTCAACTGCGACAAGTATTCGCCACTTTACTTTGCACCGCATTGATTTATGGCTTTTTCACTAAGCACACATTGTGCCGTTATCCGTTTTGTGCACATAAAAACAACAGGACACTACCACATACACGCGCACATGCTGCAGCGTGCAAGTGAATCCAAGTGAAATCTGATCTGCATTATAGCTTGTAATATTCTTCTGTCTTCTGTCTTCTCCCGCCTTTCTCTTCTGGCATTTATCATTTAATTTCTTCGCGGAAAGCCACTGCAGGTGTCGGAAGCACAGAGAAATTACATTTGCCCGACTAGCAGCTGAAATCCCACAAGTGTGTATGTGCGTGTACAAAGTCTTTAAAATACACACTTGACTTGCCTGACATCTTTGTATGTTTGCTAGTGCGAGTCTATGCATCAGGTTACACATTTAGCGAGTGCTGTGAATTCTGTTCGACCGTCGTCGTGCTAAGTGCGTGGTATGTAGATGCCCGTGTGAACCGGTGTTTTCTTACAAAGCGTGAATAAATGCATTTCAATGTGGTGGGGTGGTGTGCACAAGTGGCATGAAAATTTCTGAGTGCGAAGATTTTTCCATTACAAATTCCAATTTACTTGGCAACTCTAAGCGTGGAAATATCCCGTTACAGCATTGTCCTGTTAAATTTTCCATTTAAACTGGTACTTTCCGTTCAATGAATGCGCGATTTATCTGGAATTAAAGAACAAAGCAATGAGCTATAATTGAAGAGAATTCCATATTTGGCCAACTGGTGGAGAATTACAGAAACAAATTGAAAAGACAATGAATTAAAAAAAAATACGTTAGATTGCCACAAATATATATACAGCCTGGATATGGATATCATTGATCAAATGTTTCTCCTATACTTTTTCAAAGCTTTCAGAATAAATATTGCTTTCCGTAATGACCCTTTAGGGGACCCAAATTTCCTTGCACGAAGTTCCCTTTCGATTCGGCATCGATATCGATTTTCTGCGAAGCTTTCATACAAGCTTTTTCTTCTTAATTGATGCTACGAGTATAATTATCTAAGTCTTTTTATTTAAGCTAAAGTCTTTTTATTTACGTGAGTTTGAACTTAACAGGTCTTTGAAACTGTTCGGGGTCATCTCTCCTCTTCTACTATCACCATATGATGTCATATAGTATACCTAATTATTTTTTCTTGCCAGTATATGTCGCCGGAACACTAAAAGAACTCCTCATCGTATGGCATTATTGTTCCAGCATCTGTAATATAACTTAGAATGGTCTGAAAGTGTCTGCTTTGCTATACCAGAGACGACATTTATTTCCAGAGAGAGAGAGAGATTTCCACCATAATTTGTTTCAACTATCAATCCGGTTCAAATCTCAAAGTATAGTCGTGATATGAAACATCTCCGAATCATTATTTTCCGCTATTCTGAGAAGACTTTATGGCATAAGGAAATACTTTAGCTTTAGAATGAAAAAATAATAAAAATCGAAACAAAGCTCTTCCAAACGGGAGGTTGACGGATAAAAACTCAAAACAGTTATAAGAGGAAGCATATTCCTATACACAAATTCAAGATTTATATTGAAGGTAATATGATGCCACTAGATATTTGAAGACTACTTCTTTGAACTTCGTGTAACATACTCGACCATCCGCAAAATACCATACGTTAAGACTATGGATCCGCAGCTTTAGGTTAGGTTGATTTATAGTAAATGTCGGACCTAACTGCTCGTAAAAAAATATTCTACAGTACCAGCAACTAAACCATACAAACGAACACCAATTAACTAAATTCGTAAAGCCCGAGAGGAGGCTGCAAATTTTAAGCGGCTTAAGCACAATACACACTTCACAACTACAAAATATTTATAACGGTTTACGATACCTCGGTAGTGAAAATGAGCCATTAGCCAGGCAACATATGACAAGTTGATGGTTATCTTGTAGGAAAGCGCACTTCGCGGTAAATGTTATGACGAGGAGACGCGTGCTGGGCCTAAGCGAAGACGGAGCGCAAGCTTGTCGACCTTAATTATCACAACAAGTCATTATCGCCGCGATAATGGAGCAGCAGCAAAGAAACAGTAGAGTGTACACATGTTGGCGGTGCATGTTGGTTGTTGTTGTCAAAATATTTACTGTTTCGCGGAAACTTTTGTGTTCAACTAGCAATTTATGTACAACAATGTATGTATGTGTTCAGGTGTGTACTCGTATATATAAATCGAAAAGCATCGCCCTCGGGTGTTTTACTTTCGGCGCTGCGTGTAGTTCAGTGTACAGCAACTTGTTCACGGAAGGATACCAATTTCAGTTAATCATTAGCTCAAAAGTTCGTTAATGAGCTTTTAATTGGAATTTGCAAACGTGCGATTGAAGCATAAGTTTTAGTAGGAAAAAAGAAAAAGTAGAAAAGAAATTTCAGTTAAACCTTAGACCGTCAAGTGAGTGGAGAATGGAAGCTGTATAGTTATTCGAAGTTGTGGAGAATTCTCATTCGTCGCTCATTATGTGAAGAAAGGAAAGGTTATACATATCAAATTTTGATAATGATTTTGAAAAGGTTGGCCAATGGAGTATAATCATTTCTGAATATTTATGAGTATAAATGTGAAGTGCTCATTATTTTTAATTATTTATTCTACGCAGCAGATTCAGCGTTCCGGGTACTTAGAATTTCTCTCTACTTCGAAGTACTTCTAAGTACTTTTGAATGTTTATGAATATTTTGTACTGAACAATTTAAAAAATTATTTTCTCTCGATCCTTTTGAGAATCGAAGACTGTGCATTCTAACTTTGCTTACCATTCAACACTAACGACTACGGGTCTATCACTCGAAAAACTATGGAATATGTACTTAATTATTCATTACGCAAAATTCAATATTAAAATATAAATATTGTAAACTTTTTATTAAAATATGTACTTATTTTTTTTATCATAGTCTTAATATCGTCTAACAGTTATTTATCACTTTCAATCTATATTGAGTATGCTATTTTGTGCTGAGTAATTTGGAGTATTTAACTCTAGTTGTTCGCTACTATTGAGTCATTTGAATATGGCTACGCACTAGATTAAGTAACGATTGGAAAATTTTTGGAAAATTTTATGAAAAGTGTCATAATAATAATTGAAGCATACAATTGGGCGTGATTACATGCCGCTACCTTTACATGCCGACAAAAGTATTTAAAAATTACTAACATTTCTGAAAGGTTTTATAAAATAAGCTCTCTTCTATAAATCATTCTAACCGTAGTTGTTATGTTGTTCGCGTAAGATCAATGATTTATCGAATGAAATTATGTTGCAGTTTTGAAGTCATATTACGCCTAAGAGCATACATTATGTTATTTAAATTTTATTTAATCCTTTGGAATATTTGTGTGTAAAACTGCCACTTCGTTGTGTTTACATAAATAGCTAATTTATGCCACTATAATATGGATCTTTATGATAAATATTTTCTCGTTTCTCTTTTCTTCTATATTTCATGCTTGAATACTTGACTACAGTAGCACCGGCTCTCATTGGACACGCCGGCTTAGCTCATGGTTTACCACTTGCTGCACCAGCCTTGGCTCCCCTCGCCGTTAAGTAAGTAAATGAGATTAAAGCAGAGAGAGAGAGAAGGAGAGATAGTACATAACTCAAAACAAACTTAAACTGTAGCTAATTATATAATGCGTAGTAAGCAGTGTTTGCCATTTAAAGGTCACACTGTAAGCTTTTTATATTCAAATTGTATTTGCATGGCGATTTTATTTTACTTTCTGTAAAAAAAATCTTAACACTCTGTTGCACAGGACCCTCGCCGCACCCGCTCTAGTGCATACCGCCGTCGCTGGACATGGCGTGCATTACGGTTACTAAGCAGACACTGTTAAGAATATGAAGCGTTGAGAGATTTGGAGAGTGGGAGTGAGTGAGAGAGCAGCAGTAATGCGTGGAGACGGAAGCGTTGAAAGCGAAGCGCCAGCGCGTTGGTAGCTGCTGTGCGCCAACGTCAACGTCGTGACACTAAATAACAAGAAAAAATTTAAATAAAACTAAAATGAAAATAAAAATTAAAAAAATAAAGCAAAGAAATAAATAAGAAAAGAAGAAAACGAAATATTACACTATTATGTAGGATAACAGCAGGAAATTACAACAAGAACACAAAACATAACAGCAAATTCATCTACATGCATGTGCAACAACGATGCTGACAACAACAACAGCAGCAACAAACACCACAACAATGAATATCAATTAAAACAACACAAACAAAAAAACAAAACACATAAATGCCAAGAAGAAAAAACGCTAAAAGAGGCGAAAAAGAGTGAACATAAAAAAAACAGCAAAATTTCAGTGGAAGCGGAAGCGAAAGCGGTGGCAAAAACAGGTGGGGGCATTGCGGTGCAAAAAGTTGATGCGGAAATGTGCATGCATAATTTTTAAATAACTTTCCTTATATTTTGCGTGTAAAAATGTGGCAACAACAACACAAAAGGTAGTCACAACAACAACAAACCACACCAGCAAACACCTACAACACAGCCACAAACTGTGCACGCGGATGTGGTCGTCAGTACAGGCGCATAACAACAATGTAAGCCACAGCGCCTAAAAGTATGTAACGCATTTTGCAATGCGAGCGGAAAATTACAATAGACGACCACACAGCGGCGTAGCACACATATAAATGTGTGCATGTGTGCACAAGTTTCCACTCCCGCCACTCGCCTTTTCCCCTTTTTTTGCCTACAATTTCGATTTTCATTATTCGATTGTCTTCCGCCGTGGTTTGCATTTAATTCGTGCGGTCGTTTTTTCCACGGAATTCCACGCAGCAATGTCATTTTGTACAACAACGCCTCAATATTTGCCAATACACTTGTGCATATCAACATTCGCATGTATATATATGTGTGTGTGTGTGTGGGTGCATGTGTTGCGCCAGTAGCCCCCGAACATCACGCCAATTCATTCATTGTTATTCTCTCAATTTATGTTTTTACTTAATGTGTGTAAGTTGTTTTTATCGCGGTTAAATTTTACTTTTTCATTTCAATTTTTATGTTTATCAAATAATAATACATAAATACATAATTCACTTTCTCTACACAATGCGAATTTCATCTTTGTTTGCGATTTCATTTTGTATATTATTTCCATATATTGTACGAATTTTTATGAAATGCATAAATAAAGAGAATGCTAATGCTGTGGAATGAGTCAAGATTTATATGGTTTCACTTTTCAAAGTTTTCGAGTGGGAGCGTTTCATTATCGCAAATGTGGGTAAAGTCGATTTTTGTTCCATTCGTGAGGGAAAATGAGGTTGGGTGAATTCGAGAAGAAAGTGAACTTTAGCAGACATCACCAAACGTCCTTGGATGCCCCGAAGAAACCAAGTAGCTTATATATTGATATGTAGAAAGCATACTTCAAAGATTCACCGATGAACATTAAATAGCCCAAATACGGGTGGGTTCACTACTCAGAGTTCTTAAAGAAAAATGTGTCGCTGAACTCTCAAGAACTGGCAACAAAACCCAAAAATCTTTTTAAGTAATAGCAAATTCATTAGGATACAGGAGAATTAAATAAATAATCGATCTAATGTAGGGGTGTAATATCCTGCATCCATGTAACAGAATAGTGGAATACTAGAGGAATACTTAAAAAAAAGCGAAGATTATCATCAACAAGCTCGAAACGTGTTTGAGTCTTCGAAGCACCAACGAAAACTTAATGTATTCAAGATATCTTTATGATTTATCATCGTTTCATCACCAATGAGTTCTCCCATTATCAAAATCGATTTGTACTCACAGCCATCAGATCTTCTATCATAGTGAAATTTAAGTTTAAGATTTTGTTACCTGTTACAAATGATATTAGTTCGAACCAGTTTAGTTTGCATTCAAGACAACAATCCTTAATCTGTTGCTTAGTGTTCTTTTAAAGGCTGTTCCATTCCGAAAACCTTATAATAAACATTCAACGTCGAGGCTTAGCTTCTAAAATTACATACCTGATTAGCAACTACAATTCCCTTCATATAAGAGTAATACTGCTGCCCCAGATAAATATTTTACTCATTCTCTCTTATCGGAAGTCAGAGTAAGAGAGTAGAGCGAAACGCTTGCTGAGTAAAGCTGATCTGAGTTTTTTCTAATTAATAGCTATGTCTTGCTCAAATTCTCTTATTTTATTTGTAAACTCCTTGCTATTTGCATATTCATTGATGGTTCCATGCTTGGTATAAGGTCAGAAAAAATTTGCTTTCCATTTAAATCTTCGAAACACTACATCGAAGAGCCAAGTAACTGGAGTAATAAGATTGTTGAGCTTATCAGACGAAACTATCTCCTGAAGATAGCAGAATGTTGGAAAACTTATAACTGTAAGCAGTCTCTTTTTTAAAGATTGGGGATAGGGGAAAGTGTGCTATTATTTCGATTTCTCTTACAACGTTTTGTAAGATGGAATTTCCAGAAGCTTATGAAGACCAAACCTTAGCTCTTAACCACAATTGATCCACCACTATCTGGCCGACAGCAACTGTTCGGAAAATATTGAGCACGTTAGGTGTGCTCAGAACAACATCAAACTAGATTATTTTCATAGATTTATATGCACGTTTGCCAAAAACTCAAATGTTGATGGAGTTAAGGCTCTTTAAAAATCATGGATAGTTTCCAATTTTTACATAAACTACCAGAGAGGTTCAAAAGTATTTTTTCACTGTCGGTGTGCACTTTTAGTTCAATAATATAATATTATATCTTAGATCTGTTACGTTTGATTTCGTTTGATATATGGCTTCAGAATGTTCATGCTTGAGAAGTCAATGTCTGTTCAACCTGCAACAGGTATTATTATATTATTAGTATCTAACCTTACCTAACTTTCGAGTAATTTATATGATGTTGATTAAAAATATTCAAAAAGTCTGTAGTAGGGAGATTAATGTTCGAACGAAATATTTCTTCAAGGTGATTTTTCGGAAAGCCTTCGGGAAGCGATTCATAGTCTTGCCGTTGCATTTCTCTTGATTTATTAAACTTCTCTCTCGAATTGTCTGTATAAATTTTTATTGTTATACATTTTCTATCTCTTGCTTTAGTGTTGATTCAATTTCTTTGTTGTTTTTTTTTTTTTTGGAGAAATCCGTGAGATTGCAATGTTTATTGCATGTTTTTGTTGCGCAAATATATGTATATGTATGTATGTCAACCGAACCATGTAAATGTGCCAGTTCAAACACAATCAGTATAATCCAATTGTCCAACACTGATTCCAATCCAATATAGAACATTTTGTACGTTTTTTGAAAATGCGCGTACAACAACGTACTTGTGTTTTTGTATTCCATGAAATTTTAACAGCACAGATTCCTTTTGATATATTATATATTTGTCTCATCTTCTATTGTTGACATATATGCATATATTTCAAAGATTTGCATGTATGTATGCCCGTATGTACGCCTGTCTCGTCGCCTACACGTGCCTTTGGGACTTTCTCAATCCCACAGTTTTCAGTTGAATTTCACAGCTCATGACTTTACAAGCAGCTTTACTGGAGCGACCTTTAATTCTATTAACAATTTTCTATTTGATTGTGTCATATATTTACCGTTATCTATATGTATGCATATGCATTGTCTTACTTCGTCGTTTAAGTACACATGCCTTGTTTATGGGCTCAAAGGCAGCAAATATATTTCTGATTTGTAAATATTTTTTTGTTTAAGCGGTTTTAAATATCTCGATACGACAATAAGCTTCTATTTATTTCTTAGCATTTGTTTACTGACTGTAGTTTTCAATATTATTAGCGCCCTTTGATATTATTGAATTTTATTCATATATTATTACATTTATTTTACATATGATTGACTTAAGGCTTGTACAGTAGCTCGAAGCTTTACTAAGAGATGAAGGAAATTTGTTAGAATTAAAAATATATTAAATCTTTAATGAAGACTTTATCCTACCGTGATATCCTATCGCGATATGTAGCTAATGTAGTTTTAGTTCTTCGATCTTTTAGATCTTCGTTTGATCTTATGTATCGCTAGGTATCGGTATAATAGGAGTATGCTAGGGCAACTATGCAGAAAACTGTTAAATGAAACTTTGATTGAATTAAATCAAAATGAGTATAGCACCGTTCACCGCCAAAAATTTTAATAGTCATAAATTTGCGATGAGCTCACCGCGCAATAAAAAGGCACCCAGTAACAGACAGTCAGACGAAAAAGGTCCAAAAGGCTGTTCAAATTTTAATCAGTAGTTGATAGGAACTTACAACTCCAAGGGATACCGAGAGCGTAAAGAATATCTGTTCATGTTCAAACAAAGCTTCCCAGTCAAAAGCCATTTAATGTCTTAAATGTATAGACATTTTTAACAAATCTCTCAGGTTACGATTTGACCCAAATTTTCACTTCGTTTCGTCATATATTGGGTTTAGGGCCCAACTTTTGCATATTTTGAATTGTTATTGAAACTGGTTCTGACCATTTCACCACATAAAAAATATTAATTGTTGCTTAGCAGAAAAGCCAATCAGCTGACTAATTGTTCTTGAGTTTCGGACTAGTGACAAAGTAGTTTCCAACGAGATTCCTTCACTGCAAACAGATACTTGCCTCTCTTCACAGCTAGACTAAAGCACAAACTATTTTCTTCGACTTATTTATTTGTTATTCTACAAAACCAATGCCTTGCCAAAGCGTAGCTGCATATAAATCGAATATTTTGCACTTCAATTGCGGCATTGCACTCTAAGGTAACAAAGCGAATTTGTCAGGTGAGGAGCTGACTGAGCTGCTCGGGAGCAACTCATCGTATCCTTACGCTGCCAATCAGCTGCCAAGCACACGCCAGTTATCTGCTGGCACTTTAATATGCTTTTATGTCAGATATGAGTAGTTTACAAGTAATTCTATAAATATTTTCCCACATAATAATACAACAGTAATACAATAAATTTGTATTAGCTTTCAGAGAGGTTTCAGAGAGGTGCGCGTAAGCTTCTCTTTGAACCTTTAAATTGCGTTGTGTGAATTATTGTAGTCCTTGTGTTTATTTTTAGTAAAATATATTGAGAGCTGTTTAATCACGATGCCTTTTCTTCATCAAGCCTTACATATTAATATAGTTTCTTAGCTAGATAACAATAATTTGTATTCACACACATTTTTCCTAAATTTCTCAATTTCTATGCATTCGCTCCCACAGAGGTATGTGTGTGTGTGTGTGTGTGTGCGGATATATTGGGTTGTTCGGAAAGTCATTTCGTTTTTTTTGGGGAACATGAAAGACAGTTTTCGTATAATGAATAAATATTTTATTAAATTATATATTGGCCATTCTGGTCCAACACCTTTTGCCATCTTTCTGGCAGTAACATAATTCCCCTCTCATAAAAGTTTTGGTCCTTGCTGGCAAAAAACTCGTCCAGGTGGTTTTTGACATCTTCATTTGAGGTAAAGGTTTTGCCATCCAAAAAATTTTGCAGGGACCGGAACAAATAGTAGTCGGAAGGCGCCAGATCTGGAGAATATGGTGGATGTTGCAGTACGTCCCATTCAAGCTGTAAAAGTTTTTGGCGAGTGACCAAACTTGTGTGAGGTCTCGCATTATCCTGGTGGAACACTACACCCTTCCTGTTGATTAATTCGGGCCTCTTCTCTTTAAGTGAATCATTCAATTTGTCCAGCTGATGACAATAGACTTCTGAATTAATCGTTGTATTGTCCGGCAAAAGCTCAAAAAAAACGATTCCTTTGACATCCCACCAAACGGAGAGCATCACCTTTTTTTGGTGAATGTTGGCTTTTGACACGCTTTGAGCCGGTTCATCTTTTCTGCTCCATGACCTCTTGCGTTTAACATTGTTGTATACAACCCATTTTTCGTCCCCAGTAATAATCCGCTTCAAAAATGGATCATTTTCTAGACGTTTGAGGAGCGAATCACACGCGTCAACACGACGACACAAATTTCGCTCGGTAAGGACATGGGGCACCCACACATCGAGCTTCGAGGTTAAGTCCATGCCTTTCAAATGGCCATAAACAGTTGAATTCGACAAATTTAACCTCTCACCGATCTCTCGTGTGGTGATTCGCCGATTTGCATCAACTAATGCCTTTATCGCATCTTTGTCAGCTTCGACCGGCCTTCCAGACCGTGGTGCATCTTCGACATCAAAATTGCCGGATCGAAATTTTGCAAACCAGTTCTGGCACTGGCGTACTGTTAACACGCCTTCTCCATACACATCCGTCAATTTTTTTCTCGCTTGGACAGCATTTTTACCTTTTCTGAAGTTAAAAAGTAAAATATGACGAAAATGCTGCTTATTGCTCTCCATATTTAAAAAGGCACCAACCAAAAACTACTGGGTAGAATTAATAGAACTTTTTCACACACAAGCCTTGCAATATCAGCTCTCATGACATATAATGGTTATGGGGCTTAAGTGTGAAGTTAGTTTCGAAAAAACGTAATTAAGTCCTCTGGCGGGAAAAAACGAAATGACTTTCCGAACAACCCAATAAATCCAGTCAACATTATGAAGTGATCCACTAACGGTACTATGCAATGCATTAAGCATGATAAATGACAACGCAGTTGATTATGTTGGAGCCGTAACCGATGCCAACAATGATGCAGGCAATTCCATGTCAACTATGCCACTCTCTATTTATATTATCAAAGCAATGCCTTCTGCAATACCACACTCTCCACTTCGCACCACAAGCACACACACACACACATTTCTGCACATTGTTCCCATTTCAACTTATAGCTCAGAACTAACAACATTCTCGGTTGTCAGCAAGCAAGCAGCTGCTACGGCGCTTCTCTGGGGTTTGCTTTACTTCCTGTTTGTATTTGTTCATAGAGATTTCACTAGAAGTGTTATGAAAGTTTGGCAGGTAGCTTGATGTGCTATTTGTAAAATAGCTTTGGAAAATTTTTCGAAAATTACTGAAATACATACATTTATGATTAACTGTGTTTGTGCTGTGAAGATGTTATATTAGTGAAGCTGAAGTTAATGCATTCAACACCGGAAAAAAAGAGTTTCTCATATTCTATATTACTACGGAAATTTGCTATGAAAATGCGTTCTGTTTTGTTCACTTTGAGTCATTAACTCGAGTTTATGGTTTAGTTTGGAGTTCAACCTTAAACACTATACGTAGAGCATAAAGAGTACTTCTTTAACGAGGCTGAAACACCACTTTTATTAAGTTCTTACTTTCCGTAACTCGAATCATTTCTAAATTTTATATCAAAGTAATTAATTTAAAAGTTTAAGCAATGGAGTTAACTCCAAAACCCTCGAAGATGTTTTTTACACACCACTCTCGCGAACACCTGACTATTGCACATAAACACTTAAACTATAAACTCGTGCTTACCTTACGAGTTTATTTAGAGTAATGTGGAACTGCTTTTTTCGTGATGTACCGAATAATTAAAAAGGTAGTTAATTGAAAAAAAAAATATTCATTATTTATATGCACTTTCTTATTGCTAAATTTAAGCCTTGCGATCTATAATAACTTAATTTTTTCATCACATATCCTTCAGGGGTACTTTTAACTTCACTTCAACTCAAACTATCTCACTTATCAGCGACTTAGTGAACACCTTAATTGAGCCAATTAGTAATTATCTAATTGCATTTTGAAAATTTACTAACTAAACCATTAGCCACTTACTGTCTGAAATAGTTAAATCAAAGTTAAATAATCGGTTGTCGTTTGTTTAATGTTTAAACAGACTCAATTTAGGTTAAACAATCTAAGCTTTCTAGAAAGTGATTTGATATCCTTTGTAAGAACTTCCTTGTGAATACAATGCATTACATCTTTAAACAGAGTACCAAAAAAAAATTTTAGTTTTACCACTTTATAACAAAAATGTTGAACTTTTCCGGTCGACGCAATCTTATCTTGCTGCGGTAATTAGGTAATTATAACATAATTAGGTAATTACTCAAAACTCAATAGGTAAGCTACATTTATTCCTTGTGTCAGTAAAAGAAAAATTCAATTAATTCAAATCAATAAGCCCACTTCACAGATTTGCAGGGAATTCTTACATAATTTTATTGCCAATAAAATACTAATTACACATTAGTTAATTAGTTAATTACTTCTGATTGTCATAATAAAGGGTATATTTAAGCTAATGCCATGCTTAACGTTAGTTTGGTCTACGCGAGGTTAGTTAAATTGCGTTAAGTTAGGCTGACTTAAATCCTATTGTGTTAATTAGATTAAAATTGTTATTATTTGTACCCCTTCCAATATTTGAAATATACACACTATATAAATTAATCTGCGGTATAAATTGCTTGGTAGCTGAAGGTAAATCTGTTGAATAATTTGTAATAAAAATGCGTATATTCATAAATTTGTTTCGACGAGGAAGCATGCTTCTGTTCCAATGATTCACCAGAATGTTAAAACGGCTTAAAAAACTTAAATATGTGACTTACATGTTTCTTCATGTAGGTATATAAATTCGTAAATGTTCGTTTAAGTGCTGCTTGAAAATGCATGTTGTTTTTAAGCTTGTCCCTGTTTCGCTTCTTCGTTTAACCAAAATTACTTTAAGCTTTTCTCAATTTATTGACGGTTTCGACCGACTTCCTTTTATGATTAAATGCTGCTAATTGCAGATTCACGTAAATTGCATCATGCACTTATATTGATTACATTAAAGCGCGCAAAAACATGTTAGTATTTTGTATAAAAATGAGAATACTGGGAGAAACCTGTTTCAGTTCTCAAAACCAAGCTTTAGATTTAATATTTTTTTAATACGCACAACAACAGGGAAGTACTTTTGAAGATAAAAAGGTGCACAACTAAAAACTTTGCAGTTTGGCTGATATGAAGACGTTTATAAATGCTGTTCTAGGGTCTGGCATACAGCTGGTGTGCACTAAAATGAGGTAAGCACGTGTGAGATTTATTCAAAGTTATTTATATTCATCATTTTGAGAATAAAAAATAAAATTCTTCTTTATTGTTCGTAAAACAGATATGGTATTTCAAATAACTTATGACTGTTTAAAATATTCCACTCATAGCTAAATATAATACATTAAGAAATAGTCCGCTGGAACGGATTTCGTTTTACTAACATATCACATTTATGCATATGAAGTTCGAAATGAGGGTGAGTAATGAAATTGCAAATGCTTTTCAAAGGCTCTTAGGAACATATGAATAAAACATTTAAATTATTTTTAGAAAAGTACCAGTTTTTGATTCTGATCCAACATAATTTAAAGCCGATTTGAATTATGCCAATATATACAAAATAGTTTTGGTGTTAATCATACTTCAATGCCCATACCTTTATAAAGTTATGTAAGTAAGTTTCTCCAAAACTGATAAGTGCTCTTGATTACAAGAAAAAGCAATGACATTGCCGTTGTATGACATGTTCGCAAACAGGAACACACCCACCCAATATGTGGGTAAATAGACTGGCATACGAGGGTCGCTTGATATGTTAGTGAGATAAATTGTAGCAGACAGCCTAATCGATCGAAATTATGATTTTTTATAGTAATGACCTTTTCATTCGACTCAATCTCTGACCTTTAAGTCACATCTTTGTCGAATATATACTCCCTTCGCCTCAATTCTTTGTCGAATATATTCCATAGTCCAGGATAAAATTAGGTCTGCTTGGGTAAAACTTTTGAAGAAAATCGACATAGATCAAGCATTAACTCTTATGGTTATTCACTCTTTGAAGCTTATTATTTCGCTATTTGAACCCTTATATACCGATTTGGTCCTCGTTTTATAAATCGTCAATCGTCGTTAGGATTTCGGTTGAACAAAGCCAACTACAAGTTTGTAGTGAAGCAATTTCCTGGCACATTTACCTGACTACCTCTTTTGGATTTCAAATCCAAAATTATCCCGATTTCTTAACTATTAAAATACTAGTAAATGGTGACTATTGACCCTATGACTATGCAGGACTCCAGTTCCAATTCTGGTCAGCATTAAAAAGTTTTTTCTAATAGCAAAGTGGTGAGCTTATTTATTTTTGTCATGGAAAAACTAATCGGAAAGTACATTAGACGTATATTGCTGGCTTAAATATTGTAGGTCCGTAGGTACCGCAAATAGAAGCAGAAGGTATATAAGAACAAACATCTAGTAGAGAGAGCGAACAATGAGAAGCGCCAATATTCAACTGGCTATTAAAACGTAGCGGCAGTGCAAATTCAAAGATTTACTGTCTTAATAAAGTATCCTCGTATATGCAGGTCCTAAAGTATATTTACTTGCAAATTGTTACATACGTACTTTACACTCCAAATATATACATGACAATACATATATGGCAATGACCACTAAATGCTGAGAGCAACCAGTCAATCACCTCTCGTATTCGCACAGAGTTGAAATCAGTTAAGAAACTTCAGCCAAAGCGCTGCCACTAGCGCACGCATTTCCTTGATTGCTTGATTGCTTTTCCAAAGGCGCACAGAGTTCAAACGTATACTCAGTTATTTTTGGGTGGAAATTCAATAACGAGCGATGGCCAATGCGGTGGCCTGTATCTGCAATATCATACATCCGTGTCGCAATGAAATTTCCGGCACTTTCGTACTGCTCCAATGGATTGTGACGGGCATTGCAGCGATTGTAAAGGTGATACGTCCAGTCTGGTTGTTATGTATGTAAGCTCGGTTACAGTTATAGGCGATTTATTAATTAATTTAACTCCTGACAGTTGGTGTACGCACGCATATACCGTTAAGGGATGAGGATTACAATACCACTTGGATGTACATGGCAAACGGTGATGGTGAAACGGAATTGGCTTATCTGCTGGAGCCGCCACCAGAGGTCGAACGCAATATGCCAATGTTTATACAATTCGAATACTATAATAGGTAAGCGCCCAATTGTATTATTAAAATCGAAACTTATTGTTTCCACCACGCATCCACAGTAATGGCAACGTGCTGGCTCCATTCATCAGCAATTTCTCGATTGAACCGTTTGATGAGGCCGGTCCGCAAGAGCGTCACGAAATCGATGAGTGGGGCGAACTGTTAGCCGAGTTTAAACCCGAGTTGGATACAAAGATGTTAGTACACGGCTGGAAGTCGAGCACGCAGAGCCGTTCGATACAGTCGATACGTGAGGCCTATGCAAAGCGCGGTAATGTCAATGTGTTTGCTATAAATTGGCGCGATCAGGCGGACAGCATTTATTATTTGAAACCGGCGCGTTATGCCATACATGTTGGTCGCGCCGTGTCGCGGCTACTTGATTCGCTAGTTGAGGAGCGTCATGCGGACCCTCAGCGCATACATTTGATTGGACACAGTTTGGGTGCGCATATTATGGGCTATGCGGGTTCGTATGCCAAACATCGTGTTGGACGTATTACAGGCTAGTTTTTTAATACTTATCCGCAACTCTGTTATTAAAATGTGATGGTATTGCAGGTCTTGATCCCGCACGTCCCGCTTTTGAAGATTGCATTGGTCCCGAAAATCACTTGGATGCAACTGATGCGGAGTTCGTTGATGTGATACATAGTTGTGCTGGTGTTTTGGGTTTCCAGAAACCGATTGGTTCTGTCGATTTCTATCCGAATGGGGGACGTGCACCACAACCGGGTTGCAGCGAGTTGGCAAAGATTTTTAGTAAGTAGAATGTAGGGTTTGTGAAACATTTTTGAAAGTGTTGAAAATTATTTACCAGGAATTCGAGCATTAATTAGGTCAGATAGAACTTTTCCATCACAATAGAAATCTATATATCTCGAATTAACTTCCAGAAACGATAGGAAACGCAAATTAGAAAGGTCTGACTGAGTTCAGAACAATTTCTACATTAAATGTATGTCTGTTTATTTGTAAGAGAAGTTTTTCATGACAAAAATACGCTCTAAGATTTCTAAAGTCTGTAAAGGGATAACTGTTATTAGAATGAATTTTTTAATATTGGTTAGAATAGAGAACGAAGCAAGGTCTTGCAAATCTTAATTACTTAATTAATCGTTCTAGTGGATGCTGATCAAAGTTTTATAATGAAGCAAACTAAATAACGTAATTTTAATATTAAAAGAGTGCTAACATTTTGTTTTCACAACTTTTGTTTACAGCTGGTTGCAGCCACGGCCGATCTCATGAATACTTCGCCGAATCTATTAATAGTGAAAAGGGTTTCCATGCCAATGCCTGTAATTCCTTTGAAGATGTGAAAGCGAAAAATTGCACTGGTGAACATATACTAATGGGTGATCCAGTTCCGTTGCATGCAACTGGCGTATACTTCTTAAAAACATCTGATAAGCCCAGCTTTGCTTTGGGAACAAAATGGTGATGCATTTTTGACAGCATAAAACACCATTATATAAATGATGTTGAAAAAGAAAATTATTTTTAAATAAACAACACTTATGCATTGAAAAAGGTAATGTGTTTAGAAGTTTTTCTATTGAAGATTGTACAATTTAGAAGAATTAGATCTGGAGAACGAATTTCGAGAACATATTTTTACAAAACTGCCTGTATATAACCGACAATAAATAGAACAATAACTAAGAGATCCTTACAACACTCAATTGTAATAACAGCGCTCATTTTTTAAAGAGCTGCTTTCCTTCAGAACATGCGTATAGCACGATCTGCATCCAAGAAATTTTCAAGTAAGAGAGCTTATTAGTGTACCCTCTATTGCTAGATGAATGATTGATAGTTAGAAATAATAGGTAATAAATTCAGGGAAAGAACTTGTTTCCATAAAAAATTCTCATCTTTATTTTTGGAATAATATCGAGACGTATGCAAAAAACATGTTGAGAATATTATTGAAGGAGTGTCCTTTTATCGTGTGTTCCCCCAACTTCTTAATGATGGTTCAAAACTTAAGGGTTATTCTAAAAAGTCTGACGAAGGAACAACCAAATATGATCGGATAAAAAAGTGAGCTGTGAAAAGTAAACTACAAAAGTTAAGAAATATAGTAATCTGGTTCTTGAAAATTATTAATTTATCACAATCTCACTAGTGATCTTGAATGGTAAAAGTGGATTCTCCGAGTAATTGCGGTTATAAAAATGTGAATGCTGGAACTCTTCTAGTATTATAATCATGTTCCTTTTAATTTATAAACTTTTTTTTTTACCTTTTTCAAGTAAACTATTTTTCCTACCTGTTTTTCACTGCAAAAATATAAGTTTTCAAGTACATATTCATATGTTATTTTATTAGAGGAATTTGTTCAGCAGTCAGTATATATCTAATCGAACAATTTAAAAAAATTTCACTACCTGCATAAATTAAATTAAGAGAACTTAAATTTAGATGACTATTGTTATAAATACAAATTAAAGGTTTCGAATAGGCTATCGATTTCGTATTTTTTTTAGCTCGCAAAGCCTACGAAGAGCAGTTAGACTATAGTGTAGCCCTTATGCCTTATTAAGATTTAATTTTCCACAAAAAAAAAAAAGCAAACATTTCGAGAAACATATTTGCTGAAAAGTCGCCAACGCATTTCATTTCAGTAATTTCATCTCGCTATATCCTACTCACACACCTCGGTCCACGAGCCCCCGGGAACTTCACGGGCAGCACACAACTTAAAAGTTGTACCGCAGATTGCCGCTGGAGAACTTGACGTGCGACACTTTGTCGGATGGCGAGTACTGCACGCCCAAAAGCTTCTCGGTGGTGGTGGTGCTACCGCTACCGAGTGTCGACGGGATAGGTGAGGTGCTCAGACCGTTATTGGCGGCATAAGTAGCGGCTGTGGGCGCAGTGCCGTATTGACGTTCAGCAAATTGTTGTTGACGTTGCATGTAGTTGGCGTAATCGGAGCTGGTGTAGATCGGGCTAGTTTGGTGGCTGCCGCCCGCGTTGAAAGCCGCTGCGGTAGGTCGATGTTCGTTGTAGAGCTGACGCAACAGTTGTTGTTGGTAATCCTGTTGGCTCACATATTGCTGTTGCTGTTGCTGCTGTTGTAATTGTTGTTGCTGTTGCAATTGCTGCTGCTGCTGCTGTTGTTGTTGGTAGGCAAGATAAGCTGCTTGCAGCTGATCGACTTGCTGCGGCTGCGCGGACTTCTGCGACGCCGTCGAGTATTGTTGCTGCTGTTGATTCTGCTGCAACAGTTGCTCTTGCAGTTGTTGTTGCTGTTGAATTTGCTGCAGCGTTTGAGCGTAATGATCCTGTGCAATCTGCTGCCCAGCGTAAGTGGGCGTGGCCTGTGTGGCATACTGTTGGGCGTAGGGATAGGATTGTTGGGAATATTGCAGCGCTTGTTGTTGATAAGGTGACTGAGAATCAACTGCCTGGGAGTACTGAAAAGAAAGGAATGAAGAGTAATTAGTTGGAGCTCAACTTTTTCTTTCATTTGAATTAGAGTTACGTAATTGTCCACTTCGGGAGTATGCATCTCGAGGGTTGGCAATGAATATTGAATTATCAAGAATGTGGAGCGTTTTTCTATTTTCTTGGGAACTTATGATTTTGTACACAGATTTTTTAAGCGGATTTTTATTTTTATTTAACATTTAATGAACAAAACAGATATAGAATTAAAAAGCAAAGCTAAGTTTTCACTTTTGTCGCTGTGACGTTTAAATATTTTTTAATATTTTTTTGTTCTGGTTTGAAGTTTTGACAGTGTATATTTGCTGCTAACTAGCTAGGTTTGTAATTTAAATAAGATAAAGTTTAAAATTTGTCTACCATAAAGCAGATTTCGGTTTTTGGTGAAACCTATTCCAAATTAAAAATTTTCTAAGATCTAAATCTCTAATATTGACATAAAGGATGGGAAACCATTGCATGTGGTGGCTGGCCAGAATTTTGAGTAATTTCATCTTACAAAAACGAGTTTCACTATAACAGTACTGAAATTACCCGATCCGAGAAATATAAATGGCTATAATCTCGCTACATCTTAGTACCCCGGAAAACTTTAAGTAAAGCTTTTACTGAATCATAAGTCAATCATTCGCTCTCAATTTGTGACCTCACTTTGTTAATTATTGATCAAAATGATGAGACGAATTGTATTTCGAATGTCTGTCTATTAGTTCGTGTCCATCCATGCAAGCGACACTTTAAATAAAAATTGAGATATCCGGATAAAACTTGCTACAAGTGCTTATTGGAACTCTGACGAGGTTGGTTTTGCAGATGGGCTAAATCGGAAAATTGCTATGCTTACAAAATGATGTTAATTGAAAAATCACGCCACAAAAGTTTAATTTAGTAGAGAGGGGAATATGTGGTTAACATTTTTTAAAAGGTGGAATGATCTTAAGGAATATGTGGGATTAAACCCTAGAACAAAAAGTGGTGTGTGGGTGTGTTAACTCTTATCTAAGAATGGTCGGAATCGGACCATACTTTTTCAAGACCCCAGATATTAAATATGAAGACCTCAGTGCGCATGACCGACATTATACCAAAAAAATATATAGAATTAAGTAAACATGTGATTTTGGACATATTCCGATTTGATTAAATCGTTGCTTTGCTCCCGTAACTGCCATATATACAATATAATAATTTCCGTATTCCTGGCTGATTGCAATCGATTCACAATTTCGACCAGTAGCGAGTGTTGAATTCTACACACACAGAAAAATTTACAATTGAACTTAGCCCTTTTTTACTCCTTTTTTGTTTTATTTCTATAAAAAGAATATAAAGCTTTTTTTTAAACTGCGTGAAATCAAAATTTTGTTTGCAAATTTATTTTCTTTAATTAAGTAATTTAATTTTCTTTTAATTTTTTTTTATTAATATTTTAAATACAGTTTTTTTTATTTTCATCTTTAACGAAACTTGTCACAATTTATATAAACATATTTACAATAACAAATTGCATAATTTCTTGTCAAAGCAACACGATTTTTGTAATGAATACTTATACACTATACGAACTGATGCTGTGTAAATGAATAAAATTAATTTTCAGTGAAATTAAACAATTTTATGGCACTTGCATTGAGATCAAAGATAAACAAGAATGTTTACATTTTCGAGCGAACACCAAAAAACAGCAAATAAAATTAACAAATTGCTTATCTACTGCGCATGCACTTGTGTATGTGTGGTTTTGTATTATGCAAATTTGTTGTGGATGACTGTAGTTGGGTATGCAAGCGATAGCGAAATACTTTGAACTGTTGCATGACACTTGCAATGTCAAACAAAAGCCTCCCGGCAGCAATTAAACTCTGTCAAAGCGATGGGGCGATAACGGTTTACAGCGCAAAAAGCTCGAAGCGCATTTGAGCAAAAAAAAACAAAATCATATGAAAAGAAATACAATAAAATGATTGGAAAATGTTTGAACTCAAAAACACATAAATAAATATTTCAAACCGTCATTTGTGTTGGGGCAGCCAGTGCTTTCGAAACGGACCTCTTACATGTAAATTACCATAAAATGAAGATTGAACGTGCGTCGTGTCTACCTAGAAGCCTTGCAGCGCTTGCGATATGCTGCTTTATGAGCCATGTATTGACAGCAGCAGCAGCGCCACAGGTAAGTAGCTAGTACTGTTACTCAAACAACTAACAAACCGCTCCTTTTACTACTAAATAGAACTACTTCGAGCAGGCGGCCGCGGGCGCATTGGGCTTGGCTGTGAAAATGGGGGAGATGTTACAAAATGGCGGCGCCGCACGCAATGATCTCGGTTTCCAACTACCCGGTATGGGCATGCATTCGAAGACCGAATTCGGCATGGGAGAAGCCATGATACGACGCAGCGATAGCAGCGAGGAGAATTCGAATGAGTATCGTCGGCGCAAGCGTTCGCTCACCAGCGATGAGCTGCCCGACGATGTAGCTGCAACAGGGCCACGCACATCATTCACCAAACTTATGCGCAATATCAATGCACCCTGTATTGGTGGCGGCAGCGGCGGTGGTACGGGTGGCGCTGGAGACGGCGGTGATGGCGCCGAGGATATTGTGGATGAAGCACGTCGGCGTATGAAGGCGCGTAGAGCGGCCGCTGGTAAGAAGAGCACTACCAGTAAATCGAAGAAGCAAAGTGGTCGACGCCGGAGGCAAACGGATGCTGCCGATCTGGAAGGTTTGGGCGAGGATGAGCATGCAGCGCTTGGTGATGAATTTCGTGCACAGATGCAGCAATTTGTGGAGAAGATTAATCGTGCATATGAGCATATTGCTTCGTCGGTGATGGAAATCATGAAACGTATGGATGGCAACTTCTATGCTGACAATGATAATTCATAAGGTGTTTTAGAGGAAATAGTATGGGTGCTGGAGTCATTAAGCTGTTCTGTTTTTAGAAAATTAATCAACTGATATAGAAATAAAGGTATATGGTAAAGGCAGTTGGAATTCTCAGAACGTTTAAGGAATAAATGCCAGTTAAAGCAAAATATTTTTTGAAAACATAATTTGAAAGTTTTATTGCAGCATTTAGAAAAGTATTACTCCTTATTAGATATGATGTAAATTATCATAACTTTTGAGTAAACTGAAAAACAGACCACTTGAGGTTCAGAGTTCAGCCAAGATAAAAGTAAAAAAATTTTGTTTCTAAGAGAGGCTCTTATAAGAACTCAAATGGGGGTTAAATCTCTAACAAATTGAAGGAAAGTTTGTATATGTATGATCTTATACTGAGAGGTACAATTTGCTGATGTTGGTTTAATTAGCAGGCATTGAAGGGCCCACGAGAAATGGTGTTTTGTCGGGAGAGTCTTTGGTTCGATTTTGATGAATTCATATCTTCAGAAAATTGGCAACCAGTTCGACATTATCTGATACAGATGTCTTCGAGACTTTATTTATGTTTCATGCAAGTTTTGTATTGTGTATAATAACCAAAAAACCTTGTGATAAATGTAGATGCAGACCAAGTGTTATCAAACAATACTGCGTTGACGTAATACTAATTTATACTCATCTGTTGCCCAGCTTTTATATGTATTCTTTCGTATAATTATGCTTTCTATTATTCATTTATTTTTGTACGTGGTCACAATCAAGCCGGTTGCTTAATACCACTTAAGAATGGCAAGTTCTCCAAAATGTGCTTTCAATTTTTAAACAATGATTTAAAGACCACCTAACCTCCATTCAATCAAACTCTTGCTCTCGACCCTCAAATGAGAGTAAACTCAATCAGTGTCGAACAACTTCCTGCTCATACACTGGAACATCTAATACATATGTCATGGGGCACTTATAAGAAATTATGTGTCGTGACTTTCAAACTTATGTCTTATTTCCCTTAATTATTGCAATTGGTATGCGCACTATCGCTTTAAATCTGCTACATTCAATGTATATGTTCAGCAATAATTTGAGTCAATTAAAATTCTACAAACAACAACACATTTTCGTGTTAAGCGGCAACAACAACCAAACCGCGTATTTATCTGGAGCTTTAAAATGCCTTCACTAGAATTTCATACAGTGAAATATTTAATTGAAATTGAACCCGCGCAGCAGGCAGAGCGTCATTTAGCATTCGCTCATAAACACATAGCAACCTCTTAGCAAGGAAGATATCGCCCAGGGCGTTGCACCATAGAAACGAGCTAGCAAATATAAAAATATCGGCAAAATAATTGGCAATAATTGGAAGCGAAAATGAGACGCAGACAATTAAATTCACTACGCATGTTCTTTGTCGTTTTAAGCTTCCTTCTCTTCTTTGAAGCAACAGTGGTAGCTTTAACGCTTCCTGCCGTCGAGCAGAGGCAACAAACTCAGCCGCAGCCGGTGGGTGGTCCATTATCAGCGAGAAATAGAGACTTGCGCTCAAGATAAAAATATATTAAATAGTTTAAATTGGTGAAAGAACGCCAGTAAAAAGTATTTCATTTCAGCTTGTGGCGCGAAGTGTGCGCCAGCAACACCCGTACGCCGGTCGCCAATACGACGCGCGACGCTCGCAGCCTTTTAACGCCTTATTAACTTCCGTTGGACAGTTAACCGATTCACCACTTCGCCGTCATGGCGGGCATTTACCGCTGACACAGAGCAATGCGAGCAGCCGCAAGCGTTTGGCGCGCGCAGCGAATGGTGGTGGTGATGCTGGTGGACCGCAGGCGCGTATGTTCTTTCTCGGTGGAAATAGTGATGGCGAAGGTGGAATGGAGGGCGTGGATTTTGGCGACATGTTTCAGTCGGTGATTCAATTTATTTTGAATAGCATTGACGCAATTTTGAAGCTTTTCGCACCAAGCTCAGGTGATGGCAACGCTAAGTAGTAAGCAGGTGATGCTTGGGAGTATGGACATGCGTATGAGTATGAGTAGTGACTATTTCAATCGATTTGCAAATATTTTAACGCTTTAAATTGATAATATTAAAATTGCAATAATAATAGCGTTCTGTATGAATATAAATATATAAAGGAATTCCGTAGGAAAAATTAGAAAAAATAAATTTATATCAATAAACCGTGTGACTATTGATTTCGTCTTCCTTAACTGTGAGAACTAGGCGATTTTAATCGAATCATGTCGATAGAGGCTTTTACAAGTTAATAACGTATGAGTTGGTATTATAACTTTGCTTGATGTTTGGCAATTATCGTGATTGAGAAAAATTGTTTCGGGATCCCGATATTTATTAAATTTATTTATTACATCCCTCAAATGTTTCTTGAATCCTTTTTCTAATAACAAACAAACCGAAATTTCGGGATTTGAAAATCATCGTTTCGGGACCCCGGATGTATTTATTATGTTCTATATGTATGTATGTATGTTGAATGCTTTATTAAATACTGCTAATCCTTATAGCAGTAGTGTTCAGAGATCATCCATATATAATTATTAAAATAAATCTTATTGGAGAAAGAAACAAATTCAAGTCCAAAACTACTTTTTTCAACAACTGAAGGTTTCAAAATATTTCTATATTCGAATATATCGCTTTTTAAATAATAATTTTTGTCATTAATATTGCTCTATTAATCTAATTCATAGATTGTATATCATTGAAACTATCAATCACAGAAAATATAGTATAATTTCAATACTTCAGACGTATTTATTTTTTAACATTAAAAAAGATTGAAATTCCTAGTGATTTTGGAGTAAAATGAAGTATTGAACTGAACTAATTGTTGACTACATTATTCAACCATCGATAAATAAAAGGCAGAATATATAATGAAAATAATTTCCATAAAACCTCCAAATTAACTACTTGTATGTACAATAAATAACGGAATCATTTTTATAGGTATACATACATATGTATGTACATTTCCTCCTCTATCCAGGCGTGTACCTAGTCAAAGTGACGATAATCGAACATGCAATATCAAAGTGAAGCGGAAATGAGAATGCCAATAATTAAATAGCTATAAGTACTTAATTATATTAAGCCGAGAATGGTCTTCTGATGAAATTGATTATTATTAAATTGAATTTAAATGTAAAGGGATAATGTGAGATTGGTTTTATTAGCGTGCTATTAACTGCTTCCCTTGGGGCATGGCTTTTATTAACTGTAAATTGAGATTTTTTCGGAAAATTTTTAATTGCATCCGCAAATTAAGTAAACTACCGCAATAGATTACTAATGCCGTAAGTTAACTCAGAGCAGCAGCTTAATTAACTGATTTAAATTAACAAAACGAAATGCAGACAAGTTAATTAGTTTGTTCATTTAAAATTGCAAGAAGAAAGAGAAAAGAAAGAACTCACTTGTTTTTAAGCTAGATCTTTTTTTGAACGAATACCAAATTTTTTTAAAAAAAATAGGGCTCAAATTTGTGGTAAAATTTTTACTAGAACCGTATAATTGGAAATGATATCGACTAGCTGGTATATTCTTCTAGAGCTATATGCTTAAGTTTTCGTATTTTCCAAATCGCTTTCTTCCGTACTTGTAGTACAAATGCTACACTATATAGATTATAGTAGACATATCCTAGAGTTCAGTTCTATTATGTAGTACAGTACAACTCTTTTTATAAATAATTTCGATTTTCAGAATCTTATTGGATCAAATCAAACTGTTTAATCAAATCTATGAATCTGCTCTCTCTTTCTCTATAGGTTTCTCTACATAATTGATTTCGTTCCTTCTCCACCTATTTGATTCATGACATCCCTAACCCCTAAAGTAATAATTATCGTCAAAATAGGTTTTTCATGCGTAATCAATTAAAATGGAGATATCATCAATATTCATTTAATTACCACAAATCATCACTATTCATTAATTACACTAACTGCCTGCAAACAAAGAACAAAAAACGAAACGAACTTACATGCGAATATAAATCATCACATTCCTCACAGTTGCTTTTGCTAAATCAAATCAGACGGCAGGAGAATGCCGAAGCTCATATTTCTACTGCACAGCGTTGCATTTTGCTGCGTGAAGGCTTTGCCTTTGCCAAAACCACAGGTTTTTACAAATTTTTCGCTATTAACCTCAAAAACAAACAAATTTAAATGAACACAACTGTTTTAATTGCCCCACCGAAAGGACTTCCAAACCGGCGCCCTCCTGCTGGCGGGTCAAATGAAGGAGGTATTGGATAACGGTGCGGCAGCACGCGATCAAAAGGAATTCGAGTTTATGGGCGCCAAGGTGAGTAATAATATGGCATTCGGATTTGGCGATGCGTTGAAAATGCCTGAAGGTAGACGCAGACGTGAGGTCGGCCCGCAGGCACAGGGAGCAGATAATTCCATAAGCTATGATTCGGATTATTCATTGTCTGAGTACTCTGATTGTTATCCGCCAGAGCTTATAGACCCGGTGGAATATTTCGGCAATGAGGAACGTAAGAAACGTGCCGCTTCTCGCCACAGTTCTTCGCAGAGTAGTTCATCGTACTCTTCGTCATCTTCATCGTCCTCGTCTTACTCTTCATCGAGTGAATCCGATGAACATTAGGAGATGATAACGGAGAGAAAATGAATTCAAGCCATAAATTTTAAATAAAATTAATGGAGAAAAACATATTTTGATTTCTTCTATTTTACTACACTTTTCGTCTATGGATGTCTAGTTTCGATGATTTGAGAGTAGGCAGGTAGAAATTATAATCAAACAAAATGTCCTGGAGATAATGTCAGCAATTTCAGGAGAATAATATGTCTTTCCTCATTGTCCTTGCTATAATAGGCGAGAAGACTTGGAAGTATTCTCTATCTAAATTTGATATTCTCGGTCATCCAGGTTATGAGTGAACGTCCTTTAGTTTTAAATGAACACGGATATCGGTGAACCCTTCAGATATTTTTAAAAGTGGTATACTTGACTTCAAAATGTGTCAAAGTCGTACAACGAAAAGTGAGTAGTAAGTAAGTAAGAGTGTAGTTGAAATACTTAAGTCTCTTTATCAATATAGTTTGACGCTTTGTGAATAGAGAAGGATTTCGTAAGAGTGAGTTACATATAAACTCTGTGTACAGTCTGTAGAGAACAGAGATTAAGCCTGCGGGCACGTTATTTAGTTAGGTTATGAAGACTTGAACACATGCTTAGTAACTAGATGGGGTTCTACAGAAACCATGCTGTTGAAAGATTAAGTTCGGACTAGTCTATAGAGCCTAGTAACGGTTTAAAATTCACCGCTCCCGTAACTTTCTGTTTAATGAAAAACATGTTCATCAAGTTCTTTGCTCAGATGATACACCAAAGAGGGTTCAAGTTTCTTAAACAAGGGCACAGTGAAAGATGTTGTAGAGTCTCTTACCCCCTTTAGGCCTCCGGCGAACCATTTCGTTTTTTATAGCAAGTATGGCGCTGATTTATTGAATATGAGCCGTGAAGTCTTACCAGACACTAACGAGCAGACGACCTTGGACAAAATCAATGTCTAATACATTTTCGAAGAATGCCTCTTCCCATGAAACTACTGTTATTAACACAAATCTTCCACACACAGCTTATTTGCTGCTGATTACAAACTTCCCAATCCATTACTTTAAGCACCATAATCGAGGTGTGAGCGACCGTTACAAATCGGATTAGTCGGTACAAAGACCAAATAAGCTACCACTCACCTGTGCCTGGGAATATTGTTGTGGTGGCGCGTATTGTTGTTGTTGTGGTTGCGCATACTGTTGTTGTTGCAGTTGTGGCTGTGACAGGGGCTGTGCGAATTGCTGCAGCTGTTGTTGTGCAACAGGCGATGCTTGTTGACGTTGTTGTTGTTGTTGTTGTTGGCCACCAAACACGCGCGAGAAGCTCTGCTGCAGCGCTGGTGTCTTCAGGGTGAATGAATTCGAATTAGAATCCGTGTGATAGGACAACTGCGCCGACGAAGCGTGCAACAGGCAGACGACCAACAAACCGAACGTTGCCACCTTGGTGGCGGTGTGCGAATAATTACCACGAGCCATAGCTAATGAATCCTTTTTTGTTTATTGGTATTTGCACTCTGCACTCTGCGTCTTAATAACGTTGGGTTAATTTTTATTTCGGTCCGTTGCTTGCGGTAAACAACGACAATGTGCTCGCGTTTAATACGACAAATGATTGGCGCTGGCGCTTTTGTGGTTTTTGGTTTTATATCAACTTAATTTTAGCCAACTAAGCGCTTATATTTGTTGTACTGCACTTTCTGCGACAGTATGCGAATGAATGGCTGGCTAAGTAAGTCGTTAAGTCGTTAAGTCGGTAAGTTGCTAAGTTGTCGCGTGGTAATGTGCGCGGAATGAGTAAGAAGCCGAAAATGAATGCTTCGACGTGCTTGTCGACTTTTTAGTGTGCAGAGTGGGCTTAGCTTGTGTGCCCTGCTTTGAATACGGAATGGTTTTACTTTTATTTCTTATTCAATGGCTTTTAATCCGATTGTGGAGGGTTATTACCAATGTATACACAAATTCATATCATAAGCGGATTAATCTCTCCTTTTGGAAAAGTATTGCGTTAGGTCGATTTAAATTTTATTTGTTGTTGTTATATTTAATTCAAATTAGGTAATGATATATCTGTCGACTAAATGGTGTAGATATTATTTCTTCGCTTAATTTGCCTATTGAACTTCAAGTGATATTTAGCAGTTGGCTGGGTTCAGGCAGGGTTTAAATTTTCTTCCACTTTCTGGGGGAATTTGGCTGAGATAAAGTGTTGTGAATTTGAAGAAAATTCTGTTCAAAACCTTAACTAAAAGCAGTCACAGAAGTTAGGTTAGGTTATATGGCTAATTCCCGTCATGAAGATCGTTATTTGACAGCTAGAGGCAAGTCCTTTGTGCAGCCAGAAAGTTAAAGTAGTTGGATCATATAGTAAAAGTTTTTTTTTTTTAACTTTTATCTGTATTCCAGCTGGTTCTCCTGGATGTTGGAAGGTGTGAGATCAAAGGTTTTTCAGCCTAGATTTGGTAAAGGCGATAGTGTGAAAAATGAAAAGTTAGATGATTCTGCCTTTTGTTCTTCTAAACAAATTCGACTACTGGCATCCGGTAAGATTTTTGACCTTACAGCGTGGACGCGGATTGGCTAATAATCAGTTAAAACTCCCAAAACTACTTCACAGAGGCATTGTCCTGTCATTTCAAGTTCTTCTATAGGCAATTTTCAATATTCCGTTGATATTGGAGTTTTTAACGTTTGGAGGAAAATATTTTAATCACATTGCGTTTTAGTGAAATTTTAAAAAGCTCTACAAACATTAATATAATTTTCTGGCATTTATTGTATGCCGGTTTGGTAGATCTAACAGAGTCTCAAAGTCTCAGATCTAACGTAATGCTTTTGCTCGAATATCCCTAATGAGTCCCTAGCAGTCACTACTACTCACTACTAATACGTTAAATTTTTTTTAATTTAGTCATTCATTTCAAAAAGTATAAAAGAAGCACATTTTATCATGATAAACTATGAGACTGCAGACCACAACTCAGGAGGGCTTCGCCTCGCCTCGTTGCCCACCGCCCTAAAAGCCAATTGATAATTCACGTAATAACTTACCACGCAACATTACTTAAATTTTCTCTATTATATAATATTATATTTGTACGAGCCGTGGAATTTCGAATTTGGGCTTGCTTTAACGACCTTTCTACAGACTTGTTTACTTTTGCTTTTAATTACTATATTTGGTTTCTAAACCTCACTACAATTTAATACAAAGTGTGCTAACTGGTATGGGGGAAATTTTTATTTCCAATTGTACCTCTTAATGCATATTAACTTACTGTGTCTTGGTTATAAGAATCGAAAGCTGCTTCCTTTTTTAAATCAACAGTTCGATAAACCGAGACCCTATGAAGAACTGCGGTATTCGTGGTAGGGGGTATTCGTGAGGCATATACATGTGATGTGATATACAATTTCGACTATATGTACATATAAATCATTTGCATTTATTTTCGTAATATGCCAAATAACCCTCCCTAGCACTTACACATACCGTTGTGTCGTGAATTAGCGCTAAAGTGATAAATATGGCATTGTTTCATTTCATTACTCTTTCAATTGCTGCAACTATTACGCTGCATTGACTTCCAGTCTTTGCAGTTGACACTGCGCCTGCGCGCACTAGCTTTGCGCGGCTTTTGGTAACTTCGAGAGCTATGCTCGGCGAGTTGTATGCCGGTCACGTGCGCATTTAAGCCAATAAAACGCATACACAGGCGCACGCGTTGCCTATCCATCGCTGGCAAATGGATCACTCAAATACCGCTGGCCCCCGCTCAGCGCGTTGCTACTGTTACTTTCTGTTACTTGCTGTTGTTGTTGTTGCAAGGCGGCTACTACGTGCGACGCTTTGCCGAAAATTGGAATTCAGTGGCCATGGTCAGTTTGGTTGTGAACTTATGTCACACTCCTACCAAAAATCAACTCGAAACCTAAAGCTTCGTCAACAAAAACCAAAAAAACCCAAAGCAAAAGCAAATAAATAATGAACAGCAGCAAAAGGGCGAAAACAAAGCGCCTGCGAGGCAACTAAATCCGCCGCAATTGACTTTACGTGCATTGTTGCCTTGCATTTACATGCCTTCTAGTCGCTTATTTAATGTTCTAACACATACATATGCTTTCGTACACATACAAACATACTCTAACAAATTAAAGCATTCCCTTGCTCATGGAGTTGCCACGTGCATGTTTTTCGCCTCTTTATTGCCATTATTTTCGCTGCTCATTTGTGATCATTTGTACTGTTATTACTCACACACTCACTCACACGCACACGCACACATATACATGTGTAGTATATGTATAGCACGTTAATTGGCTGGGAGGAGGAAGTGTCGCTTGCGAAATATATAGCAAATTGGATTTCTTTCGCCGCGCTATCCGTCCGCATGTCCGTTGGTGGCGCACGCAATCGGTTTCACTGCTGATGGTTTGTGTGCGTTAGTCTGTTTGCATCTAATTACATTTGATTTGCATTTTTTCGGTTACCAGCACATTTCCGCGCTGCATAGCGAAGAGATTTTCAAATTCCTTTCACGCTGTTTGCATTTTTAATGCGATTTGTCACCGCTCACCGCTTTGCGCCCGACAATTTGAAATCGCATTTGTTTTGCTATTTTTTTCGCAATTTTTCGCTACTTAAAAATCGCATAAAATAAAAAGTAAATAATAACAACAACAAACAAAGTATTAATCTTGGCATTCTTATTGCGCCATTTGGCCTCGAAACGGGGATTTGCAGTTCGTCATTGAGTTGTCAAGCTAATGCCATGCAACAATTGTCTGAAAACAATAGTAATATGTTTGTTTCTTTCCATGTGCGCGTCTAAAATATAATAATGTAGCTTTTAAAGCTTTACAAAAATATAGAAAATGAAGCCAATTTACTGGAGATTTGTTTCGTGAACAATTTTTAAGTGAGGTCTTAACTCTAACGCAATAAACAAAAAATTGTGCGAGTTACCACGAAATACAAAATAAAAATTAAAAAAAGTGAGAAGAAACTAAATATTCCCCAGAGAGCTTCTGTAAATATTAAAAACTAACTGATGTCAAAAAGTACAATAAACACCTTTTGATTTAAACTCGCCAGTATGATGCATTAATTCCATTAATCTTCAATTCTATAGAGCAGCTAGTAATATAATATAATATTTGGTCATTGGGATTAATGTTAGCTATTTTGTTATACAAACTGAAGGCTTCGAAATATTTGCCGTCATACTGCCAAAATTATGTCATTATTTCAGTAAAATTTCTCACATATTTGAAAATAACAACATGTGAATTTAAATTTCTCTACAAAGTTAAGCAAAAAAAAACTTCAAGGGGTAACATCTTAAATTTCTATTTTTAGCTACTTTATTGTGAGCTACTTTCAATGAAAATTGTAGTCAAACAATTTTAGAGGAACTTTTAGCAATATTTTGTGAGCCAATGTAAAAAAAAAAATCAAAATTTCAGTTTAGTTGATGTGAAGGTTAAATTTGTCTGCTTGTTAACATTTGAATAATTTTTCGCTCCAAACTCATAATCGAATTGATACCTTTGTCATATAAACGCCATTTAATGTGACAAAGTGAAAAGGTAGCATTGATCTGTAAAACTCATCAAAAGAAATGTGAGTTAAAAATTTCTAAAGTAGGTGCTATATATGAGCATATAGTAAATAAGTTCATATCCGAATATATTATTTTGTGTAATCCAAACGTGAACTAGATGGTAAAAAAAATGGCGAAGAGGTTTTTGAAGTATTTCGGCCATAATGCAAATTACTGAGCAGACTTTCTAAACGAATCCTTTTTTAGAGATGAATATGTAATCGAAATATAAGCTGAATAGATTTGTAAAAGTTTAAATAATGTATTTTGTGCATAGCGCCATCTATCGACAGGACTATGAAGGCGAAGATTTTGTTTGGATGCCTTTTGTGATTATAATTTAGGTTTACACATCGAACATGAAGCAGCTCAAAACCTGTTTAAGCCGTTTTTAAGTGGATAGCTCTTTTGTATACAACATGATATTTTTATATTCAAAATTTTTTCCAATAAAACTTGTTTTGCTCTTCTTCCTCGATAAAATTGATTTAGATAATTTTCATAATGCCAACTTATTGTTCCATGCGATGAAATATTCTTTTTACATTTCTCAACAACGCCAACAGAAGTTTATGTAACGAAAAATCCTGCACAAAGATTTGCTAATAATTTAGACCGAATTCCAAAGTCATTAGTGCTCTTCCAAACATTATTGCCAACTAGCGTTTGTCTAAGTCAATTATAACGAAATCACACAGGATGTGCTGCACCTTCATTTCCATATTTATTATTTCCGAAATACTTTAAGCACTGGCCAGGGAATAGCTGCGTGCGTGACGTGACTTCATCTGACCCACATTATGCAAAATTGTGACCGCATAAATTTTATCTAACACGAATCCAGTTGCATATGCTTACAAGAAACAAACTTTGTGGCTGCCAAGTAATTGCTATTTTGGCTGGATTCCAAGCAAGTGTGCAGCGCCAAGTACTCAAAATTTGAACCACATATTTATCGGCGTCAACATGACCGCAATCTATGCGTTTGTATACACATATGTATGTATGTGCAAATGTTGGCTCAAATACGCATCGCCAGCATAATGAGTGGGCGACAAGTGTATTTTTCCTTTTTATGAAGTTTGAGGTGTTAGAAATTGCATTTATGCGTATGTCTATAATTTATGCTCGATAATCACTTTAATCACTTGTTCACTTGCAAACGAAATTCTCAACAAGGGTTGCCAAAAGATTTTTGTTAAGGATAAAGTTATCATTTAATTCGATTGCATTTAAATGTAGAAAAATAAAACCTACATATATTCCGTCGATTTAAAGAGTGTTCCCAATTATGTCAGCTATGTTTACCTTATTTGAAGCGAAACCTGTGTAAAGCGATCGACCGCAACGAAAGAATGTTGCGTAACAAAATTTCGTCACGCGTGCAATAAACAAGCGCACCATAGTGAAGAGTGAGAAGCTGTGAACATCTGTTTACCTTATTACAAGCGCTACAAAGATTTTTATCAAAAAGTAGGGATTTTGTGTGTATCAACTACTTCATTGGAATATTTTTTTTTAAATTAAGTTATTTTTTTTGTTGAGTTGCCATCGGCTTAAAAAATTTAATGCGTAAAAATTACATGAGGTAAGAAAAAAAAGATATACTTTTTTTTTTAATTTTAGGAAAAAATTTATGAAAAAGAAGTTAATTAGTTAAATGTGGATATAGACAAAAAATATTTAGGTGGAGCCTTTTTTCTGAGGGATGCTGCCACCTGTTAATAACTTCTATTACATTTTCTAATCAGATGCAATAAAGTACTTCTACGCACATATGGTTAAATTCTGAAAAATACTTAACTTAACCCTCGTCTTAGACATCCAATGTAATTTTACATGTGTCATGTTTTTGAATACTTTTTGTATTATTTGATTTTGCAACAGCGGGAACTCTTTCTAGCTAGAAATCTTGACCAATAAACGGTTAATTAAGAATTCACTTTTTTTGCTAACGGGAGTTACAGTTACGTTCTATCACAAAACGGCTTTGTAGTCCACTTTCTCAGCGGCGTGTGCAATAGGTCCATCGACAAATATACTACTTTATATGTGACTAAAATTCCGTTCACTTTGCTAATCTGTCTTCTGATGTTTGTGTTCCGTCTTCGTACGAAAACTTTAGTTTCTTATCTAATTTTAATCATTTGGAAATTCTGCTACTAATCAAACTTTTGTATTTGACTACATATTTCATATAAATTTATGTTAAAATTTAATTCAATTTTAAATAAAATAAAATTTCGTGCTTATGTACAATATTTAAATAATGCAAAGGTAAACGAAGGCCAGGAAGCCGTCATAATCTAAACGAAAAGCTACTAATACAAAAATAAAGTTTAAATAGTAAAGTAGCCATAACCAATGAAGCGAAGAAAACAAGCTCTGGGTGTATAAAGAATTTTTAAAAAGAAAACTTATTAAAGCACATAATAAAAAGTTGCAACCTATAAACCTTGCCGCTGACGGCAGTTATGGAAATATTGTTTGATTCGCATTCACCAAACCATGTTGTCATGTCAACAGTCTTCCTTAATTTTTTGCTGATCACTAACACCTTAGTAGCGGCTTTAGTTGCTAATAAATAAAATAAATTTTGAATAATTTTATCACTGAACGCAGCCGTTTAAAAAGCTTCTGTTGTCCTTTGTGAAACACAAGTCGTTGAAGCGTAGCCGACTGCAGGTATATAAACACTCAAACTAACGGCACACTGTCAGTCAGCCTGCGCAAAATGCATTTTAGTCTTTATCTCATAGCAATTCATTCAACAATGTTGCTAGCATTTCACTAGCAATGAGAATTTCTAAACAAAAAATATCGCTGCAGTCACATATCGAACACTCATACGCCGTGTTGTACATGATGTCGTGCATTTTACACCATTTATTTAAATTTTTACGCAACCAATCACTACACACAATGACCGAAGTTGTTAATTGTTTGCACACGACCATAAGCGAGCTTAATTAGCACGTTTGTGCCTCATTACTGCAGACAAAAGGAACCTCTCCATACATTAAAAAGGTTACAATAAACTGTGCGAGTGACAATGTTTGCTGGATAACTGATTTTGCATTGGAATTGTGTGTCGTGTGAACGACAGTTGAAAGTTGAAATACATGTGAACATGAGTACATAAGTGCTTACTATACATACATAATATAAATAGTTATATAATCAGGCTACAGATAGTCTTAATTGTTTCGTGATGCATTCGGAATTGCCAACAGTTGAATGTCAGTACAAATATTAATAAGTGTTTAATGATTTCTGTTTTAAAATAACCTTAATTTAATTGTGTCACTATGAAATCTGTAATGTAGCCATTCTACTTGATTATTTACTGCTAACACCCTAAATGTAGGCAACATTTTGTATTAATAACTTTAACCAAGTCACACACCTGCGACAACTACAATGAAATAATTAATGATATCGCGAAGAATAGTGGAAAAAGTGAAATAACGTCAGATTTTCGTTTGAAAATTTCCTCGTAAATTCATGCTTTCTCATTGACTTACATATTCATAAATTAACTCCAAGTAAAAAATATGCCTAGGATGACTAGTAATTGGAACAAATATAGCGGAAAATGAATATATATCTCTTTCAGATATTTTGCATGTTTGTATGCCAGAACAACGGAAAAGTGTGCTCATTATTACTCTACATATTACCATTTCGAATTGAGTAATTGAATTATTCCCCTGCAGATGAATACCCACGAGGTTGATGTCTATGCGATTATCAACAACAGTTGCTTGGAGTTCAAATATATAGTTAAAAAATAAAGATATAGTCAACAAGATTACTACAAATGGAATTATAGTCATCGATGTTTTTATTGTAAATATATCGAAGTGCATTGCAAGTGGCAATACCTTAATTTTGAATTCAGCGATTAATAATTTTCGGATGTACATGTAGGTTGTCATCGGTGATTTTGAGGAAAGTTTAAGTGAGGTCCTTTAGTTTCAGATACGATATTAGTTTTGAAACTACTGTGCTAGGTGGCGTATATTATAGTATCTGTCACGGATACGAAATAAAAAAATAAAATTGAAAGAAAATGTTAAGATATTGAGAAAAAAGCTTGTATAGAAAGCATTTAGCTGTTAAAGCCTTAATTCTATATGTTCAAGTTCAGAAATAGAGAGAGAAAGTGAGAAAGCGAACGAGAGGGAGAGAATTATTCTTATTGACCCAAAATTGTTAAGCCGCTTGCAACAGAAATATAAAAAATATATTATCCTAAACTGAAATTATTTAGCTCAAACTCTTTGTGGTAAAGCTCTTGTGTCAAATTTTTCCGATATATCTTTGACCAGGACTGAAGTAAAAATGTATAAAACCAAACAACAAGTTATTGCACACCAAATCAATCAATAATGAGCCAAAACAGCCGGAACTGGATTGGAAGCTGTTGTAACTTGTTGATTGATTAAGCTCGCTCACTGCCAGAATTTGGCAACCGCTAAAAAAGAGTCATCCTCACCGGCTACACACTTGCGTCAGTTATATATATGTATATGGTATATGTAACGGTACTTTGCGTTGTTTCGTTTACTGTGCCGCCATCATTTTTATGACTTTGATTATGTGCAAAAAGAGTGCAAAGTGGAAATTCACACCTACCAACACACACACACACACATACGCACACACACAGCGATAAATCACAATTTTCATCGAAAAAACGCGAATAGTGCAAACAAATTGGCGTAAACAAATTTGCACAGAGCTGGTGTTGTGAACTTTATAAGCGAAAATACGTAAATAAAAGCAGAAACAAGAAACACAGCAACAACAGCAATGGCAATAATAATAACAATTTCACGTGTAAATATTTTCACGAGAGTGGCAGAGTGCAACAGTGTGTGTGTAAATGTGTATGGTATATGTGCAGGTGTGCATGAACATATACGCACAAACAGAGATGTAGAGACACATATAATACGTGTATAGAAACTTAACAGCACTTCGCGATATACCAGTATATCTCCTACTCTTCAAGACCCCCTCGATGATTATGACGGCTCTGAACTCAAGAATTCTAAAATCTACAATTCTTGGGTTTAATATATAAATTTTTTTTTATTAACGACAAGTTGGAAAGGATTCACAATTTTACGGCGAATTCTGATTGGAATCGCTTTTATTAAATGAAACTCTGAGAAACTCCCTACATTTTTCAATATATGAAGAAATTCAAATTGGGTTGCCACATATATACAAATTTTAATAGTCTAAATAAAAAATTCAAGATACTTGTTTGTGAATAACAAAAAACAATTTTTTTTTTATAATTTTTTATAATAAATTTTATGTTCGAATTTTTCATAGACTAAATTTCAAATATGATTTCCATCTACTTGTATAAAAAATTTTTTCTTATAAATGGTACTTTAAAATATTTTTTAGAGAATGTACGAGTAAATGAAAAAAATTCAAAATGTGTTTTAATTAATTCTTTTATATATTTATTTAGGGTTGCCAATCCTTCAACTCTTCAACTTTTCAAATTTGCAATATTTTTAATAATTTATAAATGCTAGCGTCAGTTTAAGATTTCAATATAATCAATAAACAGACTACAGACTGGTACTATTTTCGCTTCAACTAAGCAAGCGTTAAACTCAAGCTAATACTTACGCTTTGCAAATATGCTGCCTGAAGTGCCTGAAGCTGCCATGAACTAAGCCACCGGCAATTTGCTGCAATAAAACTCACAGTTTTCATAGTTGAAGTAAATTTTCATACTTTTCACAAGTTTTTATTCATTTTTACTCATCGGATATACATATGTATGCATGTCTGTTTGTTTATTGGAAATTTCATTATAAGTACACTCTTATGTGTATGTAAGTATGAGTGATTTCAAGTGTGGTATACAGTTACAAGTACACATATACAGTTACAGTTATGTAAAAGATATTTTGTGAGCTTGTGCAGTTGACTGCTCACGTATTATTCACTGTGGCTTCCATAAGCTTTATGTTTTTTTTTTTGTTTTGATTATTCTTTCATCTCTCATGTTGCTATGCGCTTCAATAGAGTAGTTCAATGCTACTTAGAGAGTTTCAAGCTATTTGATTGCGGTAACATTGTTGTAATATACTTTTATGTTTTGTTTGTATTATTCTAAGTATGTACTTCGATTGATTTGTATGCAATAAAGTGGCTATATAAGTATGTATGTATGTATGTCTCTTATTTAAGCAATTTTTGTTTGTAAGTATGTACTAATATGTTGTTGTATTTGTGTAGTAAATTGCAACTTTTAAAATTTAAGTTTTAAGCAGTGAATTATTTTCAAATTGTATTTGTTTGTTTTTGTTTTTTTTTTTTATTTTTTTATGTGGCGGTTATTTGTTGCTGTAGTTTATATAATTTTCCTTTAGTTGAGTTTGAGTAAATATTTGCATTTTTATTTAAATTGTCTGCATTAATGCGATATTAATTCGATAGTTTGCGCATTTAATATTGATTTTTTAAGAAGACTTTCTTATAACTTCAAACTGCGTTCAATTTTCAAGCTTAAAATACGTTTGTATGGGTTAAAAATGTTCTTGAAAAATCTGAGCAATGTGAATGAACGAAACAATTCTTGTCGACATGTATTTACATGAGGTGAAATTTGGGTTTAATCATTGTGAACATTTCAAGGTAATTTCTCATGCAAACATTTGGTAAATTCTAAATGTTAAAAAATAATTGGAAATATCATAGATTGAAGTTAAGTTACATAAAAAAATTTAAAATTTGAGGATATTAAAACGGCATAAAAAAAACACACCCAAAACAATTTCACCGATTTTTTGCTGCTGAATTGTAGTAGTAATTGTAGTTGAACACAAAACTTAATTAGGTTAACGCAGCTATAAAAGTTTTGGAACTGTAAGCTCAATTAAACCTCCTCATTTAGTAGTTTCTCTTGTTTCATACTTTTTATTAATAAAAATTTTAAACAAATGGCAACGTTTAATTTTTTTTGTAGCAGTACCAATATATTGTTTGAAGAAAAACTTCTAGTCAATTGGGCCTTCACTATTTTATGGCGTCCTATAAGGTATACTGCGAGTGTGAGAGAATTTGGTCGAAGGCGAATTTCATTTCAAAACAAAAAGGTAACATTCCATTTCTTTTATTCACGGTTTAAAGCATCCTTGCTGGTATTTTTGTACTTCCTCCCAGTCTGTTATATAAACTTTGTCTGAGTTTGCAGAAATGTTGCGCTTAACAATTTTTACGGTAATGGTCAAATATTAGGACAGATTTTATGAGTCTTAGCTTGAAGCTTTAAGTTTAGCTTGAATTTTCCTTGCAATTTTTATTATCTGCAGCAAACTAGCTCCTCTGGAAAAATAACAAATTACGAGTTAAGCTCTTTTTGTTAAAGAAAAATTGTGACAAAATGGCGCTCAAGAAGAAAAGAAAATTTTAATAAGAATAATATTATATTTTGTAGCATTTTTTGCAAATAATATTTTTAATGCAAAAATATTCGAAATTTTTTTGATGGAAAATGTGTTATTCAATTATTTCGAAGTAAAATTTTTTTTATTAATTTTTATAATTTGCTGGTATTTCATTTTATTAAAAACTGTTTGAAGCAACTGTGTAACCTTATGTAGTTTTTGTTCTTCTTCTTCTTTTTCTTTTTGTTTGTGTCTATGTATAAATTGTTGTCTATGTAATTGTTTGTATAAATGTATATATTTAACATGCATTCAGAAATATTTATGAAATATTAAGTCACAACAATATTTTGACAATATAATTTACAAAAAATTAAAATATGTTCATAACTAGTAGTTTTCATTATATTTTTATTATATATTTCGTATAGCTAGTTTCACACAAATCAACATAGACTAGTTTATAGTGTTGATAATTATATATATTTGTTTGCAGCGCATTAGAAATCTTTTGTTTAAATTTTTTTTGTTTTAGTTTCGAGCATTTAGCTGCTAAGAGCTTGGCACATACTTGCTGCTGCTGATACTCAACGACCTGCCCACTTCACAATCACACACTTGCATATTTCTTACATATTTATGTAAGCGCTCCTTTTAATTGCTAATCAATGTTATAAAATTTACACAACTTTTTTAAAATTACAATTTTTTTTTTGTTACTTTTCAACATACAAAATTTTCATTAAAAATACAACAAATACAATAAATGGTTGTTAAACAATATTATAACACTGTTGATTATTTTTTTTTTTATTTTTTTATGTAAAGCTGAACACAGCTGTTATACATTTATAAATATTATTTTTGTTCCTATGTATTTTGTGCTTTCACATTAACAATGACAAAAAACGCAACAATTATTTGTATTTATTATTATTTAACAGCTTAATTAAGTTAATTAGTGAATTGTATTTGATTTCACATTTCACGTTTTTGTATGTTTGTTATACAGAAAATTCTTTTGTAAAAAATACGCATAAAATCTGCTTCGTCCTTGCTATTGACTTTAAAATAAATTTTGGGAAATTCTCTTCCTCTTCTTAATATTAACATATGCACAAATGTGGTGAGTTTTGTATACTAAATACATAATTGAAAAAAAAATATGTACATGCTCAACTCAGTGAATTCTTATAAAAAAAGAGTTCACGTATAACAAATATAAATGTTATCAATCTTCGACTCGCCACTTGCCCGCTCGTTAAATACGTGCTCCGTACTCTTGTACTCAAAAAACTGACAGGTAAAAGCAGCACTAAAGTTAAGCACTTGAAATCAATCAAATCAATCGGAAGAGATTTTGTTTACCTCACCAAAGTCATTTATTTGTAACATTCTTTGATTATACCAAATTTTGGTAGTGCTGGCTAAGTTTGAGCACTGTTTGCTTCCTTAAAAATTTCCAAATAACAGCAACAACAAAGCTTGCCATTTGAATTCAATACACGAGGGTTTATGTATACCTCACCAAAACCATATAAACGCTTATTATTCTAACACTCTTCGATTATGGCATTTTATGTGATTTATACCAGTTGTGCGTTCGTTTTGCTAGTCCGTTAAGTTTTGAGTTTTGTTCGAATAGAAGGCAGCTATTATAAGTTACTTTCAAATGCATGATAACATTCTGACTTACATTCTGTATATTTACCGTATTCCACCTCAAACAAGCATATAGAAAAGTATTATAAAATGATGTACTACGCAATACGCAATTACATATTCTACCAACAAATAATTATATGAAATACAAGAGCACATCATTCTTTTCACGCTTTACTCTCTTCCATATCCATAGATATCATCTTTAGTAGTGAAATAATAACTTTCGTTTTTTCGAACTATGCCTTCTATAAGGAATCCAAACATTTCCTTTGCAGTACAATCAATGATCACTTATCTAACTTATACCACAGTTGGTCTTCAGCAACGAAGCATATTTATATAGAAATTCCTCACACAAATAATCGTAGGAGTTATACTCGCATTTTTGTGCAGCGTTTAAACTTACTTTACTCACATTTTCGGATACATTAAACTCATGAAAAACATGTAAACCATTATGTCGGATTTTGACCATAATACATCTTACGTGCTTCTACATATTCCGCAATACATATATACTGTTCTTTTGCGAAGTGTTTCCAAACGCTATTTGGTTTAAGTAGTTTGTCTATATGCATTTTCTTTCAGAATCTCTATTAAACAGTGGGTTTTTTAAGAACCAAGCTTTCTACCCTACTGCGGTCTGATTACTTATGAATTTATCTATTCAGAATTCAAGTACTAGGCTTATAGCAACTCAAGTGTTGAACCTGTATACTATTGACCGAAAATTCACCTTAACTATTCGATACAAGTTTTCAGAGCTTATTACTCTCAAGTTATATCTTCAAAAATCATTTTAAAACCAGTTTCGCTCAAAGTACGTAGTTAGGTATGTGCTGTAGTCTACCCCAAATACCAAGCTCTATTATATCAAGAATGTTGAAGTTCTCATATTAAAATCCCATTAGCTTACGAAATTCCAACAACCCTTTGCGAACGAAATATTTCGAGATTATGAAAAATACACGTCGTACTTCTTTTCAGAAAGCCCAGGTCAATTCTGTTCCTTCATCATATTTCAAATATATACTTAACACTATTACCACATACTAGGATCTGTCTATTTTAATAAAAACTTACCTTTAACTACTGTTATAAAACTGCTCTGTCAGGACTTCCATACTGATACACACTATTTAAGGGTTTCTGCATTTGTTCGTATTAAAAGCTAACATTCTACTTCAAACATATCTTCGTTGCTTAAATTAACCAAATTAGGCACCTGGTTCAATAAAGCATGCTCAATTCAGATCGTGGCACCTAAACTCGAGTTTTACCACACTAACCTCTTCACAGTTCAGCGAAGATATTTTCCCTGAAGTCCAACTCTGGATGCGCCGAATGCGATGAACCATGACTGTAGTCGCGTGACTTCATGGAACTTCGCGCTGAGGAAGAGAAACTGGATGTACGTCCACTACTGCGGCGCATACGCCCCTCCACCACTGACATCTTCGACAAAGGTTGCGTCGGATCGAGCTCGCCGAAAGCGCCCGCAATGAGATCGCTGCCATTCAATGAGTTGAAGCTGTCTCGTTTCGATGTGCGATGTGAATTTGAGCCTTGACTGTGATGCGACGACTTGCGGCTCAGTCGACGCGAGTACTGATACTGGTAGGCGGAAGTGGGCGTGTTGGCTGCCGGGCCACCGCCGCTGCTTGCAAATGGCACCGAATTGGCAGCGCCCGGCGTGTACTTGTCAAAGAAATCGGATGGCACTTCTTCGTCTACATCGATACCACTTTCACCTTCATCATCGCGTGACAGGCGATGCACTGCCACACCATCATCACCGGTGAACGTAGACGCAACGCTGTAACCGCCATCATTCGTGCTGCTGCCACTACTAACGGCACCGCTCGACTGTAATGGATCACTGCAGAGCAAAGAGTTCGGTCGGCTATCTTTCGCGGTTGCCGTTGACGGTGTGGGCGTGACCTGTGAGGATACATCATAGCTGTACGGATCGATTTTCGCTTTTGGTGAGCGCTGATAAATCTTTTCGATATCGGGCAACTTGCGACGTTCACCCACCGCCATACGCACCGTCTCACCGTGCTTTTCGCGCTCTATCATTTCCTGTATGTCCATGCTACGTTCGCGTTCCAACATATCGATTATCTCCATATCGCGCTCCAACGTGCTAGCAGTGTCCATATGTGAGAAACTGCTGCAATCGCTAAAAGATAAATCCGTGTTGCGTAATAATGGCTGACCGCTGAGACTCCATTTTTTGTGTTGCATATAGTTGACACCATTTTGTCCGCTGCTCGACACAATCATACCACTCACAATCGAGGAGTCTTCACCATCGCCGAAATTGCTTGCACCACCGTCATCCTCGAGCAGACTACTAGCACCATTGCAGTAGGTCGACGAGGTCATATTCGAGCAGGAGTTATCCAATGAGCCAAGCGTCAATTTACGCTCACCAACGCTACCACCGCCACCGCCGCCACCGGCACCACTTTCGCGTCGACTGCCGCTGCTCATACTGCCGCTCTTCGATGCATGCTGCGCCTGCAATTGCCCAGCACCACCAATGCCAGCCAACGTTGACTTATTTCCTTTGCCGCCATCCGATATTATCTTAATCTTCGCATCATTCTTCTTCACACGCACATCCTTCGCCAACGTAGACGACTTGCCGTAAGCATGCTGACCTACCGCCGCGCCGTTCGTGCTATCCTTGCCAGCCTGTCGGCAATTGTTGTGATGCTGTTGCTGCTGTTGCTGGAATTTGGCAGCCCGATTGAGCTCGTGACGTGTCACCAGCGCGGTGCCGGTAATGCTGCCACCCCCATTCAAGAATTCCTCGCCATTTACATGTATCGAAGTGGCTTGCGTAGCGTTTGTGTTGTCGTCCTTTTCAATAGAATCCTCTCGGGAGCTCGGTGTGTGACCGCTGCCGCTGCCTCCGCAACTGCGCGATTTATGGAAACGTTTTGTGGAAAGACGAAAATAGCCGCGTATACGCTCCTGCTCATCTCTGTTCGGCAGCCATAGGAGGCGTACGGGGGAAGAAGGAAGAAAAAGAGCAAATATTATAGTTGTAAATAAATACACAGTATATGTCCTGCTATGATGACTGGAATGTTGCCTTTTATAGGAAACGAAACGATACGAGCGCACAAAAAGTGGGATTTAATTAAAATAAACATTCTACTTGGATCAGTAGATCAGAAGTTGGATCAGAAGAAAACCTTATGGCTGATGGGTAATTGTTTGACTTCAGTCAAGCAAGTCGTAATTAGTAATTCAATGTCCTTGTTTTAACGACGGATATGCAAATTGAGTATGCTTCGAGAGGAATAAACGTTCTCTCCCAGATTACGGAAGATTAATTGAAAGCGAACGAAAATAATTGCAACTACTGACACATATTCCAAGGGTTACCAAATAATATTGTACACATATGTAAAAGTAGATTGCTTTTGGCTTTAAACTCACACTTCAACCTTCCTTCCAATTTGTTTTGGAGAAAGCTGTTCAGTTGAAAGTCCGTTTCGTTGCTGAACATCACTCTAGACTATTAGGAGTCAAAAGAACCTCTCAGAGAATAGTACATTCTATCTACATATATTTCGTCATTTCGATTATACTTAACCGATAAAAGCCTCCCAGAAGCTACTTGATATCAACATTGCTAAACTGTCTGGGCTTTTTTATATTTTTCGTAAATTCATTGTAGGTTATTTCTTCTTCATTTACAGAATTCCTCTTTCTCTTTGTTAAGATTAGAGGTCTTCAAAAATCTTACTGAGTTTGGTTTGATTTCAGCACCTTGTAACCTAACCAAAAAGGAAAATAAATTTTGTTGGAATTCCTCGAAAAACGAATTGCTCGGATTGCTCGAATTTTTAACTTGGCTATCCTACAGGCCTTAAAAAACTAAACTTCCTAACAGCCAAATTTTACCCAAATTTGAGTTGTAATAGCTTGAAGTGTACCCTTTACAAAAAGTATATAAATACAAGTGGAGTACAAAATGAGATCCAGATAATTGTCTGCTCAGACTTTCAAGCCATCTGATGAAGGTGAACAGGTGATTTTTAATCGATATTTTAAAAATTTTGTTTTTGTGAATACAGTCTTCGAACATCAGGGCTCTACAGAAAATTTGAAAAATTGCTACTAGTATTATTTCTCGTTGTATTGTCCAAAGTAAAATCTGGGGGTAGCAAATTTAGACTTGGCGATCTTGAATTTAATATTTGATAAACGCTTTTTCTAATTCGTTCACCTTTTAAATTAAGCCAATTAAAGTACGCAAGTGTAATAAAGACCTTAAACAGCTTTTCATAAATGGGTTTATGTTCAAACGCATTCCAATACCAGAATGGTATTAAAACTAATTCCTCAAAAGACAGATCAAAATCAAATTAATATTATTAAAATACTAAAACTAACACTATAAATTTACCCTAAAGGTTAAGGGAACTTTTAAAAGGTTTTATAATGGTTTCTAAGACAGCGGATAGCAACCTCATTCATTGGAATATTATCCATTTGCATATAACTTAGTTAAATTGGCTTTTGCATTCAGCCATATACATATATACCTATAATGAAATTAGCTAAAATGACATCAAAGGTTCAAAAAGTTGTTTGTCACTTAGTTATTTTCGCTTTATTCCCTCTATTGCTTTTAGCTCGGTTAATATTTTGTATGACAATATTTTCTCAGCACACTAAGTCCAGTTTCATTGTTGACTTTGTGCGTTGTTGACTTTCTTATAGTGGTTGTTGTTTGTTGTCTTGCTGTTTCTTAAACAAAACGAACACACACAACAATAACGGTATTTTTGCACTTAAAGTCAGTAAAAGTGGAAAGTGAAACAAAATAAATGATTATATTATGACGTTGTGTGCATAAAGAGAGGGAGAGAGAGAGAGGCAAAATTGGTAAGAATGGAGAGTATCGATGGATATTGAGTACGACTTTGACTGAGGGAATTTAAATTTAACAGAAAATAAAGAGACATTTTCCGTTTGGGAAATTTCAGGTGAATTTTATTTCCAATGCTCTAATTTTAAGTTCAGAAGGAAAAATGTCTTCGAAAATATCGTATAAATATTTTGCAAAGTGAGGATGCTTTTTTTAAATATATTTAAATTTTCAAGCACTACACTACCTAAGTTGCTTAGCGGATTAATAAAAATAATGCTAACATTTGAATATTATAAAAGACTAAGAAATTTGGCTTAAAAGGATTTGTGACAATCAATGAAGTTTCGCTGTCGAGCTAGAAGCTCTACCGTTCCAATTAAGTATGTTCAAACTCTGACGGATCTGTGGAGTCTAGCGCACTATGAAACCCATTGCAATCGATACCAGAAAATCTGTATTAAACGCTAGTAAAACAAGTATTATACCTCTTAGCAAACAAAGTAAAGTATTTTAATGTGTCTATAAAATATTGACAGGACTTCTGGTACCCTCGATATAAAATTCTCATTCATTTGATGATGGACTTTATGTGGACTTTATGGATTCAGTTTATGATGGACTTCGGACCTGGTAATTGCTGTGAAAATACGAAAAATATTTCATAAAAAATTTCCCTATCAACGTAACCCATCTGGCTATCTGGCCATTCGGCATAGGTATAAATAAGCATTTTTCAGAGAGGTGTTCAGAAATATTCGGTCGTAAATAAATTCACGTGAGAACAAGGCCAGTGACAGAACAAAACCAGTAGGCCAGAACAAAAAAATAATATAATAAGAGTAAGGTATTTCAATGGATCATCAAGGATACGAGAGTAAAATCAGAAAATTAAATTAAATCTCTCTTAAATTATTAATTAATTTCGAAGAGGTTTGGTTTTGGGAAACGTAAAGGTTTAGAGACGATTTTGGACCAAAATAGTGGAACAGGGGGCGTCACGCTATAAGCCATACTAAATTGCCAATTGTATTCTAAAACGTACAGTTTGGAAAACATCTTCGAAGTACTTTAAGTAGGCATATTTCTAAGTCTCTCCTAGATTATTTTCCAATTATTTCGATAAGGGTATACAACAACAAAATTGAAACCAATTTATGATCTACACATTCACTATTTGAAGCTGCAAGAATAACTAAATAGTTTGAAAATATCAAAAGTGTAGCCATAAATAAAGACTGTGTTGGTATTTGCTCTCCTAATACACTCACGGTCCTGCCTTAGTATTATATAATGCCATACATAACACAAGGTTGAATTGTGAGTAATCAAATCAAAGCCATTGGTCTTTCCATCCAAGCAGCTAGTCAACTAATTAATTTCACTAAGTATATGTGGTAAGCTCGCACATAACAAGCTCATAAATACCATAATCCCACACATACATATATACGAACATAAGAGCACGAATGTATCTATTCTTCTATTCTAATTCTACACCCTGACAGTTCACAGATTCTTACCTGGGTACTATCTGCGAGGCATAAATGCAGGGAAAGATGACGGTGGGCAGAAAAGCGATCCACACAAACATCAAATAGGTGAAGTCAAAATGCTTCTGATTCTCATAGGTCTCCTCCATGGACAGGCGTGCGAAGCGTAAAATCATTAGCGGGCAGAGGCAGAGCATTTGAGCGGCGGCCATGCTGCCGAAGTTGCGTTGTTTCCGTTTCTCCCGATTAACGTCCAGCTCGGCGCTGTACAAGTCGTACGAGCGAGTCTTCGTTGTGGCGGACCCAGTTGCCGAATGCACGGATGAGTTGTGACCCACACCGATGCCACTGCCAACACCAACACTGGCACCACCGTTCGTGTGTGTGGTGAGCATGGAACCGATGCCTGACGTGGAAGTGATAGTGGCACCGACGCTGCCGCCCACCGAAGAGGCTGATGAGTTGCTGCGAATGAGAGGTAAAGAAGAAGATGAACACTTAGTTACAATGAATGGGTCTAAGTGTGTGTGAGTGTGTGTGCTTATGTGTCACATCCATAGCAACGCGCACATCGCTTGGACTCTAATAATGATATTAAATTTAGTCAATGAACAACAACAATAAGCAACAACGAATTTCAGCTATAGTTACATATTATGTATAGTATGGTTGCTAGACACAGCAGCGCTTGGATTATTTAACTTATGGTAACGCCACTGTGTAGGTAAAGTCGCCTTTTGATTTGCCGTTGCGTTGTCCAGGTGAGACGGCAGGCAATTTCTATAGGGACCTGATGATAACCGATGGTGTGTAAAATATTTATAATGTCATTTAGTTGTTGTTGCTTTGCTTAGTTACTGTTATGTATGAGCATAATGAATGACGATTACTTGAGGCGAACAATGTCTTGGACCAAAACTCAGCGCATATGCTGCTCTGAGCGATGGCTTTATTGAGGCAAAGTTTATAAAACTTTATTATATTTGTATAGGTGTTTAACAGGTATGAAGTTAAGCCGATGGATAAGAAAATAATGACTTGTGAAACGTATAACATTAATTAAAATTTTGTAAATATTGAAATACTTTGTGGATAATTCATTATATTTGGCAGCTGCGTTATTTCGAAATTCCTTCTTTTTAATGGTTCATACTTTTGTGCATTTTGTGGCATACTTTTTAGAATGATGTATGAGTACCACTTAACAATTTTTTTCACTTTCCTAATTGAAAAAGTAATATAATAATTCATTAGTAATGTTCTAAAGGTAATTATGTGCATATAACTTCTCTCATACCACAAAGAAAAAATTAAATAATAATTGTTGTACACTAGGGTGTGAAACTTTTTTGAAAACAGATTTTTTCATTTAAGAAAATAAAATGCCAAATCATTAGAAACAAGCGCTGTTATAACTTTTATTGTAAAAGTAGTCAGAAAATACATTTGCAAAGAGCCTTTGTTTGAAATGCAAGATCAGCCAATAGCAGTTCAGAGCCACGGTTTTATTTCGCCATTGTTCGACATTATAAGCTCCATCAACACATTGGAGTATTTTCGAAATTTTTTAATTAATTGTGTTTTTTAACTTTTTTCGAAGATACAAAGCGACAATTCGCGGTAATATTTCACTGCTCCGATTGTATTTCTTTGTTGCCTTTTACTACAGAAACATTACTTCTACTCTTGTGCATTCATTACAAAATTACTCTAGGTATTTTTAAAGCTCTCAATCCCTCAAAAGACATTAAATAGCAACAAATACAATTACAAATAACCGCAAACGAAATTATGTAATTCACTTTCTATTATGCTTGGATTTGTAACGCATGAAATAAAGAGAAAAGCCCAAAGAGGCAGCTGCAGAGTGACAATGTAAATCGTGCAATAGCCTTCGGCTTTGCTGAGATTATATCGGTTTTCGTTACACGCTATGGTGCATCATTAACCGTTATAACGGTGCGTCATATATATTTTTTACAGAAATTTTTAGGCACGCCCACTCGAATCTGTTTTATTCAGTGGGAATTTAGCTTACATAGAGGCTCCTGGAGCTAAATATTTCATGAGCAATGGGTTTATTGTTCTGGAAATTATTAAATATAAGAGGCTCTCTGGTTCAAAGAATAACTACACACCCCCAGTTATCAAAAATGTAAGAAATCGTCCTTAGTAGGTTAACATTAAGAATCAGACCTTGAACAAGAAGAGAAAATTCACTCCCGAAACATGCAATAAAATTTGAGCTCAGAGTTGGGAAATAAAAATGTTGAGCAGTTATTGAACTACCTGAGTTTTTAAAGGTTTTCTGTGAAAAGGAGAACGTTTTTTGATTTTACACATTATTACGGTATATATCTTTGTTAGAGGTGTTTCTACGAGCTTGCCACTGATCCAATGACGACTGTGAATTGTATAATAATCAATAAACCCATAGCTAAAACAAGGGTATTCTAGCGAATCATATTCTCGTATAAAGAAGTAGAGTAGTATTGGTAAGTAGACTAGATGACATAAGTATCCAGTATTCGAAGTGTTCGTAATACTAACAACATAAAAAGGTTCAGAATGTATTTATATAATGCTGCTGGAACAATGTCCTTAAGTAAACGTGATATTTTTACTAGAACACAGGCGAATGTAGGCGTATATCGGTGCTGTCTTGATGACGATGACGACGATGACCAAGGGTGGATAACTTTTATTAGGCACTCGAACGATATTTTATCTCTGAAGAGTTACGAATACTTTCTCTCAAAACATATTTAAGGTTTCTTAATGAGAAAATTTAAAATTCGGACAAGCCAACTTACTTTTATATAAATAGTTGGACATGAGTATATAATGTGCGGCAAAAGAACACTCGTTTAAATAACAAAATGCTAGTAAAGCTATAACACAATATATATACATATCGGAATGAAGCGACTTTGATTAGAACAGATTGGGAAAATGATTGGTATGGACTTTTCAAACGCAGCCAATATCTCTGAATACTCCAACAACAAACAGGGTAGAATTTATATTTGTTTTTAGAGAAAATTTGTGTGGAGCAATCTTTTGCCACTCGCTTCCAAAAAATAAAAGTGGTTTTTTTTTGTTATCAGTTTGTTATCAGTTAATACATACCGCTGGCGATTTCTCAAATCCGCGCGATGCTCGAACATCATAACGGCAAGTGGACCGTCAGGTGGTCGCAGCTCCTGCGAGGTTCTTATGTAAAGATAAGCCAATAGAACGGAGGGCGCGCAATACCTGCAAAATTGTGATAAATCAACAAAAAGAAAAACGCGTATGGAAAATAAAACGATGAGAAGAAAGCAAATAATGGTGGCGACGCAAAAACATTATTTTTATAAATATAAAATGGCGCATCCGCGCACACACATTTGGTTATGTACAGAATTTGAGTGGCTTGCTGGTGACACAAATAATGGTGACCATTTCACAAGTAATCCAAATATAAATCTTTGTCTAAATGCACATTAAGCGATCGCCAATGACTTCTTTCCATTTTAAAAGCTAATACCAGATTGATACACGGCCAAAGTGAACATAGCCAAGTGAAGCCAAGCGTTGAGCTGGCATGAGCTCCTTCTGCCTTTGCTCTGTTTTGTGTAGCTGCTGTGCTCCAGCAAGCTTTATTGTTGTTATTATGTTAAGTAAGAATAATGGTTTTAGGAATTGTGGTCGCTGAATTTGCATTTGAAGCAATATAGAAGAGCATTGACAAATTTTTATTGACTTGATGTCTGTACTTAAGCTTAATAAACAGGAAATATGACGGAATGAACAAAAGCATTTCTTTTCCGATTTATGGCTTTGAGTGTTTGTAAATATTACACAAGTAAGGACTTATTAAGAAGCACTCTACTGAAGCATATTTTTCAATTTCTTGTAGGATTATGTGAGTTGAGATAACACATCTGGTTTACATTATTACATAATACAGGTTGAGCCATGTGGACGCTTAGAATAAATGAGACATTTTTAAAAGCGCCCCTTTGCTCGTAAACTTAATTTTACAATAAATACAATAAATAATAATGCACCGCCACTTACATTAGGAGAAAGAGTCCACGCATGTATTCGTGCATATCATCCATTAAGTTGACCACACATAGGCCAATACCATTCAGCTCTGTCACATAATCCTGGAAATGAAAACCAAAGATTGTTTGAATTAACACATTTCTGATTAAAAATGATCATAAATAAAATTATATATATATATGTAAAATAAAGATATATATATGGGTATTTTTCTCCCTGATCTCCAGTTGAGATTTTCTTGATGTAACTTATATCTTTAACCTACTTTAGTCTACTATATATCTTCTTTATACTTATTTCCAGTGCAGGAGGTTAATAAATGGTCTCAAAAGTGTTGAATAAAAATTATAAAGTATGCTACGGAACCTCTGATTCCAATATCTTTTCATATGCGCGTAAGAATCGCATAAGAAACGCTATTCTGTAGCTGTAACCCATACCAGGCTTTTCGAGTCTTTGGCTCCCAGCAATTGTTAATCCTCGTGCTTGAACTAGATCATAGAAGAGTATTTTTGCTTGGATAAGCTTAACTTATATCACATATTCTCATTTCTGAGATTTACTTGTGCCGTATAAGTTTTGTATGTGTTCTACCTTAGCACAATCATCAGTTATAGAATTTTATAGAAAATATCGATATATATTCGATTATTCGAGCAGGAATATCGATCATTGCAAAAATGCTCTCTTGACAATAGTGTCTACATAGTCTGAAGGGACCCGAATTTATATTTGGGGAACGTTTTCTGTTCTTTTCTTCAACTTCAACTACAACTACCACAAAAATGTGCTACTCGAAGCTCAGTCTCCAAGCTACGATTAGTCCAAATGCGGTAAAAGCTTTCACGCAAAAATTATTTCATTCAAAAAACTAGCCTAAAATTTTAATATAGTAAAGTATAACACGCTTGTGGAAGCGGTTGAAAACCATGTAATATTCACACATTTAAATAAATAATATATGTGTATATGGCACATGTATGTATATATTTATTTTTGGTATGTCGGCATATACTATGAGAATATACGCGAGCATATTCTTAACGATTTTGCAAAGCATCTAATCAAATATTTACTCCCTCTGTAATTTCGTTCCAATTTACTTAACCGCGATACTCGAGTTGATTTGAAGAGTTTGGGGTCGACGCTGTGGCGTATTCAAGTGGAGCATTGAATCAAAGTTGAATCGCTGACACCGAAAAAGACACATGTAGACAAGTTGTTGAGTTGTTGGTGCAGGCAACCGACACACCCTCCATACTTCTCCAAACAAAACAGACTTCTCCAAATTGCCACTGGAAGTTAGTTCTCGCAGTTCGAGTTCGGTCGCCAACTTTGCCAGTGTTGCCCTCGTTCGGGTGATTGTTGGATAGCGTGAATCATTTCAAATTGCTGTGCCATAAAAGCTCAGCACTTACTTATCGAGTACAAAAGCTAAACATTAGGAAAAACGCCATGTAATACAGATATACGATTATGGATGAGTGCACACCTAAACACTTCATACATATCTATGACATTTATTTGTATGTAATTTTGATTGACCCAATTGATTTTATATAAAAAATGCAAAACCGTAAATTGGCTTGGAAATTACACTTTTACAAGCTCATTGTTGGCAATAAATAGGTTGGTCAAAAAATCAAATAAAAATTATACAATTAAATTGCTATGTCTGCATACAAATATATATATATATATATATGGACCTTGGCATGTCAGTACAAGTACATACTTGTAAGGGTTTACCTCATACAATAAATATTAAATATATTTTGGACAAATATTGAAGTTTTCAATAAGCTTCTGTTGATAACAGTTCTCTCCCACTGTTGATGGTGTGATTTAACACAAAACTCTAGACTTAAAAGAAATAAGGCCAAGAGTTAATTAAGTATCTCGTTTCAAACTGCAGCTGTTGTCATTATAGCGGTATTTTGACAGAATCTGAATCCATATTCACCGTATTCCTTTCTGTTCCTAATAATAAAGCCATTTGAAGTCTTCAACGCAGGTCTCCAATTATTCGTTCGTCATAAGCTTGATATCCGGAAATCATACCGAACTTAAGAGCATTTTTGACTGGCAGGTATTACCTCAGTGGGTAAATCGCTTTTTCTTCTGATGTAAACATATAACTCGGTTGGTATGAAACCCTGAAACCTCTTTGAGGTGGTTACACTAGCTTTACTAAGTCGCAAGAATGTAAATATATTCTATATAAACGGGTTGTTTCAACAGGGTTAGATCTGGGAAAGAGATATTGGTTGAGTAGATTTGAGAGACATGCAAAAAAGTTGTAAAACTGGGGGCAAACTTTTTTTTATCCAATTAAAATATCCCGATTATTTACTCTTTTTAAATGTTGCCAAGTGTCTGCTTTTAGGCCAACGAGTTTTAGGTAAGGTGTCGGATTTCGACGACATTGTAAGATGGGTTAGACTACTAAATATAAAGTATATGCCGGATAAAATTCAGATATATTTTGGTTAATGTCTAATTCGAATATTTCAGAAGATAGACTTTGAAAATTTCTCTTAATCTTTAATTATCGTTGGTGACAAAGTCAGTGCTTTTGACTAAACGGAAGTTGATTAAAAACCTGAATGAATGCCGTAAACTTTTCTGTGTCATATCCAAATGTCAAATTAAATACCATTTAATATTATTGAAGCCAAATAACAAATTTATAAAAGCGTGCATATTAAATTAGAGTCGGTATGTTTTTATAAGATATGTCCCTTACCTTTAACCGCTAGTTTTCTTACTTCCGCGCCCACCACTTAACATATCTGCTAAAAAAAATCTTTCCCCCACCAAAAGGCGAGTGGTCAACGAAGCAATTGACGACGTTCATGACGACATGCGATTCAATTGATTTTAGTTTATGTTCGTAATACCAATAGGAATTCTATTTAATATGCAGAGAGGCATATATAATAACGTGGATACATACCACGTATAGGGAATGCCCACCGTGAAAACTTTTGCAACAGTCAAATGCTTAAATATGTGTAGAATATAAAAAGTTGACAGCCTTCCAGGAAATGCATGCCTTCCTCAAGGTATTAACCCGGTAACAATGGTCATTCATATGGACCCGAAGGTTCCATAAGGTTGAAGGTTGAAGGTTGAAATTTAATAAAAGAGTAACTTATAAAGAGAATCAGCTCTATATACAATTCCATCATACTACTAAAATATCGAAATCATATAAAAATTCATCAAAGTTAAAGAAATAATTGAATGGCATTACAATGACCCCTGCTAAATTGTTTTCACGTTATTCACAGAAATTCAAACACTTCAAAAAGTGCTATTTCAATTATTTTTGTGCTCTGCTTACCATTTAAAATTTTTAATTTCAGTTTAAAAATAAGTATTTTCGAGAAATTATAGATAAAAGCAATTGTTAACTGATTTCGACTTCATTTTAATTTATTTTCAAAGTAATTGGAAGGAAGTAAGACTCACATCCATATGTTTATTACGATTAATTTGCATTCATTTTATTTGAGATAGATAGAAATGTTTGCTAGAAAGACTTAATTATACAGTGTTTCGAAAAATTTCTAAAATTTCAAAATCTTGTGTACCTGTTTTGGGCAACCCGAGATATCAATCGACTTTAATCATTTTGAACTAAACACCCTAATCTCATGACATTATATGTGCCAATGTATCGATCGATCTTAATTGTATGAGAATATTTGTACCGATATTCGGTAAGGCATCGCTTTTTAACTAAATATATAGGGTTCGCAGTATGACATATATAAACTTCGCATATAATATGTAAACAAAAGTTACATATTCCATGAATCTAAATTTTTTGAATTCAGTCTGAATATCGTGAAAATTTTCCTACAGGAACGTTTTTTTTTTTTTCGATTTTATAGGTGTGTTGAAGTACATTATCGTCAATTGCGTGTTTATGACAGTAGCGAGTACAAGTAAATAAGTTAAGAAAACGTTTTCATGGTTTGTGCAGCAAGCGAAAACTGTCATTTGACTTATCGATTATTAGCAAAAGACAAAGCGAAAATGGGTAAAAGTATGCAAGAGCAATTATTATTTATTTATTTACATACATTTAGGTATCTATGTACACAATTAGGTATACATAGATATTTTTAAGTATATGTGAATGGCATAATGATTAGTTTCAATTTTTACTGTTATATATTTGAATATTCATACATACTTATTTACATATTTCTTAATTTTAATACCTATACCTTCGATAACTGTATTATGTGTATGTATGTTTATGCTTGGATGGAGATTTGTAAAATATTTGCTTTTGTGCTTAAAGTAAGCGCACCTGAGTTAGATTTAGATTATTTGCATATAACTGCGAATAGCGAAGATACGTGTAAAGCTTAAGCGAAGGGAGAGTAGGTGTGAGAGACGACAGAAGCTTATTTCAATTTAATTGTTCAACTAATGCGTACGGCATTTGATTACTGTGAATATACAAGGCACATAAATAATGATATGAAATATTCTGGCATCTGCTACGTTAAATAAATAATATTAATACATACACATACATGCTAATGCCGTGCAAATATATGTGTGTTTGAATAAATTATAATTTAATTAAACAAAGGGATGTACTTGTAAATATGCATTTCGAAAATTGAGAAGTGGTCTTGAGAAGTTCAATGCATTGATTTAACTTTAATTTTTATTACTACATGTGTATGTACATAAATAGTTCAAGTATTTTGGATTAATGTCAAATTTTGGTAACGAAATTGTGTAAGCAACAAATTTCCGCTAAGCGTACTGTACACAGAGCACCGTTATTGTGAAAGCTAAACTTGTTTGAATATATTTTTTGGATTTTTCAGTGCAATACTCCAATGATTTAAAAGAAAAAAGTTTAAAGGTTGCCACCTGTACCAAACATAAGTGAATATTATTTATAAGATAAAAAAACACTACGATATGAATATCAAACTGAAAACATTTACGAGACTTAGGATCGAAAGTATTTTTTTGGCCAAGTTTGGCCAGCTGGTTAAAATTTTATTTTACGAAATTTATACAATAAATGAAATATTGCAATCATAATATGAATAAAGTGAAATAAGAAATTAAAACAATTCAAGGAGGATTACAATTGGAAATAGTTTTGAGAAACATTGCCACTTGCTTAAAGATACTTATATAAATAATATTATGAACTAATCAGATTAAAGAAAAAATTCTATCGGTGTTAATTTTAAGACTGTTTGTCCTCAGAAATTTATAAAATAATTGGAAAATCACAATATTTTTATAAAATACAAGTTAAACGATAATCGAAACAGTAGATGAAAACTATTTTTATTGTCTAAAATTAGCGAGGTTAGTTTCACTTTTGACGTGGGAACAATATCACATCTAAATTTGGTGTTATCGTAAGGTCAAAGAAATTATATACACCAGTACACTCCCATATGTGTTCTACAAAGCATCTACAATATTTGTTGTTCCCAGTCAGTTAGTGTAGTCTTCCAAGCGAAGCTGATATAAATAGGTCATCCCGATAAGGGTTGTTTAAATGAAATAATGAAATATTATATAATAACCAGCTTCAATTAATCACCGGGACAAAAGAGATTACCACGTTCGCACTGTGTTGTTTGGTGTATTTTACGGCTCCCTACACTGATTATGAAAAGTTGAAAGACTTATGCAAAAAAAAAATATTTTTAATCTGCTTTTTCTACGGGACTTCCAGGAATGGCTTTTCGAATACTAAGAATGCGTAAGCTCGAATAAAACAAATCAGAATGTGTGGTTAAAGTCTTTTTCTCACATTTTTTTTGCAGTCGCGCGTGGAAGTAAACGTGTTTTGCTGGGATTTCGGTGAAAATGAATTTTAATTTATAATTTATGAATGTTTATACCGCTTTCGGGTATGGGAATTAATGTGAACTAGCTGAGCTGCGGCGGGCGTGGATAAGTTGAAAAGTAGTAGCGAACGCGGCAAATATTTCAGTGATCACCACAGCATTCTACGCAGGTTGCCCCCCTTCAAGCTCGTGCCCATACTTATGCAATGAATTTCAGGAAAAATCAGAAATCCTTTGTTGTTGTTTTACAGAGAAAGGAAAAGTGCGCTGCTGGTGCGATTCTTTGCGAAATTTCACATTCAAAGAAACTACATATATTGCTACATATATCTGTGTGTATGCGTGCGGTTTTGTAATTGAAAGTGAAAGCTAGGCATTCCTCAAAAGTGCCGTCGAGCTTTTAAGAACCCTTTAAAGTCTTATTGTCGAACATTCGCAAAAGAATTTAAGATTTTAATTATTTGTGCAACAATTTGTGTCCTCATACCGGTCTAATTTGGATTTCTTAAGAGTTTAGAACTCCCCCGGGTAATAAAATTATTGCGACGGAAACTTGATGACTTTATTATCACAATTTCGTCCTTGAATATTCATTACACTTTTGTTATTAAGAAAAGTGGATAGAAGAATGAGCATTTAAATAAAGGTTGCCTATTTCGAATATAGTTTTGGCGCACATGCCTACATCCTTACTAAATAGCTATGACAAGCATACCCTTTGCCAAGGAAAGTAAATTACTGGGCATCTAAATCGAGCTAACTTCTGAACAATTTCGAATTGTGCTCACAAAATTTATACTTTTTGTATACCCATTGCTCACATTACTCAGCCCTATATTTATGACATAATTTAGCTGCAGCTTTTCCTTATATTTTTCAAAAACTTCTACCAACACTCTTAACTTTTTCTATAGATCGGTCTTTGTCTGCTAATATCACATAAAATAATCACATAAAAATTAAAAGTTACTTCCCCTGCCGATCCAAGGACCTTTGACTGAAATTCACTTTGCAGAACCTTCGCATGGAATCGATCTATTCTACGGCAAAGTTTTTTGGACAATGGGTTGGAAGGCCTGAAATGTGGAAACAGAGAATTTTAAATGTATTCCTAAAATCTCCCAAGAGCTTCTAAATTAGGTTTTACTCCACATGGATACTGTATTGTATTTCTCGAAAATATACTCGTAGAAGACACTAGGGAAGTTTCTACTAAGAAGTCAATCATCTTTTTTGATAGCCAATTGGTCCTTGGATACCTACAACTAGTATTTACACCGGTACAATTTGATTAGGTAATGCGTGGTATCTTTTTTGAAACGTAGTTTTACTTAAAAAGAGTGGAGAGGCACTCTAATGTTCCGGCAACTGCAAAACAGATACGTTTTTGCACCACACTCGAACCTCTCTCAATAGCACGGCTTTAGATCAGCTCGCCAAACGTTCGGCTTCTTTTGCCGACATAGAGCGGTTAAGAAAACTTCCGTAACAGATGCTGTCACTAATAATGACAATTCTGGTTCTTTACCTTTATTTTTTTTTTTGCAAGACTTCACCTAGGTATAAGTTCTTCACGGATAGCGAGATAAGTATGAATATCTGTCACATTTCGGCTCAAGTATGTCGCCTTCGTGTAAGCATTAGCTTCGTGAGTTGTCCAGCTTGCATTAAGTTTAAGTATCTTGCATCGTGCTTTATTGAAAACACATTTCATATGAAAACATTCCACCCTCCGTTGATAACCTATTTCCAATCAGTGACTTTCTGACACTTTAAATATTTCACAATCTTTAGGAAAAAACCCACTATACCCTCAATAAAAGTTAACATTCATTACATTTAACCCGTCAATTTGACCCAACAATTAATAAAACCCCACAACACAATTTATCGTGATTGATGTATCAGTACTTACCCTATACCCTAAACATATCTCAATTAGTAATTTTTAGCTGCAACGGCAAAAAGGGTTAAGAAATGCCAGCAAGTTGGACCTTGCAAACGCTTTTGCATAATTTTGACAACGAGAATAAAAAATTTCGCCAAAATATCTTCGGCTGAGCAAAGAGGCAAAAAACGCATAAATTACCATTTTGGTTCTCATTGAACACAGCAGACGCGAGAAAGCAGCTGACACCACACAAAAGACAGACAGTGTGTTTTATTATTTGCCATGAAGCACGTAGAGCTGATGGGACAGACAGGCGAGAGGTAACCCAGCAGAGGAAACGATACATACTTTGGGGAACGGGAAGAGCTATAAATAGTTAATTTATGGGGAATCCAGCTTCTTTGGCTTGGTTGCATTTATAGATAATTGAAATACCGCGATACGCTAAGTGGAGACCCCATACTTTGACGACATTGGCCGACCTAATTGACATTTTTAAACACTTTAACATTTTGTTTCAATTGTTTAAATTCAAGATCATAGTAAAGAACTTTTGACAAACAGGACCTAGATAAGGGATCTTCAGCGCTTGCGTTAAAGATTATTCAAGAGATATATGAATCGCTTTAATATATACCAATAACTCGGCAGTTCACGTTTACGTTACAAGTATTTATAACGGAGGTGGTGCTTGAATGCTTTAGTAGGCGGATTTGTTATTCGAAAATAGAAATTTCTTAAGACCAATATATACCAGAAGCCATCTTAATGGTAAAACATGGAAGAAAAGATGTAAAGAAAACGATTTCAAATTATAAAACATGTATTAAGGAAAGTTCTTTTCATTTATACTACGGAACCATCAGATCCCGTTTCGGATGCCGATTTACTTCATTTATTTATTGGAAATTTCTTAAAAGTTTCAACTAAAAAGTGAAAACCACACCCTTCCCTCAATCGAAAACAAGCCAATCAAATTGAGATGTGTCAGAGGCTTTACGACGTCTGAACTAGAAGTTGTGACTGATTATTTGTTGGAGCAAATCTTCCTTGAAAAAGTTGGGAAAGCAATGTATAATATAAAGCTGTTGGCATTTTTATTTAGAATTTATGAAGGAAGAAATTAATGGTATTTATTTTTAACTCCGCTAAGAACCCAGCTAATAACTAAATTACCCTTATTGTGGTCTGAGCGGAAGAGACGAGATGCTGAGTCCCAGCAGATATTTGAGAAAATTTTCTCTGAAGGAGCTAATGAAGTATGTCTCGAAAGCTGATTTGTTTTATGTTATGTTAGTGAATGGTAGAATTATTAGATCAGAGTTAGTAATTCCTCAAAGTGTACGCATACACCCACGTCAATTCCTCCACGAAACAACAGAGACCAAGGTATACTCTAAATTGCCCAAGCACCAAACTACAAAAAGACGACAAGTATTTCGGCTGGTTAAAGTGTTAGTGGCAGACAAGTTTCGACGAGTTGAGAATGCAACTAAGACCCACACATTTGAATTGTTCTCCCTGAGACGTAATCGCAATAATCATCACGTCGCTATGGAATATTTTCAACTTAGACGAATCGGAAGGCACGTACGCATATAAGTTTGTATGGAAGGCTTTCCGGAGGCTCTGTTGTTATTTCCCGTTATTGTGTTAGTTTCTCTGTTATTCTCTGTTATATTTAGAAAAGGATAACTCGCCCTTTTCGCGCTGGTTATACCTGTACACATACAAATTTTCGACACGCACTTGCGACCTGAGCTGGTTATTAATATGCCGTAAAGCAGCCAAAATGAAACGACGTCGGGCAAGAATTCGCATAAAAGCAAACTGGAGCATGTGCGGGAGCTTAAGTGTCATAATAGGTACACGGGTAAGCAGCGGCTAGAAGGCAATGCCTTCATTCTACTTCATAAAAGCGCTTTAACATTTTATAAGCGTGTCTCGGAGAAGCGCCTAACGTTCCGGTACAGGGGAAATAATAAAAGTAAGAAAAACAATAAACAAGGGGATTAAAAATCAGCTGGTATGGGAGGTGGGCAAGCAGGGAATTGGCAAAACACGACAAGCAAGTGATTATTACACACGCTTCTTAACAATGGGTGAAGTGGCTGATAAAGAGATTCGTTTTGCAAAGAAAATGCCAGGAGTTTGCGAAGCCGCTCACAAACATATATATTTATAAGTAGTGATGCAAATATTTACGAGTTGGATTTTCTTGAAATATAATATAAACATTTTGCATGGAGAAACAAGGCACAAGTAGCTTAAGTTGGCTCAGTAGGAAACTATTGTAATTTAATTTTGCTATTAAATTAAATTTATTGGCAGCAGTTGCTAATAAATTTTCACGCAAGGATAGTTAAAAAGTCAAATTTAGTTTAATATTTGGGCAACACCCTGCACAAGGCAACAATACATTTTTAAGTAGTTTCTACCCAATGGATACCAAAGCACTTAACTGAAAGTGCCGCATTTAACCACGGGTTGGTTATCCATTTCTTCGACCAATGGAATGAACCCTACTTTATATCCGATCTGATGTTCTCAAAAAGTAGTTGCCGAATGTTTAAAACAACAAAGCATGTCTAAAGTTCTGGAAATTGGGTTAACTATGATTATTTTTTATTCAAGAGAAAGAGAGAGATTTATAGAAGATAAAAAATTATTTGTGTTTATACTCCTATATATAAATCAGTTCTTCAAGGAAAATACCTAAACTAATCAACTTTGTCTCAACATGTTCTTCTTCTTCCCTATAGTTGCCCAAGAAATGAAAACTTTTACCACTTCAATCTCAAGATGAAATTAGAATTACATGTTGATGACTCACATCTTCAAAGTATGATATCCAATGATAACTTTAATAGATTCTCACTATCTTTTCACAAAATCGACTAAATTTTTAATAGAAATTTCTTTCGATTAATTGATTGATTGCAACAAAATTGTATAGCGAAATAAAATTTTTAGAAATTTTGTATTTTTTTAAAGAGATATTAACCTTAAATTCTAAATTAAAGCGGTTTAAGAAAATGCTAAAGTGGAAATATTTCTCGAGAAGAAAAAAAAAAATTATAAAATAATTGAAATATAATGGAAAATGCGCCAAACTATGCAGGTTTAAAAACGTTCGGAGGGTTGCCACTTGGTTATACAATTCAATTTAATAACATTGATAAAGTAAAAATTCAATAAACCAAACAAGCTTAAATAAGCTTAATTTCGATACTATTTTTGAGAAGCTTGAACATTTTAATTCAAAAGGATTCGCGAGATTAATTAATTTAAATTAATTATTATTAATTTTTGCTATTTTATGAATTCTAATTAATAAATAAATAAATTAAAAATTTTTTAATGTATAGAAATAATTTTGGAACATCCAGTAGTTTATGTTCTCCAATGAGTTCAATATTTACGTCACGCCAAGGGAAATTTCCCATCTGTTGTGTGTAGACTTCTATAATTATTTCAATTCAACCGATAGCAAATGACAAGAAGAAGGTAACTTTTTCAAAAGTATCTCGTATATTTAAGCGGTCTTTAGAAAACATGAAAACGCCTTCATTAAATCTTTAGGAATTTACGGACTAGGAATTATGTAGATGAAACTCTTAGCATGTCTATGGCTTTGTCTGGCGAATTGTATATTCTTCTGTCAGTTGTATACTCAAAAAAGTGAAATGAAACGAGCAATAATAAAGCTCCTTTTAACAAAATCCATTTTCCATATAATAAAGAAGAAAAGAAATTTTTTGAATAAGATTATCAAAAAATCTTTCAAGTGCCAAATTAAAAATTTAACCCTTACTGCAAAATCTCGTCTGGTGACCCAAAACACTGAAGCCAGAAAACAACGTTTATTATTCAACATTACCTGCTGCTAACAGTTCCTCTGTCAGTGAACAACATAAAGGCAATTAAAAGCTTAACCAGGCTAATTAAAAGAAAAACCATAAAATAACTCAAACTCTGTTTAAAGGTACATTGCAAGCAGATAGAAAGGTATTGAAACAAAACAAGAGCACCGGAAAAGTGTGAGTGCCAAGGCGACCGGCAGATGAACAGTTCAAATACAAAAGTCAGACATTTGTTTGAGCAATAAAACCGAAACAGTTGTTCGGTTAATAACGGTGACATACGAGTACACACATATATGACGGAAAATGACAGTAATCTGTCGGGCAGCTCGTTGATCATACAAACCGTAATTAAGTACATAAAGTAGCAACAATATGTGCACTATACAACTCTGCAACAAAGTTTGAGCTTTTTATTTCATTTCATTGTAGAAATGTATGTTTTACGGCGAGTTCTTGTTTATTATTTGAATACTGTGGACCATTTATGAGCTAACTTTTTCTGTGGTGTTAATGATGGAAAAGATTTAAAATAGTATTTTGGTGAATTTTTCTTTTTCTTTTTTCTTTCTTAAAGAGTATACCTGGTATTTTCAGATCTTAGTTAGACCCAACCTTCAAAAGAAAGGGTAAAAACTTAACAACCGTCGGACAATTGGATTTTGAGAAACCATATAGTTTGATGAAAATTAAATGCTGCGGATAATAAAAAGTGGTATCTTAAGGTGATCAAAATGAGGTTGATCGAGATAGCTGTTACATTAAAGATTTCAAAGGAATATCTCAAACGCATATCATTTCGAAAGTGAACTTTCAATCGACCTAAGTCAAAAGTGATTGAATCAAAAATCGTGATTCCGTGCAGTATTTGGCGCTGTTCAATCGTAATAAACCCACATGTTTGGATTAATATCTCACAACTAATGAAACATGACCTCAACATTTCACTACGGAAGCATTCGGAAGTCATCTTGTATGACTACACGACAAGAGTAGAATCCAAAGCTTGAAAACACTCAACAGTCAGTAATTGGCACCTTTAAAGGATCAAATCGCTGAAAAACGGTCCCTGCTGCTTTATTAAGTCCGCATCACAAATCAATGAAAGCTATGCAAAATTTCTTCGAAATGCATAGAATTTACATACAAAGAATTTTCCATTCCGCACTCCAGAGAAGTTTTCCGTTTGCCGAGATAAAGTCGATTTTTCGCTACCATTTGTATTGCCGATGTCTGTATGTGAATAACCGAATGAGTTTTGAATTCATCTTTTATCTTACTTTAATGTCTTTAACATTTTACTTTCCTGTCTCAAAGATTCCATTTTTTTAACTTCAATCAAGCAAAATATGAGCTCGTTGAGCTTTTCAATTTGATACTCAGTAGGATTTGCACATCACTATTTTTTTGTTGCAAACGACAGTTATGAGATCGTTATAATAACAGTGTCAATGCTGGAATCCTCACCAGCAGCCAAATCGACTCAAAGGTCTTAAAATAAGCCTTACCGACCAGTGCACATATTCCTAAATACAAACATGCATAACTTATTTAGGAATACAAGAAAAACAAAAACGAAGCAACAAAAGTAGAGCAACTTAAACCCCACTTAAGGTGCATTCAAGTATACCATGCACGTCACACAATCTAACCCACTGCACAGTACTTTACCTGCCACACCCATACTCAATTTAAATGCCATGTCATCCTTTTCTTACAAGACTTCACTTGCCTACACGCACCCACAGACATGAATACACGGGGTTTACTTTGTCAAATATTGTTATTGACTTGTTATAGATTTCGATTATTTTCTCTTTTCGTTGAAGTACTTAAATAAATATTATTATGACATGAAATATTCAGTCGGTGGCAAAGATATGATATATTATAATGTATGATCCAGTAGGAATTAAGCTGCTCCTGCATACAGAAGTGCTCTCACATATAATATTTGTGTGTATGTATTCTACAAAGGGTCCCACTAATAGAAAAAAAGTGAAATCACTGTCATTGTTCGTTGAGAGTTTTTGCTTGATTTATTTAGAGTTTTTAACATTTAGTCTATTGAATTTTAATATTTGGATGGTTGGAATTGTCATGGTAATTTATATATAATATATTATATTTTATTTAAATATAATAAATATATATATAATAAAACTGAAAGAATTTATACATATATGTAACTAGATGTCATTCCAGTGATAGATGCTTGTGAGATGTTCTTCTTCCGTTTCACATAAGGTATCCGATAAATGAACGAATAAGCGATGAATCGCTGAACCGACGATGAACTTCTCGGGGAGTATTTATGTGAGGTATTTTCGTAACAGAAATACACATGAACTTTGGCATATCTTGCCGTGGATGGTTCACAAATAGAAATTTTTTCTCTTTTCTCAGTTATTGCTTAGTCATAATGTCTCCAGCTGGACATTTAAGATGGTGACGGCCTGTAGTCCTGGCTACTACCCGGCAAATTTGATTTTGTAGTACTCAAAATAATTCCCTTTATTGGTACCATGTTCTAACTTCGAAAAAAAAACCTTCGCAAGAAAAAATAACATTATCCGACATAGTAATAAGTGTTGAAGGCATATATGAGCTCGTACTTAAGTGTTTTTTAAACTCATTCCACAGTAATAAAAAGCAACACGCAGAATTTCAAAAATTTCAAAAGTAGTATTGCAGCTTTACTGTGGCAAACTATTCACTGTTAACATATAATGTTGTCCAATATAATGTTGGTGATAGTTTGACACATGTGGTTGCTTATTATTCGTTAGACTTTAGCACTTTCACTCCATACCCTAAATATGAGTTAGGGATTTTCGGCTTGTTAATCGTCATTAAGTGTTTTCATTGGTTTGGCAATGCAGGCCTGTTGGCAATACCATTAAGCCTATGGAAAGTGTGATTGAAAGAGAAGTACAGAATATTTTCATTTATGTTAAGCTCCGTGTTTGTGAGTAAAGTGAAGTGAGTGAGTGGAAACACAAAAATGTAGATCAAATCGAGTTTGTAAAATTAAATTTGTAGTAGAAGTAGTTTGATAGCGCAGCAAAATGGATTTGAGTATTCCACTGGTATTATAAAAGTATTTTAGGCTTTTTAAATGTTACAATGTGTTAAACCGTTCAGTTTATTTCGAAATATAAAAAAAAATTATTTAAAATAAATATTTAGTAATTTTCTTTTATAATGTAAATATAAGAGAGAATATGGTTCAATTAGTTTACTGATTGCACGAAAAATTTTTATGAAATATTACATTAAGATAAATTCTAAATATTACTACAAATTACCATAATATTAAAACTAATATAGTAGTTATGCCATAATAAGTAATAAAATTGATTCAAACTCAAATTCATTGAAAGTTACTTTAATTTCTGAAGGCAATATTTTTTACAGGAAAACGATGCCCCTAATAATTTACTTAAGTTGCAAACAAGTTATCAATTCAATGCATAGAAATGGCATTCCCACGCTACCAAATTATTTAATATTCACCATGGTAATGAAGGCTGTAATCACATTTAATTTGCAATATTTTTTGTTTTATTCAGCAGTAGCGGCGGAAGTTGTGTTCAATAGGAATTAAAATTCACGAACTAGCGAAGAAAGTTACAGATTTACGTACAAATATATGGGAGCATGTGAGTTAGATACGATGATAATTTCCAATTTGTGGGTAATGCGTTGACATTTATTTAGTCGTACGCATACATTTGCATATGCAACTACATACGAAACGTTTTTACAATTACATATAATAAATTACACATAATAAATTACATACAAATAAAACTCGCTCACCATTTAACCGTAGCTAAAAGTTTTCGGCTAGAGTAATTGAAGAGTTTCCCCCATTTCTGAATGTATTTAGCCTTACTAGTAACATATATGCATGTATTTGTATTTGTATTTGTGTGCATATTAAATATATAGTTATATGTGTAATTTGCATGTACATTTCAGCGAGCAAACAGGCTGCTAATATAACTCACAAACCACTACACCTGTGTTCATGCAATTATTCTCCGAGTTGAATGTCAAGTGTGCACCGGGGCGTATGAGTGATGTAAGCGCACAAAGGTTTGATATGTGCCTAAATGGCACACGCATTTGTGTTACGATGTTATGTCACATTAGTGTTGGTGGTTAGCACTTTCACTTCTGTCAGTCTTCAAACACATTTCAGTTCGACACACAGCGTTGCCACACATTTGAACATTGCGATTTATACAGATTTTGTCAAGCGTGATTATGTTCATACTTTTTTTTAAATCTTTTATTTTTTTCTTATTTGTTTGTGTTTGCTGAGACGACTGCGTATTTGGTACATGACAAGCTTAGACATTTAAGTGCACAGCATTTAATTAAATGAGTTTGGATAGATTTTTTTGTTGGTTCGCCCCAAATCCTTTTTTTCGGTATTATTTTAAGGCGGGTGCTAACCTCAAACTTCATGTAGTGATATTGGAATTGATAGCAGTTTTTAAATCGTAATACATATGTAAGTAAGCGAATATGTTTTTTGTGAATGTTACTTTTGATGTTGATTTGATATGCCAAATATTTTTAGGTAAACATGTTATAACCTATCCTCCTCCTCTCTCTCAAGCATCATAAAGCGTATATATTTACCCGTATATGTATTTGAAAAATATTAGAACATTTTGTTAATGCAGATAGCATTTGGAATTAATTAAAATCGACTTGCGTGCTTGTACAATTAAACTTTCTGTGTTTCTCCTCCCACCCTCCTCGCCTTATTTGCTCGAGAATGGCCAGATATTCGATGCATGTATTCGATGTTTGTAGTACAAACTATTTTATATTCCATGCTTTCCACGTAGCCTGTCATTATTAACATTGCCAAGTGCACATTACAAGTCTGTAGTTTCATTTGCTGGCTTGGGAGCCACACTGGAAGCAAGAAGATAAATTTTTGACTTTTGAATGACTGTCAACCACACAATTTCCGAATGAACTACACCGAATTTCGGCAGTCAACTCGAAGACCGGACAGTTGTATCAATGTCAGTTGATTGGCACTAACATTTTAATATGCAGAGGATATGCTGTGGATTTGGTAGATAGCTTATTTGTATATGGGACTATGTGTGTGCACTTCGAAGTTAACTGGATTGGGTACGTCGAGGGAGTAAGTATTGAAATTTGTTGCAAATATTAGTCAGTGGGGATCAGAGAGTTTGTTAGATATACAGCAAATATCTTTAAAAAAAATTTAGTAAGAATATTCCGACTCTTGGATGCGTTTTGGATCCTGGTTGAGTAATTTCTGGGAAAATTTGGTGATTTAGTATATTTAAATTATTTGTAATTTCAAAATATATTTTTTTAGTAAGAAGTTCATATTATTGTCGAATGATTCTTACGTATGTATAACTGCACATTACGAAGACTTTTTTTAGTTTTCAAACCAATTTTAAAGTGAAGTTTCCTTAAATTCTTCATCCAGGTCAAGTAAACGAAAACGTAAAATTTTGAATTTTACACAAAGTTACTGGAAATTAAATTTTATACCATTATGGTCATTCGCTTTGAATGTAAGCGCCATAAAAAGTATACATTAAATTCATGGTTTGGACGCCACCATATTTGGTTTATGTGAATAAGTAAGAACGGAAATAGCAGCTCACTGTTTATCTTTGAAGAGCGTGGCAACTGATTTAACAACAATGGTAAAAAATAAACACAATCAAGTAAAAAACACTTGAGCGTAACTTTTGCAGCCTTTCGGAAAATATTTTTGCTTCGCAGTCAAAAGTTATGGCGTTGTTGGCAATAAAGCTGACAGCTCAGCGCCAAAAGCATTTGCCTTGAGTGCTAAATATGACATATACGTTCATATATATACAAAAAAAAAAGTGCAATCATACCCCATATTTATTTAGCCACTTATGTAAGGGTCAGTGTTGCGCAGTTGGTATTTGGTGTAAGTGGCAGATAAACGTACCCGCGACCCACTGCGAAAAAGTAAAGGGAGAGTAAACCCAATGGAACGAGCTGAATTGCCGGAAATGGCTGAGAACTCAAAGCCAGAAAGCAATAAAGATTCAATGAGGTGGTGTTTATGGCGTGCAGACAGACACGTCCTTTACACGCCACATTTCCACACTTCCCTTAGTTTCCGGTCGAATTGGGCGCCTGCGTACACAAGCGGTCTCATTCTGATTTTTATTGCATTAGTATTTCGCTTATTGGGTGTAAATAAACGCATAAATGTTTTTCGGTCTATTACACCATAACTGATTCATTAGGTGAGTGATATGCGCCTATGAGGATTGTTTAATAAACTAAACTGAAAAAAAAAAAATTTTTTTTATGGGGTTAGCTTGAATTGAATACAATGGCTAAATAAATATCGTTTAATTTTTTAATAAATTGAATGAGAAGTGTAAGGGGGCTTGTTTCTATAATTTAGAGTCAAAAATATTTAAACTTAATTTTTGAAAAATATAAATGCCGTTTGTTTTCATATATGTGTCTCTATAACAGATACCATGAGTGAAAGGAGAATTTTTTTTAAGAGAATTTTCTTAGCTCTAAAACTTCTTCACACGTAGCAATATAGGCGCTTTTTAACAGGTAATTGACATCATAATGGATTTATTAAATAAGTAGAGAGATATTCTAATCTGGTCTACAAAAGAGTTAAAAGAAAGTACCCCATATTATCCCCTTATAGTCAACATAAATTCTTATAAATCGGTCACCAGTTCGAATATCTCTGTAAAATTATGCGAAATGTTGAGTTTTTCTAAGTTAAATTACCGAAAACATGCCAAGAGCTCATATGTGCCTTCTATTTGTGACCTTAATCCGAAGTGCTAATAACAGTAAAGTTTATACTAGTGGCAATAAAAAATCACAAAAGACATACGCTTTTTTATTATGCGATGAGTATGAAATACGCAAAGAAAATTTAGCTTTTCAAAGTGTTCCTTCCCTTATAATAAAAACAAAAAAAAAAAGAAATATCACTTATTTAATTGGTATATAAGTTTCTGTTCCTACAGCATCGATTACACAACACTATTCTCATTGAAATTTTAACTTTTTAAATAAAGTTCGTCATTTTCATATGAGCGAAAGTATTTAATATCTTCCTAAGAGGATCTATATAACGAATTCACAGGTTATCGTCATATTACATCAGCTAATACCTAAGCTAAATGAAATTTACGCTGATTTTCTATCCACTAAGAGTGTATTTATGCTTTGATTTTACACGAACGAATTAGAACTTCCTTATTGGATTTTCATAAATTCGTTTTCAATAAATATATCTAAATGTATTTGAAATATTATTTCACACCTTTTATAACCATGTCATGTTCAGTTCCGCTCGGACTTACCCCTTCCGTACCCATTGACATTTCACCTACTTTGACGCAACTCACATCTTCAATGAAATTCTTCTGTTTACATAATTACGCGAAATGACTGTTCTAATTTCAGCGACAACCCTTTCCCTACCACAAGACATTTCTTCGACTAAATATACAAACTTGGCCATCACCAGCGTCAGCGCGCGCATTTCCATCATTCCTTCTGAGTAATTCATTAACGCATTATAATTTGTGTCGTTCAAACTGTCAACTTGAGTTGCCATAATTCCTCTTCAATGAACTCGTTCAATCCAAATGCAATATGACGTACGCCGCTAACAACTATCCAAACACACAGGCACATAGACACACATACATTTGCAATATGTAAATGTGTTACAACTATGAGATTGAATGAACAGCTGTTGTACGCTCAAGAGCCAAATAAACACAGAATACCGTTCAGTATGCGAACGCTCGAGAGGACAGGCACATAAACAAAAACAATGTTCGAACGAAAACAAAAACAAATAAGTGCATAACAACAATAACAGCAGCTGTGCAAGTAACAACCACTTGTGGGAGTCATAGCAATCCATTGGGCCAATAAGTTCGAATTGCAACACGTACACAACCATGTGTGTGTGTGTGTGTGTGTGTAGATGATGTAAGCATGTAAAATGAGCGCTGGCAGCACAGATGCTTCTATGATGCGCACGATTTTGGTCATAATTCACTTGTTTGCCACTTTGAGACACTTAGTGGCATTCAGTGGAATGTAGCGTTGACGAAATTGTCCGAGAAGTTTGTTTAGTACGAAATCTTATCTTTCTAACGCCATATAACGTAACTCGACCGCACTTATATCACGCGAAACGCAAGCGATCTTTTCGATAAATAATGCATTTCTTTTTACTAGACCTAATGTGTAAGCATTGTACACACAAACACATAAATATGCGACTGCTTTATTTACTTTCTTTCTTTTTTACTTTATTTACAAAACAACACATAAGTACACAAGAACATCATATGCACCAGGGCTTCTGCTTTATTTCGAAAAAAAAAATTACCGAAATACTTTACTCACTGTATATGCACACACACATACATACATACATACTTCCATTTGTTTTCGTATTAAACTCTGATTCCTCTCCTCAAATACATGCATCTGCATCTCTATGGATATTATATATCCATATGAAAGTGTGCGTGGGCGTGATTTTTATTAGCGTGTGTATCCACTGATGTATGCCATCGCAATAAATCTGATTATTTACAACTGATTGCGCGTTTAACTGCTGTTTTTATTCAATGAAATTAATTCTATTCAAGAGTCATTCATGCTCTATCATATGCCTCATATTTCGTTTCGTTTCTCCTTTGTTTCCAATTATTAACTGTGTGCGTCTTTATTGTTCGATATGTGTATGTATGTGTATTTGTGAAGTCGAAGATTTCATTAAAGCCGATTAACTTTTTCTTCTACTTCTTCTTTAATTTCAATCAAATCATGTGTTCGATTGCGGCAAATTGGTCAAAGAAATCACATGTATTGGAAAATTTCTCAGCTCAAGCCATCTGTGGTCATCGAGCGTGAAATTTGTAAAGGGGGCTTTTGTTGCGATGCTCATCACCAGTGGAAGACAACAATCCATTTATATTACAGTTGATATATCATTGGCATTCTGACTTCAAGTATTTTGTGTATTTTGTTGTAACTAAATGAAACGCGTTTTAGCAGGTGAAATTACAAAAGCTTGTAATAAACATATATGTATATACTTCCTCAACGTCGGTTCGCAATAATGAACCGTAATCAACAGTAATAACGGCAAAGCAATATATATTACTTTAAGGGAATGTATAGTAATATATTTATTACATATAAAATCATCTGAAAACCACACAGTTATTAAAAAATCGAAAATAAATCTTTTTAAATGTGTTTAAGGATAACAACTCCAAAGGATATTGAGATACATTTGATGACGGAGTAAAAGCGAAAAAAAGTATGCATTTACTTGCCATCTTCGATTCGCTACTTCTCTGCTTGTAATGATTGAATTCTGCTCGCATGTCGGATTTGTGTGAAAGTAATAACGAAGTCACCAACAGAATTAAGGGAAGAAAAGTAATTATCAAGGTGGCGCAGCTTTTTTATAATCTACCTCTTTTTCCATCTCTATACCAGCCTAATTGAGTTAAACTAGTTGCGTGTTCGATTCATCATTAACCACATTTTGCTCAAAAGGAAGCAGTTACATTTTAGAATTACATGCATTGTCTCATTATATTTGATAATTTCCTACATTTTTTTGAACAGGGCAAGAAATAAAAAGAAGAGCAGTAAGCAGTTCTTGACGATTGTTTTCTTTCTTATAAATATCAAATTGTTCCAAAATATCTAAATATAGTTAGAGGATACGCATACACATATTTATATGTATTTATATATATATATATATATATACATTGCAAGTGGCATTTCATAAGAAGTTGGAAAAGTTGTGATACATGAATATTTATATTTCAAGGATTTTGAAAACAGATTTCATTCTCTTTCTATTAGTTCTTAGTTCTTTAGTTTTAGTTTATTGTAGTTTAGTATTTAGTTCTCTTTTTGAATGCCATTAATCCAAACAACTTAGATATTTTGGTTCATATTTGTTATTTACTCTTTCATCGTATATCAAATTTATAACATGTGCTTTGGAATAACAAAACTTCGCACTTAAATGCTATAAAAAATGCTATGCTAGTATTTATAATCCTTCAGTAAGCCTCTATGCTAATAAACAAGGCGATATTCTTGGTATATGTATGTCCTACTATATAGGAATAACGCCACCCAATATCAACTTGATTTATGCAAATAAACCCAAACTGAGTAACCACTTTATTAACAGACTGACGTAAATTCACATTGACACAAGTTGATGGCAAAAGGCAAAAAAAAAAAAAAGAAAAGAGTAAACAAAAAAATGGAGAAATATGGTCAATAAAGAATGTGACGTCTGAAACTATGCAACGAAATGATGATAGTAAAAAACTCTAGCATAGACGCAAATGTTTTTAAATTCAGGACACGACACCACTAGTTCAAAGATGTGCTCATGTATATGGTAAAGAGAGTAGCTTCTAACCGACATATTCAAAAAGAAAAAGTAGAAATATTAATTAAAAATCCATTGAAGAAAAAAGGTGAAATAATATTAACCATTATATAATTTTTTTTCGGACAGAATATAGAGTGCCCCATCGTGTGTAAAACATTGAATAACTGTGATATTTCTATTAATTTTGGTCCAGTATACTTTATTTTTAATATTTTTTAATACAAAATCTATGCAGTGGCCACAGCTCAGGACACTTTTTGTGAAGCCTTCCATCACTTTTTTGAGCAGCTTGAACCATATAGCGATGCTCTCAGTACGGCGATTGCCATGAGTTCATCAAGGGTCTACGGATTACTGGCGTACACTTAACTTTTTCAGGACAGTCAGTTGGTAAAATCGTTTGTGCTAATTGGGCAACATTAGCGATTTATAAATAAATAAATATATATATATATTTCTATATACTTAAGATTCTATTTGCATACATACAAATGACATTTCTCAGAAGGTAGCTGCGTTTAATTACTACGAGAATGGTTTGAAGGGTATTTTGTTTACTTTCGATGAAAGTTCCGGCTGCAAGCTTCTGTGCTTGAAAAAGATTATATTTGAAAATTTTTCCACAGACAATAAACCATAACTAAACTGCTCTTATTTAAAAATAGTTGCTTTGTTGCTATAAGTAACCACTTAAGTAAAACAAAAAAAAAACCAAAGTTCCAAAATTAAGCCCTATTAATTAAAATACAAATCAAAAACCGAGTTGAAAAGTTCTTTGAATACGATTTGGTTTGCATATTCATTAGCAAATTTTATTATTTTTCTACACAAAAACAAGAACAATGTTAGTCACCTAAAATTAGGAACATGTGCACTTAGATATGTTTTTGTTGTTCGATGTGGGGGTTTCATTTTCAAGTACACTCAGCCAAAAACACAAGCCTACACTTCTTGCTAATACAATTTATTTACTCCTATAAATGTGTCTGTACATGTATATGTGTATGTCTGTGTATGTGTATGTATACATAATATGTGCTATATAATAACAAACAATTTAGTACCTTGTTGTTGTTGTTGCTGCTTGGAACCTTAGCGAAGGTTCAGCCATTGCCAGTCGAGTTTGTCGAGTAAAGCCGAAATTGACAGCAATAAATGTCAGATTTCTGACAAGGTGTGAGAACACACTTCGAAATAACAAAGTGGGATAATGTAAAACAACAATAACACAGCTCAGCAAGAAAACAAATAACTTGTTATTTCAAACTGCAGACAGCAAATACAACAGCTGCAACTATAATACAATATCGCCTGAATTTTAAAACTGAGAACAACAACAACTGACACGAATTCGATAGAACTATTGTACGAACACAAAATAAAATTTCTGATTGTGGAACCATGTAACTACAAGCATATTTTAATAAGCAGTTACGAGTTTGCTATACATTTGGCCTATACCTATTGATGAAGAGAAATGCATATGGGTTTTTTTAAATTTATAATTAGTCTTGATTGGGAATATCTTCCATATGCTAGGTTATATGCACGCCAATAAAGATTTCCATTGAAAATTACACGTGTTCTTCATATTGGAACTTCATATTGTAACCAAATTTTGTAATCAACCTAATTTGGAGTAGATCTCTTTGAATTTTGGGTTCATTTATGCAAAAATAAAAGATCATTCCAGTTAGCGAAACTATTAACTTAACAGTATTTATGTTAAACTTAGAAAGAGTCAAGTTTTTGTACAAAGCTTTAAAGCCGCACAAAGCTCCACGTAAGCTCCCGAAAGTTTAGTGTTTTAATTCATTATGATCCATAACCTCAGAAAAAGCTCGATTTGTTTCCAAACTACAACCGCGAAGCTTTTAACTTCTATCTTACGAATCGAAAACTAAACAACAGCCGCATAAAAGATTTTTGCTCTATATTCGAGGTATTATATATGGTGACCTGATATACCTGTAGTGACGTAAAATGGTAAATTTGGAATGGTGTAAAGGCATTTTCTTGCCAGAAGTGTTTAGTCTAATAAGTAAAAGGTACAAAATGATTATTTTCCCATGATACTGCGAGCTCTCAGACATCGGTAATGACTGACCGCCATATAATCACCTTTTGCCAAGTGATGAATTCACTTTGCTTCCACATGTTAAGAACAATGTGCGCGGTCAATGATTCTTGAGCCCAGAAGAAACCGTTAATCTATTCGCAAAGTATGCTTCAGAGTTGGGCTCTGTACCAAAGTCTATGTGGTCGCCTTTTTTCAAATATCTTCTATGAACTGACTATTGATAATTAAATAAAAATTTCCAAATCGAATCTCATCTCCGAACAGTTTAGAACTCACTAAACCTTCTATTCCAGCCGAAATCGTGTTAGACGTATTCGTGTCAGACAAATTAAAGCCCAATTGCATCCTATGAGGGTTATACGCATGCATTCTCCTAAAACACTACTATCAATATTGGTGGTATTATTTGGTGATATTATATATGGTATGTTAAAGCAATACCAAATTTTTTAAAGCCCTATTCAAATTTTGCTTTCCCGATATACTTCTCAAAAAGATGCCGCCGTTTAAGAATGAATAGCTCTCACCAAGAAGAAGCAATACACGTCTAAAAAGCTTGCCTGAGAATATTTAATTATTTGAATCTTAAAATTGTGTATTAAGATAATTTATGATGATTTAAGAGAATCTATATATATACTTTCATTATTAATAAAATTTAAGTTTTATACTTTATCTCTATTATATATTAGTTTCAAATTACCGATTCTAAGATACTGTTTAATATAAGATACAACGTTGAGTTTAGCATAAATTAATCAGATATTTGAAATTACCTTGATTAACTTAAGGTACTTAAGTTAACATATTACCATCTTTTAATATACATTCTTTAAAGATTGTAAATTTAATCTTAAGCCTTTATATCATATGGTCTTAAATATATAAACGAATCCGTATATAAAATCTGTAAATGAAATAATTAATTATCAGTATTTCACTCACCCCCAATTCCACATAAATGGTATAGATAGGATATGGCAGAGCAATTACCATGCCGGTAAGCCAAGTGGCGCAGCAGCACACGAAGGCCGGCAAGCGGCCCTGCAGTGGATCGCTCAGCCAACGCATGCGATCCCAAGCGATGAGTATATGCGATATTATGGCAACATGCAGCGGAATGTCCTGTGGTGAGCATAAATAAGAGAAATTGAAATCGAAACACAAATATAATGACAGTTGAGTAAATAGTTTGGAAAAAGAAGTGTTGTTGTGAGGGAAGTTCTAAAAAGTCCGACCTCAATGAAAATTTGTTGGTGTCTATTTTCAGCCAAATTTACATATATTCTACATAAAAGTAAAGAGAATGATTATACTAACGCTAAAAGCTTTGAAATTAACTTTGTTTGCTATTGCCGTTTGTTTGCCTAATGAGCTTTTAAGCTAATGTTAGTGCATTTGTAGCAATATTTTCCTTTAAATATTAATAAGCATTTGGATTAAATCATATTGAGTTTATTTCATTTATCTTTCCTACTTTGCATATTTTCCAATGTCACCGAACTCGTTTCGTGCAACTTCCACTCACCAATTGACTTCAGGCCGCAAACTTTTTCATATCTATCGCAAATGACACTTTCGCGGAGTTTTAATGGCCAAAGTTGTGGCCCGCAAATATTTATGCATGCATGTATACATGTGTGTGTGTGTGTGTGTGTGTTAGTGGTACTCGTTATTGCTGAGAAGTTACGGTTGAACCTTTTCCACATTCCTAATGGGATAATATAAGCACAGTTGCAGACATATTTGCATACCTTTAGTGTCTAATCATAAAATTGTTGATGGAAATTGTATGGACATTAACCCTTGAAATTCCCACAGGACACCTATGTTCCTGTGAGTGATTTGATTCTATATATCAAGAGAAATGTAAAGGCTAATTAAGTTATTACGGGGTATGGCTCTAGCTTCACGATTTGCTGATTTCGTCAAAATAAGTTAAAGCCTAATTTGTTTATGTATTATTTATGCATTGCTAATAATTTATCTATACAAGATGTTATAAATTTGCTATAATTTCGTATGAAAAATCCACAAAACTGAATTGCTTAAACAAATGCACTTACCAAATTTCAAAAAGCTGCAAAACTAAAAAAGAATGTATGCAAAGTGAAAAGTAGGTTAGGTAAGATTAGGCCCCATAGCTGATTCCTCAGATGGGGATCATACATGTATAACTAAAGATAAGCCGTTTTAAGAAACCAGAAAACTCTTTTAGTTCGAGCTCATGTATCGTCAAAGCGTCTCGAATTCTCATAAATCTACTTAGCCGCATTAGTGTTTCTGGAGGGCTGAAGGCGCAAAGCTCAGTGTGCTTTAGCCCTGATCTTTATTACAATAAAGACTTCGAAGAACGATCGGAAAACTGAACGATTACAACCTGCAAACAGTGAGTACTTTCTATATATATAATTTATATTCATATCTCTTGCATCTGAGTCCTTAACTATACTCCTTTTTTGCTGCTTTTTTTAAATGAATGATTTCTATTTGTAGAGAATATTCTATTATATTTAAAACCTTTTAGGCATGCTAATGAACTTAAGCACATTTAATACAATAGTACGTTAACACTTAGAACGTGAGCACAAAGACACTTGGCAATTCAGATATTGCAGCGTGAAGCAAGCCTAACTACACACATAGAAAGGTGTAGAATGATGACTTTTGGCCAACTGTTTTTAAGCACATTCGATACTTTTGCAATCGTGCACATCAACTACAAATAGATGACAACAATATGGCGTGGCAATGACTGCAAATAATTATGTATTCAGGTCAATGTTCGGTGATTACGCTGTGTTTAAAGAAATCGATAGGCGTCAAATCTTTAGCGAGCTCCCCGTCAATGCCAGCAACAAGCGAAAGCCAAAATAAGAAAGTACAACAAAACAGCAGGATAGTCACCGAGGTACGGGAAGGAGAGCAAGTGAAAACAATACCCATAACTTAGGTAATTTATTATTTGAAGAGGGTGGCAGAAGAATTTTCATTTCGTTAAACTGATAAAATTAAAACAAAAAGAAGAAAATGGCAACGGGAGCAATGAACGGCGATGGCTAGTGAAAGTATTTATATGTATGTTTGTGTCTGTATTGTCAACAGTTGCTGCTAAGGGACTCCGGCGCAATTTCATTTGAATTAATTTAATTTATGCCTTCCAGTCGTTGTTGTCGCTTCTTGTTGCTTGCTTTTGCTATTTCCAGCGCTTTTACTTTGTTGCGCGAAACGCGTTGAAAATGAAAGCAATTATATCTAATGAATGTTATCGATAAATGTGCGTAAAATACCCGTAAGCATGTTATGGCAACCATTATTGAGTGAGAAAGATAGAGAGAGAAAGCGAGAGTTAAGGCAGTGAAAGTGAATCTTTTAACAAAATTTTGTTTCCGCTTTCGCCGCTTTTGTGTGCCCGAGCATTTGTCACAATTGCCCTTTCAGACTGGCGAGTGTACGAATGAATGACAAGGCAGCTGAAATGTGCCGCATCACTAAAGGAGAATCACCTTTTATTATCTCGCAGAGCACCTGCATACCTATGTGGGAGTGTGGCTAGACTGCGGACAGCGCCGCCAGCCGACCACCATGTCCTATCAAGCTGTGATGCCACTGCCGTAGGTGAAGTGCTGGTATGAAATAACAATGAGAATTAAATTTTATTTCCACACCGGTTTGATAGATATTTTATAAAGGAAATTTCAAGTGACATCACTCAGTTTCACCGACCCCAATAGTGCTTGTAGCTGTGTGCACATAACGCTATTGTCTACGTTTGTGCATGTGTGCGCAAAAAAAAATTGTGTAAAACTATGTACCACACGCACACAAACGGCAAGCACTCGTAGCTGTGTGCAGCTGTCAGACACACATTGCTATTCGGACATCGCCGGGCTACACTGCGTATACGCAACATACTTTTATTACATTTCTCAAATTTCTCAGAAATTCACTTTTATTCTTTGAAAGGTGTAGAAAATATTGTATAATGCTGTTACTTGCTTTAAATTCGATTTGTACACAATTTATAAATTGTTTGCTTGCCTAAATCTATTTGACTACCTCAGTAATGTGTTAGAAAATTTTCTAGTCAAACATGCATTATTTCGTAAGTGATAATTGTACAGTATTGTATATGAATTAGATTGAATGTAAAGAATTTGGCAATCGGATCACTCCTGTAGAGATATCCAATTTAACAAATTTTTTCTTTCTTAAATCAAAAAATTCAATGGATAATTGTTGTCGGAATTAAAAATTAATGCTGGAGATTTAAAACGGATTTGTCAACAATCAGAATAAAACGAATATACTAATATAGCAAATAAGCAAATAGGTCGTAGGGTACTCAAATAAATTTTCCTATTAAGCATACTTCGAAACGAAAAAAAAAACTGTTCGAAATCAATAATGTTACCAGACATTATATATATGTACAGAATCTTGAGAAATTTATTCATTTTGATCTTTCATTCTGATTTTGAATTGATATTCGAATATAAGACCATTAACCGCATTTTGCTAAATCCGCATATGATGATAAATACTGGTTAAAAAATATCAATGAATTATACCAAAACGGTCAGGAAGTTCCTTCTATGTCTGTTGTCCTTATTTGTCTGCTTAGCTATCTATTTTTCTATCTGTCTATCTAGTTTTCTAAAAGTACATGGTTACAGTGTAGTAAAGTTGTAACAGAATCGATCAGATAAAATAGGCGCAATTAAACACTCAAATCCCTCAGATATGAATATATACATGGAGTCTGGGGTCACTGCCTAACGATATATTTTAGGCACTATAGACTCCGATTTATTCATTGGACTAGGTTGTTGGAGTGTGTTGTTTGACAGGGGATGACTTTGTTGATTGGGGTGCTCATTCCAAACATTAGTTTACAAAAGGTTTGCAAATTTGTCTGAAAAAGTTTTCCTTTGTGGACTGCAAGGCTGATATTGTTTTCGTTACTTATGTTTGTCTCAAGTTTCAGAAAGTTTTCAACAATACAACTGCAATGTCCTGACTGTCAACAACGACGAGTGAGTAAAGATTTCAGTGCACTTATGCTTTATTTGATGACAGGACATCTTCGTCTTGTCCTTATTCATCAACAGACTCATTCATTCCATCCGGAAAAGCGAAAGACTGATTTCGGCCTGCTACTCGTTACATTTTCAGCAATTTTAAGTTGATCTGAAATATTCGAAAGTGCTGATAAATAGTGAATGTCAGGTCAAATTTATGTTCTTCTCACCTATGGATGGGCTTTCATGGCTTCGGTAAATCTCATTTTTTATCTAAAAATTTTTACTTAAAGATGTTTTTTAGTCAATAAACTTATATTTTCGAATATAATAATTAAACTTGTTGAAAGAAAGAAGAAAGAACGGTGGTTAAACTTGTAATTGAAGGCGGTAAATTTGCTCATTTTCAACTCGTTTTTTCTTGAAACTTTTATAAGTGACTACTTTTCTTTACATAAAATACCCATTTCAGCTTAAATCCAGCTAATAAATAACCTCGAAATGTTTGTAATTAGTAATTTTATTGTAAAACATTGGTATTTGTAAAAGAGTTGCTTACTATAGATTTTCTTTACCGTCTACTAGTAACTAACATCCCTGACCTCTCCAACACTTCACCAAAAATATTTACGCCTTATTAATTTCCTACTACTCTCTCCTATAACATGCACTCACTTGTAACATCGGCAGAAAGAAGCACAAAAATTGTCCGAATATCCAATTTTGTATGAGCATCACCATCAACGTTATGGGCAATACCAACGCACACTGTACCAAATGGCACAAAGCCAAATTAACGATGAACGCGTGCGTCACATCCTTGTAGAGGCGATGGTACATTGCATACGCGATAATGCTAACATTCATGGCAATACCGGCCACCGCCAGCAACGCGTACTGGATGAGAAAGATCCAATATACGGACTTAATGCTCGCTTTCAGTATGGGCCCGTTGACACGGTCCATCGCTTCGGTGTCATTGAAATCGCCCGACAGGAAGTGAGCAATCACCATCAAATATTTCTCTGGTATATCTTTCAATTTCAATTCCATTTGTTGTTGCTGATGATGCCGATGGTTAGAGCTAATGGCCGCCGCCATATGATAGTCCAATGCATCGTCGTCATTCTCCTCATCGCCTAGGGTGTTGGCGATGTGATAGGCGTAGGGAGAGGAACGCATTTTTATTGATTTATGTTGTTGTTGCTGTTGTTGTTATTGTAAGTGATTTAAAAGTGACTTGTAGCCAACGCAGAACGTTGCCGATGGCTATCTAAGTGCTCATACGAGTTCCAATAGAATTTAACATCAGTCATCTGTGTATGTAGCTGCAAAGAAAAAGAAGAAGAAGCGATTTGGTCAGCGAGGAATTGTGAATTTTTATATACAAAAATGTATAATTTATTCAAAAATAAAATGATATAAATTTATAAAGTCAACCGAAATTTTGAAAATTCTAATATCAGCTATATGGGGGCTGGGGGAAGTATTGTCTTGATTTCATAAATTTTTGGCATCAGGACACATTATTATCAGTAAAAGGCGTTAACTGAATTTCATTAAGGTAACTCGATAGATTGACCGTCATATGCGGTATAAAGTTAACCGAAAGTACGCAAATTTTTATATTAGGTAAACACACCGGGAATTCAACTCGTCTCATCATCGTGATCATTTATATATATTGTATATAACTCTATACCTAACTAGATTAATTTTATGTGTTAGAAAGGACAATTAGTTGAAAAAAACTAGTATACACCTTTGCAACATGTTGCGAGAGTATAATAATGTCATAGCAAAGGAACTTTGAACTTAGCGCTAGCTACTTTGGCAAGTGCATTTACGTACGCGATTTGGTGCCAGCATCTTCGACGTTCATATTTCTACCATATTTCTACGAAACTGAAAAGCAAGCTTTAAATATTACCTGAGGTGGATTATAAAGTTCCACACACACACACACGCAGCATTTTACATGGCGATTCGGCAAACGACACTTGCACCTTGCAATGACTGCTGATTTACTAGGAAAAACTGTATTCTATTGAAAAAGGAAATTGCTCCGTTATATACTCTGAAGCACAATGGTATTTACGGCTGTTGGAGAATACTCCGCGCTCAACAACTTTATAAGAAAGAATTACAGCAGCAACAATGAAGAACGAGTTGCAGCAGCAAAGCACCGTTGTTTTTAGCTGGCATCTACGCATACCCACCTCGCACAATTTTTGGCCAATTTGGGTGCAAAGTCAAAAGGGAGCGGCCTGCTAGCAATTGCAAAGTGTTTTTGCAAAAATTTCGTTTGCAATTCTCAAGTGGCTGGTGGAAAAGGTATGTGCGCGTGCACTTTCCGCAGACACAACCGACTCTGGCAGCGCCAATCAGCTACTGCAGCAGCAGCAGCAGCAACAACAACAACAACAACAACAGCAGCAACCAAACCATTTCCGTTTCCTTTGCGTTTAAGTTCTACAAGGTGGTTGTTGTGCCGCGCCATCAGCTGATTTCTTTATTTTCGCTGAAACGGCAAACGGAAGTGAGTATTTTCACAGCGCAGCACAAAAAGTTGCCAATAGTTTGCGCCCTCGAACTGCAACAAGACGGAACCCAAATAGAAAACGTGGCAAATAAAATTCGCAAATAACAAAGTTTGTTGTTGTTGTTGTTGTTGTTGTTGGCACGTTGTGCTGTGGCTGGAATTATGGTGGCAACGCGAGCATTTACATACCTACATACTGCATGTATGTGTGTGTGGGTGCGTGGACAGTAGCAAAGGCGGCGGCAAATGTGGCACGTGGAATTTTTTCCAACGACCTTTCAACATTTTTTCCGTTCGTCTTGCCACATATAAATGCTCGCTAAGGAGCAATTTTCTATATCGGCTTCGCGGCTATTCAACCAGTGAATAACGGCGGTTTTTCTTGCTAGTTCTCTTTTGTCCATATGTGTTCGTGTGTGTGCTGCACCCTTCGTTTTGCTGCAAAAAGCGGCAACTTCCGTTCAATTTATTGCCCTTAATTTGTTGCCTGCTATTGACTGTCTGCGGAGGGTACTACTACTTGGTGCACTCAGCTGCCCACAAGTACACATACACACACACACACACACACGCGCGCGCGCACACATACATTCATAGCGTTGTATGTGTGTCTCAGTACGTGTTTCATTAACGGGCATTTGCAGCATGTTGCATGCAGCGTTTCATATGTGTAGGCATGTTGTTGTTGTGTTTGCCTGCGGTGACCTGTCAGCGGCGGCGAGTGCAACGACCTACGAGTATTGTTGCCACAAAATCGTACAGCTTGCCAACGGCAGCTCCATCAAAGGCCCGGGAAATCGCAAAAATAACAAACAATAAACAGCAAAAAAGAACGACAACTACGAGTACTACGACATATGGAGCAAGCTCTAAGTAGAAATGGGTCTGCCAAGTTTTCTTCAACCTTTTTTTTTCGCCATTGCCATGCCACAGCCATTGCTGCCACAAGGCGAGTGAGATATTGTGGGGGAATGTGAAGAGCAGAGGAGCAGGAGTATGTTGCTTCCCGGCTGCCAGCACACATGCCACAGCGAATTTGGTCGAGCACGTGATGTGCCTCTTGGCAGTCGTTGTTCTGGAACACTTATTCACTTATATGAATACTAGTGCTGGTACAGGGTGACACAATGTGGTATGTTGAAAGTGTATACAAAATGAAAAAAAAAAAACAAAACCAAAGCTATTCTTAGTACACCCAAGCTGAAATCGTGATATATAGCCTTGGTCAAAAAGGCTTAACCACTAGCCAACACTAGCCCTGAAACAAATCCGAAGCAGTTAGCAGAAAAAAAAGTTACTGCAAAACAAAGCAAACAACAGTGCGCATCTAAATAAAGATCTTAATAGACACTTGACTATTTAAAGGTAGATGAATCCAATAAATGGATACACTTTCTTTTGCGACAATAACAATAAGCTGTACAAAAAAACTTTTCCGACTGATTGGCCACACAATTTTTGAGTTTACACTTTGAATGACGTCATTATAGCGACAAGCAAAGAGAGAGAACTGGAAGTCAAGTGACAGATTGTGTCACTGCCCTATCCCTTAATACGTTGAAACAAAAATACTGTGTTATGTAGATCACCCAACCGCTTTTTGAAAGCTTTTATTAAATTTTCAGTACAAAAAAAGCTTCAAAAGCTTTTTTGAAATATCTTTGAAAATTTTTGTTTTCGAAATAGTGAAACTTAGCAGTTTGGATCTCAACCGAACCGCATAACCCTTTATTGCTTTCTATACCGTTATATATGTATGCCATGGACTTTTTGTACCGCAAATTACCCATGTACTTGCTAACAATGTTCTACAATTTTTTAAGTTCACTTATTTATTCTTACTATATTTCAATTTTTCTTGTTGTTGCGCCTTTTTATTGTGTTTTCTCCACACATCCTGTGGGTTCTTGTCCATGTGAAATGTTGGTGTGTGGGAGAGTTTCTATGCAACGTCAACGTCACACGTCACTCTGGCGCATATACGTCTCGTTTGTGCGCTCATTTAGATCGCCAACACACACATGCACACATAGAATTTGACTCAAGCATGTGTTTGTGTGTGTGTTGTGTGTGTATTGTGTGTTTCGGAGCATAAATTCCCATAAAGTGCTCGAGTAGCTTGTTAGCCAATTCCGCTCCTCTTTTTGAGGCAAGCACTGCAGCTGGTGGCCTGCATGCCTTTGATGCACTGAATTACATAAAACATACATTTAACTAACTGCGCACGTATGTGTGTGTGCGCGTGAAGCTTTATTTCTTCCCCTACGTATACAACTAAGTGGATCGGGAACACATGCAACGCTTTGCTATCACTTGAGTTTATTATAGTGGAAATGATTTATTTGCAGTGATTTTTATGAATGTTTGTTCGAGTGTATATGTGTATGTGTGAATGTATGCGTGTTGAATGCAATTTGCGCGGCTGCAGTCAGGCGATAACAGCAAACGCGCCGCGCAACCAGTAGTGTTGTAATAATTGTGGCAGATGCAACAACTTGCAACGTGCAACGTGCAACATGCGCACATGCCCGCTTAAGTGCATTCCGAATAGCATTACAGCGCCGCCGGCCATAAACTGCACACCGAAAAGGCGAAAGCGTATGCCACAACAACAATAACAACAGCAGCAGCAGCAGCAGCAGATGTGGCAACTTTGTTTGACATACGGTGCGTCACGCTTGAGTGGCGCTCAGTAGTTTGAAATTATTTTCCATCATTCTTATCACTCTCAACTTTGAAATGTGCAGATTTTCAACACCAAACTAACATTAATAAATTTTCCATTTGCATGTGTGTGTGTGTGTGTGTGTTTGCGTGTACTAGCAGCCTGCTCGTTGGCAGTTGTTTAATGGAATTTTCTTAAATTTATGATGCATGCAAACTTGCCTTCATTAAAATGTTAATTTGTATGATATTCAGAGTTACCATATTTTCATTAATAAATTGAGAAAAAACAAAAATTATTGTAATAAGAATAGTAAGAAGACTGAAATAAACTGCCAAGTGAACAAATTTATAGCAGCGAAATTCGATAAATTTGAGGAAAATGTTTTAATGAGTTTTAAAAAATCTATTTGAAAAGCGCCAATATTTCGTACTGGCTACACAAAATTTGAGAGTTTTACAAATTTATACACAAAAGCTAATTTCGTTGGAATAAATACAAACACGCGTGAATACAACTAGGTGACTTCCATTTTAAAGCGTTTCTTAAAAAATAAGCCAGCTTGTTTTTAAAGCAAAAGTTAATGATTTTCCGCTTTATTAATATTTCTTTTGAATAATAAAATAAATCCAAATATTTCATTAACATAGTTTTCTCTATCGAATATGTTATGTAAAAAGGATTATGCTTATTATTGATATTTTTATTATTTTGGAAATGGACCTCAACTATTGTTTGGAATATCCTTTCTAGCAATATATTTCAGCGCTCCTATTTGGCATTGCCTTTTTCTGAAAGAAGCTGATCATTAATCAGAAATGATGTGTAACCCTTGCTGCAATAGATAAATTTCTTCGCGGTTTATTTAATGCGACTGTTCATATGAGGGATCTCTTTATATTGTATATGTAAGGTATTCTTCATTTGACCCAATTAGCAGAGAGCTTTTTGTCGGTAATTATAATAGTATGCATTTATTAATAATTATGTTAATTGGGTTTTGATTTGATTGATGGCCATATTGTCATATTTCACTTATTTTATCAATAAAATTTATTAAAATCTTATAAAATAAATCTTGACCAGGTGGCAGGCCTTCTCTAAAATTCAGGTTTTCAAATTTTGTCAGTAATCTTTCTTAAATCACTTCAATTTGATACCCATCTCGCTTTTTTAACTTAAGCATTTTATTAAATTTAAAATCTAAATAAGGTGGCAACCCTTCAAAAACATTTCGCCTTTGAATTATGTTAACTTTCCTTGCTATTTTGATAGACATACTCGTACATTAATGTTTTTTTTTTTAACCCATTGCTTAAATTCACAATCTTCAAACAGCTGGCAACCTTTTGAGTTTTTCATTTCGTTTTAAATTATTTCTATTTTAAACAAAAATAAGTAATTCACATAAAAGTATGCAAATCACTTCACCACTTTACCATTGTAGTATTCTGTATACTGCGTTCGTGATGCGATTTCGTTGCGTAACATTATTTCGTTGCGATCGAGAAATTTCACTTAAAATAAAGTTAATACAATTCCATACTCTTTAAGCAAAATATGAAAGATTGCAGATAAGTGCCAACCTGAACTAATTCACGTATTTAAATCTGAGCTTTAAGTGAACCGCATAGTTTGAGCAAGGCTTGATTCACTTTAAAAAATGTGTCAGCACGCGCATACATACTCGTATTATGTAAATAAATCATACGGTATTTATAGAATGCATTTAATTTTAATTGTTTTGCTGCCGCATGTATAAACAAATGTAATTGTTCTCAAGAGCACTCATAAATTACACGAAGTACTTATGTAAGCGAATATTTTACTTAAAAATAATGAACATTTTATATATGTATGCAATTGTAAATAATATGTATGCGTGTATAAACTAAATACTCCACATTGCAAGAGTAATCAAACCCTGTCTTCCTGTTCACCACTCTAACGGCAATATAACGGCATAGCGAGCAATTTGCAAGCATTGTTCTTCTTACATACATACATACGTACATAGATTTGTACTTAGTTATATTGTGTTGTTGTTGCCATCTCAAGTATGCGGTTTATTATTTTTGCAATTATTTTAAAATTATTTTCCACTCAGCAAGCACGTAGCGCTTTATATAATAATATTTGTTAAAATTATCAAATGCATTTGAAGAGCTCTCGTGACTACATAATTGATGTACGTTTGTAATTGCTTTGGGATAAAAATAAAATTCAACGCCTAAATATGCTCATATATATATATGTTTAAATATATCTCCATATATGATCAGAAACAGTTTAATTTTAGGCATAACTCGAGCGGGTTGCCTGCCGTTTGAGCGCAGCGCAAGTTATTTTTGAACATTTTAACCACATTTGGCCATTTACGCATAATATATGTTTATTATTGTAATACAAAAAAACGAAATAAATAATTAAAAAGTAAGGAAGGGCTAAGATCGAGTGCAACATTAATTAAAATAATATGCAACCTTAATTACAACAGAATATAATATATATGAATATACCCAAATATATTTTGGGTATATGGGTGTGCAGAAACCTTTTGGATCAATTTTATAAGTTTCTGTTTTCATAATCCCTAAATCCACATATTGGTCTAATGCCATCAACACATCTTTTATAGTAACCGATATATTCGCAATGGAATAAAAACAGGAGCCACAATTTTAGAATTAGCTTTATAAGGGCTACAGTAAGGTATGGGCCGACTTCATTAACTTTTGAAGCTAAACCACATCAAGTTCAAGAAACTAATTGGAAAAATTGCACATATTTACTGGTATACCCGACATAAAGTCCACAGGAAAGTCGAAAATCATTATATTGGGCATATAGGGGTAGGGAAAGTTCGGAACTGATTCCATTTACTTTCGGCACCTAACTCAAGTATGCTCGAGAAAATATTTGTACACCATTTTATTAAGTCAACCCACACATTCACCGATATGTAACGAAAATTATTTTAAGTGGTTTGTGGATGCTGGAGTAATTCGTGGACCGATTTTACCCATTTTCCGCCACAAACTACACTAAAATCAACCGGATGTATGAGAATACTTACAATTAGTATATTACTGAACAGAATTTGAACAGTGAAATACTGGACAGATTTTTAACTATTTTAAGCACCAGACCACAGTATTATCAGAAGAAGATTCCTACATAATTTCATTATAATAACTTGCAAATTGCATGATGTTAACTTCTTCTGACATTTGGTGTCTGGATCTATTTGGAGGTTTAAGAATGTATAGTACGATTTCGACCAGTTTTCAATGAAAGCGTCCACTTATTGGACGCACTATTTTTGCACAATTTTGTACTGATATCTCCATTGATACTTGATTTCTCTGTGATGAGAAGAAATAATCTGATTGCGAATTGTATGAGAAGTAGGCGTGATTGTAGATCGATTTTGACCATTTTAAAACAGAAATGATTAACAACAGAGATAAAAGCGAAGTTTACCCAAGACACTATATGGAATGATTATATTGAGATGCACTTATACATAAAGTTTTTCTGCATATATGGCTATTATTTCGCACAGCAACATACAAAAACATCTAATACCATCATTTGAGCAACACTTTGCCAGTCACTTTATATCCTTCAGCCATTCTCGATATGGCAATACAACACATTTCAATTTGATTTTGTTACCTAATACAACTTGAGATCCATTTGTGTTATATTGCGTTTATTTTGAATCGCTTTGTCTTATTTATATTATCACTTCTGCTTTTATATTATTATTCTTGTATTCACCTTTCACATTCACGACATTTGGGGATATTTGAAGCGCTCAATATATATTATGAATAACCAACGCTGGAAAATGGTAGAAGCTACCATCAAGATAGACATCAAGGCATCGCTGGAGACAACAACTTCGGCAAGACCTCTTTTTCATTGTTCTTTTCAAAATGTTTTCAATAAAACAAACTGCTGCTAATATCGATGGACGAACAGTTCTAAATATATTTGCTCTGAGTACTTTGTCAAGAAAGTATGTAGAGTACAGTGGTAGTTGACGTACTGGATAATGTTTTAGCGCCACTTTTGAATCGTTAATGAGAATAAGTCGGAACTATCAAAATATAAACTAACTTACATCGTCTACAAATTACTCTAAGCAGATGTGGTATATAGTTCTGTGAAACATCGAAGTATATATATCTGATATAAATAGAGCTCAAGAAAATTATCAAACCCCTGCTGAAAGGGGAAGTATTCATGAAATCGGATTCGCAATCATGCTGTGTAAAAGGACCTGCCGATTAATAAAGTTTGTCAAAATTGTGATCTCGCACTCCCTTTGTGATTGTCCAAGTCTCTAATACATCAGAAAAAGTTTTCTTGACCTCTATCTGATCCCTACACTTGAATGGCTATTGAAAAACAACATTGAAAGTATTAGCAAATTAATCAACAATAAAAACTTATGCACAGTTATGAATTTTAACAATCGGAAATATAACCAAGATGGCAGCGCTGTAAAATAGAACCTTAAGTGCTTTTTGGGTTTCGATCAGCACTCATAAAAACAAACCAAAATTCGGGAAAATTATACTAAATATCTCTACATTTTAAATATACAAAAATATGCTCAAACTGAAAAATTAAGAGGAAACCGCGATTCACGGAACCATAGAAATAGAAAAAGGCTGCATGATTGTCAAATAATATTGAGAAACTTTCAAGAAGAGAGAAATTACTTTGAACTCCACCATATTATATAGTCCACCATATTATATTATAGTTAGTTATAGCTATTATATTGTAGTGATAGATGTAATTCATCAATATGTATATAATGTAGCACATTTAGATGTATGCATGTGAAAAACTATTATCTCCATATTATACTATTTTAACAACTATCAGTAAAGAGACAAATTTCGGTTAATATGTTCACATTGCAAATAAAAATTAAGCCATCAATTTGTCGTAACTCTCCATAAAGCTAAGCTTTGCACTTCGATTTTTGCGCACAAGAAATGTAAATACGTAAAAAAATATGAATGGTCGACACATTGCTTCTCGTTGCCTCCAGCAAAAGGAGCAAATGGAGCAAATAATAAAGCTTAAGTAAAATTGTACACACAACTTTTTTATTTTTTACCGTTTTCGCCTCATTCTCTACACATGTGTATTTATAATTTTATTTTTTATTTTTCGCTTTTATGACACACAAAGGGTGCACTTTTAGGTAAATAACCACTTGATTGCATACACATATATTACACAAAATAAATAGCTGTAGTTAAGTCAGTCTTCTCTCGTTCACAACAAATAGAAAGGCTCCACTTAAATGGATTTGATCTATTCGACTGTGTTTATGGTTCATAACGGTAGTTGGCACTGAATCCAAAAAGAGAGTAACATCAATAAACTCAGTAGTGAAACCATGAATCAATCTATCAGTGGAAAAGCCTATAGCCTGTATGACTCTATATCGTTCCGACTTGGTGGATGTGGTCAGAAAGTGGCTCGCTAATGATTGAAAATCTCTCCGTAAAGCCGAAGAGCAATTATAAGTACAATAAATTGTTTACAATAACTTGTCTTAAGTGGATAAGGAAGTAAAAAGCAGAAAAATCAAATGTACTATACTTGGATTACTTCTGAATGTTCTAGAGTAATCATTGATGACCAATTTCCTTTCAGTAGCTAGAAGAAGCTATATAAATTTTTTTTTTTTCTAAACAAAAGAAATTTTAATGAAAGTTGGCAGATGGATCTAAAAAAATAGAAATAGGAAATAAAAGCTTCCTGTTGAGGGATTATTTTACTTACTAAATTACTTTACTTTACTAAATTTTCTGCGAACGAGTCCCAAAATTGACAAAATCAAAAAACTTGCACAATATTGGCATTTTATTTGTATTTATTTAATGTGCCCTCGCTTTTCTTTGCCAGAAAATTATCAAGTTGTAACATAGTATAAGGTATAAAGAAATATAAATCTCCAAAAAAATAGCCCTTGCTTCAAAGAGTTGTTATCTAAATTGCGCTCATTCGCGCATGCTTTCTTTATGTGGGTATTTATGAGCGCACATTACTCATACGCAGCGTAGCACCTGCACAACATGACCTGCTTCCTTCTGCCGCCGCTGTGCCAGCTGGCATGCATTCCATTTCATTTGCATGGAATTTAAGCATTTCTGCATACTTCCACTTGCGAATAATTACCACCGCACACACACACACATTCAAATAACCCATACAATTTATTTAAATTATCGTTCAAAATAAATTTCCACTTTAAATTATAAATAGCAAGTATGTATGTGTGGATTAATATTACTTCATGTGTGTTTGTGTGCGTGCACTACATTATCGGTCGCATTATCTACAATAATAAACACTGTTAGTTGTCATACATTGCATTTAAGTGAGTTGCAGTTGCAATTTCGCCTGCTCCTCGCATGAAATTAACGCAATAAGCGCATGTGGAAAGTGAAATATTTGAATTCTTTTTTGGTTGAGTGGAACGCGTGTGGGATGGAAAATGCTCGCGCTGCACTCCATGCCGCCCATGCACGTACGCACTTTGAATCATGTAAGAATGTGGCAAGGAGGAATCCATGAAGTAAGCGTGTCGCTAGAATTTTTTCAAGTTCCGCTTTATATAACAAATCTGTATATAATATACAAGTATTTGTATAAATTAATAATAAAAATTTTTCACCGATCATTTTTGCCGATTCATTTGCACTTTTTTCAAATAACGTAATTATTTTCAGTATTTATTTGCTTAAGGCATAATGATAGATACTCAAATATGCTTTATACATAAATTATTGGAAATTTCTAGTGAATAAACAATTTGTGCTAAGAGCGTGCTGCCAAAATTCTAAATGTGACTGAATATTCGAATCTAGGCACCGGTGTGAATAAGGTTGCCGTCTGTTTTAGGAAGATTACGAAAGGTTTTACGAAGAGACACACTCAAGAAGAAAAAGAGAGAGCTAACGAGGTGATAATGTGATAAGATTGATCCGAAAACTAACAAAAACTTCTCATTCGTCTTTGCAGTTAATTTCATAATAGTTTTGCAATAAAGTTGAGACGTTACTGTATTGACCTTTTCACTTTCATTGTTGTTGTTGTTGTTGTATATTCTTACAAATTCTCACCATGCTGCCATAAACTAATCGAAATAGATAAACGAAAACTTTTAAGCTTCGGACCACCTGTTGACCCTTTTCAAGTATGAAGTTTGCTTAAGGCAGGCAACCGCAAATACACGCATACGCTTGAGCTTAAGTGGCTGTACCTGGATTAACCTCTGCACACGTTGATATGGAACGTAAACAAAAACTACAGACGAAACGAACAACCTTCACCAAACCGGCCATATTGATGGTTAACGTTGAATATTTTATGGCATTATATATATACATACATGTGCATATATATACTTTGCTGCCATAAATTTCTTGCGCAAATATATAAATCCTATGCAAACTGAATTCAACGCTGCTTGCAAATAATTAATTAATATTGACTGCCTCAGCATTAATTCTGCCCTTAGTATCGGCATAACGGTAATGAAATATAATGGGCTTGACAGGCTTGATGTGTGCCGGCGTGAATGTTTTAATAGTTATGTCAGTTGTTGGAACATTATGTTAAATAACTTTCCTTTTCATGCCAAATATTACTTAGCATATTATATACATATGCACATTTTATCATATATATATTCAAATATATACCACATATGCTTTATTGTTGTGATATGTCACCCCATTCAATCATTTGAGCGTAAAATTTTTTACTCCACGCTCATTTACTAGAATCCACATCTACATACTTTATATATATATATATATATACGGACACACATATATAATACGTTATATGCCTAATATATATACAGTTCTAAGTTCCTTTTTGATATTTAATTAACCGCTGCGGTGTTATTTTCCGTTCGTTTTGTTGCGTTTCGCTTTTTTTTTTGTTGCTGCTTTTTTTTTGCTTCAACTTTTTTGTTCAGCTACCGCTAAACTAATTAACTAATTTACCCACACCTTAATGGTGCACGAATGTAAACAATCCTGAACCTGAACGTGAACTTGACTTACATAGCTTTGTGGGCATATAAATAGCTGGCATTTCGAGGCAAGGTAAGCGCTGGCTAGCTTATTTATTACATGTTTAATGCGACTGTTATTTTAATATATTTTAGTGAACATTAAATAAACATAAAGACTTTGGAATACATATGTATTAAGCATATCTTTATAGGTTTGGAAATGACCACTGCTGTTTTATACACATTGTTTCTTACTGTGGTGAGCAAAATTTTGACACTTAAGTATTAGCGTACAGAGTTGTGTAAAATTTTGAAAGCAAAACATATCAAATATCTTACTAAATATGTCAAATTTTTAAATACCAAAAACTCGTGTTTTTATTATCTTCTCACTAACTGTTTGCTGCACCAAAAATACATTTCAAATCAAATCAAATCGGCTTAGTACTAATAAAAGTGAATTTATCATACACTTATTAATATTGGCTTAGATATCCGCAGATACTTTCGAGCAAAACATAATCAAATTTTTTTAGAACATTCGCACACGTTTGTTTACTCACCAAATTACAGCCAAATAAAATTTGGTTAATCAGCGCATAATAAACCGCAGATATGCAAATCAAGTACGTAAATATTTTGTGATGCGTCTGACAGAGACTCACACAAGTGGCATTGTTTCACTTGTTTCCCGGCGAATTGAAAGTGCGTACTCAAATTTCAGCGCCGATAAAATGTAAATAATAAATTAAGTGTCATGTTGCTGATCTCGCATAAATTTGAGAATATTTCGTATCAGTGTGTGTAATTTTCTACGCACGTGCGCAAATGTGCGTAAATTATCCAGCCTGCCATAGTAAAAAATACCTAGGCGATTACTTCTTTCTAGCATTTACAGAGTTCAAGAACCCGCAATACCTATAAGCATATATGAAATGCTTGTTTTTTGTTTACAACCATATATTTTGGGTCAGCTATCATGCATATTTATCAGTTTAAACTCACACTTTGCACATGTATACATACATATCGCATATATAAATATTCTGCTGCCCTTCAATTTGTGTCTCCGTTTCTAGGGTTTGTTTATATTATACTGTCTATGTTTGTATGTAAATACTACGCAATAATGGGTGTTAAGCATACCTACGTGTGCGCATAGATTTATACGTGTAGGTGTTGCAACATTATAGATGGCAGCCGCACTTTCACATTATTCACTTTATATTAATATGCACATATTTTCCAACACGCTATATATATGCCGCTTTAGGGATCGGCAGAAACAAAACTGTAGAGAAATTTGAATGTGGTGCTACAGTGCGTATGAGTGATTTTTTTTTAAAAATCAGGCAAATGTGCGTATTATTATATATACTAACATACAGTTATACATACAGTTATACATATATGAATGTTTATATAACGCTATAAGTAAATACGATCGATACGGAATATTGCAAACATTTTAGCAAACTACTTTAGAAAGAATTTGGTAAACACAAAATGAACTCCCAAACGCAAAATCCTTTCAGCACATTCATAGAGTTCTTATTTGTCATAATTAGCTTTCGTATGTAACATATTAAACGCTTCCTTTTATTAACACAATACTTACTTTCTTTAGAAAATAATTGATTATAAGAAACAAATTAAAGTTCTTATTTTATAGCTGGTGTAAAATATTACTCATACGCCCCGTATACACAAAGAGAGCTATAACATTAAAGAAGCTACTTTAACTATTTCAAATCGGGTGACAATTTTAAAAATAACTAGCGCCAATGAAAGTTTAACATTAGAAAGAACCAAAGTCAACAGCTGAACAGATTTCTTGAAAATTCACAATCTATTAAATTCAAGTGAAATAAAATTTTAAATGCAATGTTTGGAAAACAATATGAAAATAAGTGTCCCGACATTGCCGCTAGTATTCAATGAAGCTCACATATGCCCATGCACTTCCATATGGAACGCGTTCTATGTATACATATGTATATATTTGATATGTAAAATGATAAAAAGAAATCGCCCTGGGGCACTATAAAGCTGCCATTAACTAACATGCAACCTAACTTCTGCTATCTAGCACACATATATTCTAATTTTATTCACATAGTAGCTATCAGTTAATCAACTACAGCAGTGAGCTAAAGTACGCCATTCAGGTCGGGGTCATACATGCAAATGCAACAACAATACAGACTGCGTACACATTTTTCATGTTTCTATTATTTTCTGTTTATTACCTTTAACGTCACTCTTAACGCCTTACTTTTCACTAGTGACATTTGTGCTGTGCCATTTAATTGCGGTGTTGGAAATTAGAAGAATGCATCAACAAGTTTGTGTTGACCTTTTAATTGCTGCAATTATAATAATTATAGACTCTTATAAATTGCCACTCGACTAAAAATGCGCCATAAATATATAGGAGAAGAGAAATTATAGAAACGATTGCTAATCAAAAGGGTTGACAATGGAGGAATAGGTGGACGTACCCTAATAATACTTAAGCCTTTTATTTAGCGATATCAAATATATACACCATACTTCTCAATAGTAATGATTGAAAGGAATAAGGGTCGGTTATGACTCTGCCTTAATATTGGATTCAAACCTACGCATCGAAATCACATACTAACAACTCCAAAACACACGGAGGACTTTCTACAGTTTTATGATGTCAATATTACAGATTTTTTTTAGAGAAAATTCCCCGATATTCCCAACTGTGATAAAAATAAGCGCAAAATCAGGGAACCCCGACCGGAACATCGTTGACAACCCTAAAACTAAACTGTAACTTGATTTATGATATAATTATTAATACTTGATCTACAAATTTTAACAGCGAGTTTAGACAGAAATACCAGAAACTTTTGAGCTTTAGCCCCACTGGACACCACCAACTGGATAAACTACTTAACCGACCAAATTTGACGGAATCAAGGATTAGGTTGGCTCAACCAGACTTTGCCTACGACTTGAGTAATAGATCGGTAATTAACCATAGGCTGATTATAAAAGGCAAACGTTTATGGGTGGGTTTCTGGTTGGCATATAATTTCTAATTCCTTGGTAAGTCACGACTATTCTCGGTTCTCGACACTCGGATAAGGGTTTTAAAATAGGTTATAGAAATTAGCTCTAAGAGAGAATTCTTAAAACCAACATTATTAAAAACCTCAATCACTTTCTGAGATACAGGCCTAAATGTGGTTCCTGAGGAATTAAAATGATAAATTTCTAAACAAGGCAAGGAAATATTTTTTGAAAATAGAAAAAACTCTGTAAATATTTAATTTGAATATATCCTGTAATAAAGTTGCCACCTAACAGAAAACGTAAAGCCAAAAATTATCCGTAAAGTGTTACGACAAATTTTTGGACAGAGTTGCCAACTAAATGAAAAAAATATAATTTAGCAGAATATTACAAAACATGTACCAAATATAAAACCTTTCAACGAGCCCTCCGAAGTATTCGAGGAGACTTCAACCTAAATATAATTTGGAGTTGCCACCTGTTGTAAAAACTAAAACTATGTAAGTCGAAGAATAGACGTTTTTAATAGTCTTGTCGAAAGGAAATTATTTGAAGCAGATTATATAAAAACCATATATTTTATGAATTTGTGCATAAACCCTAACCTTACTAATTTCTTCCTTTTCTGGCCGGTATATTTTTACGCTACATGGTCCCAACATAAAAACTAAGATTTATAAAAAAAAAAAAATACTTTATTTTCTTATATACAACAACAACAAATTGATATTATTGCCCAGTTAAGTGGCTGCTTGTCACTGCGCGCCTGACTTGTGGCTGACATATCAAATTAAATCAACGAAAATTATTTTCCGTGTTCGAACACTAACATTGCCACTATATCGAAACCACATCCACTAGATTATGTTTGCAACTAAACACTTACATATTATATGTACATGCATGCACACATACACATGCCCGCTTTTGGTCAAAAGCGACCGCAGGCGCTTCTCCGCACACGGATCTTCTCGTCCATCTGAGCATCCGTTAAGCATTCGATTGGCTTCGTTAGTGTGTTGCTACTTACATATATTATATATACAAAACATATTTATATATGTAAATATAAGGGTGTGGGTGTGTGCGAATCGAATAGCTTGTGCAAATAAACGACAAGCCATCAAAGAGCGTGTTTGTAGGTAATCATGGCGATAGCACTGGTATTAATGGCGACAGCGACGCTTTTCCTTCCGGATTAATCACTTCGCGCAAAGCTTCCGTCGGCTTTGATCCTAATTTGTTGCCTAAGTGAGTGGTGTGAGCATTTAATGAGTAATTAATTTGATAAAGTTATATGCTGTTCATAATCGAAAATTTGCTTATTTGCAATTTATGCAGATGTTTTTGTGAATATATGATATATTTATACTCGCATAAATTTTATTAATTGCCACCGTCTGGGTAATTATTTGTCAGTATACTCTATTTTGTGGTTCGCTGCAGTCAATTTCAATTTGAACGTTTCGTTTTTATCGGATTTTTCTGTTGATTTCTTTAGAGAATTTTGGGTCATTTTTTAGAGCAAGGGGGATGAAAATAGCTCTATCGATACACTGCTACTTATATGCTTACTTATATTTCGAAAGCCATTTAAACTGCTGACAAAACTAGAGAACGGCTGTATCGACGTGCTTTGATAATAAGAATCAGTTCGTATGATGAATAACAACTCGATCAGTAATAATTCAATTTGATTATAATTATGAAAATTCCTTTATTTCTTATTAAAAAGGAGTTACCTAAAAGAGCACTATAATATTCCAAAAAATTTTGGGAACTAATATTTGGAATATCAACAAACTTCGAACTTCAATGCCTAATTTCTAAAAAAAAATCTTTTGAATTGAGCGTTAATGGGCTATGTACGGACAAAGTCAAGGGGTTAGGCTATTACACATTACTTTAGTACATTAGAAATTACATTTTAAGGACACCTTAGTGAACAAAAAATATTTTCCTTGTCCAATCCGCTGTGCTGTCGAAGTGTTCGGGTCAGTCAGCATTAGCAATTAAATATTTCAACGTGCTTTTCTGGAAACTGCATTTTTTTTGAAGCGAAAAGGATACTCGGAGCCTATCGGACATATCCATTTGAAATTCAAACTATAAATTCACAGTAGCATTATCAAAAATAGTCTAGATTTGTTATGTAAAGCTAAAATTATACGTACATTACTTATGTATGTACTTGCTAAATCTTATGTACATTAAAATCCCGTTCTTTATTCGTTTCAAATTACACAAGTTTCTAGAATCAACGTCGCTCGCGGATGCACCCAGTAAGCATCACTTGGTACTTAAATATTAAGCCTGAAAGAAAGATTTTAAATTCCTTTTTCTTTACTCCTAGCCTCCTATAAATTGTCAATGTTACGCTTTTCTATGGTTCTAGCTTGGCCTAAGCCCTTAATAGAAAAACAAATATAGTTTAAAAAGCTAATAAAAACTACATCAAACTCGACACCACAAACAATTGCTCAATTTACACTTCTAAGCTTCCCATGCGCAACCAACAAAAAGTTGCTACCAATTACCTTATAACATTTCGCTTACTTATTTAAATTCTGCCACAAACGGAGCACATATTTCACACAAATTCCAAACAATGTTTTCCAATTAAATGGCTCAGCAACAACCTTTGCATTGAGACCTTCACCAAAGACAATGTAAATAAATATGTATGTACGTATGTATGTGTATATTTGGTAAAATTACACGGCAATGCCCGCAAATGTGTTTGAGCAGATGAACGAACCCGAATAACAGTAAACAAAGCGCTGCGAAAGCTGAAATAAAACTATACAAACAACACAAGCGACTAAGTAGGTAGGCAAATAATAGAAAAGTTGAACCACTTGGCATACTTTTAGGCGGTACAGTGCACCGTACACAAGCTTCAGCAACGCACATGTGTTGACAAACACCCCCACACACACACACACACACATACACACAAACGCACGCAAATAAACAATTCGCCGCCACTTTGCCTAGCAACATATGGTGAATTACAGCAAACATGCACGCACGTCAGTGTGTATGTGTGTGTGTGTGCGCGCATGTAACCAAAATACTTGTAGTATGCATGTAACGCAATAAACACCGCACACCGCACACCGCACACCGCACACCGCACACCGCATGCCGCACGACGCGCTTGCAACGCTTTGAATTGGTTCCACACTTTGTTGTGAGTGCAAAAAAGTTCAAGGATACCATGTGAATTAAAACTGACAAACTATGCCTGCAGCCCAACAATGCAATCAAGGCAACAAGTTCAACAGCATACCAGTGCCTATGTATATCTATTGTTTGTAAACAATATGGTGAATCTGTGTCTGCAGTGCGGTGTGCGTGTGGCATGTTGCGCGTTGAATGGAACTAACGAATTTTCTCATTAAACCAAATGCTCATCTCCACACCTTGCCGGCTGACAGCAGTTGCGCCGGCTGTTGATGTTGTTGTTATGGTTAACGTTGCTGTTGACGTTGATGATGGCATTCCACATTATGTTGAATGGCTGCTTGTATGTGTGTATGTTGCAAGCACATACCTCTAAAGCTCCGCTTTGTTATGTTCGAGTGCGGCGATTCACCGCAACGGTTTCTAGGTGTGCGTTGCAAATCACTTTATCTTCTGTTTAATCACACACATACATCGGGAATGAAACCGCAAGCGACAACACACACACACATACACACACACACACACACACCAGCACCTACTTTCTATGCAGTTGCCACAACTTTTCAAATCTGTGCTGCATCAGCGAAGGTGAGCAAAAGTTTTGTCTCTGCTAATTAGGATTGACCGCCTCTAATGTAAACATTAATTGGAGGCAGCTTTTGTTTCGCGTCAAATATTCTTGTTTTATTTTTTACTAAGGAAAAAGAGAAATTGCTGCAAGAGAAATGAATTGTTGACCTTCGGAGAGGTGGTGGCAAAATAAAAAATATGAATACTGAAGTTTTTATTAAACGTTTTGCACACTAGATAGCCCTGTGTTACACTCAGTCTCTCTTTTATAAAGTTCGAATCGTTTCCTCGCTACATATTGGAGAAAATTAATAGTTGTCTAATGCTTTCTTAGTCGATGCATAATTTATATGTTCTCTGAGAACCTTTATTTGGCAGAAGCTTTTTATTTACGAATCTAAAGGCTTACAAAACTTTTTGGTTTTTTACGAACGTTCATAAATTCTCAGGAGATTTCTTCAGAGTTTTTCTTCAAAAATAATACTACATCAAAAACAACAAACAAATTTCAAATCGGCTTAGGATCGGTACAATACCAAAATTTTTTGAAACCGAAACGAAATGTGAGAAGATTGCCAGCTGTTCGAAATCTTTTAACCGAAAAAAATTTATGAAGTCAAAAATCACTATAAAATGGCTAACAAACCAAAAAGGTCAAAAAATAAATTTGCGAACTTGGAAATATACTTTGAATGCATATTCAATTAAACTAAAATTGGTTATTTAATGTGAGAAACAGTATAATTTTATTATGGAAATTTATTATAAAATGATAATTCATAATATTAACAAGTTCAAGAAACACCCAGGTCGGGGATGGATTCCACCTGTTTTAACAAATTTTTTCAAGCAAATTATCAATCTAAAGTTATTGATATCATATAAAAGAAATTGAAGTAATGAAGTAAAGAAGAAATAATTTCAATAGTTTAAGTATCGCAATCCAGTTATCAAAAACCAATCATATAATTCATATAATATGAAACCGGTTTCTAATCTACAATATACAAAATTTAAAAATTAAAATTAAATTAAATGCCAGATAGATTTCCGAGCCAGATTTCCAAGTAATTATAATAAAAAGTAGAAGAATATTCTACCAAACTTCTTTATAAAATCATATTTTGGCACATATCGCTTAAATCGTGCTGAATTCAAGGAATAAATACTAACCTAACTTGAAATCTAAAATACACTTACCTTACCCGACCGAGTTATATATAAAAATATCTCAATAAGGCAACGTAATCTAATCAAATATTATATATATTTAAAATATTTGTATTATATGCACATAGCTATGGCTTCAATAAACAATCGCTTAAGTCGACTTTAGACAAAATCGAATCAATCGAACAAATAACCGCCTTGCATCTATTTGCATTAGCACATTGTAGACTATGTAATAAAAAACATAAAGCATGAATTTAGTTGAAATAAAATTTGTTTCTTTCCAAAGCGAGTTAAGCTGTTGTAGCATACGCTACACAGCGCATTTTGCAAGTGTCCATATCAAGCTCTCAAGGGGTGCTAAACCCCTGTTTTGCAATTTCTATAAATATCTCTAGCGCACTTTACTCAGCAGCTTATTGCAGCCACTTTGAGCTGAAGATATAATGCCCACTTAACGACGTGGCACCACTCTCTGCCGAGTATAGGTGTACGAGTACATACATAGCTACTTCAAAACATATGTACACATGCATGCTACATAGAAATATCCCGTTTTTTAAGGCTAAGTGCGGAACGATTCAACTCACTTTATTTCACGTCGATTTTATCTTTTATTTCTTTATTCTTTCTTCCTTCTCATTACAAAACATAAATAGTACTCCATTACAGCAACAACTACTTCTTAAACGACGTTACACGAAGGCTACACCATAAGTTCCACCAATTGCTATAACCACTTGATTGATAATCAACAAAGTTTTGCGATGAAAAAAAAAGAAACACCAAAAACAAAAACAACAAGAGCGAAAGCGAAAGCGGAAGCGGAAGCGGAATGCCAGTAAATGATGGAATGTAATTGTATAGGTGATTGGAATTTAGCAGCGAGAAATGCTGCACAGATGCAATGAGTCGAGGTGCTGCCGCAGCTGAGGAAACTGAGCAATACAACACAGACACATGTGTACATGCACACATACATGTATATTATATTGAAATCGAATTATTTATAAAGCTCGATGCCGCAAAGTCAGCCAGCCATCCACAAACAAGTGATCATATATGCATGTGTATGTGTATGTAGCCACTTGTAGCGACGGTGATGAATGAGCGCTTAACGCAACGAAGCCTAATAGCGGATCACAATGATATAGATTTGATTGGAAAACTTTTTTAAACAAATATCATATCTTACAGTATGTAGAGGCGGGAGAGGAAAGTGATAAGTTATTGTACAACATCAATTCCCCAGCTCGAAAAGCGGCAAACTTACGGTGTATAGGTTCTGGAAAACTTACAAGGGAAATGTAAGATATATTACGGAGGGTAATCATGCAAATTCTGCAGACAAAATGACCGCTTGTGTGCTGAAAATGCTTCTCTGGCATGTTGAGCGATTTAATTTCGTTACACTTGGGCGCTGTCTAAAGGCGAAACGCTACACGCATATAAGAAGTAATAAAAAAAAAATAAATTTTGGTAGCATTTCTTTAACACTTAGCACAAGACTTTGGAAGAAACAGCGCTATTGGATAAATATACATACAAACATAAGCATGTTAAATAAGTATGAAATAGTAAGTAAATTTCAAATACAGTACTGTGCCGCGCGAGAAAATCTTTTGAGCAAAAATTAAAATTACCTATTTTTCAATTCAAAAATTTTCAAAATTTTTAATTTCAAATATTCAAGCAAATATTATATATATAGGTAATTTAATGCAACTAAATACACTCGACAGATGGCGCAGTTGTCAAAATATTCTTAAAAATGTATTTTTTTTTTGCCTAGTTTGCTTCTTATTCGTAATACAAATGCATTAACGGAGCGAGAAAAAATCTGGGCAAAAATTTTTGGAAATATGGCGCTGGTTGTTCACACGAAATCTTTTTCTCTGAAAATCTTTTAAGTATGCCGAAAAATATTTTTTCAGTACTTTTCAATACTCTAAACTGTTGCTATTTGAAAGGCTTCTTAGAGCAATGGTCAAAATGATCCTCAAAGTGGCTTTTTGGCTATTTTTTTTTTTACTTTTTTGAAAACTGCTGTAGAAGAGAGTTTAATTAGTAGTAAGTAAAGTAAATTTAATAAAAGAGATCTCTTGTTTGTGGCCATTAAAGGTGGCCACATCAAAGTTATAGTTCAATTGAACAGAAATATCTGCGAGTAATGATCAACATCACTATAAATTAATTAAAAAATTGCGAATTAATATTCCAAGACAGACAAAGTAAATCTAATCCATTGCAAAAAAAAAAAAAAACAAATGATTGTTCGAAGAGCAGTGTGCTTTCTTTCATTTATAGTTTATGGAGCTTAAAAGTTGAATTAAATTACAACTTAAGTAAAAACATTTCTCTTAAATAAAGAACGTTGTATGAAGCGCTAATTAAACACGACATTTTCCTTTTAACTACAGCAGACTTCCCTTTATAATTCATTGTAGCAGAAGAATTATTAGTGAGAAAAATGTAACGGTAATGCATAAAAAATGCTCGGTTTATGATAACATAGTTGCTCGGGCAATGCGCAATACCGTTACACACGTCATAATCGAATGAAGTATTTATAAAAATATACACCACCACAGGATAAGTCTTTTGTAAATGTGCACTTAAGCGGAATTTCAACGCTTACTTTTTCAAATACTAAAAATATAGATGCAAGTACTACATGTGGCATGTGGCATAAAGGCTCGTTAGCGCAGAAACGTAACAGCCTTGTACGTTACCCAATGAAATAGCTAACTGTAAATACAATAACCATATGACTACATCTGTGTGTGCGTTTGTGCATGTATGTTTGCACGCGTATTTGCAGGCCGAAATGGGTGCGCCACACTAATTAATATCTTCAACATTTCAACCTTCTCTAAGCGCACGCATAATTATTCATACGTGGCGCTATCTGTTGCAAATGTGCGAGTGTGTGTGTAGTGAAATACCTTTCATGCTTTGATGAGACGCTAACATATTTGAATATGTTTAACATACTAATTTTATACCAGAAATTTCTAGTTTTATTGCTTGCGTAGAAGCAAAATATTTTCCCGTCATTCTACCATTAATAATTGTAATTGATATTTATTCACATAACTGTATATTAAACGTTTCTTAACACGCTGAATATCATGACACATACTTTCGGATCATCGTCGACCCTTAAATGTTTAGTTTAATATTAGGAGAGACAAAAAAACTGTAATATTATAATTAATACAGCGCATTCTGACAGTCTTTTGTTGCAAGACTCCAACTAAAATCTACTCAAAATAGTTCGCGACATTTCCAGAACACTCACTATGCAAATTAGTAAGCTCAGCCTTAGCATGGTGTGACCGTGGGCGCGCTGGTCAATGAAGTGAAAATACTTATGCATCGCTTAAGTGCACTAAGTCTAAGAGGTAGTAGCGATATTGACAATTCTCAAGTAATACTTTAAAAGGTTATGTGTTCCTTTTTATCATTGCTTGGCTTAAGAATATTGAAAATGATAGAAAACTATGCTTATTATAACTATGTTACTATCAATTATTTACCGAAGAAACCGCTATCTGCCACAAATTTGCTTTTTCGATATTCAAACGAACTGAGTACTTGCTGAAGCTTTGAATGAAAAGAGACATTTGAAAACATGCTTCATATATTCGCAAGGCTCGAGAACAACTGTATAGACATTTTTAAATTTTTGATTGAGATTGTAGATAGACTTCGCATTATCTTAGGCAAAAAATAAATCATAATCTTTAACATAGCCTTAAATATGGCAAAAGCGATTATTCCCACCTTACAGTGAAACATCAAACTAGTCTGAACTATAACTAAACTTTCCCAACTCAAATAAAACAACACAGAGAAACGTCAGACTCATATCAAATTTTGCACGTTTGTCTATTGAATTATTTTGCTTGGCAAATGATTTTGCTTCATAATCCAACCACAGTTTCATATGTTTTTTCACTGATTTCTGACCGAAATCTAACAAATTTCACGGTGTGGGACAATAACCTTTAAAAAATAGCAACTGCTTGTATGAAAAAGGACAATCTGCTGACTGCGTGAGTTTACGTTTCGGACTATCTGTAACTGATAGTCGAACTAGGCGAAGTTGAATGTTAATTTAATGTAAATATTCTCTGTTTCGTGTTAGTGTGAAATTTTCTATTAAGCAACAAAGTACAGGTGAGCAATTTAACGGAGTGTGTTAACTCAATTACGTTGTTAATATTAAAATAACATAAGAAATACTAACATGGCTGTTAACAGTTCTATTTGAATATTTCTAAAATATATCCATATACTGGACATAAAGATTGCCTTTATTAAATCAAAGCATATATTATTTTGCTCCTTTTTCAAACTTCAAATGCTAACTGAAGATAATTCTCGTGTACTGGCGTGACAATTTTCAGAGAAAACAGGAAAAGAAATCATGCACAATCATATATTATTGAATATACACAATATATTGTCTGAATTAACTGATTATGATTTTTATCATAAAATTATTTGATGCCATAAAAGAATGAAATCACCACACACCTTCCCATATAGTCAAATAAAGTGACCTCGGTGGGCATTATCACATATAAAATAAGCCTGTATATTTCACTTAACATGCGTGATTCGGTCTTAAAAATAAGTGATATTGATCCATGCCTCTTCCCTGTAATAGCATGATGAATATATTGATTTCTTTTAATCGGGGAATCAAGCCGGAATACTTTATGTTCGACTGCACCCAAACTCATACCTTCCATACCTTGCATATTTTTTTTTTGTGGCGATAACTTATATTGCCTTCAATCAGGTCACATGGTTGCCTCGACTGTACTGTCGGTTGAAAACGATTCAAAAGCATTCCTTCCTTTGTTTGACTTACTTATCAGCAGAAGCGCAAATATTTTTCAATTCTCGCGCAATGGGTAAATGTTGTAAATATTGTTATTGTGATTTTTGCGAAAGTATATAAATTAATTTGCTCATAAAAGATAACACTTGTCAAGTTTTGGGAAAAAGCAATCACTTGCACAGCTGTTACAATTCAAATGCATGTCTACACAAAGATGACCAAATGATAAGCATACTTTTAGGCGCTAATGCCAGTGGACTATTGCTAAGCAGTATTAATTTACTGCTATTAGTATTAATTTACTTACTGAATAAATTTGTTCATAAATTTCCACTCGTGCGAATTATTAAATATAATATATATGGTTGCTTCTTTGTTGCTTTTTTTTTTGTATAGTTGACGTTGAGAATTTCTCTTGTCAGCTTTGGTTTTAGTTCAAATTGAGATGAGCGAAAGAGAAGTGAGCTACTTTTGCAACTATAATTGGCTTAAATTAAACATTTATTCAAAAAAGTGCACATGTTCCAATTAAATTGTGCAAACAGCGCCACCCAGTTCGCACAAACCCGGCATATGCGCCTGAATGTACACATTACAAAGTGCTTGCGTACACATTTACACGCAACTACGAATATACATGTATGTTTTTAAATATTTATATACACTTTAGAGTGTACTTACTGCCCAAAACTTACACACAGCCACACACGCACACATAGGCACATCTATTCTCTTATGCTAGCTAAGAGTTCAAAGTGCAACTTACTTCTTCACCACCACCAATAATTTAAATACAATTGTAGGTATATGCATGTAACTGCATAGCTTGGCTTACTACGGTCACGTGCTCTCCCAGGGCGCACCGTTGCTGCAACAAATAATCGAGGTTAGCCTGCAACACTAGCTGTCGGCATGCAACTTGTATTCCTAGCGGCCCACTTTCAGACCGATAACTGCAATACTAATTGTGTTAAAATCAGGCGAGACTTGCAGCAAACCCAACGCAACGGTCCAACACTGACATTTAGTATGCGAAACAGGTGCACCAGTTCCGACTGTCACAAATTGTCTGCCAGCAGTGCGTTGGTATGACACTCTGACGCCCAAAACTGTTACAGTGTTTATGCACTCACTAGTTTCAATTTGACTTTTGGCCCCTAAATGTAGGCTATGCAGAGTAGCACAGTTGTCAGGTCACGCGTAAGAGGCAGGCAATTTCAAATGTTTGTAATACACGATTTTGAAATTTTTTTTTTTTTTTTAATGCAATCAAATATGTAGGTGTGTATTGTAGAGCGGAATTTTTTAAACACAGAGTAGCATTACGACAGCAAAACTTCTAAGTAGATATATTTTCCAATTTATGTATGTAGGTATAACAATGTGACTTAAATTACACTTGCTGTACTCTTTTATATATGATTACATATATTTAATTTGAAAAGTTGTTTTGACACGCACTAGAAATTTTTCATTTTTTTTTATAATCATTACCACAACAATTTCAAGTTGCTTTTAGTTTTTACTCTCACCTGTTCGTTTATTTTTTAATTATTTAATTTCCTCAAATTTCCTTAAAATTTTTTTTATAATTGCTTTAATAATTACTTAACCCGCAATTTTTTCAAATCTTCCAACATTTACCAATTTCCAATCCTCTCAAATTTTCTGCATACATCAGCAAAATTCACACAACAAATCTTTGCCTTTTTCAAATTAACTGTTATCCACAATATCCGTTTCCTTTGCTCGGTTTAGTTCAGTCAGCGCACGTCTATCGACCACCGCATCTCGACATCAACTGAAGTTTCTACCGCTCTATGCAACGTATAAAAATCACACTTGCGAGCTTTTAATAGCCGCCTTTAAATATTTATGACCATGTTGGTCACCTTAGCAGAGCTTAAAGCTCAGCGTTTGAGAGTAGTATGCGTAGCATATGTTGAGGCGTTGAAGCGTACTCATTGTTTTTGTTTACGAATTGCCTAAGCAAATCAGCTGACCAAAACAAAAGCAAGAAAAGCCGAATAAAATAAAAGGAAACCCCGACTTCATCTATTTTGGTATGGCACGCCGAGCAGCGTCGGTTAAATGCATCGGCGTGTAATAAACACATGTTGCTTCAACACGCAGTCGACGAGAGGCAGAAATTTGTTGGCGTTGTGGTAGGCAACGGTGACAGGTGCTCTGCTGTACAATGCTGGAAATTTTAAACTTTACCAGCTCTATATTATTTGCTGGGAACATTTGATATTATTCCAATTTATTATATCGGCGCTATGTTAAAAACAAATTCTATCTGCTCAAATGGTTAGGGTATTATGTATTTTCGTTAAATATTTTATAGAACTTTCTAAGTTTGAAACAATTTCACTCCTCAATATTCAAAAAGTTGTTTTTTGTTTTTGAAAAGTCGAAGTGAAAACGTCGAAGGTTTCAAAAAGGATTCGACAGCAATCTCAAAATGTCGGGTATTAATTGGAGTAATTACGGAATATGCATTATTAATGAGTCCACAAGAACTCTCTTCGTGAGAGAACAATGTAAGCCATTTACTGACGCCGGCGTGCTTAAGGCACAAATATCGGTGCCTTTAAGAAGAAATTTGTGGTTCATTGACAAGTTGTATTGATATTTTAAATAAGAAAACATCACTTTCGATTCAAACTCCATTTTAAAGATTTTACAAGTATCTAGAGGAAAAAAGTTTGTTCAAGAATTATAAAACTACACTAATATTTTTATTTTACATATTACCTTTTCAAAATAAAATTATCTAAAAAATTGAAGCGCTATTTTATTAGATGAAATATATATGTAATTCATAAAGAAAAGGGGAATTAAAGGGTGTTTTGACTTTGATTTCATCCCGGAAAAAGGCGCCGAGTTAGCCAATTATCATTGCGTTATTTTTGCATTGAAAGATAGAACTTCAACTTACTCTACAACTAACAGCTTGTTTCGAACTATATTTATCTAAAAATGTAGTGTCTACATCTATTTGGAAAGCATATCCCATAATGGGTTGGCATATCCCAATATCCCAATTTGGCATATTGTGAAGGCCAAATGCCATAACTTAGCGCGGAAATATTAGATAATGTTTCATGGAATATTTTCCTGAATCCCAAACCAAATTTTCCGATATTAATATAGTCCACTTTCCTACACTCCCTCGAATTGACCCCGACATACCAAACTTATGCCCTGCAGGACTCTACGCACCTCCTTCCATGTCTCATGAAGCCAGCGCACCTAACACCCCTTTCTCTAGGACAGTTAAGTGACCTCGATGATAGTTAATTTTGCGCTTACCCTCAATGGGTATGAGTCTGAGTAAAATTGATTCCAAGATAAACGAAATTCTGCACAACTCCGAAGTTATGACTCTAACCCAGTAGAATTGTGTATGCCTTAGCCTTTCGAAGGTGGAAGTAACGCAGTCACTGTTAAGATCCAGAGTACAGCATGAGTTACACTCGTGCACTATTGTAAAAGTTTATAATAGAGCTGGAAAAAAAATTTTATTTATTGTTCCTAAACCATTGCTGCAAGGTCGTCATTCCGTCCATTGAATACCGAATTCCGGCAAAGTAGGGGTCACATTTTAAGGTTTTATGAGAGCGCCCTAAAGCCAATCTCTTAAGCTTGCCCCCGATCATATTTTACCTGTGTTTGAATAACTCGACTTTTCGTTCACTACCAAAAGCAACATTTTTGTACTTTACAGAGAAAGATTGCTCGCATATGAAATAAAGTTTTGTTGATTAAAGCAAACTTTTTCGTTTACAACATGTCGTGAGAAAAACATCAGCGCATTTTGGCCAGAGCCTTCTTAGAAATAAAGTAATTCTTACAAATAAAAATTCTTTTACATTCGACTTTGCCGATATCTCACTATCGGCAGAAGGTCTGCCTAATGGGGCCTAAAATCCGCCAAACTTTATTGATTGACATACACAGACAAAAAATTGCTTGATTGAAAAGAAATTGTGGTAGATAAATGTATTATGAGATAATAATGCGACTATGTGAAATATGATGATATATATGACTATGTGAACTTATTGCTTGTTGGGTTGCCTTGAGGCAGTATGTAGCCATTGCAATTCAAGCAAATCTTCATGTATATATGCACACTTTTCTTTCTTATAGCTGATTAAAATAATTATTATGTGTGTATCAAATATATCAAGCATGTATATAAATTAACACATAAAATTTATATATGAATACATGTGTAATATAAAATTATGAACAATTCATACTTCTAAGGCGGTCTACAGCGAAAAGAAATGAAACTTCACTCACATCATGCAAACAGTAAGCGAAAACTATAATTTTTTTAAATACATCATATCATCATCATATCGCATGCTTGTAGATATCTATAGATGTATGTATGTATATAACAAGGTGCTAAACGTATATTTAGTACTGATTAAACCTCATGGGAATTTTTTTGGATTACAACGAATTTATTGCAGTCTATTATGAGATATTGCAATTGAATAAGTATGTATGCTTGCGAATTTGTAAGTATGTAAATATGTACGTATGCATTTGTATGTAGTTCTCTATGCTAGCACTTAAGACTATGTGATTATAATACTAATTAAGCAATGTCATTTTAAACTGGCTGAATATCAAATCATCGCCGATTTTCTCCGTTTGTATAATCGCAGTCGAGGTGATAATTAATGTTATGGATTGTTGAATAACAATGGGCTCGAAATATTTCTTGTATAGCGGACGTTCCGGGTTGTTCGAACTACAAATACAAGGAGAGCAAACGTATTAATTTTGTTCTAAATAGAGCAAGCCGAAAATACTTACGGACAACAAATGATTTCTTCGTAAACCGTGTAGCCGCAGTGACCCACATCTCTGGCTAATAGACCTTTTCTAGTCATGGAAGTCTCTAAATGCGGGCATTGCTTCTCCACCGAACAGGTGCCATCATAACTGTTTGTAACGCACTCATCGCCCTCTGGTGAAGTAAAAACATTTTTTTTTTTGGTAATACAAACTTTATTAAAAATCTCCCCTTAAACATTTATTTTTCTTCTAATTCTGTTATCGCTTTTCACCAATGCAATCACAGGTCGCACTTTCTACTCACCATATAACACCACCTCTGGCGGCTTTGCCTCGGTTAAACAGAAAATGGACAGGAGTAATAAGCACGACAGGTGGCAAATATTTTTCAACATATTTACTCTTATTCTATAGTGGTATTAATATAAAATGTTAATTTAAAATATATTATGTTGTATAAAGTTAACTTTTACAGTTATATTTGCTATCTTACACGAGCAACGAACTAAAGCCTACAACAGTAGCAAGACAAGTGAAACGAATCTTCGCACACGGAACGTACTGACTTCTGTGGGGGCTAACGATATGGGAGAAAATATACTTATGCGAGTGTGTAGATAAGAGTATTCATCTGAAACTGGTTTTTTAAGAATTAGACAAGCTCTCTTCGTAATGAATTCTTTCGCTTTAAACGTTAACGAGAATTTCCGATAGAGTTGCCAGTTCAAGGGACAAATTGCGATTTTCGTTGGAGTTTTTTTTTTGTTAGAGCATGTATGTAAATATGCATGCAAAGTAATCTATCAGGTCATGTATACTTAACTAATTATATGAAATTTATTAAACGTAGAGCATTCTTTTTTGATCAAACAATGCTTGATCCGTTCAAACTTCAGAACTAGGTGCTTAGAGCCACCTCAAAACATGTAACGGACTTAATGGAAACTCTGAAAACACTTTTAAAACCAGATACACAGCAAAGACCGAGGAAGGATGGACTTGAATATATAGTTGGGTAAAACTTTACTGATGTGCGGTTGATAATCCATCTCCCCAAGAATTGAGGTCGAACACAGAATCTGCGTATATATCAATGAAAATCGGTACAATTGTTTTATCAATTATTTTTATAAGCAAATACTTCACCAAAGACCGAATAAAGAGGTTACGATCATGAGAAAATCATTAAAAATACGTAGTAAGTGACGAATCATGGCCTGGTGCGTAAGGACCCAAATCTAGAAGTCAGCCCCTACTATCTTGTACGCTTTACGATGAGAAAAATCGCAAACGTACTCATTTTTCTCGTATCAATGGTGGGCAAATTGTTAATTTTAAGTGGTAAGCAATAATTTTTACAACAAGTCTTTTTAAAACACGTTAAAACATGCTTCACTAAGCCAATGTGAGCTCCCATACATCCGCACTGATCAAGTATCGAAATATTAAATGATGGACCAACCGCCATGGAGTCCTAATCTGACGGCCAATTACAGTTTTTCTGATACTTATATGAATACGTCACAAACAAACTATGGGGTCAACAATTTTTGAAAAGAGAAAAAACATCTGATACATTCAAAAAGCAGATATCGGAGTAGGTTCAATCAATATAATAATAATACCATTTTTCACTTTCAGATCAGATTCAAAAAGTAAATTGAAACTTCTTGGCAGCCCATTTATAGCTCTCAGTCCTTGTATATGTTTTACGCAAAATCAATTATTACATTTTTTGTAACATTTACTCCATCTGTATTCGAGGGCAAGATGCACTAAAGCCTCAACCTCACATCAAAACATTAACACAAGCATCGGACACATAATTATAACTCAATTGACGATGAGAGAAAGAAAGAGCTACAAGTCTAACAAATATGAATTTCACTCTCCTGGCGAGATATTTTTTCATCTTAATTATGATTCATCATGGAATCCCCAAAGTCGTTAGCTTTCAGCTGATGCATGATGAAAGAAATTCGGGAAAATCCAGCCAAATTTTAATAATATCGTTATTTTCAAAGAAATTATAATGAAAAGATAGTGATAAAGAAGAGCATTGCTAGCATTTCTAGAAAATACAAAACACAAATTGTAATTCGCTATCTTTAACGAAATTGCACTACTGTCTTGAACTTCTTGATCTATTTTTTCAATGAGTTTTCGGGGAACTGATAACAAAGTTATTTTTTCAACCGATACACATTAATCATTCCTGACGTAAATTAACCCTTACTGGGTTACATACACTTCTATGACTTCATTTCCAATTTTTTCTTTTAAGCATTTCAAGTAGTTTGTGTGAGCTTTCTAAAAGAATTTACTGAACGAAGAAGTAATTCGTACCGTCGATAGTGTAGCTTATCCATTGCGACCTCACAAACATCGTTCTGTTTGCTTAAATCGATGCTTGAACCTTCGTAATGAGGATCGTATTATGTACGATACCACCAAAACTTTACCAATATTTATGGCAAGTAGACCGTCTTTGATCTCAATTGATGCATTTCGTACTTATTTATATTTTGTTAAGAAAGGATTATGCTGGGCTCAGCCTTTTGGGCCTTTCAGACCTTTGATACTTTCGTGATCAATATGATTTGAAGTGATGCAAAATATTTCAGGAAATCTGAAAAATTTATTCTAAAAGATTTTACATTGAAGTCAACACTCTTTATTAGGCGGAATTGAAACTGATACCCATTATTTTTAGTGATAGTTTATCGACCATATAGTTTGGGCGTGTGCTCAGTCAGTTCAGTCCCAAATATTTAAGGTCAACTTGATTAACAGAAATCACTAAATTCAGCAGGCTAGTGCTGAGGAAAGATAAGGACCGATATCAATAAGTTTTAGTACCAAAACACATAATGCTAAAGGAAATATTGTCGATTAGTTTTATAGAGATAACTCCTTAACTAACCTATATGTACGGTACACTGACTATGGGATCTTGGGGAAGCTGTAAACCGATTGACATCAAATTATAATAGTTTCTAGAAAACATGTCTCAATTTCATTAAGGATACTGACATATGGGATATTGACCAACATCTACGGTGTGAAGTCTATACACTATGGGAATGAAGGCGTGACATACATTCATGACCGTGTTCTATCTCTTTTATGTCTTTTTACTCTGATATATAAATATATATATATCAACTACGAGATAACTATTGTACACTGTTGAACACTATTGTACACTTTTCAAAAAAATTAAAAATTTACTCAAAAACTAATTTAGTGCTTCTTTATTGAAATGTTTTCTTCAGGTCGATATATTAAAACACAAAGGCATGTATTACTTAATTTAGTTAATTAAATGTTTTCATGATCATACTGAACTTAGTAGTGAAATCAAAATTTTTTATTATTCTTTCTACAAAATCACCCAGTTTTTTTCTTTTCCCCTATACTAGTTTAGAAAATGTATGGCAATATGATTTCTTACTTTAGAACTATCACTTTCGATAAGATAAAGCGTAAAACTTCAGCTATCTATCCACTGGGCCAAACAATACTCTCGATCCAGTCCAAAAAGGCAGACACGCGGCTGTAAAGACCAGGAGTAGAACTGCCACAGCTGAAACCAGCCGAAATTACACCAACCACACGATATTTATTCAAAGCCTCGTCGACCACCAAATTCAATGGACCGCCCGAGTCACCTTGACATGCATCCTTTGTTAGACCGGGGTCATGAGCGCACAACTGACTAGCGATGATACCCTCTCTATTGCGGCGCGTCAAACCATTGTCCACATAACTTTCATTACACTTCGAGTTGTCAACGATCGTCTGGCGGGCTTTCAATAAAACATCCGATTTTTCACGCGCTACAAGCAAGTAGAAAGCAAATTTGTAACACCTTAACGTAGGCAATATATTTTCTATAACGTCTATTGCTTACTGCTTCTATTGATGACACCCCAACCGGTCACATAGAGCACAGAGTTGGTTGGCGGATCATCAGGATCGGTATAAAGGCACGTCGGGAACACATTGTTGCTGTAAGTAACCTCCTCCTCTAATTCCAGTAAGCCCACATCATTGTAAACATTAGCGCTCGTATAGTCGGGATGTAAGTGAACTTTCTGCGGAATAATTATATAGCGGATATATGTATAATAATATATATAGTATATTTATAGTCATAGGCATGTGCTACCTTAATTTTGATTTCAACAGCTCCCTTCATTTGTTCAGTATCAGTGAAATTCACCACACCCATACGCACCATAACCGGAATTTGTCGAGTGACTAGACAATGGGCCGCTGTTAAAACATAGTGCTTCGCAATCAAAGTACCACCACAATTATACTCCACAGCACCATCTGTGTCAGTCAGTCCAATAGCTACCATATGTGGGTATTCACCTATTTCAACGGGGGTACCGCCTAGAATGTGTGGTGTAAGCAGGGGTTGCAATTGTTCATCGATTTCAATGCATGCTGCCAGGTAGGAAAAAAGCGAAATTAGAATCGATTGCTTTTACGTAAATATATGTAGTTGAACTCACCCTTTACAGCTGGGCGATCATCTGATCGTGTTTTTATGGTTGTGGTAGGAACGGAGAGCGAGCTACAGTAGTAGAAAGTTATAAATGTGATTAGTATATTTTTATTACATACATACATATACATACGTATAAACGTTTAACTTACGGACAACAGATAATTTCTTCAAATATTGTGAAACCACATCTGCTTATGTCACGTCTTTTCAGGCCCAGTTGAGCCATGGCATCCGGCAGATCCGTGCATTTGCTTGCCTCAGTGCAAGTGCCTTTGTACTTTTTCACCTGACATTGTTCACCTACTGAAACGATAATAAAATGTGTGTTAAGCTTTTGCATTATATTAACGTATAAATAAATCATTAGGGCATAATATATCTACGAAACTCGAATTTCTCTTTAATAAAACTTTTATTATCTTTCATAATCCCGAAATTTTATTCATTATTTTTATTTGTATGTTGGAATATCGCTTAAGCAAATCATTCAAGTTTCTTTATTATCCCCGAAATCTTTAAAGTCGAGATTCAAGATTCGGAATCCCGAAACGGTTTTTGGTAGTTATTGAAATCATGCTTGCACGCTGGCATTGAACTAGCTCATTTTGATGCAAGGAAGTTACAGTTGGATGAAGAAGTTCGATATACACATCATTATCATAGCTGAGTTAAAAGACAGTACGTTAAAAGTAAATAAGCACGGGCTAAGCTCGAGTGTAGCGGAACATTAAATATTCTCGTAGTATGTCAGAAGTAAAGGCGTGTGACATGTTTCAAGAGAATTTTCAAAAACTTGTTATAAAACAGAGTAAAATAACATGTGCAAACATAGATTTAAGGACCTGAATGGAATCCAAATATAATATTACACGAGGTAAGAACCAAACCGAATCTACCGAGTTCCTAAAGATTTTTTTTCTTTAATTCACTACTCTAAATCTAGCAGAGAGAGAGAGAGAGGGAGAGAGTATAAAAATCAATAGAAATAATTTCAGTGATACAAGAATCGGCATAATCCTTTTATGCAAATATATTAATTTAATTCTGAATTGGCGCATCTGCGTACCGGAAAAACTGTACATCATTTTTGAAAGACTTCTTAAAGTGGCAACTCGATTTTTAGTACTGCACTTCACTTTTCTTTCACAACCCATATTGGCACGCCATGTGGCGGCAAACTAAAAGTTGCTTAAGTCGACTTAAGTTAATAGGTACAATATCCATTTTGCTGACCAACTTGATTGAGACCCAGCATTATGTTTAACCGAAAAAATGTCTAAAAAGCAAAAGCTACAAATTGTGATAAAATCGAGATAAAATTTATGCCCGGAGCATAACTAGAAATCAAATTTTTAACCACAGCTTAAGTCGACTTAAACTATTTTAATATTGTATATTAACACAGATAAACTTTTCTTTTGATTTATAAACCCCTACTCTACTAATATCGACTACTTACCCTCCATTTGAGCTGTGGTCATTCCAAACAGAGCGGCGAATACGCTCCCCAGCAACAGCAGCATCTTGTAATGTTCACTTAATGGTAATTTAAAATGTTTGAAATACATTTCCGATTTTTATTTATTTAATGATAAAAATCAGTTTGCGTGTACTATATTCTTACTGAGCTCCCTATAAGTGTTGCGGTGCAGTTTTATCGCATAAAATTGGTTGAATAGGTATATATGTATGTTATGGAAGATGCACGCGACACAGGTGGTATTAAGTCATTGAACCGTGAATGAATCTGGAATTAAATTTGTAAGCATATAAATATTTCACTACATACTTCGGATCCGAAACCGGTATTGTAAGCAAATAAATATTAACTTTCATCCGTGTGACCTTGTGCGTGGCGTCAGATTGCGGAACAACACCTTGACATTGACAAACTATATTTTTCGGTTGGCGCAGCCGAAGATTAAACGGAGTTTGCAGCTGGTGTTGTGTATTTATTTTATTTCATTTTAGCTATATTATTTCTTATAATAAATTGAAATTTTCCAACATTTCCTAAGATATGTTGTTGTTGTTTCCCGAATAGAGTGCCCATATTCTTTTAAACCAGCTCTTACCATATGGTGCATACCCTAAAAGGTTTTATTAAAAAAGTTCAAAGTTCTTTAGATCGATTGCATTTGGGAAACATGAAAGCTTGTAAGATTCTATCAAAGCTTTCATATTTTAAAATATTATGGTAAATAAAATATAATTTTAGAATTTTCCTCTGTTACTTTTAAGGTTGAGGTTGAGGTTGAAGGCGGTTATACATACCCTGTATGTTTTGCCCTAATGAACCGTATTACCTTGTAGATATGTAACTAATCAAATAATATATAATGTTATTGGATATACTCACATTGTTATGGTCATTATGAAAGGTATTCAATTAATAGTATGTATTTTTGAAATTCTGCTATGTCGATTTCACTGAACTACTACTACTACTTTAGGCGAGTTATACCATGACAATAGCAATGCCAAGCCCTAAAAACTTTCAAAAACCTTAAGGTCATACAATTCGAAGGGGCATTCAGTAAAAAAAGACGCCTTAAAGTTGAGTGCTGAAGGCAGAAATGTAAAAAAAACGATTTTTTTAACATAGCAAATACCAAAAAAGAGAGATTGACCAACATAGTTCTTCAGTACACTCAGGATCTAGCCTCATAGGATAGCATTCTAAAAATACACATTCTAAGATGAGTACAACGATAACTCATGTTATTACAAAGTTATGGCACACATACAACGTTAATTTGAACTTAAACTCAGTCTTTTACCTTATATTAGGGATATCACACTAATCCAACATAGTTCGGTAACTGCTGTTTCTTGTTGAAGACCAGAAGAAGTGAGATGTTCCTAATAGCTTTAGTTAAAATGAGGAATTTGACAGGCTTAAGGTTAGGAAATCGAAAACAAAAACCGGATAGATTGTGGAATAAATACGTTAACTAATATAAGATCAATGGAAATTTTTTTAAATTTCAACAACTTCTCAAACTACTCTCGTATGACTCAATCGATAAACCTACCTCATTTACAGATATACCAGTATATATATTTCATTACTTGCACAAATTTTAAATAAAAAGCGGAATCAAATTGATTTTGCACACTTTTCATTATTACACCAGTTTACAGTCAAAAAGCTCCAGCCAATTCTCTTATATGAGTAGTCTTTGAGTTCTGTCATATCGTTTTGGAAAATGTTATAAAATAAAATAATGGTTTTTGATTACGATTTAATGGATGTTTACACAATTTTTTAATATTTCGGAAAACGGCTAACCGTTTAAAATATATTGTAGGAAAAGGAAAATTAATGGAATTTTTAAAATAAATTTTTAAAGATTTGGAAAAATTCTCATTACATTGCACCGTTAACAAGCCAAAAAAAAATTGTATTTCTTCAAATAGTAAGATCGAAAATAATGTAATTAACAATAATTAAAAGAATATAGTTTAATAAGCTTTCTGCTATTATATTTGTATTTCATTAGCATAAATAGTTACTAATAAACGTTGTTTTTGTTTATTAAAGTAAGTAATTTGGATTTTTGAAACACATTTGAAATTATCAACACATAAAATCCGTTAATTTTGTTATCAATTTAGGTCGTCACATACATATTTTTTTATGTATTTATATTAACGCATATATTTATTAAAAATTCACAAGTGACACCTACACATATACACACACACACATATATATATATATATATATATATATATATTGATAACAAACTCGCTGAAGGGTTTTTACCTTTCATAAAATACCGTGCGTTGGTATTACGGTCCCAAAAGTTGTTTTGGCAGGGGACTTTTTCGTGTTTAAATACACATTCACTTATATATGACTTTATATATTTATATATTATTATTTATGTATTTATTATATATATATATATACATGTATATACATATATATAATATATATATTAATTATATATATATTATTTATATATATTAGGGGAATATCTGTTTACATATATATTTCAATTAGTGTCAGTCTTATCACCTTGCCATTGACAATATATGAATATGCGGATGCACCATTTGACACTGTTTTTGTTTTGTTATTTGGTTTCGTAGCTTTTATTGTGTAAGCCAGAGATTTGTACTGTGTGTGTGTTTATACACGTTTTTGCTGCGTTTTTCGCGCGTATTCAACAGTTGCTCATCCGGTTTTGCGATATTTTGTTTAGTACAATCTGTTTATTTTCGGTTAATATATGTACTTTGATTAAAAAAATATACAAAGTTTAAGCGAACTTTTCAACCGAATTGATTTGCTCGCGTTATATTTATATCTATATTTTTTTGTAATTTCAGTTCTAATTATATTATTAGTATTTCTTCCAAAACAATATTCCAGATCTAAAGTGCGGTCAAATGACGTTCAGCAACACGCCACAGCTAAGCGAGCACTGCCTTGCGAGCTCAGCTGCACCAAACTCTCTGAGCTCTGAACACGCTCCGCTTCGAAAACGTAGTAGAAGGTAGGAATAATCGTAGTATAGAAAGAATTGGCGGAGCTGACATTTCCGGCGTCACTTCGATAAAAAAAATGGCTTTAATTTCTTTCTAAGCCAATCCATCCATCCCATCCATCTTAAACTAAAATATTTTTTTTTTTGCATATTTTAAAAGATGGTAACTTATGAATCTAATCTAACATTCAAATTGCATTTTGATAAATACTCGCCAACTTACTCCTTAACATTTTACTATAATTTAAAGTTGTGAGAAAGTTGAAAATCTTTTTAATATTTTTCAACTGTTAATTTATATAATTTATATAATTTTATTTCATATATTTAATTCACTATTTTTTAGCACAACAAAACCTCAAAAATCTAGTAAAATATATAAAAGTGGCGCAAATCTACTCCAAACAGCCCGCTAATGAGCACTGGTCATCTCAACTGTGAGTTTGCTGCTGGAGAGCCAAGCTTCTGTATTGATTTTACTTTCGCGCTTTATACGTCACTTTGAGAGTCGCGCTTATTATGCCGAGTATTTACCGCAGACGCAAATAAATATTTATATGTATGTATGCCAACCAGATAAGCACGGTTTAGCAGCGCCAGTAACCATTTCTTATAGAGGTATACTAACAATATATAAACTAGCTTTTAAATTTCTCAGTAACAAAAGACGCTAAAATCTTCAGACTAATAAGTTTATTAAATTTTGAACACAGCTTTATAAAAATCAGAAGTGAGTTTCTGTAAAATTTTATAATATTTACAAGAAATTTCACCTCTCCGAAAAATAAAATTTACTTTAAAATGTGTAAAATGAAAGAATTGATTTCAAAATTTATAAATTAAAAACATAAAACCTAAAACCTAAAACAAAAAACGTTAACTAGAGTTGCCACATTTTTAATTAAAGGCAATATATCAGTTAAAATATATTTTTTAAAACATATAGTTTTGGAGCAGTTTCCTTACCTTGACAATTTATTACTTACGGTTACCATCTGCCTTAGGCTGATTAATTTACATCTGAACAACTTTAATAACGTCAGAATTAAAAATAAAAATAAAACATTGCCAGTAGGATATTTTTGAACGCAACCGTTGCCGCTTTCATATTCTTTACAAATATATTTTTCCAATCCTTCAATCAGTGTTTTCTCGGGGACCCTCTAACAGCTATAGGATTATGTTTCCAGACGACTGTACCATCTTTCAAGAAGATGTATCTCACAGCAAAAGTTTTACTGGAAACTATAAAACCTTTGAACTTACAAAGAAGGGAACTCTCGCTCCAATATCAGCCGACTGTGGACGGGTCGGAGCTCCGTTAATGTTTTGTGGTTTAACACTAGATGTCTGGATTTCACCTTAACTCGGTGGGAAGGGTTCGCCAAAAAAAAAGGAAGGGTTTGGCGTATGTACAATTGTGGCATTATGGAACGATGATGTAAAAAATAAAAATCGATATGGCAACTCGAAGAAGGTGCCAGAGATCTAATATCTTGTAGATTACAAGAGTAATTTTTTAATTTTTTGCTAGTATTTGCATATGTATTTAATATTAATCTTTAAATTGAAACCTTGCGAAACGTTGGAGAATTTTATTTATTATATTCATTTATGGAAGGCGCAAAAAAATAGAAACAAATCAATATGCTTGTGAGATTTAAAAAAGCTTAAACTTGAAAATACTTTTTAAATTAGTATCGAAAATTTTAACAATTCGAATGATATACGTAAGAAATATCCGCTGATTCTTATAGATGATTTTCTTTTAATAATTTATGCGAAATTTAATCAAATCATTTAATTAGTTGGAAATCGGATGCGTGTATTCTGTGTTGATTTTGGTCTAGATTTATTTCTGCTGAATCCTCTATGAAATTCTTGATTTCTGCGGGGTACTTCTGCTTCTTCAAATCTCTTATGATTCCTCATGTTAGAAAGTCTATCATTGAGTGAAATTCGACTTTCCATAAATATATCATGTGATCTTTCCTTTGGATGTCTAGCCTGTAGCGGTTTGTAATTAAATATAGGATGTGAAGGGTTGCCTTCTAATGCACCATTATCAAATCTATTTAGATTTCCGTTTAATATAGCATTTATTATTGCTTTTTCATCTTGAACAATTGTGCCATTCATTGTTTTATCATAAATATTTTCGTCTTCAATTGAAATAGATTTTCCACCCAATACTCCACTATTGTTTCCACCTTCAAGCTGTACATGTTTGCCACCGAATATGGCACTAAATCTACCATTTGGTCCACCCTCATCATTCCAAGTCGAGAGGGGGTTGTCATGGAATATAGATTTTAATCTTTCATTTTCGTCGTGAACAGGGTTACCATTTAACTTTCGGTTATCACGTACATTCGGAACTGGATTTACATTGAAAAAGCCGTTATTATTTCCACTTTGAACGGGAACAGGGTTTTCTTTCCATCCCCCAATATTTTTTACACTTTCGACTTTACGTTGGTCTCCACTAAAAATAGCATTAAATCGTATATTTTTATCGAAGAAAGGGTTACCTTCTAATTTTAGATTGTCATTTACGTACGGCTCTGGATTTGCACTGAAAACACCGTTACTATTTTCATCAACAAACGGAACAGGGGTTCCTTGCCTTTTCTCTTTACTGATAACTTTTCCGACCTGTAAAAGATTACCACCGAAAATAGCATTTAATCTATCTTTTAAATTTTCACTTTCGTCTGGATTTTGAGGAGTTACACCATTTCGCCTATCTTTATCATTCACATTCGGGAGAGGATTGCCTTTGAATATAGCTTTTAATCTTTCATTTTCATCGTAAATATGGTTGCTATTTATCTTTTGATTTTCCTGTACATTCGGCATGGGATTTGTACTGAAAAAGTCATTATTACTTCCATTAGCAACCGGAACAGAGTTTCTATTTATATCTTCAACAATATTTCCACTTCCATCTTGACCAAAGTTGGCATTGAATATGGCTCTTAACCTTTCTTTTGCATCGTTCATGGGGTTGCCATTTAACTTTTGGTTCCCCGGTCCATTCGGCACTGAGTTCATATTGAAAAAGCCGTTATTATTTCCATTAACAAACGGAATAGGATGCTCCTTCTTTTCATCTTTACTGTTATCATTTGCGGCCTGAACAGGGTTATCGCCGAATATAGCTTTTATTCTTTCATTTTCATCAAATACAGGATTACCATTCATCTTTTGATTGTCCTGTATATTCGGTACTGGATTTGCATTGAAGAGTGTGTTATTATTTTCGTTTATAGCCGGATCAGAGTCTCTATTCCAATCCCCAATAATATTTCCACTTCCAGCTTGACTAGGGTTGCCATTAAATATAGCTTTTAATATCTCATCTTCATCTTGTACGTGTTCCTTAATATGGTTGCCGTTGAATATAGCTTTTAGTCTTTCATTCTCATCGAAAATAGAGTTACCATTTAATTTTTGGTTGTTCTGTTCATTCGGCACTGGATTCACATTGAAAAAGCCATCATTATTTTCATTAACAATTGAAGTGGGATATTCCTTAGCTTCATCTTTACTGTTATCATTTCTGGCCTGTACAGGGTTATCGCCGAATATAGCTTTTATTCTTTCATTTTCATCAAATACAGGATTACCATTCATCTTTTGATTGTCCTGTATATTCGGTACTGGATTTGCATTGAAAAAGCCGTTATTATTTCCATTAAAAACCGGAATAGGATGTTCCTTCCTTTCATCTTTACTGTTATCATTTGCGGCCTGAACAGGGTTATCGCCGAATATAGCTTTTATTCTTTCATTTTCATCAAATACAGGATTACCATTCAACTTTTGATTGTCCTGTATATTCGGTACTGGATTTGCATTGAAGGGTCCATTATTATTTCCATCTATAGCCGGAGCAGAGTCTCCATTCCAATCCACAATACTATTTCCACTTCCAGCTTGATCAGAATTAGCATTGAATATAGCTTTTAATATCCCATCTTCATCTTGTACGTGTTCCTTAATATGGTTGCCGTTGAATATAGCTTTCAATCTTTCATTATCATCGAAAATAGGGTTACCATTTAATTTTTGGTTTTCCCGTTGATTCGGCAATGGATACACATTGAAAAAGCCGTTATTATTTCCATTAAAAACCGGAATAGGATGTTCCTTCCTTTCATCTTTACTGTTATCATTTGCGGCCTGAACAGGGTTATCACCGAATATAGCTTTTATTCTTTCATTCTCATCGGGAAAAGGGTAACCATTTATCTTTTGATTGTCCTGTATATTCGGTACTGGATTTGCATTGAAGGGTCCATTATTATTTCCATCTATAGCCGGAGCAGAGTCTCCATTCCAATCCACAATACTATTTCCACTTCCAAGTTTGCTAGGGTTGCCATTGAATATAGCTTTTAATCTCTTATCTTCATTTTGTACGAGTTCTTGAATATTATTGCCATTTTGATTAAAAGTTATAGGTGTACTTGTAGTGATGGGAATAGAACTAGAATTAAACATAACATCAGGTGGCGGCCTGTATTCGAACTCAGGACGTTTGGATAGATCTATAAATTCATTGGAAAGTTTGGGTGGGGTTTGCACTGGTTTTGGCCATTTTCTGAAAATATTTTGTTAAAGTGATAGACATTTATAAAATCAGAATGTTTAAAATAAAGCAAATCAATCTTACGGACAACATATTATCTCCTCTCTAACCTCAAAACCACAGCGGCCCACTTGATGGCTTTGGAAAGCTAGTGCTTGCATTATACCCTGCAACTCAGAACACTTACTAGCTTCCAAGCATGTTCCCTCGTAGCCAGCAAAATCACAAAAGTCTCCAACTAGAATTTTGTCAGTAATGATATTCATTTCGCATAATAAAACTTCTAAATATTACAATATATTTACCGTAAAGCATTTGTGCAGTACTAAGCCTGCAGAAAGCAAAGATAATAAATATCCGACTGACTTCGCTGAGTTTATAAAGGTTTGTCATTTTTTTCGCCGGCGCAGTGCCTAAATATACTAAATTCATATCGACATAAGTATATACATATTTAATATCAATGTATTTTAAACGATCTAAGATTAAGTTAAGGCTAACTATTAGTCTGCAAGGGGTATGAAATTTATGTCAATGTCTAAAAAAAAGTAATTAGCTAAGGAGTCCAGAGATCATTTCTCATTATTAGAGAAGAAAAAGAGATATTAATGGGACTCCAAATAGTGAGTATGAAGATATGTGAGGTTTAGGTCCGATTTTGCTCATAATCAAGATTTAATAAGAGAGAAAAATGTGTTAAATTTTATGAAGAGCGTTCAAGTAGCCTATGAGATACTAATATTCACAACGCCCAAAGTAAATTATTTAACTGGTCTATATGGAGCCCACTTTACCATCCTCGCCATAAAATTTCAAGTTGGTTCTTAGAGAGCTATCACACTTTTTATTGCTCTAGCCAATATCGTGCTTGTGTTTATTGACTGCTTTTACCCATTTTCACGCATTTTTTGACAAATCTGAGGCATTTCTTGCGAGATTACGCAAATCAAAGAAAAACTGCAATCGTCACTGCGCAATCTAGATAAAGGGAAACCTCAACTTTGATATTATTTTTAGTGAATTTTTCTAACAATATTTCAAAGGTTGATTCTTTCATAGACATTTTATTAAAATAATTTTTAGAATTTCTTCCTGAAATAATTTTTTTGTAATAAAAATAAAAATAGAAAAATTTAGGGTGTGGCAAAAAATAGTAGAATTCGGCTTCTCATGACCCATATGAGAAGCTATTGTTTACAAATTGTTTGTTTGATGGGATTCCAAATATCCAAGTAACCTATGTATATTATATGTTAATTATACATATTTATATATTATAGAAAGGGTCTACATATGTATTGACTCAACTAAAACAAAATAGATGCGCTGGAAAAACCTCTCAACCCACTTAAAAATGAATTATTCCGCAAATTCTAGTGCTTATTATGGCGACTTAGTTGACCTTAGATATGCTAATTCCATTTTTCTACCAAATGGGCACTCGCCATTACTTTATTTGTACTTTATAAGACAGATCGGTTAAATGACATTTCAAGGATATTCGGTTCCTAAAGCAATATCACTTCACTTCGCTTAATGTGTTTCCTTATTTTCGCGGTCGAATTTATCTGGTACGACGATTTAGCCTAACAGATCTCACCTTAAGTTAAAATGAGTACTTCCGTGCACTTTTTAATACTTGTTATCAACCACTTGGTCTCACAACAACTGCGCGATCAATTCTGCGTAACTCTCATAAAGTATGCATTTTTTAGCGAATGTACGACAGGGTTATACATTAAGCTGATAACACAAATGCATATATGTGTGAATTCGCTGAAAATGTTTATATGATAAACAACGTTTTTGTTATTACAATTTTTAAATATATGTATGTACATATATGTGCCTGAAATTCTAGATTATTCAGTCATATTAATCAGCATATTTCACAGCTGCCGAGTATTTACGAGTGCCTGAATTCCACTCCTTCCGCTGCGTTTTTGGCAAAGAAAAATTTTCCCTCCAAATCCATTAGCACTTTCGGATCGGCGTAATACACAATTCTCTGTCCCTAGCGAAAAATCTATAGAGTTATGTATGTTTTAAAAAATGCAATCATTCTTGCATGGCTAAATTTTGAATGAAATATAAGAAAACACAGCAATGAAAGCAGTTAACTTCTGCGCTCTTAGCGCTTTGTTGAATAAAATCTATGGATGGTAGACCCATAAAAGAAGAGTATCAAGAAAATCTGCAAAAGAAAATCTTTCAAGAATTGTAAGAATATGACAGAAGACCGGCTGTCACAAGGCCAATACCGGGTTAATTTGTAGAAACAATTGATGTAAGTATGTATTCTAATAAGTCATTACAACAACACCCCCTTTTGTGTTTTCCACTCAAAAATGTAGGTGTCTTAGTTTTGAAAATAAAATTAATACTTATGTATTTACTTTGCAATCAAAGCATTTCCATCGTTAATGACAAAAAATCGAATCAAATAGTAAATGGATATTTCATAAGGAGTCGGTACTGTTTCTCAATATATACACGCGTTTCTCAATTCTCAATTTATTCGAGCATATTAGAAAGAAGCTACATAGAGGACACTCACTCGAATAAAACGTCGTTTCCATATACTAGTTTGGTCTGTATACTCCGTTAGGCTGATAAATTTAAGAAATCATAATAGATTTATGGAACGCGGAGATTTTACGAAATTCTGCAATATAAACGTTCACCCGTAAATGTGAATCCATGAAGGGCATTATAAGTATTTTTCCAGATCTTCTAAAAATTCACCTCTTTTCCATTAAAAATCAGATCGAGCACTTTCGATTTCTTTGCTTCACGTGATTTATTAATATCATTTAGACTATTTTATTTATTTCGAAAACACCTAAAATAATTGTAGCTATTCTTAGTTTCAAATTGCTTATTACTAAATATGTATATTAATGTATGCTATAAACTTAAAATATGCCCTATCGTTAGTGAAGTTCCTGCGACCATACAATGGCTTCAATGAAATTCAAAAACTCTGAAACCCTGGTATACACACCCGGCAAACTTCCGCCACACACTCCACCAAATGAAACCACTCCGACGACTCTGTAGCTGTTATAAGTTGCATTTTCAGCTAGAAGTAGTGGACCACCAGAGTCGCCGTGACAAGAATCCTTCCCGGGCGCAATGGCACATAGTTGACTATTTTCAATGCCATGGTTTATGCTGCGCGCAATATTATATGCATAACTTTGATTACATTGTGAAAGTGATACTTTATTCAATTGCACTGCTAATAAATGTTCTGAAGGAGCTACATTCACACAGTAAAAGTTAAAAAAAGAAAGCATGCATTAAATATTTAATAAAAGTGAAAACATATTTGTTAAATATTTATAGCTTACAATAATTTTCGGTGATTCCCCAACCAGCCACAGTTAGTACAGTGCCATCAGGTAGCTCTGTTTGATTGGTATGCAAACACGTTGGATACACGGTTAAACCATATTTGACATCTTTGGTCAATTCAATTACAGCGATGTCAAAATATTTTGATTGACTTGAATATTTTTCATGCTCAATCGTTTCCTGTAGGCGAAATATAATGTGAAAGATAATACATAAAATTAAATGAAAGGAAATTGTGTGCGTAGAACACAAAAAGGTAAACTTCAATCGGGATCTCGTAAACAATAAACTCAAAAACGACAGAGATTCCTAACCGTTGTCTCTGCTCTTTCATTTCGACTGATATATTCTAGGCATGATGGTTTTTTATGCACATAAAATATTGGTGAAGTACTTGACATTTGATACCAATATTGTAATACTTAATTTAACTCATCAAATTGTTTGAGGTTATTACCATTCTCAAAAATTCTATCCTCGATAGAAAACTTTCTTGAAACCTTTTTAATTTAATGCTCATATTTTAATATTCTTCTACCAATTTGCTTTGAATACAAAAACTTAAGCCGTAAATTATCTAAAACCTTCTCAGCTATCTCACCAATTTTATATTATTAAAATGTATAAACATGTGGCAACCCTTCACAGACATGTGCTCAACTCGAAGCTTTCTAAAACCTTCTCAGTTTGTTACCCATATTGTGGTATATTTTCATCTCATTAATTTTGTAGAATTAAAATTTACGAAAAGGTCACTATTCCATTTTTCTGCTTTAAACTTTTGAGCATTACATCGAATAATCCAAAAAACATTCAAATTACATTATTAAATAAATTAAACTACACTATACGATTGAAATACAAGCGTGACAGAATTTGGTTACGTAACACAATTTCATTGTCGTCGTTCGATCTTGCTACTGTGTCTACGTAAGTTTCAGTTCAAAAGTTTAGTTTTTTATATATATAACTCACTTTAATATCTATTTCTTGCCGATAGCGCGCTTCTCCAGGATCATTTAAATTAGCTATACCCAAAATTACTTTTACAGCTTTCCTATCTGCTACTATGACACAATGTGCTGCCGTTAACACATAACGCTTATGGATCAATGTACCACCGCAGATAAAGCCATCGCGGTCATAAACAATGTAAGCCATAAACGGATATTCCGTGGCGGACACCTTATGGCCACCGAAAATATGTTCCCCTTGATATGGCATTAATCTGCCTTCAATGGCTCGGCATGCTAAGGCAAATACAGTAATATTATTGGTTTTGCACTAGTCGAAGAAACTCCTTTCGTCTATATTACTCACCACGAACAGCTGGCCGCTCAATATTGCTGCGAATAAAATTTATTGTTTAATTACAAATTCAAGTTGTTTAAAAGTTTTACATTACAAAATATTAAATACTTACGGACAGCAAATTATATCTTCTTGCCCGCAGTGTGTCACATCATTATCATTTAAACCTATATCCGCCAAGGTAGCAGCTGAATGTGTGCATTGTGATTTTGCCTTGCAAGTGCCATTGTATTGTCTTGTCTCACAAAGCGTGTTAGCTTAAATATGCGTACGACAAAATGAGCATAGGTATGTAAGTCAACCTGAAAGTACAATTACCTTTCCCATTATCTGCCAAGAGAATGTTGCCATTCCTCAGTCGCGTCCCATTAAATATATCGTTTAGTCTTGCATTTATAACTTCAAGTGGAACTTGAGCTTGCCTTACGTTAGAATCTCCGACAGGCCTACGTTCACCATTATTGCTGACATTATTTGCCACATCGTTACTTTCAATGGGTATACTTTGCATTCTCTGCCTTACATTTCCAACGCGCACAGGGTTTACATTACTGCCTTTTGGGCTATCCTCTGCATTACCCTGAAGCTGTACGTTTCTATTTAATAACTGGTTCAGTCTTTCATTTGCGTTTCCGGTTAGCGCTTTTTCTCCACTAAATGTAAAATTTATTCTCTCGTTGCCATTGGCACCCGAAAGTGGTTTAATATTTTTATGAAATATGGTATTTATATTTTGTGACACATTTCTGTTGTCTCCAACCATGTCAACATTTGAAAATCCGGCATCTTTTTGAAGGCCTGCCGTAGGTTTTGAAATACTGTGCTCAGGTTGCGGACGAAATTCGAACGGCTTAAATTCATCTAAAATTTTGGGTGGACTTTGTACTGCCGGTAAACTTTCAAACCAAAGTGAAATGAATAAGTATTTTAATGACATATAAGATATTTACTTACGGACAACATATTATTTCTTCAAACTTCGTGTAACCACAGTGACCAATTTGGCGTTGCGTTAAACCCAGGGCTTGCGCCAAGGCAGGCAAGTCAAAACATTTGCTACCTCTCAAGCATGTCCCGTTGTAGCTGGCAAAATCACAGAAATCACCCTCTAAAATTAACTCAGCCTTTAGTAAGCCTTGAAATAATTAACTAAGTAAGCCACTAAATTATGTTCTTACTCACCGGTGTACTGATGAGCAGTACTGAGAGCACAAAGTATGAGAAATATAAACAACCGAGTGCGCTGTATTGGCGTATTTACGAGTATTCTGCTCATTTTGCTTGGAAGAAAGAATTTGCCTAATCGGTCTAATATACACCGTTTGACGTACCTCTATTCCACCTACGCTCTCTTTATATCAAAACGTAAACGTTGATCTCTTTCGTATTTATATTTAACCAGTTTTGTTAAGATGTTTCACTTATTTTCACTACCCTATCACTTTATGAGTAACATGCTGGCGCACATTCAACACTACCGTTATTGATAAAGATCCTTCTCTCTCGTGTCAGTTTTTCAGGAAATTAGGAAAAAAGTCTTCCAATGCACTTAATTATGTACTTGTGAACGTTGATTCGTCCGTACAACAACTGAAACCTTCAACTTCGAATTGTTGAGTTTTATTATGAAAAAATTCGAATAGAAAAAATATGGCTGCTGATAATAATATAACTACTTTTTTCGCTGCATGCCATATAAATCTGAAATTAATTGCAATAAAAAGAGATTCGCGGATTTCTTATAGTGACTCAAATTCGAGTTTTCTACCTCTCTGCCTGCCGTTGTGTAGGAGAGACGGAATTTGAGCGCATAGGACGCTACAGAATGCTTCTTAAACGGTAGCTTTTGGGCCCAGTTGAGCGATGTGAAAGATCTTTGTGTAACACAGCGAGTGCCTCAGATAAGGTTTTACAGAAATACGCATTTCAGCTGTCGTTGTAAATTTGCCATTAAGTTTCCACATGATGCGAAATGAAAAATGTAAGAATCGTATATACATGCATATTGTATATGCGGGGATGTTCGTTAAACAATGCTAAATTATTAAAGCTTGTCTTAATAATTGTTATCACTCGCTTATCCCCAGAAACACGGAAGTGATAAGCTGAAATCGTATGGCAATTATTATTTCGCTCTTCTTCTACACGATCTCTCCTTTTCACTCATTCTCTTTCAGCGGTAAAAGGTGCGAAAACACAGATCGCAAACAAGTTCTTGAACTTTGAGCACTGAAAAGCTATCATTATGTCACTAATATATCTCGCATATTAATCGATATAATATACTGGGTATATGGGAGCTAAAGTGAAAGAATCTTATAGAATTAGGCGTAGTTTTAGTACGATTTCACCCATTTTCAAACTTTAACGACGTCGAGTAAATATTATGTTCCAGAGTTATCACACTTTTAGTAATTTTGAATTGATTTAATACATTTTCTCACAGTGTTGCTATGTACAAGCCATTATTGGAAAATTTTTTTTCACAAATTTTACAAACATAAATGTTCCCCTTCATTGTGATCCCAATTCAAACTCAAGTTTTACGACTTACTTTCTGTTTTATTTATAACCTTTTATATCTTTTCGTTTAACGGTATTTTCGTAGGCGTGACAACACTCCGATTTGGCTTTAAATAAATTGACTGTACTTTCGATGGCGACATATTTAGATATATTGCATGTTTTCAATAATATTTTATTAGTCATATTAAAAATAGGAAATGGGGTTAATCATTAGGCCATATAATGCCTTCAATAAAATCCAAATATTTGGCAACTCTGGTGTGAATACTCGGCAAATTCGCACCACAATTAATATTAGCCGAAACTATGCCAACAACTTTATATTTGTCATTGTCAATCGTAACTAATCCACCACCTGAGTCGCCGCCACAGATGTCTCTGCCCGGTGCGAAGGCACATACTTGAGTGTCCAAAATTCCAGATGGGATACGACGATCCTTATAACGTGCATAGCTTTCGTTGCATTGTGCAAGCGGAATGTACATCAATTTGGCCATCATTAATTGGGTGGAACGATCTAAGTGAGCATGAGACCATATATGTGTATATATATGCAAATATTATGAATCCAACTTACAATGTTTTTCGGTACGCCCCCATCCGGTTACAATTAGTTCGGTGCCATTAAATAATTCCGACGAGTCTGTGTGCAAACAGGCGGGATTTATATTTGCATCATAAACGACATCTTTAGCCAATTCAATCAAACCGATGTCATCGTATTTGGTGAAAGATGAGTAATTTTCATGTATATAAATAGTCTATTGAAATGTAGAAAAGATTAACCAACCTTGCCTAGGCTTTATTTAGTAATAACAAAACGATTAGAAAAACGACCAGATCAGGTATGTGTATGTCTATTTGAACAGGGTTCTTACTTTTATCTCTACTCCAATCCCATCGTGCCCTTCTTCAAAGCGTTTAAGATCAATAGCGCCCAAAATTACTTGGACAGCTTTTGCTGCCGGTATTTGTAAGCAATGCGCTGCAGTAAGTACATAGTTTTTTTCGATTAAAGTACCACCACAGAAGTGTCCAGATATGTTGTAAACAATATTAGCCATATGCGGGTACCTTCTTTGTATTTTGCTGTCATATATGATCCCATGTGTTATTAAGCGACTCTCTAACTTTTCACAAGCTGAAATTTCAATTTTCAATTTTATATTTTTTATTTGAAATCGATATTTGTACATGTATGTACTTTTTATTAAACCCACCTTGCACGGCTGGCCGATCAGAGCTACGAACCAATGATGCTTTCTGGCTAAAATTAAAGTCTTTCATACTTAACAGCAATGCAATATGTAAGGAAACCACTTACGGACAGCAAATTGTTTCCTCGTGTACTACATAACCGCAATGTTCCACATCGGTACTTTTTAAACCCAAAGCCTCCATAAATTCACGTATATGAGGACATTTGGAGTTTCTCATGCAAATTCCATGGTAATGTTGAGTGGCACATGCATCGTTCTCTGAAAATCGAAACGAAAGTAAAATAAAATTTGTTTCAACTGCCGTTAGAAGGCATAGTATAGCCTAGGGATATAGGAGAGGATTTCCTATATAGAAAATATAGCCAACATTATTTTTGAAATAAATGTTTAAACACATTATTCGTTTACATTTCATTTTTACCTACATACCTTCTAGCTCCACATTTTCAAAACACCGATAGTGAAGCAGAGTAATTAACAAAATTAGAAAACATCTCAGTTCGTTTGCGGACATTTCTATATTAATTCTAAAAATATTTAAATTCCGAAATCATATTATCTGAAAAGAAAAATGTATTTAAAAGATTTTTGTAATATATTGTGTCTATAGTTATATTCGTGCGTTTTTTGTTTTTCAAAAAATTAACGTTTGTTTAAGAAAAGCATATATTAGTATTAATCAAATTATTGCCCATTTCGAGCTAATTTGATTTGCCCATTTTTCCAGCAATTTGTGAATTCCATCCTAAAAGAACTGCGCCGGCTTGGCGGTCAAAAATGAATCAAGCCATTTTTTGATACCCTCTTTTGATTTGAACCGTATTCCAGTGAGAGCGTTCAGCAGCGACCGGAAGAAATGGTAGCCGGAAAGGAGAAAGTCTGGGCTATAAGAAAGGTGAGGCAAAATTTCCGAACGGATGAATGGATTATTGCCTCGTGTCTAGTCGCAAATTCCGGGCGTTTTCCGGAATAACCAAATATAGAGCATTACCTCGGCGTCATGAATATTCGGTTTTGCCGTTGATTTGGCTGGTTGGTTTCACACATGATTTTTTGCATTTAGGGTTGTAGTAATGGATCCATTTTTCATTAATCAGTCACAATCCGATGCAAAAACTACTTCTTTTTGTAACGTTGAAGCAGCATTTTATATATTCAATTCATATGGCACCCAATTTCCTTGCTTTTGAATGTATCCGGCTGCTTTCAAACATTTTGAAATGGCTGCTTAAGTGGCTTCCAAAGATTCTGCGAGCTCTTCTTGCGTTTGGCAACAGTCTTCATTGAGTAATGCTTCTAGTTCTTTATCTTCAAACTTTTTTGGCCGCCCAGGATGTTCTTCACTTTCGAAGTCGAAAGCACCACTTTTGGCACGTTCGTTCAGCTAGAGCATGTGGTGAGTAGTGTATGAGTAGAGCATTATGGTGAATAAACTTTCACCAAATACGATGACTTTCGGCTGAGGTTTTCTTCATGTTAAAGTAATTAAAAAGAACTCCTCGCAAAAACACTTTTTCATGTACAAAGTGTTATGATAAAATATATATATTATTTCCTTTAACTCCGGTTGGAGCGAAGGGCCAAAATATAGTCCATAACCCAATATATAGTCTACAAAAATATTAAGTCTCCGACTGGTATTATGATTTGTAATGAGCAACCTTTTCAGATTTTAAATTAACAATTTTAACTTTAATTAAATTTATTGCTTTAAGACCCTTTCCTCAAGTGCCTGTTAATAATATTGTATATATATATGTGTTAAATTAAGTCATTTCGAGCTTATTGTAAACACAGTATTAGATGAGTATTTTATCGCGAAATACGACAGAGCAATGATAATTTGTAAATATTCAGTTATGTGCAACGATAAACAAAAAGTATTTGATATTAAAACAAAGTTGTTTTGACAATTTCTCACCATTAATTTAAAATAAGTTAAATTAATTAACTTTAACACTGCTTTAGGTTATTTTGTGTCTGTTCCAATATCCTGAGATATCCATCCAAAGTTCTTTAATCTCTCACATTCTCCATTATATTATTATTTTGCAAATAGGCCATAATATTCGTCACCGAAAAGATTCCGGGTTATTTTGTACGATTTTTTAATTTTTTAACTTTTTACGAACGAGTTAAACGCTCTTTAAAATAAAAATATATATTGGTACACTAAAGTCGTACTTGAACAGTTTTCTACTAATTTGTATAATGCTGGTGCTCTTTGAGTTCTTTTGAAACAGCTTTTGCTGCAGTTACGCAAAGTGTTATGTTCTTTCTTATGCGCTTTAATTTAAGTTATCTCACTGTTCGTGTGTATTCGTGAAAATTTTTATTGAATTATAAGCAACGCCAGATTTTGTTCAGTCAGATAAGCATAAGCTCACGAACAGAACCCACGGAATATGAGGCAATATCAATATCAGCGCAATATTTTTATTTCCCGAAAATAAGTTGGTGAATGTTTTCTGCCACTACAACAACAACAGTGATTGCCGAAAGCTAAACCGAGCGTAATGCTTTTGCTTTTCGTATGAGAAAGTAGATTTCGACATCGTAATATAAAATTTAGATGTCTTTATTGAACATATTTTGCGATGTGTCTAACTTGCGAAATAAGTGACTTATTGTAACTGAACACATTTTATATAATTTTTATTCATATTGAAAATGAGTATTAAATTACCACAAAAATAAGATGAATTATCGCAGAATCATACTTCTAAGACAAACTTTTAAAATTATTTACACACTTAAATACATTTATTTGTGTAACAAACTTTTCCATAAAACAGTGAATAACAAATGTTGTCATCTGCTCTCCTGAATCACAACTTAGGTGATAAGCTTTACTTAAACAGTGACACTGCGTTTCAAATTTCTACGCTTATTTAGTTGGTGATTTTGTTAATTAAAATATGACTGTTATCAATATTTGGAATTATTATATGTTGTTTTCATTGAGAGTATAAGAAGTTTGTAGTAGTTCAGATAGTTAGTTCAGATTTACTTAGTATCGCCTAGTATCGCCTAGCATCATGTTTGAATGTTCAAAAATATCTCCATTTTTATAATTATTTTGGAAGATAAAATAAGTTAACATCAGGAAATTTATGGAGAATTTGGAATTTCCAGGTAATTCATAGATAATCACGACGCAAAATTACAAGTCATCTTTGGAAATAACCAATTATAACAATCGACGTTCTTCTTGTTGACTTTATACCGAATAAATTGGTCAGTAATTGAGTTAAAAAGTTAATGATTCAGACGTTCACCGAGCGGCTACTAGCGGATACTCAATATAATGATTGCCGCCCATCTGTTTGATTTTACCGAATACTTTGTCTTCCTAAAATACTCTTGTAGCCGATGAAAATATGCTTTAAAAAATTATATTTCTTGCAAAAAAGTACTGGGTAATAATAATTGTCTTTGATTTGACAAACTTTGGAGAGTAGCGAATCGGAATAAATCGGCCGGCATCTGTTACAATGAAACTTTATTTTGTCTCTGAACTTATATGCTACTTTCTTTTGTTTATTAGTATTTCCTTCTGAATCAAATAACAGTTTAACTTTTTGTTTAGACACTGATATATTATAGTACTCTCTTGTAACGAATTCATCTCACTGAATAATATAATATGCCAGTTGAGCGCGAGTCAGTAAAATAATAATCGATTTGAACCAATGTATTGCAAAGTATATGAACTGAACTATTGTAACTGGCAAAAATTCTTGGTAATCAGATCTAACTTCACATTATTTTCAAGTCTTTCTTAAGCATCAGCAAAGCAAACTGAGATAAGTTTTAGTAAGTAAGCTTTCTTTGTCGATTAACAATGATACAATCATTACAAATATATTTATTTTTTATGCTAGATATTTTTGTGAAAACACAGGTATTCTTTATAATTTCCAAAGAATCATGCATTTTACTGAAACTTCACTCAGTTTCTCAGCAGCTTGAGTTTTCAAATATTCTTCTGCTGGGATTACCGCAATTTTGTAATTTTTAATACTGCCGTTATTTGTTAGATATATGTTGTTGACAGCGGATTTTGCCCAATTTCACAATATAAGAATTCAGTATTTCAAAATTTAATTAAACTTAATTTATATAACTTTATTTCGAATAAAAATTAAAATATATAAAAAGCCTATCTAAACTATATATACATAGATATGTTTCTTCTTTAACAAAACAACTCAGCCATCTGGCCATACAATGGCTTCGATAAAGTCCAAATATTCGGACACTCTAGTATATACACCCGGCAACTCTGAACCACATTCAAAACCGAATGAAACTATACCAACGACTCGATAATTATTAAAATGTTTATCTTTAACAATATGTATCGGACCACCAGAGTCACCTTGACAAGCATCACTAGCCGGTGAAAAAGCACATAGCTGTGTGTCAACGATGCCACGGTTTAGACGAATATCCTTGACAGTAGCATAACTTTTATCGCACAATAGAACAGGAATATGTGTCAAATTGGCCGCTAATAAACGATCGGAAGCCTCTAAAAGTACAAAAAATATGGTCAACAAAATGAGGAAATAGTAGAAAATTGTATTCAGATGTCGTACTTTTTGATTCGGTTAGCCCCCAACCTGTCACAATTAGGTCAATATCATAAGGCAGTTCTGTTTGATCGGTGTGTAGACAAGTTGGATATATGCCTTGGTTAAACTCGGCATCTCTGGCCAATTCAATTAAAGCAATATCATTGTAAAAACTAAACCCAGTGTAGTTTTGCGGTACATAGGTATTCTAATGTAAGGTAAAAAAAACTCTTGATACAAACCAAGATATCATATAGGTAATTATATAATATGTACTTACTTTGATATCTATGTCCTGTCGATACTCTATCTGTGTTTTGTCATTGAAGTCACTTACGCCCAAAACAACTTTTATTGCCTTTCCATCTTTGGTTTGTACGCAATGCGCAGCAGTGAGTACGAAACGCTTATCAATTAAGACACCACCACACCTCAACTTATCTAAATCGTATATAATTCTAACCATGTGAGGATACTCTCCATAACTGGTCGCAGTCCCTTTAAGTACATGTGCTTGGAGACTAGGCATTAGCGATTTTTCGATTTCCTTGCATGCTGAAATGTTTTCCAAAGTATTTTTGAATTCTTGTATAATCAATTTGTTGTATTTTTTCTGTTATACACTCACCCCTATCAGCTGGGCGATCCGAAGAACGTACACTTGTGAAATTTCTGCAATGACAAAAGGTATAATTTATGAATGAGAACGAAAATAACTACCATTTATACAAACGTTTTTGGTGGTCCTCGTTCTAATCCACTCATTGCTTCTCGCATTAACTCTTTAATCCTTCTCTTACTTTCCTCGGGCGAAAGCCCCTTTAGCGAATCGCGTATGCTTTTTGATGATATCGTAGTGAATTCCGTAGGTTTAGTGGTTGTTGTTTTGAATTCCACACTGTTTCTATAGGAACACATGTCATATATTAAAAAATAAGATTGAATAAAGCAGTACTGAAAAATACTTACGGACAACAAATGATCTCTTCATAAATCGTGAAGCCACAATTCCCGACGAAACTGCTGTTGAGGCCCATCGCTGCCATTGTATCCCGTAAATGTGGACAATTTTGGCTTATGGAGCACACCCCTCCATAGTTTTCGGTTTCACATGAATCATTTTCTTTAAAAAAAAAAGCATGCTTTAATAAAGATATTTTGTTGAAAGAAGAAAAGAGAAAGCGAAATGTGCTCGTCTGAAAAACCAAAATCATACCTAATAGAATTCTAAGTCGTATCCATGCAAAAATTAGTAGGAGACTTACGTGTAGGTTTATTTACAGGGAAACCCATATGCTAACATGGCATCAGCAAATAATTTATGGGGAGGGTTTCCAAATCAGTGGCGATAGGATTAATGTTCCATTACATGAATGAGAGAAACTTCAATTCAACAAAAACAGGGCTAAAGTACTACTAAACTATGGTGGCCTATATGGTGAGGAGCTTATAGGTAACGTGCATTAACTCACTCCAATTTCTTAGAAGTACCCAAGTACGCAACTTTAGGGCTAGATTTATTTAAGAAACTATTGGAAAGGATTTTTGAGTGTGACTTCGCCACGGCTGTCAGTAACTGAATAGATGCGAGAAACGTCAGTTCCTCTGCCTACTTCAATTCTAAGACTTAGAAGTAAGATAAATGTATGAAAAGGAAGACAACCGACAGTTCAGTTTTCAGATATACGCAGCTTCGATTGACGATTATAGATGATCTAATGGTATATACATATACATAAGTGGAATTCAGGGCATGAAGTTTTTTTAATTTTTACCATTTACCTATGGAAAGAAGAGAATTTGTTGTCCAGCCAGGAACTGACGAAGGCTACGATTATCCTCTTTCAAAATATTTCAATGAAAATTGTTACACACATTATTATTCTTAAACTGATCAAATCAGACCACTATAACTAATAACATCCAGCCAACCGATTATTCAAATAAATCTGATTGATATAAATGTACAATACATATATAATCTAATCCGAGAAGTGCTCTTCCGATCAGGGTTCGTTTCCATTCAAGAAAGATTTAAAGTCACTGATATAGCCGAAACTGGCTAAACAGCCGTTGAATAAAATTTTACTTTTCTGAAAACCATATCTTACCTTCGAGTTCTGCCTCGCCAAACCTCAAACAAGCAATTAAAATAATTAGCGCGATGTTAATTTGATTAGATGTCGGGAACATTTTAATTGTAAATGAAACTCAGTTGCATTAGATAAATAAAAATTTATGTAAACTGTGTTTTGTATGTATATATATTTTTTTACTTTATGTGGAAATATATTTTAGGAAAATTACACAAAGTACATTTTTTTCCAACCACACCGCACACTCCAAAAAAATTTTTTTAGCTGGTTTGTATGTATTTTTGTGTATTTTTATGCACAATTATTATTAAAAAAATTAAAATTTTCTGGCGTTCTTTTTGCTGCTATGCACTTAAATTTAAATTATAAATACTTTGTGAATTTGGCAAGAATACTTGATCCGTAAAATTCGCAATTCAACCACACACCAGCTTCTATTCCGCACAATTGAATGTGCTTAACTAATTTCATCTCATCTCATCTCATCTCATTACATTGTGATAAGAATATTTCAATTAAACAATATTTCCACGAAACAGTTATTTTTAAACAAGACTGGCATTTATTTTCTACGGTGAATTGTACATATATACATAAGTGATCTCCATGAGCCTTATAATCGGAACTTGAGTATACTTTTAAGTGTAATAATTGATATAAGTGATAATGAGATCTCTCAGTTGGTGTAACATTTTGGCGCAATAATATTGAAATCTTAGCACTTCTGAGTATGCAGCCACGCGATTACATTTCCAAGAACTTTGATTTCCGTCTTCCAATAAAATACAAATTTTGCATGCTTTGCTTTGCCCTGCTTTTCTTTGAAAGAAAAAGGGTTTTGAACACTGCCAATACCCGCCAAGAGAATACCTAATGAAGGGCGCCAATAAACCACTGCAAATAAAAAATTCACGCTTTCAATACTTTGAAGCAATTCAAGCTGAATGCTTCAAGTGAAGTAAACTGCCTGTAACTCGTAAGATTAAAATGAGGATAAATTTATTTTCGGAGCAGCCTTTTGCTATGTCGTTAATAATGTAAGAGTATTTTACAAATTCAGGTGTCGGCTAATGTGAAAACGCCTAAAGAATTTTCAACTGCGCTACCGGCCACTCATGCGGTGTTTGAATAATTTTCTGGGTCTGTATCTGAAAGAACGAAGGTTACGAATACAATAAATGGCTGCCTAAATCCAAAAAAGCCTGTATTAAAATGACCTGTGGGAATATCATTGATCTCTGTGGAGTGGAAGCGCAGACACCTGAACCAACCCAACTGAGTCCTATTCATAAGGACCCAGGTACAACCATCCAATACTAAAACAAACCATTAACATCCAAACGAAAAGCTTCATAGCTGGTAGCGTTAACCTACGTAATTATTTACGTAGTTCCTTAAATATCCAGCTAAGCAGCGTTAATATTCTAGCTACTAGCACAGAGCAGAATACACTTTCAACTGGAAACTGAAAAGTTACACAATTTTGATTTCATTCATCTAGTGTAGTTCTCTGACCACTAATTATTGTTGAAATTTGCTTAGATGATATTATTATATGCTGCAAGTTGTTAACGCTTTCTTAAAACTCTCTCCGCACTGAAAACTATTTGAAGAAATCATTCTGCAATATTTTCCATAATTTATTATTTTATTTTACCTATTACCCTACTAAACCTACTTTTACCTACCTACCTCGAACCAGCTACTAACAAAAAGGCTGTCACCTACTCTCTCTCTCTCTCTCTCTCTCTCTCTCTCTCTCTCTCTGTTGTTCTCATGCTTAGCTTCTGCTGACTCGCTGACTTCACTGAAGGAATCATGCTGAACAATGCCGTTTAAAGAACTTTTAGTATAATTGATCGCCATAATGAAACTTAACTTCGCTTCGAAGATAGTTGAATTCTGATTTTTCACATAAAGTCCAAACGTCATCTAATATTTGAGATAAAAATTGTCTTTCTCAATTTTATTTGACATATATATGATGATGAAGATTTGAGTTTATACGCTCTTTAAGTGGAGTATAATCACCTCTGTGTTACTCAAGGACTGAAAGCGTAACTAAGTGCAAAAGTGAGTTGTTTATATATTTATTTATTTTCAAAATATATGACCTTACCTTCGCAGGCACTGTTAGAAATTCGGGGATTAAGACACTCTCCATGAGTACATATCTCATAAATTTTTACACTTCAATCTAAATTAACTTTTAGTGATTGGTTTTAGAATAGAAAACGTTTCTCTTCTGGACCAGCTTTGCACCATAACCATAAATTTTTCTAATAAAGATACTACTAAATCAACCCTCGTGAAAATTCGATGCAATTGTTGTTATTCAATTAGATAAGTATGTTTTATCAGAAATTAAATTTTCAAACGATGCCGCGATATGTCGTTACAAGCTTGCAAACAACCAATCGGTTTTACAAGAAATCAGTTATGTTCATGTAAGAAATACTCTTATAAAAGAAACCGTAAACGAGATTCTTAAGTTAGTGCAACTTAGATTCCCGGAAATTTTAGAACACAATTTTGCAAAGATGAGCGTTGGTTTCAACTTCTTTATCGTCGCTATATTGGCCGTTACAGCAACGACGTTAAGTGCTATGGATAGGGAACCGTTAAGCACATTGGATACTACGACCGTAGAACATTTCACATTGGGTAGCACCGTTGAAGGTAAGATTTTCGAATAAAAGAAAATTTCAATTTTCTATTAAAGTTTTATTTCATAATTCTTCCATTAGGTGCTATACCAATTTACCAATTTCAAGAAACCGTTACACCTAATATTGACCAAAGAGAAATAATCGTTAATATTCAATATCCAAAATCAACCGATGCCGCTGCCGGTACCAATTCAACGGACGCTGCCGATGAAGTGATTACGAAAGTGAGCTTGTATCTGGAGGGCGATGAGGGCTTTACATCTCAAGCATACGCTGCGGCTGGCGGCATAGGTGAGCGAAGTATTACGCTACAGGTGGTTGCCACCAACACAGAGACACTACGCTATATTGTGATTATAGATGGTTTGAAAGCATAATTGAAAAAATGAAAACAAAAAATGTGTAAAAAACCAATTAAATGTATATATATATATATTATTAAATGCAATAGTTAAGTAAATAGGTTAGTGTGTTAAATGTGCTACCTTAGCTGCTCTCCTTATAACGCTATTAAGAAATTAAGGTAAGGCGAAGGTAAAGGGAAAGAAAGTATCGAATATACTTCGAAATTCTTAGCTTCCACTGAAGGAAACCCGCTAGTGGCCTTATAAGGTGGTCGTAAAATCGTATAACATCCGAATTAAGCGGACCTAGAACAAGATCATCATATTAGCAGCTATATTAAAAGTATTTTCAAGTAACATAACTTTACTCGTATAAATTTATTAAACAAAGTCTTTCAAATAAGCAAATTTGATTATGAGTCCTCCTTAACTCTTAACTTACTGTTAAGAATGGGAAACTCACCACAAGCACACTTCGCCTTAAAACTTAATCTAATACCCATTGTATGCATAAATAAAGTCCCTTATAATCTCAAGACTAAGTGGTATTTCCATCCACCTTTTCTATAGAACTCGCACGGTCACTTTTAGAAGAGCGAGTAATTGCTGAGAATGCTGAGAATAAACTCATGAATAATAGTTCATCTAGAACAGTATAAAATATCCCAAATGGTGCGTACTATATTCTGTTTTTCAGTCAGTTCAGCCTTGAGAACACATAGTCCAAAATATTTACGAAGAATCACCGCAAAGGTATAACAACCGAATATATCAATTCTCCATGTATTAACCTTAACTGAATCGAAATTAATTTTTTAATATTTTCAAACATTGTTTCGTGATTGAATAGTCGACGTTAAGTAACACTAACGATATTCGATAGCAGATATAAACGTCGTTTGTTCTGCAGTTTCTGATTAATCGGCACTTAATAGAAAATACGATAAATCGATTTGAAAATACCTTTTTATAAACCAAATGTACGTTATTACTAATACCATCTGAACTTCTGAAGAATTTTTTAAACTTCTATCTATCAATTTTAAAGGACCTTGAGGAGCAGCTCTTAAAAGCAAGCCTAAACTATTTTTTTAGAATTATAGAAACCAAATCGGCCAATCTCATGAGCAAGTATTTTCCAATATTTTCCGAAAATATCTTAAAAGACAAAAAAAAATCAGTTTTTAGTCAAGTTGAAATCTATAAAATATAAAGTAAGAAAATAATAACATTTAAATAAAAAAATCAGATTCTGCATTATTTCTGCATCTACCATTTTATTCTGCAGCACAGTGTTGTTTATAAAAAGTTAAGATTTCGATCAGCAGAGGGTCCGTCGTCTCAATCTGACACTCTCAGTCGTTGTGCTGCAATTCAAACAAGAGGGTCGTTAATTGCAACTCGATCTCGCTTTCGCGAACTTTCGCAAACACTTCGTGTATTTATTGTATTCTGTTATTTATTGATGAACAAAAGTGAAAATATCTGGTAGCGAATGTTTGAAGACCTTGAAAGTACATAAGCAAAATTATAATAAGTGTCAAAGAAGTGATTTGAAATTATCGAAAGAACGTAATCAGCAAACCTAAACAAGCATTAATTAACGTCTATAAGACACACAATTGCGATCGATAAATAATATGTATATATGTATGTACTTTGATTAGCAATGTTCTCCCAGCTTCAAGCAGTTCATAAAGTCTGAGTAGGCGAGTTATGTTAGACAGATCACTGACATTTCCGACAGTGTATCTCGCCGAGCGATCGCCGCAGGTGTTCTGGGACAGATTTTTTGTTTTAAATTGAGTAAAAAAAGGAGAGTGCAAAAAATTGTGGAGATCAGATCAGATTGCGGAGAGATCAAGTCTGTTTTGTCAACAAATTTATTTAAAAAGCTTGTTCACGTACTCTCTCTCGCTCTGTACTCAATTTTTTACTCACGACTACTCTTATTCAAATATGTTTATATCGCATAAGCTTTGTCTGGTAATAAGATTGTGCTTTTACGCGCACATTGTTCTAACAACAGTTCTGCTGATATCCGCTGCGGAAATCGGTAAGTAAGATCAGTAAGAGTACATGGCGAAATTTAGTAAAAGCATACTTTATTAATATACACAAAAAATTTGGCTTGAACATAATAAAACTGAAAGCTACTAAAAATGTTCAAAAAGATTCGAACTAGTTTTCTTATAACCTGTTGGAGGATCACTTTTATGCTCTAAATGGGAATCTTGATCATCTTAACTAATTTTTTTCTCATTTCTGTAACAGTCATAGAACAGTTCATACATCACATTACTACACCTTTGTTTCGATCACTCCACGAATTATTTTTCCATAATTAAATCAAACCCTTTTGTTGTTGCTATGTGTTGTTGTTGCTGTTATTTTTAAGCTTAAATACTATATTTAGTAAAACTAGGCATTTGGCGTCATACCGGTGATATCAGATAAACGGTAATGACATTGTGTATTGAAATGTATTATATAAATATGTATGTACATTTATTTGTTAAATAAAAACACACCCGGGCATTTAGAATATGCTTTTATTTAATTAAGTTTTACCTGCGATGAGGTGATGTGTTTTCGTATGATGTGATATCACGTGATGTTTTTGTGATAAATCAAAAAATAACAAAATAACAAAATGTTATTATGTGAACAATCTAATTAGTTTTAGTAATGCTGAAAGTACATACTACAATGTGGTGTCATCTGTTATGTTTAATCTAAAAACTTCTCATAATAAAATAAATGTGAGATAATGTGATGTATGTATTGCTACGCTATGTGAATGACACAATAGCATATGTTTACAGTATAATTTACGCAGATCTTCTGTACTAATTTCTCATTGAGATGTCATATACTGACTCTTTGGACGATGTGATGTGACAGATTTGACCTATTATTGATATGATGTGATGGCATGATGATATGATGCGATAATTTTGTAAGTTGAATAAAAGTTAAGAATATAAAATATTCTACCATGCGTGGTTTTAATGTCATACGCGTGACTTAATGGAATATCCCGAGAGTGACTTGACTTATTAGATTGTGACATCATTTGGTGATGTGATCAACTAAGTATCGTAGGAATTAGTATGATTATTGCGAGAGAACATTAAAACTTTTTCATGACGCTAACCTATTAAATGCTTACCATTCTTGCTGAAAGATACATTTCCTTAATTCATGTAGACATGAAATAAAAATTTTCCTAGAAAAAATATTAACAGTTTTTTATATGAGTAAATATGTATAACCATAATATAATATAAACATGCCACATAACTTCGAAAGATTTTCGAAATATGTACATATTTTTCCATTACAGAGGGCAATGCATGTGAAATCAAACAAGGGGTATTTGGGAAATGTGCGTTGCCACAGGATTGCCCCGATATTGCAAAGCAAATGCAAAATCTTGGACTTACGAAAGCCGATGTGAAACGATGTGGTTTTACGATCTATGAAGAGATTATCTGCTGCCCCGTCATAAACGATAGAAGTTTACTAGGAATTTTTAATACCACAGACGATTTCTTAAAAAGTGATAAAAACTCAAATGGTGGCAATAAGACACGTGGTGACTTCGGCGGTACGCAGGAGCGAAAAGCACAAAAGGCTTGCCGCTTACTAGATGATTTCGCCGAGCCTTACACCGTGCCACATATATTAGGCGGCTCGCCAGTAGCCCCCGGCGAGTATCCACATATGGCTGCAATCGGCTATGCCCCAATCAATGCACAAAATTCACCGTATGAGTTTCGTTGTGGCGGCACACTAATCGACAAACGTTTTGTGCTCACGGCGGCGCATTGTGTTAATCGACCGGACAGCAAACCGATTATTGTGCGTTTGGGTGTAACGGATTTCAATAATCCCGAACAAATGAAAAATGCTGTTGATGTGCCCATTGAGGTAATATTATTATTATGTTCTTTTAAAAATTACGCCTCGAAAATTTAATGGTATTACATATATTAGGCTCTCTATCCCCATATGAATTACCGGAATTTGGAAAAGTATGATGATATTGCCATAATAGAGCTGAAAAATGATGTTGAATACTCTTCTCTAGTATTTCCAGTTTGCCTGCACACAAACCTGGCTGATCCGCCACTCGCAGCGACGCTCAATGTAACCGGTTGGGGCATAACTGATTTGAAAAGTAATTAATGAAAACTGTATTTATCGAATATTAAATAAATAATGAATTCCTCTTTTTCTTTTCTGTTTATATTCCACCATTCCACCATTCTATATTAGCACGTCGAAAATCCAATGTTCTCTTAAAGGCTACCGTCAAGACTATTTCAATAGAGAATTGCAGTAAGGCATACTCCCGAGGCGGTTTCTTACCAAGTCGTGGTATTCTGCCCACACAAATCTGCGCCAACGATCCGAATTCCATTAGTGACGCCTGTTGGGGTGACTCCGGTGGACCGCTCAATCTTATCATCGACGAAAGGTATCGGAAGATGCAAGTGATTGGCATTGTGTCGGCCGGTGATGGCTGCGCTAGTGTCACCCCTAGCCTCTATACAAGGGTTGCGGCGTATCTAGACTTTATTGAGGATATCGTATGGAAGAATCTGTGACATTCCCGAATATTTGTATATAAAATATTTCTTTAGTAGTAATTTCATTTTTAATCTAAAGTAAATCAAAATTTAAGCCAGATTGGAACTGGGTTGCCAACTATAAATGCGCTAAATATTTAAAAACTGAATTGTTTTTTTTTTTTAATTTACCAATCTTTTTCTACTAAAATTTGGTACAGATTTGGTGTAAAATGAAATTATTTGTCACCATCGCACTAATTTTATTTATCAGAGTTGCGAACAAAAATTAGAATTAACTCTTTAAATGTAGTAATGCACCAACATCAAAAATATTTTATATTAATATTTTTGGTTTAAATTATGTGCATTTCACCGTCAGTTCTTTAATCTTATTACATTCAAATATATTGATATTCCTATGTAAATAAATTGTCTAGTAAGATTTTTATATGCAACACCGTTTCTTCTTTTTCAATAGTTTTTTTGCTTGTTTCGCGATTGTGATCAGCATCGTGCTTTTCCACTCGAGCAGTCAAACATAGAAACTTTTTAATCCCTCAAATAGCGCTGGAGAGCCTGTATGGAGGTTCTTTCGGTTCCCAATATAACACACGTTGTTAAAAAGTTCATGCAGCTCATGTCATGTCATGATCTAATGTGAAATACGAAGTTGCTGATGGTGGCTTCTAAGTAAGCAGATATGGTTGCAAGAGAAACGTAAGTAAAGTCTACTGTGTGGGATAAAATTTGTAGTGGAAGAAGTGGAATAAACAAATACTAAATATAATTCGAATTCAAGGAGGATTCATTCAACATCTCACTGCTCTTTCCCCACGTCAATAACAATTTAGTGCTCTAGGAAGGAGCAGTTCAACTTCCCTTCAACTGCTCAGTTCAGCACCTACCGCCGGCACCTCAGCCGCACTACATGATTTCTATTAGTACTGAGAGATATCAGTTCAAATCTATTCATATAAAAATTAATTAGTACAGGGTGAGTCAGCTTTATGCCGGCATGTAAGCACCATTGCAGAGCTCAATCGTGTCATAATCATATTTGTGCCGTAAGAGGTACAGAAAAGTATAAAATAGCGCAAATATATAAGGCGGCCAAATTTTTTCAATATTCACATTCCAACATAAAAAATGGTGCCCCCTGTAGGCATAATCAATAAACGAAAACTTTAACCAGGTGACGTGCTTAAGTTTAACACCATGGCGACATGTCGTGCCTTTAAAGTGCTTAAAAAGTACTTACCAACAAAAGGGTTGTATTTATAGAATAATATCTAGCTCTTCTTGGAAGTTCTCACCAATTATAACTGTATATACATATAATGTGACTATGATAACACTCTTGTCCGTCAAGTGCTAATAATCCTGTTAACTTCAGACAATTATCTAGTTTTAATGCTTGGACTATCTCTACTTACCTATTAATGCACTATAAATGCACTCTAATTTCAAGTAAGCACTACTCGAGAGTACTCGTGTTGTCATATAGGAAGCATGTTATACATAAATATATATATATATTTAGAGGTACATGTGCTCCAAACCTCTGTGCGTACTTGTATGTACAGATGAGTGTATGGTACGACGCCATAGAAGTGATTATCAACTGAGATAAAGAAATATATTAGCCTCCGAATTCAAATTGCAATGAATTGAGTGCTTTTGCGTGCTGTCCGAAAGTGCTAGCGTTGCCAATAAAATCGCACCACCGTGCCAATATAAATAAAATATTAACATATTTCCATTTGATAAGAATGTAATTATAAATTTGCCAAAGATAGAATCAATTGCGAAAGTCGCCGACGAGTTTGTTGTCTAGAATATACAATTTTCCACTTTTTTTTTATTTTTGACCGCACAATTTCTTTTAATTATAAATTCTGCTTTTAATCTCTGGAATACGTCAATTGTTTACTATCATAAGCAATAAAATTATAACGCAAAGTAATAAACAACCAAAAAATGTTATACTTTTACCTTATTTGAGCAAAAAGTTCGACCGCAACAGATATAGTAGTTTTAGAGCGCTCAGAGCTTTTGCTGAAAGAATATATGGAAAATCCGCTTTGAGTTAACCTTATAAGTCTGAACTATAACGGAAAGGATTAAGCTCATTATAAAAGAGAAGATAGAGAACGAGATATTTCAAATTGTGTCGTTTCTGTAGACCTGAAAATATTTAAATCGTAAAAATAAATATTATAACAGTTATGTCCCGTTACTTCTTTTGGAATACGTTTGAAAGTAAAATAAATAGGTAGGTGACGTCAGGGCCGAAAGAACAAGTACTATGTAAGTTTAACACTTTGGCAGTTTTATATAAGTCAGTATTTACAAATCATCCAATAATAAAGCTTTTCACTATAATTTCAGAGTAAATCAATTGTTTTAAAGTACTTCAAGGTAAATGCGGAAGTTATGGGATTTGTAAATTAATTATAAACTGATCTTTGCGTTACGGTTAAACAATTATTTGAGGTTGACCCAATTCATTTGTTTTTTACTACCTAAAACAAACATTTTATACAAGTATTTTACTTTTAGTTTAATGTACTCTAAAGTTGAACATTTTATCCTCAAGAAGTTATGAAAGGTGTATGGTTTATCTGTCGAAGGCAAGCACTCGAGGTAATATTTCCTGAAGTTTGGGAAATGGTTGAGGTGAAGTTTCGAAGTTTTTCGTGTTAATATTAGAATTCAAAATGGAAAAGATTATAAATTCAATTTCAAAAATTCGATTTCGATATTGATTTGAGAATGAACATGCATAACTCATAACGAAATTGTATTAACTTGAAGTAAAATTAAAATGTTCACTAATAAATACAACGCTAAGCTTATTATTATTTATATTGGAATTATTATTATTAGAAAACATTGCCGAAAACTCTGCAAAATCACTTTTTATTGCAAACTTGTTGCTACGCTCAACGTAGCGTCATTTACACTTTAATTTCCATTATTTCAATTTCACTTAAAATCACAGTTTTATTAAGTCCTCTTTCTTTGTTTGTTCTTTATGTTTTCCAGAGATAAAAATTTTTGCTCCACAAAAATTATTTTATGTATTATTTTTCAATGTAACGGCACACATTACGTACAGCTAATAACCATAAATGAACATCTCAAACTCGACATAATTTGTCCTGTTGCAGGCAATAAGCATCTCGCAATAAGATTTGTTAATGCCGCCATCAACGAAGAATGTGTCAGCATCTTCTGATGAAACAGCTGCGTAGATTTCTACCTGTGTTATAACATTGGAATCGGCGCCCTTGTCTGGGTAACGTAGCAGAGCCTCAACATCTTCACCCTTAGTGAATTGCGTTGAGTCCTGGAAGTTGAGTATCAAGCGATCGCCTGAAATATATAAGTGAGAGATAAATAATATTTATAAGGTTACTCTTAGGTACTTCGGATCTATCGGTGCTATATAATTACCATTCACAGGTAGGTAGGAGGTTTGATTTTAGACAGTTTTTTAAGAATTTTAGGTTCTATGGTTCACAAAGTTGTTAACCAATTAGTAGAACTTAGAATTAATAGAATAATAAAATCTAAAGAAGTTCTAATCAAGTTGTTTATTCGCGGAATTTCAACTATTTAACAATTTATTTGCTAATGTTATACTCTTTAAAATCTCGCAACATGTTGCAAAGGGTACAATAACTTTATTCACATAAAAGTGGCTTGCAACACCTAAAACTTATCGAGATATATTGATGAAACTTGGTACACGTGTTCCTTGGCACCATAAGAATGTCGATACTGCAGATGGGCGCAATCGGACTTTTACCACGCCAACCAAATGCCGTTAATCGAAATATTATAAAAGGCTACAACTAAGCCACAAATTAAGATACAAAACCGATGTTTAGTACAGAGCAGTAGGAGTATATCTCACAAACCACAAAACCTATATCATGTATACATATATATAAACAGTATGAAAATGAGTGAAGTCGGGTGATAATCACTCCTATCCCCATATAACCGTTATGTTGAAAAATATTTAAAATGCGTTAACTCACTAAAGAAAAGAATTAGAAGTATTAAAATTTATGTCGGTCAATCTGTAAGATAATAATGAAACTTAGAAAGCAATACAATAATAATGTGCCCTGACGTCAAAAATGTATAAAATGGGGTCAATACTTCCCCTAGTGCGCACATCCTAATAAAGTGTAATAAATAAATTTCCGACTTTCCATGTGACTTTAAACCGTTTATTTTGGATAATATCTGTTATATTTCAATAAATTAAACGGGCACGCTTTCTGAAACATATTTTAGCGCTGAATATGAATGAATTCGGTCCAGACCTTGGCCTAAACTCCATACCCTAATATCATAATATCCACGCCTCCACTTTCTTTTCTCTCATATATCCAACATACTTCTCAAATTTCGTCCCTGTGTTTGAATTTATATCTCATATATATCAGTCATATATATCATATCTCAATTAAATTAAACGAGAATATTTTAATTACCATTACAACATTCGATAATAAAAATTATGAATACCGATATGTATCTTCTAGCAGCACCAATATCATGAATATACGAGAAAGAATATCGTAGAGATTTGTGTTAGTTAGATTGATTTTAAAAAAAATTTCTAAAGCTATCGACTACTACACGAATTTAAATTATTAGACCTAAAACCTGGAGTTTTTAAATTCATCTAGAGTTGCCAACTGTTCGAATGAAATACTAATTCGTATTAGGTCACCGCAAAAATGTTTTTAAAACGATACAAATCTATTTAAACCAATTTAGAGTTAAGAAAATCGATAGAGTATTTTATATATTCTTTTTTACTTAAAAAAATAAGGCGGCAGTAGATTTACCGAAAGTTTAACACATATTAGGAGTATAATTGACAGCGGCAGATGATGAGAGAGAGACCACAAGTACATATGTATATAAAGCAACATGTTGAAATAGCTTAAGTCGACTTCAATTAAGGTGTATATTTTGAAATCTTGAAAAATTGCTTCGACTGCTTTGTCGCTCTTTGCCGTAATTTAAAGCTAACGCTTCTCAGGTGTGATCTGAATTAAAACATATTGACATGCCGCTAGTAATTTGGTAATAAAAACACAATATATACACATTAACTTAAGTCGACTTACGCCACTTTACCAAATGGTCATAGAAATATTCGAAATAATGTCATTATTTCTTAGCAACAAAGTATTAATTTCAAAACTGTATCACTTGAATAGGAATAATTCTATATTTTTTAAAGATGCCATAAGCTTCTGTTTCGTAACAACAACCTCAACTGTCAATGCCACTCACCTGAAATTCTCTTGCCCGATGTGAATACATATTGTCCGCCAACATAATGATTTTTATTGAACACAGCCAAAGCGGCATTTGGATTTTGCACAATGTAACGTGTTTCATCGTTAACCGTTACTATTTCCGAGTATTGCAAATCGACCGCTAAAACGCAACTAACGAAGATTAAGCCAATGGTGCACTTGCTCAATGTGTCCAACATTTTTCCCATTGTTTTTGTTTTTTTTTTGTAATTCGCACACGCTTTCAGTACTTGGAATTATTTTTTTAGAGCTTCAAAGACAGTATTCGGATAGCTCATCTATATGGCAAACGCGTCCGTTGTCGACTAAACCTTTTCCAAATCAATCACTCCCCAAGTGGCTCAAATGAGTTTTTAAAGCAAAAGCTCGCGCAGATAGGTAATCGCTTGGACCCAACCACAAATTTTGCAAATAAATCAGCTCTTCTATGAATAGGCAGATATTACTCAATACATCTTCATGTGTATATTTGTGTGTATTCATATCATGGAACGTTCTTCAATTATCAATCTACATAGGATACTCTCTATTTGCCACTCTCCATCCATTGCTATCTTTATGCCATATGCCATTGAGCAGGGGCTCCAGGTAGCAAACAGTACATCAACTGAAATTATTATGTTATCAATGCGAAAATATGACTCTCACAAATTTCTCAAAATTTAGTACTTGCGATTGTGTTAGTTGGTGATAAGATTACTAAAATGATAGCAGAACTGTCCCAAGCACAGGTGAAAGTGTCATTCATTCATCATAGAGAAATGCGTACGCATCTGTTCTCGAAAACTAATACACTTTGCGTCCCCAATTTGTGCTTTTGTAAAGGATAGGCACGTACAAACATTCTTATGTACAAATGTTTACAATATTACAATATAAAATACTTTTTCTTTGTGGAATTTATTTTATGATGCTTTTATCACCTGCAAGTTGATATACAATGTAATATATATACTATTGTCATATTTTATAAAAAAATTAAGTTGGGTCAATATATGCAGGCTGACCTAAAGTGTATAACTTCAATAAATATATTTTCAGAAAAAAAGTTCTTGTTTCGTTAACACAACTTTCCAACGTTTCCTAATGAGCTTATGTGATTATTATTATTGAAAGCCCGCTCGATATAGTGGAAGGTCCCTAATGCAAATTTTTATGCATGAATCTTGCCACATGATTGATCATGCATGAATCGTGATACTTAAGCGCAGGTCAATTAACCTTTATAACAATATCAGAAGGAAGGAGGTCTATCGGCTATAGGTCTAAAGTTCTTGACGAGTCATGCCAACAAAGATAAAAGCAAGAATGTCATCCGTCTCACAATAACATAGATTGAACATACATAAAAGTATTTGACAAATCACACCACCTCTAATAGAGTAAAAATACACATGCAAATAAATAAAGCGTGCTTTAAATTTTTTGAATATTTATTGAAATACCAGGTTGTGGAATATCGATCGTTTTAATTAAAAGGTAACACCGTTCTACAGAAACGTCAGTTAAACAGCTTCTTTCCATTTGCGTAGCGTTTTTTTTATCACGCATAGATTATTATAGATTATGCCTGCTTATAGCTGTAGATATCCACCGTAGGTCACACATTTCGAACAATGAACTCAATACGCTATGAACGCTTATGATTCGCATTGTATCCAACCATATAGGTAAAAATTCAGAAAACATCCGCACAATTTCTCTCCCGAATGCGTCACAACTATGGTGGCAACCCACGTAGAGTCTCCCTATACAATTCCGATATTACAAAATCTGTTAAAAAAATTCATCAACCTTAGGGAAATGGCGTAAGTAAGGGTACATAAGCGTAGGGTTACATAATTCACCGTTTCATTTTCATTTAGTTTAAGGATAGTTCAATTTCGATTGGATTGAAACTTTTCAGCTCTGAAAGTATTCAACGTGGCACCAATAGAGGAAGGATGGGTCTCATTTGCATTGGAAAGAGCTAGAAAATAAAGACTTATCTTCTCTAGCTTAAATTTTTTACTATCCAGTTCATAGAGAGCGAAAACAGTCACTATTATTGGACTGGTAATAAGTCTAAACATATCTTCCATACTCCATTTAGAATTTTAGAATGAGAACTTCATTTAATGTCGAAATCTCGTAAAATATAATTCAATAGTTCCGTTTCAATTGGGGTTGGGTTCTATAATTAACAAAGCACGTAAACAATTTCCTGTTCTACAGTCCAAAAGTAGCGATTTGTCATCTCTTAATTATTTTAGGCGTGCAAGACCAAATACGAGTGGTAATAAACTTTTATCACTTCTCCCATACCTATAGCCTGCTGTTTATCAGTTTGCATCTTATGCCATGGCAGTTACGTATATACCACATACATATACCTACATATATCAAATCACCTGCTAAATTGACTGCACTTCAAATATTCGATTAGTTTAGTTTGATATTGAACTATAAGAGTTTTAAATAATTTGGCATGAAGTTATAAATCCTAATCATTTTCATGCATTGTTCTTATCAAATTTGAAGTGTGCACCTATAAGAACGTCTCAAAAAAAATCGTTAATAATTATTTTTAGAATATCAAATATATTGACACACACTCTACAAAGTATACCACAGCTAAAGCTCACATACTCGACGTTATCGAATTGTCCTGCGGCTTTGCAAGAGGAAAATCTGAAAATCTCAATAAGCACGCCAAATCACAAACTAATCGATTTAAATCTCGAAAGCTATTAAGAAGTAATCCTAAAATATACAAAACAAAACTATTTTCTCAAAAAGTAGAACAATAACCTTCATTTTCGATCTTGACTCCTAAAGTTCCTGTTACTGGTACATGATCATCCATTGTCAGTAGTTTGTACTTCGAGAATGAATGGCTGCTAAAGCTTCGTAATTCTATTGGCAATCGCCTAAATTTTGACAGTTATTTATTTAAATACAATATGGTCGTAAATGTTAAAAGGAAATATTTATAGACATATTAAGATAGGTGTGTCGTTCTTTCTTATAAAGATCGCAATCTGTAACAGTCGCTCCTTTTCGATAAATTTGCCGAAAAACAAATTCTATACTGATATATATATATATATATATATATACTATGTCAATAGGAATGCAGCACATTATCACGTTGTATGGTTATTTGAGCCGTGGAAATTCGAACAAAACGGTAATTCTATGATTTTTATAGTATACCACCCTCCTGTGTGATCAGAAAGTTTGGAATGCACAGTGGGAGAAACAATCGGTTTAGCGGCAATTTATTAAAAACTTCAGAAAAAATATGCTATTTATACTCTCGCAACATGTTGCTACAGAGTATATTAGTAACGGTTCTTTCTAACGCCAAAAACTACACGAATGAGACATTGACAGATATATATATTTATATATATATATATATATATAAATGATCAGGATAATAATACGAGTTGAAATCCGTGTGACTATCTGTCCGTTCGTCCGTCCGTGCAAGTGATAACTTGAGTAAAAATTAAGATATTTTGAGGAAACTGGTGGTACACGTGTTCTTTGTCATCGTAAGACGGTTGGTATTGCAGATGGGCGTAATTGGACATCTGCCACACCCACAAAATGCCATTAAACGAAAATAGATAAAGTGCTATAACTAAGCAGCAAATTAAAATATAGACGTGTTATTTGGCATAGAGGATCCTAGTAGGATGGGGCATCTGTGAGCAAAGAGTTTTGTAAAAGGGGGCTTGGCCCCGCCCCCAATATATTTAATATACATTTCTCTGAAACCGTTAAATCTATATCAATCAAACTTGCTCCGGCAAAGATTTTCTAGTACGTCCTCATATACTGAGAAAATGAGTGAAATCGGATAATAACGAGGCCCACCTCCCATACAAAAGTTATGTTGAAAACTACTAAATGTGCGTTAACTCGCTGAAGGAATACGTCAGAAACATTAAATCTTGCAGTAAATATGACACGGAAGAGCTGTCGTGCAAATTTGTAGTTATGGGCATGGCACTGACCACTTTTAGGTGAAATCCCATATCTCAGGAACGCCTTAACCGATTTCATCAAAATTTCCATCAAAAAACACAATTTTAAGTTTCATCTGATCATTTCACTTTAAAGTTGACAATTCAAGCAGCATTAAGATATTAGAATAAAGCTTTTCACGAACAGTACGTTCAAGATATGCCATCTCATGCAAAAAAATAATCGAAATCGGATTATACATCTTTTCAAACCACCAGATACCCAATATTAGGACCTCAGTGCCTTATATTGATATTCAAAGAAATCGGTCTAGACCATGGTCTAAGCCGCTTATTCCTAATATAATGATTTCTTTTTCTCTGGTTTACTTTTTCCTCATGTATCTAATATATTTATTAAACTTCTTTGGTTGAGTTTACATCACATATATCACTTTTGAGTTAATTTGGTAGATTTTAATATAAATATCTCTGACACGAAGCAAAACATAGCAATGAAAGTACATGAGCCCGTAATATAAGTTAATAAGATACCAAATATGATTGCAATCCATTGATAATTTCTTCGAATAAAGAATGTTGAATTCTTCCGCAACGCTTTTTAATATAAAGTTATGCCAGCACATGAAAATATTTCCCCGCCTCTGATCCTTGCGCATTGCGAGAGTATAAAATGTTCGGTTACACTCGAACTTAGCACTTTCCTACTTGTTCTTTATTATTGATGTATCTGACGTCTATCTATCCGACGTTGTAAAACCTTTGAAAACATAAACTTCAATTGATGAAAGATGTCTGTTGACTTGTTGACAAACTTAAACTTAGGCAGACTTAAACAATTTAGTTATTTGGTTTGGTAGAAATGGTATAATACTGAATCTTAAAATATTAAAAATTGTGTGCTTTTCTCAAAGATCCGTGCAACATTCTCCGCGTGTAATAAAAAGCTATAGTTTAGAGCCAGCTTTGTTGATTTGGGAGCTATGATGGACCCTAAGCTCACTTTCCATCTTCAAGAAAAGCAATGGATTTAAAAACTAAAGGTGCTCTCACTTTTATAAAACGAATAAAGGATTTAGAGATCCATACATTAGTAAAACTCTCTTTATGACTTTGGTGAGGAAATATTTGAATATGTTCAGAGGTATGGAACTCAATCCACTCCGATTTTATCGGAAAATTTGACTAAACCTTTTGGCCACATATGTCATGATTTCACGTTCTCGTGTATACTGGAGTAATACTAAAATTTAATGATTATTGGTATGGTATATGATTATGGTTATAATGATTCCAGTCTTTCCAGTTGACTTTAAAAAGTTTATTTTGGTCTATATATAAATATATATATATATATATATATATATATATTTTTTTTTCTTTAACATAATGTGGTTTAGCGCTGAATATAAATGAATTCAGTCTAGTCCTTGGTCTAGACATTGCAAGTAATGTAATAATTAGCATAGATAATCTTGATTGTAATTGTTACTGTTGTCGCCAGCAATATATCATAGTAGTTGGAGTGAGACGATAATGGCCTAATCGATTACGCATATTTGCAGGTGTTTACAACACTTTATTTTTAAAAAGTAAGGAAGACTAAGTTCGGGTGTAACCGAATTTTTGACATCAGGACATATTATTTCCAGGAAATCTGAATTCCATTAAGATATCTCGCAGACGGACCGATTCTACCGTATATGTATAAAGTACACTCGGAGTTCGAAAATTTTTATATTAGCTTATGGGAATTAAAAGAAGTATTTACCCTATTTCACCAATTTTGCAAGGCCTCCTTACCAGAGAAAGATTCTCTCTAAATTTTATTAATAATATATATTGTATATAAAATTGTATCACCCATCTTTTCCAAAGTCGTGTCTGCCTGTCCGTTCGTCCGTGTCCGTCGTTCATGTTAACGATATTTAGATATTTGGATAAAACTTAGTAGACGTCTTCCTTGGAACCCTGAGGAGTTTGGATAATTTGACTCTCATCATTTTTAATTGTTTCCATATATCGTACACAGTTAGAAACCGTTTTCTTTTTTAACTTTTATCGCTTGATAAGATGTGGTCTTGGATGTGGTATTCGATATTATCAATTCTACGTTATCCCTCCAATCAATTTTATTCCTTACATTTCATATATTTATTTTTATTTCAATCTATTTATGCATTGCAGGGATTAAATATGGTAGCAACAATTTTCCATTTGTGGAATAATAGCAATTCTAATGCATACCAAGAGATGCATTTATTTCGAAAAGAATGCCATTATATTCAGTAGAATGGAACACATTTTACTTTAGTCAAAATACTTTTTATTAACATAAACATCAATTTCTTTGACTTCAAACATACATATGTACATAGTAATTAAATGGAAAGTAATAAATAGTATTTTTTAAAAATTCTTAATAAAATCCGCCATCGTTACTCCGCCAGCGACCGCCAGCACCCTCCCTTTCACGAAAATTGGATTTCGACAATTCGTTTGCACGCCGATCTTTCATTGATTTAAAACGATTGGCCATCCTACGAAGTTCGGATGGAACATCTTGCTTGGCTTCTTCTAATATCTTTATTAGGGGCTTGGCCAGACCCCAGTCGCTGCTAGTAACATAACTGATTGATGTTCCGGTGCGACCTGCGCGGCCTGTTCGACCAACGCGGTGCACATATTCCTCAATGTTGCGAGGAAAATCGTAATTGATGACATGCCTAAAAAATTAAAAAAGTTTGTAAAAAATAATAAATATCAATGCGAGTAATAATACTTACGTCACGTCATCGATGTCTAACCCTCTGGAGGCAATGTCTGTGGCTATTAGTATGTTAATATAGCCAGAGGTTATATCTTCTATTGCCTGTTCTCGTTCAGACTATAGAATAGAAATGTTACGGATTAGTAGATGTATGTCGATTGGAGAAGTAAGTGTACTTACTTGTTCTCGGGAACCATGAATTGACGCACACATATGTCCTTTAATTGTTAAATCGCTCGACAAATCAGCAGCTCGTACCTTCATTCCACAGAATATTATAACCTTATCAGTTTTCGACATACTTTTGAGGAAATGCTGTATCTATATTAAAGAATACGTTTTATAATAGTAAATGAAACTGGTTTCGTGAATTAAATTAAATAGCTAGCTTACCGCAGAATATTTATCCTCTTCTTCCATTATCTGTACAATTTGTTTAACACTGTGTGTTGCTGCCAAATCCAATGAGCCTACCCACACTTGTAGTGGATTTTTCGTATAACTTTGTGCCAGATGTCGAACTCCTGGCGGCCAGGTAGCGCTAGTCATAACAGTTTGTCTATCGGGGCGTATATCTAACATTATTTTACGTATTTGTGGCTCAAAGCCCATATCCAGCATTCGGTCTGCTTCATCCATAACAAGGTATGTAACACTCGATACGTCGATATGCTTTGCTTCAATTAAGTCGTTAAGACGTCCTGGAGTGCAAATGATAATTTGAACACCACTTTGTACACTGTTGATTTGCTCGCGGCGATTTCCTCCACCATATAGACATACACTAGGAGTAATTGCAATTATTACGTTAAATTTAGAAATACATTACTAAAGAGATTATTTAAAGAAGAAATACTTACGCTTTCATCCCACGGAAGGAATACTTCTGCACCTCCTTTTCTATTTGTAAAGCTAGTTCTCGTGTCGGGGCGAGGACCAACACATTGGGGCCGCCTCTCTCAGATCGTGGCGTACTCTGGTTTTCGGTATGTATCATCCCTGGTAGCAAGAACGCGAGCGTTTTACCAGTTCCCGTTTGGGCCACTCCTATCATATCTTCACCTTTCAATAAAATCGGCCATGCTTGTGATTGAATTGGCGATGGTTTCACAAATTTTTGTTTGCGAATTTCTTCTAATAAATCCGGATAGCCGGAAAAACAATGCTCGAATTTCCAAACCGGATTTGGTATCGGATTATCGGATTTTTCTTCTCCCCCAAACACACGTGAGACGGTAATATTATTATTTTCCTGGCGTATTCGTGCAGCTTCTTTTGCACTTAAATTTGCGACTTCGCAATCTTCTTTGTAAAAATCCTTTGTCAGAGGGGGCAAATTAGCCAAACGTCTCGCCTCCGCTTCTTTATGTTTTTGGATTAGTGCGTCCAAATCCACAACATCATCCGATACTTCTTCATTTCCTTTCTTAACTATATTTTCTTGCCGTTCAAATTTCAATACGGGTTCAGATATTTTCTCTTCTTTTTTAGAACTTTTATTCAACTGTTGTTCTATATAATTATAAGCACATTTTACATCTTGTGATGTTTTTCCAGCAATAGTTGCTGTCCCACTTCTTTTATCGAGATCTACTTTTACTTTGAAAGTATTTTGAATATATTGAATATTGGCACCTCCTCGTCCTATAATCATCCCAATGAAATTCACCGGAATGTTTATTTTCTCTCTGTAGAGATGAGCTTGGGCCGATCGTTTGCTGCCTTGCTGCGAAAATTGCTGTCGACCGTTAGTAGCCATAATTTTGTAATTATTCTGTTCACTTTTGCTTCTATCTGGAGATTTTACGTTCAAGCCACGGCTTCTGTCTCCTGACTAAATTTTAAAGCTAAAACAAGTGCCTTATATACGATTCAGGTAAAAACTTTAGATCTTTAGGACGTTACAAATATCTCATCTTTAATCCCTTTACCAGGTACATAAATATTAAAGTATATGTATATGTATATGACATGTACATAACTGCTTACATACATACATATATTATAGGGGTAATTAAGAGGGATCAAATCTTTCTACTTTTTAACAATACAAGGAATGATTTCTAAGCAATAATTCTTTTCGCTAACGTCAAGGTCGCAAAATCCGGTGATACCACTGCAAAAACGTCTACTTTTTGTTGGTATGTACAAGTAATTGACAGGCATTTATATCAATATACATTGATATATTCCTGACTACACAAATTGAAACAAAACATTTGAAAAATAAATTATGCCACTACTCTATTTTAAAGGAAACGCCTCTCAGCACATGTATGTATGTGCGCATACCTTTCACGACATTCGCATATGCATATCATCCTTCTCAAGGCGAATCATAGCGTTATGTGCTGACCTCTGGTTTCAACTAAAATTTTCGAGTGATATTTTAAGATAATTTATCAGATTCAATTTATATTTCTTTACACAAAGTACTCATCTTGACTCGATTCTGTTCTTATTCTTTATTAATGATATATCTTCTAAAATAAAGTGCTAAAAATTTTATTATATGCCGACGTTGTGAAACCTTTGAAATCAAAAACCACAATTGATGAAAAGTGTTTTTTGCAAATTTAAACTTAAGCAGACTTAAAAAATTTAGTTACTTGGTTTGATAGAAATGGTATACTACTGAATGTTAAAAAATTAAAAATTGTGTGCTTTTCTCAAAGATCTGTGCAACATTCTTCGCGTGTAATAAAAAGCTATAGTTTAGAGCCAGCTTTGTTGATTTGGGAGCTATGATGGACCCCAAGCTCACTTTCCATCTTCAAGGTAAATCAACGGATTTAACAGCTAAAGGTGCTCTCACTTTTATAAAACGAATAAAGGATTTAGAGATACGTATATTAGTAAAATTCTCCTTATAACTTTGGTGAGATTATATTTGAATATGTTCAGAGGTATGGAACGTAAATGTTTTCTTAAATTTTCTTAAATAATGTGGTTTAGAGCTGAATATGAATACAATCGGTCTACACCTTGGTCTAATATTCAATATCCGTATTATAATTATCATTTATAATTTATCATTTCCGATTCTGTGATTGACCTTTTCCTTATATACACAATATATTACGTTTAGCCTTTTCGGTTGAGTTTATTATCACATATTATATATCATTTGAGTCAATTGGGTTGATTTTCATTTAATATAAACATTTCAGTAGGTCTATGACCTATAATATAAATTAATAAGATACCAAATATGATTATAATCCAATCACAATTTCATCGAATAATGAATGTTGAATTCTTACGCAAAATTTTTTAATATAAAGCTTTATCAACATCTGAAAATATGCCCTCGGCTTTGGTTTTTGAAAACTGCGAGAGTATAAAATATTCAGTTACCATCGAACTTAGCCCTTCCCTACTTATTCGTTTTCATTTCCATAACTGCTTTACCATTAGATCCACTCTGTTTTCAGCCTAAAACGAGTATAAGCACACACTTCAATAAAAGGTGTTCACTTTCATACATGTTGTTATTCTCTTTACCATAATATTTGCCTTATCGAAAATATTGATTGGTTGAGAACAGATTTTCCGTGCTAATGTAATGACTTTATATATCAGTTAAATCAAAATTATACCAATAATATACATTATATTGGGTTGTTCGGAAAGTCATTTCGTTTTTTTTGGGGAACATGAAAGACAGTTTTCGTATAATGGCCATTCAAATGGCCATAAACAGTTGAATTCGACAAATTTAACCTCTCACCGATCTCTCGTGTGGTGATTCGCCGATTTGCATCAACTAATGCCTTTATCGCATCTTTGTCAGCTTCGACCGGCCTTCCAGACCGTGGTGCATCTTCGACATCAAAATTGCCGGATCGAAATTTTGCAAACCAGTTCTGGCACTGGCGTACTGTTAACACGCCTTCTCCATACACATCCGTCAATTTTTTTCTCGCTTGGACAGCATTTTTACCTTTTCTGAAGTTAAAAAGTAAAATATGACGAAAATGCTGCTTATTGCTCTCCATATTTAAAAAGGCACCAACCAAAAACTACTGGGTAGAATTAATAGAACTTTTTCACACACAAGCCTTGCAATATCAGCTCTCATGACATATAATGGTTATGGGGCTTAAGTGTGAAGTTAGTTTCGAAAAAACGTAATTAAGTCCTCTGGCGGGAAGAAACGAAATGACTTTCCGAACAACCCAATACATTAATCATGTTCTTCTCTCTTGAATTCAAATGGTTATATAAAGCTGAACATAAAAAAACGGTTTCCAAAAGGCTGATATAAACTTCCTATAAGGTAGTATTAAACACGCGAAAAATATCTATATTTGGTATGAAAGCAGTTACTAAGAGCACATAAAAGATCTAAGCTAGAGCTAGCTGGCTAGAGTAGTTATTTATTATTTACAAGCCAGATTACCTTTTTAAGATTTAATTAAAGTGAAATAAATAAAAGAGCACTCAAAACCATAGATCGTTTATTAGGTAAGGATTTTGAATATTTATGGAACCACATGAAAGTATTCGTGATTTTAGCTCTTGTAGAATAATGACGTGAAATAAACATTTATTACACATTTATGCAGATAATATAAGCTCATGGGTACGTAACCATATAATTTAGAATATTACCGTATTAATTTATTATGTTTCGCGTCACATTTCGTTATTAGAATCGATTCAGTTGAGAGAAGTTTTTTCGATAAACAATCAACTCTGGTAAGTAGGAAGTTGCATTATCAATAAGTAAATAGTAATTGCCGGTAACTTACAGCTAGCTGTATGTTATATTTGCGCTTCCGTTTTAGCCTTATCATAGAAGGATTCCAAGTTTTGTCGTCATGTGTGCTATGGTATGAGCATACCGGAGATTGAAACGTTTTTAAATTACACTAGAAACATAGATCAGTAAACATAGGAAGTTGAAGCAATCAATATTCTCGAGAAAAAGTCCAGAGATAAATAAATCGATAATCTCGATATTATTTGTTCATTCATGAAAAGTATTAAAATATTACGCAACTGTTTAAGTCAGACTAGGTTATCAACCTAATATTGATGACAAATAACCCGAAGCGAGACAAACCACAAAACTAAACGACTAAGCATCTTAAACCTGGCACAAACCATAAAGGTGGTATAGTCAATAAGGTAGTGCTGAGCTGATTCCTTTTCATCATCACATCAGAATCGGCAAGCTATTTTGTGAGTGTGTGTATATACAAGTCTTTCTGGTATCTAAAACGACTTGTCTCAACATAAAATGATTTGCAAATGGTATAAAATTAAGAAATAGAAGCATACTTTTAGGCCCTGGCACAACATTTGTGTGGGTATACAATGCATATTTGTTAAAGAATCGGCTCGCCAATCTATCTACAGTGGCGACCACTCTAATAGTACACAAAAAATTGTGGAAAATTTAGAGACGTCTACCTTCTTGCCGTTAGAGATTTCCCATTTATGGGAAATGATTTAGTTTATGAAACGACCATCATATGAAACAAAGCTTTTGCAAATATGTGTTAGATTACCGTTAGATTCTGTGAAAAGTTGATATATATATATATATATACATGCAATCTTAAGTCGTTATTGTTTTTCTTTTTGGTTCACTTTTGTTTAAATCGGCTATAATTATGTCGTTCTTCACTTTACAACGAAAAGAATTCATTCAAAAGCTCCAAAAATTTATCCTTCGGAACCTGTCTGAAGCCTCGTTTGGAATCAGAAGACTCGGGGGGTAATTCAAATGGAACTGGTATTATTACTGCATGTCAATTTGGATAGTCCTATATATTTTATGGGGAACCAAATTCTGACACAACGACAACTCCTCGTCGTTCTTATGTACCGACTTTAGTAACCCCATTTCCAGGTTGATATTGCGGTGATTTGCGAAAGGTTTCAAAACCGTGAAAAAAATGGAGGTGTGCCCCGAGGTGGACGTCCAGAGCATATAATTGTGGAGTGATCCCGTCTCCAATGAAAATTATATATCTGAACCCCTCATCAAAGACTTTGAGAAAGTTGGGGTAGCAAAAGCTTAGGTATGGATCCCTCTTAACAGCATAAAAAGGAATCCATTAAAGAGCGCTATGTCAGAATTTAAGCTCGAAAACCTGAAAGACTTTATAAAATTACATTGAGCAAAACTATCAAATCTAACAAAACAAGGAAAGAACCTCTGCGAGCTTTATGACGACAACCTCATAGTTTAACGAATTAAACGTTAGCGATGCACTGGATAAGACTAGTTGTTCTAATAGATAAAGAATTTTCTACTCTGAGAGTTTTCAATGCGGTATCGATTGATGGTAGCAGAGGATGAGGAAACCATCATCGGCTGTGGAAGGACCATAACTAGATTTTAAATGTGAATTAGTATATACACCGATAAAAGAAACAAATATACATATGAACTACGAATCTTTAAGGGATTAAGACAAGTAACCAACAGAATTGAGTCCCATATCCTACTAAAGAGCATATGAGGAAAGCTACTCAAAAGCACCTTGGGAGAAGCTAGTTCAGAATAGAATTGCGCAAGTGAGCGTCTTGATTTAAAGTGATCGACGTTTCAGTGTCTACGAATTATGCCAAGCAAAATATCGAGAATATTATTATTTTAATACTTTCATGTATTTGTACAAGGTTTTCGCTTATAAAATAAGTTCTTCACTTAGTTTGAGCCGTAGAATTGCGCATTGTAGGAAAATGATCGAGTCTTAGTGGACTCCAATACAATGGAGATAAAGCGCTGGCCAATACCACCGGCCACTACGTAAGCATTACCATCGGTTGAGTCCGCTTCGCAGTGGATTAACACATAGGTGACTATACTACCGGTGCCAGCTTGAGGGTAGGTCAGTTGAACTGTCACATCTTTTGTATCTTCATAATTAAAAGCATCGGCTGTCTGAGCGACCAAGAAATCGTCTGAAATATATGAAAAGGAACGATAATTAAAATGAGTTACCAAACTTTGAAGCATTTATGTTTAGAATCACGGTTCTTCACTAAACTTGCCTAGTACGCGGCCACCCAATTTATACTCAACGGTGGCGCCGCTTCTCGCCTTGCCACTCTCCTTCTTCAATGCTACCAAAGGCAAGCCTGGATGTTTTCTCTTAAACTCATTGATGTCCTTGACAACTGTTATTTGACGCACTTCCTCTAATGCCATATCGTTGCTACCATCTCTGACAATACCAGCACTCACGACACTAACAACCGAAATAGCGCATAGCGTGAAGGCGGAAAAGGAGTAGAAATGTACCATTTTCGATCAAGAGAAAACTCACTGAAACTTTCACAGTTACAAGCACTGAATGACAAGTTAATGCCATGAATTCACTTATTTATACCACAACGGCGAAGAGCCTACAGATAAAGCGACAACAGTCTTATCAAATACAACAAATGATAAACAAAAACACCGGCAATAGCGATGTCAAGTATTCTGACTATTCCATCTCGGGATTAAAGAGATTTTTTGTAGTTTTATACTGGTCACCCGACTTTAAGCTTCTTTAATATTAGGTTCTTTCCTGTATAACCACATACACTGACCAATTATTGGAGAACTAACGAAAAACTTTCACTTAAAAAGTCCATCATTTAAGAAACATAATATCCGACATAGCATGTATTTTAGATCTTTTACGTTACATACATAAATCCAAAAAGAAACAGAAAATACAATTTCTAACTTGACGAAACCAAAGTAAAACTACAGATATTAGAAATATTACCTGAGTCACATACCTTCGTTCCACCTACCTACTACCGTTCACACGCCGGTCGGGTCTACGTAACCGGAACGGGACAGAATTCTTATCCGGCCAAGGACTCACAACTCGCCAGCATCCCTTAAATTATTTAAGGAATATTTTCTGCGACTACAACAACAATAGCAGTACTTCCATTTTCTTTTGGTCGATCTGAGTTTATTTAGAATGAAAACGCTCAATTGATCACTGTGCGAAATTTGTCCGGGCGTTCAAGTAAAAATTAATTAAAATACAATATCATTCCAAAGTTTCGAAGTGCTAAAAAGTAATCTTTGCTTATCATTAAAATTAATTTAATTTGTTTACGCATATCTCCTTACGCTCCTGTTTTCAATTAGCAATTACTCTTCGATGTGTAACAGTTTGACTGAGAATGGTATCTTTGCTATTGTTGAAAGGTCCCGAACTATTTTTTCTACGATTACTCATATTTACAATTCTATGAATTCTTTCACCACAGGTGACCACATTAATTGACTTTTGATTACCGTTACTGATTTATAATCAATATCTAGCTTACTAAATGACTCATTTCAAACAAAATTTACTATTTACAAACATAACCATTTATATACATACATATGTATATATTATGTGTTGATGTAGGCTAAAGCATTGATAGGAATCTATATATTTATCAGTTGTCGATGTCTTTTATATCATGTTTATATGTATAAATAATATAAATACACAACTTTATACACGTCACTCACGAGCTTTTCAAGAGTTAAAATGTTAGGCTGCCCGACTACTGTAATGCTTCTGACAGCAATAATTGATATCCTAAGAGCTGTAACGCAGCTAACGGACATTGTAGGGAGTAACGCAGATAACGGTATGTGTCAGACTTGCCGCCATATAACAAACAACTGTGCGCACATATATGATGTTTCATATTGAAGCTTGGAATATTTTGTTTTATGAACTTATCATCTCAGTTTTTTATTATTATTATTATTATTATTATTATTATTATTATTATTAAATTATTATTATTATTATTATTAAATTATTATTATTATTATTAAATTATTATTATTATTAAATTATTATTATTATTAAATTATTATTATTATTAAATTATTATTATTAAATTATTATTATTATTATTAAATTATTATTATTATTAAATTATTATTATTATTAAATTATTAAATTAATAAATTAATAAATTAATAAATTGATAAATTATTAAATTATTAAATTATTAAACTATTAAATTATTAAATTATTAAATTATTATTATTATTATTATTATTATTGTTATTATTATTATTATTATTATTAAATTATTATTATTATTATTATTATTATTATTTTTTTTATTATTATTATTATTATTATTATTATTATTATTATTATTAAATTATTATTAATTTCGTAATCTGACAATTAATCAAATAAACAAACAGCATACGTTAAAATCATTTATTGCATGTTTTTTTCAGACTTATATTCTATTTTTGCAATTCCTTTATAAATAAGAAATAAATAAAATTGTAAAAAGTGTGTAAAGAAGTACACAAGTACACAAGTACATAATAATTTTTATGAAATACATATTTTCGATTCGATAAATGAACGTTATGTGTCACACGAAATATACACAAATATGATATACATTACCAAGTGTCAGATTCAATTACAAGCTTCACTTAAATTATAGTACTGTTCCAGAAAATAACGTCCCATACGGTAATAGTAATAAATTATAACAATTGGAGGACAAAATTGCTTAAACTTCTCTATGTATAGTTGGCAATGTTGAAGCATTTCATTATGTATCTATAAAACAGAATATACCTACATATAAAAAATGTTAGCATAGGTCTTTAACGCCGAAAAATCAGCGTGATCTCAAATGTTCAAGGCCATTTTCACACATCCACATCAATCCAGTACTTAGTTAAAACTTAATAAACTTGAGCGTATATAAGCTTTTGCTTTCACATCCACTCGTAAATATGATTGTTTTTTCTATCGTTTCATAACATAGTTTCAGTTATTGCTTGATTTTTGTTTCCTGTTGCATCACGTGCTCTAAACAATTTTCGGTTTTATAATAAATTTTATAGTAAACGTACAAAAGAGCACGTACATTTGCATATACATATGTAATACATGCAAGCAATCCCATTGTAAGATAATCCTCACTGCAACTTGCGTCTCTACTAGCTTTAAAATCTGTTCAAATTCAACAAATACATTTCATTTCAATTCAATTTATTCGATGCTAATGAAACCCGTGCCGCATTGCTGTTGAGACATGTCGCTTACCACCTGGGCTTAATTGCTTTGAACCACCATTGCTGATAACCATCGTTGACGTCACAATGTGCCAAAAATAGTTGCTGCGACGTCGGATGCACGGCCATACATTTCTTGTGAGTGCGATGTAGTAAATGCTTTGTGTTCTCATCATAATTCCAAGGCCCGTCCACTGTACCCAAACGGCATACAGCTAATTTAATACCCTGCCGATCCGCTTCCACGCAACGTTCACCCACACCCAATTGCCCGGCGGCATTTAGACGCAGCAGTTGATTGTTACCACCGCCATGGCAGTGTGAGAGTCCCATTATGGCGGGAGGTTGATGACCCATCGAATCGAGGCAACCATCCGTAGCCACCGAGCGCAATTCCCCCCAATGTAGATTGGCTGGCAGTGCGGGGAATTTGTCGTATACATCGTATGCTATATTGTCCATAAACCACTGGAAGGATTTGCAATTTAGACGCTTCTTCAGCACCAATTGTTCGCTAATATCGCCCATATCGAGATAACGCGCCAGCGGTTCACGCGTATAGAAGTATTCTTTATGTGTATCGTCAAACCATGTTTCGATTACACGTTTGTAATTGATTGTTATTAGTGGCCCTTTTTTGGCTTGTGCCAATTTGCCAAAGTTGTAGGGCATAAAACCACGATAAACGTGTCCAACACGCGAGCACGGCACCCATTCAATACTGCCACCGCATTGCCAAATTTTGAAGCTCAATTCAAAGTTTTCACCACCCCAAACCAATAGGCCAGGATCGTATGCACCCAATTCCAGGAAGTATTCACGATTAATGGCAAATAAACCGCCGGCATGTGTTGGGCTGCGATATGGTTCCGAGTTGTGTGCGCGTCGTCGTTGTTCGCGTTTGGGCACCTCGTTTTCCTTGTACAACATACCCCATTCGAATATGCCACGGAAATGCGCATCGCTGCCATATACTGGACGATACTCGAAGGTTTTATGATCAATGCCATCAATAATTGGCACAGTCATCACCGTGCGATCGCGATAGATTGGCGCTAAAAGTGGTGGCAACCAGTTGGTATTCACTTCGCAATGTGCATCGAGGAAGACAATCACTGCTCCTGCAAAGCGAAAAGTAAATTATTTATGAATTAATTATGTCATTTCTATAAACGAAATTAATATTTTTTAATATTTTGCATACCACTCGCTTCTTGTGCACCTCTAGAACGCGTACGAATTAGACCCTCTCGCTCCTCATTCCGTATAAGTTTTACTAAACCATTGAATTGTATCAAATATTTTTCCAATTTCTCTCGTAAATCCTGCTTATCAGAAAAATCATCCACTAGTACTATTTCATGTAATATATGCTTAGGTGAGCGATCGATCACCGAATGAACTGTGCGCATAAGCACTGAGAAACCTTCATTATGAAAAACAATGATAACACTAGTTTTAGGTAATTCATAAGGATAGTCCCAATGTTTGCACTCTTCTAAACGTGTGTCTCGCACCGAGCGATGCATCGATATTTCATCTGAGCATGCAATATTCATGCCATATTCCATTTCAGATTCATCAGCTAGATTTTTTTTGTCGGCAGCAAGTTGATGAGCATCACCATTCTCGCCGGGTCCGATACGTTCTTCCACATTTTTTGGTTCAAAATTTCCAAGAGCTAAAAATAATCGGACACTTAAGACATTATTAGGAACAAACTTTAGTACCCTAGACAATAAGGTCTAATATAAGTATACGAGAAAATAAAGGAGTAAACAAGAACGCGTGATTCGGTAGAAGTTGTTTTTGTTTGTAAGTAAATTTTTGGTCACGAATTGTTTCAGCCGGCACAACTTTTCAATTTCTTTCTGTTTCATTTATTTAATCCATTCATGTTTTGATAACAATACAAAAATATAAACTTTCCTAAAATTAATTAAAATCTTTGAATTGTTGTTAATTTTTATTGTGTTAAATTTATTAAGTCGATTCGTCTTTCGATTTCTTATAAAAAATTATTGACAACTTTTTAACGCCAAAATGTTTTTCATGTTGGAAAAATTAATTAATATATTTGTGATTAATGTATTCTTTGCAAAAAATACTGCTCATACGTGTAAAAAATTTGTATTTGTACTTAGTAAAACAGGTTGTTCTCAGAGGTGTTTCCATAAAATGTTACATTGATCAATACGCTGGTATTGAGAAGAAAGCATTGTAAATAATAATTAGAAATATATATTAGTAGCTGAAAATTTACATTTTGTTTTAAAAATTGTTGAATACGCTTCTCTCTTTGAAATATAAGAGCACTGTATTCAATATGAAGCAAGGTCAAAGCTAGTCAACGAACTTCATGCCGGCAAAGATAAAGTATTTAAAACAAGTTTACAAACGAAGATGTTAAGAAATCTCTCTTACCTTCAACTAATTTTGGCACCTCACGCGGCCGTCCCTCCAATCGCTGGTGATTAAATCTTGCGAATTTTCCATGGTAACTATTTAGTCCACGCTTTGTGTCGCTCCATGTGACCAGTAGAAATATTAGCGGCAATATAATGCAACAGCATAACACTATGCGACATAAACGACCTCCTCGAATATTACTTACACGCATTTTACAAACAAAAGTTTTAACGTAATATAAATACTTCCACTACTATATTACTATGTTACTTGATATGCTACAATTCCACTTACAGCCGACATTAAAATCTGTCGACGTGTCGCAATAGCAGTTCAAGCTACCTACGATTTTCACACTACGGATTAAGCTAAAACCAATAAAAAAAAACACGAGTAACAAAACACAAGCTAAGACACTAAATTAGTATTTATTAATCGACGAAAATAAAGGTGCTTATTAAATTTAAATTATACCTAATTTCTTCTTTTATTCTAAAATATACACTTTAAAATATTTGTTTTAATAATTCACTTGTATATCCATTTCTGCAGGTAAATATGCACAGCTGAATCCGAAATTATTTTCAATCAGCATTTTCACCTTTAGGATGTAAACAGTGCTCGAACTCTGAAATTGTTTTTCATGGTGAATTTAAAGGTGGTAAATTTCGATTAACATTTGTTTCAATAAATAAATTAATTTTTCATTTCGTCATGAAATTCGAATTATTTCGTCATTGATAAAACAGAATAAAAAGAAAAAATTGGAAGATATATTTTTCCATTTTTGCTTTTGTACTTTTTTAATGCTAAAATCGTTAAGACGAAAATATGTAGCAATGTACACTTATAAACATTATTCATTCCCTGCCTACCATTCCTCACAATCTGCAGTCCAACCAATATTAACATGTTTTCAGTTCTAACCATTATTTGAAACGTGTACGTCAATATTATTGAGTTGATCCTAATTGTGAATTTAGTTTTGCTCTTCAATGTAGAAGAAGAGAAATATATTCGAATTTTGTAAAAGCGCCCAATGGCGCAAAAAGAATCATAAGTAAAAATGCGTCAAAGTGCACAACTTCCTCGCACATCCAGAGTTAATGAAAAAATAATCGAATATTACTTGAAATTTGGACAAGATCGCGATTTGGAAAAGTACATGCGTCTGTATTCACCATGCGGTAGTCGCAGCGATTGCAAAAGCCGTAGTAGCACAACAACAAACAGCAGCTGTCGTAGTGAAGATGAAGGCCGTAGTATAAGACGATTGTTTCATGAAGATACGGATACAACCATAGAAAGTGATTGTGAGCCGAAAGAATTTATAGTACAAATAGAAATGGAGTCTGCTAATACTATTGGAAATAGTATTGGGAAGTCGAAAGCGGACGAGGTGAGACAAAAATTAAATATACGAATTAGTTTTTGACAATAAATAAGTTATATTTAGTGCACATCATCTGCTCCTGACTTGCATACACCTCCACCCAGTAATCTTAGGAAAGGTCAATCGAAACAAACACAAACACCTGAATCCATATCAAAGTCACACAGACGTCTGGAATGGGATTCCTTAGGTGATGTCGGCTATAAAAAATCATTATCAACTAGCAATATCAGCATTTTAGAACGTTCTGTACTTAAAGAATATTTTCAAGAAATTTCATCTATAAGTAGTTCGAAAAAAGAAGCCGATACAGTTGAGTGCTCGAAAAGAACGAGAAAGCATGTCGGTGAACAAATTCAAACTCAGAAATCGGAGAAAACTTCAAAGCAACATTTACCCGAAAGTAATACACCACCTTTAGCCTCTAGTACAATGTTGCAATCGAATAAAGGACAAAGCGACAAATCTCAGCCTAAATTGGTTTCTAAAAGTACATCAATGTCACTACAAAAGAGATCTGATCAATATGCGCAAACATCTGCATATATGCCGCCGCAGTTCATATCTCGAGAAGTACAAGTGACGCTCTCCAATACGCCATCAGGTACTTCGTCGACCGCGGTTGGCACTGCAACTCCAAGCAGTTTCGATTATTATTCCTCCCGATCAACACGTTCCACAACGGACGAAGAAAATCGTGTTGAAAAAAGCGAATTGAAAAGTGTCCATAAAAATGTGAAATCCAAAATAAACAAAGAGTCTGTGCATACATTCGTAGCCGAAATTAATGACATGTTATCGTCTTGTAAAATAGTCGACTCGAGAAAACACAGTTCCAAACAAGATAGTATTGTAGCGGACATACAAAAAGTGCACGACACTTTGAAACAAGTTCTAATTGAAAATAAAGAAAATTCTTCATCATCTTCTTCGATCATCAACTCGCCACAGCTAGATTTAGGCATTCAACTGCTGTGTTCCCTAATAGATGCACGAAGCTTAAGTCAAAAGCAAAAGAAAAGACTTGTACGAGATATTGTAAAGCGCATATCAACTCTCAATAACGAAGACGAAAATAATGCCACTGAGAATGCTGCCGCTCAGATTAGCAATGCTTTAGTTGTACAAACGGAAAGAAGTGAAGCACATATGAAAGAAAATCGAAATGCGGAAGCCACACCCCAATCAAGTTCTGCGGTTACGATGGCAAGGACTGACAAAGCTACGATGGATATGAGCGATTTAGCGAGTAATTTACATTTCCAATCATCAAGCACAAGCAGCGAAGGAGTTGACGAACATCTTATAAGTGTAGATGGTAAGCGAATTGACATTTCATAAATAAATTTTTAACTGTTATTGTTTTCAAGTTTTAAAGAAACCATCGCTGCCTACGACATCTGCCAAAGCGAGAGCTCAAATGGCAGATGAAAATATTGAGCATATACAAAAATTACACATACCACACGCACGTATAAATGCTGAAACGCAAGCTGAAGAGATTTATGTACCACAACCGAAATATACTAATATGCAGGGAATTTCAGAAAGTGTAGAATTTCAGAAAAACACACCCACAAAGGAGCCAATAAATTTAAATAAAAGCATGGACAAAGATTCCTCAGCATCTAAAGCTAGTTCTACATCCAAAGATGTCACAACACAGAAGGCCTTAATAAATGTTGAAAGTGGTGACGCTTCTGACACAGATGTAGACGTCGCTGCGCATTCTACAATGCGCGAGTGGCTGAATCCTATGACGCAATCTGAAATTGAATATGAGCAGAAAAAGTTAGAAATGGTAAGGGTAGCCGCTAAAAAAAGTAAACTAGCCAAATGCTTGGAAAGTGAAAAAATTGAGCCAGAACGAAAATCACAATTGCAGTGGATACAATCGGAAATTGTACGCTTGGAAACACTACGCTGTCTGCTGCTAAAGCCTAATATTGAGCGTGTAAATTCTTCGGAAATTCATGAATCAATTCCACTAAATGTGGAAAAGTTATACGATACTGTTTTTACGGACACAAAGTTGGCTTCAGTGACCGGCTCGACGGCAACAACCGCACATAGTAGTGAAAATGACAAACCGATCCAGGAAATCGAGGTCATAATTGAAGAGTCAAACGAAGATGTCATTAAATTAGATGAGAAAACCAAATCTTCAAAACAACGCAAACGGGAAATACAAATCATTTACGATAAGCCCCTTGAATCAACAAACGTATATGACAACTTAATGCCTGGTAAAGCGCGTTTCCGCACTATGACCGAGACAGTTACCACTAAGGAAGAACAAGTTCTGGCACCAGCAGTTATATTATCGGATGATGCCGTATCAACAGCTCCACCGAAGCAATTGTCAGCTGCCAAACAACGCCAGCTGCAGCGCTCCAAGATCGAAACTCCTTCCGGTGACAGTAACAACGGCGAGAGCGTTGGCTTATTCGCACAACAGCGCAAACGTGAATTTTTAGAGCATTGTCGCAATAAGAAACGCATTCATTACGAGTCATTGATACACCAGCAACAACAAATGCTAATCCAACAACAACAGCAGATTATACATGAATTGCAGCAGCGCTGCAATACAATAACGCATACAACAGCCATTCCAACAACCGGCCACTATTCTGTGCCACACAATATACCCAATGCCAATGCCTATTGTCAATGTACCTCAACGCATCATCGGCCTTATCATCAAGGGTATTTTCATCAAGAGCATAACAACATGAGTGCAACGCAAGCTCAAACGAATAACAAACGATCGCAAGCTGCACATCCACCTTGTCCACCACCACGTCCGCCGCGTGTACAATCACAACAAGGCGATGCGATCAACTATTCTCATAAAACACAAACAATACACAGCGAGCAATCAACTTCGTCAATATTTTGCATTTCATCAGAGGTTTCCATACCGATGGGTTCAAGCAGTACAACCAGTTCCACCACAACAACTACACATCAGTATGATGACGTTGCAGCCGTTACTGCAACTGCTCCAGCCGTGGGTGTACAAACTGGTGGTTCCTTGCGTCGCTCACAGCCGATTTTCGGTAAACGTTTACAATATAACAATGCTCGAGTTAATGTACCAAACTGTTTTGCATATAATCCACAACCCGTTTGTTCTGCCCAATCGATTTGCGTGCAAGTGAAACCGAAAGCCATTGCATATGTTATACAATTTGAAAAGAAAACTACAACGTCTACAACAACCACCACAACAACCAGCACCACATCAGTCGCCAGCAACCAATATACACCGAAATCAAGCAGTGAGTCCATCGATTTGCAACGTGAAGAGGCGAAAGTGTGCGCCTTGCAGGATTATCTAGTACGTGCCAAACCGCAATTCATTGCACACACAAAAGAGCGAAAGGCTATACTTAATCAAATACAATTGCTACGAGAGGAGCGTGGTAGAGAATTACGCGACATCATTGAGAATGCCAGCGAGAACTCGTTGGAGACACGATTGCAACATTTACCCCCACCGGCAACTAGTATGCGTATAAAATATGCATATTAAGGTTTGAATGAATTAATTTAACGTTTTGATTTCAGAGCGTTTGCGCATTTTCGCCACTAAAGAGATGAAGGCAATGACACAAAGGCATTGTAAGAATTTACCAGAGGTCTTAAAGCAGCAAGAAAGTAAGCGCGAAGAGCGACGTCGACATGGAAATCGCCTAATCAGAGATCTCTTTAATCAGGTGCCTTTACTTTGATATATTTAATGCTAATTAATTAATTGTCATTTATTATTACTTTTTTGCAGCGTTTGCAACGTCGTGTGCGCACAGGAAAATTATCTTTAAACCATAGTAAAACTGTAATTTAAAAGGAGAGGCCAAACGACGCTGCATTATTGTGTGCAGAATATATTTATTTAGTGAATGTAAAATTTAGTAAATAAAATAAATAATAAAAATGCAGTACAAGGACTTGTTGTAATGAAAGAGAAACAAAAATGGCCGTTAACTTTGTGGCTAAGAATGCACTGTGTTGATTATAGGCGTGTAAAATATCATATAAAATACAAAAACGGGTACGTAGAATTGCTGCGGCGATTGCCTACACCCGGTTACAATGGGTGTTGCGGTTCCGATTGCTGCTTACGCGCTTTCATGCTAGCACACTGTTTAATTAATTTCAAGCACAAGTGTTCGAATTTTCGAAAAATATAACATACTTAATGAAACTATGTATGGCGTTGTATGACATGGCATTTAATCGGAGTCATTTTCCAAAATCGTGAGTTCTTGTTATATTGTTTTCATTTATTTTTGTATTTTTATGCATTACCATTTGGTTATAGATATTTATGTTAGTTGTAAATTTTAATTGCATTCACATATTGAAATAAGATGATGTTTTAACATAGTTTATAGGGAAGTCAACAGCATAATTTTTTTTTTTTTAATTTAATTTCATTACTTAACTATTCAATACAATTTAACTTTTTGTAAACTTCATGCAAACACTTTTCTCATAAATATCCTATTAAAACAATACGTGAATAAAAATACTCATACTTAACGCGGGCAGATTGGAGTATAATATAAAGCAAAATAATAAATCACTAGAGCGTGTTAGCGCAATTATTGGTTCGTTTAATATTTCTGTCACCAAAATTAATTAAAACTTAAGTTCTTCTCTTTTGCAAATATTTATTGTTCAATCATTTTTTTTTACCTAACCTATTAAAAGTTAATTGTATAAATTTTCCCGCTCATTCAAATTTTTCATTATAGTTTAATAATGGCTAATAGAAGGTTATTGAAAAGTATGCCACCGGAAAACATCTTCCAACCCATAAGCTTGCGCTGGGCTGTAGAGTTCTCAATTTGGTATATAACATGAAATTCTGAGAAATCTATTTATGTTGCACATCAAAGTGAATAGTGTAATTAATGTTTGGACCTTTATAACCCATCTATTATTAATATGATTAAAATATTGTGTTTCAAGTGCAAGCAAACTATAATTATGTAATGTATGTAAATTATGTAATTAGTAATGTAATTCGAGCGATTCATCCAATACTTTATCTTACAATTTGCCCGCGAGCTATATAACAATTAAAATTATATTTACATACTATTAATAATATTATAATAGAAAATTTACTACAATGTTTCGTTGATTTTCTTAACATTATTAATTGAGGTTAAGTTTCTGCGACCCTTGCATCATAATTAGACATTTATAATATTTAACATTTTTTTTATGAAAAAACAAGCAAGTCAATCTAATTTGGACAATTTTAATTAACATAAGTAAGCATTGATTACATAGATTTTTTTCGCAAAAAAACTAATTTTCAGAAGTTTGAATAGGTCTTGTGGATTTTGTGAATGCATTCCGACACTCATAATTCATGTTTTTAATTCACTTTGTTTTGCTTCGTTTGCAAAATCAAACTACACTATACAGTTATTTCATGTGAATGTCAAAATGTTCTGATTTAAAAACATTTCATGGCTCCACATATACGCTAGCATATAAAGGTTTTAGTTTGGAATGTAGGAATTCTAAAAATATTTTTCATTATTTATGTAAACATAACTAAATATGCTATGTAGTGGAAATGTGTGTTGCATAGTGCCAATTGATGGCATGACGGTTTACGCGAAGCAAAGTTAATGACTTTTAAAGCTGAGTAGTTGGTTAGATGTAGTGTGTTGGTGTATTTAGTGGACTGATTTTGCAACAAAAGGGTCTTAAACACACTCGCATATTTTACATGCTAATACATTAATTAATTTATTTCCGCTTTTCACTTTCTATATTTCACTATTTATCAACTATAAATCAATCACATATAAGCCACTGTCCCTCATGCCAAATATTAGCATTTAATACCTTTATTATTATTTTCATTTTGTTTGTTAAAAATCCTACAAATCAACACTATGTAATTCATGCTTAGCTACACTCCTTTATACGCTTTATTTTCTCATTAAGTGGCTCGATCGATAACCGCCCACCACAGTTCGTCAACATTTGCTTAAAATTTGTAATATTTATGCACTATTTTTTAATTGTTTTACATGCATATTCTCAACTGTTAGCATAATATATAATTTGTAATAAGATGTTTAATTTAATGTTGCTAAATTTTTCGCTTTTATATATGTATATATGCATTTTGTTAGTTTATACTTTTAATATAATGTTATCTTTATATTCAGAAAACATCCTTTAGCTCCACTATAGACATGTTGAATTCCTTTCGTACTAGTTACTGATCCTTAGCCAGTCCTAAGAAATTTTCTTCTTCCATTTTTGAGAGGAATTTGATGGCTCTATGTTGTGGTTCTGTCTGTCTCGCCATATCGATCAAACCGAGCAATGTTTTGATTCCAATGAATACCCTATGAAGCACATAAAGCACAAATTAATTAATTAGCAGTAAAAATGATTAATATTTACTCACTTTTTGCCAGCCATTTTCTTGCCGATAGCCTGCAATTCACCCTTACTGAATATCTCTGCATGTTCGAGCACGGCCAACACATGTTCTGGACCAGACAGATTTGGTACATGTAAAATGGAAGTGAACGCCGTCAACATTTCCATTTCCTCCAAAACGGCACTGTGATAATTCCATTCAAAGTACCCAATTATTAAATGCATATATTTAGAAATAAATAGTTGTAGAAAGCTTACCGTCTGCTTGAAGTAACCAAGATGAGCAATTTGCGTCCTTTTGGTGGCTGCTTCTTTAACAAAACCAATAACGCTTGCAGTGTCAAATTAGAATACCGTGGACCAATTGAACCGTAGTCTAACAAACGTTCGACATTATCGACAACAATGCAGCTTAAAGTGGAACGGTAAGCATCATCGAATATCTTAAATAAACAAGTAGAGTAAGATGTTAGAAAAATATTTGTTTCGTGTGCGGCATTTTTAATATTTACTTTTCGAATGTGTAAGCATTTGGCCGATTCAGTATAGCCGACCATATCTTCGGGTGAGCACACTTTAACGAATGGAAAATCGGACATTTTAGCCAATTTAGCAGCCAATGCGGTTTTGCCAGAATTGGGTGAGCCCTCAATGAGCACCGACACCAAGCCAGAGCTCTCGGTTGCCTTCGCCTGTTGCACATACAACATACCGTCCTCAAGTAGACTGGCCACAGGCTGTCCCCAGTTAACTATGCCGCGTGATAGCATGTTATCTAAAATCTCCTGTGCTGTACCAAAGGCCTAGTGGAGTGCAACGTAATATTAGTTAATCACAATTTTTGGTTGATGCTTTTCCTAGCATTTGCCAACTTACCGGCTTAATGTCATTCTCTAGCGCGTGCATGAAATCAGAGCGTGTAACTTTAAGCTTCTCCATCGCTTGCGGATCGACATGAACCTTCGCATCTGCTTTAATCAGCCGATTCATTGCGGTAGATTGTGCTGCACGCACCAAACCCTCCAGCTCAGCGCCACTAAAGTTCTTCGTTAATGTAGCAACTTCCTTCGAGTCAACATCACCGGCAATCTTGTTAAATTCACGCATACGCTTCGTATGTATATTCAGGATTTGTACACGACCCTCTTCGTTGGGCAAACTGATTTCCATTTGCACCTCCAAGCGACCGGGTCGCAACAAAGCTTCGTCAATCATGTCACGTCTGTTTGTCATTCCAATCACCAGTATATTGTTCAACTGTTCGACACCATCAATTTTCGCGAGCAATTGATTGACCACTGTGTCGTGTACGCCACTATTGCCAGCGACCGAACCACGGGCTTTACAGATCGCATCAATTTCATCAAAAATTATAATATGCAAACCACTGTTGGGACCAAGCTACATACAAAGAGAAAGCAATATATATTTTATGTTTTATTTCATTATAAATTTTTTCTGCTTACACGTTTCTCCTCCTCCTCAGCCTCGGCGAAGAGACGTCGTATATTTGCTTCTGATTCGCCTACATATTTGTCCAAAATTTGTGGTCCATTAACAATTTTCGGCTCGCGCGCATTTAACATAGTACCAATTTGACGGGCCATCAATGTTTTACCAGTACCAGGTGGACCGTACAGGAGTATTCCTTTAACGTGTTTGCAGCCCAGCTGCTCCACAAGTTCGGGTGGGAAGACACGAGATGCGAAAGCACGTCGGAATATTGCATTGAATTCCTTATCCAAACCACCGATGCCCATCTTGCCGAAATCCCAATCGGGATTGATGATTGATTGACGTACAATTTTACCCTTTGATTTGCCTTGCAAATTTAGCGAGGAATTCTCGGCTTTCTCAAATTGTACGATTGTATTGCCTAGGATACGACCAAAGCGTACATTTTTGGTAGTCGTTTCTTTGCCTTCGCCGAGCGATTTGGGATCCACAGCTATAATGTGAAAATCGTTATTAGTGCAAAAATTTACAAAAAAAAACAAAAAAACATCTTGCTTAGTAAATAAAAATTTCGTCCCAAATATAAACAGACTTTGTTTATTGTTGTTTTTAAACTTACCTTCTAATGTTTTAACAGCAAGTCCTAACAGCTTTTTGCCCTGAAAGTCGAAGACCAAGGTCTGACCAACAGTTAGTGGCATGCCAGCAAATTGCATTAAAAACTCTTTAGCCATCTGGTCAGAGTCATAAGGTTCCTGAGAGGTACTGTAGATAATATGTTACAGGAAAAATAAAAATCATTTGTTCTTGCTTATAAAAGAGAATGGTGAATAAATCGATAGTGTGAAATATTGGATAAAAACTATTTTACATTTTCTTTTGCAAAAAGTCTGTCTCGAAGGAAACAAGAGTTATGACATCAGAATTGGCATCAAAACGATATGGTCTCACGTCAATATCCTGATTTATGGATAAAGTGGCCCATTTTCGTTGCACTAGCGAAAATCCAACATGACCCCGTGCCACCTCGTTGGTATGCAAAAGTGCAAATATGTAATGTTGTCCAGGACCAGGTGATATGTCGGCATACCTTGAAAATGTTTCCAAATTACCATTATATGCTTTGAAAGATTTCTTGTGGTTTATATATTAATTTAATATTTTTTCCCATACGTACTTAACATCCTCTGGAAAATCGTTAATATTCACGATGGCCTTGTTTGTTACCGACAATTCGTCTGTTGGACATTTTGTTGCTTTCAAACGCTGTAAAAATATATGTCAATTATTTTTAACACAGCAATTGACTTATAAAACTGTTATTCAACCTACGTAGGACATTTTGCTATTACACAATGCTATTACTGAACAAATAGAATTCAATTATTGACTATCTTCTTGATTGCGAAGGTATTTAGCCCGACTGCTGCTTTGGAGAAAAAATCCAGGGAAATAAGGGTAGCTGCTTGTTCTTTCACTTCTTATTCCGAATATCGATCCATAAATTGGCATGTATGCATTCACCTGCGAAGCGATTCACAGAAATTTCAATATAAACTATTCCGTGGAGATCTTCATAATTCTTGTTTGCTTATATTTTATACATTTATGTAGATAAAAGGTGTTAAAACACAATTTCTATATGAAAAAAAAGTGTGTGATTTTTTTATACAACATCACACGTGCAACAATATAATTAAATCTACAAACTATTCTTAATATTCAAAATACGGTAGTCATTGGGTTTTATGAATTTTCGACGATTGTTTCCTTTTTATTCCCTTGATTAATACAAATATTATGTTTAGCATATTTTGAATTAACAATTATGCTATGTTGTGTCTTTTATTAAATTTAAACAGATTTAAAGTTTGTAATAGTATTTTCACTGTAAAGTGTATTTTGTTAATAAAAATATAACGTATGTTACTTATACGATATAGATTGTATGGATGGTATTTAAAGAAAATAGTATGCTATAACAATGTAGTCATTTTTTTGTTGCATAGAGTGGTGAGCTGTCAAAAGTTTGTTTATGTTTGCATGAAATGCGTCAACTATAAGTATGAATATCCCAATGGATAGAAATCGTGTTTTCATGACATACAGGTTAAAAATAGCCAAAATACCGTCAAATATGAATTTAAATACTGACTATCTTCCTGCACTTCTAGCAATTTTATGCATGTGAGGATTGCACTAATTTAACTCAATCATCCTCCTTTTTTCAATACATGTAATTAGAGAAAACACGAAATAATTTTTTTTAATAACTACAATATACCACGTTAGTATTTATGACAATTTCACAACTCCCATTATTGTTTCCTCACCGGATGCTGTTTCGATCGGAGATATTGCAAATTAGAGGAGATTAGAGAGATTGCTGTTAAAATTTTACAAACTTCAGATATCCCTTTCACCACCGCCGTGATGATGCTAGCTAACTGCAGCTACGAAACTCACTTTTTACAATCTGGGAAGTACACATAAATTGCAATCGTATTTTTTTAACAATAGCACAACTGTTAGTTATAATTATTGTTTATATCTGTCTTGTCGTTGTTGTATTAATATCACTCATTTTATTTAACTCGATTTCTATTATTATTATTCACTCCATGAACAATTTACTAAAAGTTGAAAACTGATTACGTCTGTATTTGTACGAACGTTGTTCATGACATATGCATATGGTTGCCAGATGGTGTAAAATACATGTATAAGTAAACTTTTGAATTCGTATTAAGACAAATATAAACAAAAATATTTTCTAGTTTTAAACCGCTGACTTCATCTGCACCTAATTTTCCTCCTAAAGAAATTCGTTTTACATAAATTTTTTATATGTTATCTATATTTTATATTATCTTATATGTATTAAATATTCATTAATGTCCACCAAATCTTACCACCATCTTTATCTTAAGCATTAATCATTCGCGTTTAATGAGCATGTAAATCACATGTAATTACGTCGAGAATATTGTGAAGATCCCTGGTATCCGTGCTGTGAACCCCCGCCACTTGGTCCAGATGGCATAGGCGGCTGTACATTTGATGAATAATGCGAATTTGTATTCAAAGATGGGCCTCCCCATGGTGCCGCTTGTGCCATATTATATGGTACTATAGGTGGTGGAAGTGGTGGTGTTATGACATTTGATGGCCCACCAGGACCTGTGTAATTATGTGGTGGCGGTTGAGGTGGAGCAGGAACTGCAGAATTGTAAAGCGAATGTATTGGATGTGTTGTTACTGAAGAAGGTGGCGGATACATATTGTGATAAGTTGATGCCATACCGACTGTAGGAATTGCGGTTGGCTCTCCAACTGTAGGTGCTATTGGTCCAGAATTTGCCAGTGATTTAATGGTCTGAATGTTACTAAGCTCACTAATAGCTGGCATCGCGGATTGCGTTATTGTGGTTGAGTTAAAAGTACTAGGTTGTGGTGGCTTTAGTTTTGCAGCTGGTGAACCCGTGTTTGCAGTGGCAATGACAGGTTTTGTTGGTGTAGGACTATCTGCGCGACTAGGTGGTTTTTGCGGTGGACTGTTGGATTCAGGTGTCTCTTTTTGATTTGGTTGATATAAATCCAAAACTTGATGGCATATATCCTCAAGTATCTCCATTGTTACATCTGATACAAACATGTCCCACCAACGGTTATGGCTCGGTTGACGTCCAGCCCAATCGGCGACAGTAAATTTACTCAGCTTACTAGCAAGATGTATAAGTGCTACTGCGATAATTTCTGGTTCCCATTGCAAACATACAACCGTACTGAGGGAATCATTTACAAAATTCCAAGCCATTTGCACCATTTTTTGTAATTTCACTTGATCACCACGGAAACATTTGGCATATTTTAGAAGAAATGTGTAAGGGTGTTCCACTTGCAAGTCAAATTTTATAGTTTGTAGCAAAATGCGCTCCAACGTCATAACCTCCTACAAAACAATACAAATTATTGCACAAACAATGAGAAAATATTTATTAATTTATAGTACTCACTTCTTTAGGATCTTCTCCAAAAGAATAGAAATAGTTATCGGACAACAAAGTTCTTGCTATTTTTATTATGTCGCGGCACTTTTTCGGTGTTTCTTCAACTTTACCAGCAAGAAAAAGGCAACAACAAGCAGTAACATATCTTGGAAAGCTTTTAAAGGAATGAAACATATAAAATCGATGAAAGTAGACTACACCGGTAGCCATAGTGTTGTGACCTAATCCCATCTGTGTGCCACAATTCATTATAAAGCGTGCACCCTCCTTACGATAGCGACGTTCAGTCTCAAATGATATTCCATCCAGAATGGAAGGTGTATCACGTAGCTCCTTTTTATCCCAATACCAACACGGCATATTTTTCACTTTTTTGTTCCAGGAATATTATGCACTTACAATTTTCAGCCAAAAGCTGCTAAAACAATTGTTGGCGAAACTGACAGTCAATTGTTTTTGATAAGAGTTGTCGTTATTTTTTATTTATTTACGCCGTTATTACAGGGTTGCAATTTCATACCACTAAGTTATCTCTATAACATTAATCAGCTAGTTTCCTACAGTTGTATGAGATATGGCGGGAAAATGAAGTGCCGGTGAATGATCACCGATAAAATAACAAAATAACAAAATCGATGCTTGACGTTTGTGAAAAATAGAATTTAAACGCGGTTTTTTACAAGCTATTAATTCATACACATAGAAAAGTTAATGGTTATACTATATATAAAAGCATTACAGAACTAATGTATGTTAAGCTTTTACAATTTAATAACATGTTGAAAATGTGCACAGTGAATATTTGTAACAATCGATGCTGCATAAAGGAAACAGCAAGCATTTATGCCAATTGACTATTTGAAGGTCGCACAAAATTAAATTCAAATATCTTGCTTGGTTTTACGAAAATTAATAGCTGTGTAAGTAAAAGACGTTTGGTTTTTCTTTATTTTGGATTTCATCAATATCTTGCTTTGTTGTTGATTATTTTATTTGTATATAATTTAAATTCATAAAATTGAATATATTAAGTTTAAAATATAAGTAGATGTATAAGTAAAAAAATGTATTCCACATAGCGTTTTCATAGTTGGTATTTCTTCATTCCTTTGTTTCTATAGTTTAGTAAGTTAAGTTACAATAGTTTAGTTAAGTTAGTTTAGTAGAAATGTAACTATTTATGTTCATTATTCATTTAATCAATATTCCTCTCAGCTTTACCATGTTGTTATATTTTTATAATACATATGATTTATTTTATTTTATTTATGTGTAACCTTATAATTTTTTAATGACTTCTCTTAGAAGAGATTCTATTTTAATTTTATTAAAGCCCCAATACGGAATGAATATTTATGTTATTTTTTATACCGACTTTTCATTTGCAATATTCTTTTCGCATTCCTTTGTTTTGTATTAGCTTATGTTAATAACTTTTGTTCGTACGCAACTTTGCTCTTAAGGTTTTATGACTAAATTGGAAAGAGTTTGAGAAGGTTGCGTTTGAAGATTTTCAATGATTGACCTTAAAGTATGTTAGTATAGATTTATATGTAATGGGAGTAATTTTACATATGTATTTATATTAGTATGTATGTAAACACTTGTAGTACATATTATGCATATATTATGTAACTACATATTTGCCATACACAGTGCACGGTATTTATAAGTATGTAGGTGATGTAAAAGTGCTAATAAGTTTTTGTAGTGAAGTTTAGTTATTATTTCTTGTTTTTCTCTTGAGGAAATTGTCCAGCGAAGGAATCGTGATATTGGTGTTGTAGTTGTTGTTCAATGTGTACTCTTATATGTTTGCATTTTTATTATCTTATATCATAGACACTTAAAATTTAATTAACATTATTTTGCTTATAAATTACAATATATATTTTAATGTTTTAATATATTTATTTTTTATTAACTTTTAGAATTGCTTTAGTAGGCGCATGCTATTTGTAAACTAAGAGTTATTTTAAAGAAAAATTTAAGAGATTAAAGAAAAATGTGAATGTTAACATACAATAAAATTAAAGTGGTAACATTAAATTAAACATAAAATTGTTAATTATGAATCGTAAAATCTAAATTTGAAAACATTATCCTTAATTCAAAGCTATTTGCCCAAAGTGTATGGAAATAAAAAAAATATCATTAAATTCAAAATGGTTTTTTGACACTTCTGCTTCTGTACATTTTTTTTTTTTTATTTAATCGCTGGTAGTTGGTGTAGTATGTTGGTATAGTTACGTTTTAAATAAGATAAATTCAAAATTCCTATACACAAATATGGCACATAGCAGTTGATTATTTAAGATGGTTTACAAATACATAGTTGTGACGTAGCAGGAAAGAGTTTAATTTGCAGTGTATTAGATAGAAATATGAACACAACTTTCTTCAGAGATTCAATTATTAAGCAATTTCAACACCGAACAGTGGAAGAAATTTGAAATAAGAATATTTTGGTAGTTTATTAGTTTGTTCATTTACTTTAAGATTATAATAAATTATAATTAAATTCAACTTAATTTTTTACAATACCAAAATAGTTTCTCCAAAATGCGGTAATTGTTGATATTAATTTGTAACTAAAAGCTGTTTTAACCACTTATATGGGCGATCGTGGACTCAGTTCGGACCCACATTCGTTATACAGACATATATGCGTATTATCAAATAATTTTTTAACAATCTTAGTAATAGTCAAAGGAAATTGTGCTAGGTGGTTATGTTATGAAATTAAGGAAATATAGATTATACGTACATATATTAAATATACATAAGTATTTATAAGTATGTATGTATTTAGTATTGTGATTGTAATATCTGTTAGTTTTAGAATTAAATGTGCTTACTATATCTTTAAAATGATTAATATTATCATTATTCCTAATCCATGATTTCGTTTTGTGAATATAATTTATTTTTTATTTTTATTTTTTTGATGTTTGGATAATTTCATATGCGGCTTTACGCTAATCACATTATAACGTCCTTTCAACTGTTGCGATTATAATTGCTGCTAGATTTCTTTAAATGTTACAAAGTGCAGTTTTTACTTTATTAACAAATCTCTGGCAACAATAAATGTCAATTCTGTTTATATGTACTTCATTTCTCACACCGATTTATATAATTCATATCATACGTGAAATTTTTTAATCAATACAATTTCTGCTTATACGAGCGTATAGAAAGGTGAATAATGCTGCTTTAGTGGTCACTGTAACATACGGTGTATTTAAATTTTCAAGGAAACTTTACATTGCATATATAAAATTTAAAAATTTTTGACTGTGTATACGTATACAAAAATGTACAAAATGATATCAGCTTTTGAAAAAATTTGCTCGCCAATCAAAAAATGAACGTTGAGCAATTTTTTTTCCCCCTGGTATTATTCATACAAATTTGTTTGCTTCTACGCTTGCAACCTAAAATATTCTCGTGTGAATCAACTGTTTCTAGCATATTATACCTTTTTTTTGCAGGTTTCGGCCTAATACTCAATATTGCACATTGGAAATATATTTCAAAACCGCTATCTAGTTGTTAGCTTCGTGCGCAATCGCTACAAACAACTAGTTTTCTTTAATTTATATACGCATATATGTTTATTTTCAGCTTAAATTATTCTTCAAAAACATGTGTATGTAGGACACTTTTAAAAACATTTACATTGCAGTGAAGATGTCATTATTTTTTCGATTCCATCTGATTTATATTTGGTGAGGATGATTAACTTAATTCTTTATAACCGTATGTATTTACAAAGAAGATTCTAATACTTTTTTTATTTTGAAAATTATGATTATGGTATCGTATATGATGTTTGGGTATTACAATTCAAGTGCTGCTATACACAGTGAGAGTGCGTAGAGAATAATCGCTAATTAGAAGTGGCATCAACCATGACACACTATTTTTCGTTTTGTGACATTCAGTTTTTCGTTTTTCATAAAGACGATTTTTAATATATGCCATTTTTTGCTATTCAACTTTTATTGTTTTCAGCTCTTTATACAGTGTGTAAACTCGCCATTTGAAGTGCATGTTCTGTCGTGCCAAAAATTTTTTTGTTAATACATATCAATTTGCTTGTGCACTTTACTTCAAGTTTATACTGCATGCTCTAAGTTCAATTTCATTCATCCCCGCATACATATGTATTTACTTCAGCTTCACTTCGGAAATTCAACGCTTCAACTGTGCGTTTATCACTCTTTATCTTGTTTACAATTGTCTCTTCAATTTATTACTAAATTATGTTAAATTTTTTAAGATATATTATTAATAATTGCTAGTTAATTATTTTTCTTCAATTTATGTATTTCATATTTCCTATTAAATAAGTACATGTAAATTTATTTATCGAACAAATAATTTAATTATTAAAATTGTAAAAAAACTAAATAAGTTACAATTATTCGATTGTAATATTATAATTCTCTATGTGTAAAAATTCTTTTAAAATGGCATAACATAATGACAACAGTAGTTAAAAGAAAGTTTCATTTAAGCACAAAGTACAGCATTTTTTTATATACAATAACATAAAACATAATTTCAATACTTACTCTTAAATACATATTAGAATACATGAAATGCAATATTTTTTCATATATATTTTTTTATTACAAATTTAAGTTATGTTGATTTTGTTTCCATACTGTTCCTAGTAATTTAAAAATTTTTTATTTATAGTTTTGATTTGATTTCACTTGTTTCTTGTTTTGTGTTTTCAAATTAAATGCGCTCAAATGCTTTTTGCTCTAATTTTAACTATACATTCACATAAATTTAATTAATTTGATTTTGAAATTTCATAATATTCCTATAATTTGCCATTAAATTGAAGGCAATTGTATTTTGTTATATTTCAAAGCAAAAACACATAAACCAATGGTGATTTTAAAATTTAATATGCATATTAGTATTTTATTGTAGCGTTATTATACACACGCTTATATATGTAGCATTTTTTAATTTATTTTTAATTAAAGTGGTTTTAATTTACGACGCACAGTGCTTTAATTATTATTATTATTTAATTTTATTTACGACTATCATTTTTTACATGATAGTTGCACTGCTTGTAACACTGTCGAAGTGGAATTTAAATTGCTTTGCTTTTGGAAAAATTCAGTGTATTACATTCATAAACATTTTTGCCTTAGTGTTATTTAATATTAATCTACTTAATTAGTGCTTAGCATGCTTTGGTCCTTATACTACATGTATTATTATTAATTTGATTATGTTAATCATAATTATGTGTAGTTTTGTTATTAGCCTTTTGACATGAAACACACTTAAATGTTTATCTGTTTACTTTGATCTATCGTACTGCTCGTTTCAACAATAATAATAATATTTATATGAATGTTTTTCTTTTTTGTTGTTTTTTTGTTTCCTTTGTAAGTTTCTGTATATATTTGCATTGTCATTATACAATTATTATACATATGTTATGCATTTGCCATTCGCTCTTCGCCGTACACATTTTATTGGAATATTCATACATAGGTCACATTTGTTGCCGAAAGCGAAAGTTGTCAAAGTAAATAATTTATAATATTTATATTTGATATTTTCTGAAAATGTGCGTTGTAATATTTTCCATACTTATAAGAATGGTAGAAATACGATATAAAATAAAATTTGTTTTCGCAATCAGCATTGTTGTGTTTTAACACTATAAATATTCCAGCAACCGCCAGTTTTCTTTGCTAAATTCCCGTCATTCAATTATGCCATTCACCGTTTTGTCGCTTCACAGAACTTCAAATATAATTTATGTATTTAACACTAAGCTGCTGCTTTGCTCCCTTAGTTGTTTATTTTATAAAACATATTTATATATTTTTATGTTACTGAGAAGTTTGTAAACATTATAAACAAACATTTAATTGTTATTAATATTTTTAATTTCGAATCTAATCGCATTTTCACTTCTTTAATATTCGGAATGAGCTTGGTGAATATGGAACAAACGATGAAAATGTCACCGGTTCTTAATATGCTTTGGATCTTGCATTTAAAGGTTGACGGAACATATAACTCTTAAAGAACTTGTACTTGCTCGATTCAATAAGACTGTTCTTCAAAGCTAAATTTCATTATATGTATATTCATCATAATTTTCTATTTGTAACTACCTTTATTCATTTTTTAATTTTTTATCTAAGTTAACAAATTTTTCCCATGTGTGCAATTTATGTTTAAAAAGTTCTCCAAAAACTTATACCAATTTTCCACTGTTTTTGCTTTTTTTTTTTTGCTATGAGATATCGGAAATATATTTTGATGTCAAACATACCGTTTATAGAGAGAATTCTTTACAAATAATCTTTTAGTCGATTATGGCACCAATACATAACAGTCTGATTGAAGTTAAGCATTTTTATAAAGAGTTTTCAAAGTCGAAATGCGGGTTGCATAAGTTTATATGAGTTTCACGCCAAAAGGATCAAATACAAAATTTTGATGGCTTTCCAATTTGAAAAGTATACGCAGTAATAAGCTTTCAAAATCTGTATCTTATCAGCAAGTTTCAGGGAGTTTCGCTGCTTTTGTATATTGTGAAAAGAGATTTTTTTGTAATAATTAAACAAAAACATCGAAATAAGTTATTAAATTTGAGGGAATACCAAAACGGAATGCCATTTCAAATAAATAAAACTCAGGAAATATAACAGGGTCCTTAATTTTTTTTATATATATTTTTAACGTCGCTTATTAAAGTAAATGTATGTGTACATTATAATGTAGTAGCATAACTAAAGATATTATTATAAAAACAGTAATGACTGGCATATTTTTTTCTTGCAAATTCTTTTATAATATTTTACAACAACAAAAGTTGTAACTTGCAATAGGTGCTTGGCTTAAATAATGCTTTATTTTTATTTTATATGTAATTTCTTTCATTAACTTTAAACTTGAATTAATAATGAATTAATAAAGGGTATTTAACATTTTGCATACTTTAATTGCATTGCACTTTTGAACGTAGGTATTAAACTTTCGAAGTTTTATGCATCCATCTAAATGTATCTCACATATATCGTCTATTATTGCATATGAAATATTCATAACTTACACACTTTAGTCTAATTACCCATTATGCGCAGTTGTGCCTCCCTGACTATTTAAATGCTCTTCACTGGGTGTTGGCGGTTGATCTCTTCGTGGCGGCATGCGCTCGTTCACAGCATCCAGACCCTTGGCTTCGGCAAACGAAGTGATCTTGTGATTGGGCGAGAAGCCTTGCATCGCATTCTTCAATGACTGCTTGCCACCAGATAGCGCACCCAAGGGCAGTGCACCTGTTGGTGTGAGTCCCTTCAGTTGCAGTACAGATTCAGATTCTTCACGTAACACTGAGAATACACGTGCCATTTTACCAATCGCACGTATTTTATTTCGAATGACTTCCTTGCGTAGCGCCGCTTCGTCATCGGAGCATGGCTCTTCACTCTCCTCGGTCATTAGTTCATCGTCCGAGCAAATATTCAATACATTCACCAACATCTCAGTCACCTTCTCACCGACGAACGGCAACGACCAAGTGAATACGTCCATGAAATTGGGAAGCCAGTAAGGATGTGGAGAACAGTTAAACTGTCTAATGTTCATTACATTATTTTCATATTTCAATACCGCCGCTTTGTTGTTGTACACATCTAAATAATTTGGTGCCGAGAAGATAGTAATTAGCGATGGGAACCCAGTGGTTTGACTTTTGCGATACATGCGATAGCCGGCGTCCTGCGCCTCGTGCGCACGTATAATCGATAAAAGATTGTTATTCTGCAAAAAGTCACAGCATGCTGCATAGCTGTAGAAATACGAACAGCCGCGCACTGAATTGTGCGAGTAGAAGTCTGAATTTTTCTCATTACCAAAATCCTCTAAGGGATCTGACCATAACAAATCGCACATTGGTCCGAATGCTGGGGGCTCCTTAAATCTATCCAAACGGCGTATATCTTCCAATTCATGTATTTCAGGTGACAAACCACCATGGACACACAGAAATTGTTGGTTCATTAAAGCCGCTAGAGGTAAACAATCGAAAGCATCCATGCAAGCATCATACACACGTTCCGAATATTTGATCTTACATTCTTGTTTGAATGTGAAATACTCTGTTAAATGTCGACATTCGTGATTGCCACGCAGTAGGAATAATGTATTCGGGTAGGTTATTTTCAATGACCACAAATACAAAACACACTCAATACTAAAGTAACCTCGATCCACATAATCTCCAAGGAAGAGGTATTTAGTGGAGGCTGGTGACCCTCCTACTTCAAATAATTTCATGAGGTCATAAAACTGTCCATGTATATCACCACATACGGTCACTGGCGCCTCGATGTCTATCATAGTTTTTTCTTGCCGCAACAAAGCAGCCCCCTCTTGAATTATTCGCAATGCAGGTGCCTCCTCTATGCGACCTTCAAGAATGAAATGCTGTTTTAATATGTCATGATTAGGTTTGCCAGCTCGCAGATCAAATACTTCGGCCATAGTTAACTTATGGCTGGGTGGAAATGGAACATTATCAATTACACGTTCCTTTGTATTCACAGCAGGTGTCTTTGCAACTCGAGTTGGACTATCCGCTGGTCCACCAGCAGTCGTTGTAGCACTGCTACCGCCAGCAGCAGATGGAGTATCTGTTGGAGCATTGCGCTGGTCTGAAACCGCACTTGTTGCCCCACTAGCTGCATTTGCAATATTTGAACTGGGGTTTACACCCTGTGTGGCGGATGATTGATTATTCGAAGACATTTTTTTTTTCTTATAGAATTGTTTTTTTTACTTATCGAGCCTAAAAATAAATTGCTCAGACTTCGAGCAGTTATCTTGATCACTACACCACAATATGGAGGCCTTACCTCTGAGTTTTTAATTTTGTATGGTGTGCGAATTTGTTTGGTATACAATTTACTGTGCCTGCGTAATTTTGGATTTTCTCCGTATTTAATGATGTTTCATTTATTTCCGCACTGCTTTATTGATATTCCTCTTTCGGTTTCTATACGTATACTCCTTTTCTAGGTCTCTCTTCAATCACTGTTTTCTTGCACTGTCTCCCTTTTTCACGACTTGCTTGCCTTGTACCTGTTTTGCGTTTTTGACTGCTGCTCGCCACTGCACTACTATTGCTCTTTGCCTTATTTTTTTACCTATCGTTTTATTGCACTCTGCCCACTGCCAGTTTCTGCAAAATTTTTTCTATCTCACTGGCTACGTTAGTCTTACTTTTTATGAAAAATTCATTTTCGCATCTTTTATTTGTAAATTTCACTATTTTATATAATTTTCTAAACGATTTTTACCAACTCTCGTGCTAATTTACTCAAATCCTAAATGGTGAAAAAATTCTCATTTCTTTCTATTTGACAATCCAATATTACAGTGTTGCCTGTTTGTCTTTTTTACTACATAGTCGCATGCGGAAATCCTTTTTGATATAAGGGTGGTTTTACATTAAAAATCTCCAAATTAATAATATTTCACAGAGAAAAATACCAATCAAAAAATTTATAGAATGTTTGAATGAATTTATTAATAATGGATTCTCATTTTTTCGTAATAATACTAATATACAATAATAATAACACAACACATAACATATACAAATATACAAAAGAAAATATCTGAATTGTAAGAATATTTAAACAGCATGTATATATATTCTTATTGCATATAAATATGAGCTTTTATTACAATATTATTGCGAAACAATTATATTACCCTTAAATTTACTTAATATATACTATATACTGTCTAATTTCTCTATTCCCTAAGAGTAGTATAACCATGACAATATATACCCAAAATCAAATCTCATTGTCTTCTAGACAGTCCATTGGCCTTAACAATGCGTTAGCTTCTAAGACCTTGATCGCTAAAACTCAGCACAAATTCTGTTTGCAAGATAATTCAACGCAAAGATGGTAAGGCAAGTTTTGCTTCACCTAGGCTTATTTAGTGTGCAATCAACATGATACTAATTAATGAAAAACAAAGCTATTAGTTCTCAAATCCTCTAAGAATTTTTATCACTTAACCAAATATTTACGCACTTATACCACATTGCTACTTTGAAATGGAAAATAAAATAAATGAGCAAACATGGACACTATTTACAAATGTAGGTACTATTTATTACACTGCAAGAAATTGCTTGCCTATTGTAATAATATTGATTATTTGAAAGTAAATAAATCTTATGTGAAAAATTAATGAAAGAAAACATATTTGAGACAAGGAATTAGACTGTCTATCTGTCAACACTTATCATCAGTTGAAGTGTATTTGACAGAGCAAATTATAAACACTAGAATTTTGTCAATTTATAAAAAATTAATTATATGTTTAAACCGATGGTATTGAATAATTATTAGTTTGGTCCACTCCCAAAACTTCCATAGTAATTGTAAACGAAGTGTTTCCTTTCTTTCATTAAATCTGTGACGAACCAATAAATTTCAAAATCAAACGCACTTCAAAGAATTGGCGGGATGAAACTGACGATGTTATTGCTTTTCACTTGGCCTATTTATTTACAATTATCATTAATGCAATGACGCTGTTTTTTCCTGGAATACCTTTTTATTATAGTCTTGATTTCTTCTCATCTTTCCCAGGAACATGTAATAAAAATTAAATTAGTCTAATAATATTATAATTAATAAGTAATCCACGTATTCCAACAATGGTGAATTCCAAAATAATATATATACATAATATAAGCAGCTTCTTTTCAATTGACGATCTTCACCAAACACCCGATTTTATATCTGGAAGAAAAAAATCCATAGCCTTTCGGTAGGCGCTCAAAATTTCAGAGGTTCTCTATTTGCCGACAGCATCGAATCACATGCCTGATGAAAAAGGAGGATCTCGGCTAAGCATCCTACAAAGACCATTTTATTATTATTCACTGAAGAGTTTCAGTCGTTTCACTTTTTTCCACCATCAACATACATCATGGTCACACTATTAACTGTTTATAACAACAGAGCAAGCATGACCTAAAAACCACCAACTGTCAAAGAGAAAATTACAAAAACCGACTCGATTTGAAATTTGCAAGAACTCGAAAATGTAAGCATTTTTATACCCTCGCAACATGTTGCAACGGTGTATACACCTAACGGTTATTTGTAACAACAAAAACTAACAGAGATAGATATAGAGTCATATATATCGAAATGATCAGGATGACGAGACGAGTTGAATTCTGGGTGACTGTCTGTCCGCCCGTCCGTGCAAGCAATAGCTGGAATAAAAATTTGGATATCTTAATGAAACTTGGTACACGTGTTCCTTGGCACTATAAGAGAGTTGGTATTGCAGAATGGTGGAATCGGACCATTACCACTCCCCACAAAATGCCGCTAATCGAAAAACGATAAACTGCTTCACTAAGCCACATATAATGAATAGATCTGACAAAAACTAAAGCTATATCAATCAAACTTGCTCAGAACACGCCTTTAGTCTAGCACTATCTCATTCACTGGGAAAATGGATGAAATTGGATTAGGACCACTTTGCCCACCCCTCCTGTAAAGGTTATGTTGGAAACTACTAAAAGTTAGATAACTCCCTAAATGAATACGTCAAAAAAATTTAATTTCACGAAAGCTCATGTTACGGAAGCTCTATGGGAAGTGGTGTAAAAAAATGGGCGTAGCACCGCCCACATTTAGGTGAAATCGCATATTTCAAGCACTGCTACACCGATTTCAACCAAATTTGGTACATAATACTATCCTTACATTCTTATCTTACAGGGTTAGAGTGGGCGAAATCAAAATACAAGGACGCCTACTTACCATATATCGTAATTTTAAAATTCATCTGATTCTTTCAATTTTCAGTATATAATATCAGTATATAAATATATATATATATATAAATCAAACACCAATAAAGGTATCGGAATAAAACTTTGCACATAGAGTGCATTCAAGGTATGCCATCACATGTACAAACATTATCGAAATTCGACTATATTTTTCAAACCTCCAGGTACCGAATATGTGGAACCCAGTGCTTATTGCTGACTTTATACCGAAAATATCGGTCAATCTGTGAGCTAGCTTAATGAAACTCAGAGATCATCTTTTCCTGGTAATAATGTCGTGGTGCTACAAATGGATAAAATCGGGTCAATGCTACCCCTAGCACCCGTATACGTAATATAAGAATTTCAAACTTCCAGTTGGTCTTATACCGTATAAATGCATCAATATGCGCGACATTTTAATGAAATTAAGTGGACAAATTTTCTTAAACATATTGTCGTTTACGGCTGAATATGAATGAATTCGCTTCAGACTTTGGTCTAAACCCTTTATGCCTAATATAATGATTTCCGATTCTATGGGTAATATTTTCCTCATATGGATAATATATTAAATCTAGCCCCTTTGAGTTTATATCACATATATCATTTAAGTTAATTGGGTTGATTTTAAGTTAATATAAATATTTCGGACATGAAGCAAAACGTAATAATGAAACTAAGCGAGTCTATGACCCATAATATAAGTTAGTAAGATACCAAATATGATTATAATCCAATCACAATATTGTCGAATAATGAATGTTTAATTCTTATGCAAAATTTTTTAATATAAATTTTTGCCAACACCTGAAAATATACCCCCAGCCTTAATTTTTGAAAATTGCGGGAGTATAAAATGTTCGATTGCACCCGAACTTGGTCTTCCTTACTTGTTTTAATTTAAACGTGTATAAGCGGATATGCAGAAAAGTTTAAAAGAAACGGTTGCTAGAGAAAATTACAAAGCAAGCTCTGAAAAATAGATAAAATTAATTTTAGAACCATTGAAAGAAGTAATCGCCTAAATTTTAAGTTTAATTTTCCAAAAGATCTCAAAATAGCTGATATTGCAAGAAAAATAATACAATTTCAGATATAAAACAATTGTTTGAAAGGAAATAAGTAAATGTGCGCATTTTATTTTGAGGATAGGTACTTATATTTTGTTTTGTTTCATTTTTTATTATTCTTTTTTGTTTTGAATTTTGTAGTCTGTAAACGTTTGGTTGTTTTTATTATACTTTTTATTTAAATAACATTGATAATTTGGTTTTGTTACTTAAATTTTAAAAAAGTTTTATAAGGGATTGCATTAAGTTTGTATACCGTTAAAAGGTAATTTCTTGCTCGCAAATATTTTTTTTTCTTTAATATTTCTTGTTTTTATAATAATTGTATTATTTCTTTCTGCATAACTTTTTAATGCTTTGCAATATGATTTGGATTGTTATTTAATTGTTATTGTTTTTTTTTACGATATACGTAATTAATATGTAACTTTTACAATAAAATTGAAAATTTTTTAAGATTTATCTAGAAATGAAGATGTGCTCTCAGCTACCTTGCAATTTTTTTTTTTGTATGGCGTTCTCGATTTCCTCTTTCTCACAATATATGAATTCCCCCACTGTAACTAACTTTGTGTATAAGTTTTTACGTTTGATTCGTAAGCGACTTTTTCGCAAAATTCTCTGACGAATACACAGTTTGCATAATAATTTCCTAATATGTATATTTGTTATATATATATATTATATATACATATATATTATATGTTTGATTTGATATTATATGTTTGAATTTGTTGTTGCTTTACTACAGAGACTTTCACAGCTGCTTTTCGGTTTTAAAAAACACTCATTACGATGGTGTTTTGCTTTTCTCTTTGCGCTGTATACTTTTTAAAAAGAATTTAGAAATGGAAAATATGTTTTGTTTCCCATAAAAATTGCGGAAATTTTGATGCATTGAATAAATTAAAGATGTATTGAATAAATAATCAAGTTAGTAGTTTATAACGAAAACTAATATAAAGAAACCCACTCGAGCATTTTCAACCAAATATACTAAATTACTATTTTGGTATAACAAAATCATTGAAGTTAGATTTCCAGGAAATAAATATAAGAACCCCTTCAAAATAAGTATTGAGCGGGATGTTTTGACAACATCTACCTGTGTACTTAACTTTTCATGCTTGAAACTTGTATTTTCTAACAAATTAAAAAAGAGATTATCTCAGTCAATTTTAGCTCCGTTTTCTTACACTTTGAATAAGTTTTTCTCTTTCAATTCTTCGATCTGCAAATCAACTTACTTTCTTTCATATTTCTATTATTTCAGTTCGTTCGCTCAATAGTTAGATCAGATAAAAATTTCCACTTCGTCATTTTCCTGCGACAAAAAGGTCGTGATCTGTAAAGATTACAAATCATTGCCGGCAAATTTATAAAATTTTTAATTTATTGAACCCAAATTATAATTTATAAAATATCATAATTTTTTACCGCAGTGTTTTTAAAAAAAATTAAGCTGATCTAAAAAAAGATATTTATCAAATTTGTATATAATATTTTTTAAGTAAATAAAATTTTTAAAATTACTTTATTTAAAGTAATTAAAATTTGATTAAGATGCGAAATATTCGCATCAGTTATCGAACAATCATTTCTTGCCGTACTGTTTTATCAAACTTAGGCTCAAGAATTGTGGGTATCATCAATCAATTTACTAAGAATTCAAAACTAATTTAATGTAGCTAATAATTCATTTAACTTAAAAGAGTTTAATTAAATTCACTGTCACTTGCTTTAACGATTCGTAAACATAATTAACATGTGGAAATCGATAACAATTTATCTGCGTTCTTTTCTATGCGTGTACTTAGCGATATTAAAAAAAAAATAATTAAATTTACTCAAAAATAAATAAATAAAATTGGACTGCGGGAAAGCAGAAACACGTTGCATATTACAATTATTATTTTTTTTTTTTTGTGTTGGAAACTCGATTTTACTGCGCTTATATGCTGAAAGTCTCTGGATAATTTTATGTAATCGTGCAATGGTTTAAACTGTTTTATTTTTGCTGTACTTTGGGCGATATTTAAAGTTATATGTACGTATTTCTATAATGTAAAGTACTTCAAATTGCTATAAGTTTTATATTTATATTTAATAATTATGAATTAATGAAAAAGTATGTATGCATGTATTTTGTTTTATTAACTTAGCATTTGCTTTGCTGATTGCGTTGATAGTTTCAACAATTTTCTTTGTTTTGCAAATATTTTTGTATTTTTGTATTTAACTTATTTATTTATTCTTTATTTACTTTATTTATTTATTTAGCTTTAATTCTTAATTATAAATTCACATTTCAGTTATAAGTAAATGTAATATTATTTAAGAAAATTTTCATTAAATTCATTATAGTAGATAGTTACATTTCGCTTATATAGAAAGGAAAAAATACAAAATCAAAAATGATAGTCTATTCACTGATTAACAATTAACTAAACAATTTTAATGCGATATTCTCACAATTGGTTAACAATCATTCTTTATTCATATTATGCATATTTGTAAATATTAATTTGTAGATCAATAGATTACTTGTAATCATTATAAAAATACCAAAATAAAAATTGCTAAGCTTTATTATTTATTATTTCGAGTTTTTTTTTCGGCTCGGTCTAAGTAATTGAGAGAGAGAGAGAGATGGATAGAGTTATGCAATATGTAGCTATACATGCACAAAGTAAAGTCAGTGCGGTTGGACAAACTTCTTATATCGAGAGTATACATTGTTTCACTCTTCAAGCGCAAGAAAGTAAAAAATATGTATACATGTATCTTATAGATACTACATATATGTATACTACGTATGTATGTAACAATTTTTAGCATCCCTGCAATTTTAATGGGAGTGTACACATACTATTCCTTTAACTACATGTTAACTAAAATATATATATATTTTTTACAATAATCCGTTTTACAAGTACGTTTTTTTTAATTGTTAGGCATTTTTGGAAAATGCATATATGACTTAGTTAAAATATATGTTTATGTATGACCGAGCGAACAGAACGAATAAAGGCAGCAATTACATATGTATGTATGACTATAATGAAGATGGCACGTATAAGACCACAAAATGATCACCAGATGAGTGTGCACGGCGTCGAAATCAACACTGCACCCCAACAAGCTTCCTCCACACGCCCCTTTAGATCACAAGCATGTTAACGTCTATGTATATGTGTGAGCGGGTGTGTATGCACTTGAACTGTATGTATTTACATGCTAACGGTATATGAGTATACGCATATCAAAATATTACCGTTATGATGCGGATCACCAATGCTGTCGTGCACTTGCATCGCCAACGAATGCGTTTACAGTTTCAATTACATTGAATAAATTAGCGTACGACCGTGCATCGAAAGTAGGACGAGATGAAATAACAACGACGACATATTTATTTAATTTTCTATGAATTTCTTTTCATTTGCTTTTTTCTTATTTTGTTTTGTTTTTGTTTAATTTAGTTATTTTAATTTTTTTTACTGTTCTTTTTGTGTTATACTTTTGACACAACTCCGCGATTCATGCAATTTGTATTTTGATATTTCATTCCTAAACTTTTGGATTGTTCCTTAACTTAAGAGTTACGCTCACATTTCCACCTCTTCAGTATTTGCCACTGGCTGGTGACTATACCGCTCGCTTACTCGTATATGTATTACCCGTAGTACAACAAACACAATGTTATTAAGAAACGTCACGTTGCAATCGGCCTCATAGGCTAAATACAGACATACATAGCTACTAAAACACTATGGACTTAGAATTATCCATTGATTGCGTTCGCATTGGCGTTGGCATTGGCATTCGCCGCTGCTGCAGCGGCAGCTGACAATGACTTTTGTCCTTCCTCGGCTGGCGATGGCGTCGAGTCCCGTCGTGGCGGCATGCGCTCGTTCACAGCATCCAGACCCTTGGCTTCGGCAAACGAAGTGATCTTGTGATTGGGCGAGAAGCCTTGCATCGCATTCTTCAATGACTGCTTGCCACCAGATAGCGCACCCAAGGGCAGTGCACCTGTTGGTGTAAGTCCCTTCAGTTGCAGTACAGATTCAGATTCTTCACGTAACACTGAGAATACACGTGCCATTTTACCAATCGCACGTATTTTATTTCGAATGACTTCCTTGCGTAGCGCCGCTTCGTCATCGGAGCATGGCTCTTCACTCTCCTCGGTCATTAGTTCATCGTCCGAGCAAATATTCAATACATTCACCAACATCTCAGTCACCTTCTCACCGACGAACGGCAACGACCAAGTGAATACGTCCATGAAATTGGGAAGCCAGTAAGGATGTGGAGAACAGTTAAACTGTCTAATGTTCATTACATTATTTTCATATTTCAATACCGCCGCTTTGTTGTTGTATACATCTAAATAATTTGGTGCCGAGAAGATAGTAATTAGCGATGGGAACCCAGTGGTTTGACTTTTGCGATACATGCGATAGCCGGCGTCCTGCGCCTCGTGCGCACGTATAATCGATAAAAGATTGTTATTCTGCAAAAAGTCACAGCATGCTGCATAGCTGTAGAAATACGAACAGCCGCGCACTGAATTGTGCGAGTAGAAGTCTGAATTTTTCTCATTACCAAAATCCTCTAAGGGATCTGACCATAACAAATCGCACATTGGTCCGAATGCTGGGGGCTCCTTAAATCTATCCAAACGGCGTATATCTTCCAATTCATGTATTTCAGGTGACAAACCACCATGGACACACAGAAATTGTTGGTTCATTAAAGCCGCTAGAGGTAAACAATCGAAAGCATCCATGCAAGCATCATACACACGTTCCGAATATTTGATCTTACATTCTTGTTTGAATGTGAAATACTCTGTTAAATGTCGACATTCGTGATTGCCACGCAGTAGGAATAATGTATTCGGGTAGGTTATTTTCAATGACCACAAATACAAAACACACTCAATACTAAAGTAACCTCGATCCACATAATCTCCAAGGAAGAGATACTTTGTGGAGGCGGGTGAACCGCCAATTTCGAACAACTTCATTAAATCATAGAACTGACCATGTATGTCGCCACACACTGTTACTGGTGCCTCGATATCGATCATGGTCTTCTCCTGTCGCAACAGTGCAGCGCCCTCTTGGATGATACGTAGAGCGGCAGTTTCCTCGATGCGTCCCTCGAGTATGAAGTGTTGCTTAAGTACGTCATGTTGTGGCTTACCGGTGCGTGAGTCAAATACATCGGCCACGGTCAGTTTGCGACTCGGCGGAAAGGGCACACTGTCAATCACGCGCTCCTTAGTCGAAAGTCCTGTCTTTTTGGTGGGGCTTTGGTGTGATGATGGATCTGAGTTCGCTCCACCGGCCCCATTACCCGCTGTACCGTTGCCGCCGCTCACTTTGTCGTGTATGTTGTTGTTGGTGGCGGCTGTACCTCCGGCGTTCGCTGCATTTGGCTGCTGTTTACCATTCTGTTGCGCCACCGGCTGATTGCCCGTATGCTGTGTAACCGAAGACATGTTGTTGGTTCTACTTAGATTCGCTTTGGTTACACGCTGTGATTTGGTAAGCGATTTGCCAGAAACTATCTGCGGTGCGGCTACTTTTGGCCGTCGCTAGCAGTGGTAATGCACAATCTGCCTGCAAGTATAAACATTTACATATATATTTATATTTAATTGCTCGTTCCTGCATACTAAAGTAATACTAAAAAAAATAAAAATAAAACAAATAGAAAAGGAAATTAATAAAGTAACTAGTAAGAAAGGGCTAAATTCGGGTGTAACCGAACATTTTATACTCTCGCAATGTGCGAGGATCAGAGGTGGGGAAATGTTTTCGGGTGCTGGCATAACTTTATATTAAAAAATGTTGCGGAAGAATTCAGCATTCATTATTCGAAGAAATTGTCAATGGATTGCAATCATATTTGGTATCTTATTAACTTATATTACGGGCCATAGACTCATGTACTTTCATTGCTATGTTTTGGTTCGTGTCAGAGATATTTATATTAAAATCTACCAAATTAACTCAAAAGTGATATATGCGATATGAACTCAACCAAAGTGGCTTAATTGAAAATATTAGATACATGGGGAAGAAGTAAACCAGAGAAAAGGACATCATTATATTAGGAATATGCGGCTTAGACCATGGTTTAGACCGTTTTCATTCATATTTCGAAATCACATTGCGTTTAAGAAAACGTATCCACTTAATTTCATTAAAATATCACACATATTGACCAATATAAACAGTTTAAAATCAGGTGGAAAGTCGGGAATTCTTATATCGGGCATTTTTGGGATAGGGGAAGATCAGCACTGATCACATTAACTCTTCATTATTCAAGTGTATTAAGGAACATGTTTTCATGCGATTTTGTGAAGGTAACTCACACAGTTACCGACATATTCAGCATAAAGTCTGCTAGAATAGCGAAAATCATTATATGTAATATATGGGAGTTGGTATAATTCGTAGACCGATTTCCCACATTTTCGGCAGTAAACTATGGTATATCCGATACTACACGTTCAGTGAATTTGCTAAGATATCTTACATATTGACCGAAATATATGGTATAAAGTCTACGCAGAGGTTGAAAATCCGTATATTACGTATATGGGGGCTAGGAGAAGTATTTACCCGATTTTCGGTATTTTTGATACCAGAGCACACCATTATCATGTAAAGATAATCCTCCAATTTCAGTACAATATCTTATAGATTTCGCCATATTCTCGATAAAAAGTCAGATAGAGGCACAGAGGTCCTAAATTGGGTATCTGGTGGCTTGAAAATTATAAACCGATTTCGTCTATTTTTACGCATGAGATGGCATATTTTAAAAGGACTATTTGTATAAAGTTTGATTTTCATGTCTTAATTGCTACTCGATTTTTCTACTTTAAAGTGAAAGGATCAGATGAAACTTAAAATTTTGTTATATGAGAAGCAGGCGTGGTTTTTATCCGACTTCGTCCATTTTCACAATGTGTCACAGATATAATGTCACATACCAAATTTTGTTGAGGTTAAGGCGTTCTTGAGATATGGGATTTCTCCTAAAAGTGGGCGGTGCCACGCCCACCATCAAAACTTTAGACGGTTTCCTATGCAGCTCTTCCGTATCATATTTGCTGCAAGATTTAATGTTTCTAACGTGTTCCTTCAGCGAGTTATCGCACTTTTAGTAATTTTAAACATAACTTGGGTAAAGGAGGTGGGCTCCAATTTCACTCATTTTCTCAGTATAAGCAGAGATGTTACAAAAACTTAATCGGAGCAAGTTTGATTGATATAGCTTTAATGGTTTCCTAGATATGTATATTAAACTTATTGGGGGGTGGGGCCATTCCCACTTTTACAAAAAATTTTGCCCACAGATGCCCCACCCTACTAGGATCCTCTGTACCAAATAACACGTTTATATCTTAATTTGTTGCTTAGTTATAGCACATTATCTGTTTTCGATTATTGGAATTTTGTAGGCGTGGCAGATGTCCAATTACGCCCATCTACAATACGAACCGTCTTACGGTGACAAAGAACATCTGTAACAAATTTCTTCAAAATATCTTAAATTTTACTCAAGTTAACGCTTGCACGGACGGACAGACGGACGGACAGAGGTTTTGGTGTTTTAGGTGTTACAAACAACCGTTAGGTGAACAAAACTAATATACTCTTTAGCAACATGTTGCGAGAGTAAAAAAATTATACCAATGAAGGGAAGTTAAATTAAATAATTTTGACTTAGAACCATAGACATATACAGTGGCGTAGTCAAAGGGACGATGACGTATTGAGAATATTGAGTTTAAGAATGGAATTGGTTATCATTTATTCTGCCTTTTAATTTGTATTTCAGTTTAGCTCAAATATTTATTCCTTTATCCTTTGGTTACAAAACTTGAACACATAACTTTGCAAAGCTTTTTTACTACTCGCCTCCTTTCTGAAATCCCGGCTGTGCCTTTGCTCACATATGCTTATATGTATTAGATACTTTGAATAATAAAGCTCTGTTTCAACGGGACCCATAATTTCTACTCTAAGGATATAATTTCAACATTCGTCGTATGTGTAATAAGCATTTGAATTTTAATAAAACCATATACATACATTATTTTCTTATACCAATCGGTTTGCACAATTTTATTAAGTTTTGATTTAAAAACAATTTACCGATAAGCTTAAGTGCCTTTGTGGTTAATAAATAACTCGCAACATATGTACAAACTTTTCGAATCTCTACGGCTACATTTTTGGGCAATTCGCATTTGTGGTCGTGACGTTGTGACGTTGTGCTCTTGGGAGTCGGGCAAGTAAGCTAAAGCTTTTACGAAATTTGTATCGAATTGCACGAAAATGAACCGAACTCTCCGCAACCATGCCTACTTCCCCTATAATACTATTTTGAATCCAATCAGCTTATTTGGCTTAGCACTTATGGCTTGAACTTGGTCTACATCACCACATAGTATGCGTAAATGGCCCTTAGCTGGGTTCTCCTCACCCTAGTTGTAGGGTAGGTAGGTTTTAACTGGACATTTTCCAAACGGCGTACACGCGCAAGGGCTAAAATCTTGGCGAATACCATTTGTCGAAATTGTTTGAAAGAAGACATATAAGCGGAAGAAGTATAATCATTTAAACACTTCTATATTCTTGAATATAACGCCATTGATCTCCTTTGCGAGATCAGGGCCGAAACACCTTGGATCTCGCACATTCAACCATCCAGATGAACTAGCGGGTATAAAAATGAATTGCCTAAGCAGATTTGTGTTGGTTCACGGCGCTTTGTCGATAGATGAGAACCAACTACAGTAGTTTCCGGGCTTCTCAAAAAACATGTGTCTAGCAGTCGAAACGTGATGCCCATGTTGGTGATCAGTCACATAATCTAACATAACCAAACTTAAAACTCGACTGTGCCCAAAATATGCCTTTTCTTAGTTTCTTTATTATTAATTTGGTATGTCGTGTCGAAATATTTACAAATCTGTGTATTCTTTCAATTTTCGAGCATATTTAATGCATCGCTCCGTCTGTATGCGGCACTGTCATTATATTTTGCATACATAAGTTAATTTAGTTGGCAATACTGCATAATCTTTAGACGAATCAAAAAGTGTCAGGTGTTTTAATACAGTATTGTAAACTGATGGCGCAATATCTCCCTCAGTTACCGATGAACACTGACACTGACTTCGATGGCGTACACAACAAATTATAGGAAAAGCGCCCTACACTTGTACCTTCCTGCCAAAGTTGTATGCGGCTCATATCCCTTATTAATTCTAATTATTCATTTGAAAACAGCAATTGCAAATATTTCTTTATTTGATAAATGCACCATCAATTAGGCGACGCTGTGTGTAATATTTGCGATATTACATGTATACTCATTAAGCGATTGCTGTTGCTTATGCATTGCAATGTTGACATTCGGCATATTTACAATGGCGATGCGGTGTCATAGGCGATTGCATTTTAATCCCGCAAATCCTCTTTAAAGTTTGTAGACACAACCGACGGGGATGGGGTAAGGTGAAATATACCAATGAATATTCATTTGCACAAGCCCAAGTAAATTATTTCAATTAATTTAGAACGTAATGAGAGAACGATTTGCGAAAGCACACTTTCACGAACATACACACAAACACACACAAACACACACACACACACAGACATGCACGCAATGCAAGAAGGGGAGAGGAGCACACTTGTTGGCAAACAATATGCAGTGCAAATAATATGCTACCAAAGTATACAAACTACTATATATTAATGGACTTACGTATGCGTGTGTATTATATGTGTGTGTTATTGCTTGTGGCTGTGTTTGTGCATAAAAGTTTGTGTGTATGTATGTATGTATGTAAATGTGTTTCTTCTAAACAACTGTGTATTTGGCACCGTTAATGTTTGCCCCTATATCTAACATGTGTGGCTATATACATATGCATGTGTGTGTGCGTGTGTGTACATATTACTTATACGACATGTGGCTCGTAGCTGAGTAGAAACGTCCATTGTTTAATTTCTCGCAAAACAAGTGTGACTTTGTTGTTTTGTTTTTCGTTTAATTTTTACCGTATAATTTTAAAATAATTTATTTTGCTGTTCGTTTTTGGTGGTGTGCTTTTGTCAGCGACATACCTTTGTACCGTAAAGCCTAACAAACGGTGAGGTAACGACTTTTAAATACACATACAATACAAACATACATTTTATTATCATATAATTACATATATAATTTTCAAATTTTTCTAGGCCTTTGGTCAAGCTTTGGCCATTTGATTTCAAATTCGTTTCAAAGTGCCTTGTTAAGTCGGCTGTGAATGACGCAAAGATTTTTCTGATCATATTTCGATATGATTATGCCCGGGCAGGTGTGCCAACGACTTTTTTTTAATTTTTAATATTACTGCAGTCGTGTTTTCAACTCATAGCGCAACGTTTGGTAGTTACGTACTCTGTTACGGTGTGTTTTAACTCCAAAAGCTAGTAAATTCATAAATTGTATATATGTATACCTGTATATATGTATGTGACGCGACGGAGACCCATGAAAAGTGCAAGATAAATATTTGCTCCTAATTTATTTGTATCTGGCGCAGAATGCGGCGTAAATTTTAAGCAAGCAACCATATAGGTGCAAATATATATGTATATGATATGTATATAACTACATATTTAAATGTAGCGCGCATATTTATGAGCCTATTTCTATTTACTATACAAAAATGTGCATATATATCTCCATGAAAACGAGCGCAATAGTGCAGAAATTGTTTTGCTTTGACACTACATAAGAGGAAACAATGTTATTGCGCAATATTTCGACACTTTAGAGGTTACTGTGGACTTTTATTAATTTTTACAATACATTTAATTTTAATATTTAATACAACCAGCTTAACCTCCTCCCACATTGAAGCATCAAGCATTATGTTTTCAACGCTAACCCAAATAAATGTGTAAAAAATGTTGACGTTTTCCTATTCTCTCGAAATTTATTTCATTTTATACAACTCTGCGAATGATAAATAATGAAATTATATTATTACGGACATATATTTCAATAAAAATATACTTATTTGTAGAAAAATATTTGTACATTTTTCTAATTATAATCAAAATCAGAAATTCTAATTTTTTAACAATTTCGACAATTACCCTTTTAATAATGTCACATATGTGACACATTTGTGTACATCAAATTTGCGTCTCTACCTCAACAATTATTACTCATTGATTAACTTTACAACAATTTTTTATAACAAAAGTTGCTCCTTTAAAAAATGTGCTTGCACATGAAATTCTAGTATATGCCTTCGAAATAAGTGATTTAAAGAAACCAATTAGAATGCAATGCCATGAAATTGAATTGATTGTTAATTTATGTGCAAACACGTGTACATACATACATACATACATTTATACATATACACGTATGCAAATATATATGTGTGAAGTGATTTCAATAAAATCCCAACAGAAGTTAAAAGATTCATTTATCATTTTAATAGTTTGATGACTTCAATTTTTTGCACGCGCTTACTTTTTCCTCACATTTGCTACCCTGGCGGGCATAATTAAGTTTCTACATAAAAAAAAAAAAAATATAAATAACAACATATGTATATACGTTTTTATGAATTCCGATTAAGAAAATAGTTTAGTATTAAGCAACTAATAACAAGTTCGGTTCTACTAAGGAAGTGCTGCCCTTTAATGGTACCGAATATACTCATAGTTATACTCATCCCTGAAAATGCAACCATGTCGTATGAAAATGTACCTTTCTTGCTTTAATAGGTTAAGGCAATCTAGGGATTTCAAAAAATCGAATTACATTTTAGGGTCCTGAAGACATTTAATTGGTAAAAAAGCTTCAGCACGTAAAACTTTAAATGCCTTTTGCTCGAAACCGCTTTTTCAAATCGGGCGAGGATGATACTCGGAGACTATAACACATACCCACTTGGAATTTTGCGAAAAATTTATGTAAAGTTACAAACATACGTACTTTACCAGCAAGTCCTATATAAATTAAGCCCCCTTTTTTGGTTTGATTTCAGATAGCACGAGTTCCTAGAATCGCCGTCGCCTATTGAGGCTCTCTTGAATAAGGTGATTCCGAAGATTGGCCTTGTAGTCGCCCTTTTGTATTAAAATGTAGAAATAAATGTTTAATAAAGCCTGAAAGGAAGAAAATCGATTTCTTTTTCCACACACACAGAAAAATTTGTGAAGCGTAGGCCTTTTTTCAGAGCTCTAGACTGGCCTAATCCCTTAAGTGATGTACCTTTTTAAATAGCGAAAATATAACATTTTTGATCAACTCTTTTAATTGAACCGAAAAAAGTTCGAAATTACAATGAGAAAACAACATAGTTTTATAAAATTATCACCATAAGAGATTTCAATCAAGGGCGTTTTGAATAGCCTATCTAACGGTATTTCTGAAATAATCACATGTATTTATATATATGTACATCCACACATATCCGCTAACATTTGAATTAATAATGATAACTAATTGAACTTTTATTAAACATGTATCAGTATGCCTATTAGAAATACAAAAAAAGAGAGTATATAGAGTGTATGTAGAGAATACAAAAAAAAAAACAAAAAAATAGAAATAAAAAAGTGTAAATAATTCATATAATTAAATATTTAGTGGATTTGCACGCAATCACGGAAACTATAAGTTGAGACGAAATAATTTTAATGTATTTTTTTAAATTATTAATGTTCATATATGTACATATGCGTTATTGTACATACATACATGTGCAATTTTTATTTCATTTGCCTTTATTATTAATTTTAATTACTTCTCTTCACATTAAAATTATTGTAATGCTAAATTTGCTTAGAAAAACTAACATGATGAAGCTAAACAAGAACTAAAATTAAGTGCTAATCCTCATACATATACAGAAAAATTGTTTACCATTTCCACTAAAATATGATTTCAACAAGTTGCCACATGTTAGACAGGTGGTATTATGAGCTGACACATGTTAGCCGTGTGGTATGAGTAACTTTCAGAACACATGGCTTAGAAGAGGCACAAATCTATAATAATAGCGATCATCCAATGAATAATGCAAGGCAACGAAGGATATTACAGTGAAAACTCAATAAAATGAATTTGAAAAGGTTTTTTTGGCACCAGCTTATATACTAAATAGTAGCGTGTTACTTCAGCCTAAGATTTTCTATATTCACTTTGAAGTTAGTTAGACGGACGGATACCAGTATACTCGCTATTTGAGAGTTAACGAAAGATATAAGCTAATTCCATTGCTTTTCCGTACCAAATGACATTGTATCAAGTATAACACTTACACCTAATTTTATTCACCTTTCTTATATACTGAAGGATACATACGAAATGAAAATAATTAGAAGAACAGAAATCATCACATTCGGTATCTTTGGGCAAGAGCAAGGTATGAAGCGATTTCCACCCTTTTTAGTATCAACGCAGATTCAGTTAAGTGAAAGAAAGATATTTCTTGTACCAAAGAACGGAGATCCTCATATTATTTCATATTCAATATGCGAGGCGTGTTCAGAAAATAACGGGAATGTTCTTCGACTGTGTTCTTCTACTTTAATGGCATGGTGCATCATGAATTCTTGCCTCAAGGTCCAGCGGTACAAGGAGGCAAGGAGTACTACCTGCAAGTTCAACGCCGTTTGGGTGAAGCAAGCCGAAAAAAATGCCCGGATTTGTGGAAAAACAATTCATGGCTTTTGCGCACTTTTGCTCAATTCTGCTCACACTTCGTTGCTTGTTCGTGAACTCTTGGCCAAAAGCAATACTGTAACGATGCCCCAGCCTCCATATTCGCCAGACATGGCTTCGTGTGACTTTTTCCTATTTCCAAAAATAAAGAGAACTTTAAAGGACCGTCGTTTTGCAAGCATAGGTGACATTAAAAGCGCATCGCTGAAAGTGCTGAAGGCTATCCCAAAAATCGAGTTAGAGAAGTGTTTCGACTATTGGAAGAAACACCGGTATAAATGCTTAATATCGAATAGATACTATTTTGAAGGCGACAATATTAATATAGATGAATGAAAAAAATTTTTTTTCAAAAAACGACAATTACCGTTGTTTTTTTTACACATACCTCGTACGTGTGCTTAATGTACTGACCGATTTGAACAATTTTTTGACACAGGATTGAGAAAGGTCAGGATCACTATTTGTTCAATGTCTTAATTCATTATCTTTACCTAAGCTTTAGCTTTATTTTGAAGAACTAAATAAACTGATGGGATTAAAAAATGCGTTATATAAAAGTTAACTTTTACCCATTGCATCGACCGACAATATCAAACTTCATAAAGTGTCTCATGAAATCCAACAACAATTTAGGGCAGCTCCAGAATTGTAGGTCCCACCACCACAAAAAGAATGAGAAGATCGCCTACACAACGCGGACGAGCTTTTTAAATTTTTTAAAGCTTCATTATATTGGAGTTCCACTGTATGTGCAAGTATTTACACAGACTCTGAAGAAGTTTTAGCAATAAAAATTTTTTTTTGCTGGGAATTTAAGCGTTTGAACACTTTTATCGGTGCACGAGTGTAAAGTAGGTAAATAAAGTTTATAAATACATGCGCGTGTTTGCACAATTAATTTGCACCTACATTTGTGCACACATGTATGGGGTCGCAAGTAAACTGCGCCTTCGCGACTACAACGCAAATGATCTTCAATTGCACAAACGCGCATACGTCCATATGTACATACATACATACGCGAATGTACAAATTCTTCTTCGTGGAGTCACATCTCATAAGCATTTTATGTCGCATAAAAGCCCAGACGTTTATAAAAAACAAATTCTTCAGATATGTATTTATTTACACTCGCGACTATACATACATATGCACGTACATAAGTATATGTATGAAGTTTAATTACTCGAACACATGTAAGGAAATACACAATTATCTGTAACGCACCGCTATACGGTCCTCTTATGTGTATTCTATATATATATGTATATATATATATATATATGTGTGTGTGTGGGTGCGTTGTGCCAACATATTGTTTAGCTTTCGTGCAAACACCTGCAATTTTCTTTTATTTTCTTTGCTTTTTTATTATTATTTTCGCGAGTAAACCGCTTATTGGTCAGCAGTTTGGCATTTCCTTCGTCTTCGTCCATCTGTATTTGAACAGCATATAGACGTTTGTATGTACGTATGTATGTGTAGTTTATTAGAATGATCATATCACCATACACATTTCTCATTTGAACATATTGCATATGCATACATATGTATGTGTGTGCGTGTGCAAACGTCAAAGTGAGATTAGCTAATCCTGTCAAAAAGAAATGGGAAATGAACACTATTTTTAACTAAATAATAATGATGACAAAGTAGCTTCGCAGACAATTACTAAATACTTAACAATCTCAAACTTTCGCACAACATAATCGATGGTCAACATTTCACTTTTGTTTATAATAAAATAAAGCTTAGAATACAAATTAGACTACAAAGAAATTAAAAAAAAACATGATACCAAAGCACATTGAACTGTTTGCTACCAGGGGAGCAAAAATAAAAAAAAAAACTTTTTTAAGCTGAATTAAATGATTATTTTACTTTATTAAATAAAAAAATTAAAACCACAATCGTTGTTGCTACCTCTCCATGATTTTGTTTTTTGGGCTGGCAATAATGCCAGATTAAGTAACTGTAAAATTAACACACACAAAGTGCTATCAATAGTACTCAGTTTACCACTTTGTATTTCAAAAACATTTGAAAATTGAAAAAAATTCGCAAGAGGAAATTTGTTTGCATTACTTACTGGAAGAAACATAAATTATGGTGTACGATATATAGTGTACGAAATTTTCAAATTTTATGAAGTAGCTCATTCATTCATTTTGACAGATCTCTCATGTTACAAAGAGTTTAGTGTCATGTTGTTATTGTTTGCGCAATAAAGCATTTATTTTCAATAAGAAAGAGAGTGGGAGATTTTGTTCTTTTGGCGTGCGTTTGACAGAAAATACATTGGTTCGTGACGTCATGAACCAAAGGATAAAATCAGCAAATTACGCAAGAGCGTTATTTAAAGCTTTTTAAATGTTTAAAGTTCATATCTTATAAACTACTTTACAGATTCGCTGAGATCAACTTGGTAGAAACATTGCTTGTCAACACATCATGCCGGGACGTGAAAGCTTGCAAATCGGATAATAAGCACACTTTCATTCCACATAATGATATTGTATTATTCAAAACCACTAAAAGTGCGACAGCTCTCTAGCGAATAACTACATAATCGCAAAATTCGTTAAGTCGAACGATGTAATAGGTTTATAAAGCTTATATGTACGTCAATTTAAAAATTGGACCACGAGCGCCATATCGACATTTCATAGCATTCAAACCTCGTGAACCGCTCACTCCTTATATTCTTGTTGGTGGTTTAAAAAGTTTATTGTTTTAGAACCTTCTGAACCTCTAAGTCTACGACATCAAAGTAATCAGTAAACTAAATTACAATTACATAACTTTTAGTATATGAAAGTTAGAAGAAACCTAAAATTTACAAAAAAAATTATATACCAAATACTAAAATTAAATAAAGCTATTCAAATAAAAATAGTTCTAAATTATGTGGATTTTTTAAAAATTTGTTCCTAAGAAAAAAAAAAACAACAACAATCCTTGAAGTCTATTTTGGTACAATTTTGCAATTTGGATATGTAGGTGACCGAAAGCACATCTCTCTAATTACTTCACGGTCCGCTTTGTTTTAGCGAAAAGTTTTACAGTTGCACAGTTTCGGCTTGTTGCTGCTGCTGCCATTCGCTGCATTGCAAATAAAGGAAAAGTGAAAAAACGAATAACGGCAAACTGGCAAGCACTTGCGGGTTGACAGGTGTGGCAACAAAAAGGTGGCCAACATTGTGCCAGGAAAAACAAATGCGTACGCATGGCAGATTTTGCGATTGGTCGCCAGCAGTTAGGCTAGCTAGCAGGCAGACACCTTGTCTAATTTTGTCGTTTTTGAAGTAAAGTGTTGCTCTGCTGTTGCACGATGACATGAAAGCACACATCCAATATGTATGCATATGTATGCATCTATGTTTGTTACATGCTTCATTGTGTACTCGCTCGTATTATATGGATGTGTGTGATATGCTGCTATTTGCATGAATAGAAAGTATATTATATTCCTTGTGCCTATACTAGTACGACTATAGTAAGCTACTTGTTTGGCTGTGCTCATTCCGACGCTGACACATTAGTGGAAAGTTGGGTGGCCATCGTTTTGTGTGCTGCTGACACTGTGGCGAAATATCTGGTACATATAGCATATATGTATGTATGTGTGTGCATACTTGCCTATATTGTCACGGTGGTTGTTGTTATGTGCGCGCGTACTGTTTCATTGTGGCATACATATACTTATTTTTAAAATAATAATAATAATAAAAGAACAGCTGTAGATAAAAATTTTAAACTAAACTAATTTTTCAACATAATACATGCACACATACATATATGTATATTCATATATTTGCACTTACACACGCATGATCACAAGATAAGCAAATTTTTTCAGTTTTAATCAATGGCTAATTGAAATCAATGAAATGCCTTTATCCAAAAGGATAAACCACATTGGCAGAAGTTTGCCAATTATAATTTGAATTTTAATATTTTCTGTATAATTATTTCAAGCTTTTCAGCGGTTTTCTTCAAATTTCCGCAATTTTAAATTTTTTCACTCCTGTTTATTTAAGGGAAAATCAATACCAAACACATTTATAAATATATCAAAGCAACAGCAATTTATCAAATGCGCTATTTGCGTTTCATCTCCACTGAGCGTGTTAATTTTCATTTATTTTATTGACTAACATGAAAATTTTTTGCGATAAAAATATTAGATAATGCTATTTGTGCGAGTTAAGCTAATTATGTTTGACTAAGTATGTGCGACAGAAAGCATTTACCAAATAATTTTGTAGATTGCTGCGGAGTTAACAATATTTGGCTGTATCATAATCCGGGTCTATTCCTATTGTGTATCCGCAACCGATTCCGATATGATTTTTTGGTAATTTTACACGCATAAAATTTTAGTTGTCATTTCCGTCTGTTTTCCGTTTAAAAATTTCAATTCAGTATAGTTGTACCTTTAAGATACAAACGGCTTGGAAAAAAACCCGCTTGAAGCTATTATTTTTATTAGACTAATTAAGCAGTTTGCCATTTCCTATTGTACATATTACTACAGTCTCAACTTTATACATACATACATACATGTATATACATTCATATGCATATGTGTATGTGTATACTCAGATACTTGTATAAACCCTATTATTTTGTCCAGTCATCTTCGTTATTTTATTATTAAATGCAACATTTTATAATAGTATTAGGAATTAAATATAAAGAGTTACTTTTCGTATTTTAAATAAAAACTATATGTCACGTCGTTTGACAAAAGTGCGAGTGTACCATACTATTCAGTATTTTGACAAAATGTTTACTTGTTAGGGCAAATGGGTTAATAAATAACATCAAAGCAAAATAAACTGCAAGAAATCCACACGTTTTTAGCATTGAGTAGGAACACTCACGTCCATGTCGAGCTAATTTAATAAACCGGTTTTGGGGCTTCATAAATGTTTATCAGTGCGCAGCATAATTATCAAACTTGTTGCTTTCGAACGCGTAAAATTTATTCAAAACACTTACAAGCATACATTTTTCTATGTATGTGCACATGTAAATATGTTTTGTAAATTCGTGTGGATATTCATTGGATATCGAAGCGACTTGAAAGCTAACGATAAGCGTTTTACATACACATACATACATATTTATGTCAGACTTTAGTAAATAACTTCTATATTTGCATAGCTGTAGCTGTTTTATATGCTATTTATAGCTATGTATGTACATACATATACACACTTTTTACCTGTAAGCAGCGCGTATGCTGGAATGTAATGTTGTAAAGCATTTGAATTTAAAAAAAAGCGCGTTACTCCTGTTCTAATAACGCAAAATTACTAAATAGCGCCATTAATTTGAGCTAAACCGTGTTTGATTTGTTACTGTTCCTGTTATTTTTAGCGTGCTGTAGCAGCAAGAGCGTGGGCAGCGACGCAGTAAAGTTGAAAAAAATTCTCAATTGTTTTGGTTTTTTGTTTCAAATATTTTCGCAAGTATTTAGTTTAGTTTTCTAATTTTATTTTACTTTATTTTATTTTTATTTAATGTTCTGTTGTTAATTTCTTCAATTATTTTACGATACGCTTTGCTTACTTTCTGCTCGCCAATGCCTACAGCAGCAGCAGCAGCAGCAGCAGCAGCACATTTGTATTCATGCCAAATTCTCAGCACAATTACTTGTACTCGCATATGTAGTGCCATACATTTAGAAAATAACTATGTGCGCTTGAGTGTGCGTGTGTGTGTGTGTGTGTACATTAAATGTATATCTACATATTTTTTGTATTAACGTATATACTTGGGGCCATAAAAGTATTACTTCACCAACATTTTTCGCACAACTTTCGTTTGCTTTGGGTGGCAGCTACTTTTTCAGCGCAACAATATACTTAGACACGACTGCATACATATCTGTACGCATGTATGTATGTATATACATATGAGGTTTAACAGACATATTTGTAATTAAAATTTTATGTAATACACACATACATACATATGTCATTACATGTGTGTGTAAAAATCCGTGAAAATTCATTTGTGAAGAAGTAATAATAATGTATTTGACAATGGGCAACCAGAACGCACACTTTTCTGACGTTTTTACCAACTCTAGTGCCCTGTTTTCCGTTATGTTGATACAACGTAACCCCTTAACACAATATTACCTGTTACCTGCTGGTATTGCCTTACTTGCGTTTCAATATCGGTACTATGTATGCGGTCAGCCCAGACATTTTTTGCTTTTCAGTTTTCTTCTATGAAACGTTGTTCGTGCTTGTACTCGTAAACAATAACAAGCACTGCAATGAGTAGCAAACAAAAAAAAAAAAAAACAAGAATATGAAAAGAAAATATAAAAGCAACGGTAATTTGTGCGCATATCGCCATACCGATGTGTACTTCTCCCACTCGCAATATTAATAACCACATCCAGGTCACTGCATTGCGCGAGTAAAATTTTAATCCTTGCGCTCACTGGGTATGCGCACACAAAATTGGGAAGCATTGAAAAATTCCTGACTGACTAACTCTGCTTTTAACGACCCACCTAGCGCAGCTTATGGGCTGTTCTCTTACTTACAGACACACACGCATACATGCAAATACATATGTGTTTATAGGTATGTTTGTATGTATGTATATGTGAGACACCATGCAACCCATATTTTATGCGGCAACCACCAGTCAACCGTTGGCTAGTATTCAGTCGCTATACAGTCAACCACCCTATCTAAGGGGGGCTGTAATTTTCGAAGATGTCCCTTCACACCACCACAGCTAACTAAGGGAAAATCCAATCTCCTATCCTAAAATGTATCTTTTATGTGCTTCTTCTCGTTCACCGTTGCGTTTTTCGAACTTCAAGTTTCTGCAAATTTTTTTGAAGCCTGCTGACAAAATTTTCATTGCATTTCCTGCAAAATTCAATTCACCAATACACTTGACCAACTTAATGTACTCACATTCAACACTGTTAGTTGATTTTACTTAGTTCTTGTTAGTTTCCAATTAGAATTTCACAAAACAAAAAACTATCAATTTCACTGCGAGCAAAAATTTTCTCCGTCCGCGACAAAATGATGTGAAAGAAAAACTAATATTTTTCATTCTCTGCTAATACATGATTAGCTCTCCCCAGTGCTACCAAGTTGATTTTCTATAAAGGGCACACAAGATGTCGCTCAATATTTGATTCGTATGGCGCACAACAGGCGTCGCTACTGTTGGTGTTGTTGTCTCGAATCGAATGGCGAATAATATGTTTCCTCTTAGAATTTACCAACAAATAATACGCAAACATATTTATTAAACCAATAATTAATTGTTAATCTTTTAAGTTTAGCTTACTGGTTTTGCTAATCAATATGTGCTGTTCACATTTGTATATTGTACAGTTAAATGCCAATTGTGTTCGTAAAAGTACTGAATGAAGATCGTTTTCCGATTTCTTAGCGCTAACATTAGTCCCCTACCGACGGATGCCGCTGACTCACGCGTGCTTGAACATGCTTGAACAACTTACCAAATGGAAAATAAGAGAAAAAAAAACAAAAAACAACAACAGTGGTGTGTTATTCACCTCGGCGGTGAATAGATTTGTTAATACTGTTGTGTAGTACGGTTGTGTTTTCCGAGCGGTATTTTGTGATTACTTTCGCATTAAATTTTTGATTATAATTTGCCGAGCGCTATTGTTGTTGTTGCGTTGTATGCTGTTAATTAATGCTGATTTTCAAATTAATTTAATCAGTTGTTATATGCTTGCCATTGAATGAAATGAAGAGTGCTATCAAATATGAATGGAATATGTCGGCCAAACACCGGTAAAACGTGATTTATCGAGCACCACTCATCAGTGAAAGTGTGATTGTGTTTGTGCTGCAAATAAATAAATTAAAAGATAAATAAGTTAAGAAATAAATAAGAAGCTGCACATGCAAATAGTAACATAAAAAATATAATTCACAAATTCGCAAATCAAAAATTGCGAAACGATTGGCATGTAGAAAAAGCATCAGCAAAATATCTTTTGGTGGCGCAATCAATTGGCTGTTCAATGTGCATCGTGTTTTTGTCTGCTGATTTGCCGATCGGTTTGCGGTCGCCGGTTTGAGTTCTTCTTTGCCTGCTGCGTGCGTGGTTTACTATTTGCGCGTGCGTTTGTGTTACAGCGTGATAATTATATGCATGTGCATGTATGTATGTGTGGTGCAACGCGTGGAGCAAGTGGCCCAGCTTCATTGCCAGATCAACATCTTGCGCTGGCGCTAACAAAGTTACAGTTACGAAAGTAATAGCGAATACTTCACTGGCTGCAACAGCATCTCATCTGCAATAACAGCAGCAGAACCAAACAAAAAATTTAAAATAGCTAGTTGGATTGTGATTTAAATTTGTTGCTATTGTTTATTCCCGAAATTCCACAATTTTTTCCTGTTCACCATCAATCAGCTGTTTCATCCGCACACTCCGATCCAATTGGGTCTTATTACTTCAAAATTTTACAAAACCGATCATGCGTAGATCAGCGCTCAGCCGAAATCAGTACTTCGTATTCGGCATACTCGTTGGATTGGCGCTGAGTTTCTATTTGCCGGAGGATGTTTGGGATCTGGTGCAAAAAGAGGAATGCCCACAAGAGGCAGCTGAGAATAGTCTAATAGAAAAATTCGGTCAAGAATTTGAGCCACATTTGAATTTAATTAGCAAACCTTTGGCGGCTAAGAAACCGGTAAGTGTATGTAAGTGATGAAGATTGGAATTGCAATTTTAATTATATGTATAGCCTATATAGCTACATGTAAATTGACAACTGATTTTATTAATATGACTGTCAAATTAATCACAACCAGTAATTATAAAACGGCGATGTGTGCAATTACTTCAGTACTCAAACATATTCACATGAAGTTCATTATAATATAATATATATTTAAATACATTTAATACATATTTAAATACAAATACATAAACATAAACATTTTGTTTAGGATTTATGTATTTTCTTGTATTATTGCATAACTCTTTACTCGCCTTTATACTTACATATAAGTCCATATGTATTTCAAGTCTATTTTTGTTTTAACGGATTCAATATTAATTGATAAACAAAAGTGACTTAAATATTCATATATACATATGTATGTACATAAATACATGCAATTTCTTCACTTACCCTATTAAATTTGACGTTTGTGTACTTTTCTAATTGACTTGGTTTTCTGTTTGTATGTATGTCACCGTACTTTAATGCCATTGAAAAGTCTGCCTACACAAGTATGAGCAGATATGTACTTATGTACATACCATATATATGAATGTGGGCATGAATGAAAGCGCAATGCCACTTGTTCTTCGCTTATTTGTTTACTTTCTTAAAATCTTAAGTCGAGCGACTTTGTTGGGCTGTGATCTGCCATTGATAGTCTAAATATTAACGGTAGTTGTTTCTGTTACAATAGTTAAATTTTTTTTTAACATTAATAAGAAATATGCTGTGTAATCGATATACATATATGAGTTGCTTAATAAGTACATATTTATGCAAATAACAATTATCATCCTTGTTAATTCGTTTCCGTTATAAACATGATTATTGTACAATATGTGCTTTGTAGTTAAGAGTATTGCAAATACTGAATGACGCCGCTATTTACACGTCTGTAAATATACCTTTGCACCTATCTATATGTAGTTCATTAGGCGAAAAGCACGTGGTTTTGTTAACAAACCATTGCTCGTACTCGAACTACTCCAGAAATACAATGCTGCACCAAAGTTCGCAATTATCGACGCATTACTTTTCAGTTGAAACGATCCATGCCGCTAATGTGTATACATACATGTTTTACAAAAACATACACACAGAAAAATATTATTAATATATATATTTTTTTTCGTTATTATTTGCTTTTTGACCTTCCGCTTATCTGACTTATTACTGAACACACTCTGTCTTCCTTCTTCGCTTCATTGCAATTACATATGGTTGTGTGTGTGTGTGTATGTTTATGCTATACTGTGCCAATTTCCTTTTCAATTCAATTCGCCTGTTGAACACGTTAACATTTTTATTTTAGCTCTTCGCTAGCTTTTTTGGTTTATGTGTCTGTTTTTTTTTTTTTTTTTTTTTTTTTTGGGAATATGTGAGTATATATATAATTAATATTGTATGCGGTAAAGATAAATACATTGGTTCGTACTTTTCTATATTGCAAAGGCGGGCCAGCTTTAATTTGTTCTTTAGCTTCCACAATGTGGTGTTAAAACCGATCGACCAGATAAATATACATACATATGTACATACCCACAGTCTAGTCAAAGTGCTTTTCTACCTTCATACATATATATGTACACAAGGTTACGTCAAAACACCGAGCATTCATTCAGCGTTGTTATCATTGACAGTTCTGTTGTAGGTAAATATATGATTACACATGCATACATACATACATTGCTATGGCATATTTTAAACGTCGCTCATATTAAATGTGTGGTTTTTTGCAGTTAAATACTCTAATAAATTACTTTATATTGCTTATTAGATAAATCCATTCTTTTCATTTAATCAAACAAAAGAATGTTATAGGGTTTTCCAAAACAGAGAATCCAATCGGCTGCGTTGATTCTGAGAGTGCGTATAGCTGCCCTTGGTAAGATTAAAGATTTGTCAGCAGACAACATCTCGAGCGTTATTTTATGACTGGACATATTTACACGCTATATAAATGCACACATACTATTGAATATGTACAGCGATGGTATTTTAATTAGAAACGATATGCCAGGTCACAGATCGGCACTCAATTTTTTTTTTTAATTTTCCCTATATATTATGAAAACCCTTATTCATAGAGTAGACAATCACGGCCGCGTATCTACCATGGCTTGGGATGCCTTCTCTTTGCGTGTCCCCAATTATACGAATGCATTGAATAATGAATCCATATAAAACCATAAAAAAATATTATAATATAAAACCAAATAGTGTAACCGTATTCTTTGGAGAATATTATTACTTACTATATTATTATTGCAAAACACCCTTCAAGGTTAGAGAAATTGTGTCTTTCACATCAATACATTGACGTTTTCAACTAGTCTACACAAAGTCCTGATCTCAACCCATTTTAAAACTTAATGACGAAAGTAAAACGCGATATCAACCGCGAGATAATAAAGAGTTATCTCAACTGTTCCAACAAGGCTAGAAGAACACATCTGTGCAAACATAATTTATTAGAAAATTTACCCGGAAGACTGGTCCTTATTGTCAGAAGCAATGGTTACTCAGCAAAATTTTGCCATTGTTTCTAATTATGGGACCTAGCTGATTTGATTTTTGTTTTATATACAATTGGTTTTCTTAAATATTTCACTAGTATAATATTATGGATTTTTATATCTTTAAAGTAATCATAACTTGTTAACCTACTAATATATAAGCAGAAAGTAGCTAAGTCGTTTCTAATTATAATAATAATAATTGTGCCAATAATAACCCTAATGTTACTATAAATACTGTGTTTAAAAGAGAGAATATTTAAAAGAGATCAGATTTACTTAGCGAAACTATTTATTACTACAATTTCTCCGGTGTCTATTTGACCTATTTTTGCGAAATTATCTAAATTATGAATAACATTAGTATCCATATCACCGCATTGAATTACTGTGAGATTTCCCTCGTTATAAGATTTTCCTCATTGCTGCTTACTTAAACGCACTCACGCCGAGTAAGTCGCTCAAATTTCATTATATTAAGTGTTGTAGTCTGATTGCTTCATTTATCCTAACTATAGCAATTTATATACATACATACTACAAATGGATATATAAGCTACTGACAACTAACAACCCTGGTCACCGATCTCTTTCCTTGTTGCTTTTTGAGTCAAAGTTCATTATAGTTCGTACGCGGTAATTTAGTGTATATATTTAACTGGCGAACTAACGAGTAGTTATAAATAGTGTAACACAAAGTTATTTCTGTAAGTATATTTGCCGACATTCTCATATTTATATTGCGAAAACTATTTAATACATACTCGGCTTGGTGAGATGTAATACCAAAAATATATAACAACAATATAGCCGGCCGGGCCATAAGCCATTTATGTCATTACCTCTAACAAAAGGGAAAATGTATAGTACGAACATAATAGTTAAAAAGTATGATTACGAAAAATAAAATGAAATGTGTACCTTTGTATGTACGTATATTATTTGATTAGCTAGGCTATATTCAATTATAAAATATGTGAAGTTTTTGTTATCTTGCTATTTATATTTTTAATTATTTGAACTGGTTTTTGTGGTTTTACAAGTGCACCATACATTATTTATATAAATATTTTAAAAACGAGAAACTTAATATTGAAAAACAATGGATTCATAAAATCATTGCCACTACCAGTTTACTGAAAATTTAAATAAGCAATATTATATTTTATATTTTTTCTTCATCATCTCAGCTCTATTTAATTCACAATTTCAGCTCTATTCGAAACACGAAGAGAATTTAATTATTTAAGAACTGTGGAAGGAATTTGTAAAATGTTCGTTTAGTTCGTTGAAAGATAACTTTACAGCTCGTTTGATTATTCAGTCCAAAGTAGTACTTGTTAACAAGTGAGATTCTTTGTTGGATTCCAGATGGTACATTGTTTTTGATTTCAAGATGGACAAAATTGTCTACAAATTCATTTATAAATAAGGCTTACAACCGCAACGACCGCAGATATTTCTTCTTTTTCTCGTTCATCACGAGACCCATTCAGCTTTCTTTTTGCTTTCATATAGAAAGGGCTTAACTGATGGTGCATAGTCCAATAATTCACAGTTCCAAAAATATTCTTCATAATTAGATCGAAGAAATCACAGGCCCTGAATCCCAGTCTGGAAGTTCGTTAATATTAAATGATTCGGAGAGGTTCTTCCTAATTCTGATTAAGGTATATCAAAGTCGTCTTACCCAACCAAATAAGTTCAGCGGGGATACAGAATTAACGTATGGTCTCCTAAAGTTTTTTTTCTTGATCTAGTTCTCTCAGAGCTATCCTAAGATTTGATGTATTAGAAATATTGGGCTTATTAGATATTCATACAAATTTTAATTTTTAAGCTTTTGAATGAATCCCCTTAGAAAAACCTGAACATTGTGACTAGCCTTAATCGTCTCCACAGGATTATGATTTATATATCCGAGGTGTTACCGATTGAATGAACGAAACTGAAAAATATTGTTCAAATAATATGAATAGAGTTTTTTTTTCACGAAAATTCACATTTTAAAGCAGGGTTGGTCTCCATTGTTGCGTTGCCTCAACCATCCAAAATGGTATCATAATTCAGTCTAAATGTTTTCTAATTTTTTATGTCCAGCTACCAATTTCAATAATTTACAATAAAAACATATTTTCGTAATTTTCCATGAATTGTGAATTTGTGATTCTTTTAGTATTTTGTTGCTCCCTAACAATCGTCAATAATCAGTTCAGCACCTCCATTTTACTTCAATTATTATTGAAATATTATTGAAGTGGTTTCCCTTCATGATTTCTGGACTTATGTTAAATGCATGAATTTTAGAAAAAACCACTCCCTATTGCATCCTTAACTAAAACCATAGTTTTCAACTTAAGACAATATTTTAAAAAACTAACAACACGTAAGATCATACGACACTTGCAAATGTTCGATTTGCTTCACCATTTATTTACCACAAACACTAACGCCAACACATCCGATTCGGATATATTTCAGTAAGAGGATGAGTGTTTGTTGTGCTTTGTTATTTGTTATTATTTCGTGCTTTTGCACAAATTTCTGTATATCAGTGTATTGTGCTTTATATTTGCCACATAGTAGAATAGTAAGTACCACAAGCCGTCGATCGTGTTGCCTCCGGCACCGTGTACTTACATCAATGCACACACGGACACAAACCAATGTTGAAGATCCGTTGAAGAAGGAAATTGAAACACAGTCGCAAATTGTATGGAATCGGCAACGTTGGCTGGCTTTATGAATGGGTATTCGAATTTTTCAATTACAAACAATTCATCTAGATTACAACTGATTGCTTTGCAGGCTGCACGGATTTCTGTTGCATGGTTTATTTATTTATTGTTGGTTTTTTTTTTTTTTAAGTGGCCGCGATGTGCGAACGAGTCAATTGCTATGCAGCGGTTAATTGATATTTGCATAAGATTTGTAGTTTGCAGATCACTTCTGGCGCGTGTTCTAAATGCAACAATAAAATGTTGCTAGGCGTCTTGTTGCACGCTCATAGTATATGTGCATTTTAGTTGCAAATTCGTGCATTTATGCCACAGGCATCAAAGTGTGACCGTAAAAATAGAAAAAATTCACTATGAACTATATTTTTATGCAAATACAAATGACTTTATATGGTGGTATGTATTATATGCGTTATATTATATACATATGTGTGTGTGCAATTCACCTTAACCTTGTCCACTTCTTATTGTGTATGCTCGCATATAACTGCATAGTTTATATGATAGCGTGTGATAACCTGAAGTTATGGAACTTTCTCTCTACATATATATGTATGAAGAAATGACTAAATAAAGCGGGGTTCTTTATCTGCAGCCGTCTTTATACTATTTCGTCGATAAGTCGTGCATTTACTATTTCGTAGATAAATTGTTGTATAAGGCAAGTAACACTTTTTTTTTTTATCAAGAAACGGTAGTGTGTGACGCTAAGTAATTATACTGAGCCATTATAAAATTGTAATTAAAATTATCGTTTTTAAACACACACACTCCTTTATATGACTGATAAGTACGCGCTTTAATATATTTGAACTCATATTTATACAATATGAATTATTATACAAGGTGCATCAATATTCCAGAGTAACGAGATTACTAATATCTTTTACTTGAGGACTAGTTTCGTCTACCTAGGACTCAACATAGTATTTCACTACCGCATTAAACTGTGTGAAAATGTGTAAAACGGGGTAATAATTTGGCCTACCTTACAGATAATGATACCAGGCTGGCTGAACAATTCACAAGAGATCGATCCACTAGATTAGTTCTAGATTAGACTGTATGAAAACCGAAGACAATGAAAGCAGTGGATGTCCAAAAAGAACTGTTACAAACGAAAACATCAAAGAAATTCATGAAATTATTTCGGATGGCTCTAAAATGAAGTTTATCGACATAGCTGATCCTCAAAAGATATCAAAAGAAGATGCGGAACATACCGTGCATGAGTATTTGAGCACGCGAAAGCTCTGTGCGAAATGGGTGGCGCGCGAGCTCACAATCGTCCGATTTACCGTGTCACAAATTAATGGAAACGATTGGTAAAAAAAAAACGATTTGGTCTACGAAAAGCAAAAACAAAATTGGCTATTTAAATTTAATACAAGACAGTGTGTGGATAGCTCATTCAAGTGGTATAACCGCTTGCTATTCGCTTTCTATTTGATTATGTTAGTTTTTGTGATTTACGCCAGTTATTTGTTCGATTCGCTACTCTTTTGGGCTTTTCGAACAGAATACAATTAAAGGGAAATTTACACATTATAAAGAAATTCGCTATGTACAAATGTTCTTTTTAACACTGAAAAATGAGAATACCTTTTCCCGTTCTAAATGAATTGTTATGCATTTTTATGCAATTTATTATTTATTCGCCAAATGAATATTTTTCTTAATAAAAGTTTTACTAAAGTATTTCCATTTATATATATTTTATGAATAAAATCGGCTTGAAAAATACTTTTATTGGATTCTTAGAACTAAAATGTGCAATTTAAAGAGAATTCCCCTAACGATAACTCGCCTGAATACATGTGTATGTATTCCTATATAAATATACTCATGTTAGCAGATACGTAATAGCGTACTTCTGCCTACGCCCCATTAATGTATTTGTCTTCCCTATGCCTTACATTTGTTATCATTGTTCTTAAAATCAATATTATTTCTTCGATAGTACTAAATAATCGTTTTGGCTTTCGTATCTGTTCGTAATCGTCTAATTCACTGTGGAGCGACTTAAGAAGCTCTTTAAGTAATTATAGCGACATCTGGTTTTATATTCAATAACTGTATGTTTAAACACTTAAGTGCACTCATACTCGTGTGTACATATGTACGTAAGTACTCCCATTTTCATTTTCTTATACGTAATGGATTAGTATTAAAGTACTTGATGCAAAAGACACACCTTTTGTTGTGTTAGATTCTAAGGGTTATAACTATTCGTAGCCGGGTGTTTGTGTACTTATGCTTCAGACATGCACTTATGTGCACATGTCATTGAATTTAGGCGTTTGTTTCAGTTGGAATTTTGGCGTCAAACGATTCAATTTCAGCTGAGTGGGCACTCTTAAACATTTCTTGTTTAATGTGTTCTTATGTATTTAAGGTTCAGTTGACTTGAAGCAACTGCTGTTGCTGTAATGGACTGATGGAAAAAATCAAAAGAAAGAATAGCTTAAGACACATAGCTTAGTAAGTATGGTATAAAAAGTAAAATGGTATATCCAAGTTCGGGATTTTTATATGGGTTGAGGTATGCATCACTATCACTCTTCCATTTTTTCATATTTCAGCTATGATGAGAGTAATCTAAGGCAGGATGAGTAACGATCCGGATAAGTGTGGAGTTTTCGATAGATCATTTTAACTTTGAGTTTTTGATCACCATCTGGTTTCTGGTTGATCACCATGTGTTTTCTGCTTTCTTGGAAGACTCAATCAGGAGCTGGCAGAATGCTCGAGGGTACTTACGGTATACGCGTTGTTTAGTCGCCAAATTTAATGATCCGATTGGATAGGGCTTTAACGGTTCTCTACTGGATCCAGTATTTAGGTTGATTGAGCTTAAACTCACTATTAAGGTCCTTGAAGCATTGACTCATCTGTGTGTATATGGAGAGAGTTAGAGTTTTCCTAAAATTTATGTAAGGATGCAATTTAAAGAAGTCAAAATTAATTGTCCGGTTGTTAGGGGTAATTACAGACAGGTAGTCGATTGACGGGCGGCTCTTGGATCGCTGGGATGTGAAGTTGAGTTGGTTAGGAGGAGTAGGAGAGATGAACGAGAAATAATATAAGTTATAGTTCTAAATCAACATAAAATTGACTATTCATTGCGGCTCTCTGAGTTATATGCTAATTTAATTACCCGTCTTACTTTTCTGGTGTCATTTACCATGAATATAAACTGATCTACAACACTTGAAAAATTAGCTCAACTTCAGTTAAAAATTTTAGCGTGCGGTTTTTCTTTAATTTTTTTTTCTGGGTGTTGCCAGATGTTACTTTGTGTTACTAATTTATTTGCTCTCTAGTTTATTTTTAAGTGCGATATTTCAAATGTTTATTCTTCAATTGGTTTCAGTTTTGAAATTTTTTGCACTAATATAGATGGATATGTATATGTATATTTGTACATATATATAAAGATATTCAACAGTTGTGAACGCATGCGGCGATTACATATTTCGAACTCATGATTTGCAATATAAATAAATAAATGATACATAATACATATCAACTATTTGTTGTTCTTTGTAAAAGTGTTTATGCATGTATATATACATATGTACACATATATATCTGAATATGTTTATTTGCCTTTAATCAAATGAGTTCACCTCATTTTTTCGTTTTCGATTTATTAGCTTACGCAAATAAGTTTATTTATGCAGTCATTAAGTGGAAAAAGTACAATTGCTGCTGAAAATTACTAATGCTTTTAACCCATGGATAACTCGCGTTGGTGTATTTGTGTATTTATCACATTTCATGTGTCGGCCTTGAGTTATGATTTGCCAATGTGAGTTTTTCAATTAAAAAAAAAAAAAACATCTTTATTCTTCGATAATGCTGCCAGTAATTATTTAGTTAATGTTCCAAACGCAAACATACATACACGCACATGTGCATACAAATGTACATTTTTAGCTAAATTCTGTTTATGCTTGAAGAAGATGTTGCCCAGAAGCAGAAATGCGTCGAGCATAGTTCGCCAATTTGCAAATTTTTTATCTTATCTTTATTTATAAATAATAGATATTTCGCGTGTTGCTCAGCGAAATTCCACGAAACCCACATTACGAGATTTTGCTCATGTAGATTTGCTTTGAAACTACTTCTTTTAGTGCGAGTACAAAGAAATGCTTGCGCTCAGGTAGAAAACTGGAGCAGTCTCTAATATGAGATTTGTGTATATGCATGTTATGTTTCAATGTATGGGAATTTAGAATACAGTCACTTGTCAGGGCTGATAGAATACAGGCTGCGAAAACCGTTAACATCATAGAACCAAAATCGTCATACTTACAGTCGGACAAATTTAAAAAAAAAAAAAGATCAATTATGTTACCTTATTGATATTACCTATATGTTTATTCTGTGTTTTTGCGTTTCTTGTTCAAATCATTCTCTGCTATATCTTTATTAAGGGATTTAATTTGAAGATAGATACGTGATCTGAAAACAACCGTTTAATTTTGTCACTTCATTCCTGGCAATTAGCTTTTCCAGGCATTCCAGATGTTTTCGGATACAATTTTGCGAAATTAAAATTGTTTGCCTATTTATGTTTTCGAATATTTTTTCACATTGGGACATCACCACCATTGTTTTTTTCATTTGGTTTTATCAGCCCGCCCTCGCTTAAGCGATTAACCCATGTATATTTTGTGTCTTCTGAACACTCAATCACTTCAGCTCTTATATTTTTTCATATGTTTCCCACCAAATGCTCTAGAGTTAAGACCGTCGAATTCAAGATCCAATAACTCCTTGTCAGTATGCAGTTCCTCAAGAATTTCTACACGGAGTTCTCGTAATGGTGTACCTAGATGAAAAGAAATCACACATACTTGCCAATAACTACCTAACTGAAACTAATACACACCAGTAAGAAGTAAGCGTGCCCCTTCTAAAACGGGTGTATCGTCACCTACAACATTCTCGCAATCAGTTGAAGTCGCTTTGTTATGATCCAAAAGATAGGAACGAAGGCAGTATTTAAATTCCTGTTGTTGTTGTTCTAGACGTAAGACTTAAGCCAACCTTCGAGCCAGGGACGTATGTATATGCCATTGTTTTATCTCGAAGAAACGCGCATATTTGACAAAACAAGTTATCTTAATTTAATACTTTTCATTGTCAAGCTGTAAACTATGCAAATCAACCATTTAAGAAACCATTTACCATAATCCATGTTTGCTTCAAACATCGATTAAGTTTATAATTTGTCCACGATAAATAAAAATACATGTGTGCAAAATAGAACCTGCTAAATCCAAATTACTTGCTTAGTTAAATAAACAACAGATATGATTCCGAGAATTTTTAGAAACATTTTGTCATCTATATTGTTACACTATATTAGTTCCCTCCGCCTTCTTTAAGTTTGGCAAAGTTGTGTGAAATTTTAAAATATTAATTTTTTGGTCCATAAATTTGCTCACCACTACCCACTGCACACTTTACATCGCTTCGAATTTTCAAACGCACCAGCGCAATATACAGCGATCTTCCAACTTTTCGATACCTTTTTTTACTATAATAATTTGCTTCAAAATAGGTCTAAGTCTCGGCGATTACCTCTGACCGATAAAAATCTGGAAAAATGGAGTCCAGAATCCGGATCAAAAATTCGTGTTTCGGTGGATTGTTAGCTCGCACGGGAAGTTTACATAAATCACCGCTCCACCAGACTATCTAACAGTATTTTTACATATATCACTGCGTTTATTCAAGTTTAATAGAATCTTAATAACTTATTAAATTTTGTGAGCACGAAGTACTTTAATGGAACTATTGACTATTAGATAAGAGTGTATATAATCACCTCATTCAAGTGATAATAATGCATATAGTTTATAGATCTCTATGCGATTATGACAGTTTATGTGATTTATGTCAGTTGTTGTTCGATTGTAAATTAATTTCTGCTGACATGAAAAGCAGCTTAGCGGGCGATGTCAGGGCTTGTCTATTAATGTAAAAATGTATCAACCATTTGACGTTCTAAGGCGATTAAAATTAGTTTATTTGTAATGTAAAGGCATATTCTGCAATAGAGATTAACATTAAAAAGTGTTTTCGAAATTGTCACTTCCAAGTGTCATAAGTAGCAATATACCAGTATTGCAGCTTAGCTTATAAGGAACAACTAAATTCATATGGAATCAACATTATATAAGAGACATACTTATGAGGAAAATAATGATTATTGTATTGTGTATTTTAGCATAATCTTAAAAAAAATATTATGTCAGTTCCAATTAAGATATAATGTTACTAGTGTTGACTGTCTCAAGTAGGCGATACTCTTCTGGAGGTTAATTGTAAAAATAACCTGGGTTTAACATAATCTGGCCAAATTGTAGTCTTCGGAGCCAGACATTGAGAACTTATGAAAAAGCATCGGTTGCTCTTTACTCCTACAGAGAGGAGTTGTCCCACTTCTAAACGCTGAAGTCTCACGCCAAGGTTCATTTACTAAGTTTATTAAAAAAAAAACAATCGTGTGATGGAACGTTTGGTAAAAATGACTTAAATTTAAGAGTTGAAAAGCGAGCAGAAAACTACCCTAATTAAATAATCGCTTCGATCAATCAGCATTTGTGACCTCTTCTCTATTAAAATCAATCTGTATTTCTCCACTAATCTTAACTATTCACATTGTTGTTTTTGTTACTTTTTTATACTGCTAAAAACATCATTCTGTTTGCGAAACTTATAGCAGTAAATTAGGGTTGCATGGAGAAAAGCAATATAATTTATAGGTCTACTCCACGAGGAGGTTATAAGTGAGACTTTTTATGGGGAAATCTTACTAAAATGGGCCGCTAACAGCGTTGATCAGGTGATTATGTTTTGGCTTAGTCTTAATATTAATTGCATATGTTTTTATAGTTATTTCAACCAAAACATCAGGTATCAAAATTTGTGCAAAAACATTTTTCATAGTTCAGAAAGGGTTATATAAATTTATCACCTTCATCTCACAATAAGTTGCGGCCCTAGCTTTGTTAGTCACTGAGTGATCTGTCTGTTGTTAGCGTCTCTTTTCCACTATTAATAATCCACCATATTTATGAAATTATCTTTATTTATATTTCTTTAGATACCAAGCTTTAAGAAAAAATTCAAACTCGAATTACTACTCGAAAAAAAAATAAATGATTTCATTGTGTTTAAAGTCCGTGAGCAACACTTTGCGCGCGTGTATAATGATAATGCAATTTAGAAATTATCTTCGTACCTCACTTCTTATAAGAAAATTACAAATCGGCTTATGTTATACGTTTATTTAATGACATTGACGGTTATCCCCACAAAAGTTATAAAAAATCATGGTATCTCTCATTATCATCTCTTTGATAGAAGGATAGAAGAGGATAGAAGGAGAGGTACTATACCTTTCGTACTAGAATTATAACCCAACATTTTTTTTTTGATGCTTTACCATTTTTTATATCCTCCGCTTGTAATAACAATAAATTATAGCTTACTTTTCGTTTTTTCTTTTTTTTGTTTCATAGAAGATAGCAGATTTTTTAATAGAAGAATAGGTACACATACATACATAAGTAGATGTTTATACATTTTTTATATGCTTTATTAAATAATTATTACTCCAATTTCAGGCAACGAATGTCATTCGTCCGCGCTATTACTCTTCCGAGTTGGGTATACGCGAGAAGATCTTCATTGGCGTAATGACTTCACAGGACAACATCAATACATTAGCGACAGCGATTAATCGCACCACAGCGCATTTGGTGAATAAAATTAAGTTTTTCATTAATGCCGATAACGTGAAAACGAACTATAAACTCAAGAATATTGTCGGTTTCACGGATACCCGCGAGAGTCTACGTCCATTCCATGTGATAAAATACATTGCGGATAATTACCTCGATGACTACGATTACTTTCTGATTATGCCAGATACGGTGTACGTGGATGCACGTAAATTGAAAGCATTGCTCTACCACATCAGCATCACTTTCGATCTATATATGGGTGCCAGACTGGAGCAAAATATCTCTGATGGCGGTGACACTGCGGCGGCGGCTGCGGCGGCTGCGGCATCCGGACGTATCTCGAATTCCAATGGTGTTGATGATCTCGGCAGTCAAAGTGATCGTAATTACTGTGATTTAAATGCAGGCATTTTGCTCAGCAGCAGTGTCATACGCAAGATGCGCAACAATCTGGATTGGTGTGTGCGTAACGGCGTCAGCAATGTGCATAGCGTCAATATCGGTCGCTGTGTAAAGTATTCAAGCAATTTGTCCGGATGTCAGACAAGCTTTCAGGTGAGTGCATACTTGACTTAAATAAATGTACTAAATAATAGCAGTTAAATGAATATGTAAATATGTACATAAGCATATATATATTCATATGTATGCCTGTTTACCTTCGCTGTTATTTATAATCATATGCAAAACTACTTCTCTTATTATCACAACTCGTGCTTAACTGACTGAAAGGCTTTCGTAAATTAGGTAGAATTGTGTAAAATTAGTAAATCTAATAACAAGTAAGGCTTGTGCAAAATACTTCTCCAGAAATATAAATATTTCCCAATCAAAAATTGGCGATGACATAAAATTAAAAACGAATTAACGCATTCAAATGGCGTACTAAACGGTAACCTTCATAGATGCCAGTCAAGCCAAATTAAGATTAGACTACAACGAGTAATTGAATGTTAAAACGAGTTAATGATGATTGCAACAAAAAAGTAGTGACGGCAGTCATCAGTTAGAAAAGGAGAATTATAAGTATTTATTAATGCAGACTGCGTCGAGGCTAAGGCTTCTTATGGTAGATAAGAAGTAATCAAAACAAGGCGTAAGGTACTTCGAAAGATTCAATAATGATATTGTATATATATAAACAACTGCATATATAAATATAATTTCCTGGTCAAACTTGCGATAAGCAATTTGCTCCACAGATAATAAATTGCAACGTCATTTTGTGTCATTTTATATTATTACGCTAATAATAATTACCTCGACTCAATCAGCACAAAATCCGCAGAAATTCTTACATAACATTGCGGAGTTCGAAGATGTCAAAATATAAAGTTGATGACGGAAAAGATAACAGAAAAGTTAATAGTTGACAGAAAAAATAATTAATATACAGTGACTCATACCGTTTCATAATTGCACATACTAACATGCTAGTATATTAGTAATCGTAATGCAAAAAATTTAGTTGTTTACATAGAGAAACAAGTCGCAACTAAGAATGTCCAAAGAATGTCCAATGATAGATCATCATCACTGATCCACTCAGTATAATTTGGCTCAAGAATTATTTTTTTCTCTGCGCAATTACATTACTTTAGACTTATTTAATACTAATTACAAATAGGTTTCCCAATAAATCATTTTATTAGACTAGTGGTTCATACCTATTGCAATTTATAACTAATTGATTTAACTGCAAGGCTGCAATAGCTGATGAATTGAAATATTTACCCAGTAAAAATTTCTTAGCGAAATAGTTGATATTTGATTTCACTATCGTCCTAATACAAATAAAATTATTCTTTGATCAACATGTTTCCAACATTCGCGGCAGTATTCTGCCTTACAATTTATATTGACTTGAAAGAAATCGTTCCTACTATGGTAATATACATACAATTTACCATACAAAAGTTACTAAAGTAAAGGGTCTTCTTGTTTTACAGAAATGTAAATGTCAGCAAAAGTATTTACTTTGCTTCATCTACTAAGTTTCGCTTCTGTAGTCTCTAGCAAAGTGCTTAATTGTTTTTCACAATGTTTATTGAATTCTTTATTTTATTTATTCTACATTTCTCCATGTGATTTGCCCTCTTGATAGTTCATTCAACACGTTTCTGTTTACCGGATTTGTCAACAAGGAAAAAAAAAATCATACATCATTAAGAATTAACTAGTGTCATCCTGAAATTCTCATTTAGTTTAGTATATTTAAAAGTTAATTATTGTTAAATATTTTGATATTTTTCTGGAATGAGTAAAAAGCAGTGGTTCTTACTTTAAATCCATTGCTTTTTGGAAAGTAATACAATTATTAGTTAGTGAAATAGCAACGTTTTTCAATAATTCCATTTTGTGGGCGTGGCAAGTGCCCTATTACTTAATTTTCAATAACAATAAATCCTGAGGCTTTGAGAATCCCTTAATTTCCATCCGGTCATTCCATAAAGATATTGAAAATTCTTAGAAGGTATTACGTAAGGCATAAAAATAACTGTATCTTTTGTTGTCATATGTTGTATCAACAAAGTAGCTTTTTTAATGATAGTATAAAAAATCCGCAAAAAATAAGATATGCTATATTTAATTATAAATAATGCTGTCATATTTAAAAGAGCAATGGGTTAGTCTGATAAGAGTGCGTTGGCGTTTGAATTGTCATTTCGTCACGGTACCTACACATTTACGCTGTGTCCGTGAAGCATTGATTAAGAATTACCAGTTTAGCAAACATTTTAAACGCTCTAAAGGCTTTCGAATGCTATCATAATTGAATTTTTAACATGTATTAAAGAGAAGAGAGAGGGTTCACAGAGCACTAGCGAATTCTAGTTCATATAGTTCATATTTCTCACATAGCGGAAGTGCCAAATCGGAGGTATTCATAGATTAATATTATATAAGTATGTATGAATTCAGTCTTAAAAATACATTTAAATAAAAAACGTTTCATTGAAAAGCAACAGACAACAGTAATTTGACCAATAACTTGTTTTAAGTGTTATAAATTTTTGGCAAATAGTAATTTATGACAATATTTGAAGGAATAAGAGCTGGTTATAGAGGGCTATTCACCGATGATATCATTTCGATATCATTTTTGTAGCATGATTTATATTTTTCTTTAAAGTAGATCTCAGTCTCAAAGATTTCTTTCCGGTGATCATTCTTGATGTCTAATAACGGAGAAAAGTCTTGGGCGCTATATCGAGAGAATACGATAATACGCAAGTCCAATTCGTAGCCCAATTCATGCGTTTTATCAACGTTCTTATTGATTTGGGATAGAAACGGGTAATAACCACGCATATCTCCTAATAAGCATTACTGTTCAAAACCACTAGAAGTGCAATCTTACTATAGGCATTACGCTGGAAATGTGAAAAGGAATTGATTTTCTATATAAATCAATACGAAAATTTACTCACATATGCACGAAATATACGTATCTCATTGTATTATTTCACCAATTTCAATCATGGTAACCATGGACCACAACCATGCCTGTTTTTCATATCATTTATAATATAAGACCATTTTGAATCAGTCTCTTTTAGAAAAATGGGTAAACTTACGGTATCGCACCATATTTTCGCCTAGTTTGTTTGATACATACATATGTGAAATTTTCTCTAATATTTCGGACTGTTTTTACTCACTCGTTTGGACAATGACCTGCTCTCCATATTGCCATATTTTTTTGTTATCTTTAAATCGGAAACAAACGGAATCGGTGAAAGAATTGCCGATATGTTCTTCACATGGCTGATTCGTGTAATTCGTTGAAGGGTGTTAATCAAAAAACTCGATCGGCAAACTTCTGGGTGCCAGCGACACAAAAGCGTGATGACAGCAGAATTTCCGACGCATCTCTTAACTTGTGAATATATACACAGCTACATATATACACGTATGTGGATATGTAAATATGTATATGCCAAGTGTACTTTAAAAGTTTGCTCGTGCCGTGCTTTGGCGTTTTTTCGTTTATCATGAACTAAATTTCGGTTTTAGTTGCGCTTTAATTCAATTTCATATTTTATTTGTTTTATAAATTATGTGTTGACTTCCCGAGTAAATATACACACACACAAGCCAGCGGTGAAACTACACAAGCTTAATCAAACAGTCAGGCGAACAGGCCAATGGACGGGCGCGTAAATCAAGTCATGCCACTTTGTGACCACTCAGATTAACGTAAATACTTGAACATACATATGTACATAATTACTTGTAGCTATGCATATACTGTTAACATACAAGATAATTCGATACCGTTCCAACAATATGAGGTGAGAATTCATAAGTGATTTTTTATGCGAGTTCAATGATTTATCGCTGACCCTGAAAATATGTAAAAAAAAAGAGGTAACGCCACCAAGCATTTCATTACAAAAATAAATATTGCAAGTAAATATATATACATATATACATACGAGGGTGGTCTAACAAGTACTAAGCAAAAGAATCGGACTCGGAGTTTTGTTTTGATCGCCTGTGGAAGCGCGTGTGTCCGTGGATTTTAGACAAATGGAGAAAAAGCAATGTCGGTCGGTGATTCGGTTTTTGTTTCGGAAAGGAAATTGCGCAGTATCGTGTTTGCTTACTCCGAGGAACGAGTGCAACTATGCAGCGACTTTACAGCAATGTTTTTCGCTGTTTAAGCGTAATCCGATATATATAACCATAATCCGAAGTAGTTTATGCGTCGCGTCGCACAATTGATGAAACATGGATGCACTGGCACACACACTGCAGAGGCTATGGAAGAGGTAAAATAATGGATCCCACCCGGCGAACCTGCTCCCAAGAAGGCAAATATTGTCCTATAGGTCGGAGGATAAAACGTTCACAGTGCTATAATGTGCCGAATTATTTAGTCGATTACAGAAAAAATTTTCCCATTTTTAAAAAAAGAAAATGCTCTTCTACCATGACAAACTAGGTTACCATCCATCGGTCCCGATTCTCCAGATTTGTCCCCGTCACTCGCCAGGCAGAAATTTGAGTCGAGTGAGCACGTTATCGCCGCCACAATGATCCACAATGCAGACCTCTAGAAATCATATATTTCAGACGATTTGAAGAGGAGCTAAAAGTAGACTCTTTAAGAAGTTGGAGTGTCGCTGGGTCAAGTATATCGAGCTAAAAAAAAGACTATATTAAGACATAAATCGCCACTTTCCCAAAATTTTCTTTTGTATGGTTTTTCTCTTATAGGCTAAGTACTTACCGGACCATCTTCGTACATGCATATGACAAATGTATTTAGAACAGTATTTTCTTGAAATTGTATCCCAACAGTGTATCCCACTCTTCCACACTGTCGGTATTTAAGTTTAGAATTTGATAGCAGAGAATTCTGTGTCTTTCTCTGCGAAATTTCCAAACGCTATTGCAGCTCCTAAAAACCGCAGAAATCGTCAAACACGCTAAACGACTGGCAGACGCGAGGGCGGACAGCCAGTGCGCGACACAGTTAAGTGCCGGCTATTGCAGCCGGCAGCCTCTGTGCGCAACGAATAAATTGAGGCCGACCGGGCATTTGGCTTCAGCTGCTCAATTAAATGTTAGAATACTTAACTAATTTGCATCTGATGTTTATTATTATTCGTTTTCCTCAGTTATTTCTGTATTTTCAATTAATTTTGATTGCTCGAATTGCCGGCCGTTGATAACGGTTTGGTGTGCTGCAGTGTTGGTGAGTCCAATGCGCGGCAACGACGTCGACAGTGAAGGCACGAGTGCGCATCTTCCGCGTGTCTCTCAAATTGAGGCACAGACTGGAGCGCGTCTCTCGGAGCGCAATCGCCTGTCATTCGTTCGCGCATTAGTTAATGGTGTTTGCTTTGGCATTTGACATGCTTAATGTAATTATAGTCAAATGTATTTGCACTCTACAAATTGTTCAAGTAAAATTGCAATGGGCCGTTAGCTGGCGAACTGGCGTTGCAGTGGCTAATGCTTCATACGGTTTGTTAATTAAAAAGCAAGTTGCTGATTGCAATTTTTATTGCAACGATTCTGATCTTTTGAACTTCACCAACGGCTGCGCGTTCATCGGCAAAGGTCAATGAAGTGCATACGCGGCGGCAGTAAATATTGATTACAAAACAATTTGTTTAAAATTCTTAATAATTCAACTTAATTGTATTACTACAAACAAGTTTAGATCGGTTTTGATATAAGCGGATAATGAATTTTAATTTATAATTGCACTTAATTCTTGAATCGTTAAATTTTAATGGTAGAAAATTATTGTTTGCCTTAATAGTTCAATACTTGAAATGCTCATGTATGTATATATGAATGTATAATAGATATAAATCTTCTACAATTAGCATGTAGTTTTCTGAATCTCGTACAAAATACGATGGGTCTTCGGATCGCCTTGAAGTACTTATCGTCATTCGGCTCAAGGCGAATTCGATTGCCAAGCGATGATTCTTGGTTGTACTACTTTGGCAATCAGCTCTTGATTTATAGAAAAATTTTCGGCCATTTTGAGTGTAGAACCATGCGCTTCATGCCCAAACATCAATCAATATGTATTGATTTGGACCACAAGATATATGTTGAGCTTACAAAATTCGAGCATAATTCCCTTCCCTTTTCGGTGTTCCGCAGGTGAATTAACGACGATACGACTCTCGAGAGATGCTTTATATCGCTTGGGGGAAAAAATTTACACTCGCATTTTGAGCAGATCAATTCCTATCCACGCAATTTATCCAACACAGAGACGGTCGAGCAACAGATTAGTCAGAAGAATTCAAAATAATTGATTGCCGCATTTCAGATAAGAAACCATACTGTTTGCAGAAAACACCATTCTTCTGTATAATATACTCCCCTAACATTCTCTGCGGTTAGGACTCAATATGTTGATTGAAAATACGCACAGAAAGAAACTCTTGTCAGCTAGAAAATATTATCGGAAATATTTCATAAAAATTTAAAAGATTACATAAAACTTAAATATAAACTTACCTCAAATATTATGGTTCCTATAAGAATTTTACATAGGCTGCAATTTAAACACACTAAGCTAAGTCAAATCATCAAACAAGTATTCGTCAATTAATAGAAATAATTATTACCAGGAAACCCACAAACCAACAAAAATTAGATTCATTGGTCAGGTTTATAATACAACTTACAAAAATTCGTATTCGTAAAGTGACCAGGAATCTCAATCACTTAATGAATTTAACGGTTATAAAGTACATAAGAAAGGTTCATTTTATAAAGATATAAAGTAGAAAATTTCATGCTATTGTTGCTATTCCTGCTATAGAAGAAGACCATTTCCAAACAATATTGATAAATGCTAGCGAATTGACAGTCCTCGGCTGGATATAAATCCGGGTCCGTTCTGGTTACGTAGGCGAACTGTTATGAAAACATTTTCATTTAGTATTATACGGCGCTCATTCAATTAAAAGAGCATTTTCAATGATTTTACTCGCTTATCCTATTCTATATCATGACTTAAAATGTATATTTAAGGTAAGAAAACATCTTAGCAAGTTTCTCACTCGACACTACATCATTGAAACAAAAAAAACAAAAAAAAAAAAATCGGCATGGTTGCCAACTCATCATATGAATTCGACATTCAATTTGGATCTATTGAATTAGTTAGGTCCCTTGGGCTCACTATTTTTCCAGTGGAGACGCCACAACCGAAAACAATATTCAAAAGCAAACACACACAATGCATAATGTTTAAAATAAACGCTTTTTTATTTGTTTTGCAAAATCATAAAGGCTTCCTGCTGAGCCATTATAAAATTGTTGAAGTTCACGCCTTTTGATATTTCCAATACCCCGCACCTCGCATTGATGTCAGTGATTCAATGATTCAACACTTCCACCAAAATGATCACACACACACACACGCGCGCACATGAGTACATATTTTTTAAGTTATTGCTGCCACAACATACAATGTTCTACTTTGGCATTCTAAACAATTGAACTTCTCTTGCGCAAAATTTACTAAAACACAAATTCGAAATAGTAATATGGAGCTACCAACAAAAAAGCCCCCACGTGTGTGCCCCAGAATATTGACTTCATAGTTGGGGAATAAACATTTGTAAACAAAAAGTGATTGTGGTTGTGGTTGTGGTTGTGGTTGTTGTTGTTGTTGATTTTGATCTTTCGCGCATCTATTTACTTTATGGCAAACATAAAATAGCACGAAAGATGAAATGCGAAGTTGAAGGCACACAAATCGTTCGCAATGCGTTAAGATTCTCCAAAAAGCGCCATCGTCAAACGCAAAAAAAGAGGAAGACAAAAGAAAAAAAGAGGATTCTTGGAAATCATTAAAGATCTGTCTCCCGGTAAAAAAAGAAGAGCTTTGCCGCAACAGCATTTAACTCAAGGTTAAAATAAAATGCTCATAAACCGAGTACACAGCTCGCAAAATTTTTTAATTCACGACTTTAATGGCGGTTACGCTGGCGCAGATCTCACCATCCCACCAAAAAAATTCAAAAGTACTCGTACATAAAAGTATCTGTATTCGTGATGAAGGCATGTGCAACACAGATGTATGTACATATGTAAACATGGCATATACATAGCTCTCATGTAAGCTAAGTTATACAATTATAGAATTTGATTTTTATTTACAATAGGTACTTAGGTAGAAACTGTAAACGAGACCAGTATGTTATGTTGTATCTCGCCTTTATTTTCCTTACCAAAAATAGTCTGGTTGTGTTTAACGAGTTCACAACTGCAGAATACTACTTTCTTTTGAAAGTACCCAAAGTTTTATAGACACCATAACTTTACAAGCCGATTCTTATAGAAAATTTGCATACTTTTAATTATAACACAATAAAATTATATGCTTATAACATAAATAAATTGAAAGGAGAGAGATAGATGGTAGGAGAAATTAAAGAGTGGCGAACCAACTGGCTAAATCTAAATCAAATAGACTGGCATAATCAAATTGAAAGAAAGAATAGTCCTACCTTCCAGAGGTATGTACATACCTACTACTACTACCCACTACATATCTACTAATACAAGAAGTAGCCTTCCCATCTAATTTTTTTATTTTTTTTTTTTCAAGAGAACAGATCTCACTAAAGAGGCTTTGCTGAGAAATGAAAATGAACGAAAGTCATTCATGCGAGATCCATATCAGAGGGTATAGTGATTCACCCAAATTTCGAAGCGAAAACATTTTAAATTTCATTTTCCGAATAAAATTGAGAGACTACGAGAGAATTGAGAGTAGCAATAACCCCGACGACCGGGTGAAATGAAAAAATATTTCATGATTTTTTTTATGGCAGAACTGCGCGGAAACGACCGTGCCGTAGACTTTGCTCTAAAGGCTTAGCCATGTCAGAAATAGTGCTATAGTACTTAGCTTGAACTGAGTTTATAACACTTTAAATGTATTATGCAAACACTTAAAGAGGCATTTGAGTTTAAGCTACAAATGCCACCCGTCTGAGTAGAATGGCTAGCTCAACTGGAAGTAGTCCCGGCTACGAGGTCTGACCGGGGACTTTAATCTGGTACCACAGGGAGCAAGAGCCCGTTGGAGTTCGCTCCAACCTACTCATTTCGGTAGACCCTTCGGGGAGTATCGTGGTGGCTGTGGTTTAATACCTGAATGTGGGTAGAGCTGTTGGGCGGTACAGCTCAATGTGGTGTTGCATTGCAACCGGGTGTCGGACCCAAATACGGCAGAGGTTTTAAATGGCTCTCGAGCCCTACCAAGTTGGTTATTGTGTCCATTTCCACAATGCGGATCGCTACCGTTTGGTTTTAGTAAAAAGCTATCACTGACGTGGCGCTGATCAACGAATTATATTGATTGATTATGATTTGGCAGAGGGAATTAAAACCCAGTGTTAACTTGTTCATTGCGTTACCAGCTGTTAGTCTCAATGAAAGAGGGAGACTTTCTCTTTGTTGGAAAACAAATATAATTGGCTTGACATCACTTAGTGGTTTGAATTTTCGCTAAATTTCGAAACAAAGCAACGGCTGCAATAATATTGTGGACTCTGCGAAAATCACTTTATGGTGGTTATTCTTCAAACCTGGAGAAAAATAATACTTGCTTGTAAGTTTGTGTTACTTTTTTTAATATACTTATTTGATAATTGAATTTTAAGTCAAAATTGTCGCGTCCACCAAAGTTTTATCAGGTTTAAGATTTTTTTTGTACAAATATATTAGTATTAATTTATTTTTTCACAATATTCTACCAATCAGCCAAATTGACTACAATTTCACCTATTACTTTGCAGGGTGTATATGAAGATATTTACGGTTTGCAACCACATGTGAAACTATTCAAGGATTTAAATATCCTTGCCCGAGATGAAGCCTTCCGAAAAGCGGCTGCTGTGTATCCCGTGACATCGATGGACGATTTCTATCGTCTGCATGCATATTTTTCCCGGGTAATTGACTGCATACATTTTACATTTACACATACATTTAAAAAAAAAAAAAAACAAAAACTGCTAATGTGTTATATATGTGTATTCAAAACGGAAATAATTTATTTTTTTTCAGCATCACTTGGAACTGGTGCAGCAGCGCAGTTTTGACTTGGAGCGCAAATCATATCAAATAGCTAACGGTTCAATATCAAATAACATACTCGAAATACGCTGGCCACTCGGTGTGCCACTTGGTTCCGCGCCCGAAACGCGACATGACATCATAACATGGCACCTCATCAACAGCACACACATCTTCCTGCCCAACGCCGAAAATATCGTTGAGCCACTCAGTCACATTGACAAGTTGGATTTCGACAAAGTGCTTGAAATTGCAATTGCCTACGGCAAGCGGAAATATCCACACTTGCAATATGTTAATTTGCATACAGTTTACAGGAAATTCGATGCAACGCGTGGCATGGACTATCAGTTCCATTTAAATATGCGCGACACACGTTACTCCAACGAAATGGTGATGAAGAGTTTTCAAGTTGTTAAACCACTCGGGCGTGTGGAGGTGATACCATCGCCATATGTCACCGAAAGTACGCGCATCGCTATTATGGTACCGACTTTTGAACATCAATCGGCGGATGGTGTGAATTTCATAACGGAATATGAACGCATTTGCATGCAGAATCAAGACAACACATTTCTGCTGATGGTAGGTCCAAAGAGAGTACATTGAATTTTATTTGCTTCGATCATTATTATTGTTTTACTTTATAGATTTACCTTTATCGCTACGATTCCATAAGCAAAGGTGAACATGATCCTTTTAAAAGTCTCAAAACACTCGCTTTGGATTTATCAACAAAGTACAAAAGTGATGGCTCACGCATAGCTTGGGTATCCATACGTCTGCCGCCCATACTTAGTGATAAGCCACCACCGGAGGATATTATGCTCAACTCCATATATGGACGCAATGATATTTTAAGCGTCGCTGTCGCTGATCTGGCGCTGCCAAAAATCGGCCTGGATAGTCTGGTACTAATGGCCTCCACAGATATTAGCTTCAAAGCGGACTTCTTGAATAGAGTAGGTTTTTTTGTTAGATAACTGTGATTAGAATGTATAACAATTATACTTACACATTTTCTTAGGTGCGCATGAATACCATACAGGGTTTCCAAATATACTCACCCATCGGCTTCATGATGTATCCATGTAGACTAGCGCACTTTTGTAAACAATGTGAGAGCTGTGATGTGAGCCAAAGCTCTGGCTATTTCGACAAGTGGAATTATGATCTAATCGCATTCTACAGTCGTGATTACGTGCAAGGTATATATAAATATAACACAACAAAATACTTAATCTAGTATTATTTGTGGTACCAATTGCACCTACTCCACGTCATAACGTTGAAAAGTAATTTCTCTTGTTTTTTTTTTTTTTTGTCTCTTACCGTTTCAGCGCGCAAATTGATTGAGCCAATATTGCCCATCACACGCACTGACAATGACATTGAGCTGCTACTCAGTCGCAGTGATCAGAAAATCAACACCATTTTGGATATGTTTGTGGCCTCGCAGTTGCCGGTGCATATACTACGCGGCACTGAGCCAAATTTGCGTTATGGCTTTGCTATAAGGAATCATATAAGTAAAGGTGGCGAAATGCTCAAGTGTCCCGCCCAACAAGCGAATGCCGAAGCGATTAATAAGGAACAGCAACAGTTATACAACGAAATACCCCAACGTTATGATGCGTTGCGTGCTGAGAGTGACACAGCGCACACGTATGACTTGGATAGTCGCAAATGCATACATTTGGCGTCGCGAAAACAAATCGGCGACGCGATCATACGTTTCGAAGATCGTAGTATTCTACACAAATAGTTATTGTGCAGTTGCACAAAACAATAACAAGGGAATTTTAGTGGTTAAAGAAAATCTACACTCACTAAATGTGAATGAAAGTAGTGTTTGATTTCTTTTAACTCGTGGCTACTGCGCAGTTAAACTACGCCGCTGGCCGAGCGTCAAATGCATGTTGACTTTTTAATGCTCAAAAATTTGCATGTTATGTAAATATTAGTTTAATACTTGCAAAGCTTTCGTTTAAGTATATTTAATGTTTTCTTTTATCCTAAGAAAGGAAAAAAGTTAATACTTTTATATGTTAGTCTGTTATGCCAAAATGCTTGCACAATTTTAATTGTTACATGTGAGTTGTGTGTGTATTTTAGTTTTAATTAATTTATTGTAATTATTATTTTATAAATCGTATTAAAACGGCTAAGCTGCAGTTGATTCCTATCGATTGAATGTAACGAAATGACTTTTTTATGTAATTTACATGTACATTAGTGCTAGTAAACATAAATATAGTGTAAATATGTAGTTGTAAGTGGAGCAGGAACTGTCTGTTTGTAGTTATTTTGTATGCATAATGGCTGTTAAGTGCGTTTTATCTACGTCATCGTAGTAGAAATATGCCCAAACTTGTCTTTTCCAATTGCAAATATTTACATAGGAAATACACTTGCATACCTACACACATATATATATATATACGTGATAATTTATAAGCAAGCCTTTTAAAGTAATTTGGTGTTCAGTTACTAATATGGGACTTTCAAAGTACACTCTATTTGTTAGCCTCTCGCATGTATCCTATCATTTTAGTGCCTTAAGAATTGTAAATTCATCTCGCCATGACTGCCAAGTATTCAGTTTGCATAAAACATGTAATTTTAAATTAATATGATGTATGCATATACATACATATGTTAATATATTTTTGTATATCAGATTGTAATTAAATATGTTACGTAAATGAATTTCATTCCTTGTGTAAAAAGGAGAGAGCTATATACATACATAAATATGTATGTATTTGCACTTTCCAGTGTATTTAAGTGAATTTCCGTTTCTTCTACCTCTTTAACATTTTCCAAAGGAAACTACAAAAAAATTAATACTATAAAAAAATAAAGGAATTTGTAAATAGGCTTATGTTTAGTTTTAAAACAAACTATACATTAAATGTTGCATAATTAAAGGTGCCAAAGCTTTTAAATTTCTATTAATCTGATATGCTCTCATTTGTTTTAAGAAAATGAACAACGAAATATTAAAGTATTATATTTAATAGTAGACGAATTATATTAACAGGGCAGTAAAAAAAGCAACACTCAAAGATCTAGTGCATAAAATAGTCATATAAATATAATTTTTCATTTAAAACTGATTTCGTATAGCAAACAAATATAAGATTTTTTTAATAATTAAAACGCCTAATACCAACCAACAGATATTCGATATTTGTTGAAGAAGCTAAAAATATTGTCTAACAAATTTTTATTTAATCTACCTGGTTTGTAGGAATAATTATTTATTATAATTTATATACTCATTTATATTCAAAAACGTAAGTAGAAAACGACTTAAGTGAACTTTTAGATTCGTTATGCAGTTTTGCGAAAGCTCAAAGATATGTAAAATAAATTTCACCTCTATCGAATATCTGCTTGTGTATTCATCTTATCTTCATCTTGCTTATTCATCATAATAAAACAAATAAATAAACAATAAGCTGTTTAAGTTATTTTACATTTAAAATAAGCTTTGTTATACATACATACATTTGTATGTACATAAAATGCAGCAATAATTTCGATTCAAGCAAATAAAATAATATTTATAAAAAAATCGAACATATTGAGTAAATGCCTTTTATTTGTCAAATATAGTTAGTTAAGCCCACAAGCACATAGAAAGCAGCAGCACATATCTAGTGCAAATGTACAAGAACAATGCATTCGTACAATGACAGTAAGAAATACAACAACGGCACTGCAAACACTTCAGTTTGAGTTTTAATTTTTCAAACTCATGTCTTTAAACAAAAAATTTATTCTTTGTGTTGCATTAGCATACGAAAATTAATGTTGATGTAATAGAAAGCTCAAATCGGAGCTTGGTGAAAATTCAGCTTGTTCCTTATTGCTGCAATAGAAAAGTATGAAAAAATTATTTATTTTATTTAACTTTACTTAGCTATAAGAGAGACTTTACTTACGCCAAAAACAGTTTCGCATTACGATCTCCAACTAAAACGGCCTTATCGCTCTCCACTAATAATGCGGAGCCCTCGCGTAAACCCAGCACCGGTTTTTTATGATACTCAATAAATTCGTTTATACGTTCGTCCCGCGTTTCACCTTTATGACGTGTTGTTGCATCCGCTTCCAGATAATGTGGATTTATGTTGAACGGCACTAGACGCAAAGCGTCGAATGTTGGTGGAAACGCCACTGGCATATCGTTTGTTGTATGTATGGAAAGTGTGGCCACATTAGTGCCGGCACTAGAGCCAATATATGGTATACCCTTTTGTAGTACACGTTCACGTATTATGGGTATTAGATTTTCATCGTAGAGCGCTTTAAGCAAAACGAAAGTATTACCACCACCAATGAATAGCGCCTGCGCCTGCATCACTGCTTCTATGGGATTATGTTTAACGTGTAAGCCTTCAACTTTAAAACCCCATGGAGCAAGTGCGTTTTTAACAAGTTCTGTGTATTTATTATAATCGTTCTGTGCGTATGGGACAAAGAGCACCGTTTTCACATTGTGCCTACACATCGAGTATATAAGCGATATGTATATATATATTGGTTACAATTTATAATGGGTTGTTGGAGAATTGTACTTACTTTCTTAAAAATTCCTTTAAATATTCTTTTGCGTGCTCCAAAAACTCATAACCATGTACGCGTGAAGAGGAGAGCAATAAAAGTGATCGCCGTGGCATCTTTGCCAGTGTAATTTCGAAATTATGGAAATACTGTTTAAGACTTCGCACAGAGCAATTGCTTTGTCCCGCTTATGCTGATGTATGAGTAACAAGTTATTTATGTAAAGATAAGTTTAATACACATTTAATTCACGAGAAAAAATAATGAAAATACCGTCAGAGATAAGGCGTTTTATCGATTTGTGGTGTGAGAAGAAGAATAACAACAACAGTGTTAGTTGTTAAGCGTTGGCGAGAATAATCAGCTGTTTGCATCTATGTACTGATAAGAGAAAAAACCGGCTATCTGTGTACCCGGTTTCTATTTCATTGTACAATGTTGCTCTTTAACAGATTTTTAAGAAAAAAAGACTTTCTCACAAACGAAATTGTTTTTGTTTAGATATTATTTAAATATGAATCAATTTCCTCCAAAAAATAATAATTATTCAATTTAATTACAGGAATTAAAAATCTTAAAGCCAACATTATTAATTATATACATTTTTTATTAGAAAAATTAACGCTGCCACGACAGTAGGGTGTTCATCTATCCACTTTTTTATTAGGTCAAGGTCATTGTCGCCCCGAAACCACTGCCTAAAGAAAAATACTAAAGAATTAATATCTCTGTACTGAACTTATCTTCAAATGATAAACAAATTTACCATTCGTTATTTGTCTAGTTTATTTGTTTATTATTATCTAGTTTCTATTTGTAACATATGTATATGTTGGTAGCAATAATGTTTAACATATCTTACAATAGCTTTCACTATCAACTTTCCTTGATAGCATATTTTTCTCACCAAAATAAGAATAGATAATTGACGTTCATGCATATGTATTTACGAAATCAAGCACAAATTTAAACATAAAATATGCATAATAGTTGATAAAAGATATATTTTCACTGTGTACATCACCAAAGTTTAGTATAAACATAGGTGCATAGCATGTTTAAACAATACTATGCCTGTATATTCTATTTTCACTTTAACATTCAAAATATATTAGTTTTTCTTTTACGAAAGATATTAAATCGGTTGCACTTTGACTTTCTAATTTCCATATTCTAATGCATGTCCTTTCCCTTAATATCCTTATCAAATATATGTAGGCCCAATTCTTTTTCACAACGTTCAATTTGGGTTATATAATCTGCCAACTGCTTTTGCGCATCCACTTGTTCAATAAGGAAATTTGTTTCTAAAAAGTCGCTTAAATGCGGATCGTTGTGCTTATTTGCCAATGCATGTAACGCCAGTAAGGACTAAGGATTGGGGAGTATTTAAATATAAGTTTACTAAAACTCTATACATACATTTAATAAGTAATGGAGCTCACCTCATTAACTGTCTTTTCCATACCCAAAGCTTCAATTAGCGCCGCTTTGGCGGATGTAAACTTAAATTGTGGCGCTGGTATCACCTCCAAGCATATTGTTCCGCCTCGCTTGTTCATGTATGCCATCAATTGTGCTGCGTGTTCACGCTCTTCTGAACTAGCAGACTTGAAAAATCCATATAGTCCAGGTAAGGCGATATCACTGCGGTCAAAATGGTAAGCCTGTCACAAAATTTATATTTACATTATAAGTGTAGAAACAAATGTTTTTTGGAAACTAAATACTCCATATGCATACCATAGCCAAGTAATCATAGCTTGACTTTAATTCCAGATGTATTTGGTTGTTAATTGCATTTTCACATTCACCGGCAAAATTTTGTCGCACCATCAAACACATTAGACGCCGGAATTGCAAACGTCCGGTGAAATTCATAATTCTAATTGGATTTCCAATGACAATTTAATTTTCTTTCTTTCGAGAAAAAATGAAGTGAAAATTAAAGTTGATTTTTATTATTTCCGTATTTTGTATCTTTGCATAAAGATACAGATAAAGTGACAGGTAGTTGACAGGACATGCTGCAGTAGATACAATGCGCCGATGCAAATTTTGTTGCTTGCGCATATTTCTCAAATAAATAAAAACAACGCTTTACGCAAATGTTTAACAGTTCTTACTCCTTAAAACTTTGAAAGAACGGAAGAACTGCAGAGCTTTAGGCGATTAGCACACATTTCATTTTAGTTTCTCATGAATTGTGCGCTTAATATTATTTTACCACGTTATATCTTTTTTTTTAGTAAATATGTGTTTGTTTTTTTTTGATGATTTGCTTCTATCTTATTTTTATTTTCATTTTCAGCACATCCTTAAAGTATATTATGCTTTTTTATTACGGCATGATTAACAATTTTATATTAAAATCTAAATAGGCACACTTAATTCTCCAAGATTGAATTTATAATATTCATATATCTTTATATTTTATTAATAATTTGTTATTGGTTTCCTAAGGATAAATCTCTCGTTATTACGCATTTTGCTTTTATAAAACGTGTATTATTTTTCTCTTTATAAGATACATTTTCAAAATACTATGTAACAATTATATCTTTACATCTTACTTAATGTAACATTTCATATACTTGTTTTTAAGGCATTTTTAGTAAGTATCGTTTTTCATTTCGCAATGTATGCCTTTTACATTTTTTAATTCAATGCGCTAATTTGTTTAAAGAGTTTATGGGGAAGTTAACTGTTTATTATAAATCGTTTACTTAACCTCTATTTTCATAGCTTTTTAATTATTTTCATTATTTTATTAATATTTTACAGTTAGTAAGAAAATCACCAATGTACGAACCCATTACTCTGGCAAATCCAATATTCTGGACACAAATTCCGAAATATCCGTGTCGCGTTCTATATGTTCCACAATGAATTCGTGTTTCAGCAACTGTTCATAATTGGGACGTGCCTTATAATTTTTCTGCAAGCACTTTACTATAAAGTCTTCGAATTGGGGTGAAAATTTACCAGGTTCGAGACGCGGTGGACTCTCATTCACCACCTATAATTCTTTGTCAATGTTAAAATGTTACAAAAATTTATTTACGGACAATTACCTGTTTCAATTGTTCAAATGGTGTAGTCCAGTGATTGTATGGAAATCTGCCTGTTGCCATTTCAATCATACTGATACCCAGCGACCAGACATCAGAGCGTATATCATATTGAGCAGGATTGCCTTGTGGATCGATGCGCTCAGGTGCCATGTATGGTTTACATCCAGCATCAATCGTTTTTGCAACAGAATCAACCAAGTAACCTTTGCATATAAGCATATACTAAATATTACTTCAATATTAACATCAATAAGTGACACTTAGAAAAGTTATGCAATTTTTTCGTTAGCAGCATTGACTCCACTCATTTTATCTGCTTACCTGAGATACCGAAATCGCACATTTTTACCTCACCGCTCCGATTGATCAAAATGTTTGATGGCTTTACATCGCGATGAATAACTTTTAGTTGTGCATGAAGATACTGCAGCGCATTCACCACCGACATGGCAATCTAGAAGTAATTTTATTATGAAATGTTTTTAATAAAAGAAATATACACTTAGGTACATACTTTGCCCAACACACTTTCTTCCATAGTCAGGTTGTTTCCAAACACCTTTGGGTAAAATTTATCCAAGCTTGTATCCATTACTTCCATACAAATCCAAACGTCCCCTTCTCGGAAAAGTGCACCATAAAAATGCACTGTGTACGGACAGTCGCTCGAACGCATGGATATATCCAAGTCCATAAGCAATCGTTTCTGTTCATTTCGATTTACTGTTGCTGTTATGCGTTTCACCGCCATTACCGTGCCTGTCTGCTCATGCCTCATTTTTTCCACAATACCATAAGCTCCACGCCCCAAATCGGCAATTTTTTCCAAGCTGTCTGCATTGATTTCGAATTGCTGATTACCTATATTAATTGTGGCACTCGAGTCCAAATTTCGTGGCGGCATACTGCGGATAAAAACATAGATATATTAAATATAGAGTGTTGTAAATGAATAAGCAACATACATTTCCGGCTCGGGTTCCTTCTGAATAACGAATTTGAATCCGGGTCTTTGTCTTCCAGCCATTTTTAGCAGTTACAAACTATTGGTGCTATAGTTTGGTTACAAACTATGAGGTGCACGTAGCGAAATAGTTTTTTACCAAGTGCTGAAGTAATGTAGAAAACTTCCGGCCAATATCAATCCGACCTTTTCGACCTTAAGCGAGTGTTGGAAGGGACGTAAAAACTTTTTGATTTCCAACAGTTTGTACTTTATAATTTTTGATGTTTTGCCTTCCTAAGCCTATTTTGAGTTTTCCCAAATTTGGAATTTTCGCGGCTCCATACACATTTACCTATTATTTTCTGATTGGCTTTCTACCTCGTTTCGTGTGGGCTCGCGCTCGCAACACATTAACTTACTCCAAATGTCACTTTTCTCCTAATTTGGTAATTTTTTCTAAAACATTTTAAAGTGCAAATATACAACACACTTTAATATATTATTTTCATTAAAGATTTGCCGCCAATATAAACCGTTCAGAATTTCTTAAACTTATGCTTTTCCAATTTTTTCGCCGATTCTTGATTCCTATCAAATAAAATCTTGAAAAAGTTTCTCGTTTTTCGTTTCGTTGTTTCGTTCGATATCTGCTTGACTATTATTTTTGTGCTGCCATATCATTGCGTATTAAATATATAAATTGAAGAAAACTGTTTTGACAACAAGGGTTAATTATTAGCAACATAAAATTACAACTTTTTATAAACAAAAATTACGCCGAAAATATTCATTTTATTTTATTGAAAACAATGTTAATGTGAGGAAGTATACATGATCTTATTATGATGAAATTGGAGACAAATCTTCCCATCCTATACTCAAATTTTTCCATATTCTTCAAATTCTTAAATTGTAGTGTCACGAAATATATATGGTCCTTTACTTTTTCATCTTATTTCTAGCTTTTAATGGACAGTCCACTTAAATTTAAATCATTATTTTCGTCTACAATAAAGTTAAATTTAAAACCACCGCCAGTTAAATTTAAGTCTTTGGATATGGCTGAACTAGTTTCGTTCTTAATATCCGAACTCTTTATGACACTCGTATCGTTTTCCGCTGATTCAGAAACGTCGGCACTGTGAGGAGTCGAAAAATTGAAACGGAAGTCTTTCCCTGTTTGGATAATAGCAGCTTTTTTGAGGAAGCTTGACTTTTTATTCGCTTCAATGGTTTGTGTAAATTTAATTTGTTTGGCCGCTAAAAAAAACATCGAATAATACACAGATATAAATTATATGAATTTTACATACCAAGAGCCATCTTCTTTTCCTCTTCTTTCATTTTGGCACGGTAATCACCTAATGCGGCCTTCATTACCTGCCGCTTTTTAACAAGCGGTGCAGATGAACTTTTAAGCACACGTATATTCCTCACAGTGTCATCGGCTGTGATAGTAATCAAACAATTTACTGATACCTCATATGATTTATGCCTATAGAAACTGACCTATTTTTTGGGACAGTTTTCCTGAATTAAGTGCATTCTCCAACTGTTGAACACACCAACAAATTTCCAATTCCATTTGTGCTTCATTTTCAGCTGTCTCTCGTCGGGGTGCTACTAATAGAGGAGGCTTTTGGAAAGATTTTGGCTTTTTTATTTTGCTCATGACTCTATTCTGATAATTTTACTAAAATTAAAAAATATTTTTGTTTGAAGTGGATAAGACGATTTGTGGTGTGGAAAGGAAAACAAAATATTTTGACGTTTCGTTATATCCCTACACATGTTGCAGACTATTTGAACTTATTTGTTCTGCTCGAATAAACTGCTTAGTTACCGATGGGGAAATATGTTCAACTAGTTAATATTGCCTTGTATATCATATATTATAAAAATGGCTTTCATTTTCCAATTTATTTCAAAAAATATCATCATATTTGCATTTGATCCATAGATAAAATTAATAACTTGGTGGAAACGAATTTCAAGAGAAATGAAGTACGTCAAAATAAATACAACCCTGAGTTTGAAGTTTTTTCCCAGCTGTCAAACCAAATCTCTTTCTTTTCTTACGAATCGTCTTTGAAGGTAGATGCATTTTTTAATTAATTTAGATAGCTTTTCAACATCTAATAAGTTTTTATTTTAAAATGTTTCAGATTCCATCTAACTTTGACTTTGTATTCATACCTAGATATTGGTAGACATGGTTGCCGTAAAGAAACAGGTATAACTTAATTTGCTTATTGACACGTGGTGATTTATCCCAACGCTTTGTTTAAACATAACCTAACTATGAACATTTCTATTCTGTTTATAGAAAAAGGCTTTGGAAAGCACCAATGCCCGTTTGGCTTTGGTGATGAAATCAGGCAAATATTGCTTGGGTTACAAACAAGCTTTGAAGACCTTGCGTCAAGGCAAAGCGAAATTGGTATTGATTGCCAGCAATACCCCAGCGTTGAGGTGAGACTCACATTAATTTGGAATGCAAAACTAGAATTACTTGCTGGAGCCATATGGAGTCTTTCGAGACTGAGAAGTATGCTCCCACACAAGTTTCCCATATTTATTTGCATTCTTTCAATTTGCAATGGGAGCTATGAAGGGCGACTCTCAGGGTGATGTTGCATAGTACTGGAAAATTTGCAGTTCAAAGCTACCTTGCAATAACAAGACATCCAAATGGTTCCAGCGTAGTAATACAGGTAATGAAATTTGGTAGTTTCATTAGTTTTTGATTCCTAAATGATGAATGTATTTGAAATCAGACCTATTGTGTTGATATACAATTACTACTAGAGACTCTTTCTGAGATGGCTAAATGCTTTTACGCTCAGACTGAATGTACGTTTTCTCTTTTACGAAATCTTTTTTTTTTTCTTTCAGGAAATCTGAGATTGAATATTACGCTATGTTGGCCAAGACCGAAGTGCAACATTACAGTGGCACCAACATCGAATTGGGTACCGCTTGCGGTAAATACTTCCGTGTGTGCACAATGTCCATCACCGATCCTGGAGATTCGGATATCATCCGCTCATTGCCAGACAACTAAATCCAATGATATAATTTTATAAATAACAAAAATAGAATTTTAAAAACAACACTCGTTATTTTGAAATGATTTATATATTAATTACAGGGTTTAGGGTTTTTGTAACACCCGGACTAACAGAACTTTAGTAGTATCGTGGTAACGGAGAAGTATTGAATATCTGATTACAAATTGTTGGGATTTGAAAATTAACATCTTTCGTCATTAACCATTAATCGGATCTTTCTACTGCGTTTGGTATTTTTAAGATCTCGTAGCTACGAATATAAACTGGCATATGAAAACACAGCTGTTTTTGCTGTATTACGAAAAATAGTACACTATTTACATCAGTGTGAATAACCCTTTGGGTTTCTATGAAAATTAGTGCTCTTTGATGCAACCATGCGCGAATGTTATTTGATGACTTCTGTGGAAAGCTAAACAAAAATTTAAGCAAAATTATAATAGAAAGTAATTCGAAAAAAATGTTATGCCGATTGTGCATTATTGATTGTGATCACAATTCTGTAGAATTATTTGATTCTGTTGGAAAGAGTACTACAATTTACAATGTTGTTGCGAAGTATTTTGAAAAAGAGGTAATTTCGTCACAATAATTGTTACCACCTGTACTAAATATTATTTTCTAAATAAAATGCATTAGATAAAAAATATGGACGAAGTAAAAGCAGAATTAGATGCAGACAATTGCCAGGGAACTACACAGTTTACCTCACAGGTGATTTGTGAGAACTGCTGGCGGCACATAGATGATTTTCACCAATGGCAAAAGGAGTTAGTTATTCTAAAGGATGAACGTTTGAAACTACTTCAGCAACCGTATCAAAGGGAACTGGTAGAGAGTGTTAAATTGGAAATGGAGATGGATGTAAACAACTTAAATATATATGCAGAATCATTTGCTGACGACACATGTGATAATGATGACTATTTCAATGAAGACACCGAAGATCCTGTAGCAATATGTGAAGCCAAACTTTCAACGTCGCCAAAGAAATTGCGTCCTGATGAAGACGTGGAAAATGTTGAAAATGATGATAATGACAGTCTCTATGACGATATGCCATTATTGAACAGAAAGAATTTAAGGAAAACTAAAAAACCCACACTTAGTAATAAAAAGGCCGGAAGGCGGAAAAAAATTAAAAAAGTAGTAAAGAAAGATTCAGATCTAGAATCTGATTTGGATTATAATGAGGACGAAGATAAAGATGATCCTTATAATGCTGAAAAAATGAAAGAAAAAAGCTCGAAAACCAAGGAGTTTGATGCTTTTATTGCTCAGCATTTCAAAGATCAGTTACCATGTGAATTGTGCGGACATTTATCTGTAGATTTTACAGAACTGCGCGCACACTTTCGCGAAACGCATAACAATAATAAAGGCTACGTATTATGCTGTAAACACAAATACAGTCAACGGTTTCACTTCGTTGAGCATTTGCAAGTGCATTTGAACCCACAAAAGTTTCAATGTGCCGAATGTGGTAAATGTAGTGCTAATGGAAGGAGTTTGGTGGCACATATGAAATCTATGCACAAGCCTGAGTCATTAGAGCGGCGTTTCGAATGTGAAGTTTGCCATAAAAAATTCGCAAAATTACCAATTCTAAAAACGCACATGGAGACACATGCGGAGGGTAATCCCGATCACATCTGCAAAGAATGCGGAAAGGGGTGAATAAATGTATTAGTTATTATGTAATTATTTATATTAGTTTCGTATTTCCTTCTGTTTTAGGTTTGTTTTGGAGAGCAGACTTAACATTCATATTCGCAATGTGCATAGTACAGCTTATCACAGCGTTTGTGACCAGTGTGGTAAATCCTTCCGTGGACGCTATGCACTAAAATATCATCTGTTAGAACATGAAGGTGCTGGCAAACAACTTTGGCCTTGCGATCAATGTGATGCCAAATTACATTCCAAATTTAGTTTAAAACGACATAAACGCATAACCCATCATGACGGATCCACCGTGTATGTGTGCGGCGAATGCGGAAAAGTAGCTTTAACTGAGGATGCACTAAAGTCACATAAACGTTACGTACATCAGAGGGAGCGTATCCATAAATGTACGGTGTGTGATAAAGCTTTTAAAGCCTCAAAAGTGTTAAAAGTATGTACTCGAAATATAAAACAGTTTTTTTCTTCTATTTATTAATATTGAAATTATGCAGGAGCATATGACAACGCACACGGGTGAAGATTTGTATCAATGTCCACATTGCCCACGCACATTTAAAGTGAATGCCAATATGCATCATCATCGGAAAAGAAAACATCCAAAAGAATGGGCGGAAAATCGTAGGCACCGGCCAATGTCATTTAAACATATGGACCTTAGCGCTATTTCGAATGAAGTGGTGTTGTGAAATGTAGAAATACATAAGTTTTGCATTTTCATAAAAATAAAAAATATTTCTAACAATATGAATTTACGTAAAGATTAAGGTTGCATCGACACGAATAATAGTAAACACACTAATATAATGGTATTATCGCGAAAACTTTGAATTCTTGTGAAGTTTTCTAATATCTCGTGTTTATGTATATTATTTGTATTTTAAATAAAAATAAACCAAAGTATTTTTGCAGTGCAAAATCTTAGTGCAAAATTAGGAAATAATTTAAGTAATATTTTTTCTTCTATATTTTGAGTACAACTGGTGCTCAGGAATAAATTTCTTTGATTACTAAAGAACTGTGAAAAATAAAATATCCAATATCTTGAGTAAATATGTTTTTTGTTTATTATTTTGTACAAAAAGTGAACACTAAGGCCTCTATATTGTTGTTTGGATATGTTAGAGCTTTTTTTGTAAAATGATTAAGTACATAAAATGCTTAGTATAAAATGTTAATCTTTTTAACATTGTTGATTTCTCACTAAAATTTATAAAAAGTTTTCTGTATAAATTGTTTTGTATATCAATTCAGAGCAGTTCTAGAATGTCATACCCATACATTCATGTTTAATTTTGCTAATCCACCTTATAGTAACACTCATGTGAATGTGGCGCGCAATTTTCATACTCCTTCAGCATCACCTCAGTTGTGTCCAAGTCTTTTTCTTGCACACAAGCACAACGGAAGTTGTTAGCACCAATTTCGAACAATTGTCGTGGATAACCCACCCATTCACGCTGCTTGCCACCACTGGTTGTGGTGCACCATACATGTGACCCCCGCTCTACTGACCATTCAATATTGCAATCTGGATAAACTTCGCGCAATTGTTCGGCGTGCGCTTTAGCTGCTTTCGCTTGTTCCAAAAGCATCATGTATTTGTAATTGTATACCGTTGGTTCACCCTTTTCATCATAAAAGCGTCCTATTAGTTTACCTTTGTATACATATTCCTTCCTGTAAAATTGTTGCCAATTTTCTAAACTGATAAGGTCACTGGGTCTTAACGAGACGACGTCATCGGCCTTATCTTCGTCAAACTTTTCGAATTGGCCATTTATAAATGACACAGAAGCATCACGTCCCACAAAAAAATTATATGCGCATCCCGGTCCGTAGTGCTTTACACCTTTAGTTACGTCGAATACCGTGCCAATTATGGCCAAATATAAAAGTGCACCATTTTCACCATTGAAATGTGCCAAATCATCACGCGTGAAAAGACGCTCACTTAACGCTGGATCATCGGGATTTTCGAATTTAATTGCTATACTTTCACTTGCCGTATGCGCATATTTGTTCACAATCCAATTAATAATTTCATTGTAATAAACACCGGTAAAAATAGCGATCACTATTAAGAGGAATTGTAGTTTAAAAAGATGTTTTACAAACTCGAACATTTCCACCTGAGCACAATGCAATGTGATTGTTTACGTCCTGAATGTAAATAGTCAATTACAGCGTTGCCATATGTAGATGTTCATACTTCTGTAATAATTGAAGAATTAAAAGACATACCAGAAATTTTAATTATAAATAAAATTTGATAAAGTCAAGTAATAGTTGGAATTAGCACATAAATTACATATATACATATATGCATATACACAAAGTATAAGAATTCACCACGGATATCATACAACAACAAATATGGACAACAAAACAACTAAAATGAAGTTCCAAATGGAGGATCTATTAAGTTCTTCTACTATCAGCTTTTTTAATTCACTGTATTATATATGTAGGTATGTATGTTTGTATATATAAGATGCCTCTTGGAGAGTTTAAATTTATTTAAATATTGATATTAAACAGAACTAGGAGAATATACAACCCCGTAGAACCGGTATATTTTACTTTTTGAATTTGATGTATCGCCTTGAAAGAGTTTTAATAATTTTCGAATGCTCAAATAATTTATATTTTGTCTAATATAATATAATATTAGTCTAACCTGTTTTTATCCTAAGTCTTGAGGTGGAGTTGTCCACTCTATGGAAGCCACCTCGATGTTAGCTAAGTTCATGTTGTGTGTAGAGATTTTGATAATTTAAGTAAGTCGATTATGATCCATTACACTATCCCTATAAATCAAAAAATAAACTTAACCCCCTTATTTATAAATAACTACTTTCTAGTGACATTTTTCACAATTTCGATTTATCCAAACATAAATTCAAAATAATATCGTTAGTTCACAAAAATAAACCTTTTTTTTATTGTTAATTACTTAATTGTGCATGTCATTTCATATTGGGAAAAATTTTCAAAAGAAACTTTGCTGCCAAGAAATTTCGTCAATTTTTTCATTTCCCGTTAATTCAAATAAAATATATTTTATTTGATTTTGCTATCCAAATTAAACAACATTTTTACCAGTTAGAGCTATTTTTAATTCAATAATTAGCTATAGAAACCTTATCAAATGGATAAGCCACTGAATAAAGTAATTCAGGTAAAATATATATAATGGCATTTGCTCATTGCCGAAAAGAAAATTTCAACTAGTTTCGAATTTCAGAGCAATGAGTCGAGTATTTCGACCACCGGTACAACAGGTTCACCACAATTTTCCGATACTTTAGAGAACAATGTTAAGTACATGAAGTGAGTACCTGTTGAAGTGAGAGAATTCCAAATTATGAGAGCTTAATATTTTCCATACACTCTCTTTATAGCTTAAATTTCGTCGACAATTCAGAGTCTTCAAGTCAAGCAAAAGATCAAGGCATTGATTTTCAGAAGCTTCCACGTAAGTTTGCTCTTAGCCAATTTGGCATTGTTACTGTATTGCCCAGTATTTTACAGAAACATTTGATGCTGCCGTACCCAAAGCCACAAAACCACCACCCAGTAAGATACTACCGTCCAATATACCTCTGCCGGGTAAATACGATAGTCAAAAACTGAAAATACTCTGCACGCTCAAAGAAAAGTCTCTACTCGAAATGGGTTTCAAAACTAATGAGATACAGGGTTGGGAAGACATAGTCCAGCCTCCCAAAGAGAATCTCTACAAATTGTTACGTAGCATGATTGACAACCACATCAAACCGAATGTACAGATACGCATCGGTGGTGTGACCTTCAACTGTCACATGATGGTGCTGCAATGCTACTCGGATTTCTTCATGGAATGCAACAACGAGGTATTGATCCAATTGCCTGAAGAGAAGATAACACCTGGCGCTTTTATGATGGTTTACGACTGGATGTTGGCTGAGGAACCGTTGGTTCAGCGTGAGGGAATACTGGAATTATTTAATGCGGCTAATTTTCTGCGCATTAAAAATCTGGTGAATCAGTGTTGGCTCTGCTTGGACGATGATGTGCGCTTCCGTGAAGATACTGCATTCCTACTTTATCTTGAGGCACGCAATTATGGTCTGGAGAATTTGGAACAATTAATGCTGACACGCATTTGTAAATTTTTCCTAACACTTGTTGCCTCCAAAGAGTATTTGGAGTTGACGACGAAAGAGATTTGTACTCTTTTAAGTTCCAATACAATTGGCGTGAATTCGGAAATTGAGGTAAGTGTGGAGAGTCCCTTAGGTAAATTTTTAGGGATTTAGTAAGTAGGATTTTGTAATTGATTTCACTTGAGCAAAGTTTCTCAGGAGTATGTATGTTTTCGATTCCATGTTAGGATCCTAATAGACTTGTTCGAAGGGTTCTTACGGAGTATTCGATAAGCCAATTGTTGTAAACGACTGATATTTACTAACTTAGGGATAACATTTTGGGACCCAACTTTGGCACTTATTTCCAAAGCAATTGTGTTTGCTGAGTTTAGAAGTTTTACACGAGAGTCCAGTAAATACTAAAACAGAAACGGACGACAATCGAAACGTCGTATTAATAACTAAGTATATATTCCAGACCTCCCACACTCTAGAGATTTTATCGACGGCTTTCTTTTTAATCGGATTCTTATATGTATTTGAACCATTAATTTCGCTATATGTGGAGCTCTAAAGGGCTTAAAGTTTATGAGGCACTCATAAACTATATGCTAATTCGCGGTATGACCTGGAACTGTTTTTCGGCTCTTACCACTCGAACATTTGTTAAAGCAGAGTCAAAATCATATTTGAATAAATTGAGAGAACCGTTATACCCTCACAATTTGCCTCGAAATCGGCATTCCTCAATAAAAAATTTGGTTTAGAAGATAGAATTAAAACTGAAAGCTTAATGCTAGTATTTGCTAGTACCCTTGTTTTAGACGAAATCAAATTTGTTGGCTGCCTGGAAAACTCTAAAAATATTTAAATATTTTCTTAACTTCAAGATCTTCATGTCGGTGGTGCGTTGGCTGAACTACAATTGGGATGAACGCGAGACGGATATGTTGCAGGTTGTCAAGTGCGTACGTTTCAGCTTGATGCCACCGTGGTTTCTTGTGACACTCAACAAAAATATTGACTGCATTGAGATCGATCGTATTGCTAGTCATCCGGAGGTGAAACGTATGATTAACGACGGCATATCGTAAGTGGAGCCGTCCCTAGCATTCATAAACTTCACAGAGTATTTTTATTCCCTATAATACTTTTCAGCTATACGACAACTCAATTATATTATGGTGAAAATCGTGAGGAGTTCTTGCACTTCCTGGAACGCTATCAGCTGGTTGCACCGGTTCAACGTCAGTGGGTTTTCGACAAGGAATGCAGCTACCACCATCGGCTCGAATGCCCGAATATGCAGTATGTGACATATAAATCGTTTCTGGAGTATTTGGAAATGATTCATACTATTGGCAAGGACTATTGGCGCTCGCTGGAAATGGCTAAGGGTGTGGAGAAGTCGATGCAGTGTTGCGTACGCTCCGATTGCCGCAAATTGAACGAGCAAAATTTAGTATGTTAATATATTTTCTAGTCACTTACAACACCAAATCACCTATTTTAGAAGACTACTAACGCGTATACGAACTAAATATATACATAATGCAAGTACATATTGTTAGATAATTTGATTTATAAAAATTCCTGTTCAAATTTGTGATTTGGCATTTATTCGAAAATTATTGTGACTCTTTATATATAATTAAAACTATAAAAAAAAATTAAATAAAGACTACTGATAATTAAAATTATGACGGATATTTCATTTCCTTTTATTTTTCTCTTATTTGCATTTCAGGCCAATGTTTTCACAATGCAATGTCGCGATCAAGGTGTACAAGTTGAGACCAGTTTAAGGCAACGCAAGCCGGTTCTTCGAGGTAAATAACGTAGTAATTTAATAATTGTTTAACATATTGTCGAAGGTCTTGGAAAGGAAGTGTTTGTACAGAGCTTTGTAGCTTTAAATTATTTTTGCATTAAAATATAATAATTAATCAAGTTTGAATCAGTAAGGTTGATTTAGGTATATTCTTACTGATCTGCACTATAACCTTCTAAGAGAAAGGCTATTGAGAGAGATATTTCGTTCATTTAGGTGAGTGCATCTGCACTTACTTCACCGTACTGAACAAGTGAAACAGTTGTATTTTCGCGATAAGCCTTTTCGAACTCGCATTGTCTCAAAAATCACTTGGTTTAAGGTGGTTTAGAGATAACATTCTCAACTAGCTACAACACAACTACTAGAACACAATAAGTTGTTGTGTTCGATTAGTTTTTATGAAACGTTTACATAGCTTACGGATTTTCTTACAGTGGAAACTGGTCTGGGGAGATTTGAGTAGGCCGAAGCCATGCAATGTTTGGCAATGAGATAGTTAATGCTAAGATTGGATAGGATAGTTGGTATATTTTGAAAAAAATATTCTTAGTTCAGATTTAAAATTGTGAGGGACTTAGTAAAATCAATCCCAAAAAGCCATCGACAAGTTTTAGCAATGTTTGAACAATGGCTTTTCACAGCGTCTAACTTTTTTATCTTGACAAAGTGAGCAGAAGTGGTTTTTGAATTAATAATGTTATGTATTATGTCTAAGTTCACTGCAATTAGAATATAGAAGTATTTAGATGCTGGACCTGGGTTCGGTGAAAGTTTTCAACTAATGTCAAAAAGATTTTTTTTTAAATAATCGTCAGTGTCCGATTGTATTTCTGTGTTGAAAAAGACCTTATAAAGTCTATCAGGAATTCAGAGAAACTTCTTAAAACTATTAATTGAACTTAACAACCCTCCATTTATCAAATAATATCCAGAAGCATTTCCTAAATAGAAGATTAAGATTAAGAAGAGATTAAGCTCGGTAAAGCTTGTAGTGAAGGTCTAAAATGCATTATATCTATTTATTTTTTAAATCTCAGATCAGCGTTGTTTTGACGACCACATGACCACCATGGTAAATTCCTCGAGTCTAAAAAACCTCAGTAAAATAACAACAAGTCAAGTGTTGCCTTCCACTGCATCCAGCTGCTATGAGTTTCCATACAAAGTGCAACAGGAACAACAGCGCCATAAATACCATCGATATCCTCAACGATATGCACAATTTCAAGAACTAGACTCACAGCCATTTAAGTACAGCTACCAATGCAGCAACCCAAACAACAATACCAATGAGGACAAAGCATTGCCGAGTGAGTTGTATGAGATGAAATATGACGTCCACCGCATACCGAATGATGACTGCGAACAAAGTATTGAAGTGCATCATTGTATTGAGGATGGTTGCATGCAACGTGGCATCAGCAATGTCGCCGACGGCGCTGTCGACGGCCCTAAGACAATGGCGCAGCCGATGCGTTTGCACACCAAGCGGTCACAAAAGCCATGCAACAATGGCGGTGACTTGAAGACGACATTTCTGCCACGCGTAGAATGCCACAATGAACCGCCAATGGGGCAACAGGAGCGGCAGCAACATGTGACACAAATAGCGCAAGCACCTCAGTTTGGTTTGCCCACAGTCGAGGAAGTGGAGTTTAAAGCGTGAGTTGCCTAAATAATCACGAAGTGCAGAGATTTCATCCATTTCTTTTGACTACTTTAAAGCATTAAGGGCCCCAAGATTCTCATATTTGGTGGCATTGATCCATACTGTCAGCATTGCCAGCACGATAAAATTATGGCATTGCAACAACAACAACAACAACAACAACAACAACAGCAACGCAAGAGAATACAAACTTTGGGTGGTAGCGATGCTGATATTTTGGAGCCGTTGCATTATCATAAAGGTATTGGTGGTTGCAGCGCTTGTGGTGGCATTAATTCACAGATCAATCAGATGGATAATTATGGCGATCGGGTGTTGTATTACGATACTGGCGCCGTGCAGTGGAAACATTTGTGTTACCTGCCCTTCGGTTCACGTCATCATCACGCTGCTGTTGTCTGCAATGGACTCATCTATATTATAGGTGGCACTAAGACGGCGCTAGGTTGTACTAAGAAGTCGGTGAGTTGCATATACTTTCCATAAATATTCCTGCATTCCGTTTGAATTGTGGGAATTAAAAAAAAAAGTATTAATGATATAGAAGTCTGGCTCTCTGATACAATATTGCTTCAGAAATCTTATTTGCTATTGAACTGTTCGGAGAGCTGTACTGAAAAAGATTAATTTATTGCAATAAGGGAGGAAGCCTTTTAAGATCTTGTTAAAGTCGTCTATATCTGCCCATTTGAGCACTGGGACAGTGACATCGCTTGAACTTCGAGTTCAAAAGCAAACATTAAGCTAAATTTGAGTCTGCCTTGATTATATTGAAACTTTAATTTCGAATTTAAAATCGCTTTCATTTTCTTTCCTTAAACTCGTTGTCTCACTATTTACTTTTCGTTAGATGTTCCACTTTGTATTTAAAAGACGGAGTTGAGGAATAATTTGGAACTGATAAAATCCTTTACGTTCTCTAACTAATTTCTATTGAATGATACCTTAGGGAACTAGAGAGGATAAAGAACTGTACCTTTCTTATTTGAACATATTACAGTGAACTTTTGGAATAGGCCCAACTTGATTAAATGAAAAACCGAAAAAAAAACAATTTTAATTTTACATACTTTCAAAAATCATTATAATTTTGTAGATATTTGAAAAATCAGTCTGGAACTTCGATCCGCTGACTCTGAAGTGGACATTTGAATGTAATTTACCAGAGTTGCGACGCGATTTTGCTGCGATTGTGTCCGATGAGTATTGTGGTGGTGAAGTAGCATGCGAGCATTGCAAGGGCATAAAGGAACAGCACAAGCAAATGAATGTCAAATGTGTTAATGGGTTCTTCGTGATCGGTGGCGAGGGGGTTAATGGAACCGCTTTGCGAACAGTCTGGTACTACAATGTTCTACGCAAAACATGGAAAAAGGTAAATAAATTAGTGGACGGAGTGTTTGTAAGTGAAGGAAAATAGTGGAAAGCGGAGTATTAAGAATCAACATTAGTAGAAATAAAGATTACGGCAGTTTCGTCCACTTATTATACTCCCGCCACATGTTGCAACATGTTGTATATTAGTTTTGTTCACCTAACGGTTGTCCGGCCGTCCGTGCAAGGGATAACTTGAGTAAAAATTAAAATATCCTGATGAAACTTGGTGCACGCGTTCTTTGTCACCATAAGAATGTTGGTGTTGCATATGGGCGTAATTGGACATCTGCCACGCCCACAAAATGCCATTAATCGAAAACAGATAAAGTGCTATAACTAAGCAGCAAATTGAGATATAATCGTGCATTTTGGTACAGACAATCGTTGTGGGCTGGGGCATCTGTGGTTGAAACATTTTTTAAAAGTGCTTCGTTTAAACTCATTTTGATTCCATAAAGTTCGCTAGAATGCATATATTTCCAGATTCTCAATAAGTAATTAATTTTATTGTTTATAGTTTATTTTATTGTTTTATATTGACAATTTTATCTCGAAAAAAGCTTCTTTGGCAGCTTTTCTAAAATGCTGCAAATAACCTTGCACTTTGTTAAACTTTAACTTTGTTAAAGTTTGTGGACCTCACTAAATATAAACAAAGAATTCATTGAACTTACGAAGGTTGGCGGACCTTGCTAAATATAAATAAACAGAAAAGGTAAACAAAGGTTGTTGACCTCGCTAAAGATAAACAAATAGGTCATTGTGCTTGAACATGGAAATATGTTTCTTTCACTGTCTTTCAATTTTACAGTGCAGTGTTGTCTTCTCAACCCACGATATACCGAATATGTGGACCTCGATGCCTATGGCTGAGTTTTTACCGAAAATATCGGTAATTTTGTTAGACATATTAGTGAAATTCATAACAATGTGCTCTTGTGTCGAAAATGTGTAAAATCGGCTTAATACTTCCCTTAGCTTCCATATACCCAAAACATAAATTTTCGGACTTCCGGTTGATGGCGTCTTTTTTAGTACTTCCTTTAACCCCCATATACCTAATATGAAATTTTTCAAAATTCAAATAATTTTAAATATACTGTAGTTTGGTGGTAAAAATTTGTGAAATCGATGTACCTTCCCACAGCACTAATATCATGATTTGTCATCATGATGATTTAGCTTAGTTAGATCGAGTTTATGAGTATATAACCTAAAGTAAATGTTAATATGATGCCATGTTGCCATGATGCAATGATTGAAAGTTTTTGCCAGCTCTTGAAAGAATTTCCCCGTCTTCGATCCTTGTATGTTGGGGGAGTATAAAATGTTCGATTGCTTCCGAACTTAGCCCTTCTTGTTCTTCTCTTACTTGTATTTTCATTACGTTTGACAGATAACGTAATCATTTAATTTTCGCTTAATGGCTTTGAATTATTGAACGCAACAATTTTCATGACAGATAACCTCAATAATTTGCTATACAAGTATAACTAGAATAAAACGGAATCGAATAGATTGTACAAGTGTACAATCGTAAACTCATATCCGGCCCGCTCTTCCCCTCACAGTACACAAACAAACACATATGTACACTACGTTATGACTGTTTAACTACATTGCCTATCATTTATGGGTTTTAGAAAGCCCCTTTGCATGTGGGTCGCTACGGCTTGATGGCTGCTATGGTGAATAACGAGATTTGGATAGCTGGCGGCATAATCGAAACCAAAACGAGAGCATCCGACAACTATGATGGCTTCGTTGTTACTTCAATGCCAACCGTGGATGCTAATACCCATGTTGGCAGGGGTGCTACCGATGGGGCGGATGATGGCGGGGCCAGAGAAGACAGTGGCAGTGGTGACATTTTTGGTATCGAGGCAACAAAAAGTGCAGTCGTGGATGAAATCACCGATACGATGGAGTATTACAGTTTGAAGTGTGCGTACAGCGACGAATACATTTCAGACGTGCCAATGGCTAAAGTCAATGATGTGAATGGTGATGCTGTCGCAGTTGCTGACGCTGGCGATGGCACTCAGCCCACTATTGGACGGATGAGTAGAAGCTTTGAGAATGGACGTTGGATTAAAGCAAAGCAGCGTATGCGCATACCACGGTAAGCGGTTTAAATTTTGATTTTATGACAAAATACTCTTGTGGATTTCGACGAATATTGAGTGGAATTTGCGCTAGATTAACTTTGATGTTAGGTTGGCCGGAGTCGTATAGGGGAACGTATACTATCCTGACAGTTTTCTAGAGCACGATTTGCTGGTCAATTTGTGACGCGTTGAGTTTGTGGGCGAGTAGATTTATGAAAATATATGCCGAGAGTGTAATCCGCTATAAAAAAATATCGATATTATTGGAAAAATTGTTGTTTAACCGTTTGAAGTTCGAGGGACAAAACTTCTATGGATATCAATCTGGTTCGTTCTGGTCTTCTCAACCTGATTGCGGACGATTTGACATTGTCTGCCGATAGATGACTGATAATAAAAAAGCTTTTTTTATTTGAGATTTTATATATGTCTGGAATTCATATACCAGGGAAGGCCATATGGAACAGTGTGGAATGTGGGTAACTCTTTGTTACCATTTTTGTAATAAGATTGGCCTCAAAATAGGCCACAGAGTTGGCGATTGCTTTCCAACAACCATTCTCTTAAGGTCTGAAAGGTCTTCTACGGAGCGGATATAAACTTCTGAAATCTTATGTGGAAATTCATATTGTGGAAAAATATAATATAGAATAATTTTTTATGAAATAATTAGAAATATGGGAAGGTCTTTGTTTAAAATCGAATGTCTTGATATATATGTTGGATCTTTAAATCGTTATATACTAATTTCTAAAAAAATAGAATTCTATATGTGGAACGACCTGGAGAATTCCCAAACAAAAATTCGGTCGAAATTTTTTATGGACTACTTGCTTGGTTAGCCGAGTTCGTAATACTGTTGTATATTTTTGAATTTAATTTAGCATGAAAAATAATTTTTAACAAATATAAAAAAATATAAATTTTATTTTTAGTCTGTTTGGAAAATTCTGCAGACCTTCGGATAATGAACTGTACCTTGTCGGTGGTATAGGCTTTGATTCGAATAATATGCTGACATCATTATCCTCTGTTGACCACTATGACTTTGGCGAAGGTCATTGGCATCACTATGGCGATATTAAATGGGCCAGGTACGCAATGTCTTACTCATTCTTAAATTTTGTCGATTCTTTATAATCTTCCTCAATGTACTAACATGCATACCAACCTAGGTTATAACATTTAAGCAGTGTAAGTTGGTCATTAAACAACAATTAGTTATAAAAGAAGCATGAATATTTGTTGTTACTAGTGCTTTAGCGAAACACTTTAAAACTTTTGTACTTAACTCTTTTTATTATGCAATAGTCACTTCATTCATTAATTTCCGTATTTCCCTAACTTTAGACATGGACACGACATTGCCATACTTAATGACCGAATTATTATTGTTGGTGGCGTCTCCACCATCAAGAAATGCACGCTGACTAAGGTGGAAGCGTTTTGCATGAAAACGCGCAGAAGCTTTAAGGATATGCCGAAGTTGCCGTGGCCGTTGTCAGGCTGTGCTGTGCTCGCCTTGGATTAATTCGTCGGGACAAGGGAACGAAGAAATGAAGAGGAAACGTTTTACGTTATTGATGGACTTTTGCTTTCGAGTTTTTCACATAAATATTTATATTTGCATATAATTGCTTTTACAAATATATATATTGCATATGTTCTAAGTTGTATTGGTGTCTGTTTTCATTAAATACGGGCAATTTTGAGGGAACGTTTTATGAAATGAAAAATCTCAAAGGACTGATATTTTAATAAATAAAAAGATCAACCAAATATATAATCCATCTCATATAATTTATTGGCGTAAATTTAATACCATTTACTCCCACTCTCTAAAGTGTCTTGAGCGATTCAACTCCGATTTACTACACTCTATTTTAGACGCAATGAAACCGTATTGTTGCTACAATATTTCATGGTGTGCTAATATATTTCATGGTGGCTCCTGTTGCCTCTCGGAGTCTAAGTCGCATTGGTTGTCTGCGTCCACGCAAGTCTGTTTTATTTTTACCTGTTATATTGTACTTACATATTTATAATCTTATATGTATTATATAAACCCTGTAGGGAGACACAAACAACTGAGAAGAGTTTCTAATCGGAAATAATCCTAAACTTTCGGGGTGCCTATGAAATACCGATTCGAAAATAAATTTAATTTGATTTGATTTATTTTTCGCACTTCGAATACTTTTTTCAAAAACTGACAATTGTGTAACTCGAACCTTAAATTTAAAGCGCCGTTGACAGCCTACATTTTGACCTAACAAAATAACCAGTATTTTCGAAATTACTTTCCTTCGAATAATTCTGAATTATTTTAACGATCTTCCAAAGCTCCTCTTTCAATTCTTTTTCCATTCATACTTCATGCAACAGATCGATTGAATCGATTGTGATGTTCTACTAAGGTTATAGCTTATATAGCTCTGAAGAGTGTAAGTTTGAGTGGCTAAAAAAAAAAAAATTAAAAAAAGAAGCTGTTCGAAATCAATAAAATATAGTAAATTATATTGAAAAACCTGGTAAATAAAAATAGCATAGAAAAAATCAGCAGGATGGGTTAATTTACACCTCAATTCCCTCTTTTCAATTTTTTACTATATCGTGATAGAATATCGAATACATCGAAAAAGTATGAAAAAGGGATTTAGAACACTTTCCAGGATTCGTCAATTAGATGAAATTCTATAGATCACACTTGGACTAAAGACAAGTTCTGAAGGTGCTGAAGTTGGATCAAATGTTTCGACAACGCACCTCAAACCCATCGAAAATCTCTCTTGGCGATTTATTTCGATCCTGCTTGTTCACTTGCTTGGTACATGTCACTTCTGTTTCAGCTTTATCCTCGCAAAGACGGTCCAGTCAAGAAGGAAGTGTTGATCTGATTTTACCTTCTGTTCTTTCAGGCTACTTCGATAACTTTCATCAGGTCGGATTTTCAATCTTCCTGCTTAGACGACAATTGAACAATCATCGGTTAAAGCACCTACAACCTGGCAATGTATTCATATTGGTCTTGAGAGGAAATAGCTTTGTTATCGGAAAAGCTACATATCGGAGCAGTATATATATTGCTATCTTATAGGACCTCTGCTTGAAAAATAACCGTCAATTGCTCATATGAAATAAAACATTTGCCAACAGGGTATATACATATAAGTCAATCTCTATATATTTGTGTATGCAGATATTCAGATATACATACGTTTTCGTATAAGAGCAGCAGCTGTTAGTTAAAGAGGAATAAGAGCAAAACAATGTCAGCGTCAGTGTTGCAGTGCGCCGGGAACAGTCGCCGTTTCCGTATCCTTTCACTTCCGCTTAACAACATGTTGATGATTGTTGCCCTGACAGCATCATTTATTTAAAACACTTTTCAAGTAAAAATGCTAAAATTGACAGCTCTGATGTTGAAGGCGGCAAATATTGGCAGAGGAGGAAAAAATTACATAAATGCATGAATACAAATATTACGCTTGTGCTCGGAAGTGAGAAAAATGAATGTAAATGTATATGCTGGTACCTGATAATATATATATAGGTATATGTATGTATATATATGTATATATATGGGTAGTATATGGAGAGAGAAAAGTCCGAATTCTCATGGTCATTTGATTTGACAGATAACAGGAATATAGGAACAGAGCCTCGCTGAGACAATGAGAAAAGCAAAAAGCTTGTAACAATAATTTGTGTTCATCATCATTAACTATAATGGCAACAACGATAACAAAAAGGTGGCAAGCTAATGTAGGATGCTTAAAAAGAGGGGAGCGCAAAGGGGTATGCTAGATGGAAGCGGAAAATGAAATCAATGTGCACATGAAATAAATGAACAAATATATGCCTTTTATTGTTAGTAATGACGTCAAGTGACTGAAATGGTCGACCAATGTGCCTGAGATAAGGTGCTAACAGTGAAATGATATTACAAAGAATGAATTTCGATATTATTTCCATTAACAGGAGTTATGAGCTCGGCTTCGGGCCGAAAAAATCAGTCCAAATGCATTAATTTTGAGAAGAATCGAGAAAGTTTACCAAAAAATATGAAAATATTATATATTTTTTTGAGACATATTTATTCGAAAATTTGAATATTTCAATTGACGACTAAGTAGAGCGACTACCAAGATTTTTATCATGGACGACGATCCTAACAGTACTACTCTTAAAGTATGAGGAGAGATGATTTTGACTAAAAAGGTATAAACCATAGATAAATAAAAAATAAATTATAAAAATGCTTCACTAGGTGTATAGAAACTATATAGGCTGAAGGGAGGTGTAAAATAAAAGCTTACAACTATGTAAGGCCGTTATCACCCACTGCTTTAGATCTACTAAGGAAGTCTCAGAGAGAATTAATAAACTCTCTTTCCAAAACTTTATGGGCTTTTCAACATTTTTGACAATTAATATTTATGCTTGATTTATTTAATTCACTTTTATACTTCTGAGAATTTGAAGCCAATTTAAAATTAACCCACTGTAAGATCAGACACTTTACTAAGTATAAAGACAATAGAAATATGTATAGGTGTCCAATTAAATGGAACGAAAAGAAAGTAAACTTCTGACATGGTAGTTTTTATGGCAATACCAGTAGCATAGTCATTAATTTTGCAATTGGTTAATGGTACGGTCATAAACCATGCCGGTCAATATGGTTTCCCCGTGGGAGGAATAGAAAAAGAACTCATGATAAAACCCTTTTGAGCAAGAAAATAAAACCAACTTCGAGATAACTACATAAAAAATTTGATTTTTAAGGCCTCCAGAGTTAAAAAATAATTGTGCAACTTCAAAGGTTTCTCGAATATTTATTATTTCTTAATAATAATGTAATAATAAATTGTAAAAAAATAAAAGTAAATTGAGGTTATGCTAATAATTTGTTTGAAAAGAACTTTTACAAACAATTGGCAACTATTTTAAAACTATCCTCTACAGACATCGCCCTTTAAGCTATTTAGTTTGTGCTCATGGTGTAAAATATTCTTTCATTTTATTTCTGAATTTGATTTTTAAATAGGAGACAATCCTTCTCAATATTATTTAGAACAGTAGGCTAGTTTCAAACTCCTACATTACGTCATATTTTTACCAAATAAATTTTGATTTCCCAAAATTTCAAAGAGTTGGCAACTTGCTGCTCTGCTCTCTCTCTTCTCTGCAATATTTAAATATTTTGATTTATAAGCTTTTTTGAAAAATTTCTGTTTGTAGTGTTTTTTATCTTATCAAATTTTGTTAATCTATTTTTTGCTTTAAATTATCTGAGTATTACCACGAACATTAACAAGCATTGAAATCGCTATAGCCTTCATTATGTATATTGCGAGCGTGACGTAATTTTGTTACGTCACATAATTTCGTTGCAGTTAGTCGTCTTCATTGCAAAAAAATACTTAAACTTAAACATTTCTTTGTCACCTTTTTCATATAAATATACAATTTCTTATCCATATGTATGTAAGTGTGAGATTAACGCTGTATAATTGGTCCGAAAGTCCTTATTTCGGTTTTTGAATACAAATCCTTGCCTAGTCGAATTGATAACCGTTTCGTTTTAAAAGTGAAGATTATAACTTATGCCAGCAAGATTGCTGTATATGTTTTCATACATATGCATACAAAGATGGCGATTTAGCGACTAAGAGAGAGAGAGAAAGTGAAAATGAAAACACTGAAATGGTGTAGTTGCCATTTGCACGTGTAACCACTTCAAAGGTTGACCTCCTATCATATGCATAAATATGTACCTATGAAACAAGAAATACATACATATCTTTAACTATGTGAACAAGCAGATTTGAGTATGTGCGCAAAAGGCATACCAAGTAAGTTTTAACTATGTTTGTGTAATTGTGGTTAGTTACTGTGGTGGTTATAAATGGACTAGTTTCTAGTGAAAGTCTAAATAAAGTGAATAGATTTTTACAAAACGAAACATTAGTATAGAAAAAGTAAAAATTTTCAAATATTACCTCTTCCATGAGGTTTCCAAAAAAGGATCTAACACCATATATGCAGTGCAGACAATTCGATATGTTAGTATAAAAGTTGTAACCCGAAATAATTTGTGACATTTTTGCACCAAATGGAATATCTTCATTTAAAAGAGTGAAGACAAGGTCACCGACTGAAGTGCACCAGCTGGAACTAGTTGCATTTACTTCAGGACATTCAATCCAATGTCATTACACACAAACACAAACAACAGAAGCTCCCCTACCTAGAAGTTATAGTACATGCACATATGTGTGAAACGAAAACCATATGTACATATATACATGTCCACCACTGTACGCTCGCATACATAAATAAAATTTACTTGTAAAGCATTGTAAATTGGTGAACCCTTCTGTTTGCTTACCGTGCCAGCAAAACAAAATATTCAAGGTCAGTGGTGAAATTAACAGTGAAACGAAAAGTATGTGCACAGCAATATTAATGAAATGCATACACACACTCACATAAACTCGTATGTACATACCACATACGAAAAATGACAAAAACTTTGCCATCGCTGAAGCAAAGCATAAATCGATGAATCTTAAGTGCAAGCCCTTAAAAAGCTCTCGAAGGACTTCAATGCCTTCATATGGGGGTAAGTGATTGCTGAAAGCAAACTCACGAGTGCTGGATTGCTCGCCATAAGGACTTGCAGCGAATCGAGAAAGTTTACGATTGAAATTAAAGCGTTACTGTGACACGAAATATTTATTCTGAATATATGTATGTAGTTGAGCTGCAAAATTCATAATTTGTAGAAGATAATGAACGAAAAAGCAATAATTATAATATTTAAGACAGATTTGCCATTAAAAACTCTAGCGCATTTTGATCAGCCCTAATGTGTATATAATTGTAATTGGGAAACCATGGCAACGTATACCCGAAAACTTTCACTTGTGAAATTAATTAAAATTGTTGGGTGGTTCAAATGGAGGCGATGTCAAGAACAAGAAAATAACAAAAAGAAAAGCAGAAATTGAGGTATAAAATTGCACAAAAAAAATTTAAGTTCGAAGGAGCATAAATAAGAAAGAAACGAATAAGGTAGGATTATATTCGCCGCAATCGAAATGAATGGAAATTAAAAAAATCCGCTGTCAATAAATATTCCTTTGAAGCGTGGATGCCATCTGATAAAAATTTTCTTTTTTTAAACATGTTGTAGGAAATGAATATCAATAGTGATATATCATAAATATATTTACGATCACATAGATCAAAAAATATTTTAACCAAGGGTACCACCACCTTCATAAGGAAAGGAAATAGCAATGAAGCATATATTTGAAATTATATACTACATGTTTTCAAAAAGACATGAGTATCAAAAGGAATATATTAGAGATATATTGAAGAACGTTTATATTAAAAAAATATTTTAATCAGGGTTGCCATATTCTTAGACAGCGAAAATGGAACACCAAAGTATATATTTGACATCAAGTATTGTAATATGGATATTCCATAAAGCTTTAGGCTGAAGAAATATACGAACAGAGTTACCACATATTTAAAAAAATTTATATGCGGTAAATTGGATTGCAAGTTTGCGTGGACTTCCATTTTATTGTTTAACTGCTTAAATTAGATAATTAAGTTCTTCTGAAAAATCTCTTAGTCACCTTACATACACCCTGTAACTTTCTCTCGTTCCTGAAACTCAAATGCCTATATATATTTTTTCGGTTTTCCTTACCAAAGTCAATATAAAATTCATGTTGAAAATATTGTTTTCAAGCAGGTCGGGCCAAAAAAGTTGTTAATACTCATGCGCACAGTATTGTGCTTGGGTGTAATAAGCTCAGCCAAATAACGAAACTTGTTGAAAGATAAACGAAATTTAATTTTTTACGCCATGGCAAGGCAACAACAGCTACGTGTACTCGTATAGTACACGCACAAAACTCTCGGAAAATAGCATTCAAAACTTTTTATAGTGGAAATAAATGCAATTAATTTTGCATGCTGTCACGAGCGAATGGAACTTTGGAAGCACGTAGATATTAGTATATATATTACAGTAGTATATACACTCTCTAAGGTCATGTACATATGTATATGTATGCACTAGCTAATTTATCTGGTATTTGAAATCGAATATTTATTAATGCAAGAGATAAAACATAGAAAATTGCCAAAGTTAAACTTGAGGATTTTTTTGTATGCACATTCAAACAATTAAAATTAAAGTCATTTCATAAGTCAAGCCTTCATTTCATTTTTGTGGGACAACACCTGATAGTTGAGTTTTTATAAAACCCAGAAAGTTGTATATAATTATATTTTGCCCAAAACGTGGAGAATGGCGAATTGAACATGCAATAGACATAAATTAAATAAAGAAGGAATAGCAAGCTTTACTTTACAACAACACTTTAATGTTATTCTCGTTTTGAATTCAACAGTATAACTTTGAGAGAGCGGATATGAAACATTCACAGTAAAGAAGTGGCGAATCGAACACAACTAACAGACTCGTACTTATGAATTCCTTATGATCTATGCTTGATATACAAAAATTATATAAAGTTATGGAATTTCTAGGCGAATGTTTAAAATGAAGAAATCCGGTGGACTCTAGTCCCTAAGGTGTGAATGTGAAATTTGCTCTTTTCAGTGAACTTTAGGCTTTTATTAGGCTGTTTGGCTGAGCTGGGAATGCACATGTGCAGGTGACTAACAGTTTGAAGAAATCGTTATTGTTTATTATTATTTGGTGGCAGCTAATTATAAAAAATTCTAGTGTCTCCTGCTTATACATTTATTTCATTAATAAACTTCCAGTCGGTATCACTTTACGACAATTACCGCAATCTTGAACTAACCGCACTTAATTTAACTTTGTCTACTTTGACGATATTATAAGCATTCAGTACGGGACTAAGCGCTAGTTCGCTTTCTTAAAGTTGAGCCAAGCTTTAATACACTTGATAAAACTAGCAAATAGATGCAGTAAAATAACGATTTCATATGAGTCGTGGCACTGTCGAATATATTGGGTTGTTCGGAAAGTCATTTCGTTTTTTTTGGGGAACATGAAAGACAGTTTTCGTATAATGCCTTTCAAATGGCCATAAACAGTTGAATTCGACAAATTTAACCTCTCACCGATCTCTCGTGTGGTGATTCGCCGATTTGCATCAACTAATGCCTTTATCGCATCTTTGTCAGCTTCGACCGGCCTTCCAGACCGTGGTGCATCTTCGACATCAAAATTGCCGGATCGAAATTTTGCAAACCAGTTCTGGCACTGGCGTACTGTTAACACGCCTTCTCCATACACATCCGTCAATTTTTTTCTCGCTTGGACAGCATTTTTACCTTTTCTGAAGTTAAAAAGTAAAATATGACGAAAATGCTGCTTATTGCTCTCCATATTTAAAAAGGCACCAACCAAAAACTACTGGGTAGAATTAATAGAACTTTTTCACACACAAGCCTTGCAATATCAGCTCTCATGACATATAATGGTTATGGGGCTTAAGTGTGAAGTTAGTTTCGAAAAAACGTAATTAAGTCCTCTGGCGGGAAAAAACGAAATGACTTTCCGAACAACCCAATACATACGTAACTTTGTAGGCATCAAACACATACACACACACACACACATTTGCTTATATGCATTCGCTGCGCTGCGTAGGCGTTTAGGAATTTGCATACCATCTCCTGTGAAATTTCCTTCACACAATTGCTCTTATGTAATCACTGATGTAGCCCAGATGCACACATGCACTCACATATATATTAAACATTTCCTACAAAGTTTCGTCCCACATGCAGCCGTTGCAGCTAAAACCGACAACAGAATTTCATATCTGCTGTTGCAACTAAATTTGAAACGACTCTGCTACAATGCAGCTTTGCAATTACGCGCGAGCGCGCAACTGTGCGAGGGCGGAGTGTGTACAGAGACGATGCGATTCAAGTGCAGCACGTGGCACAGCAGCAATGCTGTGCGTAGTCGAGCCCGGGCAAAGCTCCCAGCATATAAATGTCGGAGTTCACATAGCTAAGTCCGAGTGTTCGCAAGTGGGGCGGGTGTCACCTTCAGTTGCGTTGAGTTAGTTGCGCCGCTTTGGGTTGATGACGCCAACACGTCCTGTTGCATATCCGTTCGCGTGTCATCCAGTTGACTGACCAAAAGGTTGAGTCGCCAAGCTGTGAATTCAACAGATACGGTCAACCAGCTGCGCCCAGGAGTATGCTCAATAAAGGTGATTGTTTAAATGCATTATATATATATATATATATATAGATATATATATACCTACGTATATTTATATATATATGTATATATTATATAAATATGTGCTCCCTTGCAACAAATTCTAGTATTGTGTTGTTGTACTTTAAAATCTCAGTGTAAAATCACAATCAAAGTTGAAGGTCATGCGCAAAATTGCAGCTCGTTGACAGTGACGCCAACGGCGACGTCAGCATCGACGCCACCCTACTGTGTGGCAAAGTCTCCTTATTGCTGTGCTCATTGTCGTCATTATTGTAGTATGCAAATCTTTGAATATATATATATACATTTATGTGTTTACATTGAAAATATTATATATATAACATACAAACACATACACATATATTGTTTAGCTAACCATTTTTCGTTTATGTGTGTGTATACGGATACAGGTTTCAATAATGAATTAAATAAAATGAGAATGAAATATGATATTTTTTAAAAAACACTTTTTTTGCATTGTTGCTGCTGTGGACACTGATAAATTTATGATGCATATATCGGTTAAAAGTGTATGCAGTCGAAGTACTTAAAAATGGCTTAATCGATTTGTCGAAATTTCGATATTCAGTCTTTCTTCACTGTTTTAAGAGTAGAGTCGGAGTTATGACTAACGAGAAATTACCATATCTATTCGGAAGATTCGATATTCAGTCTTTCTTCACTGTTTTAAGAGTAGAGTCGGAGTTATGACTAACGAGAAATTACCATATCTATTCGCAAGTACGATTTTTTTACGTGAATAAGTGAAAACTCAACAAGAATGCAAAGCATCGTTTGTTTGAGCACCGATTTCTATAACCCGATAAGTGGCACTGGTGTCAAAATATTTCATAAGAGTCTACTTATTTTCCAATTTGGTTCATATCTGGATCAAAAATCATCACATAATGTAAAATATTTAAACCTGGGGATAAAATATTTAAGGAACTAAACATGCCATGCGATTTTGTGTAAATTTGGAATTTTTGGACCATAAATATTTGCTATAGATAGCACTGGGAATATATCTCCAATCCTTTTTACCATGTGTTCATATGTGTTAGGAATCTTTATTACGTAAGGGTGGTAGATTTGCCGGCTGGTAAAGGATCCGGCTGGTTGGTTTTCATTACGTCATATTATATCAAATTAAATGACACGAAATTGACAATAATCATATTTCGATAATAAATATTGCCAATGAATTGAAAAAAATTATTAAAATTCGAAACAAACTTTCAAATTCATTTGTAGTTCATAGTTTATAGCAGCTTGATTGGTAGACATTAGCTTGGCTATTTTCACTAAGTTGTCAGTTTGGCTGGAAAATTGTTGCCATTGAGTTTGACGTGTTGAAAATCGCACATAATAACGGAATTGTAATAATGGGTGAAATTCTTTAGTAAACAGAGATAAATAAGAAATTACTCCTTGAAGTCAAAATATAGCATTATTCCGCAATGCGCCAACTTTTAAACAAATCATTCAAAATTTTCAAAAAGTAAAAAATTTTTTATGTCAATGGTTTTAAAACAGTACGGAATTTGATAGGAATAATGTCTTAGTAGTAATGAAATATACTTACTAGTAATAACTTTTTTGTTTGCTGTATAGGATTGGTAGTTAGTGAGATTAATGCTTAACATTCCGAGTTTATAAATAAAAACAAGGAATGGAAACATTTTTAAATGCTCATAAAAGTCAATTTTCTGTTTGATATAGCGAATCATACCAGAAAAACTCGAGTGACCATCAAAGGTCGTGTCTGAAGTTCTCCAACTGGTTTCTTCAAGAATTTGGAAGTATTTCAATTGAATGTCAGTTCAAGAGCTAAGATTACTGAATTCCATTGTCCTTCCATCTACATTGTAGATCGATAATAATATTTGTAAATCAAATGGCACTCAATGTTGAAGTATAAGCCAAACTTCAGGCTGTGGTTCGGATAGCTGGAATTTATGGGTTCCTGCTTTTAATTCTACCTTTGATTGGAACTGTTTTCCAACCTTGAAAGGTCACTCCAAGTTTAAAAAATGCATTATGCAACATATATTAGTCTCAAGTTGGCAAGAGATTTAGATAGAGCTTCAATCAATCCTTGTAGTACAAAATAACAGAACTGTTGAAACATGACTAAGCTTTAAAAGTAACAAATTTGAAAGCACATGCATTTCTTCATTTAATAAAAGTACGGATTTCACAGTGTGAAGTATTGTTTAAAGATTCAGCATGCAGGGCTTTCGCTTTAAACTTGTTTTATATTCAGAAACTCGTACAGCATATATGTACAAACACATACAAAAGTTTCAACGTGACGGCCGATATATTGCGGTTACATGTCATGTGCCACATTTAGGTCAAAATTAAATTATCCTGACCCTGAAAGGCTAACAAGACAATGTGCTGAAACGTGTTGTGGTAGCCTCCCGTTCACCATCAGGCAACTTGAAATTCCAATAAACCAAAACAATGGGCACACAACATGCCTCTATAAATTAGAATGAAGGCGGCGCATATCAAAATGGGCGAAAAATGCTTTGCGAAACTGAAAACAATAACTCACATTGGATTGCAATAACAATTTCATACTGTGTATTAATAAATTACTATTATGGAGGGGCCATGTGGCATGAGAGTGGGGTTGGGAGGTAGAATCTAAAATTCACCTAATCAGTTCGGGGATGGAGGGGATATAGTATCAAATTATGCCAGCGACAGCAGTGTACGTGTTCCGCATAAACTCATTAATAATTTGGCAAATAAAATTTTAGACAGAATTTATGAGTACCAAAAATTGATTTTGCAATCTGAGGCGCTCCTGCGAATTTCGAATGCCGCTGTCATGCCAGGAATAATGTGTTGTTGAGGTATATGTGTATGTATAATATACATATATACAAAAATAAGCAAATGGAAATGTTATTAAATTTGTGCGGCGAGTAAAATTTGTAATAAATGTTGTTGTTGTTATCGTTCTGGAAATTTTGGCAGCATTGATTTAACCACAAACAATAAAAAAAAATTGATTTTGTCAGCAGTATTTGTCAATGAAATGCCAATACTGCTTAATAATAGTTTTGGTTACAGTTTTGTTATTTGTTTGTTGGGGGATAAACAGATGCACCAACAAAACAAGCAATGAAATGTATATGTGAATTGTTGGTGGTTGTTGTGGTTGCGTCCTTTTTAATCAGATTATTTTGAATGATAAACTTTAATATGTGATTGGCTAACAATGCATAATGAACTTCGAGAATTTTGGCTAAAAAATCTAAACTTTTTTTAAAATATTAAAATATTACTTTTTCATTTAAAACCTAACCTCAATTTCAAACTATGAGATATCTGGGGAAACACATCATACAAGTTTAATATGTTTTTGCTGTAGTCAATGTAAAAAATTTAAAGAAAAATTTATAAGAAATATTTACTTCCACAAGTTGTTAAAAAAATGGAAGAAAATGCAAACACCGTTTATGAAACTATTCGCTAAGTTTGATTTTCTCTTCTTTCTTTCTTTGAAATATAAGAGTTTTAAGTCTGAATGATTTCCTAAATGATATTTGTGTATTGTCCTGCTAACTGATATCTATTTCGCTTTACTTTTCTATTTCCATTGTAAAATGTGTGGGTACGCACTATACAGCGTATGAGTGTTTTTTTATTGCATACATTTGTATTACTCGTTAAATAACACTCATACGCCCTGTATCACTGGCACTGTATCATTTCAATGTGCGCATAAATCGAGAAAATATTTATGTGAGTTTTGTTTGAGCTATTTGTCATTTGGTTGTGCCGTAAGCTGAAATATTTGTTTCTATTGCGGATATCCTGTCCAGTGGCACAAAAGTACAGCTATACACAATAATCGTTTACGAACTGGCGTATAATTGTACGTACATACTATGTTAACCACCCAGCAGAAAGTGAACAAGCTGCGCACGAGTAGCAACAGTAGTTCAAATCGAGAAAACTATGGAAAATTTATTTTCTTTGAATAATCGATAAAATTATAAAATATCGATATCTTAATTTTTTTATGTGAATAAAAATATATAACTTTAGATGCCATGCTTTGTACACTTAATATCTGTATCCTTTCAGAAAATGGCAATTATCCTCTTATTTCCGATATTGAAATGAAGTTACTTTTTTGAGAGTTAGCAATTAATTTAACACTTATGCAGATAACTAAACAAATATTCCTTACAGTTTAAACGAAAAAGTCATGGTCCAAATATAAAATAATACCAAAAGGCTGTTTCAACAAATCTTTGTTGAATTATCTGTGGGTATTTCTGATATAAATTCAGAAGCTATCATAATTTTAATAAAAGATAAATAAAGACAAACTTTATAAAATATATTTTTATTAATTTCACTTAACCTTTATAAATTATTGAATAAAATTGTAAAAAGAGTTACTATTTGTTTATAAAAAATACTTATTTAAAATTTATTATATTAATTATAATTATAGTATATTATATTATATTCATAATATTAAAATACTAGTCAAAATTTTATTTTTTTTTATAGAAATATCAGTTTGTGAAATGTGTTTTAGTGCTACAGTTTAAAAGCTTTTTCATTTAAATATAAGCTCGTCTTAAAAATTAAAAATTTACTCTAATAGGATAGCCATTCGTTAGTTTAAAAATATCATTATATAAACACACTGAGATGCCACTAGTTCGTGGAATGAAAATACTCATGAATAAGTTTGACATCCAATAATATAAAAATATCATTAAGAAAATATACCAGGATACCAAATCGTTATATAGATGAGTTAATATAATATAATAAAATTATATTAATTATGTAATATACAATTTGTTTATAAAGAAAGTCAGGAAATGCAATATTTATTACAATACAAAATCAGGTAACATTTTTAAACTTTCTTAATATGATTGCTAGGTATATATACGCCCACACACCGTGCATATCTATAAGCGTGTATTCGTCTGTAATAAGAAAAATATGGGCAAGTTAGCAAAGCAAAAGTGATAATTTTGCAGCAAAAGAGCTAAGCTGACATAGAAAATAGATAAAGTACGTTCATTTCCAATTCATTTTCCTGTCAGCATATTTATTGTACTAATGTCAACCAACCAACCACTGATTGAAAACATATGTACAACATACATGTGTATATACGTAAATACATACATACATATGTATTTATATTGTTGTTGGAGTAATTTTTCACATATGCTTTGAAGCACTTTTCGATGAATACTTATTTGAGTTATTACAACTCCTTATGTCACCAGTGCCTGCGCGGAAGAAAGCCCAAACAAAAAAAAACAAAAAAAAAAAATAAAAAAAATAAAATAAATAAAAAAAAACAAACACGAAAGGAAAGAGAATTCATAAAAGATGAAAAGAAACACATTGAACCGAGTGCTGTTTCGACTTAATTTTTCTAGCCACCATTGTTGTTGCCATAGATTATGCTCAATTTTCGTTTCCAACTTATTGTCAACAACTTCTCGAACTGTTTATGGTTAACGCTGTCGTTTTATTTTATTCCTCAACCATTTTTGGTCTTTTTTTTATTGTAATCCCTCAGTGGTTTCATTCGCCCCAAATATATTCCACTTCATTTCACATTTCGTTTTGTTTCGTTCTTGGTTTTTACTTTATTAACAACGGATTTTTATTGGAGGGTATTGCTATTTGCTGGACCTTTTCACGATTTTCGATTATGTGGCTCAAATCCATTTGACATCAATTCAACTTTGTTTGACTGCCACTTATATTTGTAGTTTAATGCATTAGTATATTTGTGTATTTATATGCACAATGTATGTGTGTTTGTATATATATACATATATAAAGAGAGAGAATATATAATGTATATATATATATATATACGTATTTATTCAATGAAGTGTGGCAAATTCGCGTCTTGGCGCTGCAATACCATTGAAGAGGGGCTAACTTTTTTACCCTTCTATTGCCGCTGTTGTTGCCTGTATAGTTGAAGTACTTATTGGTTGGTCGTAAAATTTACTGTGCTACTTTTTAAGTAGTAAAGATGCTACAAAACTTATTCGTTCGCTTGGTTGGCAATTGTGACTAAGAATCAATAGTTTGCATTAGTGTAAGTTCATGGTGTGGAGAAAATTTAATCGCCGTAAAAGTAGAGATGTTATTGCTGAGTGGTTTAACAACGCCAGTTCAATTCATAACTTCGTGAATTCGATGACCCATTGACTAAATTGGGTCCATTCACACCACAGTGGTATCTAAATAACCAGAATGAAACCCGATTTATATCCGGACAAGAACTGTTAACTCTATGGCTTTGCCGAAAATTATTAGGGGATGTTTTTTGCTACTAAATCAATAACAACGAAAACGATTTAATTGAGTAGAGTCTCAGTTTTTCTAAATTTCGAAAACCATGACGCACTATTTTGTTATGGTTCAAATGATCAGCTTTCCATTTTATGGTATCGCGTGAAGGTTCTCTAATCGTTGTGGTGTTCGTGAAGAGTGTACTTATTTCCTTAATTACCTCTTCAGGAGAGAGTAGTTGTTATTCTGCGCCAGATCTCAGAACTTACATTGTTTGCAATATTTAATCTGCTTCTGAGATAACATAAGTGTATATATTTTCGAGTGATATCTGTGTCCACAAAATCCACAAAATCTCTGTCTTTGATGTTTTATATCGTAAGCGAAAATGAAAAAGTATCGCTCTGGACAAAGTCTGGGGTTGAGCTATCTCGCCGAAAAGTAATAGAAAGTCAAGATCCTTCTTCATCGGAGTCATTGAGGTTCTATGCAGCATATTAAGTGTTGATTGAAGAATTGTTTTTTAATGTTTGGGAAAAATTTTGGTGAGATACTTAACACCAGGTTCACTTAACTAATCTCGTTTTTACGGTTATTGATTCATTATTATGCATTACTAGTCTTCATTATTATGGAAGACTTGGACGAATGGACGAGGAATAAATTGTACCTTTGTGTACTGAGTACATACATTTGTATATTACATTACATTGACAATTAAGCGGTAATTAGCCTACTCGTCAATTAGGCGATCAGTCATTGGCAAGTTCAGAACAGCAGGTTAAGGTTTGATACTGAATCCTGTGCCGAAATCTGAGCCTGTATGTATTAAAAAAGCGAAATATATGAGAATTCACTTCCAGCATCCATTCCAGAAATGAGAGGGCGGTAGATGATTCCGACCGCTATCGCAAAGGGTTCCTCTTCTCTAATGTGTCATTCAACCGGTTTTTACTCTTTTAGTGAATCTTAGCTGGGGTTCTATAACAATTTCGGACATTATGTGAGAACTATATGAACCTCTTAGGCTCCATTTACGGTTTAAGTATAATCGTGTTTTGTACTGGAAAACTTGCACACACTCCCAGAGTCAGGAAAATCTCCCGAGTCCGTGGATATGATTCAAACTAAACTCCTAACTGCGACTCTAAGGGTACGTGCCGAGCAATCAGTTAAGACAGTTAAGAAGTCCCCAGTTGTAGTAATTTTTGTCATCTGCATAATGTAACAAAGCCGAATCTGTATGCCAAGATGCAAAATTCATTGAGCTTTTGAAGCAAGGCACATTACTGCGCAGCCATCAAAAGCAGAAATATCGCATTCAAAGAATGTATATATGTGCGTTTGTGTGCAACGTATGCATAAAAGCATATCCTTTAAGTTGTTAATTTCTGTGGTGTTTTGACACAATTTTCTCGTGCTAAAAAACGATTTATTTACATGAAGGTTGTGAGAGTTGAAAAGAGCAGCACACATACACACACATATATACTATATACATATTTCGAGTATACGCTTATGCTGTTGTTGCGGGCCAATTGTGGGTGTCAAGTGTATCGAAATCTCTGCTGTTTACACTACACTACATACATACATATATGCCTTTTTATATAGTGAATACACGAACTGTTACAAATACAAAGCACTGCTTTTAGTTTCGTTTAAGTAAACGCATTCGTTACGGTACATTAAGCGTCGTCGTCGTCGTCGTCGTCGTCACCGTCACGCAGCACGTCAGCATATCCTGCAGCTGAAGGTGTCTCGAAGCGGCGACTTAATGTTGAAGGGAAGTTGAAATTATTTAAAGCAACCGACGTTGAAACAAAAACAAAAATGTAATTTCCCTTAATGTGTCCATATGTATGTAGTTCTTTGAAAGTAAGTACTAAGCAATGCACACAAATATACATACATACATTTATATTTATATATATAATATATCTAAAGTAATGTTTATTTTTTATTTTTAGATCCACTTTTGCCTTGTTTTGCCTTGCTTTGCCTTCTCAGTTTGTGACCTTTATAGGTGCTTTAGGTATTCCGTACAGTCCGCCTTCATTTCCGTTCGACGATTGCGTGTGCGCATGCAAATCGAACATTCTATAAAACGCCTTTATATATATAATTATTCCAAAAATGACCTTTAAGATTCTTATATTATATTTGCTTATATATTGATTGTTTGCTGACTGAGTTTCTAGCATGAGACAGTAATTTCCTTAATCGATCACCGTTCGATTTAGGTGGGTGAAAATTGTGTTCACTGCCTTTAATTTGAAGGAATGCTCCTACAGTGGAAGAATCGGAGTTATTATTAATAATATTATAAATAATATATTAGTTGAAGATTTGAAGAACTGCGTTTTGGAAATAGAGATTACAGATCAATATACAGATCATTTAACTTTATGCTGTTCAAAATCGAGGCTGCTTATGTGAGTGAGGTATAAAATATGTAAATATAAAGGTTTGACTTCTTTTAGTTCGATACAATTGTTCCATTGATTGATTAATTTTTGGCCTTTCCATTCAATCCAAATATATTTTTACTTAGGACATTTTCCATCTCTTCCTCTAATATATAAATATGAATTCTAGTTCTCATATATAGCGGAGGTAGTTTTCTTCCCGGACTTTTTTGGACACAAAATTTTTCTTCATTTCTTTTCTTCTTTTCTAAAAATACCATATTTGGGAAAGCAATTATCCGTCAGCAGTGAAATGTAAGCATGTATCTTTTGAAGGTTAAGTCTCCTCTTAGAGAAACGATGTGAACTTTTCAGGCTGCCTTGTATTGTGGTTTATTTATATCTGTCCCTATAAAAATAATAATTTAAGATATTCAATTTGAATTTTAGCTAAGATGCTCTTACAGTAACGCTATTATTGACGATTTTCACCAAAATTATTTCTTTTAGACCTTCTAGGCACAACTGAGCTCATTCGACTATATCAGAGATTCCATTAGCAGACAGCAATCTATTTTTGAGAATAGTGTTGTATGTGAAGTAGAGTCTCTGGTTTATTACAGCGCCTTTGTAGAGAACTGAAAATCTTCAGAATGTGCCTTTTCGAGCTGAAAACGTGTGAGACCAGCCTCTTGAGAAGTGGTGTCCTCTTTGGGTACTGGGGTAGGCGTCCCCACAGTCTGAATAAAAATTTTGGTTTGAAAATCCTTTCCATAAGATCAATTAAACATTAGGAGACCGGGTCAAATATCTCTTCATTTGTCGAATGATATGTTACAGTAATGAAATGAGAATCTCGACCACATAGCAAAACGTTTGTAGACGCAAATACATTTGGCTGGGCCGGGTAAGTAAGAAGTTAGAAGAGTGTAAAATTCATCCAAACTAATATCACAATAAATCAATAATGTTGAGAGATCGAATTCTGAGAGAGTATCGAATTCTTCAATTGTCAGTATGGAAGGGCCCCTGAAAGCGATCAACAAATAACGAGTAGCGAGTAAAGATTGTACACCAAACAATCGAACTACTTGGGTTCTAATGCGTTTAACTGCAGGGTGAATTTACTATACACACACTCACTTGTTCACATATGTAGAACATATGTAAATATATGACAGAGCAAATCAGGTCAAATTGAATATTCACTAACAGAAACCAATTTGTGGCAAATATTATTTGAAAGTTCACTTTCATGGTTTTGAATGCCAAGTAATTTTTGCGGTTTTTTATGCAAATATCTCTATGTTTTTGGGGTTATTCGTAACGGAATAAAGGAGTACGTTCACATGAAAGCATTAGAAATATTTGTTTTATATATTGTATGTGTGTAAGTGGTATGAATGGATATTTCCGGTGGTTGATGTGGTTGCTTTTTTGTCTATTATAACCCCCAAAAAATAATTCCAAATCCAACAAGCTCACCACAAAATTTCTGTTTGCCAAAAAAATAATCAAAAATGTGAAATCAGATTATGTTATTAAATGCTGTGGCGGCTAAGCTCATCCAAAGCTTGCGAAGGAAGCTAAAAATCACAAACTTTTATATATTCAGTCATAATTGCATGAATTATACTTGTCGGATGATTATTTCGTTTCCAAGTTGGAAAAAGTTGATCAATGTTCAGAAATTTGGATCGAATAAATATATTATCTTGTACAGAAAGGACTATTTTGAGAACCTGGCAGAGAAATCGAAAGAATAACTATGTACTATTTATACGATTTAGGTTGGTAAGGTTTCGGGTAAGGTATGAGCCCTTTATAATGCCCTGAAAATTCTTAGGTATGGATAAAAAGACCATTATTTATTGAGGAAGTGCTTTGAGCCTATCTCAAATCTGTTGAGACAGTGTGAGTATGATATCCAAGATATTTCAATCGAAGTCTAGCTAAAGATGGTCAGTCGAGGAGTAAGTGTCGAGATTTTCGACAATAGGCGTCTGTTAAATTTTAGCCTCTTCTCTTATTTGCCTAATAGACAATGCCGGTTAAAACCTGTAAAACTGCGGCAAAGGGCAAGTAGTTCAAAGCATCGCTGGCGTTCTACTCTGGCACAGAATGATGTCGTGGTCGTGCAAGTGCTCATCGGATTCACGCGAAGTCTATTCGTCTAATGTTAGACCGCAACAGGACGATGGGGCTCCAACTTGTTCCCGGTCTGTTGTTGGCGGAACCAGATTATCGTTATTATAGTTTCCAGTGATTCGGCTTTAAATTAAAAGGAATCAAATTATATATCATTGAAATTTTTTATTTGCTGTTATACTGTGAAATTACCTACGAAATAATACAGTGACTTTAAAAATGTAAGCTGAAATGAAATTTTATTGCAATATTGGATTCCTACCTTGTGGTGCGACCTGAATGTGTCACTTGCTATATACAGTATCGTAATTATACATATATATTACATAAATAAATTTGGCGTTTACTTATCTGCCCTACTTACGGGTGGAAAATCTAACGAAATGTTAAACACATGAATTTGATACACCATTTCATTTACTTATCTTAGCTTGTTATAGAATTTCAGCATGTCAAGGATTTTTCTATTCCGCAGACAATCGCGAAGCACCGTTGCCACACATTTTCGAAAGCGTTGCTGTCGTGTTATAATATCATAAATAAGTTTGGTGAAAATTTTCAGCAATTTTTCTGCCGCTCACCCGCAATAGAGCACGCCTCACGGTGTCGAGTGGTTTCAATGCGTGTGAAATACACTCTATAGGTGGCACTTCGCCTGCGTGGCGCACAGTGGGGTGCAGGACATAAATGGAAGTAAAAATGGAAAATGTGAAACGAACTTCATCACCAGTTGGGAGGCAAGTAAAAATAGCAATTACACACAGTGGGATATTTTTATATTCATATATTGATATTTAAATAAATTTAGCAGAGATTCAGATGGTTTTCACTAAATATTTGCCCACAATCTCTCTTAGGTTAAGGAGTATTCGACCGACATCATGCATAAATCATTACAATGCTTTAGACTTTAAATTATTTATTGTTTTTTCGTAAGTATGTCGTTTTGGGTCAGCTGTTTCTAAAATTCTAACCTAACTTAACCTGGAAACGTGGAACTATATGTGCGCAAATGTGGGAGAGTTGCTCTTTGAACCTCCAGTATGGTACTCAACCTGAACAAAAATAGTTCTCACTCCTGTTTAAAGCAAATCTAGAGAAACAGGTTTTGTAAACGTTATTAGACTTTTTGACTTTCTAAGACTCAACAGGGATGTCACTTTAATCTACACAGATCTCTTAGGAGGAACGATCAGAACTATTGGGTTGTTCGGAAAGTCATTTCCCGCCAGAGGACTTAATTACGTTTTTTCGAAACTAACTTCACACTTAAGCCCCATAACCATTATATGTCATGAGAGCTGATATTGCAAGGCTTGTGTGTGAAAAAGTTCTATTAATTCTACCCAGTAGTTTTTGGTTGGTGCCTTTTTAAATATGGAGAGCAATAAGCAGCATTTTCGTCATATTTTACTTTTTAACTTCAGAAAAGGTAAAAATGCTGTCCAAGCGAGAAAAAAATTGACGGATGTGTATGGAGAAGGCGTGTTAACAGTACGCCAGTGCCAGAACTGGTTTGCAAAATTTCGATCCGGCAATTTTGATGTCGAAGATGCACCACGGTCTGGAAGGCCGGTCGAAGCTGACAAAGATGCGATAAAGGCATTAGTTGATGCAAATCGGCGAATCACCACACGAGAGATCGGTGAGAGGTTAAATTTGTCGAATTCAACTGTTTATGGCCATTTGAAAGGCATGGACTTAACCTCGAAGCTCGATGTGTGGGTGCCCCATGTCCTTACCGAGCGAAATTTGTGTCGTCGTGTTGACGCGTGTGATTCGCTCCTCAAACGTCTAGAAAATGATCCATTTTTGAAGCGGATTATTACTGGGGACGAAAAATGGGTTGTATACAACAGTGTTAAACGCAAGAGGTCATGGAGCAGAAAAGATGAACCGGCTCAAAGCGTGTCAAAAGCCAACATTCACCAAAAAAAGGTGATGCTCTCCGTTTGGTGGGATGTCAAAGGAATCGTTTTTTTTGAGCTTTTGCCGGACAATACAACGATTAATTCAGAAGTCTATTGTCATCAGCTGGACAAATTGAATGATTCACTTAAAGAGAAGAGGCCCGAATTAATCAACAGGAAGGGTGTAGTGTTCCACCAGGATAATGCGAGACCTCACACAAGTTTGGTCACTCGCCAAAAACTTTTACAGCTTGAATGGGACGTACTGCAACATCCACCATATTCTCCAGATCTGGCGCCTTCCGACTACTATTTGTTCCGGTCCCTGCAAAATTTTTTGGATGGCAAAACCTTTACCTCAAATGAAGATGTCAAAAACCACCTGGACGAGTTTTTTGCCAGCAAGGACCAAACCTTTTATGAGAGGGGAATTATGTTACTGCCAGAAAGATGGCAAAAGGTGTTGGACCAGAATGGCCAATATATAATTTAATAAAATATTTATTCATTATACGAAAACTGTCTTTCATGTTCCCCAAAAAAAACGAAATGACTTTCCGAACAACCCAATAGTTTTGCTTATTTGGAGAATATTTTGTGAAAATCGGCTTGCTTTCTATTCCCAAAATTTTGACCTTGTAAGGAATTAGGAAATAATTTTTAAATTTCTCTTAGAGTGCCCAACTCTCCTTTGCGTATGACAGACAGACCTGGAACTGTGCTTCGAAGTGTAAAAATTTCAGGATTGGATGAAGTCTTTCGGCTTGAAAATTAAATGAAGCCGACCTATATAGCTATCAAATAAGGGTATACCCTATTGGCTAAATTCTTCAACATAAAACAAGTTATTTATATGAATTGTTATGTATATTTTAGAAATAAGAAGAGGAAAGCTCTGAAAAAAGTATCTTACCCAACCATGAGATCGACCCCCATTTAAACTATAAGACCCTTACTTATTCTCAATATTTTTTAGTTTTTTCACAGTCCAACCAGATGCCAACAGCGTCAATGAGTAACACCAAGAGACAAAAAAGGAAAATAGTAACACTTGTAAAAATACCGTTAAAGTGCTAAATGTGACAGAGGGCTATAAGTTAAAGAGGCGTGTGGGAACCCAATTCGGTTTTCGTCACATCTGCATAAAAGTACACTGCAAACAAACATACAAATTATGTACGAAATATATACACAACTTATTAACATACTATATGCACACATGACAACATACATGCACAACATGATTGAATGTGCTCTTGGTGCATGTATATGGTTGCAAGTGTTGCTTTTGCGTGCGTGCAACATTGCACCAACACAATGGCAATGGTGGTGCACCACGGTGCTAACAACTGGTATAACGGCAACACAACCGAGCCATTCAACACCACAAAGCGATGAGAATGCAAACATATAAGCATACGCACACGTACGCGCATATAAATGTATCCATAACGCATATAAGTGCGTGTACATCATACATTCCTCATTATATACATACATATGTATATATATAAAAGTGTTTAGGCGGCGGCATCATTGGATTTGTGTGTGTATGTGCTGCATATATTTACAGATGCATTTGTGTTTGTATGTACGAAATTGCACACACACTTCTCATATTGCCTCCTGACCTATTTTCCCAGCGACGCCAGTCAGCCAGCTAGCTGTGCAGCTCTTCAGCTCGACGCCCACGCAATCAAATGCATCCCTGGGAATGTGCAACACATTGCTTGCAACTAGCGCCGCTTGTCAGTCGTTCGCTTCGCCCCCGCCACTATTTCCGAGCCATTGTTGATTCGCCGTTATTTGCTTATTCGTTATATCGGTCGGTCGGTGGGTTTGGGGTAACGCCTTTCGCTCCGCATAATTTTGCGTCAATTCCGTTTGGCGGCAGCGCCTTCGGCAATTTTATTGTACAATTTATTGCAACTGCCACAAACATATGTATATTTGTTTGTTTGTGGTGTTGTTGTTATTTCTGTGTTATTTTATGTTCATTATTGTGTTAGATTTCTTGGCTTGGCTTGGCAAATCTAATCGCATTTGAGAGAGGTTTTCATTTTCTGGCGCCGTTATGGTGGTGACGGTAAAGGTCAAATATTGCTTTAGAATACAATTTATAGCGCGGTAAACTCATAAGAAATCCGATTTCCATCATGCGCCTCGTATTTTTGGGATTTATTCAGATTTTATGCTTTTAGTAGGAATAACATGGTAGGAGTTTGCTATATCAAGGTTTTGGTGTTTCGAAATGCAAATACAAATACCAAAGGGAGGAAAATACAAAGTGATACTTGATCGAATCATTCGACAAACTGTAGCTATCTCGTGATCTGTACTTTGCTTTATTTCCTCTACAAATGAAGGAACATGATAAGAGAGATTATATACATATATTTCCAATAAGATTTTGACAATCTTCTTCGAACAGTATTACCCTAAAAATTTTCAACTTAACCTTAAAATATTTTTTGCAAATTTTTCTTTAACATAAGATCCATCTAAATCAAGTGATCTTTATACTACTTTTAGTGACCTCGTTTATGTGCTAGTTTTGCTTTTCATTTAGAATTTCTCCAGTTATTGAGTTTTGCTGTGAGAGAGCCGTTGCATATGTCTCTCTCATGCTCAAAATTAAGGCGACTTTGTATAAACTGTCAAATTAGTAGACATCTATTTGAAATCATTCTTAATTCGTATTCTTTGTGCTGGGACACCGGTGTTACTCTAATTCGCCCGAAAATTCGAAAGAAATAAAGCGAAAAGGCCATTTATCTCGGAGTTATTCAGTAACACTATTTCTGAATTCTCAAGTGGAAAAATAATATCTCAAAGGCGGTGTTTAGCGAGGTAGGGTTGCCAATATTCATTTAGAACACTAGATGTAGTGTTCACGAGAGGTCTTTCTAATGATGATACGATTATGAAAATATAGATGCACCACTTTTTTGTTCCAGTGGTAATGATTTAGAATTAGTGTGTACTTTTCACTTTTCACCCCTTTAGCGTACTAATTGGCCCAGAGTTGTCATCAATGAAAGTCGTCCTTCGGTATCTCTTAGAGGCGAAGAGAATTTATTGCCTATAAAAGTAACTAAGTGATTTTTGTGTATCCAAAGAAATATATTGAGAATTTCTACTTCACCTTACACCAGTGCCAAAAACTCAAGGATCAAATACGGATGGTGCAGGTTTCGAAAAATTTATTTATAAAATTTAAAATTTAATACTTGTTTGAGTACATTCTTAATAACTCTAAGTCCTTTCGTTATTTTAAAGGAGAACAACTTTTGGTTAAATTTGTATATCTTTTGGTCTTGGAGTGAATTGGAAGTTTCCCTCCAATCTCTCCATTTCTCTGTCTCTCTCCCCCGTCTGAAGGATATCTCTCCATATAAACCAAATAAAACCTTTTATTTCGAATAAGTAGGAAATTATAAACAGCCTCCATAATTTTAAATATTTTTCTACTGATTCTACCAATATGAACACTTCTGTTAGTATTAAATTATTGCGAAGATGTTTGTGAATGCTGCTATTTGTTTTTTCTTTTTTATTCAAAAAATCTCTTTAAAAATTACCAGTATCATAAAATTTATTATTTTCCTCTCTCATTTTATTATTAAATATTCAGTAAAACAAATAATCTGAAAGACACAAAAATTATTCTTTTTAATCAGATATCAAAAAAAAAACCAATAAAAGAATATTATATATAGTTTTGTAAAGTCACAGCTACTTGAGTACCATCACAATTACGTCAAAAGTAAATGGAGAATATGAAAACGGGAATAATTGAATTCCGTTGAGTGTTTGAGTGTTAATTTTATCTCTTCACCCAGAGGAATTTTCATTTTCGCATTTAACTGGGTCCATTTTCACATTCTATTTTATTTCCACTTTTTATACGCTAATTTTATTTTATTCGATAATATATATTTTTTGATCTTCTAGAGCACATTTAAACCAAATCGTAGGATGTCTACTTATTTCCGCTCAAATCTACACAATCTCAATTTTGTTGCCTCTGTCAGAAGGGAAAAGTGGAGGTCTCAATGTCATTTGGTGATGGGAAACATTTCAATATTCATTCGCACATAGTTAACGCAACGGGCGCAGATGACGGAAGTGCGAATACGCTGGAATGAAAAATAATAAATATAATGCTGAGGCCAGCAGCTACATGCGACATCTACATTTATATCTATATATGGGTATAATCATAGGCGCTGCAGTAAAATATTGCTAACTGTAACAAAACAACAACGACGTAAGTTAGCGCCATTTGACGTATTTAAAATCGTCTGACGTCACAACATTGAGGAAAATTCAGCAGCAACAAAAAGAAACCATTCGTTACCCTTCGTACAAGGACTCTTCAGAGCGACAAAAACAATAACAGCATCGATATGAACACGAACCAGCCAAGCTAGCTAAACCAACAGTAGCGGAAGGCTAAACTGATTGCGGGATGAGTGTTGTGATGATGCGCATGAAATATTTTGGAGCTATTTGACGTCATCATAAATGCCTCGCAGATTGTGTAAAAGCTATAGTTCCGGCTAATAAGCACAAAGGATAACAGAGAGAAAGAGCGGAGAGAATATATTGATATGAGAATATTACTGAGCGTGAGCATGAGTAAATGTCAAACGGGAGAGTGAATGTTATTTAGAGACTGGGAGAGTGATGAAGTCAAATATTTTTATGTGATTGCCGGAGAATGAGAGAATTTTGATTCATAGTAAACTGTGTTACCAACACACAAAAAAAAGTAAATATACCTTCCATTAGAATCATGCTTTATGTCAACATATTTTTAGTTAAGGTGGAAAAATTCGTGATGTTAGTTACAGTCACAGGACGTAATTATATATTTCTACAATCAATTTAGGTAAATAAATTGCCTTAATGATTCTCACTATTTCAGATAAACTTCATAAGGTGAGAACCTTAGATAGTTTTGGTGGAAGAAGAAGGAGCTGATATTATCTTATAAAAGAAACGAAGAGGATAGATATTCTTGGAAAGACCACTACTAACCAGAATATATAGTAGTAATCGCGATCTACAAAATCATTAAAAAAGCAAAACAATCAATTTCAATGCCCTCGTCGGAAAGAAATTTTGCTAGGAAAATAAGTAAATTTTTTTTTCATTTACCTCAATTTATATTCAAAATTTAGGAACACTGTGTAAAGCTCTATCTTAATTGATGTCTAGAAAGCGTTTTTTTTCTGATGTGCTACCAAAGTAATCTAACTACAGAGATTTATAAAATTTACCTCGGAATAGTTGAAAAAATATATAAAAATTATTTTCAAATGGCAACTCTATTAATAACACATGTGTTTATTAAGTGCCGAATCGTTCAGGCTTCCCAAAATCATCTGCGTTTAAATTCTTCACATATATATACCCCCAATGTCACGAATATGTCTCCTTCGCAATCGAAATGGTTGTGAGCCTTTGAATCGACCAACAACTTACAGCTGAAAGGAAGGAAAGACTGAAATATGAAAAAGAATTTTCGTAAAAGAAGAAAAGAAGAAATTTATGTCATATTTGAAAATGTTAAAGAAAAAAACTTTTGGGGTAAAACAAACAAAAATAGTAGAGAGCAGCAGGATGAGCAATCTGGCTGCCAGCCAGCCTGGCAGCCATGTGTCTCAAAGCCGCATAAATAAAATTGAGTGTAGGAAGGGAAGTTGATTTGGTGAGCTTTTCGCTCGAAGGCAAAATAAATATTATGTAAAACGTGTTGCAGGGAGGAGGCTATTAGAGGCTTTAGGCTGTAAACAGCATACACAATTTAGCAAGGCAATCGCAATCCAACAAGAATAGCATGTACATGCAACATATTTAGATATTTTGGAGTGTATGAGCTCTAGGAGGGTATAAGCGTGTAGCTTAGAAAAATATTATTCCTATTTTTGTTTGTATATATATTTATAATATATGCATATGTATGTAGTCATATTTTTTCATATCTGAAATTTTGTTTTCTGTGTTCTTTGCTTTATGTTTATTCTCTTTATTCTAATGGTTATTTCTTTTATTCATTGTTATCTAACCTCTACTCGCGCTACTCTCGGCAAATCTGTTATTGATATTTGATTTGCTGGTGGACTGAATAAACCAGAGGCCTTTTAATTGCTTGCGCTTAAGTTCTATATATGACTAGAATATATAATTAAAGAAATAAAATAGCAAATGGATCTATAACATGCTACATCTACAACATACGTACACACACATACAAATAAAGAAACAGCTGCCTATAATGCGCAACGAGATGGATTAAGTTGCTGGAAGACTGAAGGAGGGCTGAAGAGCTGTACAAAAAATGGTTAATGACTCGAAATATCCGTTCGCTAACCGGATATTAGGAAATAAAACTCGATATTTTATGAACAAGCTTATGATGGACTCTAGGTGAAGCATATGTAACTAGATCATGAAAATATTGTGTACATAGATGAGTAGGAAATATAGAGACTGGAAGGCATACGAGTGATTTGTGTTGTTTGAGCTTCGGGGAGTTTGGTCTAGTTTGGACTAGTGTGAAATATTATAATATTGCAACAAAATAGGTTCGCGGAAATTCTTCTCAATAAATATGTATGTATAAACACATAATTCGAAACTGCTTTAAAATATTTAGGGTGCTCAAACCACATCGTTTTAGAGAAGCACCAGTTAATTTTAAAATGAACCTTGTACAAAAATATGTTTTTTATGTATCCAGCTGTCTTTGTCATATTAATCTTAAAATATCACATATTTTTGGACTCATCCATATCCAGATTTATTCGCGTGTGACACTACTTTTAAATTTCGCTTAAAAAATTATAAGACACTATTTATATGAAGACCTCTAACTGTATATAGATGTCGGCTTCTCTCCTGACCTTCAGGAACTCAGCAAAAAGAGTTGCCAACTTTCCCCTAAAAGTTTGAAAAAATTTATCAAGTCATTGTAATGTTATTGAAAGCTTTATTAATAATCACAAAATAGATGGAAAAAAATTTATCAAGTCATTGTAATGTTATTGAAAGCTTTATTAATAATCACAAAATAGATGGCCATTCTCGGCCATAATGGCCATAATTTTAAATCCATCAGCCAACCGGAATCCACATAAAACATGTAGGATGTGCGTACAATAAGTTTGTAAGAGAAGAAGAAGAGATCTATCTATCCAAAAAGTGTATACATGTCTTGCATATATATGTATTAATATATATCTTTATTGTTATTAGTTTAACGATAGAAAACATTTCCCAAATAATTTTAGGATTTTTGTCGAGTTGACAGTCCCTTGCCGGACAAAAGTCCATGTCCGTTCTGGTTACGTAGACCCGACTGTCGCGAGGATGGATTTATCTTGATTTATATATATGTCTTTGTCTTTATTGGTGGTTGATGTTGAAGCATTTGTAATTCTATTCATCGAAATATCATAAATGTGGTCAAGATGGTGAAGAATTAAAAATTAAAATTAACTCCTTGCAAACATTTGAAATTGGATAAAAAATTGAAAGAGTGAACGAAACACTTACTTCTGTCTTTGAAATGGCAGTTTGAGAGCCGCTAAAAATGCTAATCCGAAAAGTAACTTAACAAAGAGCCATTCCGGTTTCCCACAGCTGCTTTATTACACTTTCCCTTAATTTAAATATTTTCTTAATAAAAGCTCAAACTAGTTTAATCCATGTGGTTTAGAAATTTACAGCGCATAAAACTATTCCTTTAAAGTACTTTAAAATTGATATTAAAATAAATTCTGAAAACTTTAAATGAAACTGTTATATATTACTAAATTATATACCAGTCATCTATGTAGGCATGCACATAGCGTAATATGTACAAGGCACACTTGACTGCCAGGAAAGCTTCGAAGCCATGCATTGCAACTCTGCGCAGTGAAGTCACAAAGAGTGAAAGCGAGAGAAAGCTCGCCGAGTAGTATTGGTAAATGGGCGGCTAAAGTTTGAGTTATTGCATGCAGTAGATAATATGTATATAAATATATAACCATATATATATAAATATACATATACATATATATGTATACTTATTGCTTCAGTAGACTATATAGTTTACCGGCAACAATTGCATTATATGCTTTTGAGAATGCATATGTGTGTGCAAGCTACAACAACATTTCCAGCATGTATATATTTGAATTGTGTTAATGCGTAGGCTGAGCTGGGCAAGGTATATATATACTTAAGTATGTATAGATTAAGGCATTATGCTATGTGCAACTGGCGTTTGAGCTCAAATTGCTGCAACTTGCATTTTCTGTGTCAGTGGTGCGCGCTTTGTAGCTTTTGTTGTACCCAAGCACACAATAACGGTTCGCACATAGTATATAACAAAGTAAATATAAATAGTTGCTGCCAATTGCATATATATCTACTTTAAGCACTTTAATGCTGGCAAGAAGGATACACTTATTGCATTTGTTGCTGTTTCTATTGGTATTTGGTGGTAATACAGATTGATGTGCACAATTATAATGAAATGTGGTGGTTATTTGTACATTTCAATTTATTTGTATACATTCGTACATATGCTTTTATATATAAGCGTGTGTGTATGTGCCCTATTTTCGTCAATATAATTGTGTCGCCATGTTGCGTATACGCACCGGTGAACATTCACGTCCGAGCGAGTACCCTGTAAATACAAACATAGAAGTGGGCGATGGCTTTATTGCAGCAGACCGTGCTTTTCTTTGTCATAATTAATTTTATTTCTTATTTTCTTTTAGAATTTAGAACACATGTCTGGATTATTGCTTGAATTGTTTGCGATTAATTCGAAGTAAATGCATGTGTGTGTTGGATTGACATGTGACTGTGTGGGTGGCTATGTACAAATATGGTTGCTATTTTTTTCTAATAATAGCCTAGCGCTTAGCATCAACGATTAAACGGGGGAAATTCTACTGAAACAGAATTTCTACTAAGTGTTTCCAAAAAATTTGGTCATATTTTAGAAACTGAATTAAAAAAGCATCCTTTAATAAAGCGGTTGCAATTATTGTAAAATTTTTATTGTTATATAACGTGAGTAATGTAATTTGTATTGCATCTTTTCTTTTATCAAAATGTTTTGTAACCATAATTTTTGAGCTCGGCCTATGCTTATGACTATCCAACATTTACAAAGACGTTTTAGTGAGTTCATAATTGCTTATTATTTTAACCTTATTTTCACAAATTTCATTTAGCTAGCTAAACATAATGCATTTAAAAAAACTGTTCTATAGAGCGCAGATTTTCGATGATTGCTGCCTTTAAAATAATTAATTTCTTGGGATTTCTTACAAAAAGTTTCAAAAGTACGATTTATACGAAAATATCGCTCAGAAATATAAAAATTAAATTTAAATTGAATAAAAATTGTACATTTTTGTGAACTAGAAAAATAAGCTTAAAATTTTGCCTACTTTTCTGGGCGGAAAAATTAAGTCTTACTAATAAGAACATTTTTCTGCAGCGCAACTCATTCGAGGAGTACTTGACTTTATTAGTATTTAAATCATTATACTCATGCCAATATAGGTTAGGTTAGTATAGCTGTGACTGATCATATATCCGTTGGGACGCCATAACTTCGGTGATAAAAACAAACGTCTTAAGTCCGTCACTGATCCAGTACGTTGGTTGATTTAACAGTTAAGTTCCTTGAATGATTAAAGAAGTGAGAGACAGGATTCTTCACTGATTCCAGTGTTTCCTGAGTGACGACACAATACTCCCTCAGAATCTAGCTAAAAACTTCAACAGTATGGATCAGACAACATTTTTGGTCTTACAAAGCCCAAAAGCTAGCAAGAAAGTTTCGATGCTAAAATGCGTTTAGCTCTTTGAAATACTTGTCAGAAGTACCACAAGATATTAAGTTGTTTCTTTGTACAAATCTTGCTCATACACACACATACATACACTCAGAGGCCCTTAATAATGTTTTTGTTAGTGCGCGCTCTGCTATAGCTTCGGTTGCTGCTATTATTTCACCCACTTCATAGGCAAACTACAACAAAAGGCCGCAGCTTAACTGCCATCTACCTGTGCAACACAGATAGCAGATGTTGGGTCTGACCTAGTAAATGGCTATTTCGGATACTTTTCACCAGCGCACACATACATGCACACTCGTATATGTAGAAACTATCTAATGCAAAAATTCAACTGTGCATTTGGCAGTAAGTGAACATATGCATGTGCATGTGCACTTTGTATGGGTCTGTTTGTTTGTGTGTGTGTGAGAAATTTCGTTTGCGACCTGTGCACATAAAGTGCTTATGCATATCGGCGTGTGTGTGCATGTGCTTCGGCATATGTTTTATGGCATTTATCATGTCCTGCGCACTGTTGGCCATGTAATTCACTAGTGTTCGCCGTCGGTGGAGCCGCAAAATGGCAAAACTGAGCAACGCTTTGATATTTGTTGTTTCACATTTTTCTTGCTTATTGTTTTTGTCTTCAAACCGCAATGTTTTGTGCAGGGAAAAAGGTTACTTTTCTTTGTTGCTTTGTTATTGTGAGCAACTTTCGGTTGCCGTTCATTTTAAATTTTAAATTTATTAGCATTAAGCGACCTTTTTCACTTGCCACATTTATTTCGTATCTTAGACTTTTCAACGGCTTCTTAAAAATCGTATTGTAATGTTGTTATTGCTATTTTTATTGCTGCATGCGTGGCTAAGGGTACTCACACTGTACTTGTGCCCTTAATTACAAGAGTAATGTGGAAAAGTTGTCCGGTGTTTTGTTTTTTTTTGGTAATTTTTGCATAAACAGAAAACAATAAGTTTGCTTTTGAGATTTACGTTGTATACTTTTGGGCGTTGTTGCGCACCTTAAGTGAGATTACACATGAGTAAACATGGAAATATGCAAGCCGGTAGACTGTTGGTAAGTTAGAAATTTAGTTAGCTACCCGAATATCCTCAGATGTTGTCGGCAGTGTGGTTATACCATTATCTTTGTTGCAAGCCATAAGTAAACACACTTACCAGTACATAATTATGTATGAGTGTAGATATTTTTTTGCAATATACACAGCAACCATTTTTTGTGACATTCGCTTTGGGATCTTGAGTTGTACGCACTGTTGAGAGCGAATTTCCTTCCCAACAAATTTGTTAAAATGCAAACTGCAAGAATGGAAAAAAAATGTTACAAATACAAATCTTTATTATATCGCCCAAAAATAGGGTCCCTTCAAGTAGCTACAAGAATGCCAATTTTTAAACCATTTTTTCATAAAATTCTTGTAGGCTTCGGACGGGGTGGTCTTAGTCTCTTGCAGTCGCTTGTGGTCTCTATGGACTTATGGCGCGTTTTCTGGCGGGAATATTTATCTCCGGGAGAGCAAAAAGTTGCAGGATACAAAATCTGATCAACGGAGAGACTCTTGTTTGCATTTCGTTGCTAAGCATCTCTTTTGTGGACTAGAGTCAATGTAGTTTTTATTAAAAAAAATCACTCTTCCTTATGAGAGTCTCTTGGTGACGGTCTTCATGCCAAAAGCACCAGCCGAAAAGTGTGAAGTCGATCCATGAGAGATACTAAGAACCTGTCTACTTCTCCTTTATTGCAAAGTCGACGATTTCCGAGTACTTCAAAATTTTCGGCTCAATTTCAGGTTTTTTCAGGACGGCATCAACTATTGTATTATGTCGAACCGTAAGCTCCTCGGCAGTAATATTTGTTAAAGATGTTAATCCAAGAGTTGTTGTTGAGAGTTCACTACCTATCGAAGTGTTCTGACTATATTTCTTTCCAAAGTATATATGAAATGATATTAACTGGAGAGAGCCACAAGCCCAGAACAGATCAAAGTAATCTGTACATGCTTGGACTTCAAGCTCCTTTATTTTTTAAGACATTGTGGCAAAAGTTTTGAGATATTTTTAAATATTTATTTTAAGTTTCCATCTGGTATTTTGAAAACAGGACAGGTATTTTGAACAACAGCAAAAAGTTTCAGTATCTAGAGTTTACTTCCGAAGTAATGAGAAATAATAATTGTATTATTAATTATAATATTAAAAAGTTTTCCTTTCGCGACGAGACCATTAGTGCCTTATACATTTATATGGAGAACTTTAATGAGCCACAGAACGATTTATACATTTCAAAACCCGATCACAAACAAATACCTCAAAAGCTTCCACGTTATGTTGCCCAGCAGGAAATTAAAACTTGTGTGCACTGCATATTTTGTCATGGGGGTATATGAAGAGTAAATAATTAAATAATTGAAGATAATAACTTTGTCTGTGCTCCTATTCCCACATATGGCATTCCTCTTGATATTATCACTTTTTCAGCCTGTGACAGATTTTATGGGAAGCGTCTACAGTTAGAAATACACTTGAAAGTCTGAAAATTTAGAAAAATAACTCTTTCTATATATTTAGATTTAACTTGACTGGACCTTAAGCTCCTCTTAAGGACCTTAACCCACCGCACGGTAATCTCTTACTCAACCAAATGCTACTGTAACCAGCTTTTTAAAAAAGTATTGCAGTATTTGGAAGAAATGTACAGTCTTTATTAATAAATGGCATAATTCGAGAAAAGGTACTGCAAATTGTTGAAAACACATTCACATCATTAACAAGTTAAATGTTTCCTACTGGGTCTATAACGAAATTGGAACAAGCCGGTATGCATTGCTTAGACAACGTTTAGCATTTCGTTTAGCTTGTTTATTTTCCATTTCGCACACTGGCATGCAACTGTGTGGGCGGCAATTTGTCTATAGCTCTTAATTTGCATAAGTCTAATGGTCGCTTTATCATCGTTTCAATGTGTTATTAATTATTTTCATTGCACACGTTAATTGAGTTGTTTCTGTTTAAATTTCCAATTATTTACGAACGCTTATTCGTGATGTAATTTTTCTTTCATTACTTTGGATATTGTATTTGTGCTTTCAATTTTCAATTTTCACTTTGTTGTTTGTTTTTCCTTTTTTTTCGTAAATTATCTATATAGTAATTATTTATGGTTGTTTGAATTCGCATATGCTTGAAATGTAATGAAGGTTGGTAATGAAGTATATTTGATTAATAAAGCAATAAATGAAATACTTTCTATTTAAATAGCGTTATATAATAATAAAGGCTTACAAATTGTTGAATCAATTATGTCTTTAGGATGTATAGAGAAGCAATTTGTAAGCATGTAATTGATATATAATAACACCCACGAGAAAGAGATTTCAGGGTTGCCTATAAGTAATTTCAAATTACAGTTACTGAAATCAGCAAAATCTTAATTTTAAAACCGATCACTTTGAACATAATAACAAATGAAAGATTTCTCGACATGAAATCCAGGGCGAAACGATGCCACCGTTTTTCATGTCCATATTAAGACCTAACCTTAATTATATCTGGTAAGCCGAAGAGCTGCCCGTGTTTGATGCTTGAGAAACTTATTTCCCTGTAAACAATTTTGCGCATCAGTAACCGAACTATTTTTTGAACATCGTCATGACATCTTGTTACTATATAAGCTATATAACCTCTATGATTGAAGTAGCTAATGAGAAAACTGCTCTTTGAACAAAAAATTAGTGACATTAATTTCTCTTTAAAATCAAGTTTCATTTATCCAATGCAAGGTTCCGTTCGAATATTGACCACCCTTATTATTTTGATATACACGCAACACCAATAAGACTTTTTTTAGTTATATCAGAAGTAGTAAATACGAGGATTCAAATTTATAATTATTTATTAATTATTTTAAACGATAACCAAATTTAAAAAAACAATCACGATTTAAGGCAAGATAAACGGTCAAATAGCGCTAATCTCGGATTAAACTGTCAGTTTGTGTTATTGTGTCAAACGGAATATTGAAATAAGGGAGAATTGCTGCAAACAATTTTGCTTTAATTTTTTCTTTATTTTTTTCTAGGCCCACCACCACAACCCTTGTGCTGCAAACTGCCATGTACACGCCACTGGCCACACACATACATACCCAAATTGCTTGTTAAGCGATAGTTGATGTTCAGAGTTATATATACACATATATATAAAGGCGTTTATATATCACATATATATATATTTATATATACGGTTTTCACTCTGGTTGCAAGTTTGCTGGTATAACGGCGGGCACTGGCACTTAACACGCGTCCGTCCGTCCGACTCTTCCATTGGCATAAATAAATTGCTAGCTAATTTAGTTGCCCGCCAGACACAGAACTAGCAACTAGCGACTAGTAAATAGTGTAAAATGTGCCACAGACGAGCACTAAACACTTGTAAACTGTGCAAGCAAGGCACCAATACACATGTCGAAATATATACATACACATTCTTCCTTTAAATGTGTAAGTATATGTGTGTGTGTTTTAAAATGCATATAAATAGAAAACAAAAACAAAGTAACTAGTTCAAGTTTGCGCTACTCGACCGACTCGCCCGACTCGCCGCTTCGTGGTGGACTTGCAATATTCGACTTTACGGACTTTATTTGCAATATTAGAGAAGCTCTCTCATAGTAGATATACATTCATACATGAATGCGATTGAATGCACTCGTATATATATGTTGAGTAAAATCGAGTGTATAACTAGACAAACGTGAGTTCGAGGCGGCGGTGTGTGCTGGTGATTCATAATGTTTAAAGAGCACTGCTTTCATTCCCAAATGTGGCCGTTTTTTCCACAATTCGGCGCCGAAACGATTAAATAATTTGCCACGATGGAGCCTTGTGACCATTTTGCCCTTTTCCAGGTAGTCAATGTCGAGATAATATCTTGTGGAAGAGAGAAAAGTGTGATCAGTACGAAAGTACTTAGTACCTTAGTACCAGTACGAAAGCACCTCTTTTCGTCAGGTCATCGCCCGAGGTAGTTCCTTTCCAAAAACAAGGATCGAATCACCGACCAATATTTGTCTTTTTCAATTTTTCCAAATTTCGCGGACAAGCCCGTTTCCCCACGCGGTCTAAATGAAACTACTAGTCCGATTTGGTTGAAATTTCGACAGTAACCATCTACGAGAATGTACGACACGGTAGTTCTCTGGCAATTGTGGCGCCATTTCAACGTGCTCTGCAAGTTGAAAATGTGACGGATATTTGTTGCGCCACAGAATTTCGTTGCAGTCGAGCGATTTCACTTCCTTGTCGAGAAAAGTTTCGCATCACAAATATATTCTCATACATTTTAGTTGCATGTAAGTCAAATCAATTCCCTGATTTCCCAAAAAAATTTCTTGCCAACTTTTTGGCTAATTCAAAAGAGCTTCTCCCCTTAGTTACATATTTGTAACCTTATTATTGTGTGTTGCCTTTGTAAAAAGCCGCTTGCATTTCTCGCAAATACATATCACCACAATTTGTTGCTGTCAACGCTGCAACCACAGCTGTGTGCACAATAATTTGTAAAACTACTGTAGCTCGTTAATATTACCGCATATGCGACATTAACTACTTATGATTATTATTATTGCTTTCATTCAGCGGTTGCAATGTCCATGCGCATATCCTTATTGGTGGCATGTTCGTAAATCATTCACCAACACCACAAAAGTACTAGTAGTAGTAATCTTTGCATGCAAAGCCGCTCACAAACGCATGAAAACCGCACGTCGCATTGTGTAAAATGCATTGGACTTGCGCGTGTGTGTGTGTGTGTATGAAAACATAAAATAATACGCACCCATGCATACAAACTTTATATATACGCACATGCTTTTATCGGTAATCGCAAGTATTACCGTTCACCAGTGCATTGGCAAGTCGCAGCGTTGTAAATGAAGCTGTATATGTGCGAGTATGCATGTGTACATGTGTGCATGTATGTATAATGTCACCCACGCACGCTGAGCGCTTCCATCATTGTCATCATTACTTCCATTACTTCCATTATTAACAACATTATCGTCATTGGCCATCAATCCATCAGTGAGTCCAGCCACCTATACCACCCTGTACAGCCAGCCAGCCAGCCCTTACATTGTGCCATGCATCGTGTTTCAGCGTTGCCATTCGCTGTCAGCGTGCCACTTGACTCATCCAATGCATTTATATGCGAACGCTCACACTCATTATTGTTATTTTATGTGCATTTCTATCGCCCATACACTTGTACATATGTACAAGTAAATATGTGTACATTGCATTCACAAAAAACAACAACATTCCAACAACATTCGCTGCGCCAGTTTATCTGACCGCTGACCTAATTATTTTAAATTCGTTAAATGCACCATTGCATTCAGTAATGTTTATGAGCACTGAATTATAAGTACTTTTACCGACACCCTCTGCCCAATGGATATTTATGCAAATATGCACACACATCATCGAACGGGTGAGTTTTTCAATATGATTTCATTTAAATTAAATATTCATTTACAGCAATTACGGCAGTGCAATTCCTGAGTACATTCCGGAGAATTTTAATAAAATTTAGAATTTGCATATTTTAAAATACTCCATACTTTCTACTGTATGTAGAATGATGCGAAGGTTGCTAATCAAACTTCTCGACTTGGTCACTGCTATGTTGTCATTTGGCAGCTGACGTTCCCGAGAAAAGTTCTGGCCTTACCTTAGACTGCGCATATCATTGCAATTAAAAATGGAACTGGACCGAGAATATTTTCGAGTGACAATACTATATCGTTGAATATTGATTGACTCGAAAAATTCCGAAAAAGAGGCTAGTATTGATCGATATAAGCAAAGTCTTAAAAATAGTTGACAATCGAAAGATTTGGGGTGAAATAATTCACTGAAAGCGTAGTACACAACTAGCCAAATCGAACAAAAGTTGGCGACTAGTTTTCGTTATAAATGTTCATGTGGCATTAAGGCAAAGTAAAACCATCAATCAGATTTCTTTGCAACAAGTGTGTGTAAAAATTAGTTGAGGAAAACAAAAAGATGCATCAGCAGCGCGATTCTTCAAACATTGGCTGATAAAACAATTTCTTTTTTTTTTTTTGAGTTTAAACGTGGCACTAATGCTTCATCTTTGAGTGCTATGTTAGAGGTTCCAAAACGGTTAGGTAGTAGTAATGAAATGGCACGTATGCATACATGGCTAAATCACAGCTATTTTCGATACATCACTTCTCTTTGCCAAAAAAATGTACTGTGCGAAAGAGACTTTTATCCAGTTAAATTCAATACAAGAGAATATTTAGTATAAACACTTTCTATTTATTTTATGGCAGAGTTTTTTTCCATTATTCACTCTCTAAATCTTGGCTACTCAAAGACAGTTAAAATAAGTAAAATATTTAGTGTCAATAATAATGTAAATGTAGTGCCCACTAAGTGTAGTGAGCCTACTACTAACGCCGAAGTCATCTCAACACTACAATACCAAACCTTGGAATGTGTTACGGACATAAAATAAACTTTTCCAATTCTCAAAAATTCACCAGCTACTCTTGGGCAACTTAAAACTTATAGAATAATATCAATCATCGGGAAGCACTCATCTTCAAGTATAATGAACTTAAATGTCAAGCACATGAGTTCACTTTGACAGTTGTCCCTTTAGGTAATACTACACCATTTAAAATGCCTTGCTATTAAATCCATACATATGGTATGTTAGAACAGGAGGGACATACCTAAATTAACTTAATATCCACACAATTCGGATATTTACAGTAACAACATTTGCAGGGCGCATATGCACATCAAAATATTTTCAAACAAAACAAAAAAAAAAAAGTGAAACCATATCACCTATTTGTGTGTATAACAATAAAAACCACATTCAACTTTTATTTGCACCAAATTGCTGACAATTTATTACAACGCTGTCAGACATCGGTCACGGGCTGGACCTCCATCCATTCGCCCCACACAAGAAGGCATGACGCAGTATGATATGCAGTAAGGAGAACCGAAGGAGCAAATTGTTGGAAAGCTGGTCTACCGAAAGCTCAGCTCAGTCACAGCGGGTATTTGTGGGTTATGAGTGTGGTCTACTGAGTATCGACAAGCACCGTTGTGGCTCGTAAGTCGCAACTTATTACAATTCTGCAGCATAAGTAGCCTTAATGGTGTAATTAGAGTTGAAAGTAAGCGAAAGTTTGTGCTTGTGGGATTGTAGGGGCCACAGGATGCAGGCCTTCAGCGGTAATGTGAATGGCGTGAGTGCAGACTTTCTATGTGGGTGAATGTTGGGCAGAATTTTTCGTACTTAAAAAAGTTTAAGAAAAAATATCTACCGTGGGAAATGTGACAAACTGAAAGTACTTTCATATAATTATATTTATTTATAAATTTGTTTTGTGAAAAAAAAAATCAATATGACGTCACTGCTTATAAAAATGAATAACCTCGAACTTTTCAGGCTCAAAATTTAATTTGAATTATTCAGCTGTTCCAGCACAAACGCACGAAGCGTGACGCGCTAGGTTAATGTTGTCACAATAATTGTAAGGTATGTTATAAATGGCATTTTAATATCAAAAAATAAAATAAATACATATTCAATTGAGGGGTGTTTTTATTTTGGTATAATAATTCCCATTTTGCAACACACAACGTATTTTTAAGGTTGCTCCGATCGATTAATATAAATAATGTTTTAATTCATAGATATAATGGTATAAGGGTCTCCGAAAGGCCATTTGTTCCATAGGTGGTCTTTATTTGCTTGTTGGAATGTCAGCTACTTAGCCAATTGTTTTTAGATAACTACCTTAAGGCTTTACTTTATTACAAAACCTAGACCTAAATGTGGTTCACGAGGAACTAAAAGGCAAAATTTCGAAGAAAGCTAAGGAACTATAATAGTATACGTGCACCAAACGGAAGTATTTTAGAAATCTTAAAATAGTTTTTTTTGGTACAGAGTTGCCAGCTAGTGAAAAAACTCCAACTAGCATTAAACAATATTAGCGTGTGTATAGAGTTTCAGAGAGCCTTCGCGAAATAAGTAATTAGAGACTTTATTAATTATTAATTATATCGAAACCTATATAAATAACCTATATAAAAAAATGTATTACCGTATTTTACAAAACTAGGTACACCACCAATATTTTCAGTTTTGTTCCAAGTGGTGAAATAAAATATGTTTCCTCCTGCCATTATAAGTTTTGTCAGAAGCCATTATCAGTGTCCTCCATACGTTAGCTCAGGTTTTTTAGTATTTTTAGTTGAAAAATATTCATAAATTTCAAGGTCAACTTTTGGTACAAAATTGAAAATCTCATGAGATATCTTAGAAGAATGTATGTATCTTAGAAGAAGTTCGATAATTCGTTGAGTAGTTGAATATAGGTCATTACCGACTATCATAAAATAAAAATCGCAGTCTGTCAGTCAGTCTGTCAGTTAAAAGTCTGTCAAAGGACTTTTGAATACAAATGTCATTGAATTTTGTCATCAAAAAGAGTTAGAGAGATGGACTTTGCCTTTATATAACTTGCATAGGATTAATGATCTTTTTATTTGGCACTAAAATTTGCTTCTACATACAAAAAAATGATGTGACTATATATTAAAGTAGCTTAAGTTGAGTTAAGCCAAAGTAAGTATGTCTTGTTCTTGTTAATTTCTTGTAAAAATCTGGACTTATCCTGTATATTTGTTTTATCATACTTTGAAACTTCTTATATGAAGATAGTATTTGGGTCAAATTTAACGTCAACCATGGCAAATGTTGTTCAGAATAGTACAATTCCGGACCACCTACTTGAGTCGACTTAAGCTATTTTAACATATTGCCACAAATATATATATTATGACCTAATAATTAAAGGCGAAAAAAGTAAACAGACTGTTGATAAAAAAGTAGTAATATTCCAGTTTTACGCTTTGAATATATTTTCACGTTTAATTGTTATTGACACTGAAAACTGACAATAATATTTGCCATTACATAAGAGACAAAACGAATTTGTAAACATTTATCTGCATAATTAGCCGGTAATTAGGAGGCATTTGTAATTCACTACTTTGCGCATTAAAAAAAATTTGTAGTTGCGATTACCTTCACATTAACTACCGCTCGTGTTTACATTTTCATGCACATTTTCCACGTGCGGTGCTCGAAGTCAAACCAGGAACTTTTTTTCAACTACAAGCGAGTGTTAACACAAATTCATGGCACTGCAAAATCGGTGTAACTTCACTAAGTAATTCACAAAGCATGCTTAAGTTAATGGCGAACGATTGTAATATGAACGGGTGTGTGGAAAATTGGCATGAATTCAAGCACAGTGGGACAAGAGTGCCACGTTTTTCAAAAAGCTCAAATTATTGTAGTTATGACTCAGTCTCGGTGCTTCCCAGCAGTCTGAGAAATAATTTCACTAACCGCGTGTGACCACAGCTTAGTCCACAGGTGCTAAAAAATAATGTTTACCATTTTGAATCAAGGTGAGTTTTTGAAAAATTCGAAAAAATGGTTATACTTTTTTCAATTAAATCAAAACTTTTCAATACTATTAATTTTTTAATATTCTCTCATTAATTACACACTTTTTTTAAATTCATTTGGGTTGGTAACTCTGTAAAATATTAATTACATGTATATTACGTATTTTCATGAAATGTAAATAGTTTTTCCAGTGCAATTTGATTTGTATCAAAACCTTTATTTTAGCTAAAATTCACTTCGCCAACATTAAAAGCGATTTTGAGTACTTTTTGTTGTTTCTTGTGCAGAAGACGTATGAAATGGATTCTACGACTGTATAACGACGACGATTTTCGTCAATGCCACCAATTTTCATATAATTGAACTAACTTTTTTTAATAATTAAATATTAAAATAATAGTTTTGTGAGCAAATTGCGTAGGACAAACAAATACATATATATGCATGTATGTATGCATGGGTAGCTCCAACAAAGTCAAATATATCATTCACATTTTGATTTTCTTTACATTTACAACATTTTGCCACGATTCGCTGTTGCACGACTTGCCCAGTGGACTGGAAAAAGTGCTGAAAAAAGTCCAACCAAAAGTCATTCTATGCCGTCAGTGTGACTGTCTTTGCTTGTTTCTATTTTTTCTCTTTCATTGTTTTCGTGATTTCGTTTTTCTCCTCAGGTGGGTGGGTATATTTATTCGAATATAAATGGAAAATCGGTGCCATCGATTTTGTGAGTCGGTCAAGGTCAAGTATTCACGGTTGAGAGTTCAACAAAATACCGTGTTTTAATTGTGACTTAATTACACATTTCATTTATCATGATCAAACTCATGCATATACAAGCGATAGTACCTAAGTACTTACGTATGCAATTACATATATTACAAATGTATCTAAAAATAGTAGTTATAATGTAATGTGTTTCGAAAAATGACCTATTTGGAGCATTGGAACTCAAATGTGCTGTTTGTAAGTTCATCAAAAAATTTTTTATCTCTTATTCTTTTTTTTTATTAAATTAAACTAGATGAAAATTCTTCTAAAAAAATATTGCTTCTTAATAGTGTTCTTCAATTCTGTAACTAAAATATCTTTAAAATCAGTTTTGCTGCTTTTTTTTTCAAATGTTGTTAGACTGTCCTCTCCTTGTTTCTTTACTTGATTTGACCACGGCCTTAGCGGAGCGATTATTGTCACGCATTTATGTTGTTAGTTGTCACATAATACCAATTGGGGCAAAAAATAGATGTATAAAAAATAATTTTTTTCCAATTACACTAATTTTTAGACAGGTAATGTCAAATTTCCGAATTAGTCTTTTGAATTGCAAATTGCAATACTCATTTTTACTTCAACTTATCTAATATTTTTCGCTGTCACGTTTTTTGTCACCATTCTAATGATGAGATTCATAAAATTGTATGTACTGGACCAACCTAAGCCTTGTATCTACTTAATGGCTAAGTTATATATTTACCAAATATTAAAGAACTGGTCAACAATCCTCATACCCATACAATTTATTATACACAGCATAAATAAAAGGTAAATGTTAATATTTATTGCAATAAACACATTTTTTTTGAAATACAGACTTCTAATTTCATAACTTCAATATTTCTTGTATTGCTCTACTACTAAGGACATTTTAAAGAGCTCCTCTGTGCATGACTATAAAGTCGTGAAACTTCAATGTCACTCTCTCTTTTAATTGTGTCCAGCCATAACGGCTCATTAAAGTGTTGTAACCTTTCTCTTTCATGTCACCAAGTTTCGTTTTACAGGTTTTAGATAAGTTTTACTATTGTGAATGGTTGAAATGACAAATTAATGCTAAAAAATAAATATACAGAGAATTTTTTATTTATTGATTTTAAAAATTATAGACACCAAATAATATATGCTTGTTAGTAGAATGCTTCTCGAAACTTAGGGGTTACTAAAATCTTAGTTATGTTATTTGCGCAAAGTAAAATGTCAAATTTTTTCTTAGGACCTAATTTATAGCGACTCTATTGCATTTCAAAATACAAATATGACACCACATTTGGGTTTGAGAATAATATTGGAGCTTATATTACGTAACCAGAATCAAGATTTTTCAGCTTTTTGCAGCATACTTTTTTTTGAGACTTTTCAGCCATTTCAACACAATAACAACTTTCTCAGGTGAAATCATACAAATGGTTTACATATGTACGCACTTTACATATATTATATACATAATTACACTCGTGTGTATTGAATTGCAACTCATTGTCACTTCATACGCTCCACTTGCCATAATTAATCAGGCTGAAGCCGAAGTCGTAGCCGAAATTTCAGTGTCTTAATGAAATGTTGCATGACATACAAACAATTGCATTATACATACATAACAACACGCTCCCAAACATTTAATATAGGCAATGAAATGAACGCGTCAACCACGCCGCAGCTTGACAAATGGCCACACCACTCCAAAAGTGATCGCTGGTGCATGCGCACTGTGCAAAACCACAAAGGTGTAGTGCAAAACTTGACCTCAACGGTGACAATCAGTCACTTGAGTGACCTCTAAAAGTGATCTGGAATCGCACAATGTTTGAATGGCGCGAACACAAAGCCAATTGTAAATCAATTTAATTGTTCGCACACATTTACCGTTGAGAATTTGTATGTGTGTGTGTGTGTGTGCGTGTGGGTATGGGTTTGGCTAACGCTCGCCGGCTTACTGGCCCAATGCATGCGCTTACCAGCGAATATCTTGGCCGCTAACTAGCTTGAGTACGCACTGTTGTTGTTGCGGGGTATTAGGTAAATGCGTTAATTTCCATTAAATCTGTTTGTTCATTTCATTGCTACTGTCTTTATTTCATTTCGTTTTGCTATTCGGTGATTCGGTGGCGTGCTGAGCGCGTTTAATTGATTTAAATGTTATATTCAAACACGTTAGCCGGCAAAAAGTGTAGCAAATCCATTGTTGTGGTGTGTGTTTGCGTTCACACAAATGTGTGCGTGTGCATGTGGCACAAAACAGTTAAAAAAGTTGGTGGCAAAAAGCACATGTCATGTTACAAATCTTAATGGGATCATAAATGTGATCTTTATGATCTTGAAATGATCGCTTAATTTGTTTACAATGAGTACATAATTTGCTAAAGCAAAAAGCATATTTGCTAAAGCACATATAACATATGTCTACTGGTTTATATACATAGAACTTGACACATAGATTTATATCTTTTAAACAGAATTATGTTTTACACTGGCGCTTACCGGCCTTTACCGCTTGTGTTGTTGCCTTCTAGCGCTTTGTTCGCAATAAATGTTTTTGTTGCTTGTTACATGGGATCGGATCTTTCCAGCGGATACAGTTGTGTTTTGTTATTGTTCTGGCGATTTTGTTTCTCTTTTATTCGTGTGATCGCTTGTTTAGCTAAAATGCTTCGTTGATTGACGATCAGCTGACGAAAGAGCTGACGCAAGTTCAACGCGTGAGTCAATGAAAACAAAGTCATTGAAAAACATTAATTAAAGTGAGGGCGTAGATGGATGTTCATATGTACGAAAATTGTATTTTCATGTAAATATAAATTTGTTTTATAGCCAAGACGGACACACTGGGTTAATCGGCAAAAGACAATGATGTTTTACCATTAACAGGCACTAATTTTGTGATTTTAGATTAGCTGATTTGACGTTCAATTTTATATTCAATTAAATTCAAATGAATTAATAGTTGTAGAGTATAAGTGATAAAATTAATGTTATCGAAAAAATATGAAATAATATCGAATTAATTAATGTTTGTGTATTTTCTTTGGAAATTTCAAATGAAGTAAATTTCAAATTTCAATTTTCAATACATATATAATGGAGAAGTCATATATTATATCTTATTATCGCCTTTTGTTTTTAACAAAGTAACTATATTAATATACTTGAAACTATACGAAAACGCTTTTTGATACTAACCCCCGTTGAGCTGATTTATTCGTTTATAGAGTATATAAAGTGATTTGTGTATCGCATATCTATGACCAACTGCCCTAACAATCTTCCAGAAACCTACTAAATATATGAATGAGTATATATTAAAGTGTCTTGTACATATGTATCCTATGTAGCACGCATCATGCATAGACAAATGTTTATGATACTGTGCCGCCCGCTTAGACATTGACTGTCGCCTTGAAGTTGTTCACAATGTCACGCTAATTACGGCAATAAGAACACGAATATGAAATTAAATAAGTAGAACTTAATGAGAACGTAAATGCTAATAGAAAATACTTACACACTTGCATGGATCTGAGCAGGGGCAGTCCACAAAATCTTTTTACAAAAATTGCGAGAAAATTTTTTTTTTTGTTTTTGTGGGCTTTTACGAGAGAAAACTCACTTTTCGAACAGCCCAGTAACGATTATGGCAAAAAATTTATAAATATTTGTCCAAATTTTTCACGTGTAACGGTATTTATTTTTAGTTCAGCGTTCACTCTATTTATTTATTTTTATTTGTAGTGACAGATCGAGTTGCCACTTTCAAATAGCACGATGAAAAAGACACAATGATAAAAATAAATAAATACAGTATGAATAACCCTGTAATAGTTAATCGGTAACAGATTCGAATCCAGTAAATTAATTTTTCCTTCCTAAATGTGTTCTTATTCCAAATAATTTTGAAAACATTCAGGGACTCTAATACTCCCATTTAATTACAGGTGGAAAAGTGTGTCCTTTTTTTGTTGTATGAACCTCAGGAATAATGCAGAAGCTCTTGTTTGATTGAATAGTTAACGTCTTAATTTGTCAACTTAGTCAATTGAGCGAATACTTATACCTTAATTATATGTCTTATTATTATATTTTAATGAATTCCTAATAAATTTTTCTTTCAAAATATATATCAACTCAAATAAAATATCAGTAATAGTAAAAATAATAGTGACTCCTATTCATACCAAACTATGTAAATACGCATATATGTAGATATGTCAGTTTTAACATTGTATAAATATGAACTAAGTCAGTAAATTTTTGTATTTATTTCTTTACAACTACGCTACTAAACTCTTTCTGCTCTAATTAGTGTAATATTTCACGGTTTAGTGAAATTTTATTTGTTGTTCGTGTCAACTCAGCACTGTAAACTTGTAAATTTCTGAAATGGAGAGATTGTTTTCTAGGCAGCACTGTAATATGCAATGGAAAAAAATTAAATAAAAAATAAATAAAAGACAAATGTATTTATGAACATAATTTTGAAACGAAATTTAAATAATAAACCTTTTGATAAGAATTTAATTTTTCTTAAATTAAATGCATATCAAGCTTGAAAAAGTTCTTAATTGTTGCCTTAATACCGTTGTAGTTGCCATGTGGGAGTACTGTAAAGCTTAAGAAAACTAAAAACAGAAAAGAAAGCATAAATATGGAAAAAATGATGTGCTTACTTGAAAAACTTCTACCGTTTCGCTCTCACTATTAAAATTAATTACTGCTGCAGTAATAAGAACAACAAAGAAAGGACAATAAAGCTTAGTACATAAAAAGTATGTTTTAATAATAAGACAGAGGAAATAATATCACTGGGGAAATATTTTCGAAAAACACTGTGTAGTTACTAAGGATGCTCTAAATCCAACAAAAAATAGATGCACATATTATATGTATATAAAATATATATACATATATAATGATATTTATTTAGAATCACAAACTTAAGTAAGTTAAACAAATATTTAGAAAATTCTAATACAAATAAAAAATAATAATCACTCAATTCAATCTGATATATTTAATTATTTTTTCTCACAAATTCAAAGAAAATGTTAATTTACATGTATTTTGTTGTTTTAGTGAGTACTAATTTGTCGTTCAACGAGGCTTCCCTCATACGTAGCACAGTAGACCAATGATCTTTCATATAGAAAACTATGTTGTAATTATGAGAGCTTTTCTCTTGAAACGTATGATTTCTGTGATATTATATACATAATTTGTTCTATTAAGCACTAATCTGAATTTGTGTTAGACTGTTTAAATATACAATCAATGAATAACAAAATAAATATTTTATGGCCTTAAGGGCTTTAGTCATGAGACAGCTGACTCTCTGCCGAAATGCGCTCATCTCACTCTCTCATTTTGTGCTTCCGCCTGGATGTAGATTTTTTGATGTTTCGATGGCATTCGGTACAATTAGAAATGTTATTACTGTATTTATATTTTATGTATTTCTTTACAATACCAAATTTCTTTGACAACCCTAGCAATATTATTTTTTCGCACTATAAACAATCTGTTTACAACATGTTATATTAAAACAAAAAAGTTTGTAAACTGGGTCAATCTTAAGTAAAAAGAAATTCTAATTAGAGAAATTGCATTAAAATTGGACAAATTGAAAGTCATTAAAAGTGTGAGCATAAAAACAAAAAAAAAAGTATAAAGAGCACAAGTCAAGCTGAGAAAATAATCTGTGTGCTTGGCAGTTAAATAAAAGTATGATAAACATTAACAACAACAACAGTATATTCATCATCAGCATAGCAAAAAGTTGTCGATAAGAACTCTTACTTTTCTACCCGCTCATACAGCAGTTTACCGCTGAGAGAGTGACGAATTCCCTAAACGGTAGTTCAGATGGAAATCGCTGCCAAACGGTGGAAAATTTTAAATTTCATGCTAAGGCTCGCGCTATGGCAACCATAAGTGTACAAATGTTTGTAAAATCTGCCGCTTCCAACCCGACTCGCCTTCGCTAACCCGTGACCCGTCTCGTTGAGTGAGACAAATGGAGATGACGAAAGACAAGGGGAAAAGATAAATAAAAATGTTATAATTAGTAGTCACCACAGACCATTTTCAACGTAGAAGCTCATGAGAGTCGGTGACAAGTGTGCGGGGTAATGGAAAATGTGTTTTGGCCCTTAGTTGTCGCAAAGGAATTGAAATGTACACGTAGATAGTAAGGTACCAGTAACCTTGGCCTTTACTTGAGGGTCGCTTCAATTTTTCTTTACACATTTGTTGCTTTGCTGTTGTTGTTGGCTGGATATTGTGACAAAAACGTGTGGCTAAAGCAACAACACACGTCTTATTCTCTACTCACTGCATCGAGGCTGTTTGCTTCTAAGGGCGCTGAATTTATTGTCAACGTTCCGGTAATTGGCATGACAGTTGAAGTGCGAATTACTCAGAGAGGGAGTTGCGGAGAGTGTACACTACATGTACACAAGAGAGTACACAAATGTAAATTAAAATAAAACCGGAAAGTTGCTGCAGGCTAATAAAAGTTTATTTTACTAGTGTTACGAAGTTTAGCTTGGTATTCTAAGTGCACGAGTTTTAAAAAGTAAATAAATACAGTTAAATGAGTTTGGTAAAAATTGCATTATTATTATATTTTCTTTGTTCTAATGTGTTTTCAAATATATTAATTGTTTCTTTTTTTCTCAAAAATCGTTTCTTTTAAAGCAATATACCATAGATATGGCGAATTTCCTCAAAGCATAATTGATTCTGACATGAGCTTGAGATTTTAATCTTAAGAAAATCTGTTAGCTTTCCTCGATGATTTCAGTTGGAGAGATTTCAGTTGGAGATTTCAGTTCTTGTTATAAAGAGCTAAGAGACTAATTCCAAAATTTGATGAACACTATAGATGAGGTCAAAAGACAAGTGTAATCCATAAATCCTAGATATCATTTTTCATGCGTGGAAGCTTTGCATACAGCATTTTTACATTTTTTCTGATTCTCATTGGATGTGTAGGCTCTAGTTTTCATATCATAATCCTGCCAGGCTACCATGTTGAAAGCTATTGACTTCACGAAATTCCGAGAAAAATAGTCTTTAGAAAACGTCACCCCATATTAGTAATATCACACTTCTGAATGTACTTCCGTTATTAAAATACCATCACCAAGATTAATAATAAGATTACAACTAAGATTCCTGATATAATTTGCTAGTGAAAGTTCAAAAGGCACAAATGTTTTTAATTTTAAATATGGTAAAGAATAGTGCTGTCACTAAGCCACACATAGATTTTATTCATTAAGCTCAACACTGATTTATTTATTCCTACCAAAAATACCATTATTGAGAACACTCTTCCTTTCATTTTCATTTTAATTTTCACTTTCACTTTCTTTTCATATCACTTGCATTTCACATTTCCTATGTTAATTTATACAAGGACCAATCTTAAGCAAAAACGCTCTCTCTTAGACATAGTGGAAGTACTTTAATTTTATGGAAGAACATTTAGTGCGTGTGGAAGATACGAATGCGGAGTTTAGAAACATCTAACTACGACAACTTCATTCAATTCGATGTAATGATTGACTAAAGTGTATAAGAAATTGCTGCATAATACTTCGTCTTCGTTTTCAATTAGTCATTTTGTGAGTAAATTACTTTAAAAATAATAATTTATGTTCAAATCCGTTGCAATATTATAGAAAATGGATATTTGGAGCTCAATACCTTTAATTTAATACAAATTAAATGTATTCGGAGGCATTTAGTAGAAAGCTATTTATGTGTTTATTTAAGGGAAAGGAATGAAAAAAATAAGCACTGGTCAAAAGACATAATCACATCTCTGTTTAATGATAAACCGAGCTTCTTAACCCTGTCGTGGTGTGCACCCCGTTGTTGGCCGATAGATCGACGTATCTAAGAGATTTCAATCTATGAGAAGTATTTTTTGGGTAAATTGAAACATAGGTATGGTAATAATTACTCTATAGCAGGGAGGCTATCGTCTTTAGCCGTCTAATGAGAATTCATTAAGCAGCATGAGGTGCGCCTGAAGATCCATGAACTCTCTTAACTTCTTCCATAACTCCCCAAAATTGGTATAAAATTATCAACCTTTTATGTACCTTACACATCTGAGCTCAAACGCCCGTAACGTGAAAACTAATTAAATGCATTTTACATTTTGCCTCTCCATTGAATATCTATCTTTTGCTTTAAATTTTTACCAGCAATCATTAAATAGCGCTATCGCAAATTGCTGTGTGAATGAAATTTGTCATCCTTCCTTTAAGGAAATTATTGGTGTATGCTGATGCCAGATCTCGAACGGCAGGTGTTCACAAAGTCGGACGCTTTATCACAAATTCCATCAATTTCTTTTTACACCTCCCGCATTTTTCGCATTCTCCACCGACTTAATTGAATAGCCTGCCAACTAAGCACACTTTATATTCGCTTCTTCGAGGGGATCGGTGGAATGGCGCGATTTCACGCTTGATTATTTGGCTTCATCATATTTGCATAGGCTTTTCTTGCGCACCCACTAATTTAATTAAATTTCATTCCTACGCTTCTTGCTTTTTTGGCCGTAATCAGCCTCAACGCATTCGCATTGTTGTCGGGTGTATCAGACTCGAAGGCCCCATCAATTTACATATATACAGTACGAATGTACTTGTGTTTGTTTAAGTGTAAATCTGTAATTGTACTCGACTATATTTACGCAGAAATTCCATTCGTTGTTGATTAGTCTGAATATATGTCGGTATCTACCTTTGTGTATATATAATTAGCCGTGTGATGGAAATCGGATATCCTTTTATTTAGCCATGCATCCACTTACCTGTTTCAACTTTAATTGACTGGCTGATGGATAACTGTCGCAGCTTTCACTTTCCCTTCTCAGCAGAGAAGTTAGTCATCTGTTTTGAGTAATACTCAATTACCTAGATGTTAATCCTTTGAACAAACATTTAAATATATTATAGATTATATCTAACTTTAAAATGAAGCATTTGTCTACAGTGGAAACTTTTTACATGAATTGCACGAAATTTATTTTGTTTTTGTTTTTACTTCTTAAATGGCAAAACTTTACAACAAATGTACTATTTCGATATTTTAGATACCCCAAAATCAACTCAGCCATTCAATGCTCAATGTATCTGGGGTTGAGCTCTTCAGCGTAAAAAATTTGCACTGCCATTTGTCATTTGTATATTCTCGCAACATGTTGCCACAGAGTATAATACTCTTGAGAGTATAATAGTCGAAATAGATATAGAGTTATTTATTATATATATAAATGATTAGAATTACGAGACGAGTTGAATTCCTCGGTACGCATGTTCCGAAGATGTCTCAATAAAACTAAATGAGAATATTTCGATTAATATTATGTGATTTGATAAATAAAAATTACGGCTGTTGTGCCTTCCCATAGCTCTAGTATTATGAGTATGGACGATTTGGGTTAGTCATATTAATTTTATGAGTGTAAGACCTAAAGTAGAAGTTAATATGAAGCCAAATATGATTGCACTACATTCAATATTTCGTCAAATAATAAATTTTGAACTCTTATGCAAGATCTCTTAATAGAAAGTTTTGCCCACACCTGAAAGTAGTTCTTCGCCTTCGATCTTTGCAAATTGCGAGAGCATAAAATGTGCAGTTACACCCGAACTTAGTTGCTTTTGTTGGTACGCTTCTTAGTATATTGACTCCGAAGTAGATAAATTTGCAGGCGTTAGTAGAGATATTTCTTCAAAAAAATTAAAACATTTTTTTTTAGTTATATGGAAATCTAAAATTTTCTGATTTTTGATATAAAATTCACTTTATTTTTTACTATACGGATTTCGAAAACTCATAAACAATATTTTGTGTAAAAATTTCATAGTATCATAGCATCATAGTATCATATATTCCTATAGTTAAATAAGTAGACTAAGCCAACGGATTTATATTAGGCACTCATGTTTTTTTTCAACTCTTAATACGCTTACATTCTTAAGTACATATATTTATATATATATATATATCAATTAGCCGTATGTGCACACCTCTTTGTCTAATTCTTCTATCAACAAATGCAGCAGTTTAATTAACACTTTTGCCGTTTTATTTCGCGCACTCATTCGTATTTTCCTTTTACTTTCTAATGAAAACATTACCGAGCACAAGCAAACCATTAGCTGACACTAAGCAATGAAATTGCCTTTTGTCGAAGAATTAAGATTTCAAATCAATGGCAATTGCCATAACTAGCATCTAGTCATAACTGTATATACACATATGATATTTATTTAGTCAACTATTTATAATAACTTTGTTCGCAGCATTAGATTTTGATTTCGCTGACACATTCTGGCCACAATAATTATTTTTTCATTTTCATTTTTCTTTTTCATTTTTCTTTTTCTTAAATTCTTTTATGCGAAATCATTTCTACAATTGTCATGTTCACCATTGCTGGCACTCGCTTTTATTGGTCGATAAGTGAAAATTCTTTTGCGAATGCGGTCATTAGCGGCGTTGTAAGCGAAAGTGTGAGTGTTTGTTTGTGTGTGTGTGTGTGTGTATGTGTATGTCACTCGTTGGCAACACTTTCATTAACATTGATGACATTTTCACTAGCACTACTAACGCTTCAAATGCCATTCTGATGACCAAATTTGCGCCAAGATAAAACGTGTGTTTGTCTGTCCATCTTCACACGTCTGCTGATTTGCCAAATGCGATTCGCCACTCTCATCAATTGACAATTTCATTTGATACACTTTCGTTTGAAACGAAAATTGTCATCATTGCGTGTTGTTGTTTGTGGGGCTCTTTTTTCTTTCAAGTGACAGTGCAAGTGTTCTATATTTCTGCAATGAAATTCTATGAATGAGCATTTGTAGCTTTTGAATAAATTTCATTTTGCCTCATTCAAATTAAAGTATGTCAAAAAGTATGTCAAAAAGAGTCCGCTCTTTTATATGTACATGATCTATTGTGTGCTGGTTGGTTTATTATTGGAGCTTAAGTGAACATAGCAATGAAGTTTACAATGTCTTAGCGACTTTGGTATTTAGCTATCAAATTGTCTTACGAAAAATATCTAATTTTGCCAAAAAAAAAACTAAACTGCAGTTTGCAAGCGTTTTTTATAGAGCATTACAGGAATTTTAAAATTATGGTTACTTAGAGTAATCGTAATTTTCATAGTAACCATCTTTTCGAGGCTGTTCTTGTCACACCAAGTATATGTGTTCATGTTATTCAAAGCGGAGACATGAAGAATACATTTCTTCCATATACTATATATTCTAGTATACCCGATAATATTCAAAACCCGTATATTCACAACTGGGTAATTATTTTGAGTACTTAGCTTATACCAATAGTTTCATAACTATATGATTTCTATTCTTGAAACTACCACCAATCACTTCAGCTAAAGCTGATCCTTACAACGCTCACACTACTGTTAGCCTCTTTCCTTTTTAAATCGCCGATACTCAGAGTACGAACAGTATCTCCATATATTTAATTATACATTTTGTTCCAAAAGAAGCTATACTGTCTACAAAAAGACTGCTACATCTCTGCTAAGCTTTAGACTATTTGTCGCATACTTGGATGGCATACAGCAAAGAATACAAAAACAAAACAAAAAAAATTCACCAGAACACCCTTCATAACAAATGAATACATGTTGCCGTTCGCCAATTCACCAACAACAACATTTCCGTGGTATTGAGACTGCCAGTTTTGTATTCAAAGTGAATGTTGAATTTGAAATGCAGATTTTCACATTTCCACAATATATTCATTCATTCAAACTGTTTCGCTTTTTTACAAAGAACTTGCACAAGAAAATTGGAAGCAATGAAAGTATGACAAGGAAGACCCACACACACAAATTCATGGAAATTATTCAAGTGATGGCAAATTTCAACATTTCTTAGAAATGCATTACGACTTTTATGAATTCTGGAGAAATAAAAAAAAGGTCCCTGATACTGATATAATATATCTATGTTTATGTCGAGGAAGAAAACTTGGAAAAATTATACTAAAAAAAAATGTTTTATAAATCTTTCATATATCTGAAGGTTAAGGGTAATAGCAAAATATTTAAAATTTCCAATTAACAATTTCCAAAGTAACTGATTCTGTTGACAGTATTATCACTTATTAGTATCACTTTATTTATTGGCATTTTTTTTGTTTAATTTTAAGCACTGCCAACCAAAATGGAGTTTACAAGCAAATGAATTCCCTTAATTCAACGTAAGCATTATCTTTTTGGTACATATGGAGGAACAACCCTGGTTCGAACCGAATCTTTTATATTCTCTTTATACTATGTTAGCAGTTTAATGTTCGAATAAAACACGAAACGATTCTATTCTGACAGTTTGATTACTCAAACTAAAATAAAGAGCTTGTAACTCGGTGAAAATTTTACCATAATCACAAATTAAGTGAGTTTTGTTTAACTTTCTGCCAAATAAGGTTCACTTTATGCTGTAATTAATTCTACATTAACTTAAGCAAACAATTCAATACTTAAATTGTTAAGAAATATATGATATATTGAAGTGTTATTAATAAATGGTGGATCCCTTAAACTTATTCTTCTAGTAGCGCTTCAACTATGTGGGCGAATAGATTTCAGGGAACTGATTAAATTCTGTTTAAAATGAACATAACGCAGTTGTACTTGAGCTATCACAGCAAATCAGGTGAGCAGAATGATGAAGCCAATCTCATCGCTGCTCGCGCGACAATGCAAGTCATTCACAATCATCTTCTCCAAATGGCCACATTCTTTACGCTCACTCTATGTTGCCGTGATCGGCACACATGCAATTTTTACAACAATCTCATGGAAAAGCTCATCCATATGTGGGGCCTGTCTTTGGTGCGCTTTGTGGTGCAAAAAAAGAACTCGAAGCAGCGTGTGGAAGGCACAAGACGTCATAATCTCATACTGACAGACTCGTTTGAAGCATTTCGGTGAGAGAAAACTCGGTGGATTTTTAGACTGTAATTTAATTCTTTATCGATTCCAGTGAGATTGACATTGCCTCCTACGTGCGCCACAATAACTACAACGAGTATTACTATATCCTTCTACAAATGCGCGATGCTCAAATGCAGTACAATCTCCAGCAAATTTTTGCATACTGTTGGGCGAACTCATTGGTTAATTGTAGTGTACAGACACAGAATGCTCGAGGCGAAATATTGGTGTACTCATATTTTCCCTATACGGACAATTTTTGCGGTAGCGTGGAGCCGGTACTTATAAATCGTTTCAATGGCACGGACTTCGTAAAGTCGACACTATTTCCACCGAAGTTAAAAAATTTCCATGGCTGTGTTTTGCGCGTCGCCATTTGGCACATACCACCTTTCGTCTACTTGCGTACTGACGATCGGGGCGTCAGCCATGTTGCCGGTGGCATTGAGGGCCGCCTGCTACATCAGCTGAGCAAAAGGTTGAACTTCACAATCGAAGTTAAAGTGCCACCAGTTAATACATTTCAGTTTAACGCAATTAGAATGGTAAAATATGAACACACTCAATTCCAATAAGATTCGAAAATAATTCATGCTTAAATGTCTGCTTTGCTTTAGCTACAGCACGAAGAAGTCGATATGAGTTTAGGTGCTCTCAGTCAGAGTTCACTACTGCTGGAAGTAGTTTCAAGCGTCTCCAGCTATTATCAGAGTCGTCAGATTTTGTGCGTCTCGAAGAAGGCATATTTTTTAAATTCGGTGGAGAAACTCATATTTCCCTTCGATAAGACTATATGGTTACTCATTTCGTGCGCCTACCTCCTATGCTGGGCCTTGTGCTCTCTGTTGAGTAGATATTGCCGGCAATGTTTTGAGACGAAGGTGCAGCCGTTTTTGAACTTCCTGGCCATACTACTCGGCATGCCAACGACGCACACGCCAATGCGTTATTATGGCCGCCAACTATTCCTGACCTGGTTATGCTTTACTCTGCTAATACGTACCGTTTACCAAGGTGTACTTTTCACTTATTCCCACCGTAATTTAATTGCACCCATTCCGTCGGATTTTAATGAGCTTGTTGCGCGCAATTTCACAACCGTTATGTCGATTAGGAATCGGGGCTTGCTCTCCGATGTGGGATTTTTGAAAAAATTACCACCGATTACAACAACGCAAATGGATGGTACGAGCGTCTTCGATTATATAAGACATGTCTGCAAACGGAATTACGTTGCTATTGAAACTCTAGATTTCTTGCATTACTACGAGAATCTGCACAACACGATGGATCATTTTACGATCTTGCCAAATGATTTCATAACTCTTCAAATCACCATATATTTGGCGAAGCACTCATTCTTGATTGATCAATTTGAGGAGGAGATTTGGTGGGTACGCTCGGCGGGATTGGTGTGGGGCTGGTCTCGGTTGGAGTTGGGAGAGCGAAAAATTATAGAGGATCCAGATCAGGTTAATGTCATCGTTTTGGAAGAATATTATGCCGTCTTTGTAATGCTTGGTATAGGCTTGGGTGGCGGGCTTTTGGTCTTTGCCTTGGAGATTTTGTCACTTCGTGTAAGAATTTTAAGAAATATATTTTTGAAAATATAACAGGTGCTGTACAGGTGAATATTGTACTATAGAACTTATTAAAAATAAATTTTGGCCGTTAACAAGTTATGTATGCACAAAATAAAATATCTTTTATGGAAAGCAATGGAAAGCAAAGCTAAAATATCAATGATTTCTAAAGATATTGTTCATTATGTAAAACTGTTATGTAATTATGGTAATACTAATACCTCAATCAAGAAGGAGAGAAATTATTTAGAATGAGACTAACTGTCTTTTTTTTGTTTTCAAATGTTTAACTTTTAAACCTTCTCTTTAAATTTTCCTCACATTCCGGAAAATTTCAAATCTTTTTATTAGTCCGTGATGATAGAGCGACGGATAATGGTTCCGGAAGTTGCCAAAGCTCTTTAGAAGCTTTATTTAGCCATAACATTCTCATAAGCTGAATAAGCACTGTTAATTTAAAGCTCGGAAAAGCTGCGTATAGAGTTACACTTTTCTTCATCGGACAACTGTGGTGATCAGTGCGATAATAATTCGCGCACTAACGATAGATGAAGAAAACGTTCAGTAAACGGATGTATTTCATTCGCCAAAATAACAATAGAAAATGGAGGACGAAGTACTAATGTCAGAATTAATTATATGATCTCGAAACTGACTGATGACATTGAAAGTGTTTGTTACGACCTTGTATAATTTTTTTGGTCCGATTTCGGAAGATTTTAACGTCAGGTTAATTGTCTAATGTTGTAAAATCAGTGTGAAAGATAAAACTCGACAGCTTTGTTTGGGGTTATCGTTCAAGACGTTATGAAAGGCACCTGTACGTAAGTGTTTCCGCTTTTTAGGTATTCAATGGATTTTTAGCAGAGCCAAATATTGCTTTTATAGGTAAAGTAGAGAAGAGCTTACCTTTCATTGTTATCTTGAGAAGGTGAAATGCTCAAAAATAGGTATTACGTGAATCGTTAAGGATTGATTGCAGATATATGTAGGGTTAATAGTGTCACCTTCACTAAGAAGCAAGTTATTCGATTCCTTACAGTGTCTCGCACATAAATGTTTTATTTTTATTTCTTCATATTTTTTGTTACTAGAGACACGTGTCGACAACTCTATCGTAAGCCACCACCTATAAGAACAAAATGCAGCTCAAAGTTGAAAACTAAATGTATTGAATATTACACACAAATACCACTACTATATTCAAGGCGAAAATGTGTACTATAAGGAGGAATAAAAATAGCGAGGCAAGTGTGTATGAGAAAAACAAAAGACAAGTGAAGAGTTTTGACCTAGAAAGTATTTTTTTATTTTAATATCATGAAAAGAAAACGTGCATTTAAATTATTTAACAACACAAACCATATTGACTGTGCATATTGAGGGTGTGTTTGTATATATAACTTTTTTTATTGTTTGGATGTGTGTGTGTGTGTGTCCACACTTTGCAGTTGTGCATCCATAGAAAAAGTGCACATTTTACGTTGCACTTGATTCAATCACTTGTGCCGTGCATGACGACGTGCTACGATGCCAATTTACGAGTTTACGCCTCCTTCCGACGACCACCGCCTTCATTTGACCCCCAAGATGGCCGCTGGACATGTGTACGCGTGTGCCAGTGTGTGCGTTCTTCTCCATCAACCAGCAACCGGCATGCCACCTTGAGCTCATTGCACATCGCTTTGCTAGTGTTGTTGCTGCTTTTGAGTACAACCCTTTTGACGCTGGTCTTGCAAAAATCCAACGGCGCCTCATTAGCAAGTTATTTGTTGTGCTTACATAATGTTTACGCCTCGGGGCTGTGAAATGTATGCCTCTCTTCCCTCCGTGGGCTGCAGTACTGACGACAGAAAGAAAATCCAGAGAATGCGGAAAATAGTGGATCAAAGATGTGTCACCACTAGAGCAATAGAGGCGCATTTGAATGGCTTCGATGGTGTGCCAATTGGTTGCATTTATCGCCCATTTATCGTCACTGGTGACCATATTTTCTTTCTAGTTTCGTTATTGCTGGTGTTAATTGAACGACATAACTGCATACGTAGATCAGGGGCAGTGTCTAGGTTGTATGGAACTGTATGAAATTGTACGGAGAATATTTAATATCTTCTTTTAATATCAATGCCTGCATGTGAAGCTTTCAAATGACTGGTTTAGTGTTTGAGATTTTCTTTTCATAATAAGAGTGAGCTGTAGACATGTCGGGTTAGGTATGGAAGCTGATTAATCCGGCAGAGACGAAGTCCTATGAGGTGTCTAGTTTTCATTCTAGTCAATTCGCCCGGATGCCTGAAGATACAACATTCAAGATGTTTCAACTTTATACTTACAAATGCTGGACAGTTAAGAGAAAGTGCCGAGATGATCCTGCCTCGTTTTCTTCCAAACAGTTTTAACAAATTTGGGCTCAACAGAATTTTCACCAAGCACCCCATCCGTACCATATTTATTCTAAGATTTAATGTTTGTGACGCGTTTCTTGAGCGAGTTAACGCACTTTTGGTAGTTTTCAACATGTGAGGTGGGCGTGTCTATTATCCGATTTTTCAGAGTATGAAGAGATACTAAAAATATTTGTTCTGAGCAAGTCTGGTCATTATTGCTTTAATGTTTTGTGAGCTATGTACCGGTTACCTGATCTCACCGCACCGGTTAGACCCCTACTAAGAGGGCAAGATAAACCTTGCTGAAAACAAGTAGTTAAATGGGCCTCTTGCACTTTACTGTGGTCTAAGCGGATTCTGCAGCCCCGGAGGTACTGATTGTTGATTAGTGTTCGCCCAACTATCTAGTATTAAACGGAATTAGGTCAACGGATTTCTAAACCTTTTGCAGTTTCATGATGTTGGGGCGCGAGTGGCTTTCCTTTTAATACCATTTACCGATATTTACCGATGATGATAGTGATATTTACCGATGATGAATGGTTTAATTCTCTAAAAATGATGTACTATGTACTCATAGTGGAAGAATTTGGTTCTTCTTAAAGTTTAACAGCCCAACATCTTAAACTTGATAACATACTGGAATTCAATGAAATTTTCAATTGTTTGGTTTGTTGAATAAGATTGAAAAATTGAATAAGATAATTTTTGCCCATACTGAAATTGTTTATGTTGATATATTTATATCTTTCAGTATTATTGAAAATCCGTCAGGGATAACAATATTAAATGTTCATCGAAGAATTCTTAAATTTTTTATTTAAAAATTTTTTTTTTTAATTTTCGAGAAAGCTATCTTAAATGTTTTATAATAGCAAAAGTCTTGTAACAGTTTGTTGAAGTTTTTTTTTTTTGATAAGAGGCAGCTTACTTTCCGAAAGTCATTCTTAAACTGCTTAGGTTTGAGCAAATTTTTAATACTTTTCTTTCTTCGACAGGTGGCAACTCTAATCCGAAATTAATGTTAAGTGTAGACCCCCAGAATGCTTCTTTTTTTATGACTTGTTCCCTGCGAAAATGGTATTTCAGTTCCCCAAATTCAAATCTGGGCCTAAATAATCCCTGGGAACCGACTGAATTTCCAAAAAAAAAATATTTGCGTAAACATTAGTTTTTTCATTTTCTGGATAATTTATATAAAAACAAGCGCTCAACCTCACTTAAATGTAGTTAAAGCAATACATAATTTTTTTTTTTACTTTACAAAAATACCAACACCATTATTAAAATCGACTTTTGAGGTTAGGGTCGCTAATGCTTGACAATCTACGGGAAGGATATTTGTAACGGCGACTATTAGCTATCAACCGAACATTCCCAAACCGAAAAACCGAAATGTCATCACTTGCATATACGCTTTACGCTGTTGTTAATTATTTAAACATTAATAACGATGTCAATGTTAAGCGACAGAAGACCCATTCGAGTACACTGCACTCAGCAGCGTACCGCAACAGCTACCCTCGCAGAAATGGTCACGCTTTCACATCTACGTGTGGGTGTTTGTAAGCATGTTGAATGTGTGAAATTACATTTAAAACTGACGTTGAATGGCTTCCTCCGGTATCCACGAAATTTCGTCGCGAAAGGAAAGTGAGATTTCTGCTCGTAACAATGTTGTGAGTGTATTGGAAAATCGTCGGTTGGTCACTGGTAAACGGAAAATGTTCGAGGGCAACCGGCAGGCACACACACTTATCAGCGGATACATAACTGGTCAGTGGATCAAGTGTTTTAATTGCCACCATGCCCCCACCATTTTCCAAAGGCCACATACCAGAACGGCAGAAGGCCGCAAGTGTGAGTGCGCGAGTATAAACATATGCCAGCGGTAACGAGTCCACCATACGAGCATTGTTGTAATTTGTAATTTTGGCTTTGTGTTTGACTTCCTACTTTTTATTTGCCTTTTTTCCAATTTTTTGGATTTTTTGACTGAGTTAAGCTGATCGAAGGTCGTAAATATATAAATATGTATGTAGTTACGTACGTACATAATTTTTTACTTCCGCTTTCGGACTTAATCGCCCGGAAGACTAGAATGGCAAATGCATGCAATTGGGTGGGGTTGTAATTAATTTGAGGCTTATAATTGGAGAAATAAAAACGGAAAAACATAAGTTGAAGTGGGCGTGATACTAATACGTATTAACACTAGGGTGACAGCTATTTTTAAGTTATATAATTCGTACTTTTTTTAAAGAGAAGAAAACCAATATTTTCTATTAAAATATATTAATTTTAAATATTCCTTAAATTTATTTTATTAAATTATACTCAATTCTTACTATAAAAAATTAAATATATGGCAAGCGTTATAAATAGTTAATAGTTCAAGCATCAAGCATTTTTAACCCTTTTAAGTTTTTTATCCAAGTTGAAATAAATGTTTCATTTCAAATGGTTTATTTTCCAAAGTTATCCAATAAACGTTTTTAACTGGCTGGCAGCCCTGTTGAAAATATTTTCAACTGTTAGGTTTTTTAAACCACTTTTATTTAATGCCTATATTGCGGAACAAATTTGGTCATAAATTTGTATGCCTTCATATTTTCAATACAGGTGACAACCTGTTTTTTGTTTTTTTTTTTGCTTTGAACCAGCCGATTATATCATCGGAGAAGAAAAAAAAACTAAAGTTGGTTCAGCTTTCCTTATCTCACTGCTGTGTATATTGTGAGCGTGACGGCGTTCGGGTGCGATACCCAATTTAGTTGCATTGGACAGCCTTTACTACCGCTTCTAAAGAAATTTATTTAGAAATAAAATATCAAGACACCCTAAAGTGCATACCACGGTATATGTATAAATAAGAATGACGTCAAAAGAAAGAAATTATTTGAGCACGGGAACATCTCAAGGTTGCAGAAAAATTACGTAAATAAAGTAGAGTTGCTTTCGGAAATACACTGACATTGAAAGTCATCATTGGAATGAAATTTGGAATACTCAATAAAATAGTCGAATATATAGCCGTGACGCTCTCAATTTTGCTGAAGGAGCGGACAAACAAATTCCTCCTCTGCATAATTTTTACACCTTAAAAAAAGTAGGGTGTTACAAGTTTTAGGGTTTCTTCAAACAGCTATTGGACTAGAGGCTTTGCAATAACCTACTTTTTACAATGAATAAATTTTAGTTTTAGTTGCCACGAATAGTGAATAGTGGTCATCATTTAGAGCATTGGACAATATATTTCGCAGGAGGTACTCATAGCTCAAATAAATTCCTTTGGAAGGCTCAGTTGAACACGTAACGTTATCTACCGAGAATTTTTTCAGTGTTGCGCCAGCGCCAATAATCGGTTATTTATGGTATCAAGCAGCGGAAAATATATATATATATATATATATAATATATATGCCGTTATTTGTTCGTAACCTAAACCCCAAAAAAATTACCCCAAATTCTAAAAAAGGTATTTCCATAAGAAATTCATTAACTGAAAAAAACTTCGATGACAAATAAAAATTTTAATTGTAATGTCCGAAAATAATTTGTTTAAGAATGATAATGACAGAATCGCGTGCCAAACGCATTCAATGTTTCTTTTTATAACTTTTTTTTAATTTTCCTCCGATTGCCGGAAGAGTTTAAGTACACATTAAGGCGCCAAAAATGACTAAAAAGTATTTCGAAAAGAGCCTTATGAGGGTGTATACATAAATATTCAAGAAATATAATATTCATGTGCAAACAGGCAAGTAGTACACACAAAAAGCAATTTGGGGGATGTGCGAAGGAGTACCATAAGAATTTTGTGATTGATTGCGGTTGACATGGCATTAAAGCAAAAGTGGCGCCATTCGAGCCCCGAAAATTGCCGCAACTGGAATTCGTTCGGCATCCGTTGACATTGAGGGGATTAAAATTACTCATTTTTAAGCACCGCATTAAAAAGGTTTTGATTGATGGATTTCAAAATTCTTAAATGGATTAAATTTGAAATGAGTTGTTTTATATAAAGTGTTCGAATCAACTTGTCAGGATGCCTGGAAGTGTATTCAACTGATATAAATGATGAAATAATTGGAGTTGTAGTTCATTAATCAGTACAATGTTTCAGAGTGATTAAGAATGAAAAGTTTGGTTGTTTTTTAAGTTGTTTATTTAGGATGACTTGGTATGTTCTTTGTTAAAGCAATCCTGGGCTCGATTTATTAAAAATTTCGCATAACTTTTTAGAGTAAATTGATTTAGTAATGTTTGAAGTTTGTTGCAAGTTGCAATGTATATGATGAATAAAAGCGAACAATACCAGGCACGCCTCCTTAGAGTGGTTTCTTTTAAATGTACCAATAATTTCAACGAAGCAAGTACGAAGCAAACAGTATTAAAAGTACCTTTACTTTCTAACAAACTTCGCGAGAGGTGTCAAATTAGGTGGAGGTTTCATCTGCCCGAAAGTAAATACATATGACACAAAGTTCAAATCCGATGAAAGAATAACATAAAGGAGGTACCATCCAAAAAAGTGAGGACTACCCATACGAAAAAGTTTATACTATACATTAAACAGTATGCATTCTTTAAATTATATAGATCCCGCTAAAACATATAGAACTTTTGAAAATAGTTAAGCAACCTATCTGACACACAAAGAAAATTTCCGGAGACATTGTCTGCTGAGCTTACAATGCCTATATCGGCCAATTAGCGTGGTATTTGGTATGCCAACAAGACCAGCAATTTGGGTATATAATCGGGAATATTCCTATGTTATCTTAAAAAAATATGCATTTATTCTCCTTGTTCTTATAACTCTTCGGTGTTCCTTTCGAAACTATTCCTTAGAAAGAAGTGAGGTTATGTGTCTTCATCCTATGTAAGATATAAAGTATATGTTACAGCAACAGAATATATAAAAAATGTTTTCCATAAAACATGGTCTGCTTGCTAACTTGTTTCCCATACCTTTGAGGGTGTATCGAAAAACGTGCGCGAAGATGTTCCATTTCTCATTTTTTTCGCGCTTAACCTCAATGCTGAGCGGAATGCTTTTTTTCAGCATAATTACCTAAGTACAAAATAAATATACACAAGCATATATATTTGTATGTTAGCGCATTGCTAAACATTTGTCTTACAGTACCGAAAATATGTACACTTTTACATACATATCTCTCTGGCACGTGGGAGCGGCAGCGTCTGCTGTCAAATACATATTTACATAAATACATACATAAGTACAGATGTAACTTAATTTAGTTTCAGCTCTAAATATTTCAATTAACTTTTCGTTTGTTCTGCAGTTGGCATCTGTAGGCAGCGAGTATTGCTCTGCCATTGACATACAAACATATAAATATTTCGCTGAGCAAACGCATTTGGCGTCCCCAGACGAATTTATTTTTGGTTTGAAATAAACATTGTATTTTGAAGAATTTTGTTCTCTTTGCTTGTTGTTGTACAGGTGATCGCTATATTTAGTTGTGGCTTTTAATGAAATTTGTACTTTGAAACCCGATTTCACTGAAATCTTCAGAAGTTTTCAATAAATACCAATAAACATTCAAATTAATGAATATATAATATATAAAATATATTATATTATTGTTAATATTTATATTATTTTATTAGTCGATCTAAAACTCCTACTAACGAAGAAATTTTTTCAGATGAGGTAACAATTTTATCTGTACCTTGTACTTTCTGTGGGTGTTGATTGGGATGACCTTTGGTCTCTTCAGCTAATTTTAGTGCATATAGTTCTTGCTATAATTACTTGCTCCAGCTCAGAAAGTTCTCCAGCTCTCGGCGAATCGTATAGGAATCGAATCGAATAGGAAGGATATTGCGTTCTGTAGGGCACACCTATCCAGCAATAGGGCTGCTGATTGATCATTGTTTGGTCGGGTTAAAAAATAGTTTTAAATTTTTTAACCTGAGCCGATTGGGGACCAAACGGGATGACTTCTTTTAACTCTTTATGACTCAACTTGTACGAAATATATTGGTTGTCTACTAAGGGGTGATATATGAAAGATACAGCAATGCTGTATTTATAAGAAAGATATTTGCTTCTGATTATACATGCATTCATACATAATAAAAAAAGGAAAATTCTAGTTTAGTTTGCTTAAATTGTGCGACAATAATCAGTAATCATAAGTCATATGTAAATAACAATAATTTTTCGGTTATACTTTTATTTCATCATATGAATATCTACCGTGTTCCGGTTTCAAATTTTATTAATTTTTTGATGGTTATAAATAAAAAAAATGGAAAATTTTCTTCAAATATTTAAAATGTTGAGTACCATTGAGGTAATATTTCATGTTTGTTCAATGTTTCATTTAAATGTTCGAGTTCAATTGTACTTCTTCTGCACTGAATTAGTATCTCTATTAATTTTGGTTGTTTTTCACTTATTTCAATGTTTTTATAAATTGCTTGGTAATCAGCAATGCGAACGTGCTATTCTTATGATTCAGACCATTGAGCATTCGCCAATAAGCAGAAGCAGCAGCAGCAGCAGCAGCAGCAGCTGGTAAGCTGGTAATGTTTGATAGCGCCGCAGTTGCACTCGCGCTAACTACACACCTGCTCCCATTTCCAGTCTCCATTCTTCAACCTGTTTGCTAAACGCTCCACACTGCTGGCCCATTGTTTTTGTTCGTGGCCTTCTTCATTTCCGATATGCGCCAATTTGTTTAACTGCGCAGTCTTTTTTCCGAGAATTATTATATCTACGCGCCCACAATTCGCCAAACTCTGACACTTTTCTGTACCCGAACGTTTCAACTTTTACTCATGTGTTTATAAAGTTATGTGGGTGAAGTTGTGGCAATACTTTTGCATTGATGAATTAATTAATTATTTTGCTTTTATTTTAGTGCGAACAAAATCCATTTATTACTTGAATTATTAATTAGCTTATATTTATCAATTGGAATTGATTAGTTTTGATTTCACCTGTAATAAATAAAATGCATGCGAGTGAGTATTTAAGGGTCTAAATTAAAGCTTTTTAACTAAAGCTGGTACTATAAAAATCAGAGAAACAAAAAAATATTTTTTTCTTTTCGAGTGGTTAAAATTACAATTGTTTGTTGAGAATACAAATTACAAGTTGGAATTTTTATACCATCAACCGCACACATTGAAAGCTTATATAATGTTTCCTTTAAATAATTTGTATGATTCAATGATTTCTTTTCGTATTTGCTGTTAGTTTGAGGTAATTTTTATTTACTCGCAACATGTTGCAACAGAATATATTAGCTTTGTTTACCTAACGGTTGTCCGTCCGTCCTTCCATGTAAGCGATAACTTGAGTAAAAATTGAAATATCCTGATGAAACTTGGTACACGTGTTCTTTGTCACCATAACAATAACAATATTGGTGTTGTAGATGGGCGTAATTGGACATCTGCCACGCCCACAAATTGACATTAATCGAAAACAGATAAAGTGCTATAACTACGCAGAAAATTGAGATATAATCGTGTCTTTTAGTACAGAGAATCGTTGTGGGCAGGGGCATCTGTGGTTGAAACATTTTTTAAAAGTGCTTCGTTTAAACTCATTTTGATTCCATAAAGTTCGCTAGAATGCATGTATTTCCAGATCCTCAATAAGTAATTCATTTTATTGTTTATAGTTTATTCTATTATCACGAAAAAGTTTCTTTGGCAGCTTTTTCAAAATTGTGCAAAGTTATTGACTTCGTTAAAGTTTGTGTACCTTGCTAAAAGTAGACAAAGCGGTTATTGTACTCGAAAATGGAAATATGATTCTCTCACTGTCTTTCAGTTTTACAGTACAGTATTGTTTTTTCAACCCATGGTATGCCGTATATGTGGACTTCGTTACCCAGGGCTGAGTTTTTACCGAAAAATCGGTCAGTCTGTTACATATATTAGAGAAATTCATAATAATGTGCCCCTTTGTCGAAAATGTGTTAAATCGACTCGATATTTCCTGTCGATCCCCTTAGCTTCCATTTACCTGAAATCAAAGTTTTCAGACTACCGGTTGACTTTATATCGTGTATTTTGGTCAATCTGCGACACCAAACTTAATAAAATTCAGATAACGTCTTTTTCTGGTAATAATGTATACTGGTGCAAGAATTTATAACTACAATACTGTTGTATTGTATCCACTTGATCGAGAATGCTATTACTTATGTAGTACAAAGCATTTAGTGAGGGTCATATGTTTATAGAAACCTCGGTTTTGTTAATGAAGAAAAAATTTTAAGAAATTGTGCTCAACAATATTCGTGTTAGCATTAAAGAGAGGACAGAGGTTCTCAGAATTTCATATGAAACTATTTTATATGCACTGGTTCTAAACATAAATGTTCATCTAGATGAAGATCGCCTTCGCTTTTGTATCCGAAGAACTAATCTTTTTGTAAATAAACTTCGAGTAGGTATTTAGAAAGCTTGCTTACGAAACAATAAGGAACAAATAAGAGCTCTTACTATAATTGCGCAAAATTAATTCCTTATTGTATTGGTCTAATGAACATATATTTTGAAGAACTAGGCTTTTATTTGTTAATAAAAATGTTTAAGAGTGACATTGATGTTCACTTAATGCACTCTTAAGGCTCTCTTAAGGCTCTCTCTCAAAACTCTTTACCGTTCTATTGTAATCTCCATAAGCAAGCAAAGAGATATCAGAAGATTAAACAATATAGAACTTTAATATTCCATATATATTTTCTACTAAAATTAGATAATAAAATATAAGTAATTTACGTTTAATAACTAGCATATATTTTTCTACAAGAATCGATCAATCATTAATTGCTAGTTATTTTGAGATCTACATATATTCTGGGAAATAAAATTCCATTTTAAGAATCACGCTCCACCCATAAATTCCAAGCACATGTTATAATGTACTTTGATGTGGTTTTGTGGGGTTTCCTCATTAAAATGATTGAAACGAATTTTACACTTGATTGCTTGACCAAGTGCAAATAATAAAAGCCCACTGAATAACCGCCAATACACAAATGTACACACATATGTAAATATGGTATGCACTCAACTAGGAGTTTTATCAGTTGAAAAGACATGCCTTGTCAGTTGGTGAATCACGCCTTGTCATTTGCGTAAATAGGGACGACATACATATACATAACAAAAAATTTTTCATCAGCTAAATTCTCTAGCGAATAGAAATATCAGCACAAGTGCTCATAAAGGTGATATGTATGGGGTGTGCAAGTTCGGTCTACACCCTGTAGAAAAAGGCTAGCTCTATTAGTTCTTTATGCATGAGAGATTAGATTACTTCAGTAAAAACGATGGTGAAATTGAATGAACTTTTGAAATTATTTAAATTTTTGAAATTTCTTCCGTATTCTCCGGATCTGGCTCCCAGAGAGTTTTTTCTGTACTCAGACCACAAAAGCATGCTCGCTGGAATGAAATCACCGAGACTGAGGAGAATTTTGAAGCTACTTTAAAAATGGTGTCGGAAAGTTGGAAGACCGCTCAAAAATTTTCATGTCTATAATTTCGTAACACTTCCTCTAAATATATGCTCAGATCATGCAAAACTTAATTGCCTCTGAACCGCATTCAACTGCTATATAAGATCGAATACCTTACTGTCAGCTCTACTGGGCTTTCGTATCTACTAATCTACGGATATGTATATACTTATACACTCAAAATTATGTGTATTCGACTATATGATTGCTAAATTGCTAAGTAAATGCGCAAATGCGATGTACGCATAATCACTTACCAAACTATGTGGAATGGAAAAAGTCAACGGAAATTTTGTGAAACAGAAAAATAAATAAATAAATAAATAATCAAGAAATGAAAATATCAAAACAAAATAAATCGGGCGTGAAATCTTAAAGTATTTGTCAATAAGCATAATTTCGCAGGTAGCAATAAGCGAAGCAAGTGCATAAATACATATGGAGGTGTATATGTATGTATGTATGTGTTCTTATGTAGTCATAGCTAAATTATACAATACATAAATGAATATAGGCGTTTTTAATAATTAATTTAACAGAAAACACTTATGAAACACTCCAGGAACAGTTAAAAGTTTGTTAAGATCGTTGTGGTTCCATGTCTAATATAACGACACTTTGAATCCAATTAATCACCCATCAGCTTAGTTTACTTTGCAATAGATAACGCAAACATTAAGGAACAGACCTTTGATCATATAGTAGTACTGGTATGTGGCAACTCTTTTCCAGAAATGGATTTTGGTGCAAATCTTACACGGAATAAAATAATCTTCGACCCTCCGGTTTACTGTACTCCATATGTGTATATCAGACATTAACTTTAATTTAAAAAACCAAGTGGATATATTTTCCCCAAGAAAAAGCCACAATAGGTCCACAGCAAATCAGAGAGTCATCACTGATTACCGAAGCTGTAGTTAATAAAATGCATTTTTGCACGCATCTCAATATATTTCGTACTTTTTAAAAATTTTGTATTCGAATTTTTTGTACCAAAAAATTGACATCCGAATTAATCGCTTAAGAAGCAAATGCTGTGTAAACTTTACAATATTTTCTGCAGGTTTTGAAAAATAGCTTGTATTTACAAATATATTCCTAATCACAAAATCTTAGTTTTTTATATCCGATAGTATTTTGTTACCTTCATTCGTCTTAATTATTTCGAATGTATAGATAATTTTTTCTACTTAACTCAGTGTGGTAATATATGCAATGAATGATCCCTACATTAATGTCAACGGTTATGAGATCATTTTCTAATACTTCTTTTATCTTTTTTCAATTTTATTAAATTTTCTAAAGCTTTATTCAGTTGCTTTAGTCAGAAGAGACATTTTGTGAGGCACTGTAATAAGATTCAGAATAATTCCCTCATTCCCTTCGCCATTCGATGTTGGTTAAACATTTTTGAATTTCCACGAGTTGTAGGAGAATGCAAATTTGTACATTTGTATACTCAAATTGAGGTGGTGTTAGTATACAAGTCGTATTAATATTACATTTTCCTTTATTTTTTCGTTTAATTGTTAGTAATATTTTGGTTCTTAGTACTTTCAGCATTCATGTCTCAAATAAATTTTTAAAGGCAGTGAAGGGTGAAGAATGTCAAAAAATTTCTAGTGAATCCTTAACATCTTCTGCTAAATCTACGTTTATTCAAAATTCTTATTCTTTCGGTTGACTCTTATTTATTCCCTTCGATGTTCATCACACTCTGCAATATTTTGCAACAGTACTATATAATGTTAATTAAGAAATAGCACTTAACCAGCACTTCAATGGCGCTATTTCAGTTTTATTAGTTATATATTTGTATATGTTGCCACACATAAACGAATATACTAATATTATTTTAACACTTCAGTTTATTTTTCTTTTTAATGCCTCACATATTTCACTCACTCTTGCCCTTTTCCTAACTCTATTTCATATTGAATGAACAATTTATTTACTTTTCATCTCTCAACAAAATATTTTTCTAAGCACTTATGTACTTTGTTATATTTTATATTCTATCTAACTTTGTAAGGCGTATTTCCGTTGTTGCCGTTGTTGCCGTTGTTGGCGTTGATAATCAGTTTTTGTGCTTTATTCACCACATTGATCCCAAGATTCATTCTCAGCTCGTGTTTGCTTGCTAATTTTTACTTTGGTGAATAGCGTTAAGACTTCCACACACATGCATAAGCACATATGCTTGTATGTATGTGGCTTTGTGTGCTCTGTAATTGCTGTTGAATGTAATTTATGAAGTTTGTTTAACTGCTGTTTATCATTTAAATATTGCAGTTAATTGATTTAATTATTTGTTCTGGGCAAACATGCCGAATTACGTAGTAAAAATGATGAAACTCTCCAACTGAACCAACTAAATGCCAAATCATGCCGCTGATGAGTAGATGAATGTATATAAATATATATATTTGAGTGTGTTTGCATGGGTGTATGAGGGAGAGTGTGTTTACCAGTTAGCTACCGCTTTTCCAGCTCACCAGTAACTGCTTACCTAACATTTCATAAATATTTGCACTCTTTGAGGATATTCACTTAATTTTCGATTTGTTTTCTAATCAGAATGGCGGCGCGTCATCGCACTCGGGCTATCAATGCGATCGATTTCTTGCGCACTATATAGGGTTCAATCGTTCAATCAAGTAATTTGATAACGCCAATCGGTCACTTCAAAGTTGTGATTTAACAACGCTGACGATATTTTTAACTTCCATGATATGGTGTTGCACTTGCCATAATATCAAATCAATTTTGTGCACTCAGTGAATTTTTCAAAGTTAATCATTTGTTAAGTAAATCATAAATTTCTATGAAATGAAGGTAGATAAAGAGAAATAAAGAGAAACATTCAAGCGACACTGTTATGGATAAAAACATTAACAAAATTAAGTAAATAATTTCGGGTGTTCATAAAATGAAGTTGATCGAGATAGCTGATAGATAGCAACAAAGTCGAGGCTGGTGCCTATTTTGAGTAAAAGTGGTATTGGTGAGTTGGTATATTGTTTTAAAAATTATGGCTTTGGATGGTAATCATTTCAATATTAAAACAAAACTTAGTCAAAAAAAAATTTTTTACAGGTTGTTTTTTTTTTCCAATAATACTTAAGGGATATTAGGCTAGAAAAATATTTTTAGAAATCCTATTTTTTTGCTTAAAGTACAGTTTAGGGTTCTAAAAACATTATTCAAGTAGCCAAAATTATTTTGTATAAAACTGTCAATATAAAATTTTTTTACACACTCAAATACGTGTGTAATAATGCCTGGAAGCGAGAAATCCTATTCCTTTTTACTTACTCTCAGCATTTTGTGAGGGCTTCTAATCCTAAGTTTTTTGCTATACACACGTACTGATACAAAAAATTTGCTAATTGACTCAATTAAGGTATGCTTGAAGCGCCTATGTATTACAAACAGAATTAGATATGCATAAGTTAAGAACGAAATGTATGGTTTTATTTTATTTCAATTGAAATGGCAACCCTATACATATGTATGACTGACACATACATACACGCTGACTTTCGTTTGGAGGTCGAACACGTGAAAGCGTCTAAATTCTCTCAAAGTTAAGTCAACGTACCATATAATTGCGATTATAGTTGCGTATTTCATCAGTGTCAACATTCGCATAGTCAAAACGCTGACGCGCAAAAGCGTCAAATTCAAGCGCCGTTCGACTGCCGCCGCCATCTGATAAGATAAGCGCCAGGCCGAAAGTGGTGACTAGTCGCATGTTACTTTTGCACATGGAACATGGAAATTCACAACAATACACCAACCCATTAAAAACATACACATTTTCATACATATTTACATATCATACATACAGACATACATATTTTCATGCGAACTACAACGATAAGATTTGAATTTCGGCGCACGCAGCGCGCGCCTCAACAACTGAACTATCGTGCGCTCAAGGCATTATCTGTAAATATAGTAATTCCTATAATGATGATAGGATAATTAAACCTGCGTCACACACGCTGAAACACCAACTACAATAACAATGAAGGCACATAGTGTTGAAAAAGCAGGAAATAACTACATTTAAGCGGACAGACGGACAGGCGGACAGGCTGCAGACGGGGGTGCTACAATTGGGAAAGTAAACAAATAAACCGCAAAAATGCGCACACATTCATGTATATACATACATATACATATGCGCACACATACAAGCAGATCGATGAATACAAGCTTGAAATAAAAGTGCGTGAGTTGATTTTGTGGGCCAAGGGTTGTAGGCGGTAAATCAAATTGAGTTCTGCAAAAATATAAGCATACACATGCACATACACATGCACATAGAAAAAATTTTTGACGATTTTGTAGTTGCGAAATTGCGTCATTTTAGTAGCGTGTAAACTGCTAAAACAAATGCGAGCGCTGAGCGAACTAAGCGGCAACAAAAAGCTAAAAAAAAAAATAATAACAAAAAAATTAAATTAACTAAATGTTGCAAATGTTAACTATGTAGTTTATTTATTTATTTCTTCCAATCCAAATATATGCCATTACGCTTGTGTGTGTAGTTGCAGTGTGAGGTAGATTGTTGGGAGCTTGTTGGGAGCTTGTTGGTTGCTTTATAAATAAACTAAAATACTATTTTCATGCACTCATCTCTTTAGAAATGTTGAAAGTCCACAAATCAAAGTTTTTGTAAACTATATATTTCAAGAACAATGTAGAGAGCTCGCGAATTTTTAGCGCGTTTTTAATTTTGCGCTCTCATTGTACCAAACTTGCGAAAGTTTCAATGGGTTCACTCAATTAGCAGCTAATGAAATTGCAAATATTTATTAATTTTGAAAGCCAGAAACGAATTTGAATAAAATGTATATAAACATTGGGTAAGTGATTTTCAGTTGTGGAATTATTGTGAAGATCTGCTGAGATTTAGATAACACATTAAAATTATTTATAAGTATGATGAGAATTATTGGAAAAGGTAACGTTTTTAGGGGAAATTAAGGGGATTAAAATGTATGGAAGTAGAACTTAAAGTATTTCCGCGCCGAATGAGCATTAATGATGCTTTACTCGCAGTTCATTAGAGAGACACTATACTCTGAAACTACTCTCTATCGGTATATTATTTCAAGTTAGGTTTTAAGTTTTTAAAATCAATAAAAACAATTTGTTAATTTTTGACAATTTGAAAAAAATCTGTAAAATAAAACTTCGTAGCATTGAAGGTAGTAGATTATACCACTTTAATGAGGTATCCATATACTCTTTTGCATCGGATTTAAGTCGCCAACTTTATTGGTGCTTTTACATACACATTTTTTGAAAAGAGAATAGCGCGGAATGGTAGCGAGCAGAGAAATGGCGAATCGAAAGCGGCTTCTAATTTATTTTTTAAGCAGCAACACTTTCCGAATATTGTGGTTGTTGATACTATTTCGAAGTGTTGGCTAAACTTTATCAATTATTTAGCAAAAATTTCTTCCTTCGAAAAATCTCTAGGTATTTATTACTTTAGGTGTCATGCACCACCTCTTTGTAGTAACTGCTGAAGTTAAGCGATTTAAGTGAAAAATTCTTGTCACCGGTGACTCGTCACCGGGCAGGAAAAATCATCAGTGATTTAGCAAAGTTTTGCTGCAGAACTTTATTATAGGATAACTTCAGAACACGACTATCTACAAATCAACACAGTGTTAGTATTTGATGAAATTTCTTATACCTCAACCAATGATATTGTTGATGACTAGATTGTTTGCAAAAAGCCAAGTAAAATTATGGTATTTGAAGGCGTTCAAGATGAGAGACAGGGTCGAAAACTAATAAAGGATGTGAGGACTTATTTTGTTGTTCTCTTCAAGGTCGCGCTTTGGTACTGAATGTTATATGGTAAACACACTTTTGTTATAAGCACTCTAAAAGTCGGTATATGGAACGCTTTTCATCTATTTGGTGCAATTTGATTGGTGATGAATATATAAATAGAATTTCCTACCAATTGTTCCGATGTTGCCCAGACACCGCTTGTCACCTTCATATACGCCTCATATGAGAGCGACTTTCATTTTTACCGTCATCAACTTTATCTATGTATAATTAAACGTCATATGAATTCGGGACGTAGTGTTCGTCAAACTTTTATTGAAATCTATTGGATTAGGCAAAATTTCAATGATAGCACGGGATTGTTGAAAAACTAGTCCGCTTTCAAAGGCACAAAGTGGTCCACAATAGATTGGCAAATATAAAACAATTTGCTGACGTCACTTTAGCTTGTGAATTACAGTCTCCCTCCTGAATATTCATTTTCCTCCTCCATTTCCTAAATACCCAAATCAATAATTTATTAGTTATTTTGAGAGATAAACTTTTTTGAGGGCTATTCGAAAGGCATTTCCAACTCTTAATGATTCTAGAACTATGTGTCTTCAATTACCTATTAATTTTTCCTGTTTTTTGTTCGATCATTCGGCTGTGGTGTCCGGCTTACGAAACACACATTTAATACCGAGAATTCTGCAGGATAAAATATTCCGAAAGCTGTGCATTTCTACTAACTCTACTAACAGCTTGTTCACCCAAAAAAGACACGGCGCGTTGATAACCACTTAGAAGTTGTGGTCGAAAGCAAACTAAATGATAACAATGCTATGGAAATTGGAGCGAAGCGCGTGCTTGACAACGACTTTAAAGGGCTGACACAGTTTCGAAGCTATCGCCCTGTGCTCCTATATGTATATAGTTATGCATGTATGTACGAATATTTATACGTATGTATTTGCATTTATTCTTGGTTGATAAGGTGTTACCGATTCTTTTCCCTAGCTGCTTCCACAATTGACATATGAATGCTTTTTTTCTTTTTGTTTTTTTTTGTTTTTCTTACGCGTTTTTATTTGCTTTCGCGTAGTTTTTTATTTATTTATTTACCATATTCGTTATGAGCATGACTTCTATTGTGTGCTTATAAACTTTAGTGTGGGTCTTGTGATCGAATTCGTGATGATAGCGCAGAGGCTGAGGTGCGCGTTAATTGCGGCCGCGTCAAATGTTGTGTGGATAAATGTTACTTGGCCAACATAATATATATATATGTATCCACCTATGTATATATGTATATACAAGTATAGTAAATTGCGTTGCATTGACGCTGGCGCACATTAACCGTTAGCACGCCACACATAACCGTTTTGGCCTTTGTGGTCTATGGTTTGACCGTCTTCGGGGCGCTGACGATAAGCGGTTTAATGGTTCAACCAGCTAGCACTTTTCTAAAGCGCTTGATCAATGCCAACAACGCTGCTCAGTGCATTGTTCACCTGATATGTCTGACGTGCCAACTGCATTTCGACGCAGCTAGCTAGCGCGCTGGCATGTGCGAGCGTTCACCTGGTACTTAGATAGCGCAGCTGGCAGTCAGCACTTCTGTCTAACCGACTGTCCGTCTGTCATTGGTATTTATTTGCTAATTTCGTTGTTTGTCTCATATCCAGTTGTATTTGTATTTACTGGCGCGTTTCGTGTGACATAACAACATGTCGGACGGCAACAGCAACTGTAGCTGCAGTGGCGTTGGCGTTGATGGGGGTGTTGGCGGCGGCGAGAGGCGCTGCTAAGTATGGCGTGTGGCGAGTGCGGCTGCACTGGCTGCGGTCACACGCAAAAGCGCTAATTAAATGTGCTTTGTGTTTGTTAAGTGTGCAGCGCTGCACGCGCATGCCCGCCGCCATCCGCTAATCAGCATGAAATGCCTCCACAGTCGCTCGTATTTGCCTCTGTACAATCACTCATGCCTACAAGTATTTGATCAATAGGCAATTAGTGTTTTCTAGGGATGGACAGACATACATTTGCATTCCACGTTGTCCAATTATCGACTCTATTGTGCTGCAACAGTGACATTGCGCTATCCCACTTCCGTATACAATCCAATAAATCCCTCAATGAAACGAGAAATAGAAATTCGTACACACGCGCATAGCTTTTTGAATTAGTTGTAAGATGACATGGTTGTTCCTATGTATGGAATGTTGTCGTTTCATGTTTTAAATTCAAATGAATTTTTTAATACAGGGTAATACTTATACAGTTAGTGATTTTTAGTTATTAAATATCAATGATTTTAAGAGGACAAAGTTAAGTGGTTGTAACATTTTGTTTTTTAATTCAAACAAATTGATTTATTTCATCAATTTCGCTGCCTCGGTCCCTTCGACTATTTCCGGTCTCCAACTTTTCCAAATTTTCTTTAAGTACCAAAATTATTAATGGGTTGTGCACAAAACGTTTTTAAGTATTTGGTGCTTTAAGAATTCCTGCCAAACATTTCTAACTTCGTCAAATCGTGACTTCAAGGTGACCACTCGCTAACATAGAAACGGTTGTTCCGAGTTTTGCAAACTAAGCGATCAATGTCAAAGTTCATATCCTTTATTCCGCATTTATTAGAATTTTAAGTTTTCCAGTTGAATTATATTGTATGGAAGAGTATCTTAAGTCGACTTCAAGGGATAAATTAGTTACTGTGTAATTAGTACCAAAGTGCTTGAACATACAAATCCTCTTTTTTATATATTTTTTATATATGTATATTAATATAAGCTTTTTAGCTTAAAAATTTTAAAAAGTTTTCAAAATCTTCCTATTTGACATAAGCTACTATTCAGAAAGAACATGTTTATATATGAATGAAATATATTGTATGAAAATATCGGGAAAATATATAAGTAAAATAAATCGAATTGTTACCTTGCATTTCCATGAAAGTTTGGGTAAGTCCAAATAACTACATATTTACTAAAAATGCAATTAATCAGAGGTTTTAATCGGATCGAGTTCCCAATGAAAATCAAAATTTCGTACCTCAATAATGCTATATCCGAGTGAAGGTGGAAGGTGAATAAGTTGATTTTGTATAATTGAGGTGAAGTTAAAAGTTGCAACACAGCGTTGTATTAGTTACGCTTATCAAGTAAGTACTGTAAATCAAGCAAATAAAGTAGAGAGTTTGTTACGCAATTTCCAAGTTCATTCAGCAGTGAATTTTGTTCTATATATTAGTAAAAAATTATCTATGTATTCTAATTCAACAACTATTTGCATATACTTACATTGCTTATATAATTTGTTGTGTTTACATTGGCAAGCTTGTTATCAATCTGTCTGCTTTAGGGTACATACAAATACTATATACATATAAATATTTACTTACCGCTCAGGTAAATGAACATTAGTTTCACGGCAACGTAGGAACTTTTAAACACTGTTATTATATTTTCAACATTAGTTTTACGATAAAAATGGGAATTGCGTGACAAATTCGCTAAAAAATATCGCTTCATGGTGGGATGTATATAATTTTTTGCCAACAGCGACTTTCAGCCGAAACATTTCATTTTAGGTTTAGAAGTTAAAGCGAAACCTCTAAAACAAAATAAAACTTTTTTTAAATCTATTAAAAAAAAATTGCATTTTCGGAGTCGAAAATAAGATAGAATAAGGAGGTAAGCTTTATACTTTGAAAACTAGGCTCTTCTTTGCTGGTAGCATTTGCTTCAATTATCAGAGAAAATTCTGGCAACATTTTTGATTTATCAGTTTTTGTTATTATAACCCAAATATAGGTAATTATAGATACAAATATGCTAAATTAAAAAGAATGATTTTGAGAATATTACATTGCAATAGACCTTACAAAGACGAAGTTGCATTTTTTTTTCATGTGTATCTTCTGCTACTACTTTACTACTGTACTACGTACAAGTCTTGTACTGTTCAAAACTGAAAGTTGAATTTAATGATTTCTGAATAACAGTTCATTAATAAACGCTTAATACTATTTGAGTGAGTATTTTGAGTGCTTTTAAATTCCGAGTACTTCGAAATACTTTTGTGTTTTTGTGGGTACTTAGACATATGTATACCATAGGCTCACTCAAAAAAGTTGCTGATAAATACTATACTATACTATACTATACTATACTATACTATACTATACTATACTATACTATTTGGCCACAACAAACATTGAAAAAGTTTTTACTAACAAATTAATCCAATGTAATTTAAACCTTTTTAGTAAATACTTTTAAAATTTTCAATTTATCTCAAACAAGTTTTATTTGATACTAATATTGTAATAGCTACTTGAATTCATTAATTTGTTCAAACAAATACAAAAATAATGTTAAAATAAAATAGACGACAAAGACTACCAAAACCTGCCTAATACAGGTTAATGAATTTTATGTGCAAAAACATTTTCTGTGCAAAAACAAACTGTAAGCACTCGCAAATCACTCTAGTTTGATATCCACATTGTAGTAAATTCTGTACAATATTTACTTTATTGAGTTAAATTTTAAAACAGGTAGCAAGCCTCTCAAAAATATTTTCAACCTAAAACTTGACTATAATAAGTTTGATAGCCAGTTTGTGGTTTTAGTTTCTCTAATTAAAAATTTTTTAACTTCAGTTGGTAAACCTTAGAACTGGGTTTTACCTCAATTAAATAGAGATTACTGTACTACATACTTCTTGCATTAAATATTAAATTAATAACTAATTATTAATCTTTCTTCAACGGTCTAAAAACAAGGTCGAACAAAAATTTATATAAATTACATTCAATTCACTATTGTGATTTTCACCTCATTTGTTCATAACTTTTGCAAAATATTCCATTATTTGTTGACAACAATGAAGACACAAATATATAATATGCTAAGCGAAGTTATTTAAATAGTTTATAAAGAAAATTAATTTTCTTGCATTTGCCAAACATTTTAAAATGAACGTCACTAAAGCACAATACATATATACATGTACGTATGGATAGATGTGTGTACTTATAAAATTTGCAATTCGCAAATAACAAATAGTACATGTCAAAAAAGAATTGTTATATCCAAGTATTTGTGCAAGTGAAAATAAAAAAAAATGTATACAAGTTTTTCTGAAAAAAGCATATCTATCTATATACTTGTGCCTTTCGTGAGGAATTTCAACGACAAACGTCAGTGAAACTAGAAATATGTGTACCAGCGGACAGGGCAAACAAATAAACCAAGTGTGCTTTTATATACACATGTTGCATACATACACTCGAGTTTATGCGTGAACAAATTACAAAAATGTTGAGATATGATATTTTCACTTGCCCCCTGAAAGAAAATATAATATTTTTTTCAAGGTTGGGAGCGCCAGTAAAGCAATTGCGCTGTGAGGAGATGAGAGATCGTGTTATAATCGCGTGACAACAACATATCAATACATGAATAACATAACATATGTATTGTATATTAGGCGAGTATAAATGTTCAAAATATTATATAAATTGATCATATTGCAAAGAAGAATTTCGACTTTTTATACTCTCGCAACATGTTTCTACAGAGTATATTAGTTTTGTTCACCTAACGGTTGTTTGTAACACCTGAAACTAATATATGTACATATATATATATGATCAGGATGAAGAGACAAGTTGAAATCCGTGTGACTATCTGTCCGTCCATTCGTCCGTCCGTGCAAGCGATAACTTGAGTAAAAATTAAGATATTTTGATTAAACTTGGCACACGTGTTCTTTGTCACCGTAAGACGTTTGGTATTGCAGATGGGCGTAATTGGACATCTGCCACGCCCACAAAATGCCTTTAATCGAAAACAAATGAAGTGCTATAACTAAGCAGCAAATTAAGACATAAACGTGTTATTTGGTATAGAGGATCCTAGTAGGGTGGGGCATCTGTGGGCAAAAATGTTGTAAAAGGAGCGTGGCGATACGGAAGGGTTGCATAAGAATCCGTGTAAAGTTTTGGTGATGAGCGTGGCACAGCCCAATTTAAGGAGAAATTCCATGTCTGAAGAGCCTCTTAACAGATTTCAACAAAATCTGATATATGACATTATATTTACATTCTTATGTCACATAATGAAAATGGATGAAATCGGATAAAAACCACACCCACTTCTAATATGACACAATTTTAAGTTTCATTTGATCCTTTCACTTTAAACCAGATAAATTGAACAGCAATTAAGATATGAAAATCAAACTCTGTATAAACAGTGCTTTCAAAATATGCCATCTCATGCGTAAAAATTGACGAAATCGGTTTATAACTTTTCAAGCCACCAGATACCCAATTTAGGAACTCATTGCTTCTATCTGACATTTTATCGAAAATATCGCGAAATCTATAAGATATTGTAGTGATATTGGAGGAGGGGAAAATCGGGTAAATACTACCCCTAGCCCCCATATACCTAATATAGAGATTTTTAACCTTCCGGTAGACTTTATACCATATATTTCGGTAAATCTGTAAGATATCGCAATGAAATTGGAGGATTATCTTTCCATGATAGTAGTCTGCTCTGGTATTAAAAATGGCCTGCCGATTACGTAGACCCGGCTGCCGTGATAACGTATTTTCTCTTTCGGCTCTTCTTTTAAATCCTCTTCGCTTTATCAACAACATTACAATTAAAGTTTGCTCATTCCCCTTATTATCACAGAAGAAAACTTGCCAAAACCACCAATGATTGGCACGTGTACCGTTATGTCTCCGCATGGCAGTGCCTTTTGCGTGCAAACTTAATTGCCGCACAATTAATGTGTTAAATTGAATTTGGAATCGCATTCATTACTCGCATCAATTAATGAATATACCGTTATGTATGACTGTGACAGAATTGATTAGAGCACTCTTATGATTGCATATATTTTATGAGTACGTAAATATATAGGCGTTTAGTCGCTGCCACATACATAGGTGTGCATACACTGTTGGAGCAAATAATAGCATATAAGGGTTGACCGCACTTTTCATTTTAATAATCTAAAGTGATGGAATGGTGGTAAGAATAAAAAGTTAAAACAAATCGATTGAAACTAATAAGTGGTTTTCCAGAAATGTTACGTTTTTAACTGATCTAAAAATGAACATTTTTATCTGTTAAGCTATGGCTGTTTAAGGACGCAGTGCATATAAGAGTTATTCCTTTTCGCTTGATGATATTAGCATCATATAAAAGTAATGTTTAATAGCGTTATCTTTAAAACAAAACAAAAATTATGAAGTATATTGCCGATTCGATGCTACCAAAAAAAAAAAATGTCTGGCAACATCAGTAAAGTTATTCGTTGATTTGCAATGATTCTGGAAAGTGTTGCTCGTAGTTTGCTGTTCGATTTCAGAGCAGAACATGAATACGAGAATTTGTAGTAATTACCTCTGCAGCAGGCACTTCAGATTTTTTCCCCAACAGTGTATTTATACGAGAATCGCATAGATGCGCAAGCCCCGCGCAGTCTCGCAGCGCCGTTACTAGTTATCGTAAATTAAAATGAATAGTTGTGTTGGCAGTTTGACAAGAATTATATGCGACAAAACAATATGAAAATGAATTAAAGAATGCTTGAAATATTTCACTTTTCATTTCAATATTTCTATGTATATGCTTCTGTACATACACTTCTGCAAGTATGCATTAGACTAGCAAATAAATATATCTATACATACAGAATATATAATTTTTGAAAAATTAATATTGTTTGTTTTAGCATTTCGCCTATAAAGGGTGTTTATTTAAGACATTTGTGATATTTTTAGAACTTCAAAAATTTAAACTCAAAAATGAAGTTATGTAAGGAATATTCATTTATAGTCATTTATAATACACATATTGCAATTGCAGTAGCAAAGCATTTAATATGAGAAACTCAGCAAGCATAATTTTTTTTAAAGAAAGAAAAAAGCAGCTGCGAGTAGTTGGTACCTCTGGCAAAATTATCAGTTATTTCAGAAAAGCTAAATTTAATGTCACTTAGAATATATAAAAAGATCGTGTATTACTCGGCAGCACAACTCGGTTTCCATGTTTTATAAAGAAATCGTATATATTTATATAAAGTGAACACCCAGTTTCATATACAAAAATTCTATAATATTTTCTTCATTACGTTTTAGATTTATTTGTCCATTTCTTATTTATTTTCTTCTATTCTTCTCTATTGATATAGTACTTTGCTAGTTGTCACATGAATTTTCCGTTCAAAATTTACTTTTGCAGAACTTTCCATTAATTTGTTAGTTTATGACTAGTCTAACTAAACGGCACGTGCGTATAGAATAAAAAAGATCTTCTAAGCCTTAAACAAATTAAAAATTTTAATAATTAAAACCATCAAATAAAGGGTGGTTTATTATGAAGTTATTTTCGCAGAAAATCTTTACAGCATGTCAGGAAAATATATTCGTGAAGAGAATTTGAAACGGATTTAGGCTTAAACAATTTTAATAACAATACAAAATATGTTTCCAAAATCAATGAGGTTATTGAAAAAGTGAAAGAATTCCGAAAAAATCGACTTGCGGAATAACATATATTTCCTTGAAGGTGAATTGGAATTATCCGCTCGTGATCTACTGGAACTCATTGCCCAGCATGGCGAAAAGATATTATTGCTCCCCTTTTCTTGAAAAAAGTTGTTCGAAAGTTCAGTTTAACTGATATTTCCACTGACAATACTGAAAGTTTGACATTTTTTACAGTGGCTTTAAAAATGCATCTTGTTAAAAAATAGAATTAATCTGTACACGTTTTTGATAGACTCTTTTGTGGAAACAACCACATCACAACAATGCCAAAAGTACGAGTCTGAATAACATCTGCTTACAAAACGTTTAAGGCGAAGTTCGTAAAAAGAAAACGAAAAGGGCGATATTATGCCTATTACTCACAGAGATATTGCAAGCTCCCAAGTATACATAGGTAATCAGAAAACAGTTTTTAAATGACCATAACATCGAAATGGTGGAAAATTCAAAGTGCAATCTTAATTTGACATCTAATGACTTGTTTTTGTTCTTTAACATTATGGAGAAGAAGTGTGATCGTCGATTTTCGGCGCCAAAGCAAGCGGTTAATGCGCTCAAAATACATTCTCTGGAGTTCTCTCAATATGCAAAATTCAATTATATTCATAATAATAATCCTCATGGAAAAGTTACAAAAAACAAAAAAGCATTTACAACTATTTTCAACTTCTCATATACATTTTGGAATTGTTAAGCGAAATAAGTAAAAAACAACCATCGTTTCGACCATCTCGGTATTGTCGAAAGGCCACCCTTTTTTTTTGTTCACCATGAAAAATCTTCAACCGAAATATTTTCTAAAAATATATATTCAGAAGAGGTTGCTTCTAATTTCACAACTCTCTTACCACAATGCCAACAAGAACAACAAAAATAGCAAAAAATATTAAGCGAATACCTAATAAATTGTGCAAAATGTCGCATGTTACTGCTGTCCGCTTAAATGACACATAACCATGCAAATATATATATATATATATGTAAATATGTATGGTTAAGAGTCAGTTAAAGTCTTATGCGAATGCAAACATATGACTCGATATGACGTCCCAACAAATCGCCTCACGCATAAAATTTTTATATGTGAAACGAGTGAATGTCAGAATAAATAAGCATTTTGACGTGTAAATCTACAAAACATATGTAGATGAGTGAGAAGCTTTCGATGCGTACAAATAATATTACTCATTTACGAAGTCAGAATACATTTATTCCGCCCTCCTCAATAAATACATAAGTAATAAATGTATATATGTGCATATAAACATATAAACATATAAACATGCATATATACATAAGTTTACATTTCAATTATGAGCGTCAAAAATAGAGACGTCGCACTTAGTCGAGCAAATAGGGGTTTATTTCTGACAGCGCGAACAGGTGGCTATTTAAATGGTTTATGGGGTAAAGCCCCTTGCGAATTTTGTAATTATGTAAATGGCGTAATCAAATAAATTTTTATTAAGGGTATCTATTATATATGGTTTGGTGTATTTTATTTTTAACGCAGCGGTAGGGTTTTAATTATTTATTGCTTTTGACTACTCAACTATAGAGTAGACTATGTTCCGTATATCAATTTCGTTTAATTTTAAAAACTTAGTGATGATATAATACGAAATTATTTACATCTTTCATAAGTCAAAAGGTTTCTGCATAGATATTTGAGTAGTTAGTAGTTAGTCGTTTGAAGAAAATCCCTCCGGAAACAAAACCTCGTACCCTTTTGAGTAGACTCAATAGTTCTGTTCAAATAGCGAACGTTTGTGACACTCGGAATAATGAGACGAATTCATCTCCGGATATCCGTTTGTTTGTGCAAGCGATATCCAGAGAAACAATTTACATATACTTATAAAACTTGGTACACGTGTTCCTTCTCTCCTGCGAAGTTTGGCAATATTCTGACTCTGACCATTTAATACCTTCTTTCTATCTTTTAAAAGTTTATAAAAAGTAGAACAAAGTAAATCTTAGCATGTTATTCTAGGCAGTCTCTTCGATCAACTTCATTCTTTATATTTCAAACTCCAATCTGTTTACAGACTCTAAGGAACGACATTAGATAAGTGGAATGATCAAAAATGACATGCATACCAAGAGATGCATTTAGTTCGAAAAGAATGCAATTATATTCAGTAGAATGGAACACATTTCACTTTAGTAGAAATAATTTTTATTAGCGTAATTTCAAATCAAAAATAATTCCAAATCAATTTTTTTGACTTCAAACATACATATGTATATAGTAATTAAATGAAAAGTAATAAATAGTATTTTTTAAAAATTCTTAATAAAATCCGCCATCGTTACTCCGCGAGCACCGTCCCTCTCACGAAAATTGGATTTCGACAATTCGTTTGCACGCCGATCTTTCATTGATTTAAAACGATTAGCCATCCCACGAAGTTCGGATGGAACATCTTGCTTGGCTTCTTCTAATATCTTTATTAGGGGCTTGGCCAGACCCCAGTCGCTGCTAGTAACATAACTGATTGATGTTCCGGTGCGACCTGCGCGGCCTGTTCGACCAACGCGGTGCACATATTCCTCAATGTTGCGAGGAAAATCGTAATTGATGACATGCCTAAAAAATTAAAAAAGTTTGTAAAAAATAATACATATCAATGCGAGTAATAATACTTACGTCACGTCATCGATGTCTAACCCTCTGGCGGCAATGTCTGTGGCTATTAGTATGTTAATATAGCCAGAGGTTATATCTTCTATTGCCTGTTCTCGTTCAGACTATAGAATAGAAATGTTACGGATTAGTAGATGTATGTCGATTGGAGAAGTAAGTGTACTTACTTGTTCTCGGGAACCATGAATTGACGCACACATATGTCCTTTAATTGTTAAATCGCTCGACAAATCAGCAGCTCGTACCTTCATTCCACAGAATATTATAACCTTATCAGTTTTCGACATACTTTTGAGGAAATGCTGTATCTATATTAAAGAATACGTTTTATAATAGTAAATGAAACTGGTTTCGTAAATTAAATTAAATAGCTAGCTTACCGCAGAATATTTATCCTCTTCTTCCATTATCTGTACAATTTGTTTAACACTGTGTGTTGCTGCCAAATCCAATGAGCCTACCCACACTTGTAGTGGATTTTTCGTATAACTTTGTGCCAGATGTCGAACTCCTGGCGGCCAGGTAGCGCTAGTCATAACAGTTTGTCTATCGGGGCGTATATAACATTATTTTACGTATTTGTGGCTCAAAGCCCATATCCAGCATTCGGTCTGCTTCATCCATAACAAGGTATGTAACACTCGATACGTCGATATGCTTTGCTTCAATTAAGTCGTTAAGACGACCTGGAGTGCAAATGATAATTTGAACACCACTTTGTACACTGTTGATTTGCTCACGGCGATTTCCTCCACCATATAGGCATACACTAGGAGTAATTGCAGTTATTACGTTAAATTTAGAAATACATTACTAAAGAGATTATTTAAAGAAGAAATACTTACGCTTTCATCCCACGGAAGGAATACTTTTGCACCTCCTTTTCTATTTGTAAAGCTAGTTCTCGTGTCGGGGCGAGGACCAACACATTGGGGCCGCCTCTCTCAGATCGTGGCGTACTCTGGTTTTCGGTATGTATCATCCCTGGTAGCAAGAACGCGAGCGTTTTACCAGTTCCCGTTTGGGCCACTCCTATCATATCTTCACCTTTCAATAAAATCGGCCATGCTTGTGATTGAATTGGCGATGGTTTCACAAATTTTTGTTTGCGAATTTCTTCTAATAAATCCGGATAGCCGGAAAAACAATGCTCGAATTTCCAAACCGGATTTGGTATCGGATTATCGGATTTTTCTTCTCCCCCAAACACACGTGAGACGGTAATATTATTATTTTCCTGGCGTATTCGTGCAGCTTCTTTTGCACTTAAATTTGCGACTTCGCAATCTTCTTTGTAAAAATCCTTTGTCAGAGGGGGCAAATTAGCCAAACGTCTCGCCTCCGCTTCTTTATGTTTTTGGATTAGTGCGTCCAAATCCACAACATCATCCGATACTTCTTCATTTCCTTTCTTAACTATATTTTCTTGCCGTTCAAATTTCAATACGGGTTCAGATATTTTCTTTTCTTTTTCAGAACTTTTATTCAACTGTTGTTCTATATAATTATAAGCACATTTTACATCTTGTGATGTTTTTCCAGCAATAGTTGCTGTCCCACTTCTTTTATCGATGTCTACTTTTACTTTGAAAGTATTTTGAATATATTGAATATTGGCACCTCCTCGTCCTATAATTAGCCCAATGCAATTCACCGGAATGTTTATTTTCTCTCTGTAGAGATGAGCTTGGGCCGATCGTTTGCTGCCTTGCTGCGAAAATTGCTGTCGACCGTTAGTAGCCATAATTTTGTAATTATTCCGTTCACTTCTGCAACTCTCTGGAGATTTAATGTTTAAGCGACGGCTTCTGTCTTGTGACTAAATTTTAAGTCTAAAACAAGTACCTTATATACAATTCAGGTAAAAATTTTAGATCTTTAGGACGTTACAAATATCTCACCTTTAATCCCTTTACCAGATAATTAAATATTAAAGTATATGTATATGTATATGACATGTCCATAACTGCTTACACACATACATATATTATAGGAGTAATAAAGAAGGATCAAATGTTTCTACTTTTTTAACAATGCAAGGAATGATTTGTAAGAAATAATTCTTTTCGCTAATGTCAAGGTCGCAAAATTCCGTGATGCCGCTGCAAAACGTCTATTTTTTGTTGGTATGTACAAGTAATTGACAGGCATTTGTTTTGTTCTTTTAATATACATTGATATATTCCTGACTACACAAATTGAAACAAAACATTTGAAAAATGAATTACTACACTATTCATTTACTAATTTACTAAATTACACTAAATCATTACACTATTTTAAAGGAAACGCCTCTCAGCACATATTTTCAGCCACCTGACATCGTCTTATGTATATCTATGTATGTATTTTAATGGTATCCTATTCTTGAAGATCTGTGCATCATTCTACGTATGCAATACGTAGTTATAATCTAGAGCCAGCAATTAACTGTTACAGTAAAGATAAAGGGGCCGCATTTAAATTAAATTTTGGGTGAAATCAGTTACTTCGGCAATTGCTATACCAATTTTGAACAATTATTGTTCATATCACTACCTGGTACCTACAATACAATTTTAAATACCTTCAGATTCATTAAAAATTCATTCATTCATTCAAAAATAACTAAAGACATCGGAATAAAACTTTGCACATACAGTGCCTTCAAAATGATACAAATCGGAAAATAACTTTACAAGCCCGGAATACCGAATATGAGGACCTCAATGGCTTTGGCTTACTTTATTATCGGTTTAGAAATACAAACAACTAATATAATTAAAGGGTTTCAAACTTCCGGTTCATTAATTATCTCAGCTTCCATTCACTATATATAATGATTTTCGCTATTCTAGCAGACTTTATGGTGAATATTATCAATCTAAGTGTGAAATGAAACATATTCTGGAGTATACTGGAGTAATGCCAAATTTTAATGCAATCAGCGCAAATATACCCACTATAATGATTTTCGACTTTCCACCTGACTTTAAACCGTTTATTTTGGACAATATATGTGATGTTATAACGAAGTTAAGAGGATATTTTTTCTTAAACATAATATGGTTTAGCGCTAAATATGAATGAAACTGGCCTACGCTTGGGTCTAAACTCCTTATGTCCTAATTCCTAATATACCCAATATATTTAATTAAGCCGCTTTGGGTGAGTTTATATCACATATATCATTTGAGTCATTTGGTTGATTTTAGTATAATTATCTTGGACACAAAACAGAATATGGTAATGAAAGTACGTTTCACATTTCGTAAATTAGATTATTTAAATCTTTTCTCAAATACATTTACACATACTATATATACGTTTTATTCAAAATTCTTCGCTAATATGAAGTTAAGCGGCTTTAATGCCTCAATAAAATTTACGAAAATTGTTCAATTGTGTTTATTAAATGCATATTATATGCATATATATGTAAAAGTATTTGTGCGCATCTAAGCCGACGCAGCAGAGAAAAAAGCTATTGTCGTAAGCTAAAATAAATAAATACTACAGGCATGCAGACAGTAGGCGGATATCAAACGGCGAAGATGAATCGTGGCAATAATCATAAATTTTAGCAAAAATGCACAGTATCAGAGAATGTGATTTTTCACTTCTTAGCGCTGCGTCTACACGAGTATATGTATACATATGAAGAAAACACACAAAGCATGCATATAGATAAACATCTAGAAATTTGTCTGCCTGTACGCAGAAAATAATTTGCAAAATAAATATGTTTCATACTTTTCTTCAGTGATGTTCGATCGTAATATGCAAAGCAAGCAATGCAAAAATCAGCAGTATTGTTTCAAATATTGAAGCCTACCGTCAACAAACTAATTTACCTTATTAGTGTAGCTATATAGTGTACGTCACTCTTAACAGTCATAACTTGGAACTAGCCCATCTTGAGACCAACAATATCACCCTTGAAATTCAATGTAAATTTTCTCTCACCTATAAAGGCTACTGTGGATTGGGTATGCAGATGAGAAGTAAGTTCTCTCATCACAAACTCTCTCTTCACGCTCGGCCGGACGGTGTGGTGTTCGGGACAGCGATTCTGATGTGACAGATGTATGGATCTTTAACTAAGAGTTTTACGAAATTTATGACAACAGCTAAAAGTCCAAATAAAATTAGAGTACGAAGTACTGAAAATAGAAGTGGACACTCTATTTCATTCGAAAGGTCAACTGAAGAAGGACTTGGCTCCACTTGGAGTTTCGTGTTAACTGGATTAATCCTATAAATTTCCAATATTTCATATTGATGCCTTAAATATAACTCGTATATATCTTGTAGAGCTCTTTCCAAATAAATCCAGTCTACATAAAGAAAATTAACTAGCATTGCAACGTCAAATGGGCTTAAAGAGTTTCATTGAACTTGGATTTTATATTTCCAGAATAGTATTTAACTTTTATATTATTAGCCAAACATATATAGGTTAACCATTACTACCAACTAAGGAATTATTCTTCTATGGGAGAAACTATAGAAGTTTTTTTTCTATAGAAACTAAAATATATTTGAAAGAGGTTTTCGAACATGCCTTAAAACATTTTGTAAAAAGTGGCGATCGAATTAGGATTGGTCATGTTATCGAAAAGCAGCTTCTCATACAACCGATTCACCTTTCGAGAACCGCGGACAGTGAGCCTTTCATACAAAATTCCGGAACAAAAGTATGTTATTCCATCAGATGCATACATTAGTTTTAAATAGTAGTCACAAAAAGCTATCAGCGGCCGTTGGGAAGACAGCAGAAGTAATTCCTTTATTCTTTCAAAATCAATAAGCGGTTCCGTTAAGAAGAACTCTATTTGATAATTAGGCCTTGTAAAGCTTAGCTTAAGCAGTTACTAAAAGCACCTCAAAAATAGTCTTACAAAAACAAAAACCATGGATTGCAGTAAATTTATAGATCAGTTTTTTTTTAGAAAATATAGTTTGAAATCTTCAATTAAGAATTACCAAAAAGGGAAACTACTAAATTATGCTTCATAATACCATTTTTCTAACAACTAAGATATCATGCAAACTTTTTTCCGATAAAATTCGTCTATGCCCCCACTTATTTATATACGGATATATGTTTGCAATATCTTTAGCCTATTGAAAAAAAAATCTAGAGAAAAAATGTATGAAAAAAATCTTCAACTTTGACAAGGCAACCATTCTGCAGCGCTTTATCGAAGTATGACAGCATGATAAGTATAAACGTAGCATAACACGAAAATATTTATTGAGAATTTTATTATTATTTACTTTCAGCTTTACTTTCCATTGACTACTCATTACCTCAATATTGGCTACATATTCTAATCACACAAAAAGCCGCTGCCAATAACCAATAAAGACCATAATAGTGCGAAGGATGATTCCAAAGAAATTGGTAGTTCACTAACACTTAGGTGCTAATAATACGTTAGTAAATACTGTTTGCTTATACAAAATATTTATTATAAAATTCAGCTTTTCAAACAAAGTACGCAAATGCTTGTTGATGTTAGACAATAATAAATGCTTTTGTACAGCACTGTATTTATTTGACACTGGGGGTCGGCATTAAGAGTGTATTTTATTGTCTACTAATGAGAAGCCGCTTTTGAAAATCTTCCAAAGATTTCTTCAAGCCTATGCATATTTTTGAATTTCGAACTAACGAAATAATCATACAACTTTTATACATTCACCACACAAACCGTTTCGTCACAGTCATAAATATAGTGTATATGTACATGTTTACGCTAGTATGAATGTACACATTATCAAAAAACATGGAAATTTTTAATGCGGCGATATGGTATTTGTTTCTTTTTTACACAAAAAGTTTTCGCACTTTCGGTGATTGTATCACGTGAGCTGTGATTTCGCTGACTTTTTTCAATTGCACTTAGCATTTTATCTAGTTATCACTAATTTGCCATTGAAAATTAATTCATAGATATTACTTGGCAAGTCCATTGAAACTATTATTGCGGCATTTTATCTTTATTGCTCAGTTGTTAAGTGTGTGGTCCTCATATGTTGGATTAGCATTGTCACAAGGTTCGTTATATATTTCGTTATGTAAATACTCGAAATTTTTGAAAATTACTTACTGTGCGTAGGTTTGGTTATATCAAGTGATTATTTTAGAAATGAATATTTATGGGAAATACAAAAGATATGGCGTATGAAATTTTTTTATTAATTTTTCCAAAGAATTGGCAATCCTACAGTAGAATTAACTGCAGCAGAAATCTTCCGTTAACCAGTTTAGTTTGATGCACATTTTGGAATGTTTTATTTGATTTCAACCTAATTGTGTAAAAAAATTTAAACTGGTGGCATACTTTCTCAAACACGTTTTCCACTATAATATTTTATTTTTTAACTTAGATGAATGGAAAATATTTGCAGTTGGCAACCTTTCTGAAAGAAATGTTCCACTGCATGTTTAACTTACTTTAATACAGAATTGAAACATGTGGCAACCTTACTCAAAAATATTTTTCTCTGCAATATTTAATTTATTTTTCAATTAAAATTTATGCGCAATTTAAACAGGTGGCAACACATGTTTAAAAAATATGTTTTCTCAAACATATTTTTCACTCTAATATGTTTTTTTTTTAATTTAAAATGTAAGATTATATTATATCATTATATAAATATTATATATAAATATTATATTTCAAACATGTGGCATCTTTCTAATTATTTCTTTTTCAGGGAAACATTTTAATACAGATTTTATTTCTATATAAGAAATATATTTCATATGACGAAAAGACAAAATATACATATCCGAATAAGAACACATACATTTATACTGCTTCATTCTCTGTCAGTTTTATTGCTTTGTTTTTTTATTATCGTCGTAGTCTCCATATTTGACCGTGAATATATTATACTCATGTCTTTAAACTGTTTTTAATTAGATTATTCACGTCAAGCCAGATGCTAATCAAAAACACAATAATCAATAAATGATGGAAGGGAACTCAAAGGCAGCGTGCACACAAACTCTTATATACACATAAATATATATGTATATATATATATATATATATATATAAATATATATGTGGGTGATTGTGACTGTAGTCGGTAAACATGATGTTCAAGCAGCACAATTTATATTGAGGGCAAATTTTACATAACACAATTCGATTAACACCCACCCCTTCCGGCCGCCACCTCTTTGGCGGTAGTTGGCAGGTAGAAGTTTATTTGGCATTTTCCTGACGATAATTGGCATTCAAATTGAATGTTTACACATTTCATCATCGGCGCCACCGCGCACTACTGCTCACTTTAAAAGCGCAAATACTATAAGTGCAATAATGGGTGGTTCAAAAGCGGGTTTCACAGCATGTGCATTTCTCTAAGATTTGATAGATAGATTAGATAGATGTATGAAATGAAAAGTTTACCAAAAATGGTTTAAATTTCAAATATTTTGTGTTAATTTTTGTAAACAAAAAAAATAAATATGTGCACAAAAAGTTGTTCCAACCTCCCTGTATTCATTATACGCTCCAAACACATTTCACAGTTTACTGTTTGTCAGCTGCTAATTACTATTGACTCGCTATTATATATATGATTTCTAGCGCTACACGATATGAAGATCGCGGCAATCATAACTTGGCATCATAACTTCTTCACAACAGTTGAGTATATACAAATACTTAATATAGGCGAATAAATTATATTAAAATGAAAAATTTTAATGTAATAACGAAATAATTCCAAGAATTTAGAATTATTCTGCATTTTTTAAGAACTGTAAAGATAGCTGACTAGAACTTGAACTCACTACTATTACGCTGAGGTTACTGAGGTGAGGAATTATTAAGCTGAGGTGATAGCCCTAAAGCAATAATATGCCGTTTAGTCTTTTCAGTTGATTTAACATTACATAGGCACTATCTAACAAACGTTTGAATGTTGTCTTCAGTTTCTTTGACAACTTCACTCATCATGGTTGCCGCTCCTGTAGGCCCCGTTGTTGTCTCTCTCGTTTATGGATTCTATATTATGATTGCCGCATACGTCATTGAAATTAATATACAGGGTGATTAAAAAGTAAATCTACATTTGAATTAATAACTATACCGAACTATGGCAGTGAGAAACCAACCGATTACATTAATATATGTAAGAGCAGATAATACGAATTTCATCTCTTGGCGTCATTCAGCGAAGCACAATGAGCATTTCCGGTGTGGCAGCTCTATGGTATTGAAGCTTCGTTTTCAACTATATACTAATAAAAAATTTGTGCCCATTACAACATGAAAAGTATAGAAGATTTCTTGGAACTTAGAGTATGAAATTTGCGAACATATGCAAAATGTTTTCCGAAGCACAGCTGAGCCGTCATTGTAAATTTCCACTCCAGACTCCTTAAGTGCTAATATAATCTATGTCCATGCTTCAATGACGTAGTAACATTAGATAAACTTATATTTGTAAACTTTCATGATAAATAAAAGGCTCTTTGATAAGCTTTTTTAGAGCTTTTCACCAGCATTGGAAAAGTAGACAAACTTTGGTCCTAGTCTAGTGCTAAATTAATTTTTTTTTTCAAAGTCCATCTATCTCTATCTATCTAAATCTATAGCTATCTCTATTTAACCATGTGCTGAAAAGCTTTCAATGAGCGGGAATAGAAAAGATCAGTAAAATCAAAACAGAGATATAAAGATTAAAACGTTATATGTACAACACCTATTCCTCTTACAAAGCTTCAGACAACGTCCAATATTCGACGAAATATCATTTTCAAAGCATTTGAATCAAAACAAAGGAGTCTCTTGGTATAAATATTAATTGCATGTGATTATTTATGTAACATTGTTTGTACTCGAATAAAAAAAGCTCCCAGCATAAAACAACGAAACATTAAGTGTAAGTAACGCATTTTTTTTTTTTCAATCGAGGAATGTCAGGCGTGATTTTTTAAAATATTTTTTTATGTTTATATATGATATATAATATCTGTATGTATGTGTGTCTGTGTGTTTGAAGGTTTGAAGTTCACAAAATGGTTAACAGTGATTTCTGTTTACATTTCACAAATGCTCAATTATACATATATACACGCCTAAATGTGTACAAAAATCGACTTGAATACACAAATGAATATGAAGAGTTGCAATCAGGTCAAGGACTAAAGCCATTTTTGGCACAAATAAGAGAAAAGTGTCATTCACAAGCGTCTGCTTTATTTTTTCACGCTGTTGTAGAAGCCAACACATTAGTGAACTGCGACTTACGGGCACCTTTTCAAATAAATACATATATTTTTATATTTTATATACTATATTGTTTTGTTCAGGTCACAATTTATTACTTAGATGCCTATTTACCTAACTGATAGCGAATCTTTATAAGGAAATTACTTACATTGCTAAAGCGATAAATTTATTTTAACAAGTTTTTATTACATTTACTTATTTTACAGTCTCACATTTATATTCCGTAATGCAATAAACTATATCAATCTTTCGAAATAGAATCAGTGTTGTAACCAAGAGCTTATTATAGAAGTATCTGCATCTGCATTAATTATAACCAAATTTCTACTTTATCTCTGCATGTAAAGACAACGAGAGCAATAATAAACCCATTTGCTGTACAAAAACACTGCCTCGCTAAAGAATTTCAGTGAGTTAGTTGGGTTACTTTACCGAAAATAAACCATAAACTCGCACTAAACTATAAACACACACAAACACACACACATACACCTAAACCGATTGTAGTGAGACGCGGTGCAATGATATTTCCATTATACAACATAATGTGGCGCTCAAACTTTTTGCTTCTTCAGATAACAACAAACGTGCAGAGAATTTTATTTAAATTGCCTTAGGCTCATGTAGACGCCTTTAAGTATCGGGCATAATTCTTATCAAAACTGCTATCACGTAGTGCGACGCAATTGAGCATTATGTGGATGATGGGGAAAGATATAACAATGAGATCTCTGGCAGACAGGCAGCAGCAGAATTTGCTGAAAGCCATAAAAGTATACAACAATCATACATAATATATACAAATACATATACTCTATTCTAGTTATTCAGCCTCGCTGGATTGGGCTGTTGAAGGCAGATGGACTACCACACACAGATACAAACTCACACTTACATTTACATCTCAACGAGTTGGTGTTTGCGCGCATATCCTAACAAATTTATAAATAGGCGCCTTGTACAAACAAACTGCTTGCTATATAAGCCAGTCTGCCAGTGCGTATACGTAACATTATTGCGCATTGTTTCGTTTATTATCTCAACTTTAATTGTAATGTCTGTCGATATTTCAACAAACCAGCTAAGTTGTTTTAAACTACGGTTAACTGAAACATGCAGAAATTTACTACAGTGAACATTGTTTGACTGCCAATAGGCAGAAAGGCTTTACCGCTGCTGATAAGGGCACAAAGTGCGTTGTTTCGCACTGTTTGCCTGTCTGTTCGTCTTTGTGTCTCTCTGCCAGTCTGTTGGCTAAATGAAATTTGTTAAGCTTTTTGCTTTGTCGGCACTCGCTATATATATTTTCTGCTCACTTTCATTTTCTGTGATATTCGCCTTTCAATTTAGCTTAGTCCATAAAAGTAAACTCCCAGTAAACATTTTAATTGAAAAGAAATTTGGAAATACTTTATGGAATCAGAGAGGAACTTTGAGTTTTCTGCTTTTAACCTTCGTAAACGAATGTTCAGGTTAGAACAGCCCATCGAAAAGAGCTCTTTCAGTTTTGCTAAGGACAATCGTTCTCCTAATCTTACTGTAACTTTAATTACTATTTCGATATCAAAAACTCAATAACTTACATCCTCGATCCATTTTAAGTATTGTTTATGTTTTTATTTGGGCTAGTATAGAAAGTAATGAACTTCTTGGTGGCTTATCCATATTTTCATTTACCATTAACATTACCCATATTAAATACAAATCCCATTACCCATATTAAAATCAATACTAACATGAATACTACTTTATTAGCGACCCCACAAAAAGCGAATCCTCAGTTCCAATATCATTACTAATATTCAAATGAACACCGGCATGAACTCTAAAATCAAAAACCAAACAAATCCCAATAACAGTGCCAATACCAATACCAATACCAATACCAATATCACTACCAATACCCATACCCATACTAATACTAATGCTAATGCTAATATCGATACCATTACCAATATCAGTGTCAGTACTAACACCAATACCAATACACAATAACAAAAATACTAGGTATTTGAAACCCCCTCGTGCTCCTGCGACAATTATTGGAAATGAAATTTGTTCTCGTCTTCGTCGCTATGTAATACTTTCTATTACTTTAGGAAGCATTTCTTCAACTTGGTTCTTTTACTGGGATCAATTTATTGATGCGTAGCTGTCAAATTGTAGCTGAAAGTCGTTGATGCAAGTAAAACCGACATTAAAGCGATTTCCAGTATTTCAATTACATTTTTGAGCATACAATAGCGGCATTTTAGGCGCATAACAGCTTCTACTTAATATGCTCGACGCTATTTGAAAAAAGAAAAATTACTGCAGACCTAAAGTCATTTGCTATAACGATACAGCAAAAACAATAACAACAGCAGGCACATATTCAAACAGGCAATATACCCAAAACCAACAACAATAACAAATTTAATTTAAACAATAGCAGTGAAATGCATTCAAATGGCGTTTACAAGGACGAAAAATAGTTAATTTACATGAATCGGAATTTCAGCGGCGCTGCTGGCGAAGGTAAATGAAAAGGAAAGCAGCCAACAATTAATAAACTGTAGTATAAATATGTGTGCGTATATGTGAGATGTGAAGGAATAGATAGGTATATATTGTATATAATTTGCATAATATAAGCACATTGTTGTTGTTGGCTGTGGCTGGCGCTGTCGTCATTACGCGGCAATGATACTTTTTCTTTGACCAATGCCAACTATTGTTATAGCCTGCCATATATAGTTGTTGTTGTTGTTATTATTATTTTCCAGCCATTATTATATTGTTGTGCAGCGCCAAGGCATCACCGTTTTATTAACATATACATATATATGCAAATGTGTACACTGTATTATATTGGAAGATATATTTAAAGCTCACGAGGTTTCTTATTCATGCACCTGCCAAATGGCTTGCCAATTCGCTTGGCGAGGGAAAACAATATAAAAAGGATAATAGAAGCGCAAAAAATGTGTGTTTGAAAGTCGACATACACACACACACACAATGTTTATATTGCTCAGTGGTTTGCCTGTCCGCTAATGCCTTCTATATTAAATATAAAAACAGTAGCAAAAAAAACAAAAAAAAAACACAAAAACGAAAAGAATGAAAAGAATGAAACAGTCAAGCGCGCAACTTGCGCAGGCTGAAGGATAATCTTTTGCCCGAGAAGACGACAGGGGAAATTAAAATACCACGCAATGTCATTTTCATTGTTGTCAGCGCCGCCAACTTGTCTGCGATGAAAGTGTAAGCTTCTCGAAGTGTTTTCACCTTGTTTCTGCTTTGCTGCGCCTACTGTGTATGCACATAAATAAAACTAACTATGTGGAGCTAAAAATGTCCGCGCTGCCTGTCGGCGGCCAACTTAAATACGCCTATATTAAGTGAGCAGGCAAGTGAAAGTGTCGACATGGGTGGTGAGGGGCGGGGTGTGTGCGAAACTCTTTAACTTAAAGCCCACGCTGTTTTGTCATGCACACTTTCATTATATAACTGTAATTGAATTCGAAGACAATGCAATAAGACATTCATGTTGTGGAACTAAAGCGAAAGTAATGAAAAGGAATTTGAGGAAAACCGAAAGTAATTAGTTGAGTAAATATTGCTTTAAGTACAAAATGGCGACGCCTATCACAACTGGAATTTGGAATTTTCCGTAAAGTAATTGAAGTTTATTTTAGTAAAGAAGAACAAATGCCGTATTCAAATAGTTGAAATATTCGTGCATATTTGGTACACCATTTTGGATAATGAACTTTGGAAACGTTCAAGGTCACCGGTGACGTGGTTAAATTGTAAATTATAGGGATGTCAATCATCTACGAGTGAATCTAATATAAGAATATCTTTGATAAGGTACAGATACTTCCGATGCGACGGTTTCCTAATTAAGGTTTTTAATAAAATATAATAAGGTCAAATGAATCCAATGAACTTGAACTAATACTATATGACGTTATTACTCGGCTGGATAATGTTATTCGAAATTTTTTCAGGTTCACAAACTTTTATAAATTAAAAGAAAGTTCAACTAACTTTAACAAAAACGCCTCTACAACATCCTCATCCTATTATTTAAAGCTTTAAAAATAATGACAGAAATCTTCTTAATTTAGATAAATTGTACTTGCCAACGTTCAGCCTCTCCATTCGAATTTTTCTTTTTCTTCCGTCTGCGGGTTCCACTTTAGATTGTTTCAGAGCCGGAATTCTTGTTTCCATCCGAAATCCATGTCTTAGTCAGCGCAACTGCTGAGTTTTGAGTCCTCTGAACTCTGTAAAAGTCCATAAGCTTTCTATATAGGGTTTATAAGTGTACAGAATTTCTTAAAGAGGTAGCCGTCAAAGTAATATGGCATCAATAATTATTAGATTTGGGTACGTTACCAAACAAAGCTCTACACTAGAAGAATGTTTGGTCAATCGCTTATGCAAATGAATCAGTACGATTAATACGCTTTTTATCTATCATTGACATAAATTATAGCTCGTATAAAGTATAAAGTTTAATTAAAATTTCTCAGATGCTTGCTCTGGACTACCTTAAATAACACCGCATAATATTATATTAGGATGAACGTAAGAAGCATTTATAAAGTATTAGTTTTATTCGTCGAGTAAGAACCGACAAATATTCGTTCGAGTAAGTGAAAAGTACCATTTCTGCATTGCTACAATTTAGACTGCAGTAAAACATGTTAACAAGGGCGATTCTACATTGGATTTCAAGACAAAAAATAAACCCGGTATTTATGATTGTTAAAGGGTAAGTGCGAATATCTATAAATTTGTATTTGCGCGGGTCAAGCGTATCAGGTAGGAAGATTTAGAGGACATTGCATTAACTGGTTTTTGAGGCCAACAATATCGAAGTACTTAATTTGCAAATACGAGAAATCATAAACGTAACATTGTAATACCAACGGTAATAGGGGTAAATCTTAAATGTTAATATAAGCATGATACATCTTCAAATACAATTAAATTCTGTTTTTGAGTTGTTCACATTTGCGAAGTGATTAGCTCTATTATGCGCAGCTCACACTCTCATGCGTAATTCACTCTCCAATTACACTTCGAATTACGTGAATGCGTCTTTAAAATTCAGGGAGCAAATCGTATATTGATTTAGGATTTGATATAAATTATAAGAACTAAATTTGTGCTTTGTACTTTGTGAATTACAAAAGTGGAAAAACAAACTTAATTCGAGTGTTGTAATTAAAAGGTTGGCCAGTCAGTTGTACATAAATCTGCGGCCTAAATACATAAATAGATCTGTATATATGTTTAAAATGCATATCCGCCATTCAAGGTTAACAGGGCACTCATTTGATGTTGACACTCTTAGCGCTTGTGGCTTTTAGCAAAAGCTACAAGGGGTTGTATTTTCATTTCAATGATGAAAATGTCAATTGAAATGCTGACGATTTCTGTCAGCAACGGTAAAATCGGGTAAGTATATGATGTTGATGCTGTTGTTGTTAGCGCTAATGGACACATAAATTATTGTAGCGCTGAGCGGTGTGCAGCTTATCGTTCGGACGTCGTGGCAGATCCTTTCATTTGAATTTATGTCTATGTCACATACATGTGTGTGTGTATGTATGCTTTACAATGCTCGGATAATATTTCTGTGACGGGTAATAATTGTGCGCTTTAATTGCAGCATTTGCTCGGTGATAATTATGTGAGGACCTTGAATGTGGATTTGTGTGTGCAAAGCTATCACAATGACAAGTTTCATAGAAACACAACTGGCACACAAAGCCTCATACGTCAGCGAGTACAGCACAATGAAACCTTTCACAGCTTGCCAACAGCAGTTATCCTTCCTGGCTTTTCTTAACAACAATCCCCTTGCTCCATTCACTTTGCGGTTGGCGTTACCTTTTCTGTGCTTTTTCGTTAATTTTATGTGCTGCTTGTTTCCACATTCGGCATTATCTTTATTGTTGTATCTTTCCTCGACGCATTCGCGAGCCTTAATTACACCTGCCGCCAAAGGCTAAAATTGAGTTTTCCTGTTCACGTGTTGGCGCTTGTACCGAAGAGGAGCAGGGGCAAGGTATGCGCTGTCAATCCATAGTTCTCCATCCATATTGTCTCCATCAGCGGGGGTATGTGCTAAATAAAGTAAAACACGTGGCCGCAGGTGGTGGCGCAATAACGGTTTTGGCAACTGCGTGCGGATTTAGTGGCATACTCAATAAGATAAGATGAGCACAGCCTTGCTACACACTTATACTTACTTATACCCACAATTATTTATTCGAGTATTTATGCTGTCATATAAAGTTATGCATATTTTAAAAACACAACATCATCCGTCTGTGATACGCAGCCGAGCGCTGCATTGCAGTATGTGGCAGGTGTGATGAACAAGTTTTTTTGAAGAAACATTTTCATCCACCAATTTGGCAAATGAATATTTATAAACTCACACATTGCCGTCAGCGCCTGAAAGTACAGAACTACACATGTATCTATAAATATGTGACAAGTTATTAGAATGGCTTAAGTCGACTTAAGTGAATAAGTAGATTTGAGTTATTCTGAGCGACTTATTCGAGCCTTGTTGTTTGGTTTTATCTCAAACAATATTTTATAATTGGAAGCTTTATATTGCAATAAAATAGCGTTTGAAGATACCCACAAAATTTTACTAGAAACTCCGAGAAATGAACTCCGCTTAAGTCTACTTCAGCCATTTTAACGCATTGTTACAGCAATAATTTGCGCACTCACACAGCTTTTCACAAGTCAATTATGCATGTGCATGTTATGAATATTATTTTACTTATTAATGTGGATAATTGAATATGCAACTTCATACATAAATATGCCACATAAGTAAATATACATATACCTATATATGAATAATAAATATTAGACTCTATGAGATGAAGCTGATATTTTTAACAGTTCGAAAAGACATTTCAGTAATTTAAGGAATTGGGAAAAGCATTTATGGCAACATTTAACAGAACTTCAAAGCCTTATTTGGTGGTTATAGGAACTTCCCTAAAAAATACTTTCATCATTTAATATTGGGTTGTTCGGAAAGTCATTTCGTTTTTTCCCGCCAGAGGACTTAATTACGTTTTTTCGAAACTAACTTCACACTTAAGCCCCATAACCATTATATGTCATGAGAGCTGATATTGCAAGGCTTGTGTGTGAAAAATTTCTATTAATTCTACCCAGTAGTTTTTGGTTGGTGCCTTTTTAAATATGGAGAGCAATAAGCAGCATTTTCGTCATATTTTACTTTTTAACTTCAGAAAAGGTAAAAATGCTGTCCAAGCGAGAAAAAAATTGACGGATGTGTATGGAGAAGGCGTGTTAACAGTACGCCAGTGCCAGAACTGGTTTGCAAAATTTCGATCCGGCAATTTTGATGTCGAAGATGCACCACGGTCTGGAAGGCCGGTCGAAGCTGACAAAGATGCGATAAAGGCATTAGTTGATGCAAATCGGCGAATCACCACACGAGAGATCGGTGAGAGGTTAAATTTGTCGAATTCAACTGTTTATGGCCATTTGAAAGGCATTATACGAAAACTGTCTTTCATGTTCCCCAAAAAAAACGAAATGACTTTCCGAACAACCGAATATATTTCACTTAACTACAGTGTGCTTGATCACTGCAATAATTTGCAATCACTATTAGCACAGTGGAAGTTCTAACTCTTACTTTTACAGGTACTTTTTTTGTAGGGTTTTGACGGGACGTGAAGCCTGATTTTTCGCTATAACTGAACTTTAGCGCCACCTGGCGGATTCAATTTTGGAAACATAGTTTAACCTTAACTTTGGAAATATATATATAACGAATATGACCAAAATCAGATCCGAATACAAGTTTCAATAAAGTTCTACTGAGAATAGCAGCAAAATCGGTTCAATGACATCAGAATCTGTATATTACAGTTATATCAGATACTTATATATTTGGATTTTTTTGGAATTCGTGGACTGAATGTAAGACTATACTATCTCGGTTGCCGACTTCATCAAAACAATCTCAGCAAATTATTCAAAAACACCGCATCTTTTTATTTATTTCAAGAACGTCCTATCTCAAAACACAAAAAAAAAATCCAAGAATCAAGGAAGAATCTTCTTTATAATAAACGAAAACTGCATATTTTTCCATAAATTAGATTATTGGATATATATCTCGGCGAAATTTACATGTTCTGAAATCAAACTTTTTTCCACCGTTACACTACGTTTACTCATACATGAAGAAATACTTTTAAGCAACCAACACGCTTATTTTTTTATCGCACATATTATCTATGTACATATATTTACATACTAAAAATTGGGTTAAACATTCACCCACATACCGTTTTTCTACATGTGCAAAATACATGTGTACACACACATACACACATTTTCCACGTATGTAGAGGCCTTAATACGTACCCTGGTGTGGTTTTATTGATTTCCGAAAAATTGTACAAAAATAAATAGGAGAACTGGAACACAAAAGCAAACTGGCAAGCAGAACAACGTCAAGTGTAGATATATAAGTAAGTATGCGTGTACACATGCTAGTAAATACAAGAGAATATGACAGCAAATTGAAGTAGTTCATGGTTTTGTTTTCTTTTATTGTACTATTTAAATATTTTTGCCTATATAAATGCATACACACATGCTATTTTTGCAATTAAAGTGAAATATTTGTGTGCAAAAATATTTTAATGCGTTCTTAAGTTCATAAACTTGAACGAAATAAAATATAATAGTGAAATACTTAGGCAGATCCGTCATCAACTAAAGGCAATACGTCAATAAATTGCATCACTATTGTTGTCGCACAATATACATATATATATGTATATATATATTGGGTTGTTCGGAAAGTCATTTCGTTTTTTTTGGGGAACATGAAAGACAGTTTTCGTATAATGCCTTTCAAATGGCCATAAACAGTTGAATTCGACAAATTTAACCTCTCACCGATCTCTCGTGTGGTGATTCGCCGATTTGCATCAACTAATGCCTTTATCGCATCTTTGTCAGCTTCGACCGGCCTTCCAGACCGTGGTGCATCTTCGACATCAAAATTGCCGGATCGAAATTTTGCAAACCAGTTCTGGCACTGGCGTACTGTTAACACGCCTTCTCCATACACATCCGTCAATTTTTTTCTCGCTTGGACAGCATTTTTACCTTTTCTGAAGTTAAAAAGTAAAATATGACGAAAATGCTGCTTATTGCTCTCCATATTTAAAAAGGCACCAACCAAAAACTACTGGGTAGAATTAATAGAACTTTTTCACACACAAGCCTTGCAATATCAGCTCTCATGACATATAATGGTTATGGGGCTTAAGTGTGAAGTTAGTTTCGAAAAAACGTAATTAATTCCTCTGGCGGGAAAAAACGAAATGACTTTCTGAACAACCCAATATAATTCTGTTTATTGGTCTATATAGATACTTTAGTCAACGAGCCGACAATGGGTGAGGAGGTTTATTTAAAGCTTAAATCAACTGGATTTTGCTTCTTTTTATGCATATCGAAATACTTGACAATCCTGATGTTAGACTACTTTCTTCTCCAAATATGAGAGCTCTACTAAGTTGAGTCCAAAAGTTGCCCCATATTTGTCTTTTTTTTTCACTATATGTCCTTCCTTATAATATTCTAGTCCTATTGGTATATGTCGTTGATTTATAATCAAAAGTCTCCTCTTCCATTCAACAGATAAGTTCTTGCGAATATAACAGTTAAGTTTTGAGCTTTAAGCTCTGTTTCCAAAGATTTACAAATGTGTGTGCTGTCAATACTATACAGACAGCATAGTTTTCGGAATACCTAACCAATGTTTTCGTCTCAGTTCAAAGAACTACAAAACTTCTCACAAAATTTTTGCACTTGATTCATTTTTTTTCCCCCTAATTTGAGGTCAAAAAAGTTTACACACTCTTTAATAATATTATCTACATATTACGTAGTAAATTTGAATTAGGGTTGCCACAAGGCATTCAGAACTTATTTCAATAATTAAATTTTGTTTATTAGTCTCTTCTTTATAACCTTATTTCACCTTATTTATTTATCATTTTCTCAACCCTCCAAAACATTCCTTCTTCACTTACTTCAATAAGTATCGATATTCGTATATTACTCCACTACTGGTAGAAGATTCATATCTATAGTGGAACAATTTAATTTGAGACTAACAAAATCAAGCAAACCGAAAAACAATTATGTGTTTTTGTAAAGCCGTTAGGGATAGTCATTTTTATTGTTGCTGTTTGCACATTACACATTATTGTTGCTTCTGTTGACGCGATTGCACCACCGATTGTAGTAAACATGGCAAATATGGCAGAAATTCCAAAGGCAAAGGCCGTAACAAGCAAATTCATGCAGGAAATCTACCGAAACATTGTACACAAACACATATGTACACAGTATAACGGTACATTTGTAAGTTAATTTTGAAAAAGTCTTTGCCGGAGGCGTGCATTCCTCTTTATTGCGGTTTATTCACAATTGCGAAAGTATGCCGCACACCCCATGTTGCAATACTAGAACACACACACACACACAGACAAGTGCAAACCCAAGAGAAACCATTAGGACGATAATAAAGCTCTTCAGCCGACTGAGAATGAGACAATTGGTGATAAAACAGCTTGGTTTTGTTGTTGCTTGTTTTTATGACTTTTGGATTCTGGTCATTTGGTCGGCTAAATTGTAGCAAATGGCAACCCAATCGAGGTAAAATAAATTTGGAATTAGTATGTTTATATGGCAATCCATTTAGAAACCATGTGGCAGAAGAGATGAACATTGGTCTATCTGCGTTTCATGATTAACTCGAAAAATATCTTGTGTGTTATGCAAAATTTGGCGATGTGATAGATATTTATCCAAAAAGATCCATCTAATAGCGAAAATTTCGTGACGCCGCAAGTCTCGTATACCAGGTCTGGGTAAGATTTAATGGCGCATATTTCTGTGAAACATTTTCACCCATTATTGCCCATTCGTGAGGACCATTTTCATTTCTGTAAGAATAATAAACATGTAAATAAAAATACATTTTCATGATAGAAAGAGGATTAACATGTTCTGTAATAGACTTTCAAGTCGGTCTAGAAAAAAATTACATGCAATAACATTTTAAAATATGGCAATAATATACTTCAAACACAGTTGAACACGCTATAATTTCTAATTGCAATTCTTCTTATAAATTTTAAATTTTTAAAGCAAGGGTTAATAACAAGCACAAAGAAGAGAAATTAGGGATTTCAGTATTCTGAAAAAAATGTGCGTCAATTTTGCTATGACTTGCAGGCAAAATAGCTAATCATTGAAGTTCTGCTCGAAATGTTTCAAATAATTTATCAAAGTGAGTCCAACATCGGCAAGAAAGTTTCAGAACACTCTTAAAGAATATTGTGACATTTAGGCAGTAAACGACATTGTTTTAATATGCGGGCTGCTTTCTATCTTCACAATCGCCATACTTCATTTTTGCGCTTTATATATAAAAAAAAAAAAAACCTTTGGCGCACAGTGTAATGCAACAATTCACAAAAATTCAAGTTTTCCAAGCGTTTATGCGCTTACCTGTCTGTTGTGACTGTCTCTAGAATGAATACTCCATTCTCTACGCGAATACATGTCGGCATTTACAAGTATGCTTGCAGTGTGTCCCCGCACTTATTTGTTTCTAATTCCCACCGCCTATCAGCGTGTGCGGTTTTACCTGATATCTTCAATGCTGACAACTCCCACAACGCGCCTCCACAACGCAACAATAGCAACAACAGCAAACACACGGTGGTAAATGCGCACTTATGCATATTAGTCTCCAGCCCCAACTCGGGAACCAGCTGTCTGTTGCCTTAGCAGCTAATAAACGTATTTACCGTTATATATGTATGCCTATATGTGAGAATGTGTTCTCCATTTTTTATTTATATCACTGTGCTCCAATGTCAGTAAATTGCTTTTAACGCAATTGCCGCCAACCCATCCCCCTAACTGCTGACGCCATTTACCCTTTCGCTGTTCTGGCGCGCCTTTCCTCATTCTATCAGCCTTAACATGCGCTGGTGTAATCGCGTAGTCAAGTGTTTTTCACAAAAGATTAACATAATTCCAAAGTGCTTCGGTGTGGGTTAAGCCACATTATTGCACCGAAATACTCGCTCTAAGTTGGATCATGGGAATAAGAAGGAACGAAAATGGAAAACCATATGAGAATAATATACATATATACATAAATAAAGCTTTATGTATTTATGTATCGAAGTTTTAAAATTTGAAGCTTAAGCCTTTACCAGCCTAAAACCATCTGCCCAGTCTACTGAAGTTCTTACGAAGTGTCAACTGAGTTTACTTATAAAGAACTTTCATATGCGCAGAAAATTATGATATTATGTAAATATATGTAAGTGCATGTGTGCTTTATACTTTACATTTTCATACCTTTGGTGTTTTTCTTTTATTTTTCATACCCTCACCCCTCTTCCTTTGCTGTCACACTATTTATTCGTCAGTAATGCAACAGCCCTTTACTAGGAGATTTTCACACAACTTCTCGGCTTTTTATGTCACATCGTGAGTATGCCATGTGTGTCAGCGTTTGTAATACCCAACATACCCAAAATTAGTTTTTGACCTCTTATTTATAAAATATGGTCATTAAACCTTAATTTTTAATTTAAGTTGATAAGATATCCTCCTCTTCTTAATTAAGAATTCCTAACGACCGAAATGCAATATTTTCATAGCAGGGAGAATGATAAGGTTAAAATCCCACATACTTATCATATTGTTAACCATAAAAAGCGTTTTTCGGTAGCTTTTTTGTATAATCAAATTTTAAACTGAAAGTTAAAGCCTAGAATAATATGGAAATAAAAGAAAATTAAGACGAAGCTTAAAAATTAAAAGCGAGACTCTTTTACTATGTACGATGTAAAATTTGGGCATTTCTTTTAGCTGCTAATAGGGTTGCATTCATCATGAAGAATCATGAATACCAATATTTGAAACAAAAGCTTTTTTGAAATTGTTCGAATTTCCGGTTACGCTTCATGTTAATGCTTCATCGTAAAATAATATTTAATTCGACATTGAAATAAATAGAATATTTATATTCTCCGTTTCCCATCGATTGTGTTCTCAGCTTTATATCGTAAAAGTCAACAGATTCTTTGTTATTTTATTTATCGTTTGACTGTGTGAGATCCATTTGATGCAAATATATTTGCTGATGTTTCTTTACCATTATCACTGCTTTGCTGTAATATTCACATAGCCTTACATAAAATTATCTAGCGTTATAAATATAATTTTAGATTGGGATTCTTTAATTTTCTGGCACTGAAGAAAGTCAGATGATACCGAAGTACATGATACTAAAATTCCAAAATACTTGGCCAGATAAAAACCCAGGTCCATTCCGGTTACGTAGACTCGGCTAACGGTTTACTCAATTCAAATCCACTGAATAGTATGAGATCAGAAAATGGGAAAAAATGTATGGCCGTTTATTTGAGTCTAAAAATAATTCAGTTTCTATTTGGCAAATGGTTTAAGGGGGCACGTGAGTGATCAGCTTGCTGAAGCAGCACCTTCAGCAGCATTTTAGAACTGTTTTTTTTTTTATTTTTATATTTATTGGCAAAATTAATTCTAAATAATTTATGTACCAAACCTTTCACACTTCACTTTACGGTAATTAATTGAATTATTTATTTTGCGCTTTTAAGTTTTATTTTCAGCACCTTCCATATGCCCACAAACACCTTTTTGCCTTATCATATATTGAATAAAACCCTTGTCAAGAATTAAAAAAGGGCATTTTACCTCTGCCGCCTCAGCATTCAAATTACGTTTTTTGTTGGGTTTTTTTTTTTGTATATGTTTTTGTCACTTAGTACTTTTTGGGGGTTTTCCTTCTAATCACCACAGCCCACGAGACCTCATTTACGCAGAGCAATGCCACAGCCGTTGCGTCGTGCCGCTTAAACGCCCCCAATGTCTCAAAAATCAGCAGTGCCGCCAGCTAACCACTACACTCACGTGGTAAAAAAAAAACACAGGCGTGCACACAATTTTATACCACTGCATACACACTTGTATGCTTAACAAAAGAAGAAAATTTGCCAAATCCAGTTCCCCTGACCACTCTTCAAACCTGCTCTGCTCTGCTTTGCTTTGCTTTGCTTATCATATGCTTCGACTTTCAGCCGCTGAACCAGCTGCAGCTTAACTATCCTCCACTCCCACCGCCCGCACATGTATTACACAATATGATGTGTGTACGTATGTATGTGTGTGTGTGTGGATTTTTACAGCTCACACCCACAAGCCTACCTCAAGCATATGAACATCGGCACGTCTCGACGGCGTCAAAGGATAACTGCGAACAGCAAATTATTAGTGAATGGTTGTAAGTGTTGTTGTTGTCATTGTTGTTATTGTTATTGTTATTGTTATTGTTGTAGTAGTTTGTGCTATTTTTAACCCGAATGCATAACCTACTCCACTCTACAGTTAGTCGTGTCATGCTTCGGGCGCTCGTTGCTACTTCTGCCGTTGCGCGACACACATACACATATATATCTCTCAATGTGTGTATTTGTAGTGGGAATGAGCAATGGAGGAAGTATGCACACATTATGAGCATTAAAGCTACTGAGTATCTGTCGGCTGCGTTTGCTACTTCTGCACATTCTTTTGCTCACTAACTATTTTTGTTGTTGTTGGCCTTGTTGTTATCATAACTTATTATATGTAGATTGCAACAAAAGTAATAGCTAGTACATATATACATCATTATATATATTTATAGATGACTTTTGTGCGCCGTCAGTAACTGAAAGCTCACAGCCGTACTCCGAACTGAGAGCAAAAGCCTCCGGGAGCGGCCAAAGCTCGCAGTCCTTTGGAGACAACCGAGGATATATGCAATTTATTTATAAAGTATTTGCGGCCACACACACACACACACTTATGCCGTAATGTGAAGTAGTAAAACAGACGAGCATTCGAATCACTGCTGCGCTATCATTAGCCACTTGCTTTTTGCTTTGCGAATTAGTTGCTCATACGCGAGCGCGTACGAACACCAATGGACCTCGCTCACCGCACTGCCAAACGGCTGGTGCTCCACTTGGTTACGTTTTTATTTACTTACTTTTTTACTTTTTAACTTTTAATTTTTTTTTTTTTTGTTTTTCGTTGGCTTTTGTAGATATCTATTGATATGTATATATAGCAAATATATATATAGATATATATGTATATCTATGTGCTTTGGCACGGCGTTTTTGCTGTTTGCTTTTTGTTGCCGTTGTTGACGATAACGCAGCTGTTTCTTCAACGAAAACGCTGGCGACTCGGCAATGCCATCGTCATCGACGACGGCGGCGAGCACTCGAAAAGTGTGTTGTCATTTTTGTGTGTGATTTAGTTACTTCGACACCTTCAAACGTTGCGGACGTACAAAGCGGGGCCAAAACTGAAAACACTCACAGAAAATATACAAAATAATACTAAAAAAATTCAGTGTATAAAAACTTAAAAAAATATATATATTGGAAGGCAAAATAAAAAAAAAATTTAAACAAATAAAGTCAGCAAAACAAAATAGTTAACGGCAAAAAGTATTGAAAAAGGAAGTGTAGCAACGAACAAGTGTGTGGTGGTGCAGCAACGAAGCTCACTTGTTTTCCCTTTACGCCTTTTCGCTGCGGCGTTGCACTCACAAACGGAAAGTGGTAAAGCAAATACATAACTACCTTAATATACATATATACAAACAAACATAGTCACATGTACTGTCATATGTACCAAGTAAATAGGTATATATCTACCTAATAGCAGTTGTAATTGCATGTCGTGCCCACTGTCAACGTTCAATGGTGGCAGACTACCACAACAACAATAAATTAACCCCCAAACGGTAGATAAATATAAAAAGATTTATATATGGATGTGTATTTATTTAGCACATAGCTAAAATAAAGCTTATAAAATATTAGCTGCGCTTATATAAAGTGCCAAAAAGCACATTTATTTACATATATATACATAATTCTTTTTTAATTTAAATGTTTGCACAAAAATTATATCCAATTTGTGTATTCAATTGCATCGGAATTTTGACGTCGTCGTCGTTGTCACCGTTAGCGATCGAACACACTCACCTGCTCCGCGTGCTCAACCAGCCAGCAATGTCTTCGACGCCATCATCAACAATTTTGTGTATGTGTGTGTGTGTGTGTGTGTGTGTGTGTGTGTGCATAATTGCGGCCGTCGCCATTAGAAATTGTCGTCATTGCCGTTACCGTCGTCGCCGTGGCCAACATCAGCAGTCGTAGTCGTTCTCAATGCATTTTTTTTATTTTTTTTTTATTTTTTTGTACTTTTTTGTGTCTCTCCTTCTTGCTTCGCAATTTTGAACGAATTGTTGGTTGTGTTGGTGTGTTGGCTGTGTTTGCGCAGTCACCTGCCAACTCTACAGCTGTATAGCTATATAATACAAGCATATTTCGGTGGCCTTTCAACTGGCACACACAGCTACATATGCACAGATTGAACACACACACATACACAAGCAACAATCTAAATGCCAAAAAATTTCCTCTTGCACTTGCACTCGCTGCAGGTTGCACCGCAATTCGTTTGTCCTCTTGTGTGTTGCGCCTTCAAAATGTGCTTGGCTCGCTGTCACCGCTGAAAATTAGATAATATAATATATAATATAGAGCTATATAAATAAACAAATTTATTAATGTAAATATTCTTTTTAAATTTACGATGCAAAAGCATTTTAATTGCTTGCCTCGTGCATCGACTGTGCGTTGCGCTTTTGTATAGCTAATATTTCAATTGTAAAAAACAAGGAAAAATAAAAATAATAATAAACTGCTTGCAAATACAATAATTTAAATAAATAAAAATAACAATTGAAAAAATATATGACAATTTGCCAATTGTGCAATCATTTACTCAAGCGCGTCTATCTACAGAACTGTGTTAATATTATTTGTAGCGAAATGAACGTGCAAAAGAAAGCAGTGTTAAAAATAGAAAAAAGAAATAAATAAATAAAAGTTAAAAATAAATAGACTGGCAACTGGTTATGGCGAGTCTTTACAATTATATTATTTTATAGAAAATTTCGAATGTTACTTTGATTAAGAAAAAATTTGCTGTAAAGCCAAAACGGAGATTTTGGTAAATACAACTTATTGGAAAACTAAAAACTTTCTGGAAAAATTTACTGAAGACACTCAATTTCTTTAGCAATTATTGTTATATTTTTTTTGGTGCACTTGAAAAGCTTATTTTATTAAAATAAATAAATAATAAACATTAATTTTTATAAATTAAATAATCAATAATAATTTTATGATAGTAATTTATTTAGAAAAAGGATAAAGAATAAAAATAAAAATTTTTTTATGAAAAACTAACATAAATAACATTCGTGCATTTTTAAAAAATAACAATTTTCAAATAAAAATTGTTTTAATTTAAATTCATATTATATAAATATATATAATTTCATATTATATCCTATAAATTATATTAAAATGTATACGTATAGCACAAATTTCACAGACTGTAATTTTAAAGAGCAAAAAGCGAGAGGGATCCATGCCTACACAATATTTCTTTCGCAAAGCGTCGGCAGTTGAAGCGAATATTTTAGCTTAACATGACCTCGAAATAATAATTTTCGAACTCGAAATTATTTAATTATGAATTATTTGAATTATCTTCGAATTCACGTTTTTCAAACTCGAAGTTATAAAACTGCAAAGTTATAAAGAAGCCTACTGGTGCCGAACTAAAATCATTGATTGAGATCCTCTGTCTCTGAGGACAAAATCCGCCCGATAGGTTGGGATATAATACGAAACTTGACTTCACCTTAGGGAAAATTTTATATACGTTCATATTTCTACTAAATAGTAGGTACTTTTTATATTAGAGTGATTTTTTCACTCAAATTTCAAATTTCATTTAATTTTTCTCTTTGCGACTTGATACGAATATTCTAAATTGCTTACAAAAAAAAGCAGGACTGAAATTTCTCATGAGATACGCTTGGAACATCTCAGCTGTCAAAAAAAAGTTTGTTGTTCATATTTTTGGAAATTTTAACTGCAGTAGCTGCGTCTGAAGTCGCTTATTTTTCAATCAACATCAATCATTGCACTCGTGTAAATAACCGAGCTTGTGTTCTTCAATTACATATATTTTTTAACTTAGCCAGTGTTCTATATCAACGCATTTAGAAGAGAACTGTGTTCATAATGATTCATAATTCCGCCGAAGTGAGTAAACTTCCAGAAAGATACATAATTTCTCTAACATTTTTATAAAATATGTCTTGACTTTTAAATAGCAAATTCCAACAATATGTTCCAAATATTATGCCATTCATATTGTCCCAAAAACAAGTTATCTCGTTGTCAAACCAAATTGGAAATCTTCAACCAAATTAGTCACCACAAAAAACAATTTAGCTGAAAAATATATTTTTAAACGACAATGCTCAAGCTGAAATCAACAAAGTCTAGTTAAGTTGAAGTGACAGATAAGCAATTTGTCAGTTGTCTGTCAAAATTGAGTTGATGACTGCGCTGATCCGATAAGAATATAACGTTAAGCACATATTTTAGAAAATATACAAACTAAGTGACCTTGAAAGTGCTGCTGTTGTTCTCACAAAAGGGAGCTTGGGTAGGCTTCCTTATTTGAGAACTTTTCAATTTTTCTCATATGCCTGTGCTTGTGGCGTATGTGGGGTGACTCTTTCGACCGCAAATCATCTGCAAATCAAACAAAACTGATATGCAGTCAAGAAAATGAAAGTAAACTCCCAAAAATGATAAACTTATTATATTAAGAGGCGTAAAAATGCGGTCAATGTACGGTGAACAAGTGATATTTCGAAAAATGTTTCAGCAATTAAAACAATATTGCGCTTGAAATATGCAGATGAAGTCATTCACGATATTTGATTTTGTTCTCTTTCACTGGAATTTAGGAATATCGTATTTAATGTGATCTAATGTGGATTCGTAATTTTTAGTAGGTTTGCCGTCTAAACTAAGAAATGAAAATTATAACAAAACAACAAAAAAATAATAATAATACAAAAAATACCACTTGGGGAACTTCAAAGAAAAACTCGAAAATAATAAAATATGCTAGTAAAATAGGGTTGCCACATACTTTCAAAATTAATAAAAGTACTCAAATAAAAAATAATTTTATAGAAATGCCACTTCTTGCTTATTAAAACTTATCAATGAATTGTTGCTCTACAAAATTTTTAAAACTTTGTGGAATTCATAAAAAAGTCGTTTATATATTTTGTATTGCCATATAATTGGGACATGCATATATTATTAAAAAACAAACACAATTACTTAAGCAAGGTTCCGTAGCACTTACTTACTTATATAGCAAAGAAATTAACTAAGCTCACAACACTACTTTCTGATTTATTAATGAATTCTTAAAAAAAATTTTAATATCTACCAAATTATTTGCTCAAATTATTAAATGTCGCCAATTTTTACAAATATTGAAAGCTACTTACTTTCCATATCACCATTTAATCAGTCAAAGCTGTTAACTACTTTCCTCCAATTACTATTTTATTACAATAAAACAGTTTTTAGGAATTTCTATAAAAAAAAAATCAAGTGATTTAAAAGCCATTTTATCTTTATGTAGCCGCCCTTCATCAATAAATTTCATTTTGAGCTGTAAATCCATAAGTTAAGATTAATTCACACAAAATAATTTAATTTAAAAAAATATTCTTAATAAAAAAAAAATTTTTTCTATGAAATCATATCCACTACATTAATTATAAGTACTTTTTTTTATTATATATTTATTAATTTATGTTTTTTCATTTTCTAATTAAGAATATTTTTTTAATTTTATGTTATTATTTTTTTAAATATCCTTATAACAATTTCGAATAATCTTTGTAGTCTTTTTTAATATGAGCTAGTTAAAAAATTTTCAATTCAATAATCATTTCAATTAAATACCGATTAGAGGCCGACATTATAGCAGCGTTTAAAGCGTCGTTATTGGCACACTAAAACATTAAGTTCATAAAAAACATTTACTCCGAACACCATAACACAATTTAAGCCCCATTTCTACTGCATTCGCTTAAAGTCAACATCTTCGAGCTAAATTAAAAAATATATGTGTACACACAACTACACGAATACACATGCGTTTGTGTGTGTGTGTGTATATGAGCAGACAAACTTATATAAATATAACTGCGCGAGTATGCACGCCAACCCCTTCCAACGGGCATTGCATTGTGCATGGTTTATTTACTATTTCATTTAGCTGATGTTGCGCTCACTTGTGGGTTCTTGAAATTTGATTGGCGCTCAGCAGCGCTCTTGTGCGCTCTTTGGCGCTCCGGCCCACTCCGACGCTGCATACTGCGCTAGTTTTGCTGGCGACAGCACAACAAGCAGTTGGTTCTGACACGGCTGCTTTTGGGGCTGTTGTCAGTCATTGATTGTGACTGTTGGACGACGCCAGCAAATGACGGTACAAACACTCCGCGCGCTCAACAACAACGCCCACTGATTTTAATAATAAAGAAACGACATTTTTTGTTTTGCGCTCAGCACAGTTCGGTCATTTCGTTTCGCAGCGCAGTTGTTCGCCAAAATACATACGCACACACGAACGCGCATAACGGCCAGTGTATGTAAACAGTCAACAACAGCAACAGCAACGGCAACAACAACCGCAGTCAAGCGCCCAGTGAGTGAGGCAGCCAAGCAGTCAAGCAGCCATTGAGGCACTCAGTCAGTCGGTCGTTCGTTGCTTGGCGCTCGTCGCTCGTCGCTCGGTCAGCTGTTTTGTGTTTTGCTGTCAGCGCTGTGTGCTCGGTGTGCGCATCTCATATGTAGCGGTGCCCGCCACCTTTGCGACTACATTTATTCGAGCATTTCGAGCGCTAAGTGTTATGTGTGGTGCGCGCGTCTGTCGTTATCGGTGCCGCAACTTGAACATTCACAGTCGGATATAATAATTTCAATTTAATTCATTTATTTTATATTAAAACAACCAACACGTGCAGCTAATATAAACCAAACACGCACACACTCAGAGGTATTCTAATTCAAATCAGCGTGGAAAAGTGCTTAAGCATACGAGTGTGTTTATGTGCGTTCGCGGTGTCAATTGAAATAAATATTCGTATTTAGTGGGAAAGTGTTTGAGAAAAAATCAGAAAACATAAAAAATCATACAAGTTCACACATATATATATAGAGGCAAGGCGCAACGGAAGTTCCAAAAGGCAAGTTTTATTAATTCTGCGAAAGTCACAGGAATAGTAAAAAATTGTATGTGGAATATTCTAGTTCCATTAAAATATATAAGTACAATAATAAAACATAGATATAATATATAAAATAGAACGCATAAATGTGTCTTCCGAATAAACATGTCATTAGAAAAGTTTTGTGCGAAAAATATTGTAATAAATAACGAAAAATATTATGACACTAGTTTTATGTGCCAAAAATATGGACAATAATTAATTTGGGTAATTTTTAAAATGCTGAGCATTTCACTTAGCAGTAATTTACTTCGAAAAATATTTTTTTCTACTGAATTGGATTAAACTTTGTAGTTTCATGAGATAAAAAGGCTTGCCCTTGAAAAATTCTGTTGATTTCGATAAAAGCATCTAACAAAAAATGTCTTCAATTAAAAAAATATATTTCTTTAAGTATAATCTGTTGCAAAAATATTGATTAATAATAAAATATTTACCAAAAAAACTTCATCAATTTAAAAAAAATTTTTTTTTAAGTCTCATCTTTTCTAAAAATTTTGATTACAACTAAAGAAAATATATACGTTTATTTCAAAACAATTTTCTGAAAGATCAAAATAAATTTGCATGACATTATCACAAACGTTTGAAGTATCTAATTTTATCAGATAAAACTTCCTCTTCCTTTCCTCTACAGTATAATCTATATACATAAACGCTTATCAGCTTAAAGTTTCGAAATTATTGCCAACAAAATTAATGGGTTGCCATGGTTGAAATTTTGTATGTGTGGGTGGGTTAAACAGTAGAAAATACGACCAAATACGAGAAAATGTGTATGTGCAAACAGTTAACCTTGAAAAGCTTATCGGGTGCTAGCTGGCTGAGAGAGGTCGGAGCTTAGTAGTGGCTGCAAAGAAATGGAAAGTTTAATATTTCTTTAAATAAAAATTGTGGAGAAAAATAATTGAGTAGAGAAAAATTAATTACGAAAAATCTTTCACTTTAAATTTTAGGAACAAAAAAATTAAAGGTTTATAAATTGCAAAATTTTTTAAATTTGAATTTCAAATTAAACAGGAATTCCAATGATTTTTATTTAAATCATAAATCCTGACTGGAAATTCAAACTGCTATGAGTTTTTTACAATATGAACGTTTAAAAGAAATATAAATTACGCATAATTGAGTGTGATAAATCATAAATAAAACCATTAAACCAAAACCCAAAGTATTTCAAAGAAAAATATTGGTTTCTAAAATTCCTTTTTAATTGTAATAAAAAAAAATTTTATTCTAAATAAAGTATTCAAATTAAATTATTGGTTCACTTTTTACTTGCAATCTAATGCCGTCTTCCTAAGTAAATCTTTTTGAACTTATTTTAAATTTTATAACAAAAAATATTAAATTAAAAAAAAAATTTTACTTTGTTTTAACTTTTTTTTCATGTTTTTTAATAAATTTTCCAAATAATTTTTTTTTTATACTTTTCAGTTTTTATTTCAATTTTTTTTTACTTTCTTCTATTGATTTACGTAATATAGAAACGCTAATCATTTGTCCTAAATATTATTTAGAAATTTAACGCTTAAACTAAATCAGATAGATATTTTTCGCTAGTGATTTTTCATTAATTTTTTTCACTAGATATTTTCAATCTAGATAAAGCCTTCAAAACTCACAATTTTCTACTTGAATGTACACACATTGGAAAAAATCTGCAAACGCATACATAAAAATTAAAACGTAGAAAATAAATTTAAATTTATCCAAATAAAACAAAGCAACATTTCGCACAGCTGTTTTGCTCAAGCGAATAACAGAAATTGAAATGCAAATCCCATGCAAAATCAATTTATTTTTGAATAGTAAACATTTGTAGGCTTCATTCAAATTTGAAAATGTGTGCTACTTTTTTGGAGAATTTCCCATTTGCACAAAAGTGCACGTTTTTATAGGCAATTAAAGAATTTCGCACTTCGCTCGGCGCACTTTAAGCCACACACACACTCATATATTTCTATACATATGGCATTATCATTAAATGCTTATTCATAGAAGTCGAATCGAACCGCACTATCAGCACTGAGTCGTGCCATAAAATCACCGCAGTCAACATTGACCAGCGGGGGAAAGCCCGCATCATGCCTTGGCGATTACGCGAAAGTCTGTCCATTCAAAAGTCCACGGAAACAACAAGCAACCAACGACAAAACGTCGCAAATCGTCGCAAATCGTCATCGTCATCGGCGACGACGGCCCCGGCGGCTGCGGCGGCGCTTTATGGAATTGACGTTTCGGTTGCGTTTCATTTGGATTGTTCTGCTATCGCGCGTAACGTAAACCAAGCAATTAAAACTAAAGTAAAAGTAATTACGTTTATCTCTATGTCATCTCTATGCGAGTGTGTTCTGAGCCATTCATTCTTCATTCAATTCGTTTAGCTTTTTTCTTCAATTAATTGCAAAAAACTACATATATTACAAATTGTTTCTAATGTAACAAAAACACAAAAAGTCAACGCAAAGGCGTATAAAAATGAAAGCGAATTGAATTCAAAGCTGTTCGACTTGTACTTGTATGTAATGAGATTATTCGGCGATGAATGAAGGTTAGTCCTTCAAAAAGTAATTGTTATTCATAGTTTTAAGAATTTAACTCTGTTGTATACTAAATATTTAAAAAGTATACCTAATCCAATGGAAATATGCCGTAATTGAGTGTTCGATTCGTCATTTCTTTGCTAGCTAAGTTTGAGATTTGAGCCCTTGCCAAAAATTTACACATAAAAGCAACAACAAAGTCAGGGTTGAAATTAAATATATGAGAAATGTTTTGATTCAATAAAATTGCATAAAATTTTTGAGTTCCATTTCATTTTAAGCCAATTTGTGCAAATCTGTTGCATAAAGTAAGGTAAGTTGTACAGTTTTGAGAGCTATGAAGCCTTACTTATACACTACATTGTTATTATTTTATGCAATTAAATATTTAATTAAATAATTAATTTATTCTTCATAAAGCTCTACTCCAGTAGCTTATCTATACATTATAAATATAAAATCACTTGTGCCACTTAAAAATTATAATTCATTAGAATTTCATTGTTTTCAGGTTATTTTTGCTATTAATGAAATTAATATGCAATTAATAAGAGATTTGCGGTTAGCTAAAACTTAGCATTGGTGATTTTTATTACGAATTGGCACGTGATTTCACTGAGCTCATGAGAAGTTTATTTTTATAAATATAATATATTTACATGTAATTATTATTATCTGTGAAAAAAGTGATAAATGAAATCGAAAATAAAGCTAGTAACTTGTAGTCAGTGCTTGCTAGTTTGTGTGCGATATAATTATTTACTATTTCACTTTCAAATAAATCAATAAATATGAAAGAATTCAAATTGAAATTTAATATAAAGCCATAACACATCCAGTAAATTGTTCACGTTTAATTAACGCCTTTTTTTTGTAATTGACGCAAAAACTTAAATACTAGGCACATTGCAGTTTTCGAAAAATTTTCAAATTTCTGTGTAATAAAAGCTATAAAATGCTTCAAAACTCGTCCATGGACAGCTGCATAGGAATTTGTATATTATTTCATACTGGCATACACCAAATTCTATGAAATAGAAAGTTCCGCATCCCAAATATTAAGAAATTTAATGCATTCCGGTAACAAAGTTTCGAACTGAACTCTGATTGGTCAAATCAGTCAAACAGAAGCAGAAACGAAGAGAACATAAAGTTATAACGTGGTGGCCATATGCCGCATTTCAGTACTACCTACAAAAAGTTAGCAAATAATGCAATTAGAATTAGAAAGAATTTAAATTAAGAACTGAAATAGTAATTTATGTTTAACTTAGATTCACTAATCCAAAACGACTCAACCATTTTTGAAGTTCGTATTGAGAGCCTCTTTCGAAAGCGTTAACCTTGCGTTAATTTCCAAACGCAATTTCTGGTGTCGAAATCTCAACTGTTACTTTTAAATAGTTTTTTAATTTTTTTTCTGAAACGGTTTATTCAGAAAAGTTTTCGAAAGCATGAATTCGAAACAGTTTGTCCTATTTGTGTGAGTTAAGCGAAGATCTTAAATGAAAGTAGAATCATAGTCTTTTCAGAATCGTTGAGCAATTTAGGAAATTAATTTATATATATATATTAATTTTCAATTTGGGGATTAAGTACCTCCTAATTTCAGTCACTATTTAACTAAATAACTTTAACTGCTTCCCTAACAGTGCTAAGGGCGTAAAAGCCTTCCATCACAATTATTCACCAAGTCAAGTTCAATATAAACATACACATACACATACATTTCGCGGTTAATAGCTATGCACATATTCTTTAGTGAGCGCATGGCAAAGTATGTTGTGCAAATATTTATTTTCAATCAATCTAAAAAATAGCATTATCAAAGAGTCTTCTTTCGACAGTCCAAAAACTGCCACTGTACACATACATATGCATATATATGTTATATATATAGATATGTACATACATAAGCATTTACTTCCTCACATGTTTGACTTGATTATCAAGCACGCGTTTTTCGACTTAAATTAATGGTGCGTCGCGAAACACATTTATTGGCTGCTACAAAAAGCCAACGAACTATTTAACAGACCTTCAGTTGACACTCAATGATTTCGGCAACAAAAACAACAAAACCAGCATGAAAGCATATGTGTCTGGCGTCTGTCCACCGCTTTAATATCAATCAATCTTTTCGCTTTAGTTTTACTGCCTTCTTAGCGCGTTCACATTGTTGTTGTTATTGTTTTTTTTAGTTGTTAATAGTGTTAACAAGAAGCCACTTTTTGTTAAAGGCCATTTCAGTGCATTACTTGCTCCATTCAAAACATTCTTTGCGCAAATTTATCATCACTTTTGTGCGTGTATTCTGCAAGCAATGAAGAATTTAAAGCGAAACTTATCAAAATTTCGTTGTTGTCACTATTTGCTTTTGAATCAGCGAAGTCATCACCACGTGATAGCGCATTTTAGTCTTTATTTATTTATTTATTTTTTTTTTTTCTTTCAAACATGCGTTTGTAATTGACGCGTGGAGCGTTTCGGAGAGCAGAACACAACTTTCAAAGGCATTAATAAATATTTGCACACGCTTAAACACATTAGTGAGCTGTCTTAAATTTATTGCCATAACTCGCGGTGTCCTTATACACACCTAGCTATAAGCATGTTATATAACATATAAGTATTATATATATGCGCTGCACTTGGCTTGGCGCTGAAAAGAAGTGCCATTTTGAAATGTCAAAAATTTTAGAATTAATATATGTGTACAAGTGTAAGCCAGTGCTTGCAAATATACATATGCAAAGTACATAAGCAACCAACCATATAGCTACAGTATTTGCTAAAAATACGCTCACGTGAACTAGCGCAAGTTATATAGCCTTAAGGTACACACAATTCTTGTCTTTTATATATATATAATATTTAATTGCACAGCAACAACGTGCTGAAAGCCAAAAACAAAAAAAAATTTGTAATTTCGAAATACCTTTCCGACGCACTTACATACATACGTACGTACATACATACATACATAGAGGAAATGACGAGCGAGGCCAGCCGTTTCGCATATGACCAATCTTCGATTGCAAAGTCAACGCCAGTGGACCAAAGAAAGACGAAAAAAATACCGGTGTTTGTTTAAAAATAGGTTTGCCATTAGTAATCGATTCTATTTCGGCAGCCGGTAGTTGATGGAGATCGCTAGCTAGCTAGATGGTCAAAATTTCGTCTTAAATGCTAACAGCCGAATATAAATGAATGAATGAGTGCGTAAATGCTTGTGTAAATAGAATTTGTTGTTGTTTTTGGTTTTTTTTGAATTTGAAATTTCTTCCATTTTTTTTTTTTTTTGGTGTGTGCATTATGCGAAGGTGGCGTCAATGCACAGCATTGAGCAAGTCACAAGCAAGAGAAAGCGGCGGCAGCGAAAAACTATGTGGCAGCACAAGAAAACGTGTCGCTTTGAGGTTACTCGTTAGCAAATGCCAATGTGTGTGTGAGTGTTTATGAGTGTTGAAAATTAACAACTAATTTTGAGTGGCACAGCAGCTGTTCTAAGAGCTGAAACACTTGCGATACGTAAGGAAAACTTCGTTTTTAATTTTTTCTCTCTCGCTGAATAATAGGCGAAGAACTTATTGAGTATGTATTATGCATACATTTCATGCAAGGCATTTACTAGTACTGAATCACTATACTTTATACTATTATAAAAGCTTTTAATTTAAGAGTAGCGGGGTTTAGCAGCCAAATATTGAATGTTTATGCTCCAAAAGCGGTAAAACTTTATTTAATACCCTGTATTGTTGAGCAAAAAATTAAACGAATGAGAAATAAATATTTCTTTATTTTAATATTAAAAACAAAATTTATCTATAATTTCCTTTAATCGATAAGCATTTTTCAAGTTCAAGTTTCAAGGTTATCGATTAAATTAACACGATATTTTACCACGTTAATCGAAATGCTCGATTTAAATCGATCAATCCCTTGCACTTTAAATAATATTATCAGGGAATTTATCCGCTAATGGATTTTCGTCAATATTAAAAATAAAATTTGTTGAATTTATTGATACACCCACAAAAATTGGCTTGATTGATTCATCGAATCAATCGAAATGTTCGATTTTACTTCCTCAAGTAAGTTTCTTCACTTATATTAATATTATGAGAGACATGGATGGTTCCACCGACTACTATTTTTATAACAATATTAAAAATGAAATGTATCGAAATTTTCAATTAATCGATAACAAAACTGAGAATTGAGGTATATATTAAATGAAAATTTCAATTTTAATTAAAAATTACTTTTGAAATTTTATTAGTATTAAGGCAGAAATTAATAGCTCACGAGCAGATTATGTGGGTAGTCGGCTCTTTCGGACTTGAGCCATATTATATGATACTTAGTAGAAGATTACTGGAGTAAGTACTTAATATATAAATATATAAAAATAAAGTATATATTTACATGTTAGCTTCATATGTAGAGTAGTCGTGAATAGATTTTACTATTCTAATTGAGTGTTTCAAACAGAATTTGAACTCTTTAAATGTTGAAACTAAAAAAAACTGCAGAAAATTAAAAATAATTTACTAGACCTCTTTTTTTTATTTTTTTGTTGACAAATATGAGATAAAACTTATCATAAGCGAATAAGTATCCTCTCAACCTGATTGAAAACTCATTCCACTTGTGATTTATTGATTTCTGGTCTATTTTCAAAATGCTTGCTTATTTCTTCGAACTAGTACATAAATAAGTTTCTAAGCATTTATATACATATATACACAAAATATATAATACAACGAATATATTATAGTAAATACAACTCATTTTCGACCTTACCAACATGTAAATGAACATCCTTTATGTGCAGAACTAAACGAAATATCATCTGTTCTATTTATATAAATAAATCAACTATATGGTAGTTAGTTTATGTATCTACAATGCACTTTATGTGCTCTGCCAACATACACACACATGGCATACATATTTACATGTCTATACTTAAATACAGGAACAATTTGATGGAATGAAAATTGAAAAGAAAGCTTGAAATTCAACTTTCGCTCCCCCGACTACCAAATATAAGCTGTGTGTATTTTAGTTTCTATGCGCATACACACACATGCACGTATACTACTGTAAACGTGAGTGTCCCACGCAAGGAGTCGAGCCTTTCACTGCTCCTATGCCCGTTACAACACAGCAACAACAATTATAAGCTTTTACACTATTCAATGTACTCAATGCGCATGCAATGCTTTCGCTGGTTACATTGTTGACAACAGCAACAACAACATTCCTACATTCCGATGTATATATATATATATATATATATATATGTATTAAGTCAGCCGACTTTAGACAAACTACAAAATGCATACATTGTAAATACGTATGCACATGTGTATTTTTGTTGCTCTTTGTAAAAGAACATTCTCTGTGAAAAATCAATAAAATCTGGGGCAACAGCTTTTACGTTTACGTACAACCACTCAAATGCCACACATTGCAGCTTCAAGCGCGACCATATGTATTGAAAGAGAAAGGATAACACTCGACACAGGCGTAAGAATACAGAAATATGTACAGTGTGGCGCACAAAAAAAGCACTAACACCAATACGTACAAACTTAAATGTGGTTACATTCATGAAAAAGATTTCTTCGTTGCTGTTTTTGGAGAATTACTCACGCTCTTTATCTCTCTCACTCGGCAATATTTTACAATTGATTTATACTTAGTTTGTCACAACACGCACACGCACGCACACATGCGCACTCTCACTCTCATTGGTAGAGCTGCACAGGTTTCTCATTTTCCATGTTGCGCCGCAAAGCCATTGAATGTTACGTATACGCCATGTAGACGGCATATTACACATAACTCTGCTCGACCAGCTGAGCAGCTAAGAGCCTGCTGCAATGGCGTTTCTGTTGGTGTTGACTTGGTTAACGGCACTGCTGTGGAGTTTGTACGTGTTCATGCATGTCAGCTGCTCATTAACATAGTGACCCACAACAAACTACGCTTTGGGGTTGAGCGCAAGGGATGCTCGGATATTGGACACAGAAACGACGTGGTGTCCTGCGAGTGCAACGAATGCTGCTCGTGCAGCCAATTCTATGTACATAAGCAGTGGTAAGCATGGTAGTGGTGGCGCTGCATAATGTTGAAGTTGCGCTCCGGAGCATGTGATACGCGACTGTCGTTTACTATTTGGATTAAAAGTTATTCTTCGCTCTCGGCATTGCTCTCTTGAAACTGCCTCTCGGGAGTGGGTTACCCCATATGCTATACATAAATTTTCATTGCCATATTTGGCGTAAAAATAACTTGAATTGTACTGGCATGCACCAGCAGTCGAGAGGTTCGCCTGGAGTGCAAGCCTCTGCCTCTGCCTCTGCCTCCGCCAGCTGAATTCGTGAACACCCTTGCGTGCATGTAATGAGTTTTGTTTTTTTCGTAACCTAATTTTATTTTTACATTCGCTTTTTATAGCATTCACATAATGATGGTGCCTGCATATTTTGCATGTGTTGGTGCTGGTGCTGTCGCCTCATTCCTTTAACACCACAAGCGCGTACATGCGCAACATATCAGTATTCTTTTTGGTCTTTCCTTTTCTCACAAATTTGATTAAATTTAAATTTAACTTCGGCCCTTATAAAACATCCCTTTAAAATAAGCATTCCTTTAAATATTTGCCCCGTTAACGAAGTAGAGGGGGCGTAGCGGTAGCAAACTTGTAATAGTAGCTTGTACCGACTTGTAACGACTTGTTGTTGCTCATTACGTTCTAGATGATTCATAAAAACAGCTGACATTTTGTGCTTGTATTTGTGGGCGTTAGTGCGTGTGCGCTCGTGCGTGTGTCACTTTAATTAAATGATTTACCACAAAGTTGGGTTGAATTGACGAGTAATATATTGAATTGTTAATTTGTGTGTGTATTTAAAACTGTTTTTGATATGAAAAAATTGTATATTTGCATTTTTATATATACGTGTCTAAATTTAATATCATTTATATTATCACATTACAGCACGGAGTTCGTTTTAAAGAAATGAAGTTTATTTGATGGGAACTTTTACCCACTGATATACTTTATATATAATAAAGTATGGTGCCTGCTTTATTAATGAATCATTTAAGACTTTTTAAGCTTTTCTACACACTTTAAAAAATTATTTCTTAAAAAGTTGTAAATTTTTTATCTCATATATTTTCTGAAGACCTTTATTAAAATCCCATTTTCTACACTTATACTGAAAAGAATTCAATAAATGAAGTTTCGTTTTCAAGGTAGTATGATTGTCTATATTGCAACAATTCAAGAATCAAATGACATATCTTAAATACCTCAAACAATTTTTATTAATAAATCGATCCTTCATCCCTCATCAAATTATATTCCGAATATAAGTCAAATCACAAACTCATCAAATATACCTTTAGGTTCACTTTTAACTCGACACCAGTGCCACCTAGCAAGTATTTTTTTCCAAACATATTCGAAATTCAAATTATATTCCGAATAGTAAATACGACCTTTACTAAGCCCATAGCCCCAAGACCCATCGCTGAACGAGTAAAATTTTTTGTTGTAGTACATCTATTTCTATTACTAACAAATATTTCGAATATCAAAAACAATCAGTCCAGAAAAGCATATTCTTCAAATACCTCGATTGCTACAGATGTCCAGTATCACAAATATTGTTTCAAATCTTTTAAAAAGGTTTCACTGTAAAACACACTTAGAGCTCAACCTTGTTTATAAATGAAAATGAATTAATGTCTAAGAAACAAATTTAATTCAAATTATTTCAGCTAAATTCATGCCTATATGATTCACGTATGGTCTTGGAGTAAATATTTTAGACAACTACTGTTACAACTTTACAGAATATACGTAAGGGATTAACATCTTGAGATATTCTAAAAGGCAAAATTAGCTTAGAGATATTCGAATAGAAGCTCTTTATTTCTTTATTGTGTCTATAATGATTTCATCAGGCTCGAGAAAATTATTAGAAATTATATTTCGTTTACTCTTATCTTACCAACAGATCAACCATACTGTAAAACGATTTGGTTTGTGACTTCACTAATCACAAAATATCAGCCTAAATGTAGACAACGTTTCTTTAGTTGACTGTAGATTCGCAACTCCACATATTTATTATACTTGTAAATGTGAAGAAAGATGATTTTTGAAGTTTGAAAAAGAATACCTGAAGTAATTACTTAAGTACTAACTATACGAGCTGCTCGGGGCTTCATGCCTACCGGTAGTCCCATTTAGAATAAACTGACATCTATTTAGAGCTCAGTGTCAATACTTCTTGGCACTTCCCTATACTTCCGACGGATTTTCTTACACAGTTAGTGTAAAAATAAATTTTTACCATATATCTATGTACTTTTTATATTCTCTCTATATATATATATATGTACATACTTGTAGCACATTCATCTGAATATGTGGGCGTCACGCAGTCAGTTTGTTTAAATAATCATGTGTTTAGATTACGCAGCCTACGTAATTATGGATTTATAAACGAACCTATGTCGGTATATATCAGTATGAGCGTATCAGTAATCACGCAATGAATTTTATGGGCGTCTATTCAGCTTATTTATATACAAAAACTGTATATTCCTGCGTCAAAATTCTGCACATATATAAACTAAACATTGTGTATCGATCCGCGAAGTTCCTTTGGATTGAAAACGTGTTCACCGCATGTAATTTGGTCTGTTTCAATGTGCTTTGATCGTTGATGCATAAAAATTGTTGAAAAATTAATTTTTTTTTTAGTACTGCATTCATAGTAATAATATATAGTACAAAAAAAAGTATATAGCAGCACAAAAGCAAAGTTAATATACGTGTTTATGACTTTATAACGAACTTTGTTGGTATTCTCCTGAGCTAATTATTCAGGAAATCGTTAATTTATCAAAAATATTACGTGATATTACAAAAAGCATATATACATACACAATGCAGGTTTGCATTAGAAAATAGTTGCCCACATAATATATATGTTTAATACCAGCATATATTTACAAAATATACATATATAAAAAAATTTTACGAAAGAATTTCAATTATATAAATTTTATAATTTATATTACATAAAAAAAATTTTTTTATTAATAAACACAAGCCTTTCATAAACCTAGGGTTTTTCTTTGAAATAAATGAACCATTTAAATTAATTCACCTGCCAAGACGTCTGTCAAATATCAAGCGCTCATAAATATTAATATTTTCGATATTCAAAAATTGTTCGCAGACCTAAATATCTAAACACATAAAATTACATATATGATAAATGTTAACAAAATTTACTTTAATAATTTATAAATATTCCCATTTAATCCGCAAATCATGTCTAACAGAGATCTTCATGAAAATGTTCTTTTTTTTAAGACAAAATGAGCACTACAAATCTTTTGGTTTTTCGTAAATAATGACTTTGGCATTTAATTGCTGTTTTTATGCACACACACACACACACACACACACACATACATACACACACACCCCACACACACACATACAAAGCTTTTGATAAATATACAATACATATTTGTTGTGTGAGGATTAACGCTTGCAACCGATGAGTAGAAGGAAATCGACAAGCGTATTTGCGAAAAACTGCAGCCACGCCACGGCAAAAACAACAACCAAAAAGCGAAAATAGCAAAAGAATAAGAAAAGAAAATTTGAATTATTTGAATTACGATTGTCACCATTTCGCCGTTTCGGCAAGAATCATTGCGCAAAAATGCGGCGGCACCGTCCGCAGCTAAAAATACGCGCTAAAAATAATGCGAAATTCGCAAATAAATCGCCAGAAAGGAGGCGAGTGCATGTTTATCAAATTGAAAATGCAGGCCATAGGCAGGCTAAATACTAAATGTAAAAATTTATGTATGTGCAATACATATAAAATCCTAAGCTTAAGGTAAATAAACAATATTTGTAATGCACTTGCTGGATAGCAATGGCGACAGGGGCGGTTCGGAGTAGCTGCAAATCATTTTTCATATAACAAAAACAAAAACATTAATTATTTTAATTTCTTAGAAATCTTAAAGTCCAGGGTTAGCGACTTGCAGTGACTACTAGTGAGTGAGCAGCGACGGCTAATGACTTGCAGTCAACATTGGATCCAGATGCCTTGTAGTCAAATAGTTTGCATTAGTATTTATGGGCGCAAATAAAGGGTGTACTCCACTGAGTGTTAGAAGATAACAAGCTAATTTGATAAGTAAAAAAAAGCTTCAATAACTAAATTTCGAACTGATAACTGATATTTTAACATTTCATAATATTAAAATTTCACGATAATAAAACTCATCTCAGGCTATGAACTACAATTTAGAAGTAGGTTGCAGTCTGTTTGCCATCAGTCAACTGCTCGCGCTTTAGAGATTGTAACATGAGTTATGTAAACTCTCAAAATTTTAGTCGTTCCATTTATTAACAAAAATGTCAAGGAGGAACAGAGAGTTTAAGAAAAAGGCTTAGTTTCCACATCTGCAGGTAGTATAAAGACAAAATGGACACGAATTTATAACAAAAGACTGTGAAAATGTCCTAAATGATCTCCACAAAATTCTCGCTGCATATTTCTTAAGTCTTATATTGTATCCATATAAAAGGGAATCTTGAGATTGGCGTCTTTGATTAGATTACATCACTTATCTACTCAATCGAGCAAGATTCTCCCACACAAAAGTCTCCTTCAAAATCTCATCACCGGGTGAATGTTATAATCGAGATGAAATTTTTCCATGCAACCCTGATTTCGTGCAATCTGCTTGTGAGTTTTTCAAAATATATCCATCGCTGTTATTTTTGTCAGTAAAAAATGTTAAAACTTAATTCTAAATTGTAATGTAAAAAGCAATGTGAACAGCCACGAATAGTGATGAGAATTATTTTGATTCGAAGCGTTTAGATTTTGTTTTGAAATTTGACATTTTGATTTCAAACAGATATATTAACACTTAAAAATTAAACCTCATTTATTAAATTTTGCGGATGTTCGAATTTACGAGGATGATGTTGATATTCAAATATTATGAACGCTTTATAAATTTTGATAAGATTGCCCGGTAGCCAGAGTGCCCTCATACAAAATCGAAACACGATGAGGAATTTCATTAACTTCTGATTTTTGGACATCCAATTATTACATATTCGCATTGCTCCCTTTCATAAGTCTCTGGATATTGATGTATTCGACTCACCCCAATGAAAAATGCGATAAAAATGCTTATTTATAATATTAAGATTAAAATTAGAGATAAAGCATGACATTCTCTTAATTTGATGGTAATTATTTACTTGTAAGATCGATCCCAAAACAAGGCACAGAAATCTTTTTACTTTTAAATCAGCTCTGGCCAACTCATCGAAAAGTTAGTACCCTTCAAACTACATATGTTCGACAAAAAACGAAAAGTGGGCTGCAAAGATGAATACTTACTCTAACACCACATATATAGTATGTGTTAAATGCCAAGCAATGCATGCCACTCGTCCTCTTCAACCAACTTCGTATGCTGCCATCGCTCAGGCACCGCACCCTGCCCCTGCCCACGGCCACCAACTCTGCGAGCATCACCTCTGTGTTTTTATGTCACGCTGAGCTCTTATTATACGGACTTTCTGTGTCAGTGGCGCAATTCGCCTTAAAATATTCGAAAGATCGGACAGATATACAAAGGTGCAAGCAGAAATCTTTGGTATACGCTTTGGCTTGATTATGTGTGGCATGGGTTGTTGATAAATGTAAGCAATATACAAAGGACTTAAGGAATGAAAAGAATGAAGAGAATGCTAATATGCTAAATGCATAAGATGAAGAAGAAGCAGAAAATTATAAGCTCTGTATATATTAAACAGACTTATGTACTTGGCGTATTTTTCGTTTTACAAAGTATGTAATTTACTGCCAAATTGCACGCTCCGCAGATTGGACGCAAAAAAAGTCGAAATAAAATTTACAAAAATATAAAAGTAAATAAATCGAAACGAAATTAGATGTACAAAAAAATTATATTTCCATTCCACTTCTTAATTATAGAAAATACGCTGGCAAATTGCTCATAAAATTAAAACTCCTCTCGCAATTTGTCGTTAGTTGTCGTGGCTGCGTGCGATAGAGTGGCAGAAGGCGCGCCACGTAAGGCAAACGATTTGATTTGCGTCTCAATTGCAATATTTACAATTGTAAACATTTTCAATATAAAATTAGAATCATAAATTTTCAAAGTTTATAAATTTCGTAATTTCAACACTGCAAACAATTTTATTACAAAACATCTAGCGCAAAATGTGCCTACAAGTTCGCAAACATGCACATATGTATGCATATATTTACATATATGGGTTTCTTATGCATGTCGGTACATATTCACGTGAGCTGTGTACAATTATTGTATTATTACATTTTTTAGTAACAAAGGGGTTTTGTTTGACTATACACTTCGCATACGATTTATGGGCGTCAATTTGATTTACGACACTTTTATAGCTTCTAAATAAATAAATATGTATATGTACTCTGTATGTAGGTGCTGCTGTGAGTCGATACAATGTAATATATTATTCATACTTTCATTAGATTATGAATTGATTGATTCATGGGTCATTAATTCAGTGCAAAAAACAAGGCTAAATTATTTGAACGTGAATTTGAGCTATTGTGTGTTGTTTTAATGCACAAAATAGGCGTAAACAGATTAAAATGATAAAAATGAGAAAATAATTATCTACAAATACTTTTTTTTTTTTTGTTTTTCAAAGAGAAATCAATTATTTATATTTTTTCACCAGTGGCAACTAAATAAAAGGTATTTTTGTTTAAGAAAATTAAATATTTCTTTAATTTTTTTTCTTTTAAAAGCAATTATTCAGCGATGCACTGAAAAACTAGAAAATATTTATATGTAAATTTAATAGATTTTTGTAATATTTTTGTTTTCTTTCATATTTTCTGGCAGGGATATTTGAAAACGACAAAAAGTTATATAATAATAAAAAAACAATGTTAACTCGTAGAAAGAAAACAAATATTTAAAGGTCCGAAAATTTTTTTTGTAGTTCTTAAACTTTGTCATTGAAATGTAAAATGTAATTTTTTAAGAAAATTTTAAATTTATAAGAGAAAAAAATATTTACGGTTGGATTAAGATATTTATTTTAAATTAAATTTAAAATATTTTCTATAATACGAGTATGTTACAACAGATTGTTCTATATATAAATATTAATATATTATAGCATATTCTGTAACAATATATAAAATAATATATATAAATAAAATGTAAATATGAAATTTAAAATTGTTATTAGAAAAACAACGAAAGTCAATTCGTAAAGATTGTGCGTCTTCTATTTTTTAAACTATTTATTTCGTTTTTTAAAAGTTTTTAAGCTTTCGCCATTCTAAACTTGCTACTAAAACTAAATTTTGTATATTTTTATTTTTTTTTACAAAATTTTTAATGTATAACCCATAGATTACCTTTTTATAATCTACAGCAAGTAACAATTGTTATTTACACAAATTTATGCAACAAAATTTCAAAGTAAAACATAATCCTAACTTACATATATTTATATATGCATGTATGTAATCAAAGTAGCATTCGTGCAACATTTGCAAAAACGTTTCGAACATCTATTGAAATACCAATTCACTTCTAAAAATACCAGCGACTACTTGCCCCATTTTCACACGAACCAAATTGCGCAGAAAGCTATAAAAATCCAAATTTATCATTTAGAAAAGTAAATATTTAAAAATCCAGTAAAATTTGTTCAGGCAGCGTTGACATTGAACGTGAACTCACATAGATTGTTTGCTTGATTTACATATTTATTCTCTTTCATTTTTTTGTTTTTCTTTTTCGAATTTTTTTTTTTTTTTTGTTTGAATTTTTCTGCTTTAAACAATAAAATTATTTGTGAAATTCTTCCAAAATAAATTAGAATTACGAGTGTAAACACACGCTTAGCTAGCTAGCTGGCTGGCTGGCATACAATGAAAACAAAACGCAAAGCGAGTAAACAACAAATAAATGAGTAGCTAAATGAGTAACAGCTTCGCATCCCAGCGAGGCGCGTTGGTCCAAGGCCAGAGGATGTAGTCAATGTACTCATAGGTACGAAATACAAAAGTCTAGCGAACAGAGGCGACAACAATAACACAACAACAACATATGCGCATATGTAGATGTAATTGTAACAATATATATGTATGTGGTTGTAGGTGTTCGGAGGGAAAATAGCGCGCAATGAATTTCAACAAGGCGAAATGTAAATAAAATTTGTTTCTTTAGTTGTTGGTGTTGTTGTTGTTGTTGTTGTTTTTACGAAATAGCATCATTTGTGCATTTACAGCGCAACCCGCTCATTTGTAGTCGCATAAAGAATGCTTTAATGAGTAATAAAAAGGCGAACACCAAGCAGCACAGAGAACATTTCAAAAGCGCACTATTGCCCTCTCTACCTCAACGCTATTTGGGGACTAACGATTGTTATAAAATCAAGCAAACAAATAAATGGAACATTTCTCTGGCAGCTAAATGCACAGAGACGTCGAAATTTCGCGCAAAATCTACGAATGGCTAATGTCCACCGCTGCTGATGTCTACCGCCGGCCAATCATCAAACTCACAGCGACTTAATAATTCAAACCATAAACAATTATAACGGCATGTTGCTGTGCGCCTATGCAAGCTATATGTAAATAAACTGAATGAACGCCCACAAACAGACACACACCGAGAACTGCTCAGTAACTGACGCTCCCGCTCCCCTCTCTAGCGCGCCCATTTCACCTCTGTCATTTGTCCGAGCTGAATTGATCAATTACCGAGCGCTAGCTAGCGGTACGCTTGATTGAATGCAAGCAAAGCAGATTTTCATTTTCATTTTCACTTTAGTTCCCATTGAAAATTGTGCTGCTGTGGCCAACGCTCGCTCGCTCGTCCGCCGCGCGTCACCAACGCACATAAATATTAATAAAAAAGAGTTTCTAGTGCATAGTGTTCCGGTGGGACTGCCGTTGTCGTTAATCAAGCAGCCCTTCGAGCGGACTCGGTTACGTATACGCCGCGGTGTCTGCATTTGTGTGGGAAAAAGTTAGCAACTTACATAATCACAAAGCGAATTTCACGCGAATTGTTGTTTGTGCGCGCCGCGACAGTTTTCGCTTGTGTAAGTGCATGGGGGTGTGTGTGTGTGCATTGTAGTGAATTGAATGAAATTGCAGGCGTCCTCCGCCAATTAAGCGTTTTAACGCTCGAGTGCGTCGCTCATACGCCCCACCGGATGTCTGTGCGCTTAGATTTTGCGCGAATGTGTAGTTTTTCCAATTTTTTTTAAATGTGTCGCATTTTTTGTTTTCTATAAATCCATGTATATATACGCACGGTACCCCCTTTTTGTGTGATCTAACAACCGATCACTTTTTATTGAGGGTAGCTCTAACGTATTGTATATCTATATGAAATATATATATACCAGTAAATGTATGTAAAAATGGTAGTGCACATTGATTTAATCAGTAAACACACGTTAGCTCGTAATGTCGTATGAATGAAAGGCTTCATTGTTGCGTTGCAAGCTTGAAAATGCGGAAATGTGAGCAAAAAAAAAAACAAAAACACAGTTCCTAATTGCATTAGCGTCACTGCCTACTTTGATTTGAATTTCATCAATTTGCGAAAATTTATTATTACGCAACATAAAGATAATGGAGAATTTTTCGCGATAAAAGAAAACATTTCGATTTTTTAGAGCAGAGCATTTCCTTTCGAGGAAATTGTTTCATTTAATCAACTTTAGCTTACATGTAGGCAACTTTTCATTTTTAATGTTGGAGTTTTAATAAAAATAAATATGACTAAATATTGATTACATTTAAGCGCACTTCAAAAAAATAAGTGGATATCAAAATATGTTAATAAGAATAAAGATAAAAAATTTAAACATAAAAATTTAAAAGGAGGTGAAGAATAAAAAATTAACAAACTTTAATTAAAAATGCTAAAAAAATAAACTTAAACAATTAAAAAAAAAAATTGAAATTATTAAAAATAATATTAATATTGATTTCAGTGAACTTCCCTAGTTAAAAATATTTGAGAATATATATTCTCAACAGGATGTAATGTGTTAAAATAAAAAGACCAAAAAACAGAACCTAAATTATTTTTGATTTTTTTCTTTACGAATTTAAAACTAATACTATTAAAAGTGTAATTGTAAAACATTTTATTGCAAAATACAAAGCAACTTTAAAATTAATAGCTAAGAATATATGTTCTTAATAAAAGATTAAATTAGTATTTAAATTTAAATTTAAATTAAATTAGTCATTAAAAGACAAAAAAATCAATTAAATCAATAAAAAAAATAAAAAAATTAAATTGCGAAAAGAAATTTTCCAAAAAATTTAAAAAATTTAAGACATTATAGATACATTTTTAGGGGTTTTAAAATTTGTTGGATTAAAATAAGGCGATTAAAATACAAAAAAAATTTTAAAAATATTCTAAAAATTTCATAATATTCATGTTATTGAAAGGGATAAACAAAATTTTTGGGAAACAGCACTAAAATTTTTAATTTTAATTAATATTTTTTAATGAAATTTTGGAAGAGCAAAGGTTTTTGAAAATTTTTATACAAAAATTTAGGGGTTTTAAAATTTGTTGGATTAAAATAAGGCGATTAAAATACAAAAAAAATTTTAAAAATATTCTAAAAATTTCATAATATTCATGTTATTGAAAGGGATAAACAAAATTTTTGGGAAACAGCACTAAAATTTTTAATTTTAATTAATATTTTTTAATGAAATTTTGGAAGAGCAAAGGTTTTTGAAAATTTTTATACAAAAATTTATAATTTTTAAAAGCTGTTTAATAAAAAAATTAGTAATTGGAAAAAAATGTCAAACTATCGAAAACTCAAAAATTAGACAAATATTTAGTTATAAAATGTCAAAGGTTGCAAAATATATTTAAATGTGTATCAAAATAATGTCATAGGAATTTAACTTTTTAAAATTTTCAAACTTTTGGTAGAGTTGGTTTAAAACAAAAGAAATACTAAAATTATTTAAAACAAAATTTAAGAATGTGGGCAGGGTATTATTCAAAACCGCGTTAAAATAATGGGGAAAAAAATAATCTGGCAAAATCAATTTTACAATTTGATTAAATAAAAATGCTGAAAAAAGAATTTACTGTTAGGAAAATAAAATTTCCACATTTCTTACTCAATATATAATACGTGTTTTTGTTACCGTTTTCTTTCTTAATTTTTCAAAGTTAAGATTCACAGTTGAAATTATAATAATTTCTTTTTAAATAGAACTTATGTACAGATGAGCACATCTTGGAAAAAATTTCGACATTTTAGTTTGAAAATCAAGTCGAAATCAACAGCGACGATATATTCTTTTTATTGTTCCTAAAAAATATGTAATTAACAAAAATATTACTTTCCGCTAATCGATATTAAACTGAAAGTCATTTCATCGACCCTCAAGATCAATAATTTAAGCGCATATTTTTGCAACAAATAAAACCAAATGCGTTAAATGTAGAAAGTTGTGTGACGATATTTTCAAAATTTCGATTTTGATCAGCGCTCCACATTTGGGTCATTAACCACATTTCTTTCTTGGTTTGGTTTTTTTTTCTTGATTCTATTACCAAAATTCTTAAAAAGTTCAATATACACGTTATAATATTAAAAAAAAACAACAACAATATATATACGAGTATAAATTGTCATTTGTTCACAAGTTAACCACAAGCAAATCTTCTTTTGTGCACACATTTGTAGATATGTATGTTTAGCGTGACTTCATTGCAATTAAAAGACATTGACTCGGACGAACAAGTTTTTAAGTAAAGTTCAAGTTGCCTTTTGAAACGCAATTAGGTGACATTTTAGATACAATTTTTTTAGTTGTTGATTAATTTTTTCATTTTTCATATTTTTTTGCACAATTCTTTCTTGTATTTCAACTGTGTCAAGTGTGTGAGTGATTCTTAATTAAAATGCATTCAGGGTTATGATACGGAGAGCTTCAAAAATATTCGCACTTACTTACTTTACCGTTAGGTGATATATACATATATGTGTATAAAATATGTTAACGGAGCAAAAAAATTTAAGAGCAATACTAAAAATTATATGCACTGTATATGTTTTCCAAACAATTTATTTACCGTTAAATTCCCAATTCAATATTTGTTTTTGAAAATTTAACTGTATTTTGCTTCTAACCACCTAAATTTAGTCAAAACCGTCGAAATATTGGAAATATTTGTCAAATAAGATTGCCAACTTTCAATGAAACTTAAGTCCTTATAATAAAAAATTATATTAAATGAATAAAAATTCACGGCGTTGAATTGAAAATCAATTTTAGAACAATTTCTCAAAAAATAAAAATTATTTATCATATATATTATATATGTTTTTCATATGCTTGCCAACTATTCAATAATTTCATACAACTAATTGTAAAATGTTGCTGTCATTTCATTCTTGAGCTAAAATTTAAAGAAGTTTAAAAAGTCACCCAATTTTAAAGGGTTGCCACTAATGATTTTTGGCATACATTATATAGAAGATCAGCTGCTTTTTTAAACAAAGAAGCAAATATTTTGTAAATATTCATGGTTGCAATTTCGTATTTATGCAAATTCTCACAGACTTATTAAAAGGTTGCCATTTATAATTTTTTATAATTTACCAAAAACTCAATCAGTTACATTTTTAATAAAGTAGTAAATGTACTCTTTATATATTATATTCTTTAATAAATATGTAAAATGTTTATCAATATTCATAGTTTCACTCACTTCTTTACACATAACACAGCAAATGATTTACCGCTATTAATATATTTTCTTTACATGGTTGCCAGCTATTTAATAGATACTGTTGGAAAATATTAATTGGTAATCTTACAAGTATTAAGAAATGGGTGCAGTGAAATATATATGCATGTTCAAGGAATTAAAGAAAGATATAAATCAATTTTTTTTTGCAGAGTTGCCACATTTAATTAAGCACACTGATTAGAAAACTAATATGGGTATCAAACTAGATGTAATAGAATACATAGTATTACTAAATTAATTAATATATTAGCGTAATGGAAGTTTTTCTGTGCAAAACTAGTTACATACATAAACATATGTAAGCTAAATATATTTACAACAAATATGCCAATGTATATACAAAGAAACGTTGTTAGCTGTAAACTAATGAAAACAACCGAAGGAAATGCCGCAAAATTCACCGCAAACTAAATAACCGCTAGTGCAAATATGTTAAATATATACATGAGTACATACATATACATATATATACATACATTAGGTACTTAACAAAGCAGTGCAAATATTTTCAATGTCATGCCAACAAAGTGTCAGCAATAATAAGTACAATGTGACAACGAAAAAATAATGAATGTCAAAAAATTCAGCAAAAAGCAAATAAAATGACATATGTAGGTATGAACTGTAAAACAAAAAAAGAAAGCAGAAAAGCAAAAACACAAAAAAGTTTGTGAAAAACAACTACAAATTAGCTCGCGGAATGCATTGTAATTGTCAATTTGTGTTGGGTAGATATTTAATGCAACTAGAAATTGTTATTGTAAGCGCTTCTCTTCACCGTTTTTTTTGTTTTTTTTTGTCTTACAACATCTAAGTATTGCAATATTGTGCTGTCGCTCGCCCAAGCGAAATGCGCATTGTCGCTAAACAAATGTCACGTGACATTTGTAGACGGGCGCATGCTGACACACATACATATAAATATGCAAAGATTATTTGTGTCAATATATTAGAAATTCCTTTTTTCCTCTGAACACTCGTACTTGGTGCCAATGCGGCTTCCTTGTCGAATACAACAAACTAACATCAAATGTGTGTGTGTGTGTGTGTGTGTTTTTTGTTTTTGCTATGGTTATATCATTTACCGCTACCGTTCTGGGTGGCTGTGACCCAAGCCGCCGCAAGACAATGCGGACGACTCACATGGCATGCCATGTTCGCGTTACGTTAAGTGCCAATTTTTATTTCTAAATGCGAGCAGAAACAACAACAACAATAACGGTGAAATAGCAAAGGAATTACCAAATCGAACAAACATTGAGACATCGAACACACAAGGAAGAAGTTTCACACATACATACATAGGTCCCACTGAGGCGAAAATGGCACACATATCGATTGAAATGCAAATATTTGAAAAGATACAATCGGCGCTGTCTAGTTAAATAGAATTAAACGCTTCATTTCCATATACAAGTATGCACCAAAAATAGACAAAGAATTACATATGCTTTGTAAAAATGTATAATAAGTATTGTACATATGTATATGCTCACCAACCTAAAATTGTGACTCTTTCGAAGTATTTCGAGCTTCTAACGAAACTGTTTCAAAAGAGCTACGAATTTCGAATTATTTATCAAAACACAGCTTACGAAATCGGACAGAACAACAATTACGTAATCAACTTTGAAAAAAAAATTTCGAACTCAATTTTCGAAATACTTCAGAGGTTATTTCGAAAATTTTTGAGAAAAAGAAACAATTCCCAACTCTTTAGAACATAATTTTGAGATACTTTGCACTAAATAAATAGAACATAAACTAAATTACCCAAAAGATTTCGTTAAGAATCTTTTCGAACAAAATTTTTGTAAAATGTTTTTTAACAAAATGTGAAATAATTACCAACGCTGTAGTACAGAATTTCAAAAAAAATTAAACTTAATAAATTGAACATAATCGATTTCGAAAATTAACTTTTCAAACTCAACAAACAAACAAACAAAAATCCTATGAATTGATTTGGAAGGTTTTTGAAGAATAATATGAAACTTTTCGAACTGTATTATCGAAAATGTAGCGATACACGTCAAGGCTGATAATAAATTCAAATAGAAAATATTGCCTCCAACTATGGAATTAAAGTTCGAAATGTGTAGAACTGCATAACTTTTTACATATGTATTTACAATTCTATACTACAAGCCATTATTAATATTTATTCTTCTGTAAAAAATTTCGATTTTCAATGGACTGGAACAATATTACTAAATCTCCAATAAATGAAAGTTCGAAAAGTAGCACCAGTTAGTAACATTTTTACTACAAAAATTTATTTTTTTACAATTGTCCCACTCGATACGTAACGAACGATTGCGAGAGCTTTCGAAATCATTATAAAGGGCAACAGCGTACGAATTGCGCCATATTCGAACATATTTGACATTTTTAATTCGAAGTACTTCAAAAATTTGTCATTTTGTATAACATGGTGTGCTAAATTTCAACGTCGCTTTAAAGTGACTATGACCCAACATCCTGGCAATGATTTTCATTACTTTCAGTGCCAAATTTTATTTGGATTCGAGTTGATAACCCAAGTCACAGCACAAATATTGTTGGCAGCTCTTATGACATACTTGATTTCCATTATAGGGTACATAAAACTCGTTTAAGCGTCAATTTTACGAAATACTACGCTGACATACTGGCATTCATTCAAACATGTTGTGTTTTTTAAAAGCTTACGAATTAAATGAAAATGTTAGCCAAACTGAAAATCCATCTAAATAAAAACTATAGGAAATGAGTTTCGAAACTTTTTTGGTTGTAAAATTCAATTCGAAATATGAACTTCGAAATTCTGTCAATATCAAAATGACAATAAATAAATGTCAAGAAAGCTTTTGTACGTTCTTTCTCTATATATTGTGCTAATAAGTGCTAAACTTTCTCTCTGGTGTCTCTTTAAACGAACCCGTAATAATGAAAACAGACAACTAACTCATAACATTTGCTTTGGATTGATTATAGGTCTGGTATTTTTCAGACCAGTCCGCATTCTGTGCAGGAACATTATTTCTAAACCCCTAATTAAAGAACCATTTCACTTTTGTTTCGGAAAACTAGTTTGAAACTAGTACTTTTCGGCCTAGTTTGAATTCAGTCAATAATTTCTCCTTATAAACTCATATTTTACCGGATTGCTTTGATGCTTATCAACTTAAAAGAAGAATATGCAAACTTCAGAAGTGATTTATAGAAGACGATAACCTTAAAATGAAAATTATGCCGAAGGGATCCTTAAATATAATGCACAATATTTATCTGCAAACTCATATATATGTACATATATTTGCACTTTAGAACGGCTGATATCTCCAAACTTTAATCAAATAAAAAATTCCCGCAAGCCAAATTATGCAAATAACTTTTTTTCGCCCACAAAACTGAACGGAAATTTATCATTTCTCGGGTCATAAATGCCTTCCACAACCAAAGACATGCAGCCAATTTTGTCAAAAAAGACATTTGCCGAATTTAGGATTTGCGCAAAGCTTTTATATGTGCTCCGCCTGAATAATCCCCGTTCGCTCGTTTTAATGAAATTAAGGCTTTGAATAAGCAAAGTTACAAGACATAAATGACACATATGTTTAGGCAAAATCATACTCAAAATACTAATACAAATGTAGGCATACATACATGCATACACACACATACAATACAAATACACACACAAAAACGCCCGCACACTTAAGTGCACTGCAGAGCTTCAAACCAGCAAAAGACATTGTGGTGACAGTTTTCGAGGGTTAAATGCTACGCCCCACCCCCTTCTCCCACGCACCCATTTTACGCTGATAATTTTCTTGCTGATCTTTCCTTGCCATTGAATCGATTTGACGACGAAAAGTGTAGTAAAAGTATATACTTTAAATAATCTCAAGTCGACAATAACGCGAATTAAAAACAGGCAGCAGAGATATATTATATAATATTATATATGTATGTCCAAAACAACAGCTACAACGGGCGTACACGTACACGCAGTGAATGAAGGCAAAGTGTGTCTGTTCACATGACTACCAATCCTTGTTAAAAGATTACATTACCTACATATATATATATATATGTATGTGTGCACTTGTACACATACATAACAGCACACACACATACACACACACATGCAGATTACCAAGTTTGTACATAAGCTCTTACTTAGACGACTTGTAATGATTTACTCGCAACATGTCTGCGACAGCAAATCTAAATGGAACAAGGCACAATTATACAATACACACACAAACAAATACATACAAACACATACGAAAGCATTTACATATTATATATATACATTGTGTCAATTTATGTGTGTGTTTGAATGAAATATAGTATTATATCATGGAATTTCTAAGCCTTAGACATTTCATAAATTCTCTTTGTGTCATTACAATCGTGTGAGTTGAAATTTGATATGTGATACACACAAACACACACACACACACACACACACACACACGCAGCCAAGTAGAATTAATAAAAAAGCATTTGATTACATTTTACAAGGATTTGTTGTTGGTGTTGTTGCAGTGAAACACTTTAGCAAAATTTCGAAGCGAAAGTGAAATCGAAGCAAATGTATCGAGAAATTAAGTGGTTGACATAACTTTTACGGCAAAGAGTTTGTGGTAATGCGGTTGAAGTATGAGAAAATCGAATTTGTAAAACTCGTAGAAAACAACATGCGAGTGAATTGCTATTACATAACTTTCGGTGCATGCAATTTTTCTGAAAGGCATTGAGCTTTTGCTATTCCAAAAGCTTTTCCATAGTGATTTAATTTCATGCGGTCTCGCAAAGTCCCAGAAATAAATTCAAAATTAGAAAAATATATATGCATGTCAAAAATAATATTACTAATGCGAAGTCAATAAACGAAATTCATGACATTCATTATTATTGTCACAATTAATTATTAATCAATCATAATATGTAAATTTGTTGTTTTTGTTACACTTACAATTATTTTGTTATTAAATATTTCATTTTCTTAACTTCTTCTTCTTCTTCTTAAAAAGAAGTTTATTCAACTAAATCAAATTTTTTTCCAATTTCATTACTTTTAATCAGCAGTTCGGCATTCAAATTTTGCATTTCTTTTGCAAGATTTTTAATAAAACGTTCATAAGTTTATTTCAATGAAAGTTGTGCTTTGTGAAAGCACACTACTTCATAATTATACAGTGAAGCTCCAGTGCCCGCTTATGAAAGCTTGCAGTGCATATTTTTTGGCAAAAAATCATTTCAAAAGGTTATTAAAAGAAGTTCACTTCAAAAATTCTAAGGAATAACAAAACTTTCATTGTTTGTATATGAAAACAATGTTTATATATAAAAGCAATGAAAGCTTTGTTATTGGCTTATGAAAGCTTTCAAAGCAAATTACTGCTTGCTAATTAAAAAAGTTAGTCTCATTTTCAAATTCGTGTGAAAATTTTAATTTCGAAATTATGTTATTACAATTTTTATTTTTACTTCGAAGGGCGCTACAGCTTGCACGCTAAGTTAGATATAATATTTTATAACGTATATAAATAGTAATAATAATAACAGTATGTTTGCAATGAAATAGAAATAAAACCGTGGCAACCTTTCCGAAGTGATTTCTATTAAAAAATGTCACGTTTTTTAAGTTTTTAAAATGATGAAATTAATGATGAATAATGATTGAAAGCGAGATGGCAACTCTGATTTGAAAATACGTATGCAACTGATAGCGTAATTCTAAGAACTTTAATATGGCACATTCTTATTAAGCTAAAAGCCCTTAATTGTCTTCGAAAGTGGTCTGTATTAATGGGACTCCCTAAATATTAAGATACATTTTCCGAAATGAGTTATTTATTATTTTGTCATATAAGTCGAGAGACTTATCTTAGAGAAAAGTTCACGGAATTTGAATTCAACATAGTAATGATTACATAATTCCCAGAATATTTAATTTTGAATGACCCTTTTTTCCTGTGAGTTATAATTAGGAACAGTTTGTGCTCTATATACACTAAAAATCTTATGGCCACCCTGTGCCTCGCTTAAACTCACTGACTCATTTTGATGAATTGCTGTCACTTGAAATCCGAAAATTTGCGAAAATCAACAAAAAAACGTTGTATTAAAAAGTAGATAATTATAGATTAAACAAATTATACGGCAATAAATACTATGGCAATACTTAAACACTCCATAATAAAGGCAAAGGGAAAAAACCTGCGACTAAGGTTGCAAAAGTGTAATTATTTATCAACTCACCTTTTTTTTTATGTTTTTTGTTGGCGAGAATTGAGTCAAGAGCATGGCGAACATAAATAAAAATCATAATAAATAAATAAATAAAACCGAAAATTTGAACCTTCGAAAAGTGTCTGACACTGCACTATGAAAAATTTGCTAAATAAATTCGAAAACAACTACGCATGCAACAGTTGCTGTTGTGTTGTTGAGTTTGCTGCTGCAGCGAACAATCAAAGCAATGCGACTAAAAGATTTACGACAGCTGCTTAGCATGCCGTCATGGGCATTCGTGCTAACTAAACACAATAGCAACAATAACAAAAATAACTGTAGTAAAGACGTTGCAATATTTTTTATTTATTTTTTTTTATTGTTTTTTTTTGTTTTCGTTGGCCTCAACGCTGCGGAAATGTTGAACGAGCCAGGAGTTTTTTTTTCCATTTTTTCGTTATTAAGAGAATTTATTATTTTAAAAGAATATTTTAATATTATTTTAGAGAAAAATGGTATTGAAGAGAAAGCTCGCAAAAAGCTTTCGAATTTCTCTAAATGTAAAACGGTTAAATGAATTAAATTTTATTTAATTTCGCTTACTTGTCAAAAATTGCAAACAATTCCTTTTAAGAAAGTGAAAGATCTAAGCTAAAGCAATCTTTAAAAAATATAGTGTTTTCATTATCTAAATAAACATTTTCTCTAAAAATTGCAAAATTGCATATAAAAGAACTGAAAGCTTTGAACTAATGAAAGCTCCCAAAAATATGCTTTTGTTTTTTGTAATATAAATTAACATTTTCCTTAAAAATTGCAAAAAATTTCAAATAAAAATCGCTAATGAAGGTTTTAAAAATTTTATTTTTCTATAATAATAATTAACATTTTGTATATCTTTATTGCAGGTAATATACGCAATTCTCCAAAACAAATAAATGTATAGCCTGTAAACTGAAGAAAGAACTGCTCAGATACAACAACAACGACAAAGCTCCTGGAGTACTTCGATGAGTAACACAGCAATAGCAAAAACTAAGAAAAAATATCTCAAAAATTTGAAAATCCAATATAAATAAGTAACAACAACAACAAGGACACAACGTAGATGAAGAATTCTCAACCAATTAATAAGTACACTAAAGAAGACAAACAAAGTACATACTACAACAAAAAATTATAATACATAATAATCAACAACAACAATAAGAATGCGTTTAAAAATTTAAAAACCCCAGACCACAACATCATAAATAAAATATACACACACACATACGCACGCAGACAGACGGCCACAGAGAAAAGTCATTTCGGAATACGAAATTGCAATTTTATGAAGAAATCGCCAAAACAAAAGCAAATAGCAACAACAACATTAAGTAGTTTGAAAGACGTGCAGCCGCAAAAAACGAGCGATTAAATTTGCATTAACAGCACACAACAACAGCAACAACAAGCATAAACAAAAAAAAAAAAAAAAAACAAATAGTATCAGCTTGCAAGCAAAAGGCAAGGCAAAGGACCAGCAAAATAATTGAAATAAACCTGCGACCCATAGCAGCAACAACAACAATACGTAGCAACAACACGTTCGTTATAATTAAATTATCACGACGCGACAGTATTCAACAACAAAGGCAATAACATATAACAACAATATATTAACATTGCTATAAAAACGGCAACAACAATAACAAGCGACGCATTTGTAAAACGGTGCAAGCGCCATCTACTTGCTTACATACATACACACATACCAACAACCAATTAAACAAAAATAATAAAGTTAAAGTGCGTCTGCAGCAACAACAATTACAATTGAACATACGCTGTAGTACATACTAACATAAAATAAATCAAAAGTAGTCGCGGCAACAATAACAACAGCAATAAGCAGTATAGAAACAGCAACAAAATGCATATAGAAATTCAGGTGGCGTTAAATTTCGTGATTTCGTATCTTTATAACAAACTGCCAAGGCGACGCGTGAACATTTTTGGCGAGGAGCTGGAGAAGGCGTTGAAGGATAAGTTCCAAGGCCACTGGTATCCGGAAAAACCCTTCAAGGTGAGTACTTACTTATTACGAAGTTCGTGTGGAATCCTCGAAGAAGACGAAACGTAGTTGGAAATAGAGATTACAGAGTCGGCTCGTTACTTTTATTGATTTGCGTTTGACAGTGGAATACATTAGTTCGTGACGTCATGAACAAAGAGTAGCAAGAAGAGAAAGGCTTTGTTTACAATTACTATCAAAGTTTGACAATTCGTGTCGTTTATGACTTAGCTTGTCGCAATCTTATCTCTATCATTGTTCAAACTTACCCGAACATAATCACGTTTATATTGGACATTGATCTCAGTCTTTCACCTATATACAAAAGCTTTATTTAACGGGGATCGGTTCTTAATTAGGAATAGTTAACTTCCGAAAGCTTTTCCATCACTAAAAATGTTGTAATAACAGCGATTAGTCAATCAGGCATGGCTCAAAACTTGTTGGTTTCTGATTTGTACCATCATGGTGCAAACCCCGGTTATAAGGAGGAGCTTGGTCAAAGATCTAGCAAAGTTGCAGCCTATCGTACTACAAAATATATGTATCGACAAAATATAGTAGTTCACTTTATAAATATAGGGTTGGAGGTGCAAATTTAAATATTGGGATTTCTTAAGATACCCTCACAAACATCGCATATAGGTACTATGATACAAAATGTCTTTTTTCATAGCGCGTTTGGTTTTTGTCCCAAAAAGTAAATTTCCCACGAACCACAGAGAGTAAATCAATATTTATTCTGACCTAATGAAGAAAACAGTGTTTATTCTTCGCTGAAGACGCGATCGAAAGAAGATACCTTGATATGAACTACCAAGATAAAGAATATATAAGAAGATATACCATTTCAATATAATAGCTTCGAGATGAAGATTACAGAAGAAAAAGAACTGTCGACGGTTTAATTAAGGAGCATTACTCACCTACATCTTATTAGAAAAACTCGGCTAATTTGATGAAATTTTTTTCGAACATGCCACTTAGTATAGCCGAGCTTCGACTAATTTCTTATACTTTTCCCTCCTCATTTCAGGGTTCGGCATTCCGTTGCTTGAAAACTGGTGATCCGATCGATTCGGTTTTGGAGCGTGCTGCGCGCGAGAGTGGTGTACCTATTGCTGATATTTTAGAAAATTTACCAACTGAGCTGTCAGTTTGGGTGGATCCCGGCGAGGTCTCGTACCGCATTGGCGAAAAAGGTGCTGTGAAGGTAAGTTAAGCTGTTCAGTAAATGCAACATTTTCTTCTTAACTAATAGCCGCTTATTGTCTGCACAGATTCTTTACTCGGAAAATAGCGACAATCATGAAGACAACACATCGGCCGATCGTGAGGTCAATAAGACATTCAATCCCGAAGCGCAATGCTTTCGCCCCATCGATGCTGTTAATACGAGCATGAACAACTTGAGTTTGAGCCCAAAGACTTCGCCGCATGCTGGCTCGTCGCCACATTCGGCCTCCTCCAATTCACCCACCTACAAAGGTAGTCCCAATCCGGCTGCAGCTGCTAACGGTTCGTTCATGCAGCGCACACAAGCACCACTAACATTCACAACAGCCACCTTTGCTCAGACCAAATTCGGTAGTACTAAATTGAAAACCAGTTCCAAGCGTACCAACAGGTTAGTACACTCATTCACATACCTACACAAGGGAGCAACTGTTTAATTCTCTTACTTTCTATTCACCCTCCAGCAGCAGTTCGTACCGCATGTCGCCCACTGAGTTCTCCAACTACATTAAACAACGTGCCATGCAACAACAACAACAGCAACTCCATCACGGCGGCCATGGTGGCCCGAACCTGGCGCAACCGCCGAACCACTTCGGTCCCATCGGACCCGTCTCGCCAGCACGTTCACTCTCACCCAATCCACTCTCATTGGGCTTAGGCCAGAATGGCGCCACTGTTGATCCCTTCTACTTCCCCAACATGGCCTCCATGGGCATGTATCCGCAATTCAACGGACATCGAAATGTTTTCGACACGCATTTCCACGCTGCCGAGAATAACGCTCTCTATGGCGGCGGCGCTGCCAACCCGGCCAACGGCGGTCACGGCAAATTCAACAACTACCTGGATCCACATGGCTTCTATGGCTTGGGTGGCAATCAGCATTTGCAACAAGTTGCCGCAGTAGCGGCTGCTCATCAGCAACAACAACAACAACAACAATCGCAAATGGCACCACCACCCGGCGTTGTGGGCGCACCGATGTCAGCACTGCAGCAACAACAACAGCAACACATCAATGGCAACAGCAAAATTGTGATTGAAAAGAACGGCGCCGACAACAACAGCAACGGCAATATTAACAGCAATAACGGCATAACGGTCACCGTGTCGAATGGCAGCAGCGCTGCAGAAACAACAAACACAGTCACCAACAACGCAGTCAACAGCACTGCCAATGCAACAACACCAACAGCCATCAGTCCGTCACCATTGGCTGCCGCAGCTGCTGCAGCTGTCGCCGCTGCCGCTGCGGCCAATAGCAGCAATCAGCAACAGCAACAGCAACAGCAACAGCAACAACAACAACAACAACAACAACAAGACTCAAACAACTCGAAACTGATCGATGGCCTCAACTCGTTCTATTCCAATGCAGCCGGGCCCTACCAGCAACTGTTGGTGGCCAACTAAGGTGTCTGTAATATATTTTATGGTTTTTCATATTTTTTTACCCTTGGATAGTGGCAGCAAGAGCGTTGCGTAAGAGAATAGCGCAGCTGCAGTAGGCAAGCATAGAATATTTTTTTAAATGCTTATTTTTTTAGAAACAAGAAACACTGCAAAAGCAAAAACAAAAATTATTATAAACATATTATATATATATATATATATATATATGTATATGTATGTATTACAAAAACAGCTTAGCTAATGTGAAAACAAAATAAGGAGAGGGAGCTGTAGCAAGAAGACAGCGCAAAGCGAAATCTTTTTTAATTAAATACTATAGAAAAAAAAATCTAATAATACAAGTTTATAAATGAGAAGTTCTGCTAGTGTAACTCTAATTATTACAACAGAAATATGCAAATTACAAAAACAAAACGCATACATACATACAAATATATTTTGAAGCAATGCCGGCAAGCGAGATGTACAACAAGAATTTCAAGATAACTACAACAACAAAACTAAATATGCAGAAAATATATAAAAATAAGAAAATACAGCAACATATAAAAGCATAAGCCGCGCTTTGCAGGCAGCATCGCGAAAGGCATTCGGTTTTGTAATTATGTATGTATGTGCTAGAGGAAGAACGGAAGACGGACGGACAAGAGAAATGCTGCAGCGCGTTGTTTTTATAAATAATTTAGACATTTATAAACAAAAGCAACAACAACAGCAGAGAAATCTAACCTAAAATAACACTATCAGCATAGTATAAAAATTTCTCAAGTCGTTTTTTATTAACTAGTTGTAAACAAGCATAAGCGGAAACGGAAACGGAAATGGAAATGGAAATGGAAAAGGATATGCAAGTGAGAGGAGTAGGCCATATAGCAAACGCGCAGCTGGTAAATACATATAGTAAATGATACGATCTAGATAAAGTCTTATAATTAATAAGTTTTAAAATTAGTCAAACAAAAGTGAAAATCGTTTTGCTGTTTTTTATACCCACACATTTTTCTAATATTCAAATGTTGCATGTATTACATAAGAGAAAATAAAAATTATAAAAATATGAGAATGTTAAATGTTTTATATTGCTATATTATTGTATAACTACTTATTACTATTACATTATATTCTATTACATTATTATTATGATTATTGTCAACATTATTGCTATTATTGTAACTAAACAAAAAAAAAAAAAAAACCAATGAGTAATGAAAGCAAATCTAGTGAAAACAACAGTTATGTAAGCTAAACAACCGACCTATCGTGGTACTTTAGCTAAAACTCAAATACACATGCTTGTAGTACACACATATAAACACGCGCAGCAGCCACACAGCGCTCGGCAAGCACGCTGCTGGTCGCGAACACGCAAGCAAACTAACGGGAAATGGAAGGGGCGAGAGTAGAGAGAAGGCGCAAATTTTGAGACTTGGCTGTAAAAGCGAATTAGTTGCAGGAAAGAGTGTCCAAAAAGCGTTCTGCTGACAGGTGGTGCAACCAATATGCCGTAGATTAATGTGTACATTTTGCAACAACAACAACAAACAACATTTGTTGTAAGCTTGTGTCGCAGCAGTAGCGTTTATTCAGCAAGTGTACCTTCGAGACTTTGAACTTGCGGCCATATGCGTTGCGCATGCGCGTGTGCAGCAACGAAAACTCGTCTTAAACTGTAATGTGTGCAATACATACATACATATAAAACTACCTATTAATTGTCAAAATGTTTGTGGACAATTTTTTTAATTCTTTATTTAGTTCAATTTTTTAGTGAAAAGTAATTGTTTTGTATAGATTATTATAAATAATTTTAAAAAGTATATTTCGTAATGCAAATGAATATTTTTCTAATTCAATTAAATTTGTTACTGTGTATAAAAGCGTTTTTTATTGCTATTACTTTTATTATTATAAATTTTTTAAATACCTTTATTACTAAATGTTATTATTATAACAAATAACCTACACATACATACATATATAAAAAATAATTATGCTGAAGAAAAAAAAAAAACAAAAACAAATACCAAATAGGCGTTAAATGCAAAAACAAAAACAAAATTATTATTACAAAATCAAGCAAAAAAGAAAAACTGAAGAAGCAATGAGCTGTTTATTTTGTACAGAGTTGTTTGCTAATACATTGCAACACACATACATACAATAACCGTTTTTATTTTTAACATTAATGATTTTTTTATACTTTTTATACAAAACGAAAACCAATGTTTGTAGTGATTATAAATTCTGAAACTTTTTTATTGAGAATATAATAAAAACTTTTCCACGTTATATAAATTAATTAAAACAAAAAATATCAATGAAGGACTTTTTTATTTCTATAAGTTTTAGCGCAGGATTGTGAGTGTGAAGGTAATTGATTGTACCATGTTCGGTGGTTGGTGCGGTAACAAGCTTATTAATGTTCCGATAGTTTCATATCGTTATCGATAAATTTACTTTTTTTATCGACAACACTGACTATTTTACTTCGAATATTTTCCATTAAATTCAGTGAAATTTTGTTTTTGAAAGTTTATCTTTTATATATCAAGACTTTTGCTTAGCAAATTTATGTAAAATGGTAAATGTAAAGCTGCGTTTGATGCAGCCAAATATGAGAAATTCCAACTTAATGTGAATTTCTTTTATAACTGAATTTCAAACAATTTTATAAGCGTTTTTTGTCTTATTTTTCTCTTTGGATTAATCTAAAATTAAAAGCGATTTTGACCGAGTTCAGGAACTGCCCTTAATTTCGTTGTACTTTGCTCTAACTACTTAACTAGATAATTTATTTTAAAATATTTAAGCGTTCTCGAAAAATGTACTTTATTTAAATTTAATTAAAAATTTTTATTTCTAAAAAAATACACTACAAATAATCACTTAAGCATTTACTATCCAACAGACAAAATTTAGGTTAGAAACTAAACCAACACTTATAGTACCATGTGAATACAACTTAAAATGCACATTGCAGTGAAAACACTTTTTTGTAAAATAAAACAATATTTCGTGAGTCACTTTGCATTATTCTAATCAAAAACTAAACTTCAAAATTCCAAAAAAATTTCAAAATTCGGTCTAAAGAATCTCTTAAAATAAATTTTTAGTTTTATTTCTATTTCAAGAAATAAGTCAGTCAACTAAATAATCTATCATTATTTAATATCAGCATAACTTTGATTATATAAAAATTCACAACATACCAAAAAATATAAATTATTGAAACTCAATATAACCACAAAAAACCTACTCAATAAAGGTGCTAAATCTAAAAAATATATATTTTTTTTCATTCTCAAATAATTGTTAACGTGTTTCAAAATCTTCTGCATTCTCAAATCTGTAAAAATTTAAAATAAAACATTTTTAAAATTTACCTCTAAGTGTCTCTAAATGTTATTGAGCGAGTTCTTGTTCATATGTTCTTAATACTGACATAATGTCACTCAACCTCAATTTAAAGCGCGTAATTACTCAACTGATGTACATACTCCGAAGACTAGAGAAAATTCCAAGCCGTTCTATTGAAAACAAGTCGTTTACTATTAATACAGTTACTTAATTAACTTTGTTTTAATAAAAACATAAAATCTCAAAATTTAGACCAACCAACCCTAAAGTAAAATAGGTATTTAAAAAAGTGCTACAAGTTTTACAAAGAAAATCATTATTTTCAGCAGCTAGCCTTTTCTGAAAAAAAAAACATATTACTCAAATTTTCTAACCTAAAAACTTTACCACCTTAAAAGTGTCTTTGAGAAGCTTTTCACTCAATAAAAAAAAGGAAAATTCTTATCAAAAATAAATATTTTTTATATTGCTTTGTTTATATTTAAACTCATAAATAATCAAAGAATTTCCATTGAACTTATAAGTTCTCTGGTTATATGCTTATAATCGGAAACAGTTCAAATATTTTTATTTTTATTCATACCAGCATTTTATAACAGTCATTTAACGTGGAAGCTTTTCATAGTGCTGTTAAAGCTTTCTTCAGAAAACACTTATTATAATTATATTCTCATTAATTAGTTAAGGAAAGATGAAGGCTTAGATATGTTAAGATTTTTGAGCTTTTCGAGCTTTCACTAACCTCATTAATTTTTTATTGAAATACGAAAACTTGGTCGCCTTAAGCTATTGGAGCTTCTCCCTTTTATTTTATTCAATTAGAAGATACATATTCAGTTTTTGTTTCAGTACTTTTAATAAAGTTTTTATTTATTTTGTTACAACTCAAATTTGCTTAATTTTCAAGCCACTTGTAAATACAACAAACACTTTTATTCAATGTTTTCTAACAAAAAATCTAAAGAATTAAGAAATGTAGTACATAAATATTGATGTGTATAGCAAACATATTAAATGAATCGAATGTGCTAGCGTTGTTGTTGTTTAAATCGACAACGACACCATTTTTATAGAAAAAAACAATATCTTTTAAACCATAATATAATATTCAAATTGAAATGTAAATTACTTAAACTTAAATGAAATATTAAAAAGAAAATAATTTCAAGAATATTTATTACGCTTCAAACTCCCAAAATTATATAAAATAGCCAAGAATTGTATATATATATATATATATAATGGTAACAAGAATATCCCAATTACGTCCCACCCGACGTATTATTTGTTGAGGTTAGAAAAAGTTTGGATTACCACGCCGAACAAAAAGAAACCTTAACAAATAGTGTAAGACTGGCGCTAAATATTTTTTTATATGGAAAATTAGTTGTATCTTACTTTCTGAGACAACACGCAGCAACGCTCCGCGTTTAGACGAAGGCCTGGTATAACCGAAGTGTCAGCGCTGGTACAATGCGCTTCACAGTCTCCATTGCGTGCACACAAAATGGCGACGAGCTGCTCGTGTTTACTCAGAATGCTCGATGAAACGACGCTTTTTACATACAAACATACCTACGCTTAGTACATAAAGTATGTACAACTGTTATGGTTTTTAATTTTGTTCAGCTCAACATTTTAATCTGAAGGATCTTGTGTAATTAAATAATATTTGTTGTTAGTTGTGTGTTGAAATAATTTAACGAATAATTCTTTTTTTAACAAAACTGAATACAACAAGTAATAAACACTTTACGTACCTTTAAATAAATTTAATATATATATTATATACATACCTACATATGCATATATGAATATGAGAAAACTGTGTATTTGAAAAACTGAAAATTATTTTAAGTGTATAGATTGTACTCGAGTAGACAAAAAGCGCAAGTATTTTAGCAACTAATAAAATGTATATACATATATATAAATATATATAAAATATTTCATACAAACATACATACATATGTAGTAAACCATCGCGAAATATTAAGGTGAACAAAAACAAAAGAAAAGTATAAATAATTATAAAAGCAAAACCGTAGAAAATTTCAAAAATTACAAAAATTACACAAATTACAAAAATAGTGCATACTATATATACATAAATATATTGCAGTAGTGAATTTTTTTATTCTTGTCATAATTTTTGTACTTTTATAATAAAACTCAATTAGAAAAAACATTTTATTTCAACACAAAAGAGACACATACTAACATATATAGCATAAATTTGTGTCAACTTTCGAACATCAAGTAGCAAAATGCCACACAATCAATTCAAAAAATAAAAAATATATATATTTTAATTGAAAAAGCCAAGGATTATAGCAAAAACTATATACTACATAAAAAATACTAAAAAAAAAATATTTAAGCAATTTTTCATATTTTTATAAAAGTAAAAAACATAATTTGCTGCTTATAGTGAGTCTGGCGAACAATTTAATTTAAAAAGAAAACACTTTATATAAATTAACTGCTGCCAACTTTAATTTATTTCTTCAAACAGTAGTGGGAATGAACAAGAGAACACAAAACAAAGAAGTTTTTCAAGCATAAAAAATAAATACATAAAAAACTACGCAAAAAAGACACACAAAAATTTCAACAGTTTGTCTCCAAAAGCAGTGAGTTGAAGGAAGCAAGCATGAAGGCATAGCAAAACGTAAACAGTAACCGTTAAGCAGCTTAGCAACTAATGGCCCTGTATAGTGAAAAATAAAACATATTTTTTTAATTTTATAAACGAGTGAAATATCGGATATAAACACAAAACCAAAAATAATTAAATAAATTACCGAGCAAGACACTTTTATCTCAAATCCATAGCGGAAACTGCAAATTGTCTACCAGCAAGTATTAACTAGAAAATGAAAAAGTAGCAGCAAACAAAAAAAAAAAAAAACAAAGAAAATTCATAAACAATTTGAAATATTAAAAAACTAAATATAATTTGTAAATAAAATCTTTAATTTTTTCTATACAAGCGAAGAAAACAAGAAAAGTTTTGAAATTTGCAAAATATGATTGGAATATGTTCAGTTGGCGACCCACTCACACACGCCTACACATTTCACACAGTGAAAAATGCAACAGTGTATAACAATAAGTAATGTAATTGAATAAAATAAACTTGCATATCAGTAAAAACAATAATATTTCATAATATTTGTACTACTACAAAGTAAGGTTATGACCAAAAACAAATATACATAAATTAATGAAATAAAAAAATACGCAAAAATATATTATAACTGTATAACACAGAAATCTATTTAGCTAAATGCAGCTGTACCTATACAATTTTTGCATAACTACTTATATGTATGTATGTAGTTTCTAGGGCTAAGGTCACATGTCAAGTTTAGTAGTAATGTAAAGAAGTTACAAAAAAAATAGGAAAAAATTGGCAAAATTTGAAATATTCCATTTTTTACATTTTTCAAAATCTCTACGTATTTTTTCAAACTCCACAAAATGAAAATACAATTCTGCATGCTTTCAAGCCGTTTTTTGTCTATTTTATACCTTGCATGTAAATTCGAATAATAATTACGCTTATATTACATATGTATGTGTATGTAAATACGTATAACAGTACAATATTATGTGCGTTTTCTTACAAGTATACCTGTGTATTAAATATAAATATTCATATGTAACCAGTATTCAAAAATAAATAACGAATAATCAATTACTCCGAATGCAAACCTGCAAATGCACACAGAAGGCATTGTTCATCGCGCATCGCGCCAATCACGGGCTTAGAGCATTGAAATTTCGCTTTCGCAAAACTTTTAAAATTAAATCCGCCTGAGAGTATACAACGCGAAATAGAAAACTTACAAAATTTCTTGCATCGACACCATGGCTCTACGCCATGTTCATAGGATTGTCGCTTATATTTGACACGGAATACGTCTTCAAAAGTTTTATTTTACTTAAAACTTATAAGAAACGACTTGGTAAAGGATTATGCAATAGTTTCTAACGAAATAGAAAACTCAAAGTTGGACCAAAGCTCCGAATTGTTAATGTAACTGGCTGCAAACAAAAAAATATTTTTTTAATTTTAATAATTTTTTTTTTCTTTTTTGCATAAAAATTTTAACAGCAATAATATATAAGTTTTCTCCAATTAATCGGGAAATTTTTAAAAAGCTTTTAGAGCTTTTTGAAAAATCATAATATCATAAATAATTTCCAATTCGAAATATGTTTTTCTTTTTTTCAACGCTTTTCATCACAATAAAAATGTGTAGGCTTTCAGTTATTAATTGGCCAATTTTTCATAAAATTTAAAAGCTTTTTATGCTCATCATTGAATCAAAGTTTTACATTTTTTTTACGAATTTACGAAAAAAGCTATGCATTTGATTAAAAAGTTTTCATTTAACCTGATGCTTTATTACACTTAAAAGAAGAACCGTTCTTGTAAATTTTTTTAGTCCGACGAACCCTACTTAGGTGAAAGCTTCCGAATACTTTATAATAAAAGGCGCAGGGAAATACATTTTTATACTCAAAATTATACGAAGTTTTCTCTTAAAGCTTTATTAGTGAATTTTAAAACTTTTCAAATTAAATATGAAAGCTCGTTTCAACCGAAAGCATACTTTGCATTTGAATATAACACATTGTATATAACTGTAATTGAAAGTTTGGTTGGACAATTAAGAAATAGACGAATAGTACGTAGTGAATGCTCGGCATTATGAACGTAAGCTTACCAAAAAAGCTTTAGCTATGGAAAATACGTAGTTCCAAGAGAGCAAAATAGAGTGTAAAAGTAGATAAATGTAATAGTCTCGCTTGTATAAATTTCAATTTGTATAAATAGTACGGCAGTAATGAAGCGGCGAAGCACGAACTGGAGAGAGCGCGGTCAATGTTTGCTTTGAAGTAAATAAAAAATTAAAACACTAAATAAAATTTAAAAACTGCTCAATAGCAGAACATATTAGCAGAATATGCAAAATTCGAAGCAAGAAAATATAAAAATAATATATATATAAAGTGCATAGCAACATTAATAATGGCAAAAACCAGAATATCTAACCATAAAACATACACATATGCAAGCATAAAGCAAACAATAAGATATGTAGCATATTCATATGAAATATTTTTAATTACTTCAGGTACCTTTTTTGTACATGTATGTGTGTGTTTATATAAAATACTCTAAAGTACCTGGTTCTCTTACATAAATGTCGCACAATTAATTGAAAATAAATATGTATTAATAAAGGAGGTACGCTTTACATGCTGGAATAGACATTTATATGTACCGATTTTAGGCAAAAATAAATAATGTACATAAAATTATTATGTTAAGTTATGCTATACTATGTTCCGTTATGCTATGTTGTATTGTGTTATGTTAAGAAACCACCCAAAATTAATTTTTATTATAGTTTCCTTACATTTTATAGTTTGGAAGTCATGCATATTAGCAGTTTCTACATTCGTTCTGAGGTAATATTTTTTGATATTTGTGTTTGAAAAATCTCATTAATTTTTCTAAAATCTTTTTTAAAATAATTTTTCAAACTAATTTTCTAAAGTAATTTTGTTGGAAAAGAAGAAATTTCTATAAGTTATTGCACTGTAAAAACATAACTTACAACTATAACATAACCTAAAAATTATAACCTCTAAAATGCGACATTTTTATACATTTATACGACTATATATGTGTGTGTTAAATGCCAAACAAAAATAGTGATTAACTGTTTTGCAAATATTCTTTAAAAATCTATGTGTGAATCCTTTTGTAAAATTTCAAATTAAATAAAAATACAAAAAGTAATTAGAATATAAAAAATTGTTAAAATAGTAAGCAATGAAAAAATTCGAACACGGGCAAAAAAAAAACATATATAATAAGAATTTATGTATATTTAAAATTGAAGTAAAATGTTAAATAAATATTTTTTTTACGTTTTGATATTTTGATTTTGAAGTTTTGAATTAAATTTCTTTCCTAACTTTCAAATTAAGAAAAAAATGTGACATGCAAACATGAATGTGTGTGCAAATGTAATCTAACAAAGAGAACTTTTAAAATTTTTACTATTAGCATGTAAAATTTGTAGATTTTTTATTCGCATTTCTATTTGGCATACATACATACATAAATATAAATTATGAATATATATATTTGTATTTGCAAATTTGCAACTTAACTAAATATATCAAAAAATAAGAAAAAAGTCAATAACTGACTATATATAAAACTAAAATATAAATAAACATACTGATATAATTACTTATTATACACACACACAATTTGTACTTATGAAAAATAATGTAAAAGAAATACAAACAATATATATATGTATATATAAAAAATGTGTATGTAATAAAGTAATGCAAAAATGTGTATATTAAAAGTGTTTTTATACTAATTATTTTTGTAATTGGCAAAACAAGTTTTTTACGTGATTTTTATACTAAAAAATACAATTTATTTGAATTTAAAAATATAGAAATTAAAACTAAATTCAACAACTGTAGGCAACTAACCTAAAACTTATACTCAATTCTAGTAGAAATAAACCAAATCAATTGATATTGAAAGCAAAAACAATGGCAAAAATGAATAAAATAAATGAAGTACAGTTATCTCACTGAAATGGCAAGAAAAAGTGGAATTATAATGGAAATTTGGAAGAATAAATAAAAAAAAATACGCTACCGAATTTCGAAAATTTTCAGATTCGATATGAACTTTAAAAATCATAAAGTCAGTAGCATAAGCAAATTCAGATGTTTTTGAATAGTTTTCAACATGAACCGAAAACTTCGCTCAGTGTATACATGTTATAAAACAGCTGTACTACAACTATTGCTTATTTGTACTCAAAATAAGATTTTCACTGCAAAAAAGTTATTTAGAAGCTTTTATATTTGCCGAGGAAGTAGCAACAATCGAAATATTTTGCAAAAACAAATGTGCTGGACACGAAACATTTTGTACGACTATAACTGTAAAATGATATAAGGAAAAAAAATATGTGAAAGGATCTGTAGGATAATGACTGTGTCAAAAGGTGAAAGGAATGTGAAAATATAAAAATTTTATTATAATAATTATACAAACTAATAAACGGGTCTTCTGTAATATTTAGCATCGCTTCTCTTCATTTTTGTTATTTATATAATTATTTTTTTCACTTTATTTAAGAGCTTCAATTTATTTTGAAGTGACTAATGCGAAATTTTACAAATTTGCTTGATATTTCTTTAAGTGTAACAGCTGATTCACTTTAAATCAATGACATCTTCGATTCACCACTTCTCTGCTCGCTTGTCAAAAAAGGTGAAAGTGAGCACAACAACCAAGTTATACAACTGAGTTCAATAGAAGAGAGTATGTGGATAAGTCATTAAAGTGATGTAAAAATTTTCTCAGACTCTTTGATTTAAGCAGGTTTTCTGTTCGATTAGTCAAACAGATTACATTCAAACTTTGGCTAAACTAAGACTAAGACTAATGTTCTACGCAAATACGTAGAATTAAAACTTAAAATTTTTTTAATTTTCATTCTACAAGGCCAACATTCAATTAGCTTCGAAATATTTTAATTGATGTAACAGCGATTTATAACAGAATTTACAGAAATTCCACTTTCTAATTAAATATTTCTGATTTATTTCAATTATTGTTTTAAAATTTTGTTTCTTTTTTTGCTTTTATTTTTTTGCTACAAAAAAACAACAAACTATTCTTTCAATTATACCAAATCTTGCAAAACTTAAAACACAATAATTTTAAACACGAAAATACAAATGCAATTAATGATAACAAGTAAAACTCTCAGATTACTCCCACCAAAAAAACTTTTGCATACGAAAACAAGAAAAAATAAAAACAAAGAAAGTAATAACTGTAAATGAGAGCCAAATTACTGCTGTATACTTCAAATGAGGATTATAGTGAATGCAGTATTAAAAATTCCAAAAATAAAATTCAAAACACAAATTTTGAAAACAAAAAATTAAAAGCGCTCCTAAATATGAAAAACACTTTAAGTGAAAAAACTTACAAAAGCAATACCAAAAAGCTTATTTTCAACTTTATACAATTACACAGTATTCTTCAAACCAAATGCAACCTTACACGAACAACTATTGAAAAAAACTTAAAATTAAAATTAAATGTAATTAAAATAAATTCCACAGTCCGCGAGTTGTAGAAAATGAATTATCATTTTGATTAAAATTTAGTATGTATAATTTAAGATGAATATATTTCTATTAACTTTCATTTGAAGCAAAAAGAAAATGACAACCGTAGCAATGGTAAAAAAGTAGCTGAAATGCAAAATAAAAATAAAAGAATTTATGTATTTAACTTAAATGTAATGTAAGAGATAAAACAATTAAATCTTACAGGCGCTACAATATGTACATGACTAATTAATGGAAAACAAATTAAGCAAGCATTAAATTTAAATAACAGCAAAGTAAAAAACAAAAACTCTAAAAGGAAATAAAACGAAAATATATTTGAAATAAACTCGATCATACAGTCAAACATCATTGTCAGAACCAAACTCCCAGATGAGCGGAAAACGCTCAAGGAATTCAACTTTTTCATACCAAATCATCAACAGCAATTCCAAAACAACATTTTCATGATTAAAAAATTAAAAAGTGCGTAGAACTGTGAAGAATCATCACGCATATTCCAAGTCCAGAGGCATTTTCAACCCTTAAGGTATCAGTCACTAGAGCTAAATACCAAGCGTCATAAAAAGAGAACCATCAATTAGCAGAATTTATTATAAAGAATTTATCATAATAAAGTTGAAGTAAAATTCTGTAAAGTCATATTTTAAAATAATTTTCTCAATAATTTAATATTTTAGACAATATTTTAACTACTTTTTTATTACAGATTTATATATACATACATCTGTAGATAACTCCGAAAATAGATTAGTTTTTCATGAAAATACTTATTTATTTACCTAACTACACTCGCACATTTTACAAACCATTTTTTATACTTATTTTAACGACATTAAAATACTACTTTCACAATAGAAGGCTGCAGAAATAAATCCGACAGCAGTAAAATGACAAATAACAACTGTCACAATTTTTGACAATCTGTTTGGAATAACAAAAGTTTGTAAATTATTTCATTTATGCGACCTTCTATCGTAATGGTACTATAATATAAGCAACAAAAACATTCATACATTTGGCAAAAATATAAACAAAAAAACACACTGAACAAAATAGGCCAGCGTAAATAAATAAAAATAAGCAAGCAATGCGGAAAACAAAAGAAAATAAAATAATTATATAAAAAAAGAAACATTGAATGCAACACTTAAGAATTTCGTAAATGTAATTGTATTCAGATTTCTCAACATAAAACCAAAATACAAAAAAAAAATACAAAAAAAAAATGAATGAAAACAAAAACTATATATTATACATATATGAGCATATAATTATATATACATACATATGTATGATCTGATCCATATAAGTAACAAGTAATAAAAATAAAGGATTGAGTTATTTAATTACAACTGTTTCTGTCTATATGTCTATCTATTTCTGTCAACTGTCTATCTGATATAGGTACCGAAGACATTCGCTTCAAAGAATTACTATTCAACTTACCTATGTACATAAAAACCCCTAATTAGGTATGGACCTACATATCTGTGTGTATGTATGTAGGTTAATATACATTTTGTTGGTATAATTCCAATAGAAATATTTAAGCTCCTTATGCTTGGATACTTTGCAGGCATGACTGATGTGCATAAATGTTACAAAAATATGTCAAATTTGCGTATCAGACCAAATCGAGCTTTACTAAAGAAATATGCATAACCTATATCGACATGTGTTAATAGTTTCGACATAAATAACAAAAAATTAAATATTCTTGTCATCTTTGTATATAAATATATCATTGAACTTTTTTATACTCAACTTTCATTAAAAATGCTAGAAAATTAAGGGTTAATATTTATTTTCTCATATTCTCTCATTCTTCTGCACACGGTTGTATTTCCTTACCTTTTATAAATAATGCAATTGGTGCTGCCCACTGTGAAAGAGCAATTAAAATAACTCAAACTGAGTTTAAATTTCAGTTTTACTGTTTAGAATCAGAATTATATTGGTCTCAAAAATTTCTCATATCTTCAAGCTACAGCTTGACTTAAATTGTACTCTAAAGGCAGTGTTGCTAGTAATTTTAACACACCTTCAAGCAATAACTTCACCCTATTAAAAAAGATATCCCACAAAGTTAAAAGAAGCTTTAGAATGAATGTCTTATTAGGAACAATATAATTTGTGAGCTATCACCAACTTCCACGTTTTCCGTAAACTAAAATTAAAATTTTTGTAATTTTATGACCTAAACATTATACCAACAGGCTAAATATATCAAATATGCATAATTTCATCATGTTATTCAGCAATTCAACGAACTTTCTGTCGTCTGGCATCCGCATTTCCCATATTTGCTAATTTTAGTATTAGCTCTCATCAACCCAGGTGGCGTCGTTCGCGCCTGTTCGGTCTTCCAACGTCGTTGTGCGGTCGGCATTTTTCACTGCTTCATTAAGATCGCAAGAGGAACGAGGGGAAGAAAAAATTTGCACCGATTAATCTCACGGAGTGCGGCATCGGTGATTTCAAATTTTTATCTATTTAACAGGAACTAAGTGAAAAACTAAGCATCAAATATGTCTGACGAAAAGAAGGTAAGTTTGTGCAACTACTAAACCAGCAAAATATGTGAAAAGTAAATCTGTGATCATTCAAAATACAAAAAACAAAGTCTACTGTCAAAAATGTGCGAACTAAATAAAAAAAAAGGAAAGAAATGTGTATGACGCCGACAACATGGCGCGGTATGTGTGGATTTAGAAGCTTATAATGTGAAATATGCAAATATTATGCAGAAGCAACTTGACAACCTTGCTTTTTGGTATGCTTACCTTGTCTAGAGCCCGTTCCTGCGTTAATTTAATAACTAAATTTATGCTGGAGGAACCTGGCTTTGACCTAACCTTAAAATAGATTTTGTTTTACCTTTTGCCTGCCCACAGTTTTCCTCCCGTGCTATCATGACGGCACGCAACGCGGTATCAAACAAAAAAAAATATATGTATATATACATGTAAGCTTAGTGGTACCACTAAATTTACAATTTTGGTTTAAAAGGTATATTTTTGATCGATTGCACAAATATATAAAATGCAATCCGTTTTATATGATTACACAGTAGAGCAATTCGAAAAAAGGGTGCCTAAACTTTTATCTTGTAACTAATATACCGTTTTCCCCAATAACAGATATAGTTTGATAGCCTTAATTTATATTTTCACTATCTTTAATTTTCAGGGTGAAACAGAGCACATCAATCTGAAAGTGTTGGGACAAGACAATGCCGTAGTTCAGTTTAAAATAAAGAAGCATACACCTTTAAGAAAACTCATGAATGCATATTGCGATAGAGCGGTAATTTAACAAAATTTTAATTAATTTATAATACGGAAATATTAATTACATCTTTTTTATTTGCAGGGTCTGTCTATGCAAGTAGTACGGTTTCGCTTTGATGGTCAGCCAATAAATGAAAATGATACACCAACATCATTGGAGATGGAAGAAGGTGACACTATTGAAGTATACCAACAACAGACGGGAGGCCGAAATTAATTTTGAAATTAACCGAGAAAATCTATAATAAAAAACTTAAATATTACCAACAAAAAATCAATTTAATAATACCTACAGAAAAGATAAGTTAAAATAAGTGTCATCCAAAATATGCTGAAAAATACTATGTGAGCAACAAATATCTCTCACAAATACAAATATGCTGCTCCAAATTGAATCGGCGCAAATTTCACAATTACAGTTTGAAACAAGTGGTTTGTTGATCATGTACGAGAAGACATCCAAAGCCGCTCAAGAGTGCTTGCAACAGAATGGATCACATCATCCATTTATAAATTTTACAATTTACAATTTCTAATACTTTAACTTAATAATTATTTAATAAGCAGTTTGTATCGAATTAATTTTAATTTATGAATGGAAACTAAAGAAAGCATTTATTATTAGCCAGACAAAACCTTTTTCATTATTTCAAATATTCTTGCTTAATATGTTGCAGTAGGCGCGAGCGGTGTGGAACTTAACCGAGTTCGGCCATAAATTAGTTTTTTGTTTTTAATGCAGCCGAATTTGATGAATGTGCAGACGAGCGAACGGCAGGTTTAATTTACATAAGTGAATTTTTAGATCATATTACTGTATTAAACAAATTAAAAAGCGATACAAATATATGAGCACATAAACAGGACTCCTTGTATGTTTCATTATTTCTGTCTGGCATTTACGATGACTGCAGACAAAAATATGTTTACATGCTAAATATGTTTATGGTGGTGGTAGGTATGGAGAGATTCGGTCAATTTGTCCCACTGTGGGATAGTGAGTCATTACTATGCATAGTACTTGTACAGTTGATTCAAAACATGTTCCTTAGAATTTTCTAGAATAATGATCGTTTGCGCCATCTGGCGAACACTCGAATTAACGTACTTCTAACCTAACATTTTAGTGGTACCTCCGAAATTTCAAATACATTTTCCGAATTTATATATCATATAATGTAATAATATAAAAATTACAGTGATAAACTTACATATCTTAGCCCTGTATCCATGTTATTAATAATGAATGTTGTAATATTTAAATTATTCGGGTTCACCCAACTGGAGTGGATCCAAACTCATTTCAGAGCATTTTTGGTAACTAAACTATTCGGGATGATCATGATTCTACATCAACATCACTACAAAATCTATTTTTGTCTGATCTATTATATAACATTACATATGCATCTAATACTTTTCCATCATTCCAAAGCGATCGATAGAAATTTTGAATATGGGTATAACTTTCTCAAGGCCCCGATCATTTATTGAATTTTGAGCAATTCAAAATTTACATGCTTTTTGTATACACTCAATATTTGTTTGTTACAGTATATTCTACCTTGCTAAGAATATGCATACATACATGTGTAAAAATATTGCACTATGTGCTAAAGATTAACGTTTGCCTTTTGCACGACATTATTGCTGGGCCTCCTTCGCGCAAATTCAGTACAGGCATAATTTGTGATATTCCATTAAATGATGGTTAACATATGTATGTATTACAATAAACATTTTGATTTTGTCGATTTGCATACTTCCTCTATGAGTTCGTTAGCAATTCTTAGAAGATTTAATCCTCTGAATATGAAACACTTAACATCGAAATATGCATCAACCAAGGGCTCCTTACATCGGTATTGTAAAACAGCATATATATCATAAGAACTACAGAGCTAATTATGAGTATATTTTATGACCTCTAATGACCCAATGATTAGTAAATCCGCTTATAGCTTCGGGTCGGTTTTAGTTTTAGCTTTGTCTTTAACTTCGATTACTTTTTTCATATGCTTTTTGCCCGCCAAATGTTGTTGTAATGCTGCGACATGACACATGGACATATTACAGCACTCACAATAATAGGAGCCGCTGGGTGTGCGGTACATTGAGAAGTCTGTACTTTGGTTATTTTTTTTAAGGCTTTCCAATATAGTATCTTCGGGTTTAACCAATACAGTATGCGCACTGGATACAACTGGACTTTGTTCAAGAGACTTATCTAAGCAGAAAGTTTTCAACTTTTTCTTGTGTTTTATGCCTTGCAAATGCATTGACATCTGCACCTCAGACGTTACGTTTATTTTACATATTTCACAACGCAGCGATGATGGTTTCATTTTGAGTGTTTCTCCGGTGGAAACAGAAATTATGTAGACAGAATTAGCTGTGCTGTTTTCTGCGGTAGATGTAGTAGAAGTAGTAGTATCGGCAATGGACACAACATTGATAGTTGCCTTGTCGATTTGAGGCTTAAATAATTCACCACTACCAAAACGTTTATCTTTATCAGTATGTGGTATAAATTTTGTGCCAGTTCGAACCCATTTATTTTCAGCATTGTAATAACCAGAACCCGAGGGTTGTGATATTTTGCTAACGACAAGTTTATGTTTGCGACCCTCATAATGTTGACTTGCATGTGCTAAAGAACCGAAATTTAAATCACACGTTTCACAATGGAAAGTATCTGGTCCGCATGGACCCTCTTTAATGAATCTCTTAACTGTTGGCGCAGTTAGTCCTTTTTCCGTGTAGTTTATTTTCAACCAATTTGTTATGTGACGATCATGTTGTTTAGATTCGTAATGATCTTTGGCGCTCTTTGAAGAATTCATTTGTACACCACACAACGCGCAATGTAGAGGATGCATCAATTTATTCAAATCTTCTGGATAGCTAACGTCCCGACCATAAAAAATTACTAACTGGCCATTTGTTGCCGTTCCTGTCACTGCGTCCTTGCTAATGTTTCCGGGGCCTACATCATATTTACGTTTTAGAGGTTTGGAAGGTATAATCGGTGCGCAATTAGTACCATGTAGACCTAGAGGAACATAGCTATTATTTTGATATTGATGGTGAGTATCCATTATTTGCAGTTGACCCTCATTGGAAAATGGCACTGGTATTGTTGTGGATATTCCTTGAGGTATTATTGGGATGTGATAACCAGCCAAAAATTCGTAGCTCATCTTAAAAATTTCATCAAGCTGTATTCTTATGTGATTTATTTATTATTTTTCAACAACGATTACTTCACAACTCACAATGTTTTGAATAGTAATAAAAGAGTTGCCATGGCTATAGTAAATTACGTAAACCAATATATACTGCGATCATGATTCAATGCGATATTTTGCAATTTTTTCTAAAACTGTTTTCTATTATAAGGGCTCTTAGAAGTTCAACTCAATTGTTTTTTTATTTCTTCACTGCTACTTAATTGGTTTATTTTTATTATGGAAATGCACCGTTGTGTTTGAAATAAATTCCATATTTGTCAAAAGCAGCTGCTTGCGCGCATTGTTTCACAAACAAAAGTGATAAAAACGTTTGCGAGTTAATTTCTTGATAATTTGAATTGTTTAAAGTAATGCAGAAATAATTATAACTTACTTAACTAATTGGCTAAAATGGAGGATGACGATGCTGGTGTTCACCGCCTTGAAGGTTCTATTGGTAATGTTCGTGGCGGACTTGTAATTAAAAAACCAAAAGAGGAGGGTGGCGATAGTAAATTCAAAGTGCCGAAACCGTCCATACTAGGACTAGATCGCTTAGCAGCGCAACGTCGCAAAGAGCGAGAGGAAGCACAACGCTTGATATCCTTTAAAGATAATGAAAATGATGAAGACGATCATAAAGGTGGTGTATCTGCTACACCTGCTGGTGACGAATTTCCTTTCAAAAAGCCTGACACCAATCTACATAAGATAAATAGGCAGCTGAGGGAATCGAGAGTGGAGACGCCTTCACATACCGGTGGTGTATCTGAAGAGGCGCGAGAACGTTTGCGTGAGCATGTAAAACGGGACAGAGAGCGCACTACTAAAGGCGGAATACGTCACTCCACTCGTGAAGACAGTAAAGGTGATAACAGAGATCGTTCATCTTCAAGTCCATCAAGCCGTGATCGAGATCGCGATAGAGATCGTCGTCGCGATAGGGATGGACAAAAAGGGTATGATCGTGATCACAACCGTGGAAGATATCACGATAAAGACAGAAATAGAGACAAAGAACGTCGAGATCGAAGTAGGGATAATTCAGAACGTATTAATCGTGGAGATGCCACTTCGTCTCGTAGCGGCGAGCGCACACCACGTTTTAAGGATGAGCCACGGACACCTATGAATATTTCCGTGAGTGGAAGTGCGTGGGATGATGACGACAGTGATCGACCTTCACAGACAAAGAAATCTTCTTGGGATTTTCCAACTCCTAAATCTTATGCCAGTTCAGAACGCTCCGATTGGTCTGTGAGAAGTAGCAATAGTAGTGGTATTGGCACCAGCAGTTCTCGTGGTCGTTCCCGTCAAGAACGAGAAGATGATACACCCAGACCGACACCTGCCCACAACTATAATATTTGGGCAAATGACCGCAAACGTTCTGGTGCTACTCCCGCAACGGGACGCAGTAATCGTCAACCCTGGGGTGAAAGTGAAGAAGATCGGGACCTATGGGAGGAAGAACAACGCCGCCTAGATCGTGAATGGTATAACATTGATGAAGGTTATGATGATGAAAATAATCCGTTCTTAGGTGCCAATGCAGACTATTTTAGGTAAGTAAAGGCATACATTCATAAACGTATATAATACATATTCTTGTCAAATAATTTGTTTCTTACAGAAAACGTGAAGAAATAATCGAACAAAAACGTACGAAGCGTATTAGCGCACAGCAGCGCCAAATTAACAAAGATAATGAATTGTGGGAGCGCAACCGTATGCTTACATCTGGTGTAGTAATGTCTATAAACGTAAACGAAGATTTCGACGAGGAGGCACTAGAGCGTGTCCATTTATTGGTGCATCATATCATTCCACCGTTCCTTGATGGACGAATCGTGTTTACTAAGCAACCCGAACCCGTTATACCCGTCAAAGACCCAACGTCTGATATGGCGTTGATTGCCCGTAAAGGCAGCAGTTTGGTGCGTGTTTATCGCGAACAAAAGGAACGTCGAAAGGCGCAAAAGAAACATTGGGAGTTGAGTGGTACTAAATTAGGCAACATTATGGGTATTGAAAAGAAGGTAGATGAGGAGGATGCCAAATTCGATAAGGACACCGATAGGGCAGACTATCGACGTGATCAAAAATTCGCCGAACATATGCGTGGCCAAGATTCTGGTGGTAAAAGTGATTTCGCGCGCAAGAAAACAATCTCTGAGCAACGTAGATTTTTGCCCGTATTTGCTGTGCGTCAGGAGCTTCTGAATGTGATTCGAGAAAATTCCGTTGTTATTATTGTGGGTGAAACGGGTAGCGGTAAAACTACACAATTAACACAGTATTTGCATGAAGACGGTTATAGCAATTTCGGCATGATAGGTTGCACGCAGCCACGTCGAGTTGCTGCTATGTCTGTGGCGAAACGTGTCTCCGACGAAATGGGCACCAAGTTGGGTGAGTAAATTAAATATTACTTTTGTTATTGAGTAATGGGTGGTTTATTTCATCTAATTTTTTATTTATTTTTTAATTTAAGGTGATGAGGTCGGTTATGCTATACGTTTCGAAGATTGCACTTCTGAGAAAACGGTTATTAAATACATGACTGATGGTATATTATTGCGTGAAAGCTTACGTGATCCTGATTTGGACGGTTATTCTGCCATCATTATGGATGAAGCGCATGAACGCTCCCTCTCCACGGATGTACTCTTCGGATTATTACGTGAGGTGAGTGCTTGCTAAACTTTTATAATTTAAAAAGTGTTCATTTATTTTCAAAAACAAAAAGGTTGATAGATATTCAATTTTAATTGGCACCAAAAAAAAAATCTGGTTAAGAAATAATCAAATTTTTTGTGTGCGTGAAGGTGTTTTCTTTTTTATTCGTTGAATATGATGGGTACAAGAAGTTTGATTTCAGCCACATTTCTTGCCAAATGATAGTAAGATAATCGAAAATTTTCAAAAATTTTAACTAATTGGTTTATACCATATATCGTATAGTATAGAGTATAGTATAGATATATAGTATAGTAGAGAGAAACAAATCGGTTTCGTAAGAAAACTGTCACATATAAGGGGCACCGTGTGAACTAGGATTTCCGTTCCGTTTTTTTTTGCTCCACTTATCTCCAAAGTCAAGCAAGCCTGTGACATTCGAAATTGGTTAAAATGGGAAGCAATTCGATATTGTCTATTTTTAAACTGTGCGTAAATTTTCTCAAGCTCAGAGTACAAACGATCGTTACGTGAACAAAATTAATAAAAAAATTCCCCCTTATAATATATACATACATACATACGTACATATGTGTCATAATTTAATCATTATGTATATTACCCTCAATGAAGTAATAATTTTATATCGTAAAAATTCTAATCATTCATGCTTAACTGAAATTCAGTGAATTCCGCCTTGTGAAAGGTAAATACTTCGTACTTAACCAAACGAATTAGCAAAAGTATTAAGAGCACAAATTATTTCATTTCTCTTAAAATATATATATACATATAGTGCTATGTACTCATAAAATTTCCAAAAATTCTTTCAAAGAAGTACACATTTAGAATTTTTCCTGTCAAAAAACGAACCTTTATTCAAATTTCGATGCAAAAAGAAAAGTTTTTAATTAAATATCATAAGCTTTTCGTATATATCAGAGCGGCTTATCGGTTTAAGCCTTACGTGCTAATTTCTAAATACAATACGATATTTTATATATCATTTCAATTAATTTGTTTTATGTAAATACTGCGATATATTGATTTCGCCAGCAATATTTTTTATATATTTTCATGATATTCACCATATACATATGTGTACATATGTAAGGTTGTTGTGTTTGCTTATTGATTTCTTATTAAAAATTATTTAATTTGAAGTTTTTATGCTTCGTAATAAACAAAACAGATCACATCAATTTCCACTAGCATTGTTATAAGATTTATATGTATGCATATGCATTCGGCATAAACAAAAACTTAGTTTACACGCTAACGTTTACACGCTAACGTAAAATAATAATATTCATAATTTAACAGCAGCTTAACCAAACTAATAAATATCAAATATATACATATATACTTGCAGTACATATATATGTAATAACCGAAATTCATAATTACTTGCATATATGTATGTACATAGAACACAGCAAAAACGAATAAGGACAAACTTTTAAAGTTTATTTAGTGTTACATTTCGCAATGCGCAAAACGCATTTGCATCCAATGCTAAAGTTTTAAAGTTGTTTCAGTACATAAATCTTAAATCTTATAAATAGAAATCAAGTCTTTTTTCATATTAGAAATTCACAGTGTATCAGTATGGGTACTGAAATTCAATACTCGTCGTGGCAGACATGAGCGCACCAATGCCAATATATTAATATATAGCTATGTATATATATTGTATTATATATATACACATATATATATATATATGTGTGTTGTGTACATATATAATTGCTTTATATATGCATATGTATCGTTAAGTAACAGTATGCTGTACAATAAATAAAAGTACAATACAACAACTTAACAACTTTAAGGTCATGAATGTTTTTGCTGTTACAATAGTTCCATATTATTGATTGATATTTGTTTGTTTATGAGTACTAACACGTTGTACATACGCTTATGTGTATGCTTATGTGCATTTGTGAATGTTCTTTGTATTGTGTTGGGGGCTTCTGGGGCTTCTGGGGCTTGGTTACTGATCCGTTCACTGCAATCAATCATCATAATCACCGAGAGGAAGAATGTGCTCCTGTTGCCGCGAGTTATATGCATGCGCACAAGTGTCTCTGTCTGTATGTACGCAATGTATGGGCGCAACTTAACTATGTCACTTAATAATAAAGAATAAAAATAAATTATAATATAATAATAATAATAACAATAACGGAAAAATCTATTTAGAACATATTAAAGTTGCTACCCACTCCTTTTACTAATACTTTGGTTATTGGCTTATTGCTCGTTGCAATTTATATAACTCGCTACTAGTTTCGCGAAATCTCTGGCTCTGAAGTATATTTTTCATTGCAAATTAATGCATCATCTATAGATTTATTACAAATTCGTTTGCGTTTCGCATATATAATACTTATTTTTCTTGTTGTTTTCTACATAAGTTTTTATATATTTCATTTTTAAGCAGCGCCTGTGCACTTATATGTATGTGTAACAAATTTTCTTATTTTGGTGTTATGAGTACCGAATTTCATTTGGTTTAACAAGTTGACATGCCAATGTGTGCATTTCAAACAATAATAATACAATATTTATAATCTACGCTTTTTATCAATAACATTCAATAACATTTTAAAGTAATTTTATAAGTCGCTTATTGGAAATCCATTACGAAATAAGCAGATGCGCATACGCTTTTACAATTTTATTGTTTTTTTTTTTTTGTGTTTTTTTGTTTTGTTTTGTTTTCTTTTGTTTTGTTTTGTTTTGTTTTGTTTTGTTTTGCTTAACTTCAGTACAGTGTTTCGTTCTTTATCTCTCTCCTTTGATTGATGGATTGATCGTGGATCCTCACTGGATATGCTGGAATCTTCTACGCCGCTGAATGTTATATATATATATGTATGTGGGTGTGTACATTCACTTGGAAGTGGAGTAGGATTTCTGTTTGTTCATGAGCAATATCATGCCGGCGTTCATGCCAACGCTGCCCCACTTCACGCACTCGGACATCTGCAATGCATAAATAAAAAAGTGAGGTTATTTTTTTATACTTAAGCACAGAGTTTTGGAGCATTTATATTGTATATACAAGTGCGTGCACATCATTGTACCAACCTGTCGCTTCCGCACGTCCTGCTGGCGGCTGCCGTACCGGCACCAGTACACAAAATGTTTGTTGTTATTCCAGAGGCTATGCTTAGCCTTGCGCGCAAAGGACACCTGTGCGTGTGCAAAGCAAAAAAAATATGTTAATAAGCATGTGCTTGATTATTTAATATATGTGAATTTGTTTTATAATAAACAACAAGTTTAGCCTTTTTTTTGTTGCATTTGTTTGTGTGCGTGTGTATGAGCCACCAACCTGATTGCGTATGTCCTTTTCATTGTGTGCTGATTTCTCCTTATCGGCGAAATTATTGATTCGCAGTTCCCAGCCTTGACTCCAGATGTCTTCCAATGTGAGTTTGAGCATTTTAAATGTACCGTTTTCACGTATTTTCACAGTGTATATTTCAATGGTCTCAGGTTTGGGTTTATTGTCTGCAAGGAGATTGAGAAGGAAAGTTAAATTTACTATTGCTGCATAAAATTTTGAAATGACATATGATAAAATACTTTTCATGCACATTTACACATATTTGAAATAAATATTTATATGCAAGCAAGGTGTATAAATCTATTTTGCCCGCGTACTATTCCATAGCAAAAGTCTTAAAAATGATTATGCCATAAATCAAGTGCATGTTTGTTTCGCGCTTTTAAAAATTAAATTAAATTCATTCTAAAGTTCATTGTGCCACCAAGACACTCTTCACTCTGTTTTGATTAAATTTGATTAAATGCCACTAGGTCTAAATAAAGCTAAAGCTGTATAAATACCATATGTCTGTTTATCTATGTTGGTAGATTTGGTTGAGCTTATTATAAATTCGCATGAAATCACGTTATAATTATCTGCAATTATTTATTTTGAATTAAATATAAATTTTAGGATTTTTTATATAAACAAAAAATGTTCTTACTATTTCATTTGAATTTTTTATTTATTTTAAATGTTCTTGTTTATATGTAGAATTGCATGTTTTATATTCTTTGGGTTTAGTCGTTTATTATTTGATTTATAATTTTCAAACTTTCAAAATATTTATATTAACTTAATTAACTATGAAATGTTTATATGTTTTAAAACTTGTCACAATTTTTTTTAAGTAATGAAAACATCTCTTTAACTTAATTAAGTATCCCCATTTAATTGTGGTAAAAAATTAAGTTTTATTGTTATTAAATTTAATTTGAATTAATTTTTTTGCTTTATTTTATTTAATCTCACTCCATTTTAATATAATAGAAAAATATACAAGCAAAAAAAAATTCTTTTACAGATTTTTTTTAATTCTGCTTTAAATTCATTTATTTAGTTCATTAAATTTTTAATTTTTATTATATAGTTTTTAAAATTGTAAATTTTATATTTTTTAATTTTTTACATCAATTAATTTTTTTTATTATGCAATTTTGTTTTGTTATATTGTATTTTATAAAATTATATGCATTTATTTTTGTTTCTATCTTTAACTGTCCACTTTTTATAATTTTGTAGTTTTTAAACCAATTTAATAATTCAAAATAATTTAATTTAGTAAAATTTAATGAAAGTGAGATAATATTTTCCCTTACATTTTTTTTAATATTTTCATATGTCCAAAGTTTTTTAACATTTAAATTTCTTCATTCTTCTTTATTTTTCTTTACATATTTTTTATTTATTTATTAATTATTATGCAAAAATAATCATAATGTTTTGTAGGTTTATTTTTTATTAAAATTTGTTTTTGATTTTATTTATTTATTATTCTTTTTATTTACTGTTTTTTTAGTTCACCAAATCGCTTTTTGTTTGCAAATTATATGCCGTTAATTGATTTTTAAATAGTAAACAAGCCTCATCAGTTATCAAAAAAGCTAAAAATAACTTCGAATATGCTTCCAACCACAAATTACAGCCGGTTCTAAAGTAAACAAACTAATCCTATGTATATATTTCTTTAACAATCAGTTTAATCTCGTCGCTTGAAATCAATGTTGAATGATCAATTGAAAAAATCATTACTTGAAATAACTGTGTATATATATGTACATATGTATGTATGTATGTAGCTGAGGTATATTTGGGGTGTACGTGACGTGTTGCCATATGCCAAAATGTATGTATGTATGTATGTATGTATGTCTTAAACGTTTGGTAATAAATTTAAATTTAATTTAAAATTACTAGTTTTAAAAGAATGTATGTATGTATTTTAGTATTTTACCATTTTAAGTTATTTTTAATATTTTTATTTTTATTTGCGTATTTTTTTTTTTTTTTAACCAGCAAGTGTGTTTGTCCACTAATCAATTGTCGTATGAATATCGCACTAGTTCGATGAAGTTTGGGGTGAACGACGTGCAAGGTTAATTAATTGGGGTTTATCAGTGTAACGGTAATTTAGCGATCATATTTTATCAACCCATCAGCGGTGCTCTGTATCTGGCGCCAATAAACGCTCATTAATTATAATTAAAATATACACACAAACACCAATATGTATGTTTATGTATGAAGGCCGAGATTGCTGACATTTCTCGCTTTTATTTTGCCATATAACACGCGATTATTTAAATTTTTCTGTAATTTGATGTTAATAAAAATATTCTCCTGCACATTTTGTATGAAAAGCTTAATATTTTCAAATAAACATGCCACTTTAATGGCTCATGAATGGAATATCGATTAGAAATTGTTCATATGAAAAGTTTTTGTTAAAATTTATCTTGTTTACATAATACCACACTTCTCCAAGCACATGTTGCACCATCACATGCTGACAATCTCCTAAAGCTGTCAATAAAATTCCAGCACAAAAAAGTTCTAATTTTATTAGCAATTTTTGCATGAAAGTCGCAGCTGCTTCCTAATTGGCTGTTTTTTTGAAAATTTCATTCTTCCATTCTTGCCTGTTGATTGTTATTTCTTTGTGTGGAAATGTAAAAAACTCGCATTGTGATTAGTAATTCTGCTTATCAATTGCTGTAATTGCTAAAAGACTTGAAAAAATTCAAATGATAACTGCTGAATGCGAAACGAACAATAGAAGTATATATGTACATATCTATGTGTATGAATGTATAATCAATATTATTTGCGAAAACACGAGTTTTGACTTGCGCACTTTTTGTGTTTGTAATTAAAGTCGGTTATTTTAAACGAGTTTTATAAGACATTTTCTATTTGTTCTATTGTGTTATGCAATTTTATTGTTACATATTTATTACTCTATTGAGGAGACGGCATATTTTTTTCCGAGTATAATTATAAATTGCTGATAAGAACCTAGAATTCATATTTTAAATACATTATTTGTCGTTTAATTAACTTATTTGTTGTGGTAAGAAATCAGTATAGTTAGATATATGTATGGTGTGTAGATATGTACTATATTGACATACACATATATAAAGTTATCTAACTTCGTCCAAATTCTGTTTATATAGGTGTAGTCTTGAAATAAATAATGGTATTAGAAGCCCTGCAGTTCGAATACTAAGTATCGCTCTCTTCACTATTATTCTCTAAGTATTTATAATTCCTCTTTTAATTAATTATAGATAAAAGTAGATTATGCAAAAATATTTTGATAAAAAGTGTGAATTATGAATCAAAAGAATATTTCATACAAAGGACGTTCACGTCACAAACAATTAATTTAACTTTTTTAAATTTTATTTTTTGTTGATAACTTATAATCGAATGTATTAGAAATGCTCAGATCATTTAGTTTTAACTAAAAATTTTCTGTTTAATAAAATTTTTTTATAGCAAAAAACCGCATTGAATAGTAAAGTTTAGAATTTTTCATAAATTCCGTAAAAAATGGAAGATAATTACAGAATATGAATTTTTTGCTTTTTCTCCCATAAATTTTAATCAAATATCGTTTATTTTACTGTTACTCAACACTTTGTGGTGTTTGTCAAAAGACTTTTTTAAATTATATAATATAACGCATTAAAATTCTCAAAAATGAACATTTTTTAAATTGTTTGCCAGATATTTATATTTTTGTTATATGATTTTATTTTTTGTATGTCAAAAAATCTATTTTGTTTGGATAACAGATTGTTTTTAAATCATTCCTTGCTTGAAAATATGCGCCTTGCGCCTTGCGCCAAAAAATATGCAACATCAGCATTTCAATATGCACGAAACTTCCCCACACTTCATGGTGTGTTTCATATGTACGCAAAAAATTCTGTATAGCAAAAATACGACAAGAAATGTTGCCTACATTACAGCGCTGTGGCATCAAATGCGTGTAAAGACATGATATTCAACTTTTTTCTCTTAAAATAAGTGCATTATATATTTTTTATTTAAAATAAATATGTGTTAGAACAATTTTAAGACTTTTTAAATTTTTGAAAAATTTAAATTTTTGTATATTTTTTCATATATAAACACACACATTATGTATTATATGCATATAGTAACTATTTGAAAGGAAAAAAATGAAAAACTTGCCATATCGCCTCGCCCACCTGTGTACGTGGCTAAGTGCACTGCAAACATATGAAAGCGTTTAATACTTTAAAATTAATTTACCGCTTATCACGGTTCGCACTCACAACAACAACAACTGCCTGCTTATCTATATAGTAAATAAGATGACTTACTCAAGTGTTTAAAAATTGTGATAGATGTGAAGCACGCGACTAATTACATACATACAAAAATATGCGCACCTACACACACATAGAGACATACATGCATATACAGAAGTAGTCCTCCAGTGCATAAAGTGTAAATACAAACATACCTACATACATATACATATATGATATTACACCTTTGTGCACCACCAAGCCAAATCAACCCCCAGGACCTACCCGATTGAAGAATTTATTTTACCATTGAACCAAAGCTGTCGCAATCAGCAAATGAAGCGCTAACAAGTAGCTTTACATACAAACATACATATGTTTATATGTACATTTGCAAATAAATGTCTACGTTCTATAGAAAAAGAGTGGTCGCCAAGTGTGGTGAGTTTCGATTTAAGAGTGGAGGCCGTACTCTTCGCAACTGCGACATAAAACATGAAACAAGTATGGCAAAAAATAACTAAAAAGCAGCAATAAAGTATAAAAGTAAAGTAAAAACACAAATCTTGTAAATAAGGCGCCACGCTGGGCAAAAGTGGGAAATCATGAAATGAACGACCAACCGAGCGCCCATCAGAGCTTAGCTCTGGCTCGCAAGCCAATGCGTTTTCCGCTTTACATTTTCAGTGCAAATTATGTATGTCTGCAGGTCCAACTCTGTACATACATACATATATACTGTACATTTGGAAATATCTAAGCTGCCATTGCGCCGTAGAGAAACCAGACAAATTACGGCTTGCAGCCGAAGAATGCGGCGAAAAATGTGTCGTCGTGTCATTTGGAGGCCTACTTCACGTCCCTTTCATGAAAACACATTACATCCAGTTTGGCTAATAATAATAAATAAGCGTTGAAAACTAAGCGAAACTATACGAATTATCTAAACTAGACTCTAGTGTGGACTGTAAATAGATTTAAAACTCGTTTTCGCACGTTCCAACTGGCATTTCTTAACGAAATGCCAATAATTGTTTGTTCTTTTTGTTTCAATTATATTGTTAATGCTTTATGTTTACGCTCTTTGTGCTCTTTCGTTTTAATTTTTGGCGTTTTCAAGTGATTTCACACGCTTTTTTTTTTTTTGGCAACATTCGATATTCGGCTGAGTGTGCAACGTCATTCACAGCCATTTAGTACTTCGGTTTTTCTGGAAGTTTCGCGTAGCCTGTGGCATGTTTGCCCTTACGTTTCATTCTACCTTTATTTATTTATTACCAATTATGGTATGACACAGTGGATGCAAACGCTATTCGGTCTCGTTTTGTTTTGTTTTTCTTTCATTTGGCGTAAATATTTACGCGGAGGCGTAATATTTCAATAATTAAATTGAAATTGCACCATTTTTTGTTTTTAGGTGAATTACGTTTATTTTTTTTAATTTTTTTAATTAAAACCTTTTATTGCTTATTGAACGGGTGATTAGATTAGATTAGACGACGTTTGGGTGCAATTGTTTATTTCAAGCAATTCAAATGACGAATCAAGCAATGCTCGGTCACGAGGATATACCTATATATACACATACCTACATAAGAGGTAGATGTTTTGTTCAATTCCCAAAATCCTGCATGTTTATTTTCTTACTTAATTGAGTTACTGTGTATGAGTTGCCAGTGGATTACAGGTTAATTAATAATGTGTCATTGAACTAATTATAAATAGGTATGATTACCATATTTTGGGCGTGAATAGCAACACTGGCAACCAGTTGCATCAAATGTTAAACAACAATTTTACACTTACAATTTGTATAGAAAGCTACAGTTATGTGCTATATTTTGATTCGATAATATTCTTTGGAATCGGAACGAATATTTCAATTTTCAATTCCAGCCTGAATTTAAGAAAAATTACATGTAGAAAAATATTGAAAAGAAATATATAGTTATTTGCAATATTTCGATTCGATAAAAAGAATTTTTTTTTTAAATTTATAATTCAGTTCATTACTATAATTCGGTGAAATGTGGAAAATATATAACTTTTAGTTCTTTTAGCATCGAATTATGTAATTTCGAAGCCAGAAAAAAGTTCTTCTATGACAAAATCAAAGGTGAGGAAATCGATTTCTAAAGATTAGATTCAATTCGATTCGATTCGATTAGATTAGATTAAAATAAAATTCAGAACAATAACAAAATATTTATCTATTGTATATACAAGTATTAGATGAAAAAAATTATTTTTTTTAAACCAAAATAATGTTATCTTTCGTCATACAAAAAAAAAAATAAAATTAATAATTATTTAAAAATTTAAAACAAATTAAAGTTATAAAGTTCTCAAATTTCAACCGAAATGTTTACTAAGTTTGCCAGAAAAAGATTTAATAATATCAAAGTTTAATTTAGTTAATATTAAATAAAATAACTAATATTAAATTTTATTCTAATGATTATTTCTGATAAAAAAGAATTTTTAATTAGAATATTTATGAGTTTGGCACTCATTTTCCAATCTTTGCATAAATTACTTCAATAAAATTGATTTATAATATTTTTTTTTATCTATTTTAAACATTTTTAAAAATATTCAGTCCTAGCAACAACAACTGCGTGAAACTATGCAGTTATTCAATATTACAGCAAATATTGTTAAAGCTTATTTCATTAAATCAAATATAAATTGTCGAATTAAAAATATTTGGCTTAGTAGTAGGCAGTTGGTTTTACTTTCGCTAAAGCAAAAACAATAGAAATCACTTTGTTTGCCTTAGAAAGTGTCTAACTATTGCTTAAACATTTTACTAAATGTCTGACGCGAATTGTGCCATATTCAGTTTGCGCGAAGTGTTGCCATTGATTAAGTAAATGCGTTAACATTTTATAATATATTTTTCATTATTTCCGATAAAGGTAATTCTGATTGCGAAAACCAACGACAAGTTGAGGCACTTCGCAAAAATCGTCAATTGTCTAAATTAAGCGTGTGCCTACACGATGAGATTGACGAGCTTTGTGTGAGACACAGCGCGTTGAAAATTTTGAGCATTTGATTGACTGACTCGCTTAAAGACTCGAGAAATGACTCGCGCAGCGGAGCACATTAAGCAAATTACCACAATTTAGCTGAAATATTTATGTTTGCGTGTATGTAGTTATTTTTTTTTTTGTTATAAAAAGTATAAAATATAAAATATATTAAAATTAGATTTTCTTAAGCAGAAACCTTTTTCAATGGGTTTAATTAAATGGCAATTTTTGGTACGAACGAGCACGCTTGGCTTTTTAATTGGTGATATATGTATGTATGTATGTATGTATGTGAAAAATTACTGATTTGGCCTTCTGTACACTGCTGTTCTTTTGACTAATGCTCGTGAGTGTCAGATAAGTACAATAAATATTGTCAGCATCTCGAAATATTTTCCCGCAAATAATTTTGTCACGTGCCCATTCGTATATTTTCCTTGTGAGTATGTATGTTTGTGAGTATATATGAGCGCGCCATATATTATCTAATCAAATGTTTAATTTATTCTTTTATCTATAAAACTTAAGTTCAGGCGTCATAGAATGAGTGTACAGATTTGGTTAATTTTTGTTTTAACAAAATAAAAAAAATAAATTTTAATTTAGAAAAGCTTGTCGTAGAAATCCACTTTTTTTAAATTTTTTTTTTTTACTTAACAAACTTGCCGATAGTATATGAAAAACGGGCTGAATCTGCACTTTGGAATAATGTAATTTTTTAGTATGTACATTAGTATGTATGTATTGCTTAAACAATGCATTCCACTTAAATTATCTTTGACTGTTTACAACATAAGCTTAGCAAGCTGTTTAAATACATACAGAAATGAATATAGTCCATATATGTATGCATGTATGTATGTGAGCACTTGCTGTACATTGGCCCTGCATTTAATCTGACCTAAAAATATATAAACATGCACAATCAATGCTATATAGAATACAGCAAACACGATGAGCCTCACTTATGAGCCCCACTTATGAGCCACCCAACGCCCCAAAATCGCCACCAAAGCTGCGCTAACTTCGCAAGTACACACAAATATACAGTGTTGTTGTACATAAATACCAAATGAACCCCACTTGTAATCTACTATTTACATATGTGTATATGTATGTGCAGTGCAATTGTCCTTCATACCGTTCGTTTGCTTACCTTTAGCCGTTTTGCACAGGACAATGCCGAACCATGACGTCACCGGTGTTTCGTTTTCATCCTGCGGCCGCAACGCCAACTGCAGCGTCTCCTCCTCCTCATCCTGATCGTCGTTGACATCGGCATCGTACTCATCGACGCCACTGCCACCACTGCCGCTGCTATTGCTACGCATCGTACGCTTATTTTGGCTGGTGGGTTTCGTATTGCTGCGCACCTCCACGATGAAGCCACACTCGACGACGGCGCAGAAAATGCGCTGCTCATCACGTTTGAACCACTTGGATTCGCGCAGCTTTTGCACTGCCACTGAGCTGCCGAAAGTCGTCGTCTTGTTGTGTAAATGCCCCAATAGACTCAAGCCACTGGCGGTGCTGGGGCCAGCGCTGACAACGCCACCGCCACCACCACCACCAACACCTCCACCACCGGCGCCAGCACTGCCGTGCGCTGCATGATTAGACTGATGGTTGTGACCCTGCAATGGCCACCACTTGAGCGCATTCACAAAGCTATGCGAGCGATTTATGTTTGTTGCTGTTGCACTTGTCATTTTAAGGCTTTTATTGTCGTCCTTTCGGCTTCGGCTGCTGCTGCTGCTGCTGCTGTCGCTGGCAACGTCACTGGCACCTTGACGCGTTTGCTTGGTGGCAAATATGGAGCCGATTGTATGGTCAGTGCTGACTGTCGTCGTGTGGTTCGCTAAGCGTAAACAACAATTTGCTGCACCCAATGTTACGATTTGGCTCGTGAAATGCGCGTAAAATGCAAAATGTGCACGAAAAACAAATTCCCTCAAATTTTCTTTATGGTTTGTTGTGTTTTTCAATGCAAGCTTTTAGCTTTTGTGACTTTCACTATTTGTTTTTTATTTGCAATTAAATTTGCAATTAAATTTGTTTTCTACAAATTTCTCACTTGATTTGTTTGTGGAGAAATTGCAGTTCCTTGCGTGTCGCACGCAGTTTTTCTCGCCTCAGTTTGTTTTAGCCAACTTTTTAGCAAGAGTTTGATTTCTAGTTCGTTACGATTTCTTTTTTTTTTTTTTTGCTTTTGTATGACAAAAAACTCTAGACACACTAAAATGCACTTTGGTTGTGGTTGATTTGCAGTGGGTTGGTTTAAATTTGGTACAAATACTTTGATTAACCTCAAAAAAGTTGTTTAAATTTGTATTTTTTTTTTTTGTTTGCTTTGATAAATCTCAATTTTGTTTTTAAAAAATATTTATAGACTTCTCCTTATTTCTCGTAAATTTTCGCAAAATAAATCACTTAGTTCCGCTAAATTCAAATTCAATTCTACGCTGCAAGAGACCTAAAAGGCGAATACCAGCCAGCGGTGCTGCATGTGTTTATTTAAAGCCGGTTTGACTCGCTCGCTCGCTCGCTCGCTCAGTCACTCTCGTTGCTGTGTGCCACGACGTAGCGCGATTACCTATGGTGTCAGTTGATTCTCTTATCAGCATTAGCGCATGACTCCCCCCAAAACACTTAGCTTCTCTCTCCAACTGGAATATTTGTTTGTAAATATGTACAAATATTTACATACATTTATGTGCCTTTAAGTGTGGTGAATTGTTGAATTTATTAACCTCTTTTTTCTGTTGAAAACGTGCAAAAAAGTCAGGCGAGCAGAGGGAGAGCGTTGCAGAGATGTATAATTTGCTGTTTTCGCAGTTAACTTATATATATATATATATATATAAACCTAAATACGTAAAATATATGCATACATACATACATGTGTATATATACAAACAAACATACTGGCAAACGTAGATATATATTTAACAAATGATTTCGTGCAATTTGTCGTATACCGACATGGTTATTATTGTTTTTGTTATTGCAGACAAAGTGTTAATAATTTATTTTTCCTTATAATCTATTCTTTATCTTTTAATATCAGCACAACTCACTCACTTTAGAAACATATATTCTGTTAATTTTTATTTTTTTTTTTTGAAGAATTAACTTTTTGATGCGGAATGATGACAGTTACTTGACGTTTATTAAAATTTGACTGATGCGCTTCAAGTCATTTCATTAAGTCAAAAAAGTACCTTTTATACCCTTCAAGTAATTATTTTGATATATACTAAATATATACCTATATACGCACTTAAGTTCTCTTGACCTACCAGAAGAAGTGTCAAGTCATGACCTAACCCATTTCGAGCTTTGACGCCGTTATTGAAATCATCACTCTCACTGGAAATATAATTCCTAAGCATGTTTGAGAAATAGCTGCGGCACGGTTTTTTGTTGACAATTATTAGTTATTAATAGCTAATTTTCTCTCGGCACATTTTTTATGAAACAAAAACACGAGCTTGCGAGCTGCAAAAACAAAAAAACAACTCTCAGAGAACATTGCTAGCCTGATGTCACTCGATATTTATCTGTTATTAATAAAAACCCATCTTATAAAATCCGGTAAAATCTTGCAACTTCTAGAGTTTGTTTGCATTTATTTAAATGACTTGATATTGTAATTTGTTGATCTTGAATCTGATTGATATGATCAATAATCTTGCCATTACTAAGTCTATGGTGTCTAAGTGTGTTACAAAGGTCAAACGCTCGTTTTATAATTGAATATACAATAACATATCTTGTAAATATATTTTGATTCTCCTAACTTGTGTTGTTTTGGAAATATCGGCAGGATTTGTCAGATTTATCTAGAATTCATATGAGTTTATTTACGAATTTTGAAGATCTTTTGGAAATATTGCAAGAATTTGACAATAAATTCAAGAGGTTTGCTCAAATTATAAACAAATTTCATTGAACAACTCATAGAAAACCTAGAAAAGTGAAAAGTCAGCTGAACTTTCGTATAAAAGTCCAAATAAATTAGAAAAATTAAATTTTTTAAATATTTAAATAATTTCTTAATACTATTACATACTTTATTTATACTTTTGTGCGTTAAAAGTATCTGCCTCTAATATTATGAAATAAAACTTTCCATGAAAACATAAAATACTTTTCCGTTATTTCGATCAGATATTAGGTTTACATTTCATAACTCCGTTTATCTCTCTTAATTATACGGTTATATAATATATGTTTACGTAAATATCTATTTATTTGAATATTAGTAAACATTAAATTAAAAAATCAGTTTTATATTGCCATAATTTACCATGCAATATTTTTAGTATATATTAGGTGCTATAAAAAGCAGAAAAACTGTAAACAACTTGTGCTATAAATAAGTCTAATATGTATATTAGAATTTGATACGTTCTAAATATAAACGTCACATGAGTACTTTAGCACTCATTTACTCACCCACTTATGTAATGGATAATTAATTTACATTAAAGTATTTACTTATGTATGTACTATATTACTATACATATGTATATACATACATACATCTAATGCGCGATTTTATCTGCTAAACACTGGTAATAGCCTGTCGAAACTTAAATATGCTTGAGTTTTGTAAATAACTTATACAATTGCATGAAAGAAATATTCAAAATCAATACCTAAACAGAGAAGGCGCTTTAATTAACACATTTGTAATTGAATTTATAATGAAATTTGATTATAATACGACAATGAGGCCCTCAATACAGGCGCGTGTTTTATATTTCTATGTATGACTTTCGTAAGCACGAAATGATTATGTAAATGTTTTTTGTTAGTAGAAGAAGAAGAAGAAGAAGTCATAGACTTCTTAGACACTTTATTGAAATCATGAGAGAGTTTAAATTATATAGCCACGACCGTCGGTCCTTCTGCCTATCTAAACTGCTTCTTAACTCAGAACAGTTTTAAGTTTTGGAGATATCTGACTGAAAGTATATATATATATTATTATATTTATTTGTATAAATATTTATATATACTTTATTATATTATACACAAATTTAAATTAGATATAAAAGTATTTTTTAAACCACAATTCTAAGTTCTAACTTCTCGATTAATATGTGTTTGACAAATTTTCTTCCTTCTCAACATTTTTTGCTTAATTAAATAAAATTGTATGAAATGTATGAAAATTTAATACTATAAAAATATTTTTCGCATCACTGTCATTATTCAAAGTTGTTAAAATTAGTGCCCCACCACTGTAATTTCCATTTGATTAAACTTGCTTGCACAGTGTCCTTATATTTATGGATAAACATTTTATAATATACATAAGCACACAAATACATATGTATGTATATAAATCAATGCACCATTAATATATTCATTCATCATCTCATTGTATGGGGTGTGTCAATGAAACCTTTAAAATTATAATCATTTCCTTTAATGGCGTTTTCGAGTCGCCACTTCTTCTGCTCGCTTGTCAAAAAATTAATCAAAGAACAAAGTCAGTTGAAGAACAGTTAAATTCAAAGTAAGCGAATTTATATGTAGAAGATACCGCATTAAAGTGGTAAACACGTTTACTATTCTCTCTCTCTCTCTCTCTCTCTGATTAGAGAGCCTATTTGATCTAATCAAGTTGTTTGGCCGACTCTCCACTCTAGAAAGTTTAGCAGACACTTATTATATCTTTCAAACTATTTTACTTCCTTAAAGTAAAGGATTCTTTGAGAAGTGAAATCTACATTTACACTAAGCCAAAGAGAACACCGTCGGTTCATTTATCTGCTCATTTCGCCTCACCCTTTACATGTGTGAACCTAGCTTTATTTGCATTAATCTTAATTTATCCGCACAAAAGCAGCTAAAATATACAAATATATTATATATGTATATAGATGAGATAAATACATACAGATATTTATAGTGCTTACAAATCTACCCAACAAGCCATTTTAGTTTTGAATTTTTATTGAAATTGACAATTTTTCAGAGTTCAGCGAGGTTGTCGAAAAATCATAGGCGCCTAGGCAGTATTCTAGGGATATTTTGTGAGAATTCAAACCACAAAAACTTCTATTGTTTCTCGAATTTGCTTTCTGATCGAATCAGAAGGGCTTAAATTCTCGAATGAACTAATTTTGATATGTTGAATAGCTTAGATGACACACAGAGTTAAACGCAAGAGGTCTATTAAACTACTATGTAGAGTTTGACTGTCCAGCTTTCGCTAGACTGAGATTGAAACATCTTGAATGTCATACCTTGGCCAACCGGGTGTATTGACTGGAATCAAAATTAGCCACCTCAAAGTGATTCATCGATACCGGTTTTCCAACTGTTCATGTGGGATGCACGTGATCTTCGTTTTGTCACTCGGTTAAGAAAACGGCAACTCGCTTAACAAGAAACAAAACTTGTCGGAGTGAAGTTAGAGTAACAAATATGAGGAACGAGAGATATTTGTTTGTTGGACATTCTGTACTATATCAACTTTTAAGCGGAAGCTTTACAACTGCCTTTAATGCTAATGTATTTTGTGACAACCGAGACGGGACAAGTGTGTGACTAATAATGTGTGGGTCGTGAGTTCGAAATCCATCGGCCATTAGGGTGGTCTAAGATTTATAGAATTCTCCTATTTAGTATAACTTCCAGATTGCCGACATAAATTGAAAAAAAATTGGTGAAGCCTCTAAGAAATGTGTAGATGTAATTACACACACATATGTATGTATACATTTGTATATCTATTCTATCGCCGATATGCAAATCCAGTTCATAAACTAATGTGTTTATTCGCATAAAATACAAATCCGTATGTAAATCAGATGCCAGTATGAACACTATATTATACATGTATGTATCTACTTAAAATGGGTTTCACTCAGTTCAGAATTGCGCATTAGATTCTTGACTCTTCACAGGCTCGAAGATTGTATGGGTCAGCATAGAAAAACAAAGCAGTTGCGTGCATACACACATTTATTATATAACTGAGAGTTTGTACATTCCTTCATCAAGTTTATGACATCATACTTTCTGGATATTTTTAATATTAAATATTGTAAAAGGTTTGTATTTTTTTCAATAAAAAATAAAATAAGTAATATTTATATATGACATATTTATTATTATATAAATAACAATTATTTAAATATGCAATAGTTTTATTATTTTTAATTTTCGTGCTCTTCATTAGTCTATTTTGAGGGTGCATGGCGCCGGGTATTCAACCGGGTATTTTGCTCTCTCATTGTTGTGTGTCTCTTAAAAGTATGTATGTTTTTACACTTTTAAAGGAAGAAGTTTCTTGCTTAGATTTCTCAATTTTTCTGATCAGATATAATATTATTTATACAATATAAATATTTATTTATGCCAATCCGTCAATCCGTCTGAAATTTATTTTATTATTATTACACATTTTTTGTTAGTAATTAAGTACATTTTCAGCAGGTGGCAGACGTGTCTGGACATTGACAGTTTGACTATTGCACTCGTAGTAAATTTGATATAAAAATAATTGGCAAAGTTATGTATTTTTATATTACCATTTCAATAATATTTTTTGATACCCAATGCAGAATTCCGTTAGTGCACTTAATTAAGTAAATTACATTATATGTATTTTTCGATAGAGTTGCAACATATAACAATTTAAACCGAAAGCAACATGATAAAATGGGGCATTTAAGAAAATCTTCCTGCAGTTAATCAAACAGTTTTAAACCCAGGCATGTGATGGAATAGAATTGCCACCTTTCGTTAAAATTACCTGTTCAAAATTAAACGCCTTCAGAATTTTTTTGAGAATTGTTCAATTTAGATATATTTTGGCATATTAGATTTAATTATTTTTTTTGTAGCAGCGACATTAAATGACCTAATAATTATACTTTTTAAATATTTTTCTTATCAACCTGTTTTTTTTGTTTTTTTTTCTTTCTTACCTACTTGCTTACATATATGTACACATCTTGAGACTTTGCAATGAGTATTTAGGACTTTGCTCTACGAAAATGAATTTAACCTCGAAAAATACAAAGCTAAAAATGACAAACAACTGATTATTAATTACTAAAACATGCGTTGGGTTTAAAAATAACGTTTGTGCTGTCTACACTTAGGAACCCCATACTCATTATGATTGGACATTTGTATTCAACAATACAATTAATAATGCGACTCAACCGGGTAGATGTCAAATGGGGTGCTCTACATTTTTTGACAGCGTATAAATGCTTATATATGGACAACTGTAGCAAGATCGAAATTGAAAATATTTAGATAAAAGTAATAACTAACTTGATTGTGCTGAGCGCTATTGATTATACAAATATTTGATTCGAATTCCAACGTTCTCCAACGCACTCAACACATTTACATACAATTATTTGAGTTAGTAAGCAAGTAAGTTTAATTTTTGATGCATGAGCGATGTAATAGTAGTAGAAATTCTTACGATAAAGAGTTGAATTCATGACCTTGAGTCAAATAATTTATGCAAATGCCTTTCCATTCGAAGGATTGACGTTTATGTGTTGAATTATTGATCGATATCAAGGGCAAAAGCATATGTATGTGTGTCTAAATTGAGGCTCTTCACTACTGCCGTTATATATTATATATGTATATTCTGAGTCACTCTACTTATCTGCTAGGTTCTTTATCTGGACTTAATGGTTAATAATCATAATTTCGCTTTGCCTTGCTGCCGTAGATAAGCTCTGGTTTGTTAATTGAACTAAAGTAGCCTAGTGCTAATAACCGACTTTCTGGTAGCCTTGTCAAGTAGGTGACGTAGTGCCGCACACCTATTTCACGTTCCGTTTAACGATGAAGATGATATAAAAGACGCCGTAGAATTGTCACGAAAGTCCGCACTAATTTACATACATACATATATGTATACTTGTATGTGTTCCAACATTTTCTCGTACAAATAATTATCTCGAGCATCCGCTTTATTATACTCACATTATTTTTTCACGCAAATACCTTTGTGGTTACGTCAGCAACTTTTTATGAACGCGATGAATAAATATAATAGAATCACTTGCATTAGGCAAATTAAGTGGTGTTCTTTTATGTACGCAAATATAAGATCTAGATCACAATGAATCATAGCTCAAAGCTCAGGTTGCTTTTAAAATGGACTTTATTACTTTTGGATCCACATGTTCCAATACTACGAGTTTTTGTTTTTTTAAGATTTAGAGAGGATGAAGTATAATTCTTAGTGAGATTTTAGAAGCTTTGGAAACCATAAAAAAGACCGTTGCGATAACCTAATTAAATACGCCAAAAATGGTTCCTATTTATATTGGAAGAATACATATTGGATTAGTAAGACAAGTAAGTAGTAGTAGTAAGTCAGACAATTATTAATTATTTTACCATTTTTTAATTTTTTTCACTATAAAGTTATTATCTTTTGGTTTCGTTCACATTTAAATTTGATCACTTCGATACTCTCATTGTGTAAATTTCGAGTGAAAATATTTCACCGACAATGAGACTTATGAACGAATAATGATACTTATTAATTTCGGTTCGTCACTTCTTTGCTCGCTATTGAGTATATTCAGTTCTCTGCTACCCTTTTGAAAAATTTCCAACTGAAAGCAGTAACAAAATTATATATTTCAACTGAATACAATAAAGTATGAGGAGGCGCCTTTAAAGTGGTACAGAAAATAGCTTCATCTGCATAAACTAACAAAATCTTGTCTAAATTTTCTCAGTGCTGATCTGGTTTTAAAAAGTTTGACAGTTAAGTCGACATAGTGGTGGCTTTACTTTCATTGTGAGACTCATCTTAATAAAAATATATAATAGGAAATACTTGAAAGTTCTGTTGGCATGTGGAACTACATTTTCCATATTCAATTAAACATCCCACATTTCAACTTAAGTCTAGTGGCTTTTAAGTATACTTTTTTCGCACAAACTCTGCTTGCCAATTGCCATATATGCTACTTAATTTACCTACAGTTTTGGAGTAAATACGGTATGTATTAAAATGTTGATTTGGGGGAATTTAGTACTCGTACAAAATTGATCACTACGACGTATCACTCAATTCAACTCAGCTCGGACTCGTGTACTCGTGTACTCGGTTTTTACTAAACAACAACTTTTTATAGCATAGCTTTCAAGTGTTCTTATTTACGTTTTTCTATTATTGTTAATATGTATGTATATATATGGAATATGTATGATTCTTATGTACAAAAGGTAGCTGTGCGAGATGGAATGCATATAATTATGAAATGTGCAAAAACATTGTCTGTTCGAAATGTCGCCATCTGCGGGAATACTAATCGGCATTTCTACACTTGTCATCGCTATGGCGACAAATTAAGCAAAGCTCGATTTAATATGTTTCTATTATGAATTTTCAATTATAATTGAGAGAAGCAACAAATATAATTTTGAAAATTTTTGTGTTAAATCTTTTAGTAAAGTTTAGTGAAGAAGTGAAGTAAACAAGATTTTATTGAAATAATGTAAACAATAACTATTTGGTCAACATTGAACCTCTTGTATCGAACATATTATGTTTTTCGTCAATCAAATGTTAAAGTTTTTACTCTAGAATATTTTTAAATTAAATCTGTGATGATTTTGGAATGTCTTTCTTTGTATGCTTGGAGCAGATTTTGCAAAATATAACCTCAAATTTGCTTGTTTTGTTAGGTGGTAACTCAATGTCAAATACGTCGTACGTTTATTTTATATTTTCACACACTTTTTCCTCAGTTCCAATTTTTTCGCTAGGTACAGTCCAACGAATATTTTCCGGAAGTCTTTCTGAACGCCTTATGTTCGGCAACAAATTTTTTTCTTTCATATCGGCTTTGTATCAGTTAGACAATATATCAGTTAGTTAATACAATATATGAGTTATTCTGATACATTCAAAGTTGTTGTTGTGAGATTTCTGGAAAGTTGGAGATAATTCTTTATATTGCCCAAAATTTCCAAAAAGAAACAAACTCTCCAGGTATCTCACATGCTCATCCTAACCACTCCTTTGTCGGATTGTTCTCAGCATAGCACTGTTAATACAAAGTTCAACGTCTGTTTCTTTCGAATGTGGTAACTTTCTGGTCTCAAATCTCAAATTTTTTGACCCCTTTATAGTCTCACTAGGAGCTCCTTATCACTTCATTAATCATCTAACCGTCAATATTGGTACTAAATAATGACAAATACATAAAAATTTAAGCATTAAGACGATTTGAAGACAGTGAAGACTGTGAAGACTGTTGCCTCATGCAATTTCGTGGGGTCCGAATTGATTTGAAACTTTTCAAAAAACTTTAGCATTTTCTAGCAAGGTTCATCTCTCTTTTAACATTTCGAAAAGGTAATAATATTGTTTATGATACTAATGTTAAATTAAGTAACATAATAGGTTGTCAACGTTGTCAAAAGTAGTTGATCAACTTGTCGAATATTCAACTGGTTCCTGCCAAACGGGAGTGGGAACATGTCTCTCTCTCGAAAAATTTTAACTGGTAATTTAAAGAGAGAAATAAATACTACTCCTACTTCCGATATAGTACCGTTAAGAGACCTTATCAGAAGGTGTATTGCACTCGCATATATACCTATATATCTGCGAAAGTTAAAAACACACCATTATATGTACATATATACATAGATACATTCAGACATATATTACAAATAGGAGTATATATTATCTGCGAAAGATTTAGTAAATAAGTAATACTACAGCGAGTTGTGTCTATTTTTAGACTCACATAACCGATGAATTGTCGAAATAGTCATTTGCGGTGTCGTGCTTCACATAGTCACGTTCACGTCTGAAGAATGCGAAAATATGCGAAATTGAAAACAAAACAAATCAAAATCAAATACAAAAACGGAAAGAAATATGTAGTAAATATAATAAACGTATGTAATGGAGCGCAGAGAGGATTAAGTTCGGTCGGAACCGCATTTAAAAAGTTTTCTTTTCGGTGTAAAATGTTTGCCTGAACTTTCAGAAATTAATTGTTAAATATTTCAATCTTGATTTTGCTACCCATCCGTTGTTTGCATCAAAAACACACCAATTTTCGTATTAAAAATGTTAGCGAATCTTTTTCTGCGAATTCGAAATGAAAACGAAGAGATTTAGAAATCATATATTTTGGAACCTTAAATAAATGAATTAAGAAAAAGGAATGGTACTAGCCTGGCCATAATTCTTAAACATTTCGGAAGTCGTCTTTTAGGATTAGATATTACCGCTTAATTCCTTATACTGCAAAAATGAACCGTTATTTGAACAACGTTGCAATACCCGAATGCAATAATCGCAATAATAATGCAATAATATCGGCTGCACTATGCCTCGGTGCAGACGACCGTTTCAGTCCCACCTGCTGACAAATCTTCCTCGCGCAATTCTCCAACGCCGCATCTTTGAGTAGTCTGTTTGAGGTTAGCAAAAGCACAACAGAAACAAGAAAAGAAATACACAAAACAACGGCGGTTTCTTAAAGCAATAAGTTGTTGCATTCGACAAGGTTGAATTTATTCAAAGTGGGTATGTGGAAATAAACAACCCGCGCCCTCGCACGTTCGCTCGCCGCTTCAGCTTCGTTTACGTGCTGCGCACATTCACGATTACTTCGTTCGGCACACCTGTTCAGTCCCGCGCCACGAGGAGCGTTCATGGTCCAGTCCATGTGAATGTTGCTTGCTCTACAGTGTATTCAACTTTGCGTTTTTTATGAGTTTACACGACATTCGTGGTTGTCTGCTTTGATGATTTATTTTGCAAATCGAACACCACACCACAAAGCAGCTTAATACATTATGCTCGTGTAATGGGGAGAGTAAAATAAATGCTTGAAATATATACTACAGTATATATGCATAGTTTGTTTTTGTTTTTTTTTTTGGTGACTTAGTGCAATAAATTAATATCAATTTCAAAAATTCAGTTTTCGAATGAAGCAGCAAATCAGACAGGCGCAAGAACATTGCTTGATTTTTTGCAGGAAGTCATTCTCCGAACTTTTACACTTGTGTTCATGAGGCCTGTATTCTTTCTTCGATCTCTTGCCATTTTGAATAGTTTTCTCTTTCCGTTCCATAACGGTTAATTATTCAGAAGTTCGTTGATCGTTTTTTCAAAATGTATTAAATTATGGATCCTTAAATACTCTCTCTGTACACTCGTGAAACCTCATATAAGGTCTTATCTTTTATTGTTGTTTTGCTAAACAATTTTATCGGACATTTCGCTTTGTGTATGATTTTATTACCTCGGGCACGTTGTTCTGTTTACATTTTTTTCTGTTTTTAATTTTTCTTACCGCTCCGTTAAATTGAACGTTGAAGTAGTGTTTTTTTTTTTTTTTGTGTATTCGACTCAGCGGTGTACTGCCTCTCAGTCAACGCGCCATTTCAAGCTCATTCATCTACATACATACATACGTTCTTGTATATAACAAAAAAATATTTGGAGCACATTTTGTTCGTGCCCTCATACGCTGGTGTAAAAGAGTGACATGAGTGCCACTCTTTAGTCGAGAAATTCACCACACTCACCTCGTTTCTGGCAAGTACAAGAGTAGTAGTTTGCGCTCTTCTGCCATAACTCCAATGCTCTTAGAAGCCACACGATGTTTTCATTAGTTTCGTGCTCGTGCAGTTCGCGAGCCTCGGCTGTTTTGAAAATGTTGACATGAATACATTAATTTTGTTTTAATTTAATTGTGAAAACTTGCTCGTTGCCTATTTACTTTGCTTCTCTGTTTACCTTTCATATTTCTGCAATTCTTGCCAATTTCGGAATACCGCAAATTTTTCAAATTCACTTGCGGTAAATGTGTACTAAAGTTTGTTTGTATGCATGTATGTATGTACATGTGTGCAATATCTGCTTTAATTGGCTTTTCGAGTAATGGGTGAGATGGACTTAAAATTTTTATACGGGGTTTTTATACAAACCTACACACGCATGCATATGTAGTCTTTATGTACATTCCCTGCATTTTCATTGCAAATGTACGTGGGCAAATTTAATCGTATTAAAAAAATTCTCATTTATATACAGTCGTATCTACATTTGTATATATGAAGGTATGTATCGACTTATGGAGGCGTAAAGTCATCTCATTTAATTTTTTATTACCGCCAATACGCACTGAATTCATGTCGCAGCAATGAATTTGATTTCGTATATATGTACATAGATATGTACATAAATATACATATATACATATTCATATATGTATATGATCTTGGCTTCGTAGATATATGTAAATGAAATGCATCATCACTCGACAACGTTTACGCTATTTTGGGTATTTTTTCTTGCCAAATTGTTCATAATTCACATCGATAGATGAAAATAAACAGTAGATCATTGGAGGAAACTTGAACGAAACAAATGCTGACCCGTGCGGCCTACATGTTCTTAATAGTTTAGGCCCTTTGTTCAAAACATAAAATTGTTTTTCGAAACCTCTTTTAAACTATAGTAAAATCTCTCTCATGCAAGCTTTGTCAGCACTTGCCCCCATCACTTGCTTTCCGCTAAGTGTCTTTTGCCTTTTGACCTTTACAATCGAAATTTAGACCGAATCTGCTTGACTTTAATACATTGGTATTACAAAGCTGATCAATCAGATACACGAATAGTGGAATAAAAGTCAACTTTTTAGTTATAATTGCTTAAAACAATGGCGAAGCGAAGGTGCCGCACAATGGTACACTCAAAAAATTGTTTCGAAAGAAAAACTGAAACATTTTTCGTTTTTAACAAAGAATAAAGATTTTAAAAGGGTAAAAATAATTAGAAATTTTTATAAAATACACACGGATTTGTATATAAGCACGTAGATTTGTCAATAAAGATATATGCATTAATGATATTTCGAATAAACAGGACGTTATATTTTTTCCACACAAACCTAACCTCAAAAACACTCCAGAAACATTGGGAAAATCGAAAAATATTGGTTATTTTTGTAACATAGCTAGAATTAGATAACTGTCAGGCCCATGCCCCGCAAAATTGGAAATCAAAATTAAAAATTAGATAAAATAAGAAGTTACAGAAGAAATTTGTTAAGAATATACCATATTCTGTACGAAGATTATAAAAATTTCAATTAAACAAAATACAAACTAGTTTACAGTGATGTGATTTTTTTAATTCTTTAGTACAGTTTGGATTTTCTGTAATTCCTCTCTCGGCAGAATTTCACATTTAATCTTAAAAGTATGCTACTTATTTCTAAATTTTAAATTCCCATTATCTAATTAGGCGCACATTTTTTTTCACAAATCGAAAGGAAATCTTCTAGTCTGCCAATAAAATCGGGGAAAATGTTTTTTGTCAAAAGAAAGGGTCGAAACAACTTACTTGCTTGTTTTTAATCAATCAAGCAATAGAGCTGCTTTCGTTCATTTTTATATTTGGCCAAATAAAAGCCATATTTTCATATTTAATTAGTAAAATCGCAATTAAAGCGAGAGTTATTAGCGCAACATTTGGTTAGTTACAAACCTTAGTGAACAATTTTTTCCTTTGCAAATATTATAATTTCATAACAGAAAGAACTTTTTTTAACCACTGTGCACTGCTCAATTTGGAAAGAATTCTGAAATCATGTGACATTTAGTTATTATTACATAGATTACTATGTAGTGGCATTTTTATCACTATATCCTTTCGCTTTAAGACCTCTACATAACCTCACATTTTCAGCATATGCTCATAACAGCTCATAATGAAGGCAACAACTTTAATTTCTGAGGCTTATTCTTATTTCAGAAGTGTTTCTCATCACCGAATACAAAGGAACTATACTGTCTTTAGCAATATTTTTGAAATTGTTTGTTTGTTTGCGTGTTTTTATTTTTTGAAAATTAAGAAAATACTTTAAATATGTTGACTTTGCTTATTGACTGTCTTCATATTATAGAATTGACAGCGTATTAATAGTAAGATTTGTTGTGAATATGGAAACCTGTTCCAAAAGCCGGTATCATCACGTGCTGCAACTTGTGTTTTCACATCAATTAGCATGTCTTTATGTTCCTCCTCTCTTTCTTCAATTAACAAATGCGCAATTTTAACAAATTTCACAAATATACATATATACTTACATACTTACATACTTATATACATACATACATACATGCATACATACATACTTACACGCCAACTTACTTAAAAGCTTTCTGTTGTAGACACGCTGTTACTGCCGATGAGTAATTTCAGTAAATATTGAAGGCTTGAAGATTTCTTCTCTAGTTTCTAAATTTGGCAAAGGAATGTTAATAATAATCGCAAACTTTTTTGTTTTGTTATTTTAGAATACATATTTTTGTATAGCATATACATACATATTATGTACATATATATAAATATAGTCACGAGTTAAAAATTGTGAAAAAAAAGTTAGAAAATTAGACACCAATATTGCGCGAAAATAGTAATGCTTTGATAATTATTGTATAAAACCGAAAAGTGAGCATGTGGAACCACGCATTGCAGTGAGGGGGCTGAGGGATGTAGAAGGCGGGCGCCACAACACAAAAATGATTGGAAAGGTCGCATGAGCGTGTTGTTGGAAATGTGCCAATTTAATGTTTTTTTTTCTAATTTCCTACATTTTTTCACCAGAATACCATATTTTTTTTACCAGTCAGTTTAAATACGTCAGCTCATAAAAAACGCATAATGATTTGTTTTTGCTTTTCACGAATTTGTTTATTAACGTCTATAGATACATACATATGTGTGTGTTTTTCTTTATATTCCTGCTATGATAAAATTATTTTATAAAAAAAGCGTGAAAATGCGCTCAAATAAATTTGCCTATAATTGATTTAATTTTTTTTTTTGTTTTTTCGCTTTATCATGTGTATAATTTTGTATGTATGTATGTATGTATGTATGCATACGTATATACTTATTAATCCCGTATGCTAATTTAAGATACATTTCTTTTCAAAAATGACCACCTGACATTGAACAAAATACATGGTCATTAAGTTGTAAACAAATGTTGAATCTAAAAAAGTTTGGTTTCCTCTAAAAAAAAGTATGGACAGACACATGCGAATTCCGAATAATAAAAGAAGAATGAAGTATTAGCACAATTGCAATGAAATATATATATAAATAAGGTGGTGAATGGAACCATTTGGAGAGTTGATTTTAATATTGGTTCTAATACGCTCAAGAGCGTCATAATTGACGACGTTATTTCGCTGTAGTTTTAACAGGAGAAAATATTTTCCACAAAATGTTGAGGAATGCTGCCAAATTGACAGTCCTTGGCCGATTATTACGTAGACCTGATTATCTGACCCTGAGAACGAATACTCATGAATCCGATACTAAAGCCAAAATACATCAATAAATTGGGTCAGAGGAGTCACAACCGCACTAGGAAGCATTGCCACTCTCCTTTTCGCTTGCGGTAACGCAGTGTAAAAGGAATTCTTTCACAAGATCGTAAAGTCAATAAATCCTAAGAGGTAATAAATCCTATGAGGCAAAGCAATATGAAGATGTTTTTACGAATTATTTGGAAAGAACGATTTAAGCGAATTTTTGAAGCGAAGCTGAAGGCAAATTCACAATCAGCCAAGGTTTCCACCGGATTTACTTTCTTGCCCTTTTTCTCGTACCAAAAACTGAATAGACCCATGAAGGTACGGAGTTTTGCTAGCGTTTTGCAGGTGCGCACTGAAACAGTGCAAGACTAAAGCAAAAAGTGTATATAAGAAGCGCCCCAGGGGTTGGAAAAGGCATTGATTTAAGGTATTATGTAATATAATATTACTTTTAAGAAGACAAAATTGTTATTGATAAATAATGAAAAATAAGTTTATATATCTTAAAATAACAAAAAAGTGTTCCCAAAAACATAGCAGATATTTCTAAATATTCCTTTCTGAAAGTAGTTATTCAATGTTGAATTTAAGGAAGTCCAATTTTAACTCCGAACTCGAGCTTAGACATTGCAGAATATTTTACGTTGTCTATAAAACCGACTCCGAAGCTGATCTAAGTTTTAGTTGGTTTTAGTCACTATCCTATCGTCAGGCGAAATATGAAAAAAAAATTAGCTCCTAGAATTCTTTTTTAAATTATCTTGCAAAAAGACTTTAGACTGTGGGATGTACAGTCGAAAAATGTTTTTGGTGCCTAGGACCAATATACATACATACGTACATAATTAGAAGAAATGGAAAAAATGGAGAAAATTATCTTTAATTTTAAACCATATACATATGTACATATGTATGTATATATTTGATATTCGAACCCACTTCGGCCTGATCAGGCTTATTAGCTCAAAATAAAGCAAAATCAAAATGTATTAAGTTTGCGAATTTCATATTTTCAGTGTATCAGATGTATACATACCTATAATATTATAAGAGGATATGCAGATGTAGTTGTATCTTCAGCTATTAATATGTTTACGTATGTACGGATGTACGTATGTTCTGTATTATAAAATTTTTAAAAGCAACTCGTGATAGCTTGCGCTTATTTTTGTCCGATATATTTGCATTTCTTTTTTATCTATGTATGTACATATGTATGTGTATAAATTTGTTTATATATGTTTTTTTTATGTATTTAATTTTATACGTTTCATTGTAAATCTTTTGCTTATTGGCAAAATAAAATTTCACAAGTGGTCTTATATTATAATATGTGTGTATATTTATATGTGTATGTACATATGTATGTTTGCCTACGTAATTTTGTTACATATCTACACACACACTTTGTGTTGTGTTGTGTGTTGAGACATTGAAAATTTGTTTATGTTCCTTTTAGCATTGGCGCCGCTTATATACTAGCCACGTAAATACATACATATGTATGTATGTTTGTTATTGTTTTTGAATGCTTGTCTGCCATATTTTAGTGCATTTCCTCTTCTTTGTATTTCATAGCTTGCGGAAAACTGCATTGAAAGCATTCAAACTGTCGCCTTTTTGCACAAATTGGCCCAATATATGTAAATCTCGGCGTGCAAGTATTTTTATGTGCAATAAATATATCTGCATCTGTGTATTATATATTAAATATTGTGTGTGCATGCACATATTTGCAGTTCAGCTTCCGAGTGCAAGCCTCCATTCCTGAACATTGTTTTCCCATCAACAGTGTTTACAATACAAACAATTTGCATTCGATTCGCGTGAGCCAAATGCCATTTAAAAGGCCGGGCTTCTTCCTGCCGCCGCACACGTTGAACACCTGGTTGAATTTCACTTAAGTATTTTGGCGTGTAGAGTTTTCGGCGACACCGCACGTGCATTACAATTGTGCTCATTATATGGATTTACATACAGTATGTATGTGGCTCATTGCCTCAATGACACACCTTTCCGATACATACACATACACACACACACACACACAATATCTAAACAATAACCACTGTTTGATTTCCTTTGTTGTTAGTGTAAATTTGTTGTTGCGTTTAACATTTCTATCAATGATTGCCCAAGAGGTCACAACAAAAAACACTCCATTGTCATTCAAATTTACAAAACGAGCTAAAATATATATATATATATATATATATGTGTGTGTGTATATGTGTATGTGTATGACTGAAAATAAGAACGAAATTGCAAAAAACACGTACAACCATGCATACACCTTAGTGCGTATTTAACTAAGTGAACACTTTTGTATTGTTAGTCGCCTTTTACATATGTGTACGATTATTTATTTGCCTACAACCCAAGTCCATGCTTACGTGTCTTGTCGCATGTGTCTCTGGGGCGCACATGTTGCCAGCTTTTTTCTTCTTTTATTTTAAACGCACCGACGCACTTACGTACACATACAGTTATCGTGCACACCCCTTTGGTGTGGTGAATTCGTGATGCATACATATGTATGTATTTCCGTCCGTTTGTTTTTTTTTTTTTTTTTTGTATTTTTGTAAATTTTGTATTTTTTCTCCTACTTTGCCGAGCGCTATTCGTTAGTTACGGGCGATACGTGCAAATGTGCTTCGTGCATGGCGAAGAGCAAGGACTTTCTGCACAAATGCACTCAAATGTAGCTCCAGCACGAAAGCTGCGCTATTCATGAGCTTAGTATGCATTTGTGTGTGTGTGTGTGTGTGTTTTAACTTTATTTTCGTTTAATTTTCACCACAAAGCTAAGGACTCTGCAGGAGACTGTACATTGTTGGATTGCGTTATTTGATTACATTTGTTTGTTTGCTTGTTTGTGTGTTTTGTGTGTTTGTGTGCGCATATTACGAATTAAAGTTGAAGTGAAATCTGCACATAGTTACACACACACATATGCATACATACATATATAAGTAATAAATACATAATCCACGTGTTGCCTTGACCTAATACACAATGTGATAATATGCTGGCATTGTAGCACACAGCTGTTGGTAGTTCAATATTTTGTTTGTTGGTCGGAAACTACTAGAATTTGGTGCGCAAAATTTGATGGGGGCAGTCTAGACATACATACAGCTGTGTTCAAAATAATAGGAGTGACCTCAACATAAAAACAAAAGTTGTAGTTACTAAAAAATACTTGAAATTTATTCAGTCATTTTCTTTCCAAACATTGTTCATTTCATAGAGTCTTTATATACATGTTCACTTTTTTTATTAACATTAAGTAAAACAAAAAAAAAATTGTTATTCGAAAAACATCCAACAATTAACTGTTCAAAATAATAGGAGTGTAACACGAAATTCAACAAACTAAATGAATTATAAGTATTAAGCTAAATATTATTTAATATTTACATCGGGTTTTCTAATATTTAGTAGAATAACCACAATTTTGTATAACAGCTGCACATCTGCGTGGCATAGAATCGATGAGATCATGGCACCGTTTCAGTGGGATTTGCTGCCATGCCTCCTGCACTGTACTCCACAATTCTTTAGTATTTGATGGTCTACGCTCGGCAACACACCTTTTTATATCTGACCATAGATTTTCTATGGGGTTGAGGTCCGGCGACTGAGCAGGCCACGACATAACCTCAACTCCATTGAACCGAAACCACTCCTTCGCAGATTTACTTGTGTGTTTCGGATCATTATCTTGTTGGAACAACCACTTCAATGGCATATTCCAATCGGCATATGGCAGCATTACTGTTTCCAATATTTCCACGTACACACGCTGATCCATTGTTTCTTTAATCCAATGGATTGGTCCAACACCACTGTACGAGAAACTGCCCCATACCATCACTTTTGCACCGCCATGTTTAACGGTCTTCACCGTGTATTTGGGATTATATTCAGCATTTTGCGGACGCCGGACAAACTGCCTGGATCCAGTTCCACCAAATAGAACGACCTTACTCTCATCCGTCCATAAAATGTTCCTCAATTTCTCTTTTGGCCACCTTATGTGATCCTTGGCAAACTTTAGGCGTGCAGCAACATGCTTCTTTGTCAGCAATGGAACTTTTCTTGGGCTTCGCGCGTATAATTTGTTTTCCAAAAGCCGTCTACGAACGGTAACATCACTCACACTAAGATCTAAACGTTTTTTTATTTCTGCAGATGACGCAGTAGGATGTTTTTTAGAGGTTTGAATGATGCGTCGATCGTCAACTCTGGTGGTTTTACGCTTGCGACCACGCGTTTCGGGCTTATTTTTATAAGATAAGGCATTTGATATCATCTGATCTGAGCAGCCAAGTATTTCCTTTATTTCCTTATATGTTTTACCTTTCTCTCGAAGTTTTTTAATGATTTGACGCCTTTCTTCGCTGCAGTGTTTTCCTCGACCCAATAACAAATTTTATTTAAAATTTATGAGTTTAATTTTAGGCAAAGATGTTTTATTTTGTTTTATTTGTACTTACTTTTCAATTTCTTTAACAAAATATCATATAAAAAGTTTATTTATCAATTAATAACTCCCACTCCTATTTTTTTGAACAACGCAAATGCAAGTCTCACAAAGAAATGAATGAATAACACAGCAAACAAAGCAGCAACTTCAAGTTAATGTTTTGCGTTTTACTTGCTGAATCCCGTTAGAAGTACCGCTAGCAGATTGCAAAGTTTGCATGTTCTTACATGGTAAAATTTTTCGATTGCATATAGATGCCATGAACACTCCTATTATTTTGAACACAGTTGTACATGCATACATACATTCATATATATGTACACACTTCCGTATCTATGCACATATGTACACGCATACATGCATACATATATACATATGTGTATCTTGTAGATATAGTGCTCGAAGTAAAATTAAGAGTTTCGAGTAAAATTGATAGTTTCGAAATTATTAACCTTAGTTTCATAAGCGGGTGAGTATACATACATACATACATACATATGCTGTATGTACACTTCTCTAAAGTGGCCTCCTAAAAGCATGGAAAGTCTGCTTTTTTATACTATTATATATATTACTGCCCGGGGAAGAGAGTTAGTGGACGTTTCAGTCAATACTTTGAAGAGTTTTAATATATTATTTGAAACGGTATTTGCTCTTCAGCTTGGAAACTAAATTTTTTGTGAACTCGATAATGCCACTTCCGCAGGTTTTCTATCCTTGATCAGATTTGTGCATAAACATGTGATGATAAACCTTAAAAAAGAAAAACATACCCACCTGCTTCTCCGCTAAACTCCAGAGTTCAGTGTTCAATCGCTGTGATAGAGTCGGGCGTCAGTGACTCCATGTTGCATGGTTCCTTTTGTTCTACTATTCTCCTAAATTATTATTTCCTGCTCAGGCATTGGAAACCTCTGAACCAACAGTTGTATTTAATTTAATCGCTTCTTTCACGGGGATATCTATGGTATCCATTCCAGGCATTACCAGTGTCGTTTTATCCTATATTGTCGAAGTCCACACAAACGGATTGATTAATTGCCTGATAAATGCCTTGTTTTATTGCCTCAAACTTAACTAACCTGAGGTGGAGCGAATTTAGACAATGTCACATTAGAAGTACTTGGTCACTACCATCACTATGAATACTAACATCGTAGTGTCGTTCTAGAGGACCCGGGCGATGCTTGATCTAACGAGCTCATTCCTTTCTTTGTAATGACTTTGTCAATCATTGATATGGTCAATCATTTTCATTCTTTCTATAACTTTTTAATTCTCTCTATCTCACTCCCTCTTCCAGATCGTTGCTCGCCGCCATGATCTCAAGCTGATCGTCACCTCAGCCACTATGGATTCCACAAAATTCGCAACATTCTTTGGTAATGTACCCAACTATACCATACCCGGACGTACTTTCCCCGTCGATGTGATGTTCAGTAAGAATACTTGCGAGGACTATGTCGAATCGGCGGTCAAACAAGCATTACAAGTGCATTTAACACCCAACGAGGGTGATATGCTATTATTTATGCCCGGTCAAGAGGATATCGAAGTCACCTGCGAAGTGTTGGCTGAACGCTTGGCTGAGATCGACAATGCACCCGAACTGTCCATACTACCCATCTACTCGCAGCTACCTTCGGATTTGCAAGCGAAAATATTTCAAAAATCACCCGAAGGTTTACGCAAATGTGTGGTCGCTACAAATATAGCGGAGACCTCGCTGACTGTCGATGGTATTATTTATGTCATCGATTCAGGTTATTGTAAATTAAAAGTCTACAATCCGCGTATTGGCATGGACGCACTACAGATTTATCCCATATCACAAGCGAATGCCAATCAACGTTCGGGTCGTGCCGGTCGTACAGGTCCTGGACAGGCATTCCGCCTCTACACCCAGCGACAATACAAGGAGGATCTACTGCCATTAACTGTGCCCGAGATACAACGTACTAATTTGGCGAATACGGTGCTGTTGCTGAAATCTTTGGGTGTTGTGGACCTGCTGCAGTTTCATTTCATGGATCCACCACCACAAGATAACATACTGAATTCGCTGTACCAGCTGTGGATACTCGGCGCATTGGACCACACTGGCGCATTGACACCACTCGGCCGTCAAATGGCCGAATTTCCACTCGATCCGCCGCAATGCCAAATGCTGATCGTCTCCTGTCAAATGGAATGCAGTGCTGAAGTGCTTATCATAGGTAAATATCAGCGATTAGCTTTTATATGCTAACAAATTGTTATATAATACATTATATAATGCATTTACCACTCTTTGCAGTATCCATGCTCTCCGTGCCCTCCATATTTTACCGTCCAAAGGGTCGCGAGGAAGAAGCTGACGGCGTTCGAGAGAAGTTCCAAGTGCCGGAGTCGGACCATCTCACCTACCTCAATGTGTACCTGCAGTGGAAGCAGAATAAGTAAGTAATTTGTGCGCAACAATACAATTCATTCTCTAACATCCCTCCATTTATTTTTCACTCCCTTTAGTTACAACTCCAGCTGGTGCAATGAGCACTTCATACACGTCAAGGCAATGCGTAAGGTACGGGAAGTGCGTCAACAGCTCAAGGACATCATGATACAGCAGAAGATCAATGTGAAATCCTGTGGCACCGATTGGGACATTGTGCGCAAGTGCATTTGCTCCGCGTATTTCTATCAGGCTGCGCGCCTCAAAGGAATCGGCGAGTATGTGAACTTGCGTACAGGCATGCCGTGCCATCTCCATCCCACCTCTGCGCTTTATGGTCTTGGCACTACACCCGACTATGTGGTCTATCATGAGCTCGTCATGACCGCCAAAGAATACATGCAGTGTGCCACAGCCGTCGATGGGTATTGGTTAGCGGAACTGGGTCCTATGTTCTTCTCCGTAAAAGAGACCGGTCGCAGCGGGCGTGAGAAGAAGAAGCAGGCTGCTGAGCATTTGAAGGAAATGGAGACGCAGATGCAGTTGGCGCAGGAACAAATGGAGGAGCGTAAATTGCAAGCGGCCCAACGTGAGGAACAAATGACGCCGAAGCAGGAGATCATAACACCCGGTGGTGCCACTCCCAGACGTACACCAGCGCGCATTGGCTTGTAATGGTGGCAAGTTTGCTGCGTCACAATGCAGACAAGCATACATTTTTTATGACCATAAAGAAAATACTACTAGGCCAATTTAACATATTGTATTTGATCATTGAAATAAAGTGAATTATGAATTGAATTTTTGAAATTTCTGAAATTTTTATTTCGGGTAGTAATGTATCCAGAAGTAATTGAATTTCCATTAACAAATGCACAAACAAATCTAACATCAAAGAATTAAATTCTGCAGAACAATAGAACAATCAAAGGTTCTTGAAATAGTTTTGCGGAATGTAGAGATGCTCGTAAGTCGGATATTAATCAGGGTCGAGGAAACTGATGAAAATCGAGCTCAATCCAAATGCGTTTATTACCCAACTGATTGCTAGAGTCATTGTTATGTCTTTGCTTAAGTAACACTGGATCCCTCAATGCACAAATATATTTATATATGGAATGGGGGCGAATTGTTCAATCTCAGCGTAATTTAAGTTGTTTTTCTATTCGTCAGTAAAAAGTACTCGGTCCAATAATTTTCATTTTGGTGTTCTACTGCAAATTTTCCAATAAGTATGTGATAAACTGAATTCAGTTCAGAAGCTACTTAATTCCTTAATTTATTGTTGTCTTAATGTTGATAATTAATTTTTTACGATCTTCATAGCGCAATAAATTCGACGGCTTAGACAAGCAAGCCTCTATAATCTGTATGGATTTGATTGCTGACTTTTATATATGTATGTATATCATATATGTATATGTATATTATATATGTATATGTATATTATATATGTATATGTCTATTACGTATATTATATATGTATATTATATATTTGAGTAAAGAAAGGGGCCAGAGTATAAATTTTCGAAATTCGAACGAGAATATGTACGGCTATTTTAGTAGATTTAGACCCACTTATGGCTAATTCCAATGTAAACAGTTATTAAAATAGTAATAGACTTTTTTTTTATTCAGTATATAATAGAATAGCTAAATAACAAAAATATATAATGTAGACATTGTAAATTTCCAATAGGGAATGCACATATATATATGTGTTAAAACATGTGTTTTTTTTTATTTAAGATATGCTTGTATAAATCATTTGCAACAATCTAATCTATACAAAACGAGCAATATATAACCTGTTAGATAAATGCTTGCCAGGTAACAGGTTGTTCATTCCTTGCGATTAGCCATGGTTTGCTCGATTTCCTCTACTGTGCGTGGCACTTTGGCGAAATTCTCACATCCGACATCTTTAATTAGGACATCATCTTCTATGCGTACACCACCGAATTTGCGGAAACGTTCATACACTTCTTTCACGATGAACTTGTTCAGATTTGGATCGGCAAGTGCACGATCCATTAAATACTCAATGAAGTAGCAACCTGGCTCAACGGTCACGTACATGCCAGCTTTCAAAGTGCGTGCGAAACGTAATTTACATAGCCATGGCTCAGCTGGGCGATCCGGGTGTCCTGTTAGGTAGCCGCCAACATCGTGCACATCCAAACCAAGTAAATGTCCAAGACCGTGTGGTTGGAAAATGCCAGCCAAACCAGCGTCAAGCATATCCTCTACCTCACCTTTTAGCATGCCACCTTCTTTCAATTTTCTTAGCATAACGCGACACGCCAACTTGTGCATATCCACCCATGACATACCTTCGCGAGCTTCCGCTAGCACAGCGTTTCGTCCAGCCAAGACGGCATTGTAAATAAATTTCTGGTCTTCGGTAAATTTGCCATTTGCTGGGAAGCTGCAAGTTATATCAGCTGCATAACCACAATAATTGGCGCCCATATCGAATAGGCACATATCACCATCACGTACTGGGCCATCATTTGGTGCACCCGCATGGCCGTAGTGTAGTACTGCGGAATTCATACCACTACCGCAAATGCAGGTGTACGAAGCGTGTCGACAACCACCAACAGCGTAGGCATGATGTAAAAAAACAGCCTCACCCTCATACTCCGATCGTCCTGGACGCATAAACTGCATGACACGTATGTGTGCATCCGAAGAAACTTTTGCGACATAACGCAAAACCTCAATCTCTTCGGGTGACTTTATTACGCGACACTCAGCTATTACTGGATGCAAGAGTTCACAATCAACGATGAATTTCTCGATCCCTTCAAAACGTGCTGGTTTGGAGACTAAGCCACTATCCGTGTTAAGACCACTCAATGTCAGAATGAGTGAAGGTTGTGCCCTCTCAAAGAATACACATAATTCGTCCACGTAGCGCACCTCATCTACTGCGTACATTTTTTTGAATTCATCACATGTGTACAGTTTTCCCATCCAAGTGGCATATTCTTCGGGTAAACGTGGAACAAACAAAGTGGATTTGCCGGTATGAACATTCAGTACACCATAGCAACCAGGCTCCTTGACGCCAAATAAATATTGGAAATAGGACTCCTGGCGGAAAAGATAACTCACATCCGTATCATTGATGCTAACATCATCACCGCCAGCCAGTAAAACATACGCCTTCGCATTCACAGAATAATATTCCTTCAGTGCAGCGCACAATTTCACCCGGTTTTTCCGGAATAGTGACATTGGCACAGAGTACGTCGTTGGACCCAAACGAAAGGTGGCCATTTTGTAGCGACTTCGCTTAGTTTAGTACTGTAAAAAAAGAGTTAGCTGTAAATTGTGGTTCCATTATTTATATGTAAATATTTCTGCTATCACTTACGTGTGCGCAGTTAGAATTTCAAACCACAACTGGATTTTGCACTCATATAACTTTTATCTCGTTTGCTGTGGTTGTCCACTTAATATTCCAATGGTTTTATTGCAGTTCAAATAATCAGTAAGCTGAGTGGACGACACAATTTGTAATCGGTTACGGAGAAAATTTTTCCGCTTGTTTTTGTAATTCTGTTATTATTTTGTGTTCAGTTTGTTTTTGTACATTCAGCTGATTGGAATTGACACTTCGTATTTTTCTTAGAGATGGTAAAAATGCACTATCTGAACGCTAATTTATCGATTACAAAATATCTAATTGAAAAGAAATTTAAATATTAATGGAAAATATTATGTTCTGATATTTGAATATAAATTTACGTGTATCTGTATTTTGAATTAAATAAATTTTAAAATTTGCAAGACTTTATTTTTTTCCATCATGGAATTTGACTATTTCATACTACCTCGGCAAAAGTTTTTCACTAGATGCATTCCACACCCGTTTTTTGTATTTAAAATGTTTTTATGTACGAAGAATAATAAACTAACGACTTTCTTGAAACTAACACATATTTTCACTGAATCTGTAATCGACTGGTTGTAACAGTTTCGAACATAACGGAGTGGGGATATCGGAAATCCTGTTTAAGTTTTAAGCTACCCGACCCACTAAAAATATTTTTAGCTTGTGAGTAAACTTTCTTTGCAAAACTGGATTTAATATTTATAAAAGTGAGCATCGTAATCTTCTCTGAAACCAGCTTAAACTTTTCTACTGTGCGACCACAGTGAGTACAAATAAAATAATCCCAATTTAAGTGTCAATCCCAAGTCCTTACATTTATTCAGCTTGAACTAATTTTGGTTTGAAAAAGAAAAAATCCGAAAATAAAAGATTGAATCTTGAAATCGCTTTATACTAGAACAAGTAAATTTAGATAAGCTGAGCATCGATAAATAATACTTAAAAAGCCTATAAACGCAATGAAACTGAAATGGGCTAGCGTTAAGTACATATGCAAAATTGAAGTATTATTTTTTGCTGTTCACAACTTTTTCGAAGTGCTCCTTGGCGGTATGAGTGGTGTGGGCGCCACCGGCATGACGTGGCACACACATGCGCATCGAAACCTTCTGTTGGTCGAGCCAGGCGTTCGGCGCATGTGGAAACTCATCCTTTCGGTAATAGCCCATAATGCCAGATTTACGTATTGAACCGATTTCATATGTGATTAGTGGGCTCAACAAATTCGAAGCATGAGCGTTCGGCAATTTTGCCACTTTCGATTTCTCCATCGTACGCATAACGCATGTCGTATCGCAGGAGATGCAGGCGAGATCCTGCAGCACCTTTATGCGTGCACCCGCTGCGGCGCACTCGTCATTCGTGGCATCCATATACTTGCGTAATGTCTCCTGTAGTCCCTGTATTTGAGCGTCTATTTTCTCCTTAAAGCTATTTAGGATATCATCCACAGATGCCAAGCCGAGCGTTATCCTTATATTATCCATAGCCTGATACATATTCTTATCATTCGTTTTAATTTGATTGCGAACTTCGGTGAATTTCTTATCCAAACGACATTGGAATTCTTGCATCTGCTCGTTGGAGACTTTACGTTGCAATTGATTGTAGTCGACTTTATCGGCTAGTAGTATTTCAATCTCACTTTTATCGATCTTATCATTCATTATTTCATCTATTGTCTTGGTGAGCTCATCAATGGTCTCACTGTAATTAACGTTTTTCGATTCCATGCGATCGGTTGCCTCTTTCAAACTGGTCACATAAAATTTCAGATCTTTGAACTGTTCCTGCAGATCGGCGATGAGCCTTGTGGTCCGTTGACAATCCTGTTCGAGTATTGTCGCAGTAATTTCATTGACTTTATTCGTAAGCATACAGAACTCTGACTTGAGGTCCATCAGTTGATCTAACAGTTTTTCGGGTGAGTAGCAGAGATGACCATCTAAATCATATCCTTCTTGTGGCGGTGGAACCGCTGGTTGTACCGTAATATGCGATGTTAGTGGCGACTTGTAGGAGGGATCGCTGCGCACACTTTCCTCCTCACCTTCCTCATCTTCAACGCCATCTTCTAGGCGGTCCATATCGGGATCGAAGTAGATATCGTTTAGCCGAAAGCCGTATGCATTTTCTATATATGTATTCTCCTTTTGGATGGCAATCATTTTCTTTAATAACGAGTGCAGTTGTTCTACTTGCATGGATGTGGCTCTTTTTTGCACTGTCGCAGCGACGACTAGCCGCATCAGTTCCATTACCAATTCAAGTTGGTCCTTCATAATGGCAATCCCACGATATGTGGAATTCGTTAATTGCTGATGCTCTAATTGTATAGCAAAATCGATTTCTTCAGCCGAAGTTTTCACTTCGAGTGGTTGATCGAGCACCTCCTCGCCGGTTGCTGGTACAATTTCTAGCTCTACTGGTTTTTCAATAGATTCCTTTGTCACTTGTGGTGCAGCCGGCTCAGGTGATGGCTCTGGCTGACCTTCTCCCTCTGCTTCTTGCAGATGTTCTTCTTGAATTATTTGTGGTTCCTCACCTCCTTCACCTCCTTCACCACCTTCACCACCTTCTGCTTCTTCAATTTCTGTTTCATCAGCTGTTACAGTATCTTCTGGATCAGCGCCACCAATCTCTCTTCTACGATTGTGTCTAATTAATTTTTGACTATATTCCGCTAACGGCTTGGCCGATCCTTTCGCATTACGTAATGCGGAGACCTTGCTATGCACAAAAGTAGCAGTGCCCTGATATTGATCACAGGAATCACTGCCGAACTTGCCACTGCTCATGAAAATCGAAACATTTTCGTACTTCGTATTGTCCACTGGTTCATCGATAAGATTCAGCTTTTCGGCGAAAGAAAAAAGTAAAAAATGCAGCGCATAAAAATTTACATGTCCCGGCTCCGGTGAACCGATAGCCAGATCAATGAGTTGTCGAAAATTCAGTTCTGTTGACATTATAACTTGTGGAGCTTAAGAAAACAATTTATTTGAAACGGAAAATGTTCTGAAAAAATAAGTTCTCCGAAAATATAATATTCTTCTATTTTTCGTGTCAAATTTGACACGTAATTCAATCCCCAAAAATTTTTATCTGTTACGAATGCTTCGAAAAGTGAAAGCCTTAAGTTCAGATATGTATTTTTTTTGTATAATAATTCTTAAAGTAGAAACCCAAAACTATAGCAGATATAAATATTATAGGAAATCAGGTCGCTGGACAAAACCTTCTTAATTTTGTATTGTCGGTGCATAACTTCGACATGTCCTGACTGACAATTTGTCCATTTCAATCAATTATTCCATAGTCCATAGTAAAATAGTTAAAATTTTTTCCCACTTTCGCTTAAATCTCGAGCGGTACAACTATGATTTCGACTAACAGTCATTGATTGGTAATAAAAAGGTATTTCAAGGAACTCTAAGCGATTTTTACTGAGTCTTCAAAATGTTGGTAGCTTTATGTGCTTTTAAAAACTAGAGGGGGATTAACTACAATTAGTTTAAAGAAATGGTTTTTTGAATTTCTTTAAACATTCGAACATCTCTAATTTTTCCTATTTTAAACGAAACCGCAATATACTTTTAAATTCTATAAATGCGCTATTTAGGAAGAAGAACAAGAATAAAATGCGAAAGTTTCGTACGCTTCAGAGCTTTCAACGCTGCTATGTATTTCAAGGTATATAAAGTAAAAAGCTGGTAAAAATTTAAAGTGCACTAATTTTTTAGCCGTTACGCAAAAGTCCAAGGTAACTTTTTAACCTCAAAATCAATTTTCATACTGAGGAACTAATGATATAAAACTTAAAAAATTACCATGAAATTTGCCAAATATATCAATATAAAATTTGTCTAACTGCAAGCCACTTGCTCATTTTACAATAAAGCTGCATGGGGCGAAATAGGTTAAATGCTTTAAGTAAAAAGGTGAATAATTGTTAATAATTGATTCGCCAGCAAAATGTACTAAACTCGTGCACTCTCTGCTTCGCTTCTAGGTATATGACGTCACCACAAAGCGTTGCCTACGGGAGTGAAAAGCTTCGACAGCCCGCTCACAGTTCAGCATATCGGCACAATTGTAAACAGAACAGCTTCGGCGCCGAGCTTTTATGACTGTCAATCAATTGGCGGCTTTCTGCCAAACAATAAAAGTCTCAATGCGACAGAAGTTCGAAGACGTTCAAACGTGCGGAACGTGTATTGCCGCGAAAGTGGAAAAGCGGAAACGGAAAACATATGTAAAAACTAACTCTATGAATAAATAACGGAAGAAATGTGCATTAAAATTCACTAAAAGCAACAAATGGATATGAGTGTGTGAATAACTGAATAAATGTAGTATCTAAGTGACCTATAGCATAGACAAAGATTGTTAAAAGCGAAGTAAACAAACGCTCGTATATACTTGTGTAGGCATGTGTTTGGCTAACGTGTGAATTGGCAAAGAATGCTGGATGACGAGAATCATCAAGTGGCAGTTTAAAAAGGGAAATAAGTGTTTCTTATGTTTACAGCGATTTATACACATAACCGACGTAACTACGTAAAGTCGCAGGGAGTTGTGTTGGAAGTGTTACCTATATTCAATTGTAGATATAATTAATAGTTGGTTGTCAAAAAAGTGCAAATAGAAATAATAATAATAATAAGAAAGAAAATATATTTGTAATGCTGTGAATATATATTCAAAGGCGAAAATTTTGAGGTGTGCGATTTTTTTTATTAATGAAAATTATATAAAAATGTGCGAGAATTATGCAGCGAGAGTGCCTCAATTCAAAGAATCTAAACAAAACTGTTAAAATTAAATAACTGTTTCTTCAGAATACTATGCGAAATGGTCATCAAACTGGAATTCTGCATGTAAGTACATATATGTATGTAAGTAAATATGTAAAATACGGTGTTTAAAATTACCTACGAAAACAATTAAGTATTTTTCGTGATTTTTTAAATAATAATTTGATAATTGTATAACATTTAAATAAAAAAAAATAACTTTTTATTTTAAACAAAAAAACATTTTTTTGCACAAAAATTTCTATTTAAAATAAATTAATTGAAATTTATCACAAAATAAATAAAATATTAAACAAATTGAAAATTAATAATTAATGCATAATGCATTTATATAACTCCCTCATTGATACCAGTTACATTTACTACTATACACATATATATGCATATATGTATGTATATGGAATGTTATTTTCGAATTGTCTGAAACATGGTTATTCTTCTTTCTGCGCTGCTAAGAAAGGCGCAAATATTTTTATATCAGTTTCCTTACCAAAAGCTAGGCAATTTCTTCATAAGTCGAAATGCAATCATTCACGCTAACTTAAAAAGTACAAAGATAAGATAGCGGTGCCGCCAGGCGGTGTAGTAACAAATATTGCAAAAAACAAAAAAAAACAAAAACAAGTAATTCGTTTCGTAGGTAAACGTACTTAAATAAATACTTCAAAATGGTAAATTGATATTTACAACAAGGTGAAATATATATGTGTGTATATGTATATGTATAGGAACCCAAAAGGGGGTCGATGAAGGGATGTCGAGCCCCTGTGTAAATACGGTGGAATGTATGCACAAATTTCTCATACAAAATTTTGTTTTGAAGAGCAAAAAAAATACATAAATTTGTCTTAAAGAATCAGACCTTTGAAATTTCGTAAAAAATTTTTTATATATAATTTATAAAAAATAAACAAATGGTTTTAGAAAATTTTAAATTCTATTGGAAAAATTAAAAATCTATTGAAGACTACAATATTAAGTTTTGTTTTCAGCAATGTATTTTTCAATTCCTTTTCTAAAATATTAGAATATTCCTATTCTATAAATATATATATACTAAATATTACTAAATATACTAAATATTAGTGCATTAAGGTTGTGAGCTTTTCGTAAACGACAGATGCAATTGCAAAGATTTTTAATATTTTGTGCAGTTTCACTTTTTTTGATCATTTGCAACTCTATTATAAAATATAACCAAATTAAAGACGCTTCAAGAACTTTAAACAAACGTAATTTTGAATATTTCACTGAGTTTATTTTTAAGTTGCTATTTAAGTGGCAACTCTATTATAAAATATGTCATATATACATTAAAGATTTTTGAAAACTTTAAGCAATGCTAGACTAAATTCTCCAGTTGCTCTTTTTGATAGGTGGCAACTCTGCTTAAAAATATTTCTGAATTAAAAAAAATCAAAATACTTTACACAAAGCTCTGTTTAAAGTGTCAGTTTTGGCACACATTTTGTAATGCTTTACTCTTTTCGCTAGTTGGCAACTCTATACGAACATATTTCTAAATTAGAGATTTCTAGTAAGCTTCACGGATGAAATTTTTAAACCAATCATTTTGGCATATATGTTGTAATATTTTCCATTTTAATATAGAGAAAATAAATTAGATAAGTGGCAACGCCAAAATGTGTTTAAATTTCCAGAATTCCTGTTTTCTCCGAACATTAATATTAATAGTGGTATATTGGGAACTGATTGAGGTTCTGAAAATAAAACAAAGCCATGAATGTTCCTCCCATAAATTTTAGTAACGTTCTATTATCATTTGCGAAGGTTTTAACAAATTTTCAATTTATTGTTTTGATTTTTTTATTTGGAAAACAAAAATAAAGGTCTCTGAGCAAAGCGAAGCTCTGGCCATTGTCAAGGCAAAAATAAATATTAAAGTTGGGCATTACCTGTAAATACGATGTGGTAATTAGTATTTCCAAGTGTTTATCAATGTTTATTATATGCCGTGGACTTCGAGCTTTTTGTCCGCTGAGTGATAAACATTAATAAAGCGGTTTAAAGTAGGTATACGCCATTGAAGCGCATACAATTTTTTTAATTGAAAAAAAAAACCTAGAAACTTCAACCTACTCCGATTAGGAATTATTTTTCGTAAATAGATTTTGTGTTTTTGTGCCACAGTTATGCCAGTGAAAATAGTTTAGAATTTAAGATTACATAATACATTAAGGACATGTCTTTAGTACTCTAAGTAGTAGCGAAATGCATTTATCCCAACAAAGGCATGCTTAATGTATGTGATATTGTCTGTCATTGTAAGCGGAAGAGCGGACAAATGCGACCTGTACACTTTTTTCCTCATAAATCATAATGACAAGAAAAAAAAGATACAAAAAAAAAAAAAAAACTAAACACTTAGACAGCTATGTATGCAGTACAGCGATGACCGACTTATCAATGCACCTTTATTTAATATTATAGATTATTAGGTATGTTAATATGGTTGTTAGAAATATTTTTTCTTTCTTGAAAGGCAAATTCTTTAGAAAACGAGAGGCTAGAAAATAATTTTTACCTTTTTAAATGTGTATGTGGACTATATGTGATCATAAGCGTTTGTTAATTAGGAAGACACCACCATCGGAGACGTCCACTTCTAACGAAATGCAGAATTGTTGTTTCTTTGCGGACGACAAAGTGTTTTGAGAAATATTTGAAACATGATTGAGGTTAAAACCAAACCTACTCGATTTAGTTATCGAAATTAAAAGGCTCCGCTATTGAACTTCTTCATCTGAACGCAGTCGTTTACGTGTTGTTTTGAAAATGTCAAAAAATAGGCGAGTGAACTAAGATATCCAAATCGTCGAGATCATTATTTAAACTAGGGTCTCGGAAAACCTATGAAGTTATAGTTTGATTAAAACTAGCTAGTTTTTTTAAACTAAAGAAATTTGAATATACTTTTTAATATTGTTAATGGTTTATTGTTTGAATTTTCATTTATCCTAGCTTTCACCTCTACCATATTTTTGGTTTTTGGAGAGTAGCGAATCGAACGAACTATTCCAGTTGTCGCGTAATTTGACGCATGCACAATTGTGGTTTGGTGGAGAATTAATAGAAAAATATTTGTTTGTGATTTTTATCTTTTTATCACATATTTTCCCCCAAAAAAAAATGCAATATAATTATATTGTTGACAATAAAACATTTTTTTCTGCAAAAATTAAAATTTTATGAAATAAATTTTCTATTTTAAAAGAAACTTGCATTTGAACCAGCCTTTAGTTGCTAAAATAATTGAAACTGAAACAATTGTACTTATTGAATGCAAATTTGTCATCACAAATCGCAAATCGCAAATCACAATCTAAAACTAATATTACATACCACACATACATGCATTCATACAAATATGCAAACATACATAGTGTCGAATAAATACACACATATTCATGTATTTTCATTATCTATTATTTACGACCCTTTATAAATTTCATGTAACCAAAACACATATGGTTCATTTAACTGTTTGTATGCACATATGTATGTGTGTGTTAAAAATAATAACTAGAGGCCCGCGTATTGTTTTAAATTGGCCAAATGCGCGTCTTTGCCTTCGCTCGTGTGGGTGTGTGTGTGTGTTTATGTGGGTATGTGTGTTTGACACTTTTTTTCGCCGTCTATTAGATGCTTTTATAGTCGAAAATTTCTGCGAAAACCACCTACCATTTAATTTTTATTAGATTTACATAGCTTGACATGCAATTGGAAAATGGTTAATAATAACACAATTACTAATTTGTTGTACATGAACAAACACATGTTCCCGATAATATCATTGCGTCCATTTATCATATAAAGGCTATCAATAAATGCTCAATAAATAAACAGATTCCACCAATAAACTCTTGTGTAAACATGTTTCGCGACTTTTACCGTTTGTTGTACGAAAGTCCATTTCACAAACAAAGAGTCGTCAAGGGGTGGGAGCTTGTGAGGCTCGGTGACCCTCTGACATAATGAACAAGGTGTTCGAATGTGAAGAGTCCCCTGTCACTATAAAGTTGGCTTGTACTGTATTACCAGCACAACTGTATATGAAAAAATTGTTTGCTTTTGGAGAATAAACACAATTTTCAACAGCTGACAATTAACTAAATTTGTAGACATACAGGGTGTGTCAACCATGTAAATACGTCACTATGTATATATTGAATCTATTGATTACAGTAAATTAAGTAATTTTTAAATGATATTTAAATGAAATTTTAAGTATAAACAAAGCATTCACAACCTAAATGGACTGGCGGACCAGTGGAAGACTAGTCTAATGGCGAGCCAATGTTCAAGAGCTGTGTTTGATTAGCTAGTTGAAGTGTTGTTGGTCGGAAAGAAGCCTTGATCGCAAGCGGTAATAGTGAGGCAAAAGTGAGGCTTTCTTCTTTTATAAAGGAACATGGGACACTGTAAGCCAGCAAGTACTGTTCTCTTGGAAAATCACCATTTTTAGGGTCACGGAGTATCGATCCGAGAATCACGAAACCCATTTGCGTGACCAAAAGTTATAATTTGAACCAATATTTTCGCCAAAAATCATCATTCGGCTTCTTTCTTTCGAAAATGGTATTGTTGACTTTGGGATTATTGGGCCTATTGGGCCTTTTTTGTTGCTGCGTTGCAAAATGAAGACATTGACTGACTAGTAAGATCGCAAAATTTGTTCCTTTCTTACTGCAAATAAGATTTATTATTTGCAATTGATTGATATTTTATTCAAAAACTAGGACAAAGAAATTATAAAGAACCCAATTACACTAATTAAAACCTTTATTATTTAACAGCAACTGAACAAATCGTGTTGTATGATCGAAATCTGATCAGATGGAAATCCAAATGATGGAAAAAGTTGACTTATTATTGGAAAATGATAAACTCCTAAGTAATTTTCTTTCTTTAATATTCTATAGCTATAGAAATCATTGGTTTCACTCAAGGTTGACTTATGCTGATCCGTAGCTCTTCCAGATAGGTGGTGCAGCCTCGTCTAAAGTTATAGCAACTGTGTGAGCATCATTATATATATTATTATAAGCGACAGCAACTACTTTGGATGAATAAAAATATATTCATTTTACACGTTTTCCTTCATATTCTCGTTTTAGAGTCATATTTTTACCATAACCCCCAAAAATCCATTTAACATACACCACTGTCACATGCGTACGCATAATATACATATATATACATGTATATATATATATATGCGCATACAGAGATTTACGTATTTTGACATATGTCAGACAGTCATTCCATAAGCACTAAATACTACTTTGCTCGTTTATCTTTCCGTTTTTGATAAAAGAATCAATGTTGACGGCGGGTTCAATTGATGGTTAAGACTATAATTATAATCAGGACAGCTGTCATTGTTTTGCTCTCTATAATGTACAGCACACATTTAAGTGACTTTTTCTAGCATTGGGCATTGCAATTAATGCCGCGTAGATGATTTTTGTTAATTAAACATAAAGTACTTCAATAAATATTTTTTATTTATTTATTTTTTCTTAAATACTATAAATTATTATTGGAGCGTTATGTGGGGGGAGACAGCTTACTTTAAAGCGAAAATTAAGGTAGAAGCAATATAATTTGCAATTATAAAAAGTATAATTATGGTCTTTAAGAATCGTCATTTTACTGTTTATACGCAATTTAGTTTTTATATATTTTTCGTTGTTGTTATAACACAATCGTATATTGCTTACATATCAATAAAAGTGAGCTGAATTAATTTCTCTTCTCACCGTATATTTGTAATATTATTTTATATTATTCCAACAGCCACATGTTGGGCCAAGCCACACATAAATACATATATACATAAGTGCGAACAAGTCAAGTCGTGGGCGGAAGTGATGTCTGCAATGGTTGTCGTGGAAGTTCCTCATTTATCATTGCGATTTCTCTTTTTGTCGTGATGCCCACCAATGACTGGTCGAACGAATGCAATTAAAATAACGATGTATATATTTATATATATATACATGTATACGTATTTCTATATAAGGATATGTGTGTATATGAAAAGCGACTATATGACAGAAAAACTTTACCCAAAGCGGTTTCCTGTAAATGTAATAAATCAATATTACGCATACGCAGCGTGGCACCCGGCCTGTTTGTCGTTAATTCCAAGGTGGCCTAAACGGCGCCAAAAATCGACTGGAAATTGCCATTTTGGCAATGCAAATTTCGCAAATCGAATCAAATTCAGTCAGTTAGGAAACGTAAATATTTTTATTAAGCGGCATGGTGCATATTTAGCTGCTTCCTCCTCCAGGATTGAAGTGCGAAAGATTGATTATATGCGCGTGTGTGCATATATAAATAATTGTGTTCCATAGTGACACAGTTACATAAGTAACTAACATGTACGAGCATGTATATATGTTTGTGTGTTCATTCCCCCGAAGAGAAAATCAAACATTAATCTGTTTCTCGCTGCATCGTGTGTTTAGTGTCTAAAAATACAAACATTCATACATACATACATATGTAAATCGAAAAATTTGCACAAAATTGCCGAAAAAATTCATTCCAATATTTAAATTGTTTTCGTTGAAGTAATGAGAAAAAATAAATGACTAGAAAGGATTCAAAAGTCTATTCCCATAATTGTTTTTAGGTTAGGCTTTTGGGTTAAAGCTTTTTAGGTTAGTTACTGTCAGATAACGGTCGCTACCTGTAAAGGAAATTATTTAAATGACGTTAGGATACCATGAATTTCTAGGTTTTAAACATTTCTAGACTTAGACTTGTAAAGGTTCCTTACGCGACTAACCCCTAACCAACTTAGGGTTGATAGTACAAACAATATTCAGTTCGAAATTTCTGAGAGTATTGAAGTTGACCGAATTGCGGTGAATATTACAGACAGTAGTTTCGGAATTTGGGTAACTCTTCATATGGGGGCTCGGTGAAGGTATGGATTTCGAATTCTTCCGTTTAATTCAGGTATCTCACACGTCGACTGTTATATAATATATCGTATATACATATATAAGCTTAACCTGAAAAGCGGTATTCTACAAATAGAATAAATTAGGATCCGTTTTCATCCATTTTTGATTTTCACTAAGATATTTCACACAAATATTGCCACATATGTATGTATGTATATATGGTGTCAAGTCAACGGAAGGGTAATAATTTGATTCGTTATATGGGTGCTGGATTAAGATATGGTCCAATTTTTAAACTGATGCATAGGTATTGTAATATGTAAGCCTACATCCTTCGGAGAAGTTTACATCAATGCACTATTTAATATATCCTTAACAATTGAATGAGACGAAGGCTGACATTTTTGATAGGTTTCAGGTCATAGGGATGACAGATAAACTTATTTTGAATTTAAAATTGCCTTCGATTTTCTCATAACAATATTCGGATAATATAGTTAAGTACGATTGTCTCCAAAAACTTAATGTCTTCATTTTTAAAATTAAGACAAATTTATACCTTAAAGAAAATTTTCAGAAACTCTTCTTCACTGAAACCGTAATTTTTTAATTTTTTTAATATTTATATGCAGGTATTTATTTTTATTTTGTTATTTGTTTGTTAGTACCATAAATAACATATGCTAACATTAAATGAAACAAAGCAATCTTAATATAGACTCCTCTTATAACTTTTAGCTTTGTCACGCCTTATCTCTATCAAAATATATACAAGCAGATGCACGTGGCAAATTTTTGGTCATATGAACTTGTGTTAAAACAAAAGACACACATACAAACACAGTCTATGCAGATAAAACACATGACAGCTTTTTATAATGGCAATTATGAGAAACCCTTCTAAAGACTCCCATAGAATACGCATGAGTAGTGGAATTTAATATTTATATTTTAAATAGAATTTATAAATTATCAATAAATAGATTTTCGATTTTGAAAAGCAAATACACAAAACAATTAAAAATATTCAAACTCTGCTTATGAGAGTCACTTAGCATAATTTGTGTTATCTAAAGTTTTTGTATGTATAAACTCCGTTGGTGACACTATCTAGTGATTTTGTGCAGCGAGTGGGCTTTAGGTGGAATATAAAACACGCAATGTTTTTTGGCTTGAAGAAGGGGGAGAGGGGGAAGAGGTGATCTCAATATATGTCATGCTTGAGAGGATTAAGAGCTAAGTTGGGTTTATTCATAAAATTTTTTATTTTTTTTTTTGAAAAATAATACTTCTATTTAAAATATTTGAAAGACAAATTTGTATGCACCCTTAAGGCTATTTAAAAATACTGTAAAAAAAGTAATTATTTTCAGCAAGTTTTATTATTCATGAAAATAGCTAAATCTGGTGCATTTTATAAAGATTTTACCCTTTTTCAGAGTTTTCATTTCAGCCCAAAATTGTAATATTGAATTTATATTTAAATTTTTAAACGAACTTAAAGCCTCAGTAGCTGTTACTCCTTTTATTTTGCATAATAACATTTGTATTATTTTTATCGAATGAAAAATAATTCAAACTAGTGGCAACACTTCTCAAAAATAATTCCGGCAAACATCCTCAGACCCATCTAGTTTGATATCCATATTGTAATATTTAATTAAATTTGTAAATTTAATTTAACAAAATTAAACAGGTGGCAAGCATTCTAATTCTTTTTAACTACAAACTTTTTAAACCTCTTTAGTTTGACATTAATATTATAATAAATAATTTGTCGCATTAATTTAATTACAATCAACTTTTTAAAATGTTGGCAAGTCAAAAAATAGTTTTAACGGCAAAATTTCTTAAAACTTTCCAGTTCAGTGCCCATATTGTAGAGTTTTTGAATGTATTATTTTTTGTCTCTCAAAAACAAGGGCTATCCTGCTCAACATTGTATTCCATCGAAAAATTCAAAGATTTTTGCAACCGGTTGACGAAATTTGGGAGCGGTATACAATTTCATAGGAGATGATCGATTTTGATGTTGTGCCTGAAGTAGTTTCATTTCAGAAATGCGATATAGTCAAAGAGTGTTATTTAAGAAAGTAGTACCACAAATATATATATATGGTATTGAAATTTTGCTACCTGATTTAAATATTTTTTTGCCAAAAATGAAATATTAAACATATTTTTATTTATTTATAAACAAAGCTGATGCAGGTTCCATGAAAGGTTTCCAAAAGGTGAATTGCTTACTTTTTTTGTTGTTTTATTATTGAAAATTTGGTTATAATGGCTATGCTTATCGTTAAAGGTGTGCTCATTTGATTAGAATTTTTTAATTTTCTTTGAAGTTTGCTGTTCCCACACAATATTCATTCTGTCACTAAATATTTGTGATTAATCATACTTGACCAATATGTACATGAAACTGAATAAGAATTTTTGATCCATCTTCCATGAAGTGAATCGCTCTCCGAGTAGAAATCCATCAATTCTTAACGGTGTTTGCACCTTAGCTTTTCTTTACTACGAAATTTCTTTAAAGTGTGATGCAAGCTTACGCACTGTCAACAGTCACAGTTGGGTATTATGTACAGTGTTGTCAATCAACTGAGCACTAAATAATTTACTTTTTGCATTTATCTAATATTATATGTATGTATGTATCTATCTGCGCAAAAAGTATTTAAAATCAATTTAAAAATACTTCAACACTTGTTTAGACTAAGTACTTATGCTAGGTACATACATATATACCAGGTGTTTAACGACAGCCAAGGAAGTGCATAAATAAGGAAGGCAAAGAAAATTTTCTTCTCATATTTACACTACTAATGCAGCTTAATGGATGAGTAGGCAGTAAGTCAAACTAACCGAACAGTATAAACACAATGACTTATGCTCATATTTAACGCTTCACAATTGATCCAAAATACATAACGTTGAAATAAGCAAAATGTTTGGAGTGTTTGAACAATACTCGCGTTTGTTGCCACTAGAGCACACATAGGTACATGCATACAAAATGTGATCTTCCAAGTGAAAGTTGTATTTTTTAAGTTTTTGTGACCTTATCTTAAAGTGTGTACAATAGAGCAAACAAGTGTTAACTCCACTCTAAGATAAAGTGTAGAAATTGGCGCCATGGCAATCCCAAAATATAATACGTTGCAATGCTTCAAGCTTTAAATTTGTTCTAAATTTTATAACTGCGACACGTTGAGAAGTCGAAATAAGTAAACAGCATTGGGAAAAGTATACTAGGCGATCTATTTAAAGCTTTTGATATGAACGATATGATATTTAAAGTGCACTTTAATCATGGTCATTTGTGGACCACAATGAGTGGTCATTTAATTATTTATAAAGTTCGTTAGGCCTAGCGTTTTATCTAATGTGATAACTACTATCGCCAATGCTCATAGATCCTTAAAACCATAAATGGGATGTTATCGTTTTTATATCATATGTGACATCTAAATCATAAGTTTCCTTGGTGAGATGCTTCATTTTAATATTCTATTCATTGTTTGCTCATCCCTTGAAGACATTCAAGATCGTCATAGTTATGAATATATATATGGATATCTTGCTTTCAAGAGAAATGAGGTAGTCTAGAACTTCGTAATTATGCCTGTCAAAAGTGAAACACTCCAACAAATTTTTCTGATGTTAGATTAAAGATCTCAGGTGGAAGCATTGCCTCATCTCGTTCGTTTTAGCTTCTTATACTTCGAAGAGATCATTCTCAATTCTGATGGAGCTGGGGGTAATACTGCAAAGTACTCCAAAGATTTCGATATAAATGTTTTTGTCCGACTCTATTTTGTAATTTGACGCCAAATTCGATTTGCTCTACTTGACCACTAAAGAATATGTCGCAAAGCCTAATAGTGTTCCTGCTGATTATAGTCTGTTAGTTGCAGCTTGGTCAGATTGTTGTAGTTGACAGAAAACATTCTACAAATAATTTTTAATAATGCTCGGGCATAGGCCCGAAAATAGAAATAGAAATAGATTTGTGCGAATTTTTACTTTGTCGCATAGTGTTATTACAAACTTTGATATTAGAACACTTGCGAAGAAAACCTACGATACTGATAACCAATGTTGGTGTTTATAAACTTTTACTACTCTCTCCTAATTGCGCTTTTTCTGAGTTCCAACTTTTAGCCACCGCCTTAATTAGTTAACAAATGTAGGTATGTAATACTTAAGGCTTAGACAGTTTTTTGAATATTTCAAACAATGTTAATATATTGGACATAACTGTATATTATGCCTGCTATGTTATTGTACTACGTACGAGCTACGTATTTACGTATCTTATATACTGTAATGAATTCGCTCTGCCAGCTAAACTTCGACGCGTTTGCCTATTTATAATTTAATCAGCAACAACAACGAAATTTTCACACATTATCTTTGTAACGGTTTTGTTTTCAGAAGTCATTAGCTTAAAACCAAACACACTTTTTACTAATCGCTTCATTACCAAGGCAAATAAATAAGAAATAATAAATTTAAAGCGTCAGGTAAGTGCGTCAATGCTTTCAGTTAAGCAGACGATCTATAGAGAAAGCTTTGATATAAAAGCTTACAAAACAAACGAAAAAAAAAGTATGAAAATTGTATCTTTATTTCATTTGAATGCCTCATTCATCCATTCTTATTACACATTTAACATAATAATAATCATAATGACAATAGTATATTGATTGATTCGCGCTTGTCGCCGGCATCACAACGATGTATGCAAATATTTGGACCGAAAGGCAACCACTTTGGTACTATAACCGAGATACTATGCGCGTATGCACAAGCGAATGTCTCTCGCATGTTCATCTAGATATTTTTACCGATGGAAAAATTCTATTCGGGATTAAATCTAGCGGATTTAGATAGCATTTTTTTACGTCCGTTGACATTTGTTTACATTTTTAATTACTTTATAAATAAATACAATATACAATATAAATAACTACTTTATATACTTAAAGTACAGATATAATAAAAGGCTTTTTAGCATCTGTGACATTTTTATGACACATCTGTCGCGGGATTCCAGTTTTTTGCACCTACCATAGCGTCAATTTAAAAAAAAAAGCGTCAATGTCAGAGCAAATATTACGTACTTGCGTACATATGCTTGCTAGAGATGTTAATCGCGATATTTCGGGATATACGAAATTTTTGAAATCGGAATTTGGCGAGATATACGATGAAATTTAATTTGTTTTATGGAGGAAACAAGAAATTTTTTCGGCTTAATAACGGGACTCACGCAGGCTCTTTATGTTTATTATGTCTTAATTTTCATTCTTCCATCCAATTGTCATAATAATATGGATAACATCGAAATCAGTTAATAATCACGACCATCATACAATTAGTAATCAAAACAAACGAATTTTCCTTACTTTAAACTAACAAAAATACATAAATTGTGTTCGTGTCCGAACTTAGCTTCTCCTTACTTGCTATTATTTTTGTTGTGAAATGCATACATATACATGTATCACACTTTAAAACGTTGACCATATGATAATTTATAGCTTATGATATTCTTTTGTTTATTTTATTTAATAGTAGAACCTTTTATTACATTATAAGGATGACAACTTTTGCATGACAACTGCAACTTTTGTTGGGCTTTAAATTTTGAAATAATTAAATGACAACAAATGTTTATTAACGATAGGTGTTAACGAACGCAGTGGCTACATAAAAGTGTAGTACATATTATATATAAATAGTGCAGTTTAAAGTGGTCCCGAATTTACGGTCCTTAATGGAAATACAACCAATTTTCAAGCATAATGAACTTATGGTTTCATAAAGCGACCATTTTTAATAGTTTGGTTTCAAATTCTATTATTACTGCTTAATAAATTATAAAATTATTTTAGTTTCTACAAATTTTATTCAAATCTCGATCTAGCTTAATCTAGCTTGTTTAGTCTCGAACAAAGGCTAAATTTTAAGGGATTTTTCAAAACAGTTTAGGTAAAAATCCTATAATCTAAAGTAGAATCCAAAAGTACGACAAAAAGGCTTTACACTTTACAACAATATTTAAAGTGTAATGTTAATATTTTTATTGAAAATACAACTTTTATTAATTATTTATAATTTTTTAAACACTCTGAATGAAAATGTACATTTAAGATCTTTTAAGCTTATATAACTGTTCTGCTCTTGCTCTTGCTTACGTATAATGGATACAGCTCTTACAAAGCTTTTTTTCTCTTTCAAAAAGCTTCCAAAAGAATATAAATTATAAAATTCCCAAAATCTTCCCGACCAATGTTTCTGGTTTCATATAAGATTTTTTCAGTTTGGGCTTAAAATATGTATAAAAAAAAGGAAATTCAAAAAAATAGAAAACTGCGTTAATTATTTTATATTAAAAGCAAAAATTAAGCAAAATAACCTAGTTTTAGCATATATTTTTGAATATTTTTTAAGAAGTCGATCCCGTTCCTTTTACTACTTTTCGAAAGAGATACTTTTTTAAGATAGTTTTCAAAGATAAATATTAACAATTTTATTTAGATTCATTATATGAAGCTTTTAAATATTTGTTGCGTTAAACATTAAATCAAACATAGCACAAATAAACACATTAAGAAAATATTCCCAAAATTCAGAAAATTTCAAATATTTTGTTATAAAATTTTAAGTAAAGTAATACAAAGCTTTTATAAAAGCATTAAATAATTTATACTTTTTCCTTTCCATTTCGTTAATCCCGAAACCCTGAGCGAGCTTTTATATTCACATCACTAGTGATAACTGTATACGATATTTACCTTTTCTATAGCTTTTGTGATGAAATGCGATGTTTGTTTTGAGATAAAAATGCAAGTAGAAAAGTGAAACAGATATGTATAATTGCGAATGATGGGCGCTATGATATTATTTCGGTATAATATTTGGCAATTCTGTTTGAGTTTTGAGAAGTGTTAACCAACAGTACAACGCCACCAGTGATGGAGTTCACAAGTCGACATTCCTTTCCAAACGCCGAAGAGACTCGCAAATAAATTAAGAGAAATCGCATAACCATTCCTATACACATACACACACACACACACATACTTGTATGTGTGATTAAGTGCAACTAGTTTAACGGTTAAACTGGTTTTCTGTGCAAAATTGTAACGCTGCAAAAGAAAAAGTTATGTTGTTAAATTTGTGTAAAAATTCACAGGGCGTTTTTCGCGCTGAATTTCGAACGCAATTGCTGGCGGCAACGAGTGGTAAATACATTTAATATGCACAAAATAGCTGCAAGCAAAGCGGAGGCATGGCAAATGCGAAGGTTTAGTGTATTCTTAGTTTAGAGAATTCAAATGCTTAAAAGTGGTTGTTTGATGTTGGAGTTAGTGAAATGCATTACAAAAAATTTAAATTAAACTCAAAAAAAATTTTGAAAAAAATTTAGAAAATGTAAAAATGTCATAACTTAGTTATTTGTGTACAAAAAAAAAAAACAGGAAAGCTCAAAATAGAAAACAATTAAAAAAATTTTAAGAAATTAATAAAAAATTTATCATCAAAAAAACTTTAAAAATACATCGAAATGTAAAAACTTTATTTGCTTTCATTAAAATATGCCAAAATTTTGTTATTTACCACAAAAAAAAAAAAAAAAAATTTTTTTAAATTTAAAAAGGATTGTAAAAATTTAATAAGTTTAAAAATTATTTTTTGTTGTTTTTATTAAGATATGACTTATATGACTTTATATAACAAATATTTGCCCGCAACAAAAATTTCACAAAAAAAATTTCGAAGGTTCAAAAAAAATTCTTGCATAATCCGCTTTCATGTAAATCCGCAATATTTGCATAACAATAACAGCAAACACCCACAGTATGAGAGCACAATATTTATGTATGTTTGTATATAAAAAGATACACTTATGTACTCATACCCATTTAAAAGATTTTTTCCAAACAATTTAATCGCCACTTGTCATGCCTTCTATTGGCCTAAGATGGGAGAAGAAGCACCAATGTGTGTAACCTATTGTATTTTTGAAACTGACATCTCAGTATGTGTATTTGTTAAATATAAATTGACAGAATTATTGAATTACCATATGTATTTCCCTTAAATATCGCCGCCTAGTAACCATAATCACATTTTGCCATGGAATCGGGCTTGGCTGGTTCGCGCCAATGCTGTTCAAGCTGCAGACACCCGCTGAAAGTCCGCTGGATTTTGAGGTCTCCGTGGAGCAGGGCTCCTGGATGGGTGCGCTGGTGTGCTTAGGCGGTTTCACTGGCAATGTGCTCTTCGGCCAACTATTGGATATGATCGGGCGCAAAGCCTGCATATATTGTCTGACGATACCGCATATTGTAAGTACGCTTAATAAACAACAACAACAACAACAGTTTTACTTCAAATGAATATTTTGAATCGTAGTGCTTTTGGTGTCTCGTCTACTTCGCACAATCCATCGAATATCTTTATGTGGCGCGCTTCTGTGGTGGCATCACTGGTGGCGGCACTTATGTCGTCATACCGATTTTCATTGGGGAAATCGTCGATCCAACGTTAGTTGCACTTTTATATATTTTTTTTGCTTGCCTTTAAAATCTATCCCTATACACTATCTCACAGCATACGCGGTCGTCTCACTTCGTTATTTACACTCACCTTGAATGCGGGCATGTTGACTGGTTTTACACTGTCCTCCAATGTACACTATCACAGCATACCGTTGATGGTGATCTCACTGCCTTTGCTCTTCTTGCTGATCGAAACATTCTTCCCGGAAACACCGTCGTATCTCTTATATCGTGCGCAGGTTGAAAAAGCCGAGAAATCATTTAAATTCTATCAGGGCCACACGGCTGAACATAAGCAGGACACCGATAAGTTCAATGCGAAATTTTCGGAGTTACGTGATGCGGTTATGGCGCAAAAGTCACAAACAGACATTGTCACATGGCGAGATTTCTGTAAGTCTCTTTCAACATACCTTTTTTTTACTTCCTCGATAAAAAAAAACTACCGTTATACATGCAGTTAGCAAGCGCACCATACACGCCCTCAGCATAGGTATTATGCTGATGATAATTAACGTGTTTACCGGCAGCTTTGCACTGCTCAACTATACTTCGTCCATATTTGTCGCCATCAAAACGGATATACACCCGAATACGAACACCACAATAATTGGTGTTGTGCAAATTATCGGCACAATAACAGCCATCATATTGGTGGATCGTTATGGTCGCAAAATGCTGCTCATGTTTTCTACCGCCTCAATGGGTATATGCTTGGCTGCGTTCGGCATGTATGCCTTCTTTGCCGAAGAGACTAGCGTGGATCTTACACCTTATCGATCGTGGTTACCGCTGCTGTTTATGGCGCTTATCATACTCTCGGCGAATGTGGGCGTAATACCCGTCACATTTGTCGTGTTGGTGGAGATTTTACCCGCGAAGGTAATTATCAATATAACACACACACACACACACCCACACACACACACACACACACACACACACACACAGATACCATTCATTTCGATTTATCGATATTTTTGTGCTCGAGTCGGCTAAGTGGCGTTAAAGTGGCTTTTACATACACACCTGAATGCGTAAATATAAGGTGTTGAACATAAAAAGTGCACAACTCTGAATTGAAAAGCTTTTGAAAAATAATAGAAAGTAATTTTAATAAATGAGGTACTCTGTTGTACAGAAAGGTTAAATAGAATGGATTGAATAGATTCATACTCGCACTGATATTTAAACGCACTTAGACCCAGTTGAGAGACTGACAAATGGAAAAAGCAACGAGAAAACATATGAGCATATATGATAGCATAATATCATCTTTGAAAGACAATACAGTGTCCATTTAAGGCTGTCAACCGAGAGCCTGCGAAATAGACCAAAAGGAAGTAGTGCTCAAAATGCCGTAAACTTGAGAGTTGCCGTATGCCTTCACCCTTCTGCTGTACTATATACCATACGGTATACTGGGGGCATATAAACAAAGGGTTATCTTCTCTGGAATGCACTAGTAATTTGAGGTTCAATTATATTATATAAGTTTGAATTTTTTTGTCTCACCAAGAGTTATATCAGTATTAGATGAGTACAAAGTAGTTCGTCAGCAGTATTCAACGATTTCTAGCATTTGATATATTAATGTTTCTCTTCGAACATAGTTATAACTAACCTAACCTAAGATTCCAGTCGAATTAGCCTCAGTGGTATCAGAAATCAGTGGTATACCTATGCATAAACTACATGTGGAATGATTGTGTCACAGCAGCAATTTTGACTTCCGACTCATAAAGTTGTAATAATATAGAATATTAATTGCATATTTGCTCAAGAAGTTCTTACAAAATTCTCAGTAAAGAGAGAACTACTATAATGATCTCTATGATTATTAGTTTATTGAAATATGGGATCGAGAGAATATGAGAGTCGTATACAGCCGAAGTGAACTTAAGCATTAGTTCGAATTATGATCATCGGTGCAAATATACGAGCAATATATTGCGAAGATGGAATTGAAATTTGCAACATTATAAAAAATCTAGTACCTTATTCAGATTAATTGAAAGCAGTCGTGACAAAAACGTAAATATGAGAAAAGTAAGTTATAGTTTTCCAACATTTTAACTAACTAAAGAAACATGTAGGTAAAACTGTTCACACTAATTGAAAACGGCAATTACTTCCCTACTTAACTAATATTTCTCAATCGAGTACGCACTTTGCAAACGAGTACACAAGTATCGTGTCTAAATCATGTAATGATCATGTAATGAGTCGTGTAATGAATAAATTAAACTCTTTAATACAATATTTTTGTAAAATATTCTCATATCTTCCTCATCTACGCAGATACGTTCAAAAGGCGCATCCATTTGCTTGTCACTACTCAGCGTTTTCACATTTATTATGATAAAAGTATATCCACCATTCATGCAGGCCTTTGGTTTGTCTGCGACAATGTGGGCTTGCGCTTCGTTCGCCGCGCTCGGTCTGTTTTACATATCAATATTCCTGCCAGAGACCAAAGGGAAGTCCATGAATAAAGATGATGTGTAAAAAGCATTATAAGCAATTACATATATAAGTACTTATGTAAATATGTCTTTTCTTAATAAAATTAGGCTTTATATGTATGTAATTAAAAAGTACTTGTTTTGGTAAAAACATTACCACTATTGTTTGAATTGCAGCTCTGTTGCGACAAGTCACAGCCTAAAGAATTGAAATTACAAATGAATTTTGCTTATTAATATTTAATTTATGTGAATGCATCATCAATACATCAATAAATACACTAGAAAATATTAAGCAATTATTATTTAAATAGCTTGGGATATTTTTTAATAATTTTTTTAGAGACCCCTCAATTTATTTCGTTTTCGATAACATTCCTACAAAATCTAAAAGACTCAAGCGATTAAAGTTAGAATAAAGCTCTTGAAAAGGGAAAGAAGTAATGATTTGTCCGGTTTCCCCATCTCATGCCTAAGGAGCTCAACGATAGTTCATTGTTGGAATAATTTTGGATCAATCGTCTAGTTGGTTCTTAGTTTTAATAATGTAGACAAACTCATAACCATTCAGCGTGAGATCTGCAGAACTCTCCACGACAGTCGGGTCTACCTAATCTAAAGGAGCTGGATTTTTATTCCCCCAAGGACTGTCAACTTGGCAGCATTCCCCAAAATTATTTGAAGAATGTTTCTGTCATTACATCAACAAAAAAGAGCTACAGAGCTCGACCTAATTGTATCCTCAACAGGCTTCGATCGCGGAAGTCTTTACTCGAATAATTTGCTGCGATTCATGGCACAGAATCGGCTTTCGGGGAGGAGCCGCAATAAACCCTCAATTCGGTGGCATGCTCACTTGGGGACAATGACCCGACCGGGCAAAAATTACACAACACCGTTACCTTCGCCGTTGACTAAGAGGACATAGATGAAGAAGCTTCAGATCTGATTTGATTACATTGCACAACGAACAGTGACAGGATCCAGCTTCATGTCACCTAAGCGCCAAATTTCTTGATGTCAGTCAGGGATTATAGCGAAATGGTCCTAAAGTGGTATTTACATGGTTGCTTCCATCAAACTCACAGATCAAAGCCGATTTTTGTGTGTTACAACGCCGTCGAAAAAGCGCCTTCTTTTGACCTATCGTTAGATGACATCGATGACAATGCTTTGTACTGATATCATATAATGTGATATGATTTCAAATATCAAAATGAAGAAGAATTTGGAAAATGGACACTCATCCATTCGTCAGCAGCTTAGCAGCAGCTGTACTACCCGTATTACGTAATATATGTACATGCCCCATAATTATATGTAATCTAGAGTATTTTGTATTAAAATTTCTTCATAAATTGATGTCGTCTATTTTATTTGATAGGATTTAGTGGTCTATGCAATTAGGTAATTAAAAAATACTTAATTTGTTGCCAATGCAACATTTATTTTCCACAACGATAGCAGTATTCACAGTAATATTGAATCATTTATATCCCGACAGAAAAAAAAGCGCTCATTAGCGTTCATGGATGGACAGGGATACCGCCTACTATTAGCAAAATAATGATGAAATGGGCTGTTAAATATTTGTCATCCTTTCAATTTTGTTGGGCAATCAAATGAAAATACTTTCAGTAATTAGTATGGCCAAGTAGCGGAGTAATACACATATGGATGTAGTAAAATAATATATAATTTTATTTCTTTATGCTATTTGCTGACCACGGTTTTTAATGTACTTTCAATTGAGATTGGTGTACAGGTGCGAGTGCTAATTTTTTAATGATTACAAATTAGCATTTTAAATATTTTTTTTTTGAGTAATTAATAATTTTGTAATCACACACTTTGCTCACAGGATACCTTTTATACCTTTTGAGCCTATTTTTATATTTTTATATGAGGTAAAGAAAGATAAAAGAGAGTAAAATGTCATTGTGCCTTGTTTCGAGCCATTTCTGGCAGATCACCCTTTTTGAGTATTGAAAAGTATTTTTGAATGTGACTCAATATCTTTTTAGAACCTGCATTATAAATTATCTTTGAATCACCTCCCGTCAAACTGAAGGGTCGAAAATTGTTATAAATTTCTCAAAATCAGCTGGAAACTTTAAACACGAGACACTTTATAAGTAAAATTGCGTATCTAATCGATAAGACCTCACGAGAAATCGTGAGAATCAAAACTATTAAAAAACAGTAAAACGGTTATTAATCAGTGAAACTTGCGGAACATGGTCTATAGGATTAAGGAAATGTTTATCATTACCATCATAAACATATTATGTTTATCATCACACCACTAACGTGTTAAAGTAGCCAAACTATTTCAAATTGAAGGGGAATTTTGAAATGGAAACTTTACGAATTACAATAAAAGAGAGATAGAGAGAGATAGAGGTAGAGGTAGAAAATGTGCATAATTTTTTACTAGAAATCAAAATTGTTCACTAAGCTTAAATCGACTTAAGCTACTTCAATTGACAGTATTGTGATTGAAGGCTGAACTGACAAACTCAGTTTTATATTTAGAGTTTCAAAGCGGCGAAATTGAAAAATCACTAACTTGACATTGTCCTTGCCATTACTGATAAGAATACTTAAATCAGTAGATGGCATTTTTGCTTCTCTGTATATTCTACAGACCGCCTGCGTAATATGGTGAGAATATGTGGATCTAAAAAGCCTAGTTCACAACTATAAACACAAAACAAGCACGTGTTTCAATCAACACTGTTATCGAATAAGTATATAGTAATTAGTCTAACTTTCATTAATTTAAGAATATAGGTATCTAATATATATTGAAATTCATGAACCTGTAGGAAAAATCTAGACTCTGATCCAACATATAAATTGTGTTTAAAATTTTATCACCCATCTTTTTAAAATAGAGGAGAATAGGATTTAAGAAACTTTATTAATGATTACATGATCCTTGCTATAACTGATGAATCGATTGGGCCCAATTCGAAACGCGAAGTGTAATTCTTAACGCTACCACTGCCGTGGAGAACTCTCCCTTTCTCTGCTGCCACCAGCTTTCGTTGTGTTCCTTACCGCCACAGTTGGACTAATTTATTAATTTATTGTCATGAAGTCCATCTCATGCGATTGGTTTGCCTTTACCAAAGAGTGTTAGCGGAAACAGCTTTTGTTTTTTTTTAACGGATTTTTAGATGGGAGATTTCACACAAGGCAATATTTCTGCAAAGTTTTATTCCGACATTTTTATTTATTAAACTCTCGCAATATGCTGCTCAGAGTATAAGAGTTTTGTTCACCTAGCTGCTCGTGTTAACGATATTTGGATAAAACATAGTAGACATGTCCCTTGGCACCTTGAGGAATTTGGATATAGTCTGTCTAACTCTCTTATGGTTTCCAAAAGTCGTACAAAGCTAGACCGTTTTTTTTTTAACTTTTATTGCTTGATAAGATGTGGTTAATATTATCTCCAATCAATTTTATTCTTTACATTTCTCACTCCCATCTATTTATGCATTGTACGGATTAAATATGGTAGCAACAATTTTCAATTTGTGGAATGATAACAATTCTCATGCTTACCAAGCGGTGCATTTAGTTCGAAAAGAATGCAATTATATTCAGTAGAATGGAACACATTTTACTTTAGTAGAAATAATTTTTATTAGCGTAATTTCAAATCAAAAATAATTGCAAATCAATTTCTTTGACTTCATACATACATATGTATATAGTAATTAAATGAAAAGTAATAAATAGTATTTTTTAAAAATTCTTAATAAAATCCGCCATCGTTACTCCGCGAGCACCGTCCCTTTCACGAAAATTGGATTTCGACAATTCGTTTGCACGCCGATCTTTCATTGATTTAAAACGATTAGCCATCCCACGAAGTTCGGATGGAACATCTTGCTTGGCTTCTTCTAATATCTTTATTAGGGGCTTGGCCAGACCCCAGTCGCTGCTAGTAACATAACTGATTGATGTTCCGGTGCGACCTGCGCGGCCTGTTCGACCAACGCGGTGCACATATTCCTCAATGTTGCGAGGAAAATCGTAATTGATGACATGCCTAAAAAATTAAAAAAGTTTGTAAAAAATAATACATATCAATGCGAGTAATAATACTTACGTCACGTCATCGATGTCTAACCCTCTGGAGGCAATGTCTGTGGCTATTAGTATGTTAATATAGCCAGAGGTTATATCTTCTATTGCCTGTTCTCGTTCAGACTATAGAATAGAAATGTTACGGATTAGTAGATGTATGTCGATTGGAGAAGTAAGTGTACTTACTTGTTCTCGGGAACCATGAATTGACGCACACATATGTCCTTTAATTGTTAAATCGCTCGACAAATCAGCAGCTCGTACCTTCATTCCACAGAATATTATAACCTTATCAGTTTTCGACATACTTTTGAGGAAATGCTGTATCTATATTAAAGAATACGTTTTATAATAGTAAATGAAACTGGTTTCGTAAATTAAATTAAATAGCTAGCTTACCGCAGAATATTTATCCTCTTCTTCCATTATCTGTACAATTTGTTTAACACTGTGTGTTGCTGCCAAATCCAATGAGCCTACCCACACTTGTAGTGGATTTTTCGTATAACTTTGTGCCAGATGTCGAACTCCTGGCGGCCAGGTAGCGCTAGTCATAACAGTTTGTCTATCGGGGCGTATATCTAACATTATTTTACGTATTTGTGGCTCAAAGCCCATATCCAGCATTCGGTCTGCTTCATCCATAACAAGGTATGTAACACTCGATACGTCGATATGCTTTGCTTCAATTAAGTCGTTAAGACGACCTGGAGTGCAAATGATAATTTGAACACCACTTTGTACACTGTTGATTTGCTCGCGGCGATTTCCTCCACCATATAGGCATACACTAGGAGTAATTGCAGTTATTACGTTAAATTTAGAAATACATTACTAAAGAGATTATTTAAAGAAGAAATACTTACGCTTTCATCCCACGGAAGGAATACTTTTGCACCTCCTTTTCTATTTGTAAAGCTAGTTCTCGTGTCGGGGCGAGGACCAACACATTGGGGCCGCCTCTCTCAGATCGTGGCGTACTCTGGTTTTCGGTATGTATCATCCCTGGTAGCAAGAACGCGAGCGTTTTACCAGTTCCCGTTTGGGCCACTCCTATCATATCTTCACCTTTCAATAAAATCGGCCATGCTTGTGATTGAATTGGCGATGGTTTCACAAATTTTTGTTTGCGAATCTCTTCTAATAAATCCGGATAGTCGGCAAAACAATGCTCGAATTTCCAAACCGGATTTGGTATCGGATTATCGGATCGGTTATCGGATTTTTCTTCTCCCTTAAACACACGTGAGACGGTAATATTATTATTTTCCTGGCGTATTCGTGCAGCTTCTTTTGCACTTAAATTTGCGACTTCGCAATCTTCTTTGTAAAAATCCTTTGTCAGAGGGGGCAATCTAGCCAAACGTCTCGCCTCCGCTTTTTTATGTTTTTGGATTAGTGCGTCCAAATCCACAACCTCATCCGATACTTCTTCATTTCCTTTCTTAACTATATTTTCTTGCCGTTCAAATTTCAATACGGGTTCAGATATTTTCTTTTCTTTTTCAGAACTTTTATTCAACTGTTGTTCTATATAATTATAAGCACATTTTACATCTTGTGATGTTTTTCCAGCAATAGTTGCTGTCCCACTTCTTTTATCGAGATCTACTTTTACTTTGAAAGTATTTTGAATATATTGAATATTGGCACCTCCTCGTCCTATAATCATCCCAATGCAATTCACCGGAATGTTTATTTTCTCTCTGTAGAGATGAGCTTGGGCCGATCGTTTGCTGCCTTGCTGCGAAAATTGCTGTCGACCGTTAGTAGCCATAATTTTGTAATTATTCCGTTCACTTCTGCAACTCTCTGGAGATTTAATGTTCAAGCGACGGCTTCTGTCTTGTGACTAAATTTTAAGTCTAAAACAAGTGCCTTATATACAATTCAGGTAAAAATTTTAGATCTTTAGGACGTTACAAATATCTCACCTTTAATCCCTTTACCAGATAATTAAATATTAAAGTATATGTATATGTATATGACATGTCCATAACTGCTTACACACATACATATATTATAGGAGTAATAAAGAAGGATCAAATGTTTCCACTTTTTTAACAATGCAAGAAATGATTTCTAAGAAATAATTCTTTTCGCTAATGTCAAGGTCGCAAAATCCAGTGATGCCCCTGCAAAAACGTCTATTTTTTGTTAGTATGTACAAGTTTGGGAGGCATTTATATCAATATACATTGATATATTCCTAACTACACAAATTGAAACAAAACATTTGAAAAATAAATTATGGCACTACTCTATTTTAAAGGAAACGCCACTCAGCACATATTTTCCGTCATCTGACATCGTCTTCTGTATATGTATGTATGTATTTTAAATGGTATCCTATTCTTGAAGATCTGTGCAACATTCTACGTATGCAATACGTAGTTATAATCTAGAGCCAGCACTTAACTGTTACAGTAAAGATGGCACGAAGGGGCTAAATTTAAATCCAATTTTGGGTGAAATCAGATACTTCAGCAATTGCTATGCCAATTTTGAGCAATTTTTGTTCATATCACTACCTTGTACCTATAATACAATTTTAAATACCTTCAGATTCATTCACTTTACAATAAATAAATAAATAAAAAATAAATAAGGATATCGGAATAAAACTTTGCATAAATATTGTCTTCAAAATGTTACAAATCGGAGAAAAACGTTTCAAGCCCGGAGATATCGAATATGAGGACCTCAATGCCTTTGGCTTACTTTATACTAGAAATGACGGTCAATCGGTAAATCTTAATGTAAAAAAGAGTAAATGCATCTTGGTAATAATACGCACTGGCGCCAGAAATGGATAAAATCGGTTTAGAATTACTAATAACTAATATAATATAAGGGGTTTCAAATTTACGGTTCATTTTATGCCGTATACATTTGGTCAATACGTAATATATCTTAGCAAAATTAATTGAACGTATAATCTTGGATGTGCTATCGTTTTTTGCCGAAAATAAGTGAAATTGGTTCATGAATTATCTCAGCCTCCATGCACTACATACGAGTATACTGATTTTCGTTATTATAGAAGACTTTATGCCGAATATTTTCAATCAATGTGTGAGTTATCTTCATAAAATGGAGGGAAACATGTTATCGAGTATATTGGGGTAATGTTAAAATTTAATGCAAACAGTCTGCAACTTACGCTAGCCCCAATATTCCCGGTATAATGATTCTCGACTTTCCAGCTGCCTTTTATAACAATTTTATTAAACGTTATTTTAGCTGCCATTATAACGTTTATAACGTTTATAATGGTCAATATATGTGATATTTTAATGAAATTAAATGCATATGTTTTCTTAAGCATAATGTGGTTTAGCGCTGAATATATATGAAATCGGTCTAGACTTTGGTCTAAACTCCATATCCCTAATATAATGGATAGAACACATTATAACCAGGAAATCTGAATTTCATTAAGATATCTCATAGGTTGACCGATTTTACCGTATACGTATGTATAAAGTCAACCGGGGTTTCAAAAATTTTTATATTAGGTTATGGGAGTTGAAGGAAGTATTTCCCCATTTTACCTATTTTTGACACAAGGCCACCTTCTTACCAGAGAAGATGCTCTCTGAATTTCATTAATAATATATATTGTATTTTCAAATGCGTGAACCTGTAGGAAAAATCCACTATCCAATCCACGATCCAACATATATATTGTGTATAAAATTCTACCACCCATCTTTTTAAAATAGAGGAGAATAGGATTTAAGAAACTTTATTAATGATTCCATGATCCTTGCTATAACTGATGAATCGATTGGGCCCAATTCGAAACGCGAAGTGTAATTCTTAACGCTACCACTGCCGTGGAGAACTCTCCCTTTCTCTGCTGCCACCAGCTTTCGTTGTATTCCTTACCGCCACAGTTGGACTAATTTATTAATTTATTGTCAAAAAGTCCATTTTAAGTCATTGATTTGCCTTTACCAACGACTGCTATCGAAAACGGTTTTAATATCGCCGGATTGATGGCGATTGTAGATGTATTTTTCTTAGGTTTTTTGTAAGATTTGAGGCATAGTGAACATATGGTCAATAGTAAATTTGCCAGCCCATGGCTATGATTTGAAGGCGTATACATAAAGGTAGAATTAATCGACTGGTTAATGTGCTCGGAGCCATTGAGGCAGAAAAGGGGTGCAAATTGATGAAAGAGAGTGTCCGCCTCCGTACTTCTCATTAGCTGTTATTTCACTAATATTTTAGTAATATTAAGTTATCCTAATATAACGTCAATCATAGTATCGTTGTGCCCCTGTGCCCCTGCAGATAATGTCAATTCTCATACAGCATGCATACGCAATATTAGTTCAAATTGTTCCTACAAGGCTTCTGAATACACGGACGCAAATATAAGTATTTGTCTTAGGGGTGGCCGGTGTTCTTTACCACTAATTCTTCCACGCATTTTTACTACATGTTGACATTCCCACACACAGGCGGTCCCTCATACCCCCACTATGTGTGAATTAAAATATAATATACGTTAATGAACGCTTTCGTGCTTTTTAACGCTACATTTGCTAGAATTTGGAGGTTACTTAACTGATTAAACTCATTTAATTTACTGTCGTTTCGCGTAGATCTTAGGGGTTACAAATCGTAATTTGTTTTGTATTAAATGACAAAGGCATATATTAATGATAAACGATACATATAATACAAACAATATGTGAAATAAATAAGTGTACAGATAATTTTAAGAATTAATGTACGAGTTAATGCTAAAATCTATTAAAATGACTTATTGAAATAATAAATTTTATAAAATTAAGACATAACAGAAATTGGAAGTGAGTCATATTTCCCTACCCAGACTTTCTTTGGTTAGCATATAACAGTAATGCGTTGCGGTACATAAGTTCTGACTCAGAACAAATGCAAATAAATATTTTGCGGCAATAACGCGGATTCAGACCTCGAACTCTACTGTTTCTAATCTTATCGATTTACGGATGATATATCTGAGTAGATTTTCTGGAGTGAGAACGTGTAGAGGTTAAACAAGATTCGTATCTGATCTTCGCGAAAGTATGACAGAACAAATTTTGGATTCGGGTTTTCGGCAGATCCAATTGTTCGAAGAATGTAAAAGGTTTCATTTTCTTACGATAGTCTGTGCGATAGAAGACTTTGATGAAATTAGAAATCGAGAGTAGTCGAGCTGGACTTGTCAAGCAGATTTCAAATATAAAAACGAAGAATCTAGTTAAATCTCTCCCACTAATTTCTAGCAATTAAAATAAAGTCAAAACTTCTCTTATGAGAAGAAAAACAAAAATTTCAAAATTTCTGAAGAAGTATTTGATTTTCCCTCCTGTACTAATATCATCCCAAATCTTATTCAAATACAAATCATTTCATTTATTGAGGTACTTCTTGTCTAAACCCTAAACTGGTATGTATGAATTTAGGGCCTCGGGTAATTCCATTTTCAAAAGCGTCTAAATAAATAATACTCATGCTAAACGAAACTGAATCTACAGCCAAAGTTTTCAAAACGAATCCCAATTACAAGCTTTTTGAGACTTATCTCGAAACCTGAAGCGGTTTGAGGCTAACTCTAAGATATATTCCCTTATTTCATTCCGCCCTTATTAACTTTCTTTTACTTATCTGTAAATTATTATTAATATATTATTCGTATTTTATTATTTATCTTCCAGTAGAACTCAATGGCTCACATCCACAACAAAATGAGTAGGGTATAAAAATGTATTCGAAACTCTTATATATGCAAGGTATGACCATCTTGTTGTTATCAATATTAACGACCGCTACTTTGCGACTGGCAACATCCCCAACAACAACAACAACAAGCGCGTATGCCGATGGCGCTCCTGCTAAGGTAAATATAATATTATATTTGCGATATTTGAGGACAAAGCTAATAGTACACCTATACATACATATGGCTGTGTGTGTGGCGCAAAAATTTAAGGGAAAAATGCTAAGGTTTTTGAAGCAAATTATACATATGTATGTTCATTGTTATCATTATTGGCTGCAATAAAATAATAATAAATATAATTGTAACAGGGCACATAGCATTATTAATATGTAAATAATTGAGAATTATATGAATGAATGAGTAGTAGGGTGTGTATCTCAGAAGCTTTTTGTATTGCATAAAAAGTGAATATTATTAAATAAAAACTTATTTTTTGTTAGAGTTGCTGGCAATGTTTTTAATAGCAAATAAGTATAAAATAGTATCGACAAATTTTACCGGGTTGGCAAGCAATATTAGGTATTATTTTGTGAAATCAGCTAATTTAACGCTAATCTAATAACGCAAAATTTTCTTTTTGCAGCGTTTAACGCGTTCTGGCAGAATAACAGGTAAAATAAAAAATGTTTGTCACAATGTGTATATGAATAAATGTAAATATATATATAGGGTGTTGTTTGAGGTGTTTAACGTTCTAGAACAATAACTGTCAAACAAATGTCAAATTAAACACAAGGGTTTGACGTTTATTTAGAAATAATGGGAGTTTTTCAAAAAAAAAAATTGTCAAATCATCTTCGCGTATGTGGTATATTTTTGGCTTAATGGCTACGTATGTAACTTGCTGATGTAGTTTTGTTAGTTTTCTTTGTCCTACGTATTATTGGTCCAAATTTTTCAGAACTGAAGATGGAGTCAATGAGTCTTACAAGCAAAAGATTTGCGACGTTTTGGTTTGCTATGTCAATATCAACAGTCTAAGATTTTACACTCTGTGATTCATCACTTTATTAGGACAAACTAATAAAAGTTCTTTAGATCTAAAAAGGCACCCTATATTTTCATAAGTATATATAACATAAGCTGCTTTGTGATCACCTTTTAGTGCCTTTTTCGAATGGACACAAAATTGCATTCGCTTTCATGCTTTTTTACGGTTATCGGCTGCATGTCTTATATGAAACTAATTATGGTATATGAGAGTGGTTCATTAAATCTATTTTCCCTTTATATTGAAGTGAATAGAGTATTCATTGAGATAATTAAATTGAGATAGGATAGCAAGCGGTTGTACATCTTTGAGCTGTGTATAAAATCCCTTGTATTTAAATATTCATTCAATAGTATTCATTCATTCATTCAAGTATTCATTAAATAGTAGGCAGAGGTGTGGCGAATCGAAGACGGTTAGTGCTTCTGAAATAAACTAATCAGTATTATACTGATCACTATATATTGATCAGTAAATATAAATTTCATAAATCTCCACAGGTGTTACCACAAATGTAACATTACACGAAATAGGAGATATTGTGCAATTATTAATTAGTTGGGATGACAATTTGCCAGAAGGTATATGAAATATATTTAAAAAAAATGTGAAGTAAATATTGATGTGGATTTATAGGTACCTCATATAATGTCATTGTGACTGCAACAAACTCCACGAGGTGCAGTGAACCGCCGTGTAGTGTCTATGGCGTTATTAAGGTTAGTAAAAAATCCTAATACATAATGTCAAATCTGAAATCGTCTTAATTGTTTATTCAAATCAGGAAACTAAAAACATGATCATACCGGAGAATCCAATGACGCATGTGGATCAAAACGAGTGTGGCTTCATGTTTGGTTGCGATTATTCAGTATTAGTGGAAACGTCGAATATGATGGTATCCGAACGGGCGACAGTGTCTGTGCCCTGTAAGACAAACGATTTGTTTGAGTAGACTGTAATTTTTAATACTATTTTTCGTAGATTGCATAATGAGCGTGTGTTCTTGCCGACATGCCGAAACTCTACCCAAAGTCATATCATCCATGAGTATACCCGATAATGAGACGATCATCTTCAATTGGTCAATAAAATATGAAAAAGTTATGGATAAGCATAATCATGATCCCGTTGATACAAATAATCATTGGAAGTTATATTTAATGTGAGTGCGAAATATTTTTAATCGAGATTAGGTTTTATTAAAAACTTAAATGGTGGTTAAACTTACTATTTACAATTAAAAATATTTGAAATAATTTTTAGCATCAGCGAACAAACAAATCCTTCACTCTCGTGGGGTGGTCGTCTTTTACCCATCACAGAGCATTTGTATCCAATAAAAAATGTGACGCACCTCAATACCAAGGGCACAATGCAGGGTGCCTTTAAAATACACATACCACAAGAAAAGCAATTAGTTGCCAATGCTGTGCTCAAGATTCGCTCATATATAATAGATGATTTGCAATGCGGTGGTCCAGAGCATTTCTCAAATATTACAGGTATGTTTAAATTTCCTGCAGGTACAGCTGATATTTAGTTCAAGCTTACTATTTTTAAAATATTGTATTAACATTTACAGTTCCTGATTTTTTAAAAGCAGAAGAAAATATTGAAGCTACTGACTTTGATTTGGTAAGTGCAACCTTATTTAAACGAAAATTTATTAATTTGCTGCATAAAAAATGTTAAGAAAAATTCCCTAAATTATTTCAAAATGGTTCTTTATTTTAATATTAATATTGTAATATTTCATTTGCCATACTAAATTTTAATTATATCAACTGTAAGCTTTCCCAAACCCTTTCGGCTTCATAGCTATCTTATAGGAAAACATTATCTTTTCAACTTCTTTTAATCAAAATTTCCAAACAGTTGATAATCCTCAAAAAAGTAAATAAAGACTCGCCGATCATTGCTGGCGCCATCTTTTAACGGATTTCGTTCTTCGAAAAGAAGCTCGAACAAATATTTTCAAATCATTAACCAACCTTAAGGTCTTTATCTTTACTTACATCTATTTATGTTATTCTGCCCATAGGGCATTGCCTTAATCATTCTCAGTGCGCTTTTTCTCTGCATCATCATTTTGGCCTTGACATTTTGTTGTTGGAAACGTAATAAAATTGCCAAATTCCATGATGGTGTTCTACAAAAGGAGGAACATTGTCTGACGCCATTTTCCACTATGGTCGAGTAAGTATATTTTGAAATTGAATTATATCAAGTTAAGCATATCTTTCCAATTTTTAAATGCAATAATATTGTAATTACGTATAAATTACTATAGGGTTGCCAACTGTAGACACTTGTAATTATTAAAAAAGTTCTTTTCTCTATAATTCTAGAATGGAAGACAATATTAACTACGTTGATAAATATGTTGAGGTGAGTAAATTAAATACATTTAAATTGTCCATCAAACACAAAAGGTATGATTTTGAAATTTCGTTGGAGTTTGTGCGAAAATTTTGTTGTAATCATATTCCAAAAGGAAGGTATGAGAAGTATTTTTAAAGGTTTTCTTGAAATTGAATAATCTTTCGAAATACCATCTTAACTCAAAAATCGATATTTTTGTGCCAGAGAGCATCCAAAAATATATTGGAGACTCGGGATCCATACACCCAAAACGGTACATCGATGTTAAAAAACTAATAATACTCCAGGGTGAATAATAACATCGAAGTGAAATCGCTTAATTAAAATTGAAAACCTAGGAAAACTTCTCTTTTTTTTTTTATAAATAAGCAGGTCTTTCAGGAAAATTTCATTTAGTCCTTTCCAAAGAAAATACTAAAAATCTCGTACCTTAACAGCAATAACCGACAAAGTCGAATTAAGTTTTATTAGAAATACCTCAAAAAGACCATTCTAGTAAATTTTTTTTTGGTGTTGTTCCAAGATATTCCTCTACTCAGATTTAAAAAGTAGGTATCTCAAGTTATAAAACATTATTTTAGCCATTAAAGTTACCACTGAAACCACTGAGCACCTTACCCTTCCGAATTTATCAGGATCGATTTAAGCTCTTCGACTAAGTATACATTTTTTACTTTAACCTGTTTGAAAGATTTAATTGAATATTTTTTAGGGATATGTATATATTAGGGTAGGTCTTAGCATATCTGTACTTATACTTAAAGAACTACAGAAATATTATTATAGACTGGGATAACATATATAAATAATTTTTATCGTTGGAGACCTTCAAGAGAAAGGTTCAAGAGTTACGTTATGAAGACTTAGAGGAATCAAAATTTATATACTATATCTTCAACTATAGTAGTATTAAGTTTACATATAATATTAAAACAAACAACAAATATTTGAGGATGTGAGATTAAACAAGTCGTGCATGTTCCTTTCTCTAGGAGGCACAAGCAAAAGGCTTGGCTGACGTATTCGAAATACCACATACTGCCATACATATTGGTCCGGAAATCGGCGAAGGTGCATTCGGTCGTGTTTATAAAGCCGTTGCTGTCAACATACGACGAATGCGCGGTAGCACGGTTGTTGCAGTAAAGCAACTGAAAAGTGAGTGCTTTAGGCAGGTTCAATACAGATAAATGTTTATTCTTTGTTTATTTTATTTTTATAGAAAATCCAACTTCTGATGAAGTGGGAGAATTCCTAAGTGAAATCGAAATGTTAAAGGGTGTGGGAACACATCACAACATCGTGTGCTTCTTAGGCTGCTGCACCATACGACCGCCATATCTAATGATCATGGAGTTTGTGGGTCGTGGGGATTTGGTAATATTTCAACCACATATAATTTAAAAATCAATTTATGTTGATCTTTGCAGCTAACTTACCTTCGCACCGTGCGTCATGGTTCGACAAAATTTAAACCCAATGGCGACGTCTCCTACGCGAATCGCGAAAAAGCCGAGCAGACGAAGCCGAAGGTTAAATATATTGAATTGAAATTATCCTCGCAATCGGTGGATAGTGAATGTGAGACTGAGCGACAGCCGAAGACATCCATTGCGGAGAGTTAGTAGAAATCCCTTATCTATAAGGAAATAAATGAACAATGAAAGAACAATAACAAAATTTATCTTGTAGCGACCTATACGATTGTCGAAGACGAGGACCACAATGAACCATTTGAGTATATTTTGGATCACAAGGAATTGCATAATTTTGCCCTACAAATTGCAAATGGCATGCGATTTCTGGAAGAACAAAAGATAACGCATAGGTAAGGCGATTCTCACCCAAACTTTTTAAGACACGATTTAAGCAATTTCTTTAATTTTCTAAAATATTTTCAAATTCTAGAGATTTGGCTGCGCGTAATGTACTCATTGACGATGGTAAGACCCTAAAAATATCGGATTTTGGTCTCTCCCGCTACGGTATTTATACAAATACAAAAACTCGAAAGGTTTGTATTTTTAAACGCAAATATAAATATTCGTATATATATTTTTTTGGGTTCGCTCGAAAAATTTTACCGACGAATTGAAGAATAATTTGAAAAAATTTACATTCTTAAAGAGTGCCGCTGACGATGTTGTAGTTTAGCAAGAGTCGAGTATGGTTAAAAAACAAATTATTTCGACGATCTCGGACCATAGGGTTCTAGTTGTTTATAATCGGCATCGATGTTGTTGCTCGGCATGTTTTTGTTATATTTATCAAAGTCATCGAATTTTAGGAACGAAATTATGGTCTGGTTTCTAAATTATATAACTTTGGGTTAAAAGAGAGAATAATTCCAACGTGATTGGACCTTGGAATTGACTGGATAAGGATTTTGCTCAACAAAATTTTCAGATGGCAGATCTTTTTAACGACAGACTTTCAGTAGATTTAATACGGGATCGTGGCATCCAACCAACGACTCTTTGGGTGAAGTTCACGATTTTTAAAGAACTTGTATTTCATTTATCTATTTTTTTTTATAATAACTTGGAAAGCCAATATCATCTTCGTAGACCCTGCATTATATTATATCTTCGTAAACTTAAAGGAATTTTGTTTGATTATAAGTTAATTGAAAACTCTATGTAATTTGTCTCTCTTTAAAGCTACCACTGCGTTGGCTCTCCATTGAAGCGATACGTGACAATATCTATTCGAACAAAAGCGACGTTTGGGCATACGGTGTCGTTCTATGGGAGATCGGCACTTTGGGTGCCTCACCATATCCAACCATCAGCAATCATGAACTCGTACCATATTTGTTGTCCGGAAAAAGACTGGAGAAACCTGAAATTTGTACAGATCAGGTTTACGCTATAATGATGCAATGCTGGGATGAGCATGCAGAAAATCGTCCCACCTTTGCCGAACTCTACAAGGCATTAAGCCCTGGTGCGGCCTATGTTGATATTAACAGTCTGAGTGATGATTATGTCTTTCCACCGATTTAGTTACTATATCAAACAAATAAGCAAATATTTGCAAGAAGCTTTAGAATAGCTGTAATTAAGTATAAGTTTATATAAAATGTAATTATATAATACATGTAAATGTGTCTACCTATGTCCACGTATTCTTATAGATATTAGCTTACGATTAATATGACTATAGTGAGTTCATGTAAAGTGCTTTTATAAAGTGTTTATTATATGATTGTAATATATAGTAGATAAGGCGGTTTCACCATTTGAAGCTGTGTAGATTAACGAAAACAAAAACAAACGCTTTGACAAGAGAAAATCAATGGTAATTGAGTTCAAAATCAAGGATTATACATGCTCGTCTTTTTAAGAAATTTAATAAATAAACATTGGCATACATTTTAAATGGCAAATAAATATATTTATATATAGATATATGCTACGATATCTGCCTTTTTCTTAGCTACATGTCACTACAGTATTCAGTCATAACAGCAACAGATTCTGTTTTCGCTAAAAATCATTCAGTAGCAGAATAATGAAGCAAGGAATTAAATTAGCTTAATCTTCTGAAATAATATTATAGAGATCTCTTAGCGGTTAATCAACCGATTCATTGCTGGAATCATAATCAATTTCGCATTCTTTTTCATTTTCATAGGCTATTTGATTTTTTGTCAAATAGAAGACTTCAGCATTGGCATTGCTCTCAGCCAAAGCGATTTCCTCACTGCCAACTAGCTGTGATATTTGCAATTTAATTTTCGCAATCGACAATGGCGGGAATGTGCGCATCGTACTGACAATAGATTCAAAGAAGATTTGTAAACTGTCCCTCTTAGCAAATGGTGTCGGCGCTTTCGATGCCTTTGATTGTAGAGGCTCCACTAAAGTTGGGCCTTTGCTCCTGGTCAACTCTGACACTGTATCTTGATGGATTTCGGCAACGTCACTGAGTCGTTTTTTCGAAGGTCGTGACGTTTCTTCGGGTGGCGCAATAGAGGAGCGTGCGTTTTTCGTAGGTGTTACGATGTTAGCGTTGTTAGTTTGTTTTGTCATTCTAGTAGTTGATTTCACATTGCTAAAATTAAAAAGCAAAATATTAATAAATTTACTTTAAATTATATTTTTACATGAATGTGGTACCCACAATTTCTTCCGCAGTGAAGTGCTCATTAAGAACATAAGTGATTCGTCTCGTTTAGTAAGTGGTGCGACTTTCTTATCTCTGGTTCGCATAAAGTAATCTCTCATGGTGGTCCATTTTCCCTTAACGGCCTCAGCTATAATTCATATGGTAGATTGAAATTATATATTTTTTATTATGTATGTACAAACATATATTGCAATACGCTAAGTCTGGAAACATAATCTATTCGACATTTGGCAATGACTAGTACATTTATTATTAAATTTTCGTTTTAAAAAATAAACGCTTGGAGAACATACAAAAGTGTGTGGAGAACACACAGGCAAATGCTCAGCGCCTTTGTGAGTGCAGTGAGTCTTTTAAATGTCAGCAAAAGCGGTCAACATCAAAGAATTTAGTTTGCAAGCGTAAATCAAATAAACAAACAAAAAACCAACTACTCACCTTTAATATCGAGTTGTTCTGCTATTTGAAGCCACAAACTTTGTTTCCTCCCACTGTCACGGAATTCTTTGTGACGCTTATTATAAAGAATTTCGTGTTTTCTTACGAAATCTATTATTTTCTCCTCATCTTCAGCAGTGAACTTAATTTTTGTCATAATTTCCAAACAAATTGATAACACAAGCAATACAAATAAATTAAAAAAGCGCTTTTATTTCTGTTATTGTTGACGAAATGATAATTTCTGTAGTTAAGCACGTTTACTATTCTGTTGATGAATTTATGGTTTTCTGTTTGTGTGCTTTCTGTTTCAGGTTTCGATTAATAACCAGAGAATAGAGTATGAGTACTCTGGTTTGACATTTATAGCGTTTATTTAAGTTATTTTACTTTAAATAATATTAGACGTTTTAATAAAATAAAATTGTTTTTTTTTTTATTAAAAATAAGCAACTGCAATAAAAAATCCTGTAAAAAATTTAACTACGCTAAGTTACATTCTTTATTATCGATATGAGTAAGTGCAAGCGAACCCATTGCAACCCTGCTTGGTTGTATGTTTACGAATGAGGGTAAATAAGCACCATAAAATATTTCACAAGTTTTGCTTTTAAATTTGCCGCTAATCAATTTTTGAAATATTTGTTGCGAACTTAGGTGTAAACTTTATAATCAAACAAGTCATTTCTATATGTCAAATGCAATTGGAAACAAAGGATACATTTCCAGCAAAAGAAATTATTGTTAAGCTAGTCGGGGAAGCATTACATCAATACGAACGGAATACGAGCGCGCTAGATGTAGGGTCAAGTAAGTTTTAAGTATGCTAAAATAGCAATATCCTAAAAATTCGTTTGGCAATTGGTTTATCTACAGGTACAGACATACACACAAACCATTTATTGCTACAACTCAAGGCGCTTTTGGGTGATATCCTAGTTGAGGCATTGTGCATATTGGATGAGCAAAGCATATATTTGTACACTAATGAAGGTTGTGCAATAGCCGAAATACAAATCAAACATCAACAGTACAGTAGTTCTACTTGGTTGTTTCCTGGTGTAAATTATTGCAATTGTAAACGGTTCAACGAATGTGTATTGGGTTTATCAAGTGAGCTAAAACACATAAATTCAACTCCACAAAGTGAAAACGTGCAGAGGAGTTATACTTGTGCACATGTATTAGCTTTGCGTCTCGCACAGCTGTTACGTCCAACGCCAAATACTTACAAAGTGGAAGCGGTGACACAACTACAATTTAAGAATTTGAATGACCGAATGGAATACAGTTATTTAGAAATATTTGAGGAAAATTTGGATCGACAACTAACGAATGCAATATTCCAAGATTCTGTATGAGAAGGGCCTCCTAAAGAATTTGAAAATGTTAACACAACGTCAATATTCGAATTTCAAATTTGTGGCACGTTTGGACCAGATCAAGACATTTTATACTGGCGTAAGAGCTTTAAATTTTGAAAATGTGAGTAAAATCGAATACAAATTAAATTTTTAATGTGTAATAATTAAATAAATTGTCAACAGAATGGAAATTTTCAAATAAGTGAAGAAGGCCTACGTGTGACTGTGGAGGAGGGCAATTGTGTGCAAGCTAATCTTTATATGACTGCGTCATGTTTTGCCGAATTTCACGTTGCCGACACGATGGCCTTTGGTCTAAATATGAATATCATCTCCGAGTGTTTGGGCCTCTTCGCCGGCATACCATGTAGCTTGAAATTATTCTACAAAGGCAATGGTGCACCATTGGTGCTCGTGCTGCGACCTAACGATGAACCCGATATATCAGCAGAATGTTCTATTAAAACTACCGACGTCGATGATATAATAGATTACAATCTTGATGAAGATAGTGCCAGTTTAAATGTGGTCTTTGTGCGCGGGCCAGCTCTGGCGAATCTCATACAAGAATTGAATAAAGCTGCTGATGAGTTGAGGATAACATTATCACCACGAACTCCACATTTTAAAATCGAAACATTGGGTGTAGTGAAAACCGAGTCCTTTGTTGAAGTGGCCAAAACTAGCGATATGATCATGTTATTTAATTGCCGTGAAACTACGTCGGCATGTTATCGGAATACAGATATGCGTTTGACACATAAAGCGCTGACGGCCGCTACCAAAGTTGCAATCAAAACAGATTCAAGTGGTTTGCTCGAAATGCATTTTATGATGCAATCCGAAGAGCAGGCAGAGGTGTACATACAATTCTACATAATGCCGTTGGCGGATATTTAAAAACTGTACTTTTTCCATTTTGTATGATCAAGTTAAAAAAATTTGTGAAATATAAAGATCACAATAAACAATTATTCTTAGCAAAGACATTAAAAATAAATTAAGTTTTAATTCAATCACTAAACACATATAGTTTCTCACTTAAATTATTTCAGTGAATTTGAACTGAATGAATTTTCTGAAAATGCTAAGGGCTTTTGCTCCTGCAAAACGCACGCCATTATTTTATTTTGTTGCTGTTGTTTGCTACCTTTATGTGCAGCCTCCGCTAATCACCGCTCAATGCCCGGCATTATTACCTGCATGCTGCTCTAACAGAACTTCTAAACTAAAATTTCATTCGCTCACAAAGTCTTGCAAAAACTACTGCGCACAAAGTTAAAAGATGTTACAACAAATATTTTATCGCGTAATTTATTTATTGACATGCTGTTTAGCATTTATATTTTCACAGCACGAGAACATACCCGACGGAATGGCTCAATTTGCCGATTTATTAGGTTTGAACCAGGCCAGCGCGCGTCTCAAGAGACAACCATCGTTGAGGTGAGTACTTGCATTTGGAAACACACTTTGGAAACTTATTGCTGTGATGACTAACTGAATGAAACACAATTTATCACTCACAGCAATTCAGCAGCGAAATTTTTGCTTGAAGTTTACAAAGAAATAAGTGATGAGGATGAAAAGAATTTACCAGAAGTAGTGCAGAATCTACATAAAACAAGACATAAACGTGCACTTGTCGAGGACAACTTCATAACACCTTTCGATCGCAAAGAGATTGAGTTGAGCAACAACATAATCACATTCGCCAGTAGACGTAAGTTTGGCCTTTCGACCTTTAAGGTTATTTCACTCGTTTTTGGTATTCATTGACTTCTCTCCCACAGCAATGTCGCTAAATTCGAATTCGACACATTTGAGCGAAATGCTTATCAATTTTAATTTGAATGCCATACCAAGCGACTTGGAATTAACACATGCAGTCCTACGTTTGTACCAAGATCCGCGACTGGGACAATACAGCACGAATATTGGATATGATTTCACTATCACTGTCTACCAGCCCGTTGGCGAGCATATGCTTAGTGTTGCATCGATAAATGTCACCACTGCATTCAGAGGTTGGCTGGAGTTGAACGTGACAAATTTACTGAAACAGTGGATATGCTTTCGTACATTTAATCAAATACTTTACGGCAATGATTTAATTGTTGACGTCACATTGCACACACAATTGACAAGTGAAGGAGCCATTGCCATTAAATTGCAAAAAGTTGCTCCTGCTGATGTTGGCTTAGTGTCGGTACAAATGCTACCGGAACTGCTTGACGTGCAACCCTTCATTATAGGCTACTTTAATGGTCCCGAGTTGATGACCAAGATGCAACAGCGTTCAAGCCAACAAAACAAACGCAACGTGCGCGATGCTGACTCCTTCAGACAGAAACCATCACCGTACATGCCGCACATGCCGCACATCATTAACAAGAAAAACGCTTTTGAGCCACCAAAGGCATGTGAGCGACGCAACTTTACATTCGATTTCAAATATTTGGGCATGGAGAAATCGGTGATAGCACCGAAAACTTTTGAGGCCTTCTACTGCTTTGGTGAATGCAATTTCCCTTTGAGGACGCCCATGCATAATGCCACTAATCATGCCATTGTGCAGACTCTGATTCATTTAACGCGCCAAAATCTACCGAAACCATATTGCGTGCCAGTTAAGTTGGCCTCCATATCCGTACTGTATACGTTCAATGACGATAGCGTGAATTTGGTGCGTTTCTCGCATATTGTCGCAAATGAATGTGGTTGCCGTTAAATGATGATGCGTCGATGGCGGGGGAGAGACGAAATTGAAAGTAATTAGTTTAAATAATGTAGAATTATAATTATAACTGCAACACGTAAATACATACATACATACATATATTTAATTATTGTAAATTTGTTACAATGAACATAATGAGATTTTTCTTGCTTACATACATAAGTATTATATATACTAAGTGTTAAAATGTAAGTATGTGCGCGCGTGCATATATATAAAAAAAAAATGTGTTAACAATAATTTACTTTGTCTGCTTTTATTTGGGGTAACTGGGTAAGCTTCAGTAAAACTTGTAAGACTAAATGGTTTCAAATATTACATATTTTTACCATATTGCCGTCAGTAGTCGGAGAATTTGAATTTAAAAACTCCAATATTCTAAATAGTATTTATAATTTTTTTTTGTTTTTTTTTTGAGTTAAGGTACGTCAGAATTGCACATATAAATTGAACTTGGCTTAAAATAGAAAAGAAAATAAACAAAACTTCAGATATAACCTAGAAATGACCACTGCTGCAGCAATCGTACATTTTATAACAATTTATCATATTTTCACTACTATGGTTAACATCTCAGCACACATTTTATCCAATCGGACATTTCAATTTCGATGACATTATCTTGATTGTGATCTTTGCGTTGGAAGTAGTCGAATGCGGCGGTCAAATGCAGCACAGCCGATGCAAAGTCGCTTAGCCGCAATGTACCATCCTTCCTTATGTACCGTTGCATCAGGCAATTCATTATCTCGGTGCTTAATTGGAAACCGACATCGTAGAGCGCGTCACGCAAGCGTTCGGCGCGCAGAATGCCGGCCTTTTCTTTTGTATAAATTTTGAAGACACCTTGCCATGACTTCAGATTGACCATGAATGTTTTGAATTGAAGGAAATTTATGCGTCCCGTGCCGGTTTTGTCTTGCAATGCAATCACCTGACGACATATATCGATATTGGCACAACCCTTGATGTAATCGTTAGGCAAACACGCTTCCAGCAGCTCGTGCAATTCAAAACAGTTGATTGTTTTGTTCTCGTCAGCTAACTGCATAAACACGGGCTCATATTGACAGACATTTTTGATTTTTGTCGTCTCAACTTCGTTCTTCAAAGCTGGAAATGGATCTAAGAGCATCATTGTTTGTGTTTCAAGTAATGAGAGACGCAATGCTGCGGTGCCCAAGAAACGTACGGTGAAGCTGGTCTCCTCACCAGGCTCATATGTGGTGGGCATGAGCACATACTGACCCACTTCCAGTTGACAACGATAACTAACGTGTCGCGTATTACCATAGTCTGAGTTTAGGAAGCTCACTTGTGTTTTGAAGAAATCCTTTGGTAGGCATTCGCTGAACTTGCCCTTACCACCATTTATTAAGCCACTCAATTTGTACATTGTAAAGCCGATGACTTTGGGCTCCACAGCTGTGTGTTGATTTAATGCAATCACAACTTCCTGTTTCTCTTGTATGTTCAACAATAGTTGCGGATTTATGTGAAATGATTCATGATTGCGACAACCACCTGCTGTAACGCCACGCTTCCATTGGCCTTGGAACATTTTCATTTGCCAGCGCTTTGGTCGTTCTTGCAGTGTTACCTCATCTTTGGCTGTGTCAGCGTCCAAATAAATACATTCGAGGCTGGTGAATGTTTGTGTGAATTCGAGAAACGACATCCAGAATTCACCAACGTCGAGTTGGCCAAATAGGCGATCACGTTCCTGCACTGAAACGCGTTCCCACGATGCCGACAACGCTGACCAATCGCCTTCAAATACAGCATTGTTGCCGAAACCATTACAAGCGAGTGGATCTTTCAAACGCACCAACTGCACCGCATCACCTAACAGAGTTTCAACTTTATCCAACGAGGAAAGTCTAAATAAAACATCAAATTTGTGAAATAAATAAGCAATCAATTTAGTTCAATACTAATGTGTATGGCTAGATGTTAATGCTGCTAAGGCAATACTAGTCCACCTACGCACTCGCTCACTCACTAACCTGTAATTGACATTGAGCGCGACACCGTTCGCTAGCCGCTCACCAGTACTTTTGTGTTGTCCACTAGCTGTGCCGCCTGTTGCTACAATACACGTCACTATGCAGGTTGTTTCCAGATGTGATTTCAATTGTTGTGGCCGCAGAAGATCTGTAGCATTGCTGCCTGTCTTAAGTGGTATACATTCTACGACACCGCCAAGCAGATCGCTGAGTCCATCTGAACGCGTACCATATTTGAGTGCCTCATAAGAGCCGTGCAACTTTGCAATCGCCTTCTCCAGCAGCGATGCCCAATAACAGTGTGATGATTGTGGCTGTAGGAATGCTAAACGCCCATTTATAGTGGGTAGGCGATCGTCAACGAGCACCTCCACCCATTCACCACACCACCATAATCGAAATCGGAATACACCGTGAGCTTTGTCTAGACTTTGATCTGCGGGCACAACGCGGTAGAATAGATTGCGCAGCGAATGCAATACGCCTAAGCATGAAACCAGCCAACGATCACCCATTTTGCCAGGAATGACGTCAAAATTTTCACCTTCATTCACAAAGCACGCCTGCTGTGCTTCCGCAATTTCCGCTATGCGCCGCCACTGAAATGTAAAGGGCGGTGTTTGATAGTAGAAAACTGATGATTGCACAGCGGCAAAGTCCGGATCCTCCCAAAGGACATTACGTGCCACACAATCAGCTTTGATGCGCTCATATCGAGAGGTCATTGCTTAGCGTTATGGTTCCACCTGTTACCAAATTACCTGTTGTCTGCATGCAATAAACAATATGATTATTACGAGGTCTCTAGCTGCCGTTCTACCACCAACACTTGCAGTTGTGTGTTGTTGTAGGCTCCGAAATAATCCAATTGGAGCTTAAGCAACAACAATAACATTTATAATATACACTCCCAATTGGCAAGTACTAAGCAGGTTGTTTGCTTGTCACATACAACTATACACTATAATTATTTATTAATGGTTTATGGTCTTGCTGTCACGATATTGGTAAGAATTCTAATATTCTTGACGCGTACAATTTGTTTTTGGACTTCTTTTCCGTTGACCTTGTTTGATTGAATTCCACAATCAAGTCGAGTGTGCACACACGGCGGATTCACAACAAAGTGAAAGTTGAGACAAAAAATTCATGCAGAAACACAAAAGTTGAAAAGAAAACAAACTGGTGTAAAAGAATGGGCCGAAAGTACGCATGCGCAACTTGATTATATGACAAAATAAATATAGCGAATGAGCCAAGAGGCGAAAAGCCCCAAATAACAAAAGTGAAAAATAAGGAATAATGAGCAGCGCACAGGGTTGCATTAGTAACTTCAAATAAATTTACATAATAATAATAATAATGAATGTAAAAATGTACTGAAATGTAAATGTAATGAAAGAGTAATATCGAATCGTATAAACTTATAAAAAAGCTTTGTAAAATCAAAGAAATAAATATTAATTACATTATTGCAAAAAAAATCTCCCTCAGTCTAATCATCAACCTTATTTAAATGTATCCCTTCGCCGAGAGATGCCGCTGGCATACTCCATGCTACAAGTGCAGCTATACAACCCAACTAACGCAAAAGTTAGTTTTCGACTAGATAATGATTAGAGAACTAAGCCATTTAAGCATATAGAAAATCTCACAGTAGCACCAGAAGCACTTTCTAAAATGCCCTGCCAATGTACGACAGCTTATATAATGCACACTGCCTCGTTGCCTTTACACAGGCACTTGACATCATGAACAGAGAGGTAATCAATACTTTCAACAACACTCTCCTAGGGTATGATGTCTTGGGAGTTAAATCCCAACCCATTGCAGACGGAGAGCTTAAAGTTCTACCACGAAATCACAGTAAGCTTGCGTAATTACATTCTGGTCGATCGTAGATTTTTACCACAAGTGTTACCTTTATCTTGACACAAACAACAAATTTAGTTCAAATTATTAAAAAGAAACATAATTTTATTATTTTGTTTTTGTACAATTCCGTCATCAAACTAGGAAAACCATTGACATTAACTTGTTTTTAGCCTCGGCCGTTATTTTCATAGATCCTTCATTGAATCTCCTTCGACAAAAATTTTAACTCTGTTCAAAGCCGTCTGACTGCGTCCATGTTTATACCCAAAACATCAACCAAAATGTGTTCAGCCGATCCGTAGAGGTAAGAGAGATCCTCTGCTATCTCTCTTATGTTAAGTTCATAACTTTCGAACAAAATAGCTTTAATGTTTGAATGCTAGTGTCATAGAGAAAGATACCTCGCATGTGGTACATACGTTTCTCACGATCTATCAGTGAAAATTTTCAAAAAATTTTCTGAAGTAAGTTTGGTTTCCGCAAGAATGTTAAGTGAGGCTAGAATTTAATATATTTTAAAAACAAAATGATTGCGCTTTCAACAGCGATGAGCAACTCTTTACTTAAGTTTTAAGTAAATAGTCGATTGAATGCTCCAAATGGGACCACAAAGAGGGAGGGAGAGGGAGTAGTGCCATCCTCTGCTCAGACCCTCTCTAGTGTAATTTTTATCCCTCAATATGCATCTAAAAGAAAATCTAATGTGTTCAGCATTTGCATTTCTTGATGCAGCTTAAGGATATAACATGAATATCCTTTGCAAGTAAGCGCTAACGGTTGTTTTTGTGTGAGAAAGAGAGGTTTGGTGATGAGAGGAGTCGAATGGGTTGTGGGTATAGCCAAGCTGCCACAATGGTCACACAAATCGTCATTACAAATGTCATGTGTGTGTGTGTGTGTGTGAGTATGTGTTGCATAGGACAACGGCACATTGGAATACGACTAAGTGATGATGGACGAAGGAGTTGTCGTCTTTTCGAGGCAAAAGCTAAAGTTAGCTGCAATACATTTCGCCTTCAAGTGAGTGCTTTCATAGTTTTGTAGGGTTAAAAAGGATGCTAAACACTTTGTAGAATATGTTTGCGTATGTTTATGTATGTGTGTTTGTATTTTTTATGTTATTTTATTTGATTTCATTTAAATGTGTAGCTGTTTGAAAATGATACACTCGCAAGCACATAAATGGAAGCATTTATATATTGTACATATGTATTTGCATATGTTCGCACATCATCGTGTCCTTTGCAAATGGACCTGTGATGAAGGATAATGCTGCTGGCGCATGTGTGTGCGTCAAAGATAAAAAAAGGACCTGAGAGCATTAGTTGCCGCGCCCAGCTGTTGGCTGCTTTGTTTCAGCGCATTCGGCAGCTGTATGCGAGCCAAGTTGTATATGTTTGTGTGTGTGTGTGTGTGTGTACTCACTTATAGTTGTGTATGTAAATAAATGAACGCATCGGCGGGGGGGCCCGTGTGTTTTCATTTAATGAAATGCGTAGAAGGATGTTGAAATTATTTAAATTTGTCAAAACTTTTCTTTTAACTCTGCCCACACCCCTCTGATGGGTTTTTCTTGCTTTTAACAGCATTTTGAAAGTAACATATATATATATATATATATATATATAGAAATGTCTGCAGGTACACACATGCGGACAAAAACGACACTCACCACTTTGGAAAAGTTATCCAGGACTTGTTTTAATATTGTTGCTGTTGCTGTTGTTGTTGCAAACAAATGCAAATAAATGCAAAGTTATGTGGGCAAAACTAATGCAATACATTCGAAAATATGCACGATTACAAATACACTTAAGTAAGCTTTCAATGGGTATTGCTCTTCCTTAAAAGTGAAGACAAGTTCAAAGTGATTTCATATTCGAATTTGAATGGTAGTGGTGGCGGCTAAATGCTAGTCGTTAAGGTTAGTTGCATACCAAAGAGCAATATGAGCATACTTCTACTATATTGGAAAAGTTCCCACAGAAGTGGACGGTGAAGACGCGGTATCCGCCACCGATATGGTTCAAGATCAACCGATTTGGCAGAAAGTATTTCCATGCATGGATGCTCAATAATATTGAAAATCTCTTCAAAACCTTGAATATGTATTCAAATATGTAGGATACTCCTACTTTACGACGCATAAGACAATCGGGGGACTGGAAGAGCCCGACTCGGAGACAAGACGCGCGCGATTATCAAAAATCTGTTGATCTTTCAACGCTTGTTAGGCGGTGAACCAAAGATAATGAAATATAAGAATGTCCTTTGGCGCATTGTTCTTTTTACTTCATGATTACTTTCTGTTCAATAGCGATATTGCAACAGCATTCAATTCGGGTTCTCTGTAAGCACTCTGAACTCTGTGGCAGAGAGTCACAAATCCGGTTCAAAGCACGAATAATTTTAATTTTTTGGACAACTTACTCTGCTCGCACATATTTTCAGAGGCTCAACCATCATACAAAGCTCCAGGTGCATGTATTTGAAGTCTCTGGCACGCACTGAAAGAGTGTGGGCTGCCACTAACCACTTTTCCTTAAATGTGAACTATAACCAGCCATTCGCTTCGGAAGCAAGTAATTTCTAACAACAGAACTGGTCACCAATCACCAATCACCAATTCCTATGATACGGATGGAATATTTCGGCTAGAAGAGGAACCACCGCTGTCACCAGCGTTTTTGTTTGGTGGTCCCGGTTTCTGTACTTTTTTTTTTTTATTTGAGAGCAGGAGCGTGGGAGAGCAGCTTCGTCGACTAGATGACACACTGAGTTTTTAAACGAGACTATATGTTGGGCGGTGTTTAATATAAAGAACCTTTGTTCGACCATTACGAAGGGAAGAGCTTTCTGAAAGGTCAAAAATCGCAAGTGACACCTCCGAAGTGCCACTTGTGTGCTGGAACGTGCGCTCACTATTAGTGCTTACATCGAAATCTCTTCGCTGACTACTGTAAATAGTAGAGTGGAAACTGTTTGGAGGACGACGTATCATAAATAATAAATAAAAAATCAGCTTAGCCTACATTCGGGCGTTAATAGCTTTCTAGCTTCCTCTGTGAAAATTTTGAAAATGGGACTAGGGGTCATATAAGGCTTTATTAAAATTTGAAACAGACATTAGCAGTAAGAATTCTCGTATAGAAGAAGGAGCCGCAGACTATTAAAATGTTGGTTTTATGGTTTCTATCAGCTACACCCCATATACGTTGTACATACATGCATGCCGACTACAGACCACGGACGTTGCGTTTACCTTGCCTAGATTTTGACGGGAAAGATTCCTCTTTCCGTGCTACAAACTAGTATTTTCCTAGGTACACAGGGCATATGATAATATTATATATAGGGCAGTAAGAGCTTCAAACACATGGTCCCGGTCACTTGCGTGCAGCGCTGTAAACCTGCCTCGATTTGGTTAAGTTTTCGCAAGTAACCTATGACAGCATTTGACTCGTATTTAGAACTCTATATTTAATACTGGCGGAGCAACTCTACAGTAAGTCCGCCAAGGCTTAACTGTTTAACTAATAATAGTTGATAAATCTGGATTTTTCAAACATAAAAAACCCCTTGAATTTACCTTTTTGCTCTGAAACGGCAATACTTATGATATAAAAATTGTCGCCTTTGAAAGAAGTGTTAAAGCTTACTTACCCAATTTCTTATTAATTTTGCCAATTTTACTAGATTTCACCGTTTGCAAAAGGCATTCGAACAATTGATTATTTCAAGAATTCATTTTACTTAAAGTAAATATTCTCAATCACTCTTGCCTTCCGGTTACCTGTGACTACACATACGCTTCCGCATGCACTTCCGGCATACTTACACTTGAACGCTCAAAGCGGCACTCATATGTTTATGCATGTGTGTGTGTGTGTATGTGTATGTGTGTAAGTGAAGTTGCCTGCGTGTAAGTGTATTAATGTCCTTTTCGTATTTTACAAATTGGCTCAATTGCAACTTTATGTCACACACTTGTCCACTCGTCCACTCGCTCACTGGCGTCGTTCGGTTTGTTCGGTCAAGCGAGGCAATAAAAACGTAAAGCGCACAAAAAGGGCGAGAATAATGAAAAACGGCCGTAAAAAAGAAACGGCCACACATACAAACAAGCTCAGTGTGCGCCGAAAAAGTGAGTCGACAGCAACTTTTACCGCCATATGTGTCCAATTGTGGGCAGTCGTCGGTCGGGTCACTACACTTAATGCGATGTGGCCGCCAACTTCGCCAATGATGCTACTCGACACCCCCGCACACACATACACACACACACACAAACACACACACACACATATATATATGGGGAAGATTGCAACATACTCGGATCTGGCTGTTCGCGTAGTATTTTTGTCAGCAGGATAATAAACGTTTGCGCGCCATTGTAATAACAATGCGTCTCTACCCGCACACGTACACATCCATACATACATACATACATACATACATACATGAATGTGTCTCGTCTGCAGCGGAGTGCTGGAGGTGTCCGCCGCCGCACATCATCGGGGTATCATGGCACGAAATTGTATTACACCTCAATAACAACGGTCAGGACATGGCGATATCCTGGACACGCGAATACATTAATACATACGCACAACTACAAACACACACACTCACACACACACACACACACAAATGTACATATGCACATAAATACACACACACACACACAAAGGCACGAATGGCGTGCGGGGTGGCTGTGTGACAAGTGATGCGTGTTTTGTTGCGGCACTCCTTAAGTGGTAAGTGTCCTTTTGCCATGTCCTAGTTGTCTCGCTTACTTTTTTTTAAACAAGTTTTTTATATGCTTTTTCGCCATCGCCTTGGGTTGCATGCATGCTTGTTTCGGCTTTTTTTGCACTTTTTTCATGCTTAATTGAATGGGTCACTCGAGTTTCAATGGCCTTCGCCATCGCTCGTCCACTTCATTTTGGAGCGTGAGTTCGATTTTGCCCATGTGCGCCCAAATCGATGATGATAATGATGATCCCAATAAATCGATGCGTGTGCGTTTTATAATGTTTACTTGGTGTGTGTGTGTGTGTGTGTGTTTGTGTTTCTTCATATCCGATGTCCTTAAGGATATTGTTCACCACACGCGAGCGTTTCCATTTCAATTGAAAGTTAAAGAAATTTCCAATCAATTTTCAGTTTGACAAAGGACACGGTGGGTTGATAATGGAAAATATTTACTTTAAAATCTTAGCCTATTTATATATGAAGTCCTTTACAAATTTCTTCTCCAAATTTGATGTCCACTTAAAAAAAGAAATAAGGCTTTTATTTGAGATCACAAGATCTCCTCCCTAGCTAAACTTCTGACTTATCGACGTCTATCTGCTCGAGCAATATACGAATTTCGAAGGGGTGACATGCTCAGTGAGGCCAATTGTTTGTCTGTGATTCAGTTCGACCTTGTAAGACCTTCTCTTTCATAAATCCGATAATAATTCCATAATAATTGGTGCAGTTGGAGAATGATCCTTCTTATGTGCTTTTTTTTTACTGTGTTTTACTGTGTTGAGAAGAGTTAAGTACCAAACGGCAGACTGACTGGAAATATGTTTACCCCCAAAAAACAACTGGATCGATTTGATGCTCCGCTTCTCGTTACGGAGGTGGTCATGTAGGCAATTCCAAGTATTCTTTAATCCATTCGTTTTCTCTTTCATGGACTAAGCTCGCTCTTATTCGTATGAGAGACGTTAATTCTTCGCCGTTACCCAAAGTAACGTCGGCAGAGTCTATTCCAACCTTGCTGGCTCTTATATGGCTGTGGATATTGCAAAGCTTAATTTTTTTCAGCCTTTACCCCGTATATTGCTTTCTTGGATTATGGTCTCGTCACTCTTGGTAAGCCCAGGCATGTTCCAGGAGTAAATTTGCGACACTTTTCATATTTCCGATCATAGCTAACTGGATGCGCCTCGATCTGTTGCGCTCACTTTCGTCGCAGTGTATGAATTTTCGGATAGAGGGTGTGCTTGCACAAGGTATACGTCCCAAGTACCTACAGAAAGATTCTTCCTTACATGGTAATACGCTCATTCAACGTGGTTATTGACAGTAGTCTTCGAAGGGGCTTGCTTACTCCCAACTTGCATGCCCCATGTCATTGTCTTACTTGGACGAGGATATACTCAGTCTTTGTCAGAAGGCATCTTTCATATAAGAGTGGTTCCAATGAAGTTCACAAACATACCATAGGTGGTCCAAGGCACTACACATGTTGGTATAAAGTTTGCCCACATTGCCTAGGCTACAGAACCCAAATCCAGCACCCAAACTCGGCTATATATTTATTTGTATGTTAATTTAACCTTATTCACCACTGTGTTAATGGCCTGCTATCTCTTTGGATTGCTATCGGGCGGACAGTAAGAAGTAGATTATGAACAACAATGGTCAATTTGATTGTATTTGGTCATTATTTTTGAACATCACTTGTTGTTATAGTAACAGTTGTTGTGGCAAATTTTATTGCTAGAAGTGGAAAGACTCTCCCGACATCATTATTATTTTTTTTTGCACGCAATATCATATGTGTGTACATATGTATATGGAGATATAAATACGCGCTACCATCGATGAGGACAATCCGTATTTGTTTTTGTATTTTTTTTTCGATGGTCAACAAAAATTTATTGGCGAAGTTTAATTCGGTACCAAGGCATCCTTTAATAGTGGCTCCTTATTAAAAGAGCTGAATGCCATAAAAAGCGGTGGGGGGAGAGAGAGGGGGAGTGTGGGTTTACTCATTCATAACACGTAACGGCCGCAGAAAAATGTCAATGACATTGAGCGCACCAATCAAGGCTGGCATGTGGGTGGGGAAAGGCTGTCAGGCAGATACACACATAAATATATAAAGGTATTTTGAAAAGAGCCGCGGTATTTTTTACTCAGAGTTTCAATTAATTACAAATTACAAATTACAAATTACATAAATGAATTGCAACGAATTTGCTTTTTTTTTTCAAATATATTTTGCATAACAAAACGAGCACATGCACATGAAGGAGTTTCTGTATTTGTATTTATCGATGATAGTAAGTAGTAGCGTCGGAGAAAAGGGCCATTTGGCACAACCCTCTTCAATTTGTTACAAAAAAATGCTAGCGAAATGGGGTTGCGCAAAAAATTACTCCCACAAATAGCAAAAGCTAGACATACATACATGCACACACACACACATACATATATACATACATACACACACACATACATGCATACGGGGATAAATAGTTGCGGCTGAGCTCGCGCTTGTTAGATGATGCAGCGGGAAGGGAGTGCTTTTTAAGCGGCATGTTGCCAAATTACCTTCGTACACACGTACGTACATGCATACAATTTGCCATTTCGGCAATAAAAAAAAGTGCAGCGTAATAAAGAAGCAAGCGAAAATAAATGCTGTTGATCAATGGAAACAAACCATAAAACGCGGTTACGGCTCCCATGTGTGTAATCGAAACCAAGCCGTTGTAAGTACAATACTTTGTATTCCAGAGCATATTACATATGTACATATAGAGACATATGGCAACTTTTGCTTTCGACGTTGGGTCTGCCCAGAAAAGTAACACTGTTCGAAATCCGGCAAAATTGAGCTGCCTCTGAAGGCAGTAGTTCTTAGAAGAAAATTATTACAATTTTTAAATACGAAAAGATCGATTATTATTATTATTATTATTAAAACTCACATTTTAAACAATTATTGTTGTTGTATTATAGATATATTACCGAAAATATTCAACTAATGCTTTTCGAATTACAATTCAAGGCTAAAAGTGAATCCGAAAACGCCGTTTTAGCTATTGTTTCCAAATATCCTGGTCCTGGTCCTGGTCCAGGTCATTTCCAAGTATTAGCCGTTTGTCATGGCGAGTCTTTTTGAAATAAAAATTCTTTGGTTCCAGAATTTGCTCATAGAAACTAGAAAGGTATGATTGTTGAATTTTCCACTTTTATCGATATTGGAAGATTTTGAAGATTTTGTTACATAATTTTTAATACCAAATGATTTAAGTTAGACTATTTTGTTTTGGAATTAGTATTTTAATCATTGCATGCCACTATTCGTAGACAGAGGATGGATTTTTAGAAAAATATATTACTTTGCAGTTAAAAACTGGGGGATTTTTTAATAAGGCTGCTCTAAGCTCGATACATCTAGTTCAGAATATTTTAGAATATTCATTCCTTTCAATTATTAGGATTCCGAAATGTGAGGAATTGGAATTATTTTGTGTTTGAACACATTTGCTCCGAAAAGTATACTTTAAAGGTCACTTTATTCAATGTTGAGCGCTACAGAGGCGTGGTGAAGGACATTTCGAGCCTTGAAAATTTAAAAGTGGAAATTGATCATCTTTTGTTTCAGCGGAATTGGACAAAATCCCAAATTATAATCAATAATTTGATCGTCAAATGATCGTTTGCCATCGGGGCTACACACTTCGTGGAATTCTATTGTGTGCCGGGAATAACCAATATTAATAAACCACATATTAACGTTATAGGACCTTAAGACGAATAGCTAGCAACCCAATGGTGAGATAAAGTTGCAAATCGTCAACAAAGCCTCGGAAAACATTGTTAATAGAATGCAATGTAGTAAAGTCATATGGGGTAGATATATGAACGTAATCGTGCTCTATAAATAGCAAAAATCTTCATTTCGTCAAACCTTGGAGAGTGGTGAATCGAACAAGCAACTCATATAAATCAAATAGGCTGACATAATCATAGAGAGATAGAAGAAATTTTGCAATTTTAATATACAAAGATTATACTTCTTTTGTATTGAATTCCACTATCCACTAGATAGGTGTGTTGTTGCTTTCACGTGTAAATTCTGTGACAAGTGAGCAGAAGAGTCGCGAATCGAAGACGTCTGATATTAATATATAGCAGATATAGCAATCAAACGGCTCTATTGATTGGGAGTTTTTGACAATACCTGAGCTGATTTCGTTTGATAATTCAATGAAAACGTTCCCAAGGAAATTGTGACAAATGACAAAAGAGATAGAATTTGCTGCTGCAAAAAGAACTTTCAAACATGAGTTTGTTACGAGTACTCACGCACTTACAAGCAAATATTACAAGGAATGCATTGCTTTGCCGACCTAAGCAGGACAAATGTAAACCCTAAGGATATTTATAGTAACTTGTGGAAGGCTTTCGAAAACTTCCGACGACATTTCCAGGGCTTGTAGACTGTCGAAATATGTATGTAGATCTGCATTCATATGTACGTAGGCATAAGTAGGCAACACTTACATCCAACTCGATGAAAAGGGACCACTGCCTCCTTCTGCGTTAGCTTACCGACATTCGTCATTGCTACGCCTTTCATTCATTTGACGGTCTTTCGTATACACATATACGTAAATGTATGTATATTTAAACGCCTTCGTGTGTTTCGTTCGCGACAAGTGTTTATTGTGTAAATATCCTCGTGCCCGACTCGGAGGTTACCCTTCTGTCATTGTTGCTGAGGTTGACAAATGTGTCAGAATGGAAGTCCGCAACAATTAAAATTAACAACTACCAGAGAGTGGAAAAGAGAGAGGGTAACATCAACAACGCCGTTTAACAATTGCAACAATACACCAGTATTTGATATGCATTATGTAAACAACAAGGAATGCAAGTATTGTAGATTTTTGAAGAAACAAAAAGAAACAAAACTGCAAGTGCAATTGAAACTGGCGCATTTACGTGTGTTTGTTTTTGTTTTTGAGGGCTTTACTTCGTGAAACATTTTTAAATATTCTACTGCATGTTTTTTTTTAATTTAATGTGCGAGTACCCTGTAGGAAAGTTGATACTTTGAAGTGAATTTTAAATGAAATAGCTGTGAAAAGAATTATTGGAGTTGATTTCAGACATAGAATATGAGAGAGATTATGTCAGCATTTTATAAAAAAATTTTTTAGAATAAACTCTTGAAATGGTCGCATATGCAGAAAGAGAAATTAGTTGAATTTTTTTCTACAGGGTACAAGTTCTACGTAAGTACACGTGGTATGTTTGTAAGTACATTATACAAAGTGCTTGAGCTTTCGCCTTGAGTGTATTGTCACAGTTGTTTTCCTCTTATGCTTTAGCTTAATTTGCGCTGTTTGTAGGTGTGATGTAAGCGGAACCAACAGTATTGCCGCGAGACACACTTTCGGCCACTCAGTTCTTGCCACTTTAGAATGCGTGTTTTTGGGTTATATTTTAATTGGCTACGAATATGAAGAATTAGAAGAATTTTGTATGTAAAAGAATTTTTAATGATTATTAAGATTAACGGTGCTTTGTGGAGTAAGTTCGAAACTATGCTCAGGCACAAATACTAAAGATATTGAACTAAAAGGTAAAATTTAGTTGCTATATTATTAGATGTGCATGAAGTCATTGAATATCGCAGTAACGTTTTGAGCTCTTCACAGATCCATTACGTCTACTAATTTCAATACAGACAATCCACCCGGATCAGTGAAGAAATGAGAGCCTATGAAATTCTAACTTAGTCTCATAAGAGTGGGACAGTCAAAAAGGAAGTGCTAAGAGGATTCCATCACACCACCTTCTGGACAGCTTTAAGAGTTGGGATCAGTCACACTTTTTGCTCTTATCACGTTGATATCAATCGACCAGTGACCAGTCAGGGCCCTTATAATTGTTCGAACTTGTCCCCACTACATTCTTTAGCAATCCTTAATTAGTTTTGAAAGCAGCAGTTTTGATGCTAGGTTAATATTGGTGCCATGCCATATCTCTCTTTCAGAGCGCCTTCCCCCTGCAAATACCTCGCTGAACATTATAAGCTCAAATATGAGTTCATAGACCTAATAAACTATTCTTAGTGAAACACTACTTCTCATTCCAATATCAATCAACACTTTCTACGCTCTCTCCTCAAATTTTGTACTCCACTTCATTAATGAGCTGAAGGTGAGTACGCCTTATGAGTGAAGAATCACGTACGGAATTCTAACATGTTTAAGAATGTGCCTAGAAAACCTGAGAACACATTAAAAATTGCTGATCTCTCTATCATCACTTACTCTCCCAAAGACTATGCATGAGAGCGGATTTATCTGTATCCGAACTGATTAGAAGATCTCTTTATATCTAAAACACGCACACTCACTTATTTAAAATTTTAATGGAAACTTTAGTTCCGAAGCGAATAGCAAGGCGTCTACGCTTGAAAGCTTCACATTCATTTCGAACTAATGGTAATCATATTGCAGTTACTTTTGCTTTCTATGTCCGATATCGGTAGCAGGAATACTGAAGAAACATGTGGCTTTGCGAAATTTAAGAAGCAAGCAAAACAAGTTATACAATCAACAGTTAATTAGAGCGATGTGCTCATTTGTGGTCTAACTTCTATAAACTCACCTTCCTCTTGGCTTGGAAGGATGAAAAATATTTATTTCAAATCTACTTCATACCTGAAGATTGCAACTTTTTTGAGTGCGACATTTTCCACGTGAAGAGAATGCATCAAATGCACATAAGAAACTTATTTAAATATTATTAAGCTGATATTGCTTGTGCCGTCGGCGTAATCACAAAATCTTATAACAACAACAATTTACTTTTACTGCTCTTTGCGCACATATTTAATAAAATTCCGACGGCAACGAACAGAAATTTGAACAGAAGAAGATAATGAGTGAGACTTTTAAGAACGAAAGCAAATCGCCTAAAAAGACGCGGTAGAAGCAGATTCCAGTGAGCAGAGTGTCGCCGGACATAAAGGAAATGGAAATAATAAAAATGCCGAGAAGATGCTTAGCAACCGAATGAGAGTGAAAGATTCTCAAGAAAGTTCATTGGAAGTGTTTGCATGCTGGTTGATGTATATAAAAACATGCAGTTGGGTGCCTCGGTGGTGCGAGTAAAATATTTATATATATAAAAAGTATATAAGTGAAAATTGAGTGGAACATTGGGTTCGATTTATAAGTACATGAAAGGAGTAAGTAGCAATGTTTTGGATGAAATATATATGCCTAGTTATATACTCATTCGCGTACTAGTATGTATGGAATGTATGTATATAAAGGGATGTACTAGTCTGGAAGATTGAACACATTCTTTCATACTGAAATGAAGTAAATAGTAGTGAAACTAGTGAAAAGTAGTGGCGGCACGAGTTGGCAGGAGTTCCGCCGCCGTTGTTATGTACCTTTAGCATATTTTCGGTGGACCACGAAACGTTGTCAGTGGGAGACCATTCGTGTGTAGCCGCAATGAGTTGCTGTGGAAAGGCTGTGTAATTTGCAAATACTGGGTGATGATGAAAAGTTGTAAATTTTTTTTTGTTAATAAAAAAAAATCAAATAAAATAAAATAATATTTTTACATAAATTAATGAGATTATACATACATATTGAAATAAATTTATTAATATATCAAAAAAGTTTTGTACAGAAAAAACTTCTGGATGGCCGATTATTTGATTCTGTATATTGAGCTTTATGAAAACTAAATATTTAATTAGTGAATTGGTTTTATAATGGCAATTATCGGCAGCTAATTTTAAAACTCCGAGACTATACTAACCCAAAAAGAATTATTATTATAATCCGGCAAACTTTTGGAGGAGACTCAAAATTTGACGAATTCTTTCATTGACGGATAATAAAGAAACCCAGCAGGGGTTGGATTCGGCTGTTCCCTCCTCATCTGACTGAGACTTTTTTCAATAAAAATAAAAATTTATGTATATATATAATAATAATAATAACAATTGCAATAATATTTTATTTGAATATTCTGTTTGTGAACTCAGATTTTTAATAAAAGGAAAATTATTAAATAGTTAAACATAAACTTTGAAAATAACTTTTAATTTGCAATTATTTTCTAGGATATTTTTTTGACTATTCTTCATGGCCATATACGTGTACTTTCATCAATACTCTTCGTATCCTTTGATGACAATCCAATCCAATGATAAATCCAAATGGTAATGAATTTAAAAGATAATCCAAAGATAAATCCCTTTTCTAAGGTTCTTAAAAAAATTTTCAAAGATCTTTATGCCCTTCGGGGATGATTTAAAACTGATAGGGCTCTTCATTTGTTGAATCTCATCAAAAGCACACACAATAAAACTGAGAAGTTCAGCAAAACAATTATATATGCATATATACATACATATATATATATATATCTAAATATATATTTAAGTCTTTTTACACATAATTTTTGTAAATAATTTGCTACCAGACCCTTTATAATCGATTTTAGTTGTGTAAGTAGGTACGCCATTTTCATGGCTTATCTCCTCAAATGCCACAATCAGTTCAACCCTGCACACTAAATGTCGCCGTTAGACATTTTTTCACAAGGCAACCTCATTGGTCGGCAAGTTTATACACTTATCGACCGCAGTGAATAATAATTCTTGCGGTTTTATAATTCAACCACAACCACACATGGCGAGCGCGGAGACAATCCGACTGTGCGAGTGCGAGTGAGTGAGAGGGAAGGCTCTCTGCTTGCACACTCCCTTCTTCCGCATGATCTGTAAAACCACAAGCGAAAAATGCAATGTGCCTCGGAAAGAGTTGGTTGAGAAGGAGAGGAGAGGAGAGTAAACGTTTGTTTTAGATTTTGGCTGACAATGTGGGAATGCGTATGCTGGCGTATCTACGAGTAAGTAAGAATATACACGAAGACTCCGCCCTATTACTTGAGACATCTTGATTAACAACAACAAAGAATGCTTTAAGAAATTAAATGCAGCGTCTAAGTTTGGTAAATGGCATTTTCATGTGTGCCGTGAACAACACCCACTTAACGGTATTCACAACGCTACCGAGATCGAGGCTGCGGCGAACGTTGCACACATATGTGGTTTCAGCGGCGAGCGGCTGTGTCAGCTGGCGCGCTCTTCGTGTAGCCCAAAAAATTCATACACAGGAGGAGCTGGAGCACTGCGGCCGACAACAACCACAGTGGAAAGCCATCAAGCTGATTTTTATAGGTTCACCGAATGTCTTATATACCTACCAGCAGTGTGTAGCAGAGCGTGTGAAGAAATGAGTAAGCAATGAAGGAAAAATGGAAGACGCCGCATTTGGTGATATCGAGGTTAGCCAACAAAAAACTAAATGGGTTGTCTTTAGCCACAAATGGAAGCCACAAGCACATAGAGGCACTATGCTACTCCCCACTTGATGCTGTTGCGCTCGCACATTAGCTCTTGCTCTCGCTCGCTCTCCTGGCCACGCTTACGAGTATATACACAGAGGTATACGAAGAATGCCACACAAGCATTCGACAATATATCGACACCCAATAATTCGCAATGAAAGATTTCATGTGGTTGCTGAGTGTGAGGAGCGAATTGGCGGTGTGGTGTGGTCCACTCACAAATGTTTTGGTATTTTTGGTTTGCATATGAAGAGGTATAAGAGCGCAGACTAGTAAAGATAATGTGCCACAGTCTGTCTAAATATACATGTATATATATATATCTATAAACAAAAATATTTATATATAAACATACTTGGGTAGATTTATTTTCAATTCCATAAGGATACCTAGTATTATATTGAATTCATGAGTGAGGGAGTTTAAGTCGATTTGGCTTTGTCTAATTGTATCTGATTGTTTGTAAGAGGATATGGGTTAGAATCGGATGAATATAATCCACAATCCCACTAGTTTTTTGGAACTAGACAGGTGAGACCATTTGAGCTATTTTCTATTCTTTGTATGGTTCGAAACGATTTGAGGAGGCAATTCATAAGGCATGTAAAGTACATGACTAGATTTAGTAACATACTACAACTCCGTCGACTTCTTCGTTGTTGCAACTTGCAACAACTTGCTGTTGTTGTTAGCCTAATATCTGGTGGAAGAGAGTGAAGAAAGACAACATCAGAAGTAGTGTCTATTTAAATTTACGAGAGCTGTTTAGGTTTGATTTCAAGAGATAATGAAAAATGAGCTTGCGAACTAAAAATACATTTCGACATTGTGGTCCGAATAGATGCAGACTCTGAAAGCAATTACTGCAGTATCAGTAAGAGTAATATGGAGAAAACTTGGTTTCGTTTCGGAGGGAGATACAACTGTTGCGATAGGTTCGGATCGACCGAAAGCGCTTAGGCGGGAGAGAGAAAAAATTATTAAAATTGGGATTAGGATGAGCTGACATTAGACGGCGAATTACGAAGCTTCAAGTAGTGAATAATATAATTAGCAAAATTTTTTTCAATTGTGGGGCTGTTTACAGAAAAGGCAAGGATGAAAACAATTATTTTATTTAAGGAACATTTTGTAACGATTAAAAGTTGGCAGCTGAACTAAGAAACTCGAGCTCATAATGTATGGCCATAAAGGCGTGGTACCACAACTCAGCTGAAATGAAGTTATAGGCTCGCTCTAATAAGTTCGAAATTGTCCACCAAGAGGGAACTGTTACTAAAAAATGCTTTCACAAATTTGAATTCGTCTCTCGGCTCGAATTTAAGCTCAAAGAGTCAAGCTCTTAATACAGTCGACTACAGCTGAAATGGAGTGCCAATGTGGTTGAATAACAATAAAGTTGATGAAACGAAGGGCTTTTCAACAGATGTAACTGCATTTAAGCCTCACGAAAAGCTCCCGACTTAGCAACCTGTTATTTCCAGCTCTTAGGCACCGATTTTATCACTAATATCAGCCACATTAGCGGAAAAGTTGGAGTTTCTTTTTAGCTTCAGTTCAAAAACTCAAATTTAATCTTTAAAATTCTTTAAAATTTGATAAACGCACGCCTTTTAACCATAAGATCAAAATGACAGCCATTATATTTGCCTTAAAATGTTTTTATTTGTTTTCTACCACAACGAAATATTACTTCAACTCAGCCTCTCTTGCTAGCGCACACCTTCATACATAAACCAATACATAAGACGTTACTGCCACCGCGAGTGTCCACGACTCCCCGTTACAGTTACGTCGCTTAGCCAAGAAAGAGAGAAGAAATATTGACATAACTGGTACTTAGAAGAAACGAAAGAAAGGAAAAAATGAAATAACGAAAAAATACACCCTCAAATTTGGAATGCCGGAGCGCCAGACGAACGACTTCTAGTCTAAGCTGAGTGAAATATGCGCGTATTTTTTGATATCCACAGTCCCCTGCCTCATTATAATGAGGATGCTGAGCGCTAGACTCCCCTGCTGCCACTGGATGTTGAGGATTGTTGAGGGGGCAAGATTGTTGTGAGCGCAATTTCCTTTGGCGCTTGGAAGGAATAAAATATCATTGCTGTTAAGCCGAAATGGGGGGCGCCACCCCTACTAAGGTACATTCTGGCGAAGGGATTTTTTTTTGTTCCGAATTGAGTTTTTCTCTGCTGCATCTCAGGATGCTGGCAATGGAAGGCGAAAATGCTCAAAACGAGCTTTGACACATGGAAAATTGGAGCACCCAAACAAGAAGCTCAGTCAATGTGATGGAGAAATGTTGAATTGGGTTTGGGGTTTCGATGTTTTTTTTTCGCCATTTTCCGCTACTCATTTTTTGTTGCGCCTTGCGCCGATTTGCATTGCTACGGCAGCGGTTTTGAGTCGAGTCTCTTCGTTTTGTTGTGCTTCTTTTTTGAAAAATATTTGCCTCTTGCTTGTTGTTGCTCTAGCTGCCGCCAAGGTCTGTAGCGCGACAGCCGTTAACGGTGTGCGGTGCAATTGTGGCCCATTGTTGGGTTTCGGCATGCGGTATTGGGTCACACCACAAGAGAAACCGCTGCTACTGGTTCTCGCGGTGAGCTTGCAAAGCCAAGAAAATTAATAAGAGGAAAACAGCTCAAGAAACACGACACGATGAAGAAGAAGGAGACGCAAACACTTGGCAGGATTTTTGTATAGAAGCGTTGATTTGTTGTTGTTGTAATTGCCGTGTTGCATCACATTGTATTTGTGCATTGTACGCTTCCATCGTGCGCCTGCTGACTGCCGCCTCCAATCATTTCCGCTGCCCGCTCCATGTTGGCGCTCTACGCTGCGCGGCAAATGCGTCACTGCGGCAACCTGCTGTTGGCCTCATTGCCACTCCGACGTGGCAGTGTCGTTGACGATGATGATGACTGCTCTGCGGTGGTGGTGAGGCTCCCCTTGTTGTTGCCGCCATTGCGCTTACTACTTAAACTGCCACTCTGGTCGCAATTTGTTGCTGCTATTTGGCGTCGCCATCGCCATCGCCATCGTCTTCGCCGTCGCCACAAATGCTTATAGTGGTCTGTCGGCACGGTGCCAGCGCGCGTTGCCGGAGCAGCCCAATAGTTACGGGTGTGTTGCTTACGGACGCGCTTGAACATTTCGCTACCCGCAACAATTTGCCAGCCGCACGCCCCTATCACCAACGCCTGCTGCGTCGCCCACCTCGTCCGTTGTCGTATCTGCGCTTAGTTTAGTGTCATCACCGTTGCCGTGGCCGGCGTTGTCATCATCGCTGGTTGACATCCGTTTTAGACATTGATGCGCGTGCACGTGTTGCTGTTGTTGCCACACATTACATACATACGTACACATATTCGTGCTGTTGTCGTTACTCTGGCCGCTGATAGTCGCGGTCGCGTTCATGGTTACCGCAAAAAATTGTTTAATACCGTCGTGTCGCTTGATTTGATCGCCAGGATAATTGCGCAACTCGCTTATCCGCTCGTGTGCGTTACTGACGCACTTTAGCCTCTATCCTTTAAGTTGTTCGCTTGTAATTTGCGTGTTTTTCGCAGGTGTGCGGCCGGTCGCCAAAGACTTTTGCAATTAAAGTGCGATTTTTAGTGATGCAGTGTGTGCGGTTATCTCAAATGGCAGCTGTCAGTGGAGATTTTTCCGCTAAGTGACACGCAAAGTGTGAATTCGGAGTATAATCATTTATTGAAAGAAATGTGCTTGCATTTGGAGATGGATAAGAAGCATTGGTGATATAAATACTGATATTTCGTAAATAAAATACGCGAGCGTACAAATAATTATCAATATTATTATCTCAAAAAAAAAAAATAAAAATATTGTGATATAAACATATCGAAATCACTAAAGAAACGGCAACAAGTCATGTGATGAGTAATTGAGTAGTGGGCTTCAAAACACCTTCCTATTATACCTACCTATTATATACATAAATAACTGCATTGTAAGTCAGCAGAAGACAAATTCTTTATCACAAGGCCTTCCAATAAGCAGGTATAAGGACAATTAAAGCAAGTGGCATGATGATTTATTACAAATATAACGGGCAAACAATTTATATGTATAAATTTCTTTGAAGATTGGAACCTTCTGAAAGAAATAAATAATGGAAGAGACGCTGTTACGCGGATTACTTAAAAGTTCTTCTCCAAGCTTCAATTAGAGAGCAGTAGACTAGACCCAGAATGTTAGCGCGTTCATCTAAACTTTAAATCTATCAAAAATCGTAATGCTAAACTAATGTCGCTTAGAAACACGCTTCTGTCTATTAAGGAGCTAAAAGATAAATTAAATAAAATTTATTTTTAGATTTTATTTTTTCTTCTACAAATTAGTCCTAAGTTTTCAGTTTAGATGTTGGTATATTACAATAATATTTTCCGAAGAAGAGTCATCAAAACGGAGAGTTTCCATTACTACTCTTACAGAAAGAGTTATCTTCGTTAGCACTTCTAGGTTTGAAAAAAAAAGGTTTTAGGTGGACATTTCTTGCAGGCGAAAAATAGACGGAGTATAGAAAATAACATTATTTTTTTTATTAAAAATTTTTTTTCTGTTAAAATTTTTTTTCTGTTAAAAATTTTTTTCCGTTAATTTTTTTTTTAACAATACATGGTGTGTTCAAAAAATAACGGAAATTTTCGTTTTTCGTCGACATTAATGTTGTCGCCTTCAAAATAGTATATACACTTATATATATATATATATATACACTTAGCAAGTGCTTCTGTTGCAATCGTCGAAACACTTCTCAAACTCGATATTTGGGATAGCCTTTAGCTCTTTTAGCGATGCGCTTTTAATGTCATCTATACTTGTAAAACGATGGCCCTATAAGATTCTCTTTAGTTTTGGAAATAGGAAAAGTCACCTGGAGCCATGTCTGGCGAATATGGAGGCTGGATCATCATTAGAGTATTGCTTTTGGCCAAGAGTTCAAGAACAAACAACGAAGTGTGAGCAGAATTGAGCAAAAGTAAGCAGAAGCCATGAATTGTTCTTCCACAAATGCCATTAAAGTGGAAGAACACAGTCGAAGAAAATTCCCGTTATTTTTGAACACACCACTTATTTGTTGTACTTATCTACTGGTTTGAAGAAAAAAATCTAAACAACTTTATTCGAAAACTTGTAGTTGATTTAAACAAATTTCCTTTAAATTGTTTTCCTTTAAATTTCTAAAATCTACATTTCTTGTTAAAATATTATTTTTCCTTCTACATTATGTTGCGGCTTAAATCCCATCACCTTTTACCCAAACCTTTCTTCTTTTTTTAAATAATTTAAAAGACAAGAAAACAGTTATTCAGTTGAATACATTACAAGACAATACATTGGTATCTTATTAAAGTCTAAACATAAATAATATAATGGTTTGCTGTTCTATCTTCCTTGGATTATATCAGACTATTAGATTTATTCGAGTGGTGTGTTCTATTCGCCACTGTCAACGATTTAAAAACAAATATCTACAAAATTGTTTGATTAATTTTTATTTTTAGTAAAATTTTGACAACATTTGTTCTCGGCATATTTAAAATGGTTAATAACATTATTTAGATTATTTCTTCTTCTTTATTTATTTTAAGCTTATTGCTAGCTGACTCTCCAATCTCTTCATTCGTTTGGAAAACATATTTAAAGAAGACTATATTCAGAAACGCTCCTTATCCAAAAAAATCTTAAATCCCTCGGTTATTCGCCAATCTCATATATTAACTATACTTAAGATCGCAATTTTAAAAAGCGATCAAATAAAGAACTAAAGAAGGTATACGTTGTGTGAATTCAACCACATGTCTCACATTTCTAAATAAAACACATTTATGGAAAAATATATATATTTTTGCTTAGAAGTATATTTCATTTCATTTATCAATTTAGTTTGAGTTTGACGATTATTATTTTAGAAAATATTTTATGAGTGTTCAGTAAACATATTTAAGTAATTACTGCTCATAAATAAATAGTTTTTATTTTGAAGTATTTACATATTTTCTATTCAAGCGCTGGAGTAGATAAATAGAGCCTTATTTTGTAAATACTTATGAAATGTGAAATCTATTTTCATTATAGCCTTGTGCAAATAGTAAAGCATAGCTTAGAGGCTAATATTATTTGCATGCAATATTGGTTACGCATTTAATGCATACAGGGTGACGGGGTGACAAGTTGCCATGGTTTTTATTAAAACAAAAAGCCTTGAAAAAAAAAAAATTCAAAGCTTTGCATTAAATTTAAAGGTCAACAATGTCTTTTGCGCACAAAGCAGCCCATAAGGTAAATTGAGGCTTGTGTATATTGAGGCTTTAGATATATCAACTTGTAATTATAATGACTCCAGCGAATTTTAAAGTGGTAAAGCTGGTAAACCTTTCTATCATTTCATTAACTAACTGAGGCCCTTGACCTTCAGCTTTTGGAATTTTTATGGAAGAATGCGCTTTAATGGTGTTCTGTGCATTTTTGTGGTTTTCATCCGCTTTCGGGTAGAAATTCAAGGTTGCTCACAAACAATGACTCTTTTTATGCTACAATTTCGGTATCTGTTGAAGTTCTAGTTGAAGTCCTTCTGATCGTGGTTGTTTTGTTGTTGCACATGTCTACTCGAACATTTGCACTCGTTTTTGATCTTGTGTGACTGTGACTGCACAATATTTGCGTCAATGGGTATGCAAACATACTTTTGGTTCACCCTGTTTGCATGAATATGCCTACAATTGATTCCAAATGAATAAAAAGGTATTTAGGCTTAAGTATATTCACATATAAATTCGTAAGAACATCTATTCACGCCACTAAAATGAGTTTAACTCTGTTGCATACTCACTTGCCTCCGATTACGCCATGTTCTTTATCAACATCCTCAGTTGACAGTTATTTACTTATGAACTCATGAACATACTCATATATGTACATATTTACAATATATATGACATTTTTCTATTGTCGGTAAACCATATGCCGCAACTGTTAATTTACCAAACACACTGTGCCACTCTTCGCTTATACATATAATACATTTGCAATAAAGTTTGCAGGACATTATTAAATGATCCCCGTTGGGGTGCACCCCATCAGCGGCCAATCGGTGGTCTCCTCGCACTTTGTATACAACTCATTCACTAAAGTCATATATGTATGTGTGTTAGTGTTATTGCAGCTGCTGACCGCGTTCGCGACCGGTGTGGCAACACGCATTATGGCCAACAACTCAACTTTTTATTTAGTTTTTTTTTTTTTCAAAGAAATTCTCCATTTTTATTTATTTTTTTGTCATTATTTTCTCGCAAAAGTTTTGTTGTCAATTTGAATTACTTTGCGTTTGTGTGTGTGCGCGTGTGCGTGGCCATGTGGCAGCATTTGCTGCTAATTTTATTGGCCGAGCCAGCATTGTTGCTGTATTTTCAAATGGAAAGGAGTAATTTTTCTGCTAAATTTTTTTTTTTGTAAAAAATATGAAAATAAGAGTTTGCAAAAAAGTTCGAATATCTCACAACAATAAATGCGCGGATATCGCCGGTCAACCAGGCGGCGGCCACACCACATATTAGCTGGCCATCCAACGGCGTCATCATCGCTCACGTTGTAGGCGCGCCGTGAGGCTGGGCTCGCATGTCCGGGATGTCCTTTCACGCAGACAATCAGAAAATCAGACAAGAGCAGCTGGTTAACAGTGTTAACGCGCTCATCAGCTTGTCGCTTATTGTCCAGATGCTGCATGTTGCATGGACAAATGGAGAAATTGGTGCTTATGCGAGCTGCTGATGAAGTGCGGTGCCGATGATGGGTCTGCGATTATTATTGTCATCATCAGCAACTTCGCAGTTCATTTTAACACGCAGAATTGTGAAATGTACCGTAAAGTGGCGAATAGTTTATGTAGAGGGAAAATTTTTATTCTAATTTTCAAAATTAAATTTCTAGAACTATGACTTTTTTTTATAATAAACCTAACGATGAGGAGGCATATGTCATAAAACAAGCATTGAGAACTCAGAAGCAACTTTAGATAGGATTAAGTATTTCCCCCCTGGTGGAAATTTCTCAAGGTGGTCCTGTGTGAAGTACGTTCATGAGTATGCAGTGATAATCAAACTGTGCTCAAGGTATTAAATAACGCTAACTTATCCTTATATATTGTCTAGCACTACATATTTTCTAAGCTATACTGCTAAACTCAGTTACAAGAGAGGGTAGTCTAGTCAAGCTGTGAATTGCACAGCCTAGTCTAGACAAGCCGTTGCAGTTTTCTAGTTGTCAGGGTCATTTATGAACCCATGTTTTGCAGGTACTATTAATTGAACTAGCGATCTCAAGTGCTAAATTCAAATGTGTTGTACAATTCAAATGTTTTTTGTAAATAACAAGCGAAACCTCATAACACTTCTTCTCATACAGTGAATCACTAAACCTTGACCTTTTTTGGGAGTGTATATAAAACTAAATCATAGAGTTGTCATTAGCTTGCAGTGCTTATACTTTCTAAATGAGGAAATTGATATACAATTTGTTTCAGTTTCTGACCTTCAATGAAAGATCCCATCGAAAGTTTTCAAGAGAGATTTAAGTCAAAAAAATATCAAAATTTTAACTAAACGAACTATTTTCCCTTATTTGTCATGATTTTTAAAACCTCTTCCAGCACATTTGATTGTACAGACTCACTTTTCAGCATTAAAAAAAAAGAACTATATCAACCTCTCTTAATAAGTAACATTCTCTTATTTTGATTTGCGCTTTTGGGAGGACTTAATCTATTTTGAACAAATAGTTAATAAAAATAAGTCTTTAATATTAGCTCTTAGCCATATTTCTTAATTCAAATTATGAAATTGTTCGCTTAGTGTGCATCCACTGCTTTGCCACTGAAAGTGTAGATAAATTCAAACTGTGTAAAAAAAAAGAACTATATCAACCTCTCTTAATAAGTAACATTCTCTTATTTTGATTTGCGCTTTTGGGAGGACTTAATCTATTTTGAACAAATAGTTAATAAAAATAAGTCTTTAATATTAGCTACTAGCCATATTTCTTAATTCAAATTATGAAATTGTTCGCTTAGTGTGCATCCACTGCTTTGCCACTGAAAGTGTAGATAAATTCAAACTGTGTACTTTGTTACTCTTGCTCTATAGCGACTCATATAATCCATCAATAAAAATAAATCGGTTTTTAGAACAACTACTGCTTTTTTGTGAAATTTCGAAACATTTTTCATTGCTAGTTTTGATTTTGTGTACATTTTCCAATTGTACAGCAATGACACCAGGGCGTATGAGCAACATACTTATTACGGACGAGTAGAGCGACATGCATATGATATTTTAAATCTGTAACAATATATTTTTTAGCTACAACTTAATATATTATATACAGAATGGTTTCGGATCTTCTAATATTTCATTTAACTAGTGGTTATTTTTAAAGTATTTCTAATGAGAAGATATTGTATATATTGCATATATATATGTATGCGAATTCGGGCTCCAAAATATGTATTACACTAGTGAGAATCAGCACTATTGACTACAATATATACTACTAAACTATATAAACTACTAAACCGTATATTTGATTTATAATACTAAGGTGATCTAATTTATTTTGCTTATTATAGGATCACACTCTTTTAAGGGTAACGCCCTCACCTATCTCTCTCTCTCACTCACACCGAATAAATAGCAAGTTTTCTAACACGTGAGATATTTCTCGGAATAAAGAGATTTTAATTCATAAAAATATTTATTCTTAGAATCTGGAAAGTACATAAGAGATAATTTTTTTCAAAAATTCGTAAAAAATATTTTAAGTCAAAAATTAAATGACGTCATGGAACTTTTATCTTTAAAAAACTTTCGAAGCAGCATTCTTTAGCGCAACCGACTCGCTCTTGCGGTACATTTGGATGCGTAAACATTTACGGGGATCCGGCCTACCGCAGGCACTTGATGTGGAAATAAAAATTACAAGAAAAAACAACAACAAATTGTTTAAAAAAGTAACATGAAAACGGAAATTGTTACAAAAAAGGCAAACGAGTAACAAACTGTGCGACAATTGCGAAAATAAAAATCGCAAATACGTGTACAAGTGAATAAATGAGTGAATAACGGAAAAATGAAAAATGAAATGTTAAATAAAAACTGTAAAAGTGCAGGCAGAATGACGAGGTTGTTGTAATAGAGTGGGCACCCAATTAACAGCATGCATACATACACATACACAAGCATTTACATAATTTTTTTCAATAATAATTTTTGCAACTGGAAACAGCTGCGAGCGTGAGTGTGGCAGGATATGCGCGATTGTATAGGACTATGTTGCATGTACACACACACACACACATTTTACGTGGAGTGTTCGGAAATACACATGTATGCAAATGAGTGTGTGTGTGTGTGTGATGTGTGTGAATGTGGCATGTTAAAGCGCGTTTGCTTGACTTTTGTTTGATTGTGAATGCATGGCAACGCCACACATTACCAACCACGGTTTGGCAGTTTTCAGCTTTTCGTCGATTTATTTTTTCGTTTTATTTATTTCCTTGTTGTTATTTTTAGCTTTTAACTTTTCGTAGCAATCACTTTTCATTTCATGCACGCCTATGTATGTATGTATGTGTGTGTATATGTTTGTGTGAGTTTGTGTGGCGTTTGGTGTCGGCGTTCAGCAGTTGATTTGCTTAATCGAATGATGGATTCATAACGATGCGGACGCAACAAAAGAATGTCGTGGCAAGCGCCGAAAAAATCAAAGCAACAAAAGAAAATGTTGTTGTAGATTTTGTGACTTTTTTCCACATTTGAATTGCAGCCGAAAGTTACATGCGTGCTGTTTTGTGGTGAAAAATTGTTGCACTCAATTTGAGTAGCGCGACACGCGGAAAAACGCGCGAAGATCAAAGGATAACGATTTTTTGTGCCGTTATGTGTACGTGTGTATATGTGTGTGTGTTTATGTGACAATACTTTGAATTGAGCTTTTTGTTGATTTTTGCGCGTTTACTGCGAGCGCTGGCAACGCTTTCACATAAGAAGGGGAAAGCGCAAAAGAAAATGAAAGAAAACAGCTTCAAAGGCGCCAAAAAATGCCACTACCATACCAATTAAGTGTATGTGCGCATAATTTGAAATCGTCGAAAGTTCACTTCCGTTTCCGTTTTGCAAATTTGCCATTCAACAGGTTCCACACACGCTTTGATAGCTGTGGCCACACACTTCACTTCACTTCACACACACGCGCACACACACCCAACACATGACTTGCCGCCGTTTACTTTACCACTCTCCTGCTGCCCCCGGGAGTATGCAAATGAAGTGCGGATATGCGCCTCATTTGCCACATTGAAGTTCAAAGTTTGTTCGTGCCAATCGCTTAACACACAAAACTTCTAAAAAAAAAGATATGAAAAAGGAATATAAAGTGAATTTTGAAAATTCCCCAGTTGCAGATCGCTGGCGTGAACGTACGTGTTTTATAAACCTTGAATAAATTTTGGCGTGAAAAAATCTGAAAAATGCACATCTCAAGTGAAGTGAGTTCAACCACGAATCTTCAGCAGCCACCGCCCGCTACCGGTGCGCCGTCAAAACGTAGCGCTACTAATGCTAATAACAACACGAATAACAACAACAACAACAACAACAACAATAATAGTGTTAATAACAATAATACGAGCGGTAGTAATAAGAAAACAGTGGATACGAGTCCATATTTAACGCCTGAAAATCTCTTCGAGCGAACGGTTGATGTGTTGTTGGCCGAACATCCGGGAGAATTAGTGAAGACCGGCTCACCGCATGTGGTAAGATTTGTAACGGGAAATATATTGCTTTGAATTTAGTTTTTGAACTCTGCATTACACTTATGTAAATTTAGAATTTAAATATTCGATGAAAGCTTTTCTTGTAGAAATGTAGAGCTTTTTGAGCTTTCACATGTGTATCCTAAGCTTAATCGGTAATGTTTCATAATATCAATATATTTATTACAATACAAAATTGATTCGTTAGAAAAAGGCTGAAATAATACTCGGTATTCTAAAATCTTATGTTAAGATATATTAGGTGCAAAGGAAAGTCCAATAAAAAGGATTCTTTAAATATACACATTTTTGATTTGAGTGGTTATTGTCGCATGCGATGGCTATGGGCAATTTTTAGCATACTCGAGAGGTGTTCAGGGTAAGGGAAAAATTAATGTGCTTACCGCACCAATTTTGGACACCCACTAACCCCTGACTCATTGGGAAGGAGTGTAACGGTAACGGTAACGGTAATTTAACCGTCGATTTTCATTTGTTTCGCTAGTAGTGAGCATTTGTTAATGACTATATTATTTTAGAGTCTAGTCAATGTAGCAATATACTGTAACGACTTTCTGTCCTCAAGATATAGTTAAAATTCCATTCAGAAGACGGAATAAGTCGTCAAGCACAAAAGCGAGGATAGTTGCTACCACTTAGATAACCAATAAGGAATCTAACGGCGACTATTTCAGTATGATCCAAGTAATTTTTTTTTTGAAAATCCGTTTCTGTTAGAATCCGTTGTGAAAACGATCAACAGAGTTCAGAAAAGAGTCCTGCTCCCTCAAATATAGATGACGGAGTCTGTTTTCCCACTGATATCCAGCTTAGATTTATTTAAAATGTTACTTAAAATTTTCGAGAGTGGGAGGGTAAGGGAAATGTTTGTGTATATGAGACCTAAACGGAAAAAACCCAACTGCTCCCTTTCAAATTAGTTATTATTGAACACACCATTTTATTGACAATAAAAATTTAGCTATTTACAAAACAAAGTGGGAAAAATAATTGAATATTTCCATTATTTCCACAGGTCTGCACAACGCTGCCGACTCATTGGCGCTCGAACAAAACGCTACCAATTGCCTTTAAAGTACTCGCCTTGGGCGAGGTAATGGACGGAACGATTGTAACAATACGAGCGGGGAATGATGAGAACTTCTCTGCGGAGTTGCGCAATTGTACGGCCGTTATGAAAAATCAAGTGGCTAAATTCAATGATTTGCGCTTCGTTGGACGCAGTGGACGTGGTAAGTTCATGGATCATGTTGGGGGAAGCTGTTGCATTATTCTACAGGTTTGAAAAGCGGGATGAGCAGTGTAGCGTCAAACAATTTTGTTTATTGATAAAATTTTGTATAACGATTTTCAATACTTTTCATATGTAAAATGGGAACCCAGACTAGCCATAATCAAAATTTAGCAAATTTGAACCCAAAATTCCGTTAAAAGCAAAGCATGTATTCTAAGACAAATCTTTGGTTCGCAATGACTGGCTTAGCTTCGGTAGATCAAGTGTGTACACCTCTGCTCTCCCTCCCTTTCACCTCTCAAAGAAAAACAGTAAACTTAGTTCAAATGTTTTATAAATATACGACTTCGTTCGAGAAGACGTCCTTTGACAAAAATGCTGTACATTTGGGAGCAGTGCTAAGTTAAGGGTATTTAAGAGCTTCTGTTACAAGTCACTTCTAATGGATACCAACTCGGTCTCGAGAGGAGGTCGTCTACTCGGATCTCGAGGTCTTAGTGATTGCAGGATTAGGTCATGCTTTAAAATCCTTTAGTGAAGACATGCACCAATATCAAGCATTAAATTTATTCAACGAAGACATGCACCAGCTGATTACAAATATCTATTCAACTCCATCGAGTCCATCAGACTTCTCGCAGTCACTGTGAAACTGACCAGTAAGTGTTCTGCCAAGGCTCCAAGCTGATGCTTGCCGCCAGTCTGCCATCAATCAATCCGTCATGAACAGCCGCCACTCCACACTCCAGCCTGCGAGACTGCAAGGTCGGGTTGCTGGTTTGCTAAGATTTCCTTTCTACTTCGTTCTCTCAACGCAAATGGAGGGTGACGCGAAATGAGCAAATTGTACGAGGAAAAAAAAAGACAAACCAACTGATTGATTGGGTGTGGGAGTGGTAGTGGGAGGAGTGGGAGGAAAGGAAAAAGAAAATCACTAAACAGAAAATTAAATCACCGTAGCTGTTTATTTGGAGCTCCACAAAGTAACTGCCCACACCGAAAACCAAAAGAAAATACAAACTAGCAAAGTTTCTTCTTTGGAAAAATTCGTGTCTTTTTTCATTTCTTAGCGCATTGAAGTTTCTTTTTAATTTGGTGTAGCAACGACGGTCGGTTGGTTGGTTGGTTCCGTCGGTGGCGGGTTGGGAAGGTAGATTATTTGTGGCGTTTGACAATTTGCTCATTAAGCAATGTCGGTTCGTTAAATGTGCACTTTTTCACTTTTTCTTTTTAATTTATTCTATTTTTCTACATTTATTTTTTGTATTTCTTTTATTTGTACGGCAGCATGTTACATTTTTTAATGCCGCCCCAAATGTCGCGTGACATTTTAAAAGCTGTGCCAAGTGGCGGATAATGCTTGAGGATTTGCTAGCAAATACGCTTTTTCGCCTTCACTAATTTGCATTGGATTTTATTTTAGTTTTTTCCGAAAATTCTTTAGGCTGGCAGCACGCTTTCTCCACTTTTTCTTGCAGTCGATTGAAGGGTCCCTTATTTTATTTATTTATCATCGGATTTGTAGCGAAAAAGTTAGCGAACAAATGAATTTAAATTGCATGCTGGTTATAATCAAATCTAAACCCTTTCTCCTCAAGTACTTTTGCATATTTACAAAGGGATTACTAGGGTCAGTGACAGTTACGCGCAAGCTTTTAATGTCAATCCTTTCAGAAAGCAAAAAAAAAATAAAAATGTTGGGAAAAAGGTGCAAACAAACAAAAACATCCCAAGAAACCCTTTTAGTTCTGCCAAAAAAGCAACTCTGCGGATTAAGTAGCAATTTTTAATGCCTAGATGTTAAGCTCCAAAATTATTTGCTCATTTTGAAAATTATTTGCATATTAAGGCTATTGGTTGGTGTAAGCTCTGAGGTAACAAACTATAAGTACATATGCTTGCCATAAATATCTAATGCTGCACTTAATATTGCTGATGTACATTTCTACCATATGGTCTTGAGCTTAGATATCTAGCATTAGCAGGTGTTGACCAAAGACTTGAGTGGTTTGGTTCTAGTTATTAGTTAAGTGTGTCAGCCAGAAAACGTCGTCAAAGCTTTAACAAATGAATTTATGCACTTTTGCATCATATCCGTTGCTGTTGTTGTAATTTTCATTTAAAATTTGTATGATAAGCTTGCTTGGCAAAAGTGCGTTTGGGTACTGAGCATTAGTAATGCATTAGTAATTAATTAGCAACATTCCACAGCGCTGCTGCCGTTTGTGTGAGTCTCTTATCCATTGCACGCCCGCTTATTATGTTTGTATATGTGTGTATGTATGTATGTGTGTATGCATTTGTTAGCTTGTAACTTTGAGCTGATGAACTGAATGCACACGCTGCAGCTGCTGCTGTTGCTGCTTCATTCATTTTAATTAAATTTATTTTCCAAGCTAATGATAAGATCGCCAATGCAATGCACGGCGCAGAGATGTGTGCAACTCGGTAGTGCTTTTACAGGGTTATGCATTTTGTGTTTTAAGGTATATTTTCTGTTCTTGCTTTAGCGAAATTAACTGTTTTAATCCTTGGTATGTTTCGCATAGCACCTTTTTCGAATTTTAAGGTTTCTAAAGTTCGAAAATGTCTATCGACGGCATTTGAGGTTATGTTGAAGAAGCTCTTTTTTTCAAAAACCAATTGCCAATATTTTAGATACCCATATGTTGCAACCTAAGAGTAGAGAATTATTAAGTAAGAGAGTAAATTGAAAATTGTGTACATAGAGTTACGAAAGTAGCTCAACTCTTTCGGTTGTTTATTGAATTCAATAAGGAAACTAATGAGTATTAGGGATTTTTCACAAGTAATTTTTGTGGTATTAAAAGTTTGTTGGAAGATTTCATTGATTTCATCTTTGAATTTAATTGCATTCAGGTGCAGGTTGTAGGTGGCAACCTCCTTTAAAATATCTCTAATGTGAATAGTTTTTATAAATAATATTTCACTTACTTTATCTACTTAATTGAATTAAAAACTTTGACAGATGGCCAAACATTTTCAACAATGAGTCTTTCTGAACGACTTTATTGATAATGTTGCCTTTATCTCTTCAATTTTATTAAACTAAATTTTGATATAAGTGGCAACCCGGCTAAAAAAATATATTCCACTTTCAATTTACTTTTTCAGTTTTTGATTACAAATTTGCAAGCTAGGGACAACCTTCTGATTTTTTTGCCTTAAGTTAAAAAAGCATTTTTCGGATGAATTCGATTTTCTAGTCAATTTTATTGACTTAAGTTATTATGTCATGTAAACGTCGTCTCCTTAAAATTATAGTTGTCAAGATCTAGTTCTAGATCTAATTAGCTAAATAAAATGGTAGTACTAGCAGTAAAATATAACAAATAACAGTCTTTTGTTTAATGAGATACTCGTTGCATATAGAAGAATTTTCGGACAAAATCCAGACTTGATCATTTTCAGCGCTCTAATGGTATTATTTATTGCCACTTCCTTGCTCACTATGTTTGAGTTCTACTCTCAAGTAAAACGTCTCTTGATTTATGTAAGGTGTTTGTTCGATTCGCCACACTCCAAGCTTTTGTGAATTGGAGAAAGCTTGTTTTCAATGATAAATATATGTCTCTGATCAGCTCCTGCATAATTAATAACCTTTCTACTCACTTTTAGACTCTTTTCGGAGCCATGACTTCATTGTCTAAATTGCTGCAACTTAACATTCCGAAGCTCTTAAGAAGCAACCCATTACAGGCTATAGTTGCTTGTGAGGTTAACATAACAGTAAATGCATACATGTATGCGCATAGCAATGTATGTAAATGGACATGTGCTCATTCGACCGGATATCCATAATACCAGGCGTAGCAAAATCAGCAGCTCATGAAATGCAATCTAGATGAGCTCTCCCCCACTTTCCACCACGCACTTACCGCTCCGAACCGAATAATCCCTCTAAATATGTACAAGCTTTATTACTTCACTCGACAACTATTTGCGCTGCCGACCAGTGAGTGCTTCGGACTTCGGACTTCGGAGAGGATTGGGATTTCACGTAGTCGTCGTCAAAGCACTTAAGTTGATCTGCAATGCTTTTCGTCTTTGCATTTGCTAGTGCTGTTTGGGTTTTGTGGGGATTTAGCGTTTTGCTGCTGTCAATATGCCCTCACAATCACCAAATTGCATTGGTAAGAGAACAGCTACAGTGCCAACAACAATAACAAAAGCAATGCAACCCTTTATTGTGTAAACATGTACAAACAGATATGACTGGATTTAATCACTTCAAGTAATCATTAGCGTCGTTGTAATTATTTTGTTGCATTGTTAGCGTTAAGCGTTAAATACTTGCTGATTAACAGGAAATGCATTTGGAAAATTGCTTGCCACATGAAGAGCGCCTACGCAAGTGGTAAGTGGAAGTTTTCAAATTTGCATTCCATGTAATTTCTCACACTCGGAGCCATTGGCGAACTAATGCGGATCAATTCGTTTGCAGTCAAGTGTTTGCGGCACTTCATTTGCCTCAGCCGAAGTGTGTGCGAGAGTGTGAGTGAGAGTGTGAGCGAGAGCAAGGGGCTGGCTTCGAGCGAAGGTGTGTGTGGCGTTGTGGCCAATATATAAACATGCGTAACCATTTTATTGTTGCGGCATTTGTGGATTGGGCAGCTACAAACTACGCATGTTTTGTTGTTGTTACTCGCTGCAGTTGATTATTGTTGATTGAGAAATCAGTGATGCGTTGACAAACACTCTATTAATATTTGATTATTACAATATCTAGCATTTTAATTGCAGACTTAATTAATTTCATGTGATTTTAGTGCAGTGAATGGAAGCTCTCAAGTGTTAACGGGTTGTTGAGGGTTACGTGAAACGTAGGTTGGCGGGAAGAGTTGCTCTCACTAATTGGAATTATGTGAGATTTGGAAGGAGGAATTAGGGTTCTCTATGATGAGGTAGAATGCCTGAAATAGAAATGGATAAATTAACTAATATCAAACATTAACAACAAATATTAAAAGGGAATCTACGAGAGCGGTTCTTCAAAAGAAAAACGAAATTTTTGTAAAAATGGCGTTTTATCTCTCAACACAGTCCCCTTTTAGTTCGATACACCTGGTCCAGTAATGCTCCAATTTCTTTAACATTTTCCCATGATCAATATTTCGGGTAAGATATAATCAATGAGGCCTTTTGAGATGGCTACACCGTATACTGGGTTCAATCTCTCTGTGATTTCACTGTGTAATTCTCCAACCGACTACAAAAAAAAAACAAAAAAAAAAACAAAAAAACGTGTCTGATTCTGCTGACACATTTACAGTAGAAATAGTTGCGCCCGCGGGTAGTGAGGCTAAGCACTTATGGGTGTGGACTCTTGTAACACCCTTAACATACTCGTAACTGTCATTCTACTTTCACACTTTATGCCATCAAATTCAGGCAAATTGAAACTTTAAAAACTTGAATCCATATCGAGTACAAAGTCGAAAATATCAGTGTTCTTATCACCTTGAATAAAAAAAGAAGAAAAACCAACGAATCCAACAGGACTCTATTAAAAAGTTTGAATTACAAATTATGACCCCAAAAGCAGCCTAACAAGCCTAAATCAGTCGAACAAATAAACAACCAAAAACAAACAATAATAACAAAAAAAGTCAAAATTTACATCGAAAGTTAAAATGAGCACGAAATCAATGAAGACAACTTGGGGCGCAAAGAAAATACAAATTTGCATACAATGAAGTGCATAACAACAACAAACAAAGAATAAAAAAACAAATAATAATAAATAAAGAGCAGGTGAGCGGAACGCGCTGAGCAGCAACCACTCGACCGGCGAGCAATTCGCCGCCCACCCAACCAACACCATGATCACACCGAAGGAAGTCGACGAAGTGGTTTGACACAGGCACAAAAAGACCAAAAAGCAACAAGGCAGAAGACGTCGAAAAGAAAAATTTAAGTATATAAAAATAATAATGAATGCGAGTGGAGAATATTAAATTTTTAATGAAGTTTAATGGATGCCGGAAGCTTAAAGCTTACGTAACCGCCAAAGGCAAATCGGGCGACTGACTATATATAAAGCAACAATGTTTAAAGAGGGTCAGTGTATGCGGCAGAATGGCAAAAGTTAAAAGGCGGAAGTCGTTAGACAAAAATTGATGAAAGTCGAGAAATCCAGGCGGTGGCAAAAAAAATGAAATGGACGCCAAGGAAAAACCGTTAAGCACAATAAATGGTGGAAAAGTGGCAAAAATGTGAGAAGTAAATGTAAGAAAGCGTTGAGCAACGGCATAGATAAATAAACAGGAAGCTACAAATAAAGTGAGCGTAGCAAAAGCGCCGCCGAAGCCTAAGTGGCAGGTGTGTCTTAAGTGGTTGTTAGGTTGTTAGTCAGTTTAGGGAATGCCGGTGGCCATGACAGTATTGGAATAAAGCTAAAAAGCTGTGCAGCGATTACTTGTGGGCTGGTTAATGGTGTTGGCTTCCTCGGTTGTTTCTGCAAAGAAGATTTGGAAGAGAATTTGTAATATCCAAGAGGGTGTTTGCTGTGTTAAAATTCAGTTGATTTCATCATTACGTTTTCAAAGAGTTTCTCTTAAAATTAATAACCTTTTGGAGAGGAATGCTTTCTGAAATATTCTTGAATTACAAATTCCAAAAAAGTTCCCGCACTATAAAATGACAATTTTAATAAGTCACAAAAAAATATAATGAATTTGAGTTTCAAATAAAATTTATTTTGGAGATCTCTAATTTAGACCTATTTCAAAAGGTGTTGCCATCCATCGAAAGAGTTAGGCAATAAATATTTTCAAATGTGAGCCAATTAAAAGTGGCTTAATTTAAGAGCCTTTAATTTTAAGAGCCTATCAATTTTTAAAATTTTCAAAAAAAAATCAAGTTTTCCAAAAGTAAATTTGAACACAAAGCCTAGCTGGAAATTAATTTAAGACATCAGGAATTACACAAACAAGGAACAATATACCGAATATTTCCAAAATCTGGATGCTGTCCCCCAAATTGTGTTCACCTTAACAAATGTCCAGAGCAGCTTGGCTCATTAAGTGAGGACAAAGATTGCCCAATTCAGCAGACTACTTACGGTAATTTAATGAAATGTTCAACTCAATGAAAGTTGACTAAATGATTCTTCAGTTAAATGCTCAAAAAAGTGCAGAATTTGAAGAGAAATCGGACGACAAATTCTGTAACAGAGACTTTCGTCCTTTCTTGTTCAGATTTTTGTTTCAAGATGTAATTCTATTTTTCCTACGAATTGCTACTATTTAAAAAATTTGCTTTTGATTGCTAATAGCTATAGAAAAGCTAAATAATAAAGGGTTGCGGACCTCTCTTCTTGGGCTAGCCGAAACTTTTTCTACTTTTTTCATGTCGCTTATGGAGGACTCTGCTTTCTTTGTCAAGATTATGGTAAAATGAAAAATCGCAAAGATATCACTGCAATTAATGCCTATTTAATTGAAATTAAGCAAATAGCAGCAACCGAAAAAGGCCACACGGACATGCCTTTGAATGCTAAAGTATTTGCATGATTTACTTTTAAACACACACACACACTTGCACAAGGCCATATGTACAAAGTGAGCGGCTGATTGTACGCAAATGAGATTTCGATTGTCTTGTGATCGAGACTAGCGAGTGTTTCACTGCAACGCCTTTGTATTTGCGTTTAACCCAGTAGGAAAAAAATGTCTTGTGGAAAAAGTTTATCTTTAATTAAATACCTCATTACATATATACAAAAATTTCGTAGAGAGTGTGTTGGTAGACATTTTCTGAGTTTTCTACGTTTTCTAACTTTTTAAAACTTTCTTAATTTTTTTCTCAATTTTAAAATTTAACTTTATTTAAACGTTTTTTTATTGCTAATTTTTTTAAGTTGTAATCGAAACTTTTGCATTTATACTCTCTTTTGCAAACTTATGTTTCTTATGTTTTAAATCTTGTAAGAGGAGATATTTTGAATGAGGGATTTTTTTTTATAATTTTATTAAAAAAATGAACTGCGTTAAACACTTCACAATCACCATATATGCTCATATAAATCCGTGCAGAAATAAAAAAAGAATTATAAAAAAAAATTTTTGCGAAAAAATAAATAACCGAAAATTTTCCTACAGGGTCATTGTGTGTACTTATAAGTACGTTGTAGGCATATCTACACACGCATGCATGCATGCTCACACTGCACACTCACACAATTCGCAATTGCGGCAAATGCGAAATCGTGACTTCAATTAAATTCCTTCGATTTCCGAGCGAATTCCTCAACGTCAAGTAATTTCGAAATTGGATACTGTATGTATTTGCTTACGTACATTTGCATATGCTTATTTGCACGCACGGTAGCACATATTAATACGAATGCGAGTGTATATATATATATATATATGTGTGTGTGTGTGTGTAGGAGAGGAAATTTAATTGCGAATACTTGTCCTTTGGCAAATATTTGAGAAAACGCTTGTCATTGTGCGTGCAATGTGCAGCGAGCGAAGCGGTTTGAGCGGGCCCACGGCGCACCCGCATGCACGCTCGCATGTGTGAGCGAGTGTTTGGGCGAGCAAAGCACTTGAAACGATTAAATTAATTCGAAAATGATTTTTTTCTTTCGAGGAGAATTAGAGTCGATATAAAAGAATGGTGAAATTTGTTTTTTTTTATGAATTTGAGATTTTATTTTTGCTTCTAACTGGCAAATTTTCCTTTTTGTTTGATGTTTTGATCAATTAGGATAAAAGACACCTGAAATAATAGATAATACTAACAATTATTATAGATTCCTTATTAAATAAAATTGCTTGCAATGGCTGTCAAGTTATGTAATTTATGTAAGGGCCAAGTCAGCAGGGACAGGGGTTAGAGCTCTTAATCTTCTGTTCTGCAAAGACTTTCGGCACATTATATTGCTATCGTCCTTTCGTAAATTCTTCGAAATCCATTTGGAGGAATCTATTTTCGCCTCAATAGACCCACTAGGAAATATATTTGTTAGTTAAGTAAGATGGGGGAGTAATTCATGACATCTGGCTAATTGGCACTTACAACATCGCTAGATGCTTTTTCGAACCACTACCTCATTTGTGAAATGTTCATTGATCTTATTCGGCAAATGAAGTGGCTTTCAAGTTTTAAATGACTCCAAACAGCCGATTGTTTCGTTTTGAGCAAACTCGGAATTATTATGAATACAATCATGAATCATACATGAATTTTTGGGCTTCAGGGAGAGGATTTTTGGCATTATTGAATCTGGTCACTCACGCTAATTGTCAAAACAACCAGCGTTTTGGTCTTTGAGGCTTTAGTGCTTTCATTTGCCACTCGAAACATTTGACCTCTTTGGGAAACCAAAGACCTCATTACACCACCAACATTTGTACTGTTTGCCACTGAGGCGTCAAGTCCTAACGCTGGGTAGAAAAGAATCGACAGAATATAAGGTAAAACATGAAGAAGAATGTGTTAAATTGAGACTTTATGGAGAGCTTTCTTCGTTGTTAACTCTGCTCTAGGATAAATAACTGTAAATAGATAAAATGCAACTCAATTAAACCAGGGTTCCGGGAACTCTCACTCTCACTCTCACTCAACATCTTAATGCTCCTCTTGTGTTTTGAATACTTGGAGGGAAAAAGTCGGTACATAATACACCCGCTAATTATAGTACTCTGGGTTAGGCCACGTATATTAAAGATGCTTTCCAGTTATTTCCAATTATTCCTGGTCTAACTAAGTGCTCCAATAAATTCATTTCATTTTATCATCAACGGAAGCTTTTTTTTTTTTTGCTTGTAAAGCAAAGATATTTGTTTAAACACCGTGAAGATCTAAAAATGGATGTATATATATGTATAAACCCTAATTGCTTCCATAGTACCTTATTGGGTATGTGAATTTCGAGATCTCGGCCATTTTTCAGATCCTAAATACTGGGATTTTTTGAGATATATGATTCGTGCTTATTGATTACAATGGATGACAATGGATGGAAATATGTAATTCTCGGGTCCAAACTTATCATCATGAAATTATGATAATAAAACACAGAAAATACTGGAATTATATTTGGTAAAAATTTCATCCGTTGCTCACAAAACCTGCTAATATAATCTTTAATCCCACAAAAGCTCTTTCTAAACTTCGAACTACAACAACTTCGTCAAAACTTTGATCCCGAAAAAAGCAGTTGAAAGCGTTTAGTGTTTCACAAATAAATATAAAAGCTGCTAATCGCGTTAATGTGTCAACAAACTAAAGAAAGTTCTTGTGAAATGCACACTAACAGCAACAACAGCAAAAACAACAACAACATTACTTGAAGGCGAAGACAAATCTACTTGGAAAAGTTTCAGCGACAAGCAAGAGCGACGAATGATTATCATTATTAAAAACGAAATATACCAAAGGGCCGGAGTCAAAGGCTGCTATAATGACAGGGAAGGAAGGAAAGTAGGCAAGAGCCATTAACGGCGAAGTATACTTAGGCAAATGAATGTGGTGAGCTTGGTGCGGGCGTTAACCATTACAAAGAAGGGTTGAACGCAAAGGACACTCCAGTAATGAAGAGCCGTGGAAAGAGAACGCCAAAAGAACAAGAAGAAGAAGGAAATGAGTAAGAAGAAGAGTGCAGAAAGAAGCTGTAGAACGGGTAAGCAAGGCAAAGAGAAGGCTAAATACTTTGAACAGCAGAAACTTTTTACAAATGGGGCAGCATGCAACGACAACAGCAAGAACTACAAAAACAAAAATTACAACAAGAACAAACATTCGAATAACATCAGATCAGCAGCGCTCAAACGAAGGTGTCACGAAGGTGTCAAGAAGCTACGAAGGGGCTAAAGTGGCGTACAGGACTAGTGGTGGCTGCGGTCGTATATATATTCATATGTATATATATATAAGTAAATATGTATGTATTTAAATGAGCATGAGCATGTTCTCGCGCTGATACTTTGTTGCTTTCATAATACTAATGAGATGAGGGCGAAATTTCATTATGCCACCGGATGGATTCTCCAAAAAGTTTGCGCTCCAACTTGAAATAACTGCGAAAACAACAACACACACACACACACAAGTGTAAGGGTTAAAAAGGTAAGGCTTAAGTAAGCAGCAGCTGATGCCACCAAAGACATCTCGGCGCGTGTTCCAATGTATCTTGTTGTTGTTTTTGCTTTAGTTGGCTGCCAGGTTTTTATAGCTTAGTGACGCTGTGGCGGCAATGGCAGCAACTGGAGCGGATGTTAATGAAGAAGACGCCGACTAAAGGAGGTTAGCACTCGATACACCAGTCAAACATACGGAAATATGTGTGTGTGGAGGTTGGTGAGTTGGAGGTGGCTCTACAGTGGGGCATGAGTGCTATCTACTGGTGTAGCTCACCGTCATCGACGTAGTGGTGGCGGCGTTGTAACCTCGTTAAGCTTAATTAATAGTAGCGAAGTGATAAACGCCCAGCCGTGATGGCGGTGACTTGACGGATGAGTGGCTGGTGAAAGGGAAGTGGAGTAAAAATATATGTGAGCTTAAATGTAAAGAGCTAGCACAGATGTTCCGAGCGGCTTGGCACTCTTATAAGAATATATTTATAGACGTTGGATTAGCAGTTAAGAAAATACATTCTCAAGGCATATTTCGAGCTTTCCTCAAAGGAAAGTGGATCTTAAGTGAAGGTTAAATATTATCTAAAACAATTCTCAAAAAAATTTGTAATATAAATTTTAACATGTGATCTTTTCCACTTTTTCCATTTGTGAGATTTGCCAAGTAATTTATTTCGTTTTAAAGTTATGCGCTTTCTGAAAAGTAACAGTATTTTAAGTATACACCACAAACTCGAGTTTATTGCTATATTTTTGTTTAACCCTACTTATCGATACGATTTTCCCTAATAAAAATCTTATTGAACCTGTTTTAAGCACACCTTCGTATTGCTTATAATGATTGAAAAATCTGTCTTACTGTTAAAAAATGTTTCTATAATTTGGCATAATAAATTTATAAAAGATCGAATTAAACTAAGAGTTTCTTTAAATTCGAGTTGGGGAAGCAACATCTAAAGCTCAACTAATAACTCAGTGTTAGGCGGACTTCCATATATACGGAACGACATTTGTTTTTTCAAAACCAAAGCATAAACTCTCATTTAATTTACCCTACCCTAGTTCTCCGAAAAAAATGTTTATTTTATACCAAATAATATTGTAACACTTTTCCAAGATTGGTTCAGCCATTAAGCACATTAATTAAGTCTAACATTTAGCCTTACTTTAAGTGGCTACACCACATTAAGATTTTCAGGAAAAAAATTGTTTACTCAAAAGATACCAGGGGGCTTAAATATACCATAAAACATTATTTAGAAGGTTGAAAAGATTTCTGTATTTTGATCAAGAATGGAACAACGTGCTGCACTCCTGAATTGAGTCGAATTTTGGGCAATATTTTTCAAAGAAGTTATCTAGAGAAATAAATTATAGGAAATTGAAAAAGCTTTGGAGTTTTTTTCCAGAGCTAACATTGGGCAAGAATCTTTTTCACCCGTGGCGGAGTATAGTGATGGCAGGTCTACAGTACATCAACCTGTGCAACTGCCATTTTGTCATACAGTTGACGTTCGACATGGTATAGTGGTGTAACTTGCCAAAAACTGCTGAAAACTCTTGAGTTCAGTACAAATAACTTCGATTTGGAAAACCACACTTCGATTGCGATGGCTCTGCCGAAGACAAAAAACGAACTTCGCATTTATAGAATATACAAATTCCAGTGTTTGTGGCATAAAAGTAAATATTTTTTGGTATGATATCTGAAAAATCAAAAATGCGGTTGCTCGTTCGGTTGAATGTAAGCTACCTCCTGCATTTTCATTATTGCATTGAATTTTCTAAAATTTTTGAATGAATTCTCTCAACTTTTGGAATTTTTGGGAACGCCTATTTTATGTGGGATTTCATAACAGACTGTGAAGAGCCCGATTAGTATATATATCGAAATCGATTTTATTAAGCTGGTTTGGTTTTGATGATGATTCGATGGAACGGCCCTTCACAGGAGAACTAAAACCTATTTTCCAGGATATATTTAGGCATATGATAATTTTTGAAAGTAATCAAATGGAAAAACACAATTACATATTTTTAGCATAAAATATCTACACATATATATATATACATATAGTACATAAATGAAATTGATACCATAGTTATAAATCACTCTAAAGACAACCGCAAAAGACCCCACGAACACAATTGGCCATATTTTAAAATGTCGCGCAATAAAATTCCCATATCCGTTTTGACCCAATTTGTTTGCAGTCACAAATAATTCACTGGCATAATAAATTTTCACAACAACAAAATCGCAAATCACTTAAATCTGCAACAAAACAAGCAATTTTACAAGCAACGAGAAACAAGCGACGAAAGGAAAGCTCGAAACCGAATAAATTGCTTGTTTGATTGTATTTAACAATTTTGGGGATGAGCGGATTTAAACAGAGCCAATATAAAGCAGAAACAAGAAAAAAAAAAAAAACAAGAAACAAAAAAATGGCAGTGAAAAATCAAATCCTCAAACTCAAATCTTAAATGCCATAAAATGCTTGCTCAGCTTAGGGGCGCGCACGCCCACCCGCCGGTCAACTGCCACCCCTTCGCCAAGATGCATGACAAATCTTGAACTAATGGAAGTATGTATGTATGCATGTGTGTGTTCGTGAATAAATTTGGCGTCTTGGCCTCCGTTTGCTAAGCTTCTTTTATACCGGAATGTGTTTGAGGTTGTGCGTGTGTGTGTGTGCGCTCGTATTTTTTCATTGTTTCGGCATTTATGTGACATTTAGCGTCTGCTCTTTGGAAAATTACACTCGAGGGAAAACGTTGGTGGTCTAGAGAGTATTTAAGCTTACTTGGGAGTAGAGAAGTTGTTTTGTTGTTTTCGTATCATAATCTCTATTTTAACGGTATTTTATATAGCGTGCCCAACATTCTCGGTTGTAATTCAAAAACAAAAGAGACATTCACTAAAGTTCTAAATAAGCGCTCTAAGAGCAATGTGCTACAAAAGGTCAATGTTTGGTAGCAATTTGAGCTTTGAAATTTTAAATTATGGAGAGGGAAAGTATTTCAATAGGAATCCTATGGTTTATCATTTTTCTATTACCAGGAACGAAGAGAATAGAAGAATATAAACCATGGAGGTTTTAGGTAAGAATCTTTATTGAACGATTATGTAACAGAAAACCGGCGAAGCTTCTCCCGGCAAAGGCCGCCAAATAGGGCTGTAAAGACATAGGCAAGCGAAATAGGTAACATAGAGTGCTTTCCTGGCGATTCTATTATGTCTTCTCTGTCTAATTTTTCTCTCGTCGAGCCTCTAATCAATTTTGTACTGTCATATGTGGCAGGCCATTGAAGAGTTAAAGAAAGAGATTCTACAGATTCAGAAAAGAGAATGTCGAAATATCGCCAATAATGGAAGGAGGGTATTTGAAATATTGCTTTTTATTGTTTTAGAAATTAAAACCGGTTTCTGTTATACCCCAATATATAGTAGCGGGAAGGAAGGTGAATAATCCCCACTACATTCGATACATCTTATAAGGTTATTATAGTTGCAGCAGCATAAAATATTCGTCAAGTTAGTCTGAGGAACTGAGGATTGTCATGGGAACGAGAGGATTAGACTCCACAGCGTGTTGATTTAAATTTGAAAATTTGAATTTGAGAAAGGACATTGGAAAAACTCCTTCCTACATGATAAAGGCCAAATACAAGGAAGCTCAAAGTTAAAGAAAACATTTTTGTTAAGAGCTGAGAAAATTTTTTTACAACATTTTTGGTTTATTTGAGGATATTATTAGCAATAATAATTAAATGCTTGAAAGTTTTAAATAATTTCTAATATTTTTGATGGGCTGTAAGTAAAAACATATATGTTGAGTACATGTGGCAACACCAGTACAATGCCTTTTTAAGCTACTCAACATTTTTTCGACACACAGACACATACACACGCACAATAACATACATATGCTCGCCATCACTATCCTTATCGCTATTTTATTGCCGCTTCTGTCGGTCGCTCTTCGCATACACCGGTCTTGTTGTTGCTGTCGTCATTATCATTATTAGCGTCTGGCTATAACGTAGTCATTGTTTGTGTCTTTTGGCGTTACTAATGTCTATTCCGACGCAAACACTTTTGCTTTTCCTACATTTTCAACGCCTACAAAGAAGTGTCTTCATGTCTGCGCATTTTTTGCTTAGTTTGTCATTATTAACATTTTCGATTTTTGTTGTTGTAGTTGCTGCGTTCGCGCTGTTGGTACACATTGTTGATTTTGTTGTTAATTTTAACGCCTAAACACATTGTTTTGCTTAAGTATTTCCCAACTTTTATTTTCAGCCGCCGTCCGCCAACTTTTTTGCGCTTTAAGTATGCTATATGTATGTGTGTATGCCATATATATATATAGTGTGTGTGTGTGTTCGGCATTTGCTCGAGTTTCCGTTTTAATAAACGTCGTTTCCTTCTTTCCATATTTGCCTCCGTTAGCTTCCAGTGTCTACTTATTTGACTCTGACAGCCCGAGGCACTCACACACACACACACACAAACACTCACGCATCCCACAGCCGACCAGCTTGTCTATCTGACAGCGCGTTCTTGCTCCATTGTCTACGGACTGCTGCCGGTTGGCGGCATGAACGCCGTTGTGGTGTCTCCAGGCTCGCGCTTTCGTTCGTCGTTCTTTCGTCCTGTCGGCTGCAGGGCCGGGTGCTGCGCGGCGCAGGAAGCGGCAAATTCATTGCAATGTGTGTCGGCATCGTGTGTCTCGTCGCCTTTATTGCCTCATTGTCGTTTTTGATTTTGGCGAAATTTAATTTCCTCTCAGTTTGATTTTTAAGTGTTAAACAGTCGCGTTGTCAACGCTTTGCCGCTCATTGTTCGCTGCTGCCACCCCGACGTTCGCTTGCAAATCCGATTTGACCAAGTTATTGTGTAGAATAAAATGTAATTATTTATGATTTAGATTACATGCAAATAATCAGTCGGCAACGGCGACGGCTGCTGAGTCAATAAATGATTGGCGGATTTTCGGTTTTGTGGCGCTGTGAGTTGCGAGAATGAGGGGCTTTCGAAATAGAAAGTTTACTGTTTGTTTATTAGTTATGAGCTAATACAAAACATATATAATCTAAACTTTTGAATGGGTTTTGAGTACATCATTCAAAGGAATATTCGAAAAATTTTATATTTCATATGTTTCGGAGGAGTTAACCTGTAAAAGATAATCAAAACTTTGGAAAAGATCGATTTATTTCTCACTGTAGTCTACCTTCTGCATAGTCAGCAAAGTCAGCCTTCTCGGCGGCGATGACCTCCTCGTTCGACTCAAATTGGCGACGGCGGAGATGTGAGCCGATGCGTTGTCACGGTAGAAGGTTACTTTTCTGCACCAAGTGGGGTCGGTTTTCTTCAAATCGGCGTCGAATCGACTCAATAAATCGTCATAGTAGACCCTGTGGCCGTTTTGCACCTTTCCAGGTAGTCGATAGAGATCAAACCTTTCCAGCCGAATGGACGGTGTTCGCCTACTTCGGAGCAGGTTTGTCGAATGAACTCACCCCTTCCTTACTTGTTCTCTTTTTTGCTTGGAACTGGGAAGTAAAACATCTTTTGATGTCCAAAAGCAAACTCATTGATTTTCCCATGCAACTCAAGCTATTATTTGGTTTAAGATGACTTCAGGGGCAGGGGCACGGGGGCAGCTTTTGGAGTGTTCGGAAGGAAGATAACTATACATACTGTCTGGAAATGTAAATGCATGGCAAATATGGGGTCATTAGATATTATGACTGATTATTATTATATATTAGTTAATTATATGTGTAAACCTTATTTGGACTCAGAAATGACCGGTGATATAGTGGTTGGGGAGCATACTACTACTATGTGCGTACCTCGTTTCGACCGATAACAAATTTTTTTCTTTTAACTTCGATCGTTCGTGCAGGATATAGCTTCGAACCTACGAGCCAATTTTTGACTACAAAAACTAATTACATGCATGATCCGTTCGGAGCGTAAAACTTGTACGTCTATATATATTATATACTCATAATCAAATATCCAACTAAGCGAGCACTTAAGTACCCATCTCAAGATGCTAGATAACTTGTAGCGTCCAATATTATATATTCAAACATATGCGAAAATTTAATGTTTACATGCATATACATACACATTCGTATGTATGTACATATATTTTATTTACTTAAGTGTATGTTTGTGTTGACACAGGATCATGTTGGTCCAGTTATTGCTTTCAGTGCTCATCTTTGCTCGCTTGTATCTAAATAAAGCATATGCTGTATTAAAATTTGCATCAGGATATGCCAGCATTAAATTTATCTTATTTGAACTACTCAGAAACTGATTCAATCTGCGGAGCAACTGTTCTTTACGCCACACATTTTTTTAAATGGAATATGAAGGAGAGTAGTTTTCGGGAATGACAGCAGACTCTTGGCTTTGATTGTTCTAATGATACCCAGAAAGGAATGCTTTCTTTCATTAGCTCAATAGTTGTGGATCTCTGATATATCTTCTCATTTATTCGATTTTATAATAGATTTCGATTTTATAAATATTATAAGGCACGGTACCATGATTCATGATCCATAAACATAGATGGAACTGACTCCTTCTGTTCAAAGCGGTACTTATGGATAGATTTGAAGAGTTCTTGTGATTAATGATCGATAAGTTTAGTCTTTTCGTCTCTAACATTGAGGTTTGAAGAATGTGGCACTTAATTAACGGATGCGTGTCAAATATTCACTCAAAAAATATTTGTTGTGATGGGTATATATAGAGATTTATCAATAAAATTGAGCAGGAACTAAGTCAGCTTCAGAAAGGAATAGCTTCAGAAACGAACCTTAGAAAACAAAAAAAATACAGATTTGGTGTTGAATATTACAAACGGTTAACGATATTTTGAATTCAAGAACAGAACAGAACTTCATGGATGGATTCAAGATGCATTCAAGAACAGAACTAGACATGGATAGATCGGTACTTTCGCTTTGGAGACTTTTAACCAACAGCATAGTTTGTCACTAATCGGTAATGTGTTACTCCCAGAGTAGGCATATTTTGTTTACTACCTTGAATATATACTCCAGGGTTACTATTTGCATGTCCACAAGAGATAATATGTATATTTGTCAACTCGTCTATGAGTACGACTTTAATCTATTGCATTATGTGTTTGCCTCATATTGCGCTGCCTGTTTAGCTTCCCGAATATATGTGTGTGGGCATGTGTGTGTCTTTCCTTGTAGCTGATTGGCGCTCGAGGCCTCGGGTCGGGTAAATATGTTTGCATATATGGTAAGGTATGTACAAATATACAGTTGGTGTTTGAGTATGCACGCTTATTAATTACTTGTCTTGGGATATTTGGCTAAGAACAAAGTCGCATTAATTAATTTCAGCTTAAAAGCAGCTATTGTCACAGTTGCTCGGTGCTCACATCTAAGCCATAAAACATTTTTCAATAGAAGGGTTACAGCTTGTTATGTGTATGCGGGTATACGTATGTATATATTGTGTGTGTGTGTTAGTATGTAAAGTTGTTTATGTATGCATATTAGTGTGGAAAAATATTTCAATTTCTAACCATAAATTATGTGTGCAATATTCGGTTAAAAACTGTATATATTTACAAATAAATAAACAAATTCACTTTAAGCATTGCATACTGCAAGGCGCTGTATCATTCGAACGCTGTATTATTGCTTGAGGGGCATACACTGTGTGTTGAAAGAGTTAAATTAAGTAGCGGGGATTTTTGTCATAAAATTTGGCTGTTTTTTGTTTTGTTTTTTTTTGTATCCCAGAAGTTAGAGCACTAGGTGGAGCCTGGCTGGAGCGTTGGCCTCGCGACATTTGGTGTAGCAAATGTGTTGTTAGCGTATGCTGTGACCCGTTTTTGGCAACATTCGCTGAAAGGAGTTATAAAATTTGTATATATTTTGTTATACATATATAGCTATGTATACGCATGTATATACTGCTCCGTAGTGCATATATATTTGCGCTACTGTAGTATGTGTATACGTAAGCATGTCCGTATATATTTCTACTTCGTTTTGGGAATTATGAATTTTCTTTGTCCTCCGTTGTGTTTATGAATTATTTGTCTCCATTTGTATTTCTTTTGTGTTCGTTTTTGCTGTAATATTTGACATTCTCCCTCGACATAAGGGTTTGGTTTAACGATAATAAATTGTAACCCCTTTTTTGGGTGACTGCGCGACTTTTAACTTCCGTTTTGCTCTTTCAACGGTTTAAAGTATTTGGTGGGAAACGTTTAACGGTAGCGAAGTTTAAATGCTATTTATGAGTTAACTTTCAAATTGTTTCGTAAAGAAAATATAATCCAAAGTTGCAAGATACTTCTCTTTGGAGCTTTGTGTATAAAAATGTTTCTCGGTGCTTTTTACCGCTTAAATTCTCCAACTTTGTTTGCATATATTGTTTACGTAATATTGGTAGTGGAAGCCAACATATGAAGTGTTCAAATGGATATTTACATTAACTATTAGTTAAGGTGATGATTAAAGTTTGCCAAAGATGAAATTATCACTATTTTAACAATTAACTACTAACTACTTTAACAACTAGACACGTAGACAATACTTTTTGAGATTTTGTCAAAATTTTTAGTAAATTTTAAAAAGGGAACCTCTGTTTACTACCTATTAGATATCTTTAAAAATTTCAATAGGCAGTTAATAAAGTAACTATAATCATTTATATGTACCATCACTATCAAAGCAAGCACCTTAAAACAATATGTACTATATGTACTACTAACCGACGGTTAAAGTTCCGGTTAAATGTTGACTCATAATTGCATTTCATTAAATTAGGCAATTAATTTCATTATTAGATTCATTTAAATGAATATTTCTATTATCTGGCGGTTAAAGTATTGCTTAAAGAGCAAGTTAAAGTTTAGCAAAGATAAAATCCACCTCATTGTATAGTTGAGGATCATAAGTAGGTGTAGAAAAACTGCATCTAGCAGTTTTTCTTAAATTTCTGAAAGTTAGGTACTGCTGTAAGTCAGTTGAACTAACTGTCGATTAAACTCACGGTTAAAATGAAGGAGAAAGTTATCTGAATGGCTCTTATTTGTAAAATGTATATAATTTATCGAAATTGAATATTAGTCTGACGTATAAATTAAGTATTACACTTTATTAATTATTTTTTGATTAGACATTAACACTAAGGGTTTAAGGTAGGTGTTTAGGGTCTAATTTATAGTGCAGTATTTATGTTCCAAGAGCAGGCATTCATATATTTTCGATATATTTCTTTTTTTTTTTGTCTTTGCCGCCCTAATTTGCATGAACCCCATTAGATTTCTGTTCTCCTCACTTTACCCCAACAACAACAAACGAGTTGTTTGCGACTGCTTGTCAAAACTGTCAAAACCAATGGCAGGCGCTAAGCGTTAGGAAAACACCGTTTACGTCAACAACAATTTTCAAAGGTGCTTAGTAAAATTGTTTTTTGAAATTTCAACTCTTTTCGCATGAAACCGATTTTTGAGTTATGGCTACACAGAGCGCAATAATATAGCGAAGTTGTGGCAATAACAGCAGAACGTGCCACACTGAGGCCAGACCGAGCAGGCATCAAAGTGTTAAAACTGCGAAATGTCTTGCACTTTTAGTTGTGTGATTTCGTTTTTCGTTTTGTTTTTGGCGTCCCCGTTTGACGAACCACCAACAACAGGTGACGGCTACAGGGCAACGGTGCAACACCGCAGGGGTGGCGCAACAGCGGCAGTCGTCAACGGCGCTCTCCGATGCCATTAGTGCCGCTTTGTTTGTTGTTGTATATTTAAAATGTCATTTTGTTGTCAGCCTCAGACTTGTTTAATGTCAAATTACGTCAGCTACCGCTAAAAATAAACAAACAAACAAACAAACAAACAACAACAGCAACAACACCAACAGCAATTGGAAATGAGAGAAGGTGTAGGCGAGAGCTTAGATTTGTTGCTGTGAAACTAAGTTAGCGCGAGAAAACAATGCGTTGCAAATTGCCTACACCTACAGCAACAACAAGGAGCAAAAAATCTTTGCTATTGCAGCAAGGCGAGCGCTCCGATGCGAGCCAACATTCATTTTCATTAGCGCGCAAAGTAAAAGCCGCCAGCCTTCGCAGCTCATTTCGAATGGCTCAACTTTGTTTTAAAAGTCTTAAATGGAAATAATTATTTTCGTTGTTTTTTGTTGTTTGCTGTTGTTGTGACTGTATGCTGCTGGCACTTTAATTGTGGTTGTTGTTGCTGTTGTTGTTGTTGTTGTGATCTTAGCAAAGTGGTGATAATTTGCGCTTTGTTGAAATAAATGTCTGTTACATCTAAGTCGAATGGGACGCGTCCCACAAATACATATACACACACATACACTTATGCGAATGCACATCCAGAGACATATATATGTCTACGCCAATTCTCATATAACGGTAGTTAGGCATGCTCGTACTCCCACTCCGCACATTCTAGCATTCTGTCACTTCGCTTCTGCCATTGTTTGTTTGTACGTTTGCTACTTCCTTTCCCTCCCCCCCTTTCGCCTAAGTGAGTGCTAGTCTTATTAGCGAAAGTTGTATGCCGCCTTTTGGGCGCTGTGGCTAGCTTGCCGTTGCTCATTTGCGTTGCCACCAGCATATGCTTGCCACTCTCTTTGTCGCTCTGCATTGTATGTGCGTGAGTGTGCGTGAGTGTGTGTACTCTTGTTCATGCCTTGTTTACGCCTTAATGTCTTGGCTTAAAAATGGCGACAGATTTATTTGCGAATTTCCCTGTCTTTCTACTACTCCTGCTGTGTCTTCGTCTCCATCTAAACTTTACTCCCAACTCCCATCATCGCTTCCTCCCCTCCCCGCCTTTTATTACATTGTGTGTTTGTTGGCAATTCCTTGGAGTCGACAGTTGTCTTTAGCGTTGCATAATTAAAAAAGTTTCATTTCATTTCAATTTTGTTGTTGTTGGTTGGTCGGTTGGTTACTTACTTGCTTCGTTTATTTCTTTTATGTCAGTGGTTCTAGGTATGTTTCTCAGCTCTGTTGCCTCGGTTTCTGTTATGTCGCTTCTTGTATTTGGTCAATGTCGCATTTAATGTGCGAGTTTTTCGGCTTCGTTTAATTTAATTTTATTACCGAGGCGTGCGTTCGTCGCATAAGGTGAGGAAGATTTTGAAATATATGTACGTACATATGGAGAATTGGGTTTCAATCAGGCATTTTAAGGAGAAGATAAACCTTATGGCAAACAATATGAGTTGATGATATACTACAGTAAGAAAAAATTGCAAAAGAGGTTGGGTTTTCGTTTTTAAGGAGTTATGGATCTGTGTAGTGGACACCAGAGTCAGGATGATACCTGCGAAACTTTCTAAATATTGTTAGTTAGGGCAGAATATCATCATCTAGCAAAAATGAGAAGAACAGTTGTTTCATAACCTGTTGATAAATTTAATAAGGTCAGAATAATATATAAGAAATACTTCGGTCGAAACCGAAAATTCGAACAATACATACCTCCTCAGCTTACGTAAGCTTTCTAAATAGCGTTCGCAAGTTTCCTAAACAGCATTCGAGGGTGAATCGTATTGGTTATTTGTGATAATTTTTTTAAGTGATTATTTCCTTACATATATCCAAAGCATATCGCCAATGAGCTCTTCCTCTTTTCCTTCCTTTCTTCACTCCTCTTAGTCTCGTTTCAGTTATAATATTTTTAGCATACCTTTTAATACCTCCAAGGCCTATATTCGTACATGTTTCGGAATCTCCCGATAACCTTTAAGGTGTGAATCAAAGATCTGAAGTCTTTTTAATACTCGTCTTTGTGAATAGAAAGGTTCTGAGTCGATCTTAAAAAGACATAGCAAATAGTTCTCAATTCATCGATTGGTCAGGTGCAATGAGAGAAACTTTAAGATGGCTTAAATACGGTTCAAATACCAAATTGTTTTTCAAACCCTTGTTCTTCTCTATACTATGTACTCAGCCTAAGGCAAATAACTAATAATAGTACAAAAATGCCCTTGCGAGAACAAATTTATTATACATTTTATCATATTTTTTGTCGTAAAAACTTTATTTAACTCTATTTTGGTTCTTCAAAGAGTGGTAACACTTTTTTGAAATACCTTCAAACGGCGTACGGCAGGCATAGTTTAGTATTTTCAGTTAAAATTTTTTTCTAAAGAGGGATGCATTACTGTAATTTATGTCAAATGAAAATTTTTCAAAATACTTTTCTTTTGATTTCCATATTATATTATATTTTGTTCTTCGGAACTACTTTGAGATCTTTACCTCGAAAAGATTCTAAGATTCCAAGATCATGTATAGCCTTAAGAGTTTCTTTGTTAATAGTAATTGTTGTAGCCATTTTGAATTGAAGCGGACAAGTAGTTCTGAAGCATAAAAGCTAACAAATCTTAATCCATGCTTATACCATAATTGATTTATAGATATTTTCATCTACATCTATTTATCTGACCTTTATAATAATTTTTACATGATATTTAATGGATAGATCTCTTCTCGGATCAAATATTCTATATTATTCGATACAGTAAGATCCCTCAGTGCACAAATAGTGCTTAATATTCGATTTTTATTTGATTTCCCGAAAGTTTTAAAGAAGTCGTCAAATTCAAAACCGCGTTAAATGAATCCTAATAATCCCTCAATCTCCAACAAGAAATCAACTCCAACCAATAAAGATGTTGGCTTGCATAATTGAAAAGCCAACCAGACACATCGGAATCGGGTGCGAGAGAATATGCAATGCACCCGAAATACGACGCTGCACCGTGAGTCCTGATGCGACGGTTGTTATGGGGGCGCTTGATTACGCATGAGGTGGTTGGAGTGCAGTTTATGAATTTTTCAGATTCATATCTGCGAAAACAATAGCGAAATGTGATTTTCGGTCGAGGGCTGAGCGGATAAATGCGAGAGTAATGTAAATACATTTTTATATATGGGTATGTCTGTGATATCCACCGTATATCGGAGCCGTGCAACTGGCTGGGCTGCCATTGCCATTGCGCGTTTGCATTGGTAGGTGGATCCATGTATGTATGTGTGCATTTGTAACGGTGCGTGTGTGCTCAGCGCTGGATTCCTTAGTCACACTTCAGCATTTCCGGCATTGCAATTCGAAAACGCAATGTGCGAGTGTGTGTGTGTGCGTAATGAAACTATGTGCCTGCTGGCGCTCTGTGCAGTGGCGTTAGTATGTTTGCGAGCGCGGGCCACAAATTGCCACAAATAAAAGGGAAATCAACGGAATTTCGAAACATTTGAAAATTTTATGTCTTCATTTTCGGTTGCAAAAATTGCAGAATTTTATATGAGCAGTGTGGCGTGTGTACGCCTGACTGCCACATTGTCTCCTTCGGCACAATTCAGTTTCAGTTTCAATTTCAATGTGGCACGTTATGTTGCAGGTGAAGCATTATGCCGAGGGTAGGGTCTGGCGGAATGGTCTGTGCATATTTCGCGTTTTATGTTTGGGGTTAATTTAATGATTTTGCAAGTTCATTTCGCGCAACCAAATGTGTTGCAAGCGTTGTGACGCTGGCGTGGCAAAGTCGCTTTTATTAGCTATATGCTTTTGCTTAGCACAAATTTGTTGCCGTTGCAGGTGGTGGGGGTGTGATGCGCATAGAAAATCCATAAATTCATAAAATAATTGTGTTGCGCCATGCATACGGGAATGCGTTATGGGTGCCCCAAACGTGGCACGTACTCATTCGCAGGGATTTGTGTGTGTCCAAATACTTTTGCAAGGCAAGCTGGATAAACCAGTGGACTTTTGTTTTGAAAATTCGCATTCGACTAGTAAATATTTACTTTTTCTTAACATTGACTCTGAAGTTACTTGGTCTTAAAAAGTTTCATTAAGTTCCTCAAATTGTTCTTCTTTTAGTGTTGAGCTTTTATATATCGCTTAACTCGAGCCATATCCTCAAATATGGAAAAAGGGCATTGCAAATGTCTCTCTGATTTTCTAAACCACCCCAAATGAGCGAGTAATTCGCTTTAAAACTCATAAAGCCCGTATTTTCGAGAGCACGAAGTCGAACCTGAACGCTTTTAAGACAATTTCCCGTATCATCGCCATATTTATAACACCTAATTCAACGTCTATATTTTGTTGCAAGTTCATTTGCAGAAGTTCGCTATTTTAATGCTCTCTGATCGATCGCTCAAGTATATTTTGTATAAAGTGTTTTAACAAAGTGTTTTGAAAACGAGTGATTTCGGTATTGGTCAAGAAGGCGCTTCTCGCAGAATTTCAAAACAAAATAAAATGAGCTAATGATGCCCCAGCCCAAAATGTGCAACAAATGCGATGTTATTCAAAACTGTAAGGAAAATATGTTTGAACAATTCTATACTCTTTTAAAAATGCCACAGGGTTCCATTTCATGATCAATAGAAAATTTGATAAGAAAATTGTCCAATATCTTTCCACCAATTCCATAAACAACTTCTGAAGTTAACTGTTCTAACTAAAGTTTCAACTAAAACTTGGTTTGTATATCCTTGCATCTCTGGCATCAAAACCCACTGACTTATCAAACCGCGATCGTGTCTACAAACTTACACACATGCGTTGCACATTCCCTATAACTTGCAACAAATATAGCAGCGCGCGCTTTGTTTAGATCTCGTCGACAAATTTTATATATGCACCCACATCCGCGCATATGCATATACACACACACACATATGCAGCAATATAATAAACGTGGCGCGTAGCGAAATTTCAGCGGGAAAAACTTTCCAGTTTGCCGAGCGGCTGTCGGTGCGCCGTGTGGTTACACAATTTATGGCGGCGTTGAATGGTTATTTCGCGCGCTGTAAATTCTAGCGCTTACATTTTTACAGCTATGCAATTTCAGGCGCATAATTCATACAATATTATCCATCCGCGCTTTTAATTAATTAGTTTTAAGTTGAACGCCAAAAATTAGCTTTCATCCATTTATTTTGCGTTTCGAATTTGTTCTCGTTTGCAGGCAAGAGCTTCACCTTGAGCATTGTGATATCTACCAATCCCATACAGATCGCCACCTACAACAAGGCGATCAAGGTGACTGTGGATGGTCCGCGCGAGCCGCGCTCCAAGTTGCGACATCCGGGTTTTCATCCGTTTGCCTTCGGACCGCAGCGTTTCGGACCGGGTGATCCGTTGATGGGTGGACTGCCTTTTAAGTTTCCAGGTAAATGTATTTTGAATTTGCTGTAGTGAATTCTCAAAGAGAAATTTACGAGATTAGATGACTTCATGGTCCGATTTACTTTCGTTGCTCAGAGAAACATCTGTAATACTAATTTCACTTCTGTATCATTGAGGTTCCATTCGATCTATTCGCTGATGCTCGTCCGCTTAATTGAACATAACCTAACATTTTTATTAGTCTGACATATATATATATATACATATATATATATAAATAGAGTTGTAAAAATTTCGAATTTTCTTCCGCTGGTGCCAAAACACATTGACCCGGTGGAAGTGAACTATCTCACGGTGGTTTTCAGCCTGTTGGTGACCGATTGTACACGATGTGTAAAGTAGTTCTGTAGTAGAAGCCTAGGAAAGCGGCAAATAAAGGAGTCAAAGCTCCACTTATCTTGACTTTCTCCAGTAGTGAAGACTACCTGAGACCTTATACTCTGCATAGACCTAGCTTATTTGTAACGTAGCTTTTGTAAAGGGCATATGATCACTAGATTAATTATGGTCATGGATATTCAGATAATCCGTGTTTCATTCTGTGGGAGTAGCATTCTATGTGCCCTTGACCTAAATAAATCTTTCGAAATTTTAAATATGCATTGTTAATAGAACACAGATATGAAACAATCCTCACATTTTTCAGGTCCGAAAAAGTGGGTTCGGAGGATACACTTTCAATTTACGAATTTCAAGCAGGGAATTCCGCAAAGGTGTGTGTTTTCCCTACTCCATCTGACTTCCACATTTCGACACTCTTTTAATCACTAGAGGTTATCTTAGTTACCTTACATGCTGAGGACCTCACAATAATGCAATCTTGCACTGGAATTTGGGACATGTATTTAAAAGTAATCAATAATCTCTTCCACGTTTCTTATCACTTTCCCGTAAGAAGACTAGACCTCTTCCATCCGAATGCTCACATATATCGGATTGGAGTGGTCATTCAAAGAGAAACAACGAAAACCGTGGTGGCCTCAGGAAACTTGTGCAAACCTCGATTAATCAGGTCGAATTTCTTATTATCCAGAAATGGCGCTAAAATACCAATCGTATTTCTAGCTATGCATCATTCATCTAACAACTCTTGGTGTCGAACCAGTCCATTTCCTGGACATTACGTGAGATGACGTATATGCCTCGTCGCCAAAGATTGGGCGGCATTTCATTAGCAAAAAAATTTTTCCTATTGTTAGTAAGTAATATTCTCCTCAATCTTTTTACCGAAACTTTATAGAAAGTGCTGAGTAATTTAGTATTTATGTTCTTATTTATATAATGCGTAAATGTACGGATATAACTTTCCTTTCCTTATACCTAAGCCTATCTGCAAGCCCCGCAGTTTTCTAAACGTAAACAGTCTTCGCCGTTGAAAGCTTTAAACCCAAGCTTAGTATTTATTTCATTTCTGCCAATTTAGCGGCTCTTTCCATTGAGCGCTTTGGGTGAATCGGGGAAATTTCATGCCAATCAGCAGTCGATTATCCGCTTTCACTGAATCATGTCGGGGATTTGTTGATGCCTGCGGCCAAACAAAAAGAAATCGCTTGCTGTTGTTGGTAAAACTGTTGCTTCCCAACGCTGAAGGGATACTTTGCATACGCAAAATATACATGGGCGTATCGACGACCTCCACTGTGTTGTTATCGAGCTTGCTTTTAAACGCATTATGCGGATAATATTTAAAGTGGCTTGCTTACGTAACAACCTACCAAGCTATTAAGGCTTTGCAGCAACACAATTGGTTTCGCATGTTCAGTGAAAAATTGCTCAAGGCGTTGGCGTTGGCGTGTCGCAAAGTATTAAATTACCATAAAATAGGCAAACAAAGTCATCTGCTAAGTAAATCATTAAAACTCATTTACTAAACATTTGAGGCTGGCTTTGAGCAGATTCGGAATTGAAATTGCCTTTAGGGAGCGGAGTTTTGTAAAATTTTTAGATGCAAAGTGGGTGCGCTGTATTAAATTTAGTCGGCTTCGATTCACCACTTCGCTCAGTTAGCGTTTAGTTCTCTTTCCAAAAATATTAAATTGCGAAAGCAACAACAAAGTTCCTTCAAAAATATTTGATTATGCCAGTCAATTTAATTTATACAGTTTCCGGTTCGATTCACAAACACAGTTATACAGCAACAACATAGTCATCTGGTTTAACTCAATATACGACAGATTTTAGAGAGATTTTAAGCATTATTGCCGCTTGTTTTCTTTCATTTAATTTGTTTATGCCAGTCTACATAAACTATACAAGTTGTTTGTTCAACTCGCCACTCTCCAAATACCGGCGAATCGAAGATAGCTTTTAATTGCTATGTAGAAAATTATTTAACTTGAAAAAATTGCTTTAAAAAGGCCAAGTCGCTTAGCGAGTATAGACGGAAAAATTTTTAATTCTTTATTAGAAATATTAACCTAGCCTATGAGCAACTCCCGGTTCTTAAAAAAACATTAAAATGAAGAAATATTGATCAGCGAAGATTTCGAACAGTTATATAAGACAATTTAAAGCCTTCGAATACTTCCTAAATACCTTTTTGTCTTTCTAACTTTTTAATACCAAACTTTATCTCTATTCATTCACCCTAGTACACTCTCAATTACCTCAAATAACTTAAATCGAAGTTTTTAAATGTTAACACTTCTGTTTCACGGCCTCTTTATTGACGCAGAAATCTACCGTTAAGCCTCAAAAGCCCCCCGCTTTCCAACTTCTCTCGACAAAGTAATAAAATTACGCTCTTTAACACTTTCTTCCACCAGCTATCGACAGCATTGCAATTATTAAGCATTGCTGCAACAAAATTGTGCCAAGCAAGGAACTACCGACCGAGTCATACAATAAACAAACACACACACACTCACACACACACATATATATATATGTATATATATATTTCGCCGTCGCCTTATTAAAGGATTAAACCTTTTAATGGATTTTATGAGCGCTGTCTTCGGAAACACCACCTTATTTAGGCTGCATATGAGTGGCAAGCCTACATGCTGCCACACATATACATACTCACATACGCTCGCGCAACACATTGCCTTCAGGCGCGCCTTGTGTCGCTGTCTTTTGTTATTTTAATCGCTGCTGTGCATTTTGCTGTTGTTTTCTTTGCTATTTCCTTTATTATTTTGAGTGTTTTTGTTGTTATTGTGTTTGGCAACTGGTTGCTGTTGCCAGTGATTATTACTGATGAGTTAAGTGTATGCAGTGACATCATTTCGTTGATTATTATTAAGCCGAGTGGCGCGCTTTATCGGCTGGGAAGAGTGTCTTGTGATTTCGTGCTGTTTAGAAGCGTTGAAAGCGAAACTTTCTTAAGCAAATATCATATAATGAATTCTTGACGTTAAAGCTTTTGAAAGCTGTTGCATCAAATTAAGATTATAAATCCATCTTTAACTTTTAATTCAGTAGGTTCCTCAGAGATTTCAATTCTCCCACTATAGTAAAAAACGAAAAGAGATTAAGTTTAACATTGAATGGACCAGGGTCCAGCTGACTTTGATTTTTAAGGATTTTCGAAAGCATCCATGGAGTCTGCTCGTGAGTAACCTGAACTGTCTACTCGAAATAACATCTTAAATCTATTTAGCACACTTTCAAATTACATTCTTCTCAAACTATAAAAGAATTAAAGCCTCGAGGTAATGTTCAAGTTTTCACTACAGGTGCCGAATCAGTGTAGAAGGGTCTTACCGTGGAGATAGGGATGCTGAATACCTTCCTGATTTTTTCAGAAGCTCAATTGTTTTGTTTTATCAAAATATTTCCGCTTTTCTTCTCAATTTTTATCTCCTATATTTAAGTCGTCCTATTATTTCTCTCTTTTCCGTATGCATTCCAAAGGCCACGAAACCAGATGCAAGAGATGAGAATAAATTCTAGAATGGAAAATTTGTAGTTACATGGGAATTCTTACTTAGGGAGAGGGAGAAGGAAAGAGATGGAGATAGAGAAGAGGAGAGAGGAAAATAAATAGATAAAGAGCGAAAGAGAAAGAGAGGAGGGCGAAAGTGATAGAGAGAATCAGTGAAAGAGGTAGGTGAGAAAGGTGTTCAGATTTTCACGAAAACATCTCTTTTCGTTGATAAGATTTGCTATAATTATCCAAAGGGCGACTTTAGGTGTAAAATTCATAAAAGTAATTACAACATATCTCTTAGCCTTTTCAAATTTTTAAGGAACTCTTGCTAGGATCCAAAATGGCGGATTATGAGCAGGCATTAAGGACTACTTAGTCGTATACAAATGTATGCTTGTAATTACGCTCAGTCTTATACGAACATAGAGATAGTCATATGAGTATAAAACAAGTAGCAACCATTACTTGACACTAACATACATACAAATGTATGTATATACGCTTTGGTTCGCAGTGAGTAACGCACTGCAACGTGTGTCTAAAGAGTATAAAAAGTTTGACGTTTTTAGTGAAAATTACATTAAAATTTTCCACTTGAAGTACTCTTTGTTATGAAAATTGTTAGCACTTTCCTTCAAAAGAGTTCACACGGATATATAGATACTTGTTCTTGCTCATTTGTGAAAGTGATTTTATATGCATGATCTCGAATAACATTTTTATACACATATACACGTATACAATACGTGGGTATGTATATGTGTATTTATGTACATAGGAGCCCGGTAGGAAATTTCTACAAATTTGTTCTGTGTTTAAATAATTTTCGAAAATCATAAATACTTCTAAAGAAATAATTTATTAAGAGTGATTAATTAATTATGCTAGGATGATAATATTAAGAAATAATAAATTGTGAAAATGTGATTCAGAAGCACATAAACTAACCACTCTCGCTCCCGTTTGTTTATGCTTTGTTTGCTTTGTGCGCCATGACAGAGTTCATAAAACTACCAGACTATGACTTCAACACTATTTTTCTTTACTGAAATATCAAAGTAAAAATGCCGAGATTTCGGGATTAAAAGGTGATTCGTGATTTTATGTACTGAAAACGAACCTTAAAAAATGTAAAGATTTGCTAGGTAGTCCCGAAATTTCGGGATTCACAAGCAGTTCGGGATTACAAATTCAGAATCGTTAAAATAGTGTGATTTATTGACTCAGTCATTGTGTAAAATTTGTGGAAAATAACATTGCAAAGATCCCGAAATTTCGGGATTGATATATAATTCGCGATTAAATGTACAAAAACATTTGAAAGGTATACATTTCAACATTTTTAGTAAAACTAAATACGAAACTTACGAATTAAATATGGCTTAGGCTTGATACATACTTTTAAATTGATTGAAAATAATAAATACCCGTTTATTGAATTTAATTCAGTTATTTAGGAAAAATCCCACAGTCAAATTTATCTATGTCGTTTAAACATACATATGTAGTTAAGAACACAGACAACCCATTAGAAATTGTTTCTCAAACCTAATGAAACCCATTTCCAACAGGGTCTGCACTTATATGCGCGTGTTATGTATGGCTGTGTGCGTGTTTAAATGTTCTAAATGAATTTTCAACTTGAATTAATTTACACATGCACGGAGTCCTTGAATCCTTCAACACACTCACACATACACACATAATTGCGTACACAAAAGAGGTTGGGTGATAAACTTTTTCCGAGCGGAAAGTCAAATTTCAAAATTTCTCAAAAATCATTATGTAACTACTCAAACACACACATATGCATACTTGTTGGTATACGTGTGAAAAGTGTGTTGCAACAAAGTAGATGACGACATGGATGGAGCGCAGAAGACAAGTGTTGACAAGGCGTTGATGAAATTTCACCAAAAATATATTAAAATTTGCTTAAAAGTGTTGAGCACGCAACCATATACATGCCACATGTATACATATGTGTCTTAAATATAGTGTGAGTGTGTTTGTGTGACCCGATTCCCAATACACATGCAGGCTCAGCACTTAAAAGCGGACACACACATGTATTTAAGTAGATAATATGTTTGTATGTGTGTGTAAGCGCCTAACAAGTCAACGCCGAAGTTAACGGTAAAGGGTTATTACCAACACATAATTTACATAAATTTGCCCAACCCATAAGGCCTAATGGCGAAGGTCCTGTTTCCACATGTTGGCATCTCAAGTGCGCCACTTCCTTTCACGTATCTACGCAGGGTCCTCACCCCCACCGCCGTCCTCTCTAGCAAGTATGCGTTGACAGGCGGGTTGTTTGATGTAGAGGCTCACAGAGATATACACACTCACACACACACATACACAACCACATAAATATAAGCTTGCTTGTTTGTTTGTTGACGAGGAAGTTGGGGGGAGAGGAGGGGGGGGCATACTTGCATGTAGTTTGGCATCATATGTGATTAGAATTACGATGCCGCGGTAAATTTTCATTATTTTATTTCGCGCGTTATTTTAAGTTGAGCGAGAGGTTGTGCGCGCGTAGCTAACATTCGCGGCAGCCATTTTTCGGCATGAAATATTTAGTGAAAAATTAAATTAAAAATGCAAAAAGGCAAAAGAAAAGATGGCTTGTAACATTTCGGTGGCGACATAAAAAAGCTGGCGTTGTCGGCTTTGAAGCGTCTAAAAGGGGCTTAGATACACACTTACGCACTTGAGTATATATTTGCTTTCCCAGTGTGTGTTTCAAGTGGCTTAGCCGCTTTTCCTTTTGTACGCAAATTTAACCCATTAGCCCTTTAATTATTTAACAATCACTAATATTAACAAAATTCTAAACAAATTTTTTTTTAAATTAAATTTTTAGATTTATGTAAATAATAACTAAATAAGGAATATACATGTTTGCATAAATAATAAATTCTTTTGTAAGTAATTTTTAATTCACAATATTTATTTGAAAATATCGGGCGAAGCCATTTGCAACAATATATATATTTTATCTATAATTTTCGGTATGGTTATTTTGTTTTTCGTCTAAAAAGCTTGATTATGAATGTCAAGAATACTTTAAGTGGCTCTTGCAGTTATCCTAGTACTGTATCAAAGAACTTGAAGCTTCATATTCGTACAAACAGAGCTTGGGATGCGCCTAGACAACACACGAGCTTTTAATTTTTTAGGTGAAAGAAAAGAAGATAGTGTTTTGGTATTAAAAAAGACTTAATAACAGACGCCATTGCTGTGAGAATCTAGTATTATACTGAAATTCAGCGGAAGAACGAAAAGGAGTTGCCACTATTGGTATCTCTGAAATGTATATGGTATGTATGTATAAAATGCCTTCGAGCAGCATCAATAGTCCGGCCTGAATTTAACTTAGTGTTAGAGATAATAATTCTAGCAGTCGAACTCGATGAGCTGTGGCATTGATGGCTCATGCTGATTGAAACTATTTCATCGGACTAAGCAACTGTATCGTTGGTACCGCTTTCTGTAAATTGAATAAAGCTGCAAAGGTAATTTGTCGGTTGGCTAAAGAGAATTAACGCTGTGGACATGCCTAACTCGCAGATTTCAGTCAATTCAATCTAACTTTGAACCAGCATATTCAAGAAAAACAATTTTCATGAAAATCTTTTATGGATTCGCTCTTGAAGAATTACTACTTTGGACTGAGCAGTTAATTGAAAAAAGGTACTTCAAAGTTTTGAACATCAAAGCGGAATCCAGCACCAGGAAACGATGGAAAATTTCAGAATTGTATTTTGAACCTACTTCTGCCCTTCAAGGTCTGATCCTGTTTTCAGATCTCAAGAGAATTTTGAAAAAATATATATCGGCAATGTAGAGATAATCGCCTAGGTTGAGCCCTATTTTGAAGCAAAAGACAAGTCATACTCGAAAAATGTTATTGAAAAGTTTTAAGATCGCCGTAATGGATGTATCGCTCTCGGTGGCAATGATCCTTTTAACATTTCTATAAATATCTTAAGGCTAACTGCTTCGGCTGTCTATACACACATTGCCAACGAACTAATGAATAGCTCTCTTGATAGGTATGCGCTCTTTTTTTCGATGTAACCAATAATAAATTCAATTAACTGTTGATTATTTGCAAATAGTTTAAAGTAAATAAATTGCAAATTACTTTACTACTTCGCTCCTCCGGTTGTTTACTTGGCTGTCTACCCGAGTATTTACTTATTTATTTGACTGCCAGCACAACGGTTTGTGTCAAGTGTTAAGAATTCTCGATAACGGTATTATTAGAGATTCCTTTTCCAGTGAGAATTTCGCTTTAGTTGCCGCGATAATTCTAAAGCGCCAAATGATTATTTCTAGATGAGGCATATGACACATTCAAACACATTTCTTTTTATACCTTGTTGGCTAAATATATATGTGTGAGTGAATGTTTGTTTGTATAGACCAGCGTATAGGTATAGTCCTGCACCCGCCCTCCATTAATATTGGCTTTTCGCACCCAATGCCAATTCCTGCAACAGCAACGCAACACCCGATTTAAAACCGACAAATTCGCACAACAACAACAACAACAACGATTATAACAGTAATAACAACTACCTGAGTTGCCAACGTGTTACACACAAAAATTTACCGTTACACAAAATGTCAACACACGCAGAGAATGTCAAATGTGAGACGAGTTGCTTGGGCACCGCTGTTGCTGTTGTTGTTGCTGCTGCTGTTGCTGCTGCTGCTTGTTGTCGTCTATCAAGTGGGTAGTTAACCTTAAATTCAGCAAGGAAATTTGCACATCTTCTCGGGGTTGGCGTGAGACGGGGGTGAGGTGAGAAACACTGGCAAATAATGTTGCGAAGGACTCTATCAACGAGCCAAAAGACGCAGGGACGCTGCGTTGCGATGCGGTGGTGTCAATGCGACAAAGGTTATGCGTTAAACGCTGGCCGGGAGGTGAGGCGAATTTTGCAAATGTTATAAATAATAAGGTGAACAAGTTGTCGGCTGCCTGGCATGTGGCATGTAGCATATGTTGCAGCTGCGGGCGTAGAACGTTGCCTGGCGGCAACTTGCCAGCACCCCCTTCCCCCAACAATCTAAAAATTTTGCAAAGTAAGTGTGTGGTAGTTGTTGTTGTTGTTGCGCATATTAGTATCGCATTGACACGTAAATTGACAAGAAATTGAATCAATGCTGTAATATGTCCTTGGGGGTTGCCACTGCCTTCACTCCTGCCTCGCCTCGCTTTCCCGCTGCTTAAAGTCTGCAGGGTTTTATTGGCCGACCGACGTCTGTCTGTTTCCACTGCTGATGACTTAAAAATTTCATTTCACTTTTTTAAATTGAGTCGTATTCAAGTGTGGCCCGACCCAGCACGGTCCAATCAAACATCCCCCGGCCTGTTGCCCGCGCCCTGTGTGCCAAATGGCCAGCCAGTCGAGCATGCATATATCTTTATTTAGCTAGTGATATAGCGCTACCACGTCTACAAGAGCATACACAAGTGTGTATGTGTGCGTAGTCAATAAAGTTATGAATTCTTAGTGTCGCTGTGGCACTTGCGTGGCATTGTTGTTGCCATTGTATCCTCGTGGGAGGTTGAATTTTCATATCACTTTGTTTGCAATTTTTTATATTCCTCTATGCTCGGCATCTTTTGCCCTTCTTTATTAGTTGAGCGTGTCAACTTGAAATTATATATCTATATATGTATGTGTGTGTGCGTAGGTCTGTGGCAGCACCCTTCCTCAATTGCACACTCCATTATTCGGCTTTACGATTTGTCATCGGTACATGTTTGTTGTGACATTTTTTAAGTTTTGAAATTATTATTAAAAACAGTTCCGCATGTGTTGCCGTTGCACCCGCTGCGTGGCATGCCCCCCTGTGTCTGTTTGATAATGATGCGTGTTAAATTGCTGTGAAAATCAGAAACTTGCCACATGGATAATTGATGGTTTAGTTTCTTGCTTGTCAACATATCAATTTCTGTTTTTGCTTTTGTTGTTGTACTCTGCTTTTGGAGGGTGTAGTTCGTTGCCGCAATTTTTTGACGCTGCAAAAGAAAATGTCTCGGATGGAGCTCTTAAAGAACAAATCGGTATTTTAGGAGGAGTAATGAGAACTAGCACTACTGAGGCCTTATAAAATATCTCTGATATCAAATCAATTATAAATTCAAGCAATAAGGCTGAAGTAATACCAACTCTGGAAGATTTCTGGCCTCAGAACCATAAAGGATCTGATCCTGTCAGGGAAACCGGAATCTAGTTGTTCTTTCCTAAGTGTTAAGAGTGCTGGCACGTAGACAGAGCCTTCTGCAATGGTTTTGATGAAGACAGAAGACAGAAGACACCGCAACAAGGTTCTTCTGGCAATACTAGCAATCAAAAGATAGCTTCCATTTCACGAAACATACGATTGCAGGTATCACAGAGGATGCGGTCTTGAAACACCATTAGCGGGTGATGAAAAACGAAACTGCTTTCAGGAGAATAGCTGGACGGGTGACCGATTTTTCTTTAATTAAGGAGTAATGAGCTCAACACTACGGAAGATGTTACCATACGGCTCTTAATTCTAAGGTACGACCCCTATTAGGACACGTATGTCATCTGTTCAGGTTGTCAAAGTTAAAGGTCGTTATTTTTGGACGTGGCCAGATTTCGACCTTAATAACGATCCCTCCTCGAATCTCATTCAAAACCAAAGAGACCTTTAATTAAACGCAATCATTCTGCTTTCTGACTAAAGGGTGGCCGTTAGTGGCCAGCTCGTTTCTTTTATCTTAACCTTTTGACTAATCACCTATACAATAATTTAAGTGACCTGAACGATTTCTTCAAACAATTATTTGAAATTTGAGAAACCCCTTAAAAAGAACTTCAGTCAGCCAGCATAACATATCGAAGGAAAAATTCGGTAAGCCAAAAAATACACTTGAAGACAGGCGTTCTGCTAAGGCGCCGGAGTTATAACTATAAAGTTGGGAGAGGTTTTCAATTTAACAAATAAAAGAAGTTTCACGCGAACTTTGCGGGGTGTTCTGAACAGTGAATTTTGCTTGAAATCAACTCCTTAAAAATTTACTGCAAAGCAGGACTAACTAATCCGGTATTTTGACCTCTCTTTGGTGCTAAGTACCTTATAGGGGTTTAGTTTTTGGAAAACAAGTGGCACCGAAGGGTGACTGTTAACGGCAGAAGCTACAGAGTCATGCTGAATGATTTTCTCCTAACTCTGGTGAAGATTTTGGGTCTAACGATTATATGTTCCCAATTTGAAGGTGTGATGGTGCAAAGTTTTTAACTAATACCGAAATAGTTAGGTTTATTTTTTGAAGTTACCTGATCTTTTGGAAAGTTTTACTGCACCCAAAAACCAATTTAAACGCTCCCAACGTCGTTTTGCAAACTCTTCAAGCATAGCTATGTCAGTAGTTTAGTGAGTTTCGTCGGGAAAATCGTTTCCTGGGGTTCATCTTTACTGTTAGCATTCACTATTTGGATACTATATATCTGATTGGGGCAAATTCTTTTCTTGTATCATGATAACGTTCGCAGTTTGACATCACAAGGGACCTCGATATTCCAAAATGGAGATTTAAGACTTAAAGCTAAGTTTCAGGCCTTAAAATGAGGTTTATAAAGTGGATATCTATTTATGCAACAAGTTGACTTCTTTACAGCAGAGCTTCTAGTGAACACTCCCCATATACATATTTATTAGCTATTAGAAGCATACTTCAAGGCATTTTGCATACAGCTAATCATATTTTTCACATATTAATACTTTTTCATACTAATTTAAAATGTTTCTTAATATTTATTCTTTTAAAATGGGAAGTAAAGGTTTGGAGAATTTTCGGAGAAAGTTTAGCTTCAAATCTTCCATTCTACTGAATTTACCATTTATTTTACAAAGCGTTAATTAGCCTTAAAAGAAAGAAGAAGCCTTAAGCCTTAAAGAACTGTTAATATTCTGTGCGTTCAACTTTTCATTGACTAGTAAATTCGATTAAATTTAAATTTAAGTTCTTCCTCTCTCTATACAAGGACCCCGAAAGTAGTTTCTTCAAGCCAGCCAGACATCGCATTATCATTTCTTTTTATTCCCCAACTAATCTACTTACATATACATAAACATAAAACTAATTTTATATACTTGCCAGCTGCGAGTATATGCCACCGAATATGAGCCCCGAAATGGATGGGTAGCCAAAAAAGCCGAATAAGTGTGAATGCACCAACAAAAAGCCAAATAATGTGACCAAAAAAGCCAAGAACCTCTCCAGCAAAAACAAACACACAGAAAAGACAAAAAAGACAAAAAAGTGAAGACAGAAAAAGCAAAAAGTTGTAAATAAAATAAAAATAAGCAAACGAAATGATATAACATTTTATGGGTTGTACTTTCCCGTTCGGTGTGTTTGTGAGTACATAGTAGTGTTGCATGGCGATGGCTGCTGTTGCACTTGTCGTCTGGCAACCCAGGGCCGACGCAAAGGCCGTGTACACCACCAATAGTTGTCTAAGTAGGTGGTTTTCAGCAAAACTACAAAGCATTCGCTATACACGTATTTGCAGCAACTGCGGTCGCTCTCGCTCCGATTGTGGTTGCGGCGCTGCGCTACGCTCATATTTGCGGTCATGCGCATTTATTGAGTGAGTACACAAAACAGCTGTTCGCTGGCTGTTGAGTGAGTGGTATGCACTCCACTCAGTTGCCGCTGCTGAGTGGCTGCTCCGTTAGTGGCTGCCAAATTTAAGGGGTGTATGTGGGTAAGATTTTTGTGGAAGTGTGGTTGAGATTAACGGCATGACGGGATAATGCTTTGCGGCATTGAGTGCGATTTTTGAGTGGAATCATATTTCAAGATGTGGTGAATTTGCGGCTACGAAACTTGCGGCGGGTAAGAAAAGCATACGACCAAATGCCGACGGTAAAATCAATTTGGTGCTGGACTTCGGATTTTGAAAGCAATTTTTTTTAATAGTTTTAAAGTAAGAAAAAAAAATTAGATCAATATGTAATTTGTATTAATGAAATGAATATCAAAATTGATTTTTGCGAATTTCGGAAGTGGAGTGACAAACAAATTTAAATATTTCGTTAAATATAATATATATAATAGCTATCTAATTTAAACATTTGGTGAATTTTTTATCGTTTTCTCATAAATAATTCAAAATTACTAAATTTTATTTTCTGAAAAATTTTTCACTTCAAAATTTTGGTTTTCTTTGATGGAAAAAAATGAATTTGAGGATTTAGGTCTTGGGAGATTTTATGACAGCTTTTCGAATAAATCACTCAGCTGTAGTAAATTTTGATATCTCAAAATATGAAAACAAATTTGAATATTTTTTTCATTTAACGATTTAAGTTTTCCTTTGAAGTTATGAATTTAAGAAAAGTTATTTCTAGGAGAAATGTTGGAACTTAAAAACATTATTCCAAAAAAATTATCTGAATATCACATATGATTTTCTTGTCGATATTTTGGCATCAAAGGATTTTAAATTAAATTTTCAATGAAAATATTGAAAGAGTTTTATGTAGCAAGACAGTTTTGATTAAATTTTGAATAAAATAAATTTTAATTAAATTTTTTCGTTAGCAAAATTTCAAAATGGTCTTAGTTAAAAAAAAAAAAAAAACTTTATTCAAAAGAAAAAATATATTAGGCTTAGAAATTTTTTAAAACTGATTTTTGTTTATTCTTTTTCAATAATACCTGAAAAGCGAACATTTGTAGATGCTCGTTGAATACTTAGGTTAGTTTTAAACTTCTTTATTTCAATATTCGCTACAAAAACTTAAAAAATCTATACCTTTTAGTCGAGTTTTGAACTTTTTAGGAGAGGATTTATTTTTAAAATCAATTTTAATTCTATATTTATTTTATATTACAAACATTTTACATATATATTTATTTTCCAATTTTCCTCTTAATAATATTTTAAGGTTAAAATAATGCTTTATTTACATTTAATTACTAACAAAAGAAGTATTAGAATTAAAAAATATTTAAAATAAAAACCAAAAATATTTTTTTTAGTTTTAAATCAGGAAGTAGGCTTAATTTGCTATATAGAAAATCGAATAACTGATCTATTCATTTACTATTTTTTCTGCTTTTTTATCATGCAGAAAATTTGTGTTTGATATTTATAGCATTCGTATTTTAAGTATTCGTTGACTTAAATTTAATTTTTTTATAAAATAAACTAAGAACTTAATTATTTCTGTAAAATAAAAATTAAAATGAAATCTTAATCTTAATTTTTTTTTTAGCACATTTATGTTTCTTATTTTAATCACTATTTTCACATTTTTTTATTTTAATTTAAATTTTATTAGTGATTTTGTAATAAAAAATATTAAAAGATTTCCACCTGTTTCACATAAAAATAAGTTGCTGCCATAACTTATAGCTAGTTAAAATATTAAACTACTTCGGCATTAAACTTATATTGCAAATGGTCATAACTAAGATTTATTAGGAAGAAAAAATTCGTTTTAATATTCTCCAAAGCATATGTTCTTTCCTTTCCTCCTAACTAGGAAGCAAAGTGCACTTTCCATATTTTTCTAAGTAATTTAAATTCTATTTTCTGCATTAAAAACTAATTCCATTTAAAATAAGTTTCTGCACTCGTTTCCGAAAGTTAAAATCTTCGCCTGCACACACACACACCCAAAACTTCACCATAAATCCGTGTATTTCTTCCACTTTTATTGCACCGTAAAATATTCCATTTGTGGGTGTATCTTACCCACACATCGATACCCACAAAAGGGGTAATAAAATAAAATTTCATAAATAAATACAAAAAGAAAGGCAAAAAACGCCGAAAAATGTCAGAGAAAATATGCACCAACCAAAAGCAGGCATGGAACTTTTGGTTGGTCGGTCGGTTGCTGGTTTGACTGGTGCCACACCAGTTTGTGGGGGGAGCAGCAACCAATTTGTATTGGAATTCTGTGGCATACATCGAGCAGTCGCACACACATACACACACACACATGTGTATGATTGCTTGTCGGTAGGGGCTGGAGCGGCAGTGGCGGCGGCAGCGTCGCTGTATGGGACACTAATGCATACAATTACCACCACTACTGCTGCCACAAAATGCCACCACAGCCACACAGCCGCACAGCCGCACAGTCAACTGGCGGTGGCTGCACGACCGAACGATTGTCCGACCGCAGCGCCGCAGCGCAGCTAGAAAAATGCCAGCAGTGGCACATCGTACACAGAATACATAGAGTAGGCAATAAGATAATGGCAACTCAGACTTGCGTCGATGAGATGCCTGCCCACGGCAGATTTGGCTGCTCCTACAGCAGTAACAATAATAGCAACAACATGCCATATCAATTGTGGTGCTGGCGCAGGCAATGGCAACAATTGTCGATTGCTGTGACACACTGGAGTCTATGCACATGTGCGTGTGTGTGTGTGTGTGTGTGTGTGTGTGCGTGTGTGTGTGGCATGTGGCATGCGAAAGCAAAAGCAAGAAAGCTCTTTGCGGCGCACCAATGGGACCACGTTATGCCCCGTCGGCTCCACCGCCAACAAGCAACAAAGCCAACATACATACAAACATAGAACGCCGCAGCCGATGACTGCGACTCGAGGCACAGTCGACTCAAACAATTTAGCTACCAACAAAATATGAGACACGACAGCGACAATGAGACAGCGACGACCCACATTTTCACAATCGCTCGCATTACACACACACACACACACACACACACAGCCATGCATACAAACGAACATATATTTATATACAAATGAACGTATGTGTTTGTGGTAGCATCTCTCGTGGCCACCATCGCCATCACCACTACCACATTGGCACCAACACCCCACATTGGCTCACCGAACCATATATGTATACACAACCTAACCACGAAGAAGGCTTAAAAGGCAGCCGAAGTATGGCGAGCTCACATGCGACCGAATTGTCGTGTCAGCTGTTTCAGCTTTATCCCTTCCCCCCTCCTGAAATTGTCATTTTTTCTATCTCTCTCTCTTGCCCGCCTGCATCACTGAGTTGCGCTTGTGCTCCAACCCTCTGGCGGAGCCGAAGAACACAACACAAACTGCGACCAACGTGGCTAACCCTTTATCGCACATGGGTTTCCTTACAGGACCGCATATTTAAGGTTTTAGTGGGAGTGCAAGCAAAGCCACTGCCATTGCAAACTTGGCTAATATCTACACTATACACTATATCTACACACGCACACCCATACACATATAGACTGGAAGTGGATAGTACGAATTCATGCTCAGGCATTAAACTCAAGTGTTGTACTCGTATTTCTGTGGTCTCGGCGGCAGACTCTTTGCCAGCACTGCCTTAGCCGCTGAGGTGAGTGCATACAATTGACTCGTGAAAGGATTGTCGATAATGCGGTTCATTGGAGGTTGAGTGAATCTCATAGTAGTTTTTGTGATTTCGTAATTGAATTAAATACGAAAGACTATCCCAGGCGAAATATTTGCGAGGGTCAGGAAACTATTTGCACTCGGGGGAGTTTTTATAACCCTATTATGGATTAGATGAGCAGTTAGAGTCAAACATCTTTGAAATACGATCCGCTCCTGTACGGCCATGTGTTGTCCCCTTTAACGTTGGGCTTTGATGTCATCAAAACAATAATCATTATAATCGCCCTTTCCGAGTACCGAGGACTAGGCTGGGACTATTTCATTTAACGACATTGCACATGGTTCCAGCGAGTGGTCTACGAGATCTCTTATGTCTTAAAAAGAAATTGGTTGAACGGGTTCAAGTCCATAAAACTAACAACGGATGTGACGTGGGCTTTGAAAGTAAAAATTCAACTCTTGCTAGTTCCAAATTATTCTGGGGCCTAGTAGAAAAAATTGCTAGGAAATATGAGAGCAAATCGCGATTTTAAGCAATGTCTTTGTGTAAATACTTCACTAAAATTCCGGAATTGTCGACACCAAGAACTCCGATCTCATCAAGTCTATTTGACGCCAATAATGACACGTGGACTTCCTCGTTTCTTCTTCTCTGGGGGATCGTGGGGTCGCATTCTACCATTTATTATTAACAATTGTCGTTCCTGGCAGAACTGCTGCGGTTGGGCTATTTGTTAAAGAGGATTCCAATCATCCATAGGCATTAAGGGTATCAAAGTATTGTATGATCATGACTTGTTTGTCACAGAGAATATCTTAAGCAAGTCAACAGATGAAGTGATCAGTTCTTCAAATACATTGGCGGCTGTAAAAGTGTATGGGCTTCGAACCGGAAATACTACGTTTACTGTAGATCACTTTATAACAAGTCTCTAGATATTTTCCCGTTCATAACATAACTTAACTTCAAGTGATAGACTCCCAAGTGGTTCGGTTGAGAGCGAGAAGTATCTTTACCATTGAATTGAACTCGCATATGTTATATCTGTTTGGTGAGCCTATGTTATATTCTCAAAAAATAAAAAGACTATGGATAATTTCAGCAGCATGTATTAAGCAAAGAAATAACTGCCTGGGGTTTCGTACTAGGATAAATATTGTTTTTTTTTGTGTCTCCACAGCTGTTCTGTTAGAATTCTAAAATCCTATAAAAACGTTAAAATTTTTTACCAGACAAATCAAATCAAAATTTCGCTCTAAATTGGATACATATTCTGTATTTTCCAGGTTTCGCACATCATCTCGTTGGAATGCATAGTCACTTGCATGCGCCCGATTGGCGAGCGTTGAGTAACCCAGCGGCTTTAGCGCGGCCAGGCTTCCCACACGGTGCAGCATTCTTTCATCATCAGCATCCTGCTTTCCAGGCGCACAACATAGCTGGCAATTTGGAACGGCATGGACTTCGGGCGCTAAACGGTACGACCCCTGAAGTTATATTTCGGACTTGCATTTACGATTTTCTCTCCCTCTCCACAGAAACCCATCCTCACCTAGCACAACTGCGTCAATTATCAACTGTTGGTACCGCGCATAGCACCACCAGCCCAGAGGGTTCGCCGACGACCACAACAATTAATTTGGGTACCCAACCGACGTTAACCATTTCGCCGCCTTTAACCACGAGCAACAGTGATAACGACAACAATAACAATATAGATACAGGTTTCGAAAGTGATAGCATTTCGGTGACGGGTTCGTCCAGAAAGACGTCTTCGGTGCACGAAGACGACGATGGACGTAGCACTACACCGCCTTCGAATAGCGGTTCTGCTAGTGGTGGGGGCGCCTTCACATCGCTCATACATCGAAACGAAACGCTGCGCAAGAATGAATTCCTCAATGGCTTCGCATCACAATTCTCACCCGCCGCGAATAACTTCAATCCCGCTTTGGCAGCACAGCTTTTCCTCCAGAACCCACTTTTGCCGCAACCGAGTCAGTGGCTGTACACGCAACTATATGGCAACTATAGTGAGTTTCCCTGGTTCCGTGGCGCCAGTAATGCAGTGGGTGATAGTGTAACGCAACCTCTACCCGGTGCGCTAGCAGCTGAAATAGCGAGTGCAACTGGTCTAACGGCTACCGATACAGCTGGCGATAGTGTTAACTTGGTAAAGCGTTGCGTAACGCTAATCTCCCATTCACCTGATTTGGAGAATGCGAATCCGAATGCTTCGCCGCCTGTAACCTCAACGCGACACTCGCCATTGCCCGTGGAGACCATCGATCTGGACGATGTAAGCACCACGTCACGCACTGTGCTGGGGCGCAGCGAGTTTGGACCTATACGGTGCCGTACACCCAGATCGACGGATGTGTGGCGCCCCTACTAGCGGCTGCGTAACGCCATGGTGACGGCGTTGGGTTTAAAAGTGCTCGGAGAGCAAATAGACGAGACTCACGACGAACTGATGCTCGACACGAAGCAGTGATATTAAGTTTTTGGGGGAAGTTTCGGAAATGGAGCGGATTTGGCAGAAGAGTGATTTCAACGATGTCAACAATTAGTTTTCATATCGTATTTTAGTGAATGCCAAACGAAAAAAATGTGAAGAGGGGATGAGATTTTAAACAAATTTCATGCGAAATAAATATGTTTGTAATTAAAAAGCTCTAGGAATGTATTATTTTAGAGTACTAAAAAGGAAAACAAGTTAATGTTTTGTAAAACAAAGAAAATCACATATCGAATTTATTAAAGATTGTAATGTCAAATCAATATTAACAAATTATATTACACTTATTATTAAGAACATAATCAAAATTTCTCTCTAACTGTTAAGTTAAGTTTTAAGTTTAAGCATATTTAACACATGTGTGTTGTAGAGTTTATTATGTTTTATAACTATAGTTTAGATTGTATTCATATGTACAGTTATATGAACTATTAATATGAATATTTTAAATTATATGGATATCATAATTATTTTATAGTGCAGTTAGCTGCTGGAAAATCCCAGTTTGATATTAGTAATAGCGTAAGACTTTCTGTTGATATTTATAAAAATACAAAACTCAAAAGATCAAATAAATATTATATAGAAACTTCAAACACGCCCGATTCTAAAGATACAAATATTTGTTTGATTTTGAGGAAGTAAATTAGAAAGATTTAATAATTTTGGCTCAATAGTTTCCATGTTGTTGGTTTTAAACCAAAATATACTATATTTTATACAGATATTTTGAAAGCCATTTTCAAAGTGAAGGCGAATAGAGGTGCTTCCATGGATTTAAATACTTACTAAAATTCCAAAATAATTTTTCACATATTTAAATGAACTTATTGTGAAAGGTATGCGTCTTTGCTAAAGTGAATAGCAATGCGCCTAGTGGTAGGCAACATTTATTTAAATTGCTTTTTTGCTGCTGATTTATACAGCGGGAATATTTGAGATTTTATTAAAAATGGAGGTAATTGAAAAGTATTTCCAAATTTTTGATTATCGAAAAAATTAAACAGTTATCAAAATGATACACATGGTCATAAACAGTTTTTTTTTTTCAAAAATATGTTTTCGATTTTAGTCTTCTACATAACATAATCTTCCAACTTCTGTAATATAGAGATACACAAATAAAAGCATATAGCACATGTATGCGTGCAGTATTTTTGTTTTAATGATGGCAATCCTTCTTTTCGTCTTCATTTCCTTTTGAGTTCCAAGTCAATTCCAATTTGTGAGCATCCAATTAAAATTAATGCAAATGTGCATAACAATTCACTAAAAGGAAGAATTTCAAAACAAGACACAAGCAACTGACGAGCCAACCTAAATAAGCGGAAAGACAAGTGTATCTATAAAATCCAACGCCTTTGTATACCGTAATCATATGCACACATGTACGTACATGTATTTCACATATCCTTTAGTTAATGTTTTGTATCCTTTTTGGGCACTCGCACAAAAGATAAGAAGAATTTTATCTAGCGTTGAAAACGTTTCGAGAACAAATGACATGAAATTAACTTGACATATGAGCTGGAACTGACGGCCAGCTGAGACCACATACATGTGCACACACATCTCACTCTCTCTCTTTGTCTCGCTCTGTCTGCCCATATGTTAGCTTGGACACGCAGTTTGCTGAGCTTTCATTGTGTAAGCGAGTGGTTGGCGGATCTGTGGCAGGACATTAGAAATGAAATTAACATACAAAACGCATAGGCAACGGATGGCAGGGAGGAGCGAATGGGAGTCGAGCGACAGATATTTAATTTTAAACTTGGTGACATATGGCAACTAAGTATGTATGTAAGTATATATATGCATTGCAATAAATAATATGTAATCAGCTATGTAACGTTATAAAGAAAATACCCTCAAAAGTAGCGAAAGATTTCTAACGAAATCAACACTTTGCCGACAATTTAGTTCCATTTTGTTGGGTGAGAGTTCGGTCGGTGGGTTTTTGTCTGGTTTATGATTTCTCTATGCTTGGGTACACTGTATACTTTCATATAATCATTTCACCTTTGACACTCAGTATGTGCTAGCACCCAGCATCGACATTCTCTAATATGACTGCCATGAGATACCAACAGTAACCGGAGCAAGCACAGTCGGTTCAATAAGTGTGCTCCGAAGTTTGTAGCTCTTTAAAAATCGCTCATTTCTTTTCGCATCTTCTAAAAGTCAATCTATGCATACACTCTTCCTTAGATAAAGATTTTTACACAAACCCATCCAAAACCGTTCGTAATATGGCCTTTTCCATTCGAAAGTCTCTTCTAAAGAGTCTATCCTTTGCATTCACACAAATTCCAAGCTTAATTTGCAAATAATTTCGCTGCCCCCTGTCGGCACTTCTTTAATTATTTTTATATTCACCTAGACACTACAACCTACAGTTCTTATTATTTTAATAACACATTTTTGCTAAGTAAGGCTGTTGCTCGCTGCTTTGAACCAATTTTTTTAATTTGGATTTATTCAACTTAGCAAGACGTAATATAATCTAGGGTAATCTTATAAGGTCTGGTAATTTGATCTTAACTGTCAAACATCTGCCCAGAAAATATACCATTTATTTCTTCGATCCGAATATCTGTTGAACATTTTTTCTACACCCAGAAATATTCTTTGTACTATGTTTAATCGAACACACTGTATGTAAATGTAAGTAAAAGCAAATCAGCTTGAAAGCGTTTGCTAAAGGTAAAGTGCTGGCGTATTCTAGGTAATCATTCATGTCCTGCATGAGAATATGGACGAAGTGTTGCTACTGTCGTTAAGCGTGTTGTTGCTGTTGTAAATTTTAGTTACTCACGTTGGCTAACCAGGCAAAAATGTTCATTATTATAAAGGATTTCATGTCGTTTATTTAATTGGGTTGCTTGGTTGGTTTGATTGCATGACTGAGTCGGTGTTGTTGGTTGGGTGATCGTTCGGTTCGATGGCTGGTTGACTAGCAGCCGCTAGCTGGGTCTTAATAAGCCAAACCTCAAGTTGCCACTGACGACGATGATGACAACGGTGTGAGCTTCTAAGTTTTTGTCGCACTTAAGGTAGACTTCGAGGATGCTTTATATTGCTTACATGGTTTTATATATACAATACATAAGATTATATATAAATGTATAATTTTATAGGCATTAGGTGTGCGCTTCTTGGGTGTCCAAGGCAACAGTGTGTACGCAGAAACAATAGTTATCCATTTTCTGTATGTGTGTGTGTCAACTAAAAATTGGGTTTCTTCACTCTAAACTTGGAAGATCAAAAACCGAAGTCCGGTGTAACCAATGACGCACCAACTGCCACTTTCCTCTCCGACTCTGCCACAAAGCTCTCTTTGCCACTTTCCTTGAATGGCTTCAGCGCAAGTTCATAAGGCATCTCCGGTTTCATTTGGCATTTGTTCATAATTTTAGAGCACTTCTTTTAACTTCTGACCCTTTCACTCGTCGTCGCACCACTCCAAACAGCATTTCTTCGTTGGTTGGAATTTCTTCATTCATTTTATTTGCAAAAGTGTCTGTGTTTGTGTATGTATGTGTGTCCATTTTCCTGCCTTTGAGTGACAGTTACTTAATAAACTGTGGAAGGAACTTAACTTGACTGTCGACAGTTGTTTGGTTAGTTTGTTGCTGCATAATCGATTGTTCATTGTCGTCGTGGCGACACATTTGAGGTGAAGTCTAATAACTTTTCATGCTCTCCAGCTTAAATTTAAGAGGTTTTAAAGTTATTGAATTTTTTACTCCTAAAAAGAAACGGAAGTATTAAGTATTTGTGTCATAAATTTATAGAAATTTATATATGAATGGATTCCTAAGAGATTTTCCTAAGAGAGAGAGGGAGAGAGACACGAGAAGTTAACAAGAGCAAAGAGCAAAGAAAATGCATCGTAAGTAAAAAAAATTGCTGATCCTTGTGGCAATCTTAGGCTGTATTAAATCAGCTTTAAATCAAGGAGTTTCTCAAGTTATGAAGTTTCCTGAGCTTACTCGGTGACACTCTGTTTTTATGAAGATCCAAGGAGGTGAGCATGCCGAGATGTCGAAATCAAAATACTGTACACATTAGCTTGTCTTCTGTTGTCTATCACGATCCAAAGCAATATATTTTAATCAGTAACCTGAGATCCGCGAACAAAATTTGATATTGAGAAATGCTGCTCTGACTTTTTTCTGAAAAAAAATACTCCATCATAAAAGTAAAGAGTAAGAGAAGAGTTAGCTAAAGCTTAGCTAAAGTTCGAGGCAATTTAGACGTTTTGATTCCAGATGGTATAACCCTCCCAAAAAGGCCTTGAATAGGTCATAATGATGAAATATGCATGCGAGGTCACGACAAAACTTTTCGAAATCGAAAGAGCGTTAGAAACTGGCTTAAAATGTATACCCGTAATGGTGGTTCATAGAGATCAGAATAAATTCCGGTTGATTGAAAACAATTAAACATTATTTGAAGATTTAATTATGTCGCGTATGGAAATATCTTTATATTTCCTTCATAGGATCTATAGAATGGTTTATAGAGTTGCTTATTTTTTCAAAAGGGAAAATATGAACATGTGGAACACCATTTCATTCATGCTTTCCGTCTTCTGGTGCTTACCTCAAAGTACTGGAATGCATAAAAATGCGGTTTCAAATCGCATGCAAATTTAGGCCCCTGTATTACATTACCATATTTCGAAAAAGCTTCAAAATGTGTGTACTTTAATAAATAATATAATTCACTTACCGATTTAATTACAATCAATTTCGCACTGATTAACTCAATTCAACGATGAGAGCTTTCAATATAGTGTAAATAGAAGAATTTCAATGAATTTGCAACGCCGCACAATTAACGCTAAAATTAGTTTCAAAACGTGCCGGCACTGATTTAAATTTATGTCATTCTCAAGTGCGAACATATTCGTAATTGTGCACCCGACCCTGCTAAGCTTACGCCCCACCATGTTGGACATACAAAGTAAAGGCAAGGCAACAGCAATAACTCATTATGTGGAGTGGAGGTTGCAACCATAAAGGAGCTGCTAACTGACAATCAAGTGCAAGCGCCTAAATGTATGCATCTCAAATGCATTTCTAAGTGAATTTACAACAACAGAGTGAAACAGTATTTGTATGTAGAAATTCTGGTAGCTACTAAAGTGCATTAGTTGCATCGAGGAAGATTCATGGAGGGCGTTAGCACAGAAGCATCGGTGTGTTGTTACTGTGAGCTCTGGGCGCTAAGTGAGTGGAGAGCGGGAGTTGATGTGTGTGCGACACTTTGTGCTAATTATGTCATCATTACGCAAAGTGCGTGCCTAATAAATTTAACTGTGCACATTGTCATTACCTACATATGAGACAAACAATAGGCAATGTAGTGCTTGAGCATTAGGGTAGCCGAGCGAAAAGTGGGACTTTGAACGGAGAGCATTATTAAACTTGTATGCTTTAAAAAATTTATCTATTAATATTAGAAAAAATTGAAAGACTTTAAGATACGACTTTTTTTTCACGCTTAAAAAATAGTTTTTAAAAGGATAAGCATTTTTTTTTTTTTACTCTTTCAAAAAAATAAAATTAACTAAACCTGTTAAATGTTACGAACGGCAGAGGGAAAGTTGTTCGTTTGGACATTTGATTACGTCTATTATGGTCTGAGCCAAATCTCAGTTTCTATGGTATTTTATGACACACCCTAATATGACAATTTCTGGCGAATTCATAGGGATATATAAGACAATTCACAGCAGCAAAGATATGGAAATTCTCAGTAGAGCATAATTGCGCTTGAGTTCCATTATTAAAGTTAATACACAGGGAGAACTGTTGAATTATCAATATTTTAAAAGCGGCAGTTAGACATTAACATAACGACAGCAGAGTTTTATATAAATAATTCTTTAAATAAAGTAGTTATTAACGAAAATAAATATTAAGAAAGTAAATATTACATATTTCTTTGCCTACATTTAGGCGTATTGTACATATATTAGTCAAAATAATTTTGACTGGGTTTGTTGTAGGTGATATTTCTTGATAAAATGCTGAAAAACGCATCTAAGTGAATAATTCCTTCCAAATTCAAAATGTATCAATTTGAATTATTGCGCGACCTAAATGTAGGCAGTACACGAGATGACTTCCATTGCGCTTTTTATAGATGTTGCTTTTTGATATAGTACTCAAAAATGAGCTCAGACGGTGGAAGAGATCTCAAAAATTAACTCAAAGATTTAAGCATTCCAAAATTTTAATTTAAAACATAGTGCTGCCTACATTTAGGAGGGCTTAATAGTTATGTAAGTAAGATGTTAAAAGAGACAGGCTAAGTTGAAGACATCTTAAGAGAGTAAGGGGAACTTTGTATATAGAAATACCGTATCCTGCTCTATAATTAAAAATCAGCCTCCATCTTATGGAAATTTTCGCGCTCTGCTTCCGGATAGTATTAAAAATTCCGAAAAGTATAGATATATTAGTGAAACAGAGTCACATTTATTTATGATCCTTTAATATTCTATGAAACGTATTTCTTGGAATCACAGCTATGATAAAATTACAAGTGTAATGCAAATCTTTTACCGTTTGCGTGTCCCCTCAGCTGTCACTCTCGCCCCTCAACAAGCCGATAAGTGCAAATATCTAAGCGTCAAACGCATTCCTACACAGTTTCTACGCGTGTCTGCAGATACTTACGATTACACAGATATGCCTGAACATACATACACACATTTGTACAGATATGTGCGATATGCTCTTGTGGTGTGGCACAGTTAAAGGACAGGTGTTGGTGGCGTTGTAAGTAGATGGATGCCTTCAAAGACAGGAAACGCAATTAATTTCTCATATGTTGCTTGGCAAGGCGTGAAAGGAAATTAATAAATTGCTCTTAATTGTAGTATGAATGGCATTCAAGCGACGCTGAGCGGGAGAGAGAGTGAGTTAGGGAGTGACGAAATGCTGGCAAGTCGGAATGTTAACGAGCTGCCATGGCAGGGCAACAAGCAATCTTAGAGGTCTATAAATAAGAGCAGAGCAAGTGGAGAAACGGTATCAAACGGTGAGTGATCTTAGTTTTTTGTGCTATAAGAGTGGAGAAGGGTGTGAAATTAAGGTGATTGTGGAGAGTATCGATATAGATCAGAGTCGTGACTCACACTATAAGCTTTTGGAGGCAATTCTCAACAATTGCGTACTATATAAAGGATAAAGGAATGCTATAATCTTCTACATCTCTTTAGTATAACAAATTAATGCTTTTCTTCTTCCGTGGGATTATCAGCGTAATACCGCTGTAAGCTGAGCTTAACATTCGAATACCAAATTAATTTCTTAGATTAAATGTGTTTTCCTTCACCATTGAAAAGAGCAAATAAAGCGCAAATGACAGCAATATAAATTAGCTGTAAATCTGCATATACCCAAACAGTTTTTTGCGCTTTTTTCCTAACTTCCTCACTGAGCGGACCATTCAATTAACAATTTCTTTATTTCACAGAAAATAGAGCCCCCAAAAGCAAACATTAATTTCTTATTTCCTCTGCCACATTCGCTCGCTCTTCCAGTTGCCATAACATATTTTCGTATTACAACGAATTTTAGTTGAAAAGTCTGACGAAAAAAGTGGAAAAAGTGTGAAAAAACTTGAGCGAACTCGTAAAATATCTACCTTCACCCTCAGATTCTCGCCCGGCCGCAGTGTTTGTTTTAATTTCCAACTTTTGTCCAGTTGGTCGATTGCGAATTTGCGTAAAAAAGAATTAATTTTCTTAAAAGCTTTTCTTGGTGTTGATTATCACCGTCATTACCGTCGCCGCTGCCACCGCTGCCACCGCCAATGTGTTGCCACTGTGTTGCCACTCGGTATTATCTGGCATAAATTTATTTACTAGTTTTCCTGGCAAAACAAAAGAAAAGAGGATTAGTGCATAAAGAGTGAAGGGATTGAAAAGAGAAGAGAGAAACATCGCATAAATAGCTTTGTGTGCATAATTAGGAGAAGTAAGTTTCAAAGTAAGTGACAGTTAGTATGGAGATTTGATATTAAGACTTATGTTAAAACGTAACAAGTTTGCGCTTTAACGAGCTTAACCAAGTAGATATCTCCGTCGAAATTTAAGGTGTTTGAGATTTATATAGTACAATAGAACAATGTAATATAGAACAATACTGCTTTGTGGTTCGGTGAACTTTGCTCACCATGCCCTTGTGACAGATCTTTAGCTGAGTTTTCTACTCCTCTACTCCTTTCCCCAATTACACTCTTCAAAGTGATACGAAGACGAACATTTCCAGTTCGAGCATTCCGATAAGTGTATGACTCTGACAACTTTTCTCTGGGTACCAAAAAAAAAGAAAAAAAAACTGAATTTTTAAGTCTTAACTTTTATAGCAGCCAAATGCTGCTAGAAAAAATTTGAAATCTATACCAGCTTAGAAATTTTCCTATAGAACCACCTCTTGTATTGCTCCTACAGAAGTCTGATTTCGATTACCCGATTTTTTATAGACAAAGTATTTAACCGGAAGCAGTTTCGGTAAAAAATTCGATGACGTCATTTTGATTGACTCGAGCCTGCGGACTAGATCCTATAGCTCGTAGCCATAAAAAGTCGGATTTCAATCAAATGTTTGCCTTTGAGTCTTAGGGCCAGGTAGGATTGCGTGTTACATTCTTCTTTCTATTTCGTGATCTACAAGCTAAGTGAGGTTTCAATGTCCTTCTAGAATTTCGATCCTTGACCTTTTTCTTTCTTTTTTTTCCAATTCTTCTCGATCAAGACAAGACAGGTGCAAAGAAAATAACACCGAGCTATATTACCAATTTACGCGTTTTAAAAACTTCTATAAACATTTAAGATTTCCTGCTAAATCGAAAAGGTCCAGATGTGGATACTTCAAGATATACCATTGATGCGAATAATGTAAAAATGCAGTTTCTATATTCTAAATCGGGGTCAAAACTCAAGAGATTGCCAAGTTTATTATATTTTCCAGTTTATTACGCGGATTGTGTCTCAGAGGAATTGCAACGCCGGTGTTTCCGCCTTCATTCCAGAGGCTTCCGATTGCATTTCCTGTACGGTAATTTTCATTAACCGACTTCGGAAGTTCGGAATAACCATCACTTTAAATTGGCTCGAGAGTTCTTCGCAACTTCAGTACATTTACCATCATACTCCAATGCAAATTCAATGGAATATCTGCTCTAACAATTTACTAGAGCAGATATTTTATTATTCAATATTTTTTGGGAATAATTATAAGATGGCGCCAATTACATTAAAACATCGAAGACTGGAGTTTCGAGATGCCACTTCGGAGAAAGAAAATTTTTCAATTTTCCATTTAGCGTTAGCGCCTATTAAGCCGACCGCCTGACAATCTTCGACCGACGCCCCGTTTGACAAGTGACAGCGAACAATTCGAATTGCATTTCACTGCCATTTCATACAATGACGCCTAAAAATATGCACAATTTGCAAAGAGCCAACACCAAAATACAAACAATTTCGTAAGCGCATTTGCTGCTCAGACCTCTTAACTGTCATTCAGCGCTGATTTGGCTGCCGCTAATAGCATTGCCGCTGCTGTGCGCGCTGAAAACTATGCAATGCGCGCGATTTTCGAAGTAAGTAAAATTAAAAGCATAAAATTGGGCGCTTTTCGGCAATCGCAAATTTTACGCGAAATGCGGTGACACTTTGAGATGCTGACATTTCGTTTGCCGACTGACAATTGCAGCAACGCACACATACACTTATATGTATGCAATAATCATTATAATGCGAGCAAATGTATTTCGCCAACGTCTACAATATGTTGCACGTAATGAGATTGTAATGTGATGGCTGGCTTACAAAGCGCACTGGTGGCCGTAGCTGGTGCCTGTTGGCTGAACGTTGGTGCAGCGACAGCGTCAACAAACGAGCGCGCAAGTATGGCATTGCACGATTCATCAATGTCAACAGCAACGCGTTGCGCTGCCACCATAATCATTGCAGCGTTGCAAGTCATGTGTGGCGCGGCAATCAATGTCTGTGGCAGCAGCGCTGAAATTGCTTTTTTGCCAATCAAATGGAAGAACGTTTTTTTCAATTTTTTTTTTTTTTCTTTAATGTTGTATGCAACACATTTGCATTGCAAGTGTGTACCGTTATCGTTACGTAATTTCTACTACCTTTTTAACAGCGTAATTGAATTTTCTAAATAAGCGCAAATAAAATTCATTTGCCTCACTCCCCAATCTCCTCTCACCACATATTCATTTACTTGCAACACCGAGTTCGCTTTTCAAAACTTAATTGCAAGTCATGGTCAATATCATTACCATTGCAGTACCTCCTCTTGCTCACCATCGTCTCGTGTTTACTTTCGTGGATTTGAAAATGTCGACTTTTTGCCGCGTCATCAAGTGACAGCTCAATTACGGCCGTATGTATGTAACCGCAAATGTGTCTATTTAAATGTCAATCAGCTGTTTTCTGTTTACTGAGGGTTACGCTGCTGTCAAGCGACGTCCAGAAGTTTGTAGAATTTTGCTGATCTTTAATTTAAGAACTTATGCTTCATAGCTAATAATAGAACGCAATTTTCTGATAAACATCTAAGAAGGACAGCTGACTATTTCTCATTTATCATTCACCGCAAAGTAAGTTTTCTTCAACGGTTTCTCTGTGTCCACTGGACTTCTCATCATCTCATCGCTCATTTACCGATCCGACAGGTTCACTTTCGTTTGATTAGCATTTTCTTTGGAGTTTCTTAATATTTTTAAGCATTCAACATCGGGGATGATAACGTTGAGGTCATTTATTCTTGACAGCTGGTCAGTTTGATGTTGTTCTCATTGCTTTTCATTTTAAATTTACACTGAGAATATTAAAATTGAAATTTCATCGATTTCAGAGTTTTCTAATTCACCACATGGTGAAACCCCACCGAAACTGGTGAGCAGTGCTGATTGCTTCTATCAAATGTCAGCTTGTAGATTGCTGTCAAATATTTAATTTGAGTTTGACAGCTGATGAAAATTTCTAATATAAAGCTTCGAGTGAGTGATGACCGATATCTTGATATAATTCATTAGTAACTAGAAGAACTAATCGTATAATATTTCTAGAGAAGCTTGAAGGCGGTGAAAATGTGCTCAGCTGATGATATTCAAAAGTTTAAGAAGTTGAAGTTGCAGAGAACTAGTGGAACTGACTAATAAATACTTTTCTTAGACGGGGATATCAAAGGCAAGATTTTTGATACTTTTCAGCCTGCCTTCTAATTTCGGGACCAGCAGGCCCCGATGTCTTTTGGCATGATGTGATGAGAAATGAGAACTTCGAATCTTTGAGGTCTAGTAATACCAGATTGAAAGGGATAGTGTAGTTCCGCCTTTACACATTTACCTATAAGTTTTTTACAATGTATCTAGTGTTAATTAATCGTACGGAAATAGAAATTGATATGCAACTTCTTCAGGTCAGACAATTTGAATAATTTAAAATGTCCAAAATACGGACTAGAAGTATTCGTTAATGAGCAAAAGCCCAATTTACTGCCCAAGCAAGCTATGCACATAAACATATATTATATATTAGCACGTATGTATGTATGGAGGAAATGCGATGCGAAACTCAGTCATGCTACCCCGCAACCTCAGCGATACAGGGGATTTTTCGTACCTATACCCTCATCAGGCAGCCAACTGCTGGAGCGCAACACCAGCGTGTCCCTGGTAACGACAGAAAATTAATGATTGATTTCCGTTTGCGTTGCGGCGACGTTGTACGATGTGGGTATGGCATTTTCTATTACCGATTTCAAATTTTTGAGGTTTTTATTGGTGAACAGGCGACGCCTTCGCTTTGGATCTAAAGCAGCTACGCAAAATACGCTATACAACACGTATAGTAGGTTGAAGCCGGCATATGGTATACGGGCGTTTAACGGTACTGAACGATGAGTTCGATGTCGTGATGCTTCATTGTCAGTCCGTTAGTTGCCATTATTCGTTTGTTATTGTTGTCTGGCTTGATGCGTTAAAGTTTATTTTATTTTTTGATTTCTCTCTCTTTATTGTCTGCCTCATATACATACATACAAACACGCTATGATGGCCTTTCACGCATACATGGGCATGCAGAATTTTGTTAGCAATGCGGTCTCCGTTATTTTGCATTCATTTATCAGCGCATCCGTATCCGTTGGCAATGGTCGGGCCAAAGCTATTAGTTCAAGCGAATATTTGCAGTTGTTTTCGTATTTGCAGTTGTGCGAGTAATAGGCTCGCTAGCGCCAATGATGTGTGTATATCCGTATATGCAGCCGATCTCTGCGCTGTTTGATGCTGAATTTATTTGTAGTGGCGCTTTGTTTCGGGGTGTTAAATCAATTATTTTTAATTTAAAGGCACACTAACTTGATTAATGGTTTTCAGCAATTGGAAAATCTCATGTGGGACGACCGCCTGAAGGACACCATAGACAATGGTATAGTGGTACGCATATATATATATATAAGCATAAAAGTGGCCAAGGCATGCAACAATAATGCGAAATAACTGTATGTTGGAAAATTTACTAAAAGAGAAATCTTGAAATTTTGTTCACCATCTTTGTTGCAACAACGCACTCTTCTGCTCTTTAACTTCTCCCGCCATTTTACTTAATTTTTCTACTAACTTTCGATTTTCCCCATTGGCTATAATCATCAGGAAAATGTGTCTGCCATTTTTGCTCTTTGTTGTCCTTAACAGCTGCTGACTAACCGAGTCTATTATTATATTAAGTGGCCACTGCCAGATGTCACCTGTGCCCAATTTCGATTATGCGTTCTTCCACAAATTTGTTTTTCCCGAAAAAAACCGTAAACGCCCAAAAAATATAGCGCACGTAGTATTTTACTATGGCATAGTGGTTGCTTTTTAATATGAACAAGTTCTTTTCCCAAGAGCAACATTCATTTATAATTTGTCTGAGTCGGTGAGCTACTTTGCCACTCTTTTCTACCAATTTAAGTAAGTGAAACTTCAATGTTTTTGTGGAAGTTCTTAGACAAAAGGTGCGTAAAAGTGAACATGAAGTTAGATTAGATCGGGTTAGTGAAACTTAGACAATTTCAGACATGTATTTGCATAGTTCCTGAAACAAAAGAAACCGCTATATGTTGATGAAGCGTCTTGAACCCTTCCCAAATCTGTGAAGCCGACTAATTCCGATACCAAAGAGCTCACCTGGGAGCAAAAGTGAGATTTTGGTTTTTTGCAACCATGCAAGTCACAAGGCCCCACGTAGAAATTTGTAGTCATCCATTTGAAACTTTAGATAAATTCCAACCAATATTAACAATTTAAGCGTTGAAATCTAACAACTATTTTTGGCAAACACTGTCAGTCCTTACTTAGTAGGCAATTTATGAGTTAAATCATCTTGACCGAAAAAAGGCACTTTAAAGCCTTCTGCAGATTCATATTCTAATATCTGTCGCATAAGCGAAAAAATTTTCCAATTATCACAGTTGAGCATTCACAAAATTCATATTTGATAACTGACGTGCTATAAATGACCTTGAAAAGTTATTAAAATACTTGGTGGTAACCACCGTAAATAATAAATCTCTTAATTCTGCAGTGGTACTTTGCCTTAATCGTTACTAAGACCCATATATTTTAAACAAGTGGCAACGATCTATGCTTCTTCTGTATCATCAGAATATTACACTGAGAAGCCCGGAAAATAGTAAAATCACTTTAACTATCATTTTAATGGCGCTCTATATATATTAAACAATTCTTATGCAGCCGATCGATTTTACCCCCATAGATAACGAAGTTTTACTTCCTTGTCTTTGTTTTTACTTCTTAGTTATGTTGAAATTGCTGCCACATCTAAAAAAATATAAAAATTTAGAATCTTTGTATAGCTTTTCGATTCATAAGTACAAGCATAGCATTTGTCTTTTGTTTCTTTAATAGAGTTATTCAGCTAAGATGAGAAATATTTTATTTTGGAACAGATAAGTGATTAGAATAGAAATGTTTAGCCAAAAAAAAGAGTTTTTCGGAAAGCATTTTTCCTGAAAAGAGTATCAAAATCAAGTATCAAGTATAAGAGTATCAAGTTAATTCAAAAAATTTCTGTATCTTTAACTGTAAATATAACTGTAAATGCAATATAACTGTAAAATTCAATATCGTGTCATATAATTTAATCCGAGAGAGAGAGAGAGAGCCATACTGCCATAAAGCCAATCAATAATTCAGTAAAAACAAAAAAAAGTTAAGCCTACAACTAAGAAATTAATCACAAAGCGAAGTGAAATGCAGCAACAAATGCAGGCCTCATCGCTGACCAACAAGAGTGCTCAGCCACTTGGCCAGCCTTGCCAATAAATCAAATTTTTTCCAACAAGCCAAAAGGGCGCAATTTGTTTGCTACACATATTAGATGGTCCAGCAAAGTAGAAAGTAAACACCAAAGGCAGCGGGGGAGTACGCAGTAATGTAGCGGAATTTGTCTACAAGGTGTTGAAATGTTGAAATTTGTGCTGGAGAAAAGGATTGCAAGGTTGCCGGAATCTTGGCGATTCGCATGTGTATTAATCTTGGAGAAATACAAATATTTCCACAGCCATTCTTTTTGCTTAAGAAATTTCGGCACGTATTTGGCCACATTTACAAAACATTAAACAACTTCACGCCCAACACACCAAATGATGTCAGCGCGAAGCATGTGAGGGGCGATGAAGTTAAAGGAAGTCCGACTTGCTGGCGTTTACAAATTGCTTATTGAATGCTGATGAGTGGCCAGTGGCGGAGGGAAATCACAAAAGGGAAAAAACTCGCAAAGCCAGTGGAAGACAAATGCGTGAGAGTGAGAAATTGAAGTACTGGTCATTTTTCCTTAAACCAAGGCCAAAGGACTCTATGAGCGTATGTGTATGGCGTGTATGTAGAATGAGCAACCGAAGATATGTGGCGAATGTGTGAGAACTCAGTGGGTGAGGACAAAGTAGTTGTACATACTCGCATATCCATTGTTGGCGTCATAAATCATTTCAGACCAAGCTGCGATAGCGCGTGTGCAAAAAAGAAGCAAATTGATTTAAATAAGAATGAGAAAATGCATTTGTAAGGATACGCATATCTGTTGCCGTGGTTAGCAATTTGCTTTTCATAGTTTTAACGAATTACTATTGGTATTTGCCTACACATTTTTCACGTGGTAAGCTACTTTTATGTGAATGGAAGCTGTTTACTTAGCTCTCAAGAATCATAACTAAAGTAGTGTGTTATGGAATAGTACTTCGAACTAAACTGACTACGTATTACTTAAGGTAAGCTTTATAGGCATAACCTTTTGTGAACTTATAGAGTTTAAAGCTCTTAACATGCTCTTAAAAAAGCAAACATGAAAATTAAACAGTTCCAAAGGGGTGATTTCGAATTGCCAGAAAGAAGTTAGTGGAAGAAGAAGAAGTTGTAGTTATTTAAACTAATCTAAAAGACCTTTGTATTCCTGTTACAAATGTTTTGTAACTCCGAGGACCAAAGTGCTATATTCTTCAATATACTAATGAAAGCTATTGATAAGCAGTGTCTGAACTATCCAGAGATCTACTATTGTTAAACTGAAGGAATGGAGCCTTAGACTAACTATACTAACTATGGTACTTGGGAGAGATTTGTTCTATTGCCTTAGCGATTTTTATGCATAATTGTCATGTGGTTGGAAGTCGGAAGTCAGAATAAGTCTATTAAAATATTAGATAGGATTAACAATAAATAACCAACATACGCTCTAGCGACTGGAGGTCCAATATCACATTCTATTAAGTTATTGTTTTCTAAGAGGTTCCCGTGAACCACGATCCATTAATCTCTAAGTCCTTCTTCTCTTCTCTATTTGACGTCAAGATAAGCCCTTAGTGGTTAGATTTTTGCTTAAATTGGGTACTAATAAAAAGATCATCCATTTGAACCTTAAACTTTGAACTTTTAAGAACCTTAAATTCGGTGCCTTCTCTTTGATTTTTAATAAAAGCAAATGACAATCAGTTTCATAGACTTTTTTGGCGACAGACTGAATATTTATCTTGGAGCCATTATGTCTTCCTTCCCTTCCCTAAGTTCTCGAGCTGAAGTTAACAGTAAATCGAGAAGTTAAAGACATTTTGCCGCTTTAAGTAAAGATCAGAGGGAGAGAGAGAGAGGAGAAGATGGGGAAAAAATAGTTAGAGAAAGTAAAAAAGAAAGAAATAGATCTCTCTTTGTACCCATATATTGATGTTGCATATCATGTTGCATATTTCAGTAATTTTTGAACCGAAGACTGAGCGCTCCTTATATAATTTAACCAACTCCCTTCAACGGCGGGTGAGTTAAAGTGCGTGAAATGTGTTGGTAAAGGATTCACAAGCAATTTTATAAGCTTGGATGGGCAAGGCTTAAGTTGCCTCAAATTTTTGCACGTTCTTGAAAAAATTCTTTGGTTGTCACTTTGGTAACTTTTTTTTACACTTTCCGTTACGCCCAGTCCAGTAAGGGACGCGCTGCTGCGAAACGCTGAAGTGCTCATAAATCGGTCAGGAACGTGAGCAGTCAGCGAAATGAAATGAAGTGCCGACACTGGGATAATATTCTAAGTAAAGGATTTTATGTTGCATATCTTAAATGGAAATCTTTAAAGAATTCACCAAAGAAGCACTGACAGTTCGGTTCATTAAATAAAAGAGCACAAAATTTTTTTCTATCCAGCAAATACAATATTCTATTTCAATTTCCATTTGCTTTCTTTTAATGTCTAACATCATTTTTCCTGCCCGTTTACCACAACGAAAGGACGTGAGAAACGGCGCAACGAGCAAAGAATGCAAAATACTTTTCACCATTTTACCGCCAACACAAGATTTAATTAAACCAAAGACTTGATTTATGAGTAGCGAAAGGAGCGAAAGGATTCAGCGCCGGCAGCCAATGCGAGCCGAAGTGGTGGCGAACATCCTGCCTACAGCCGAGGTCGCGATGAGCGAAGAAGCAACAACAAAGCAGCAAGGCAGCAAGGATATTGTCGCTAGTCTCATGAGGCAGCCAGGCGGCGCAGGGGAGAGTTTGGCGTAGTTTGGCGTGGGGTGTGTAAGTAAAAGGAGTTCGTGTGCGTGCGCAAGGGAATGGGGTGAACGTTGACTTCAACTGGTAGTCGTGCGACTAACAGCAGCCGTTGTTGTAATAATGAGTACGTCCACAAAACAGCAATAATGGCAACTGTGCCGGTAGCAATAGCTATTACAATAACAATAACAATAACAACAATAAGGACAATGGCATTACAAGTAATAGCCCTTTACCGTTACGGCAGTTGTTGTTTTTGTTGCCTTTGTTTTTTAGCCCTTTCGCGCTGGCGTTTACCCCCCCACACACACACACCCCTTCACTTCCGCCGCTTGTATCGATTTGAAATTGAATATCGCATATTTTGCTATATTTCTCCACCAAATCCTCGTCTGCTCTTCATCAGCTTTTAAAGTTTGCCCGCTTGCTCCATTCACTGCCTGGGAATGCCGGTGTGTTGTTGTTGTGCACGTATTTGTTTCATGTTTCATTTTGTATAGAAAAAAATTCATTATTTTAAATGTTTGCGCTTCTTGCCTTTCCAGCGGCAGCTTCGTTTCTTCAAACACGACCGCGCGCTCGCTTGATCCCTCGGCCGCCAGCGGCCATCCGTTGTTATATCCACCAATCTGGGTTATTAAAAACAAGCATCGTGCCACAGTTGGGAAATATTGTATGCAACACACATCAATATGTACGCATTTATGAGCAGAAATATGATTTTCTCTCGGTTAGTAAAGGGTTTTGTAGTCGCCTGCTTTCGGTGTGGCAAATGTCGCGTCTCAGCTTTGGTTTGTTAACGTAATCGATAAGCCGTTTTTATGGTCGCGTCTTTTTCCCATCTTTTTTGAGTTTTGATTTAATGGGAAATAAACTGTGAGCATAGAAAATAGGGGAAAATCGATAGCTTAAAGTTATTAAATGATTTTGATTGTTAACATAATGTCAAATATTGGCGACCCAAGAAATACCAGAATGTTTTTTTTTTTATTGAAAATGTTGTTTAGATTATAGCATTAGTGAATATTGGGAATAAGTTACAAGATTTAAAATTTAATTACTTTGTTTTTTTTTTTGGTTTAATTACCTTGACATGGATGGCTGCTTGGATTTATCTTCTAAATCTCTTCCAAATCAATGAATAATTAGGAAATTTTATTACTTTGTGCCTTATTTTGCACTTAACGGCCATCCATATGCTCCCAATCTAGTTGAGTTCAGGGGTCTACGCCTGACATAACAATGTATTTATTAGATTCTCTTGCAAAGATGACCTTTTCGAACTATGAATATGATTCGGTTCATAATCGTGTTGGTAGATTCCAGGTAAATGGCATTGCCCGTACGGGAAATGGAAGCTTAACGGTGTTTAAATCCGTTTAATACTTTTAACACTGCTCGAAAAACGCTCCCACATCATCACGATCTCACCTTCGTGACTAATGGATTTAGAGAGCACTCCACGCTCTTTGAATTCAATACGTAAGCCTTATTGGCGGATTCTCGCAGTCTAAATTTAGATTAGTTGAACCATAAAAGTGTTTTTCACTGCTTCCGAGCTTGACTTATGCAAGTAGGAACTAAATTTAGTTGTTAATTTCTATTATTTTACGAATGTAGGTTGCTAGTATATATATATAGCTTGGTAGACCGATGACCAAGGATAGTACCGGAGTTGCTTACGTCTATTCGAATTTCACTTTTATATCATTTTTGCGGTGTTTCTTTTAAAATTTCATATATTTTTCGATATTTTCTTTTTGGTATATACTGAGACCGAATTAAAAACCCTAGAAGTAATTTAAATATTGATTTTGAGCAGGTCTATGTTGAAAATCATTTGTTTACTTACTTAACTTTACTCTGAATTTATTACTATACTGTTAACAACAAGAAATGACATTTTTCGATTATTCAAACCATCGGAGAATGACGAATCGAACAAACAACTGGCATAGGTAAACTGGTATAATTAAATAGTGGTGTATTAGAAGAAAGTTATTCGTATTGAACTTAACTGTATATCTTTGTGAGAGCGAAGCGTTCACTAGTGTACACTCCGTAGAAGGCAGAAACCCCGTCGAAAATTGTGATAAATATAGGTATATAAGTTAAAGGTAAACAATTTTCAGAAATCACATATTAACTTCTTCTCAAAATTTGACGCATCGTCGCATCGACACAGCGTGGAAATTCTCAATTTTCTGGTAGATTTAAAAATACAGTTTTTTGGAAATTGGTTACAGACCACAAGAGTATGATTTACTAATTAAAGGCCCATTACATTGTTGATGTTAATGCAATTTTGGTATTTAGGCTCATTATTTAGGCTCATCAACGCACTTTCTTCATGTTTTAAATGTTTGAAATGTTAGGAGGGATCTACTGAATTCCCGATATTTAATTTTGCTAATATTACATTTTCACTCCAAGGTAACGCTTACTTTGTTATGCAGCATGGATACTTTGGGAAATCATCCCATTGATATCGGATAGTAATTCAGTAATAGTAATCCAAAGCTTGAATATCGTAAGCTACCTTCACCGATACTTAGTTGGTCAAAATTAGCTCGACTTGTGCTCTATTTAGTAAACAATTCCCCTCAAAAAAGTTTTATCTGAATCACAGCGCCACCTAGCGAGTTTTCTAAACCAGTTACCTAAGTAATAGACACGGAAATATTTTTTTACTACTTTCGGAAGCATTGTGGTAAAGTTCCACGGAAAAAATAAGCCAAAATTTTGTGACTTTTATATAATATATGCATAACTAGGTATGTAGATATATATGCAGATTACACAAATGCTGCAGTGCAAATAAATTGGCCACATCAAAATGCTCGAAAAATCACTCTTCGAAAGACATTCCACGCCGTTGAAGTTTTATTCTATTAAAGAGCAATTAATCAGAAACTTAACCCGTTTCTGAAAACGCCTACACATATACACACACAGTCTCTAGTACGCGTATATGTGTTTGTTTACCTACACAGTTCAGGTCCAACGCCGGGGCACTATCATCACCGCCGACGATTTTATGCTGTAAATGCCAAAAATTTTAAACACTAATGAATTATCCTTTATTAGGATAATGTATGATGTGGTTCTTTGACGCTTACACCGCAGCCAACATACCCCCGCACTCTCTCCCTCTCCGTCTCACTCCACTCGGCGTGCGCGAGGTAAGTGGGAGCAAACGAGCATTGCTTTCATGGCTGTCGGGTCGTCATCGTCGTCAAGTGGTTGGTAAAAAGGCCACTTTTGGTCCTTTTTAATCTTTCACCCGCAGTCTTCAACACAGGCCCGGCCGTCACGCGTACTTTTCGGTGAAAATATTTAGCTGAAGTTGTTGGTAATTTATGAAAAGAGCCAAATTAATCAGACTAATAACGAAAACACGCCAAAAGATCCATAGACTGCAAATAATAACAAAAAGAAGTATGCAAACAACAGCAACAATAAAGCAACCCTGCAACAAGCAGCTAAATACCGAACTTCTTGTGCTCATTGCCCGCAAACGCCGGCCTATAAGTTATGAAAAGTTTTCCTTAATGAAAAGATTTACGATGGCAACGCAAAAATGTTTACAAAATTCTCGACTCACCACAGTTCAACTTGCTTCACTTCGTTTTTGTTGTTGTTATTTTACGGTATTTTTTATTTTTTTTCGAAATTTGCCTATTTTAGTGGCGTTGCTGCTGCTGCTGGCAGTTCGGTGGTGTTGACGCACCACCACCAATGACGCACCAGTCGTGTAATTAAAGGGGCGGTGGGGGGTGGCTTAGCAAATTTCTTTGCCTCTCAATTGAAGATGGAGCGCGGGTGCGTAGACGTTGGCAAAAATATGCAATCCGCAAATGTAGGAATATTTCGCAAATTAGGGCATAGATGGTGGTCAAGCAGACAAAGTTGGTGTTTGTTTCTTCTTTGAAAATAAATTTTTCCAAAGAATTCAAGTTTAATGAATAACTGTTATTTATTGTGCTGTGAAAAAAGCTAGTCACAAACTAAACTCCAAAGTGATTTGGGTATCCATCATAATAATAAGGAATAGCATTTGTGGTTAAATTTTTTTTGGAAAAGTGGGCGTGGTCACGTTTGAATGTATGAAAGCAATGAATAACTTAAGCTTCAGTGCATGTATCGGAGTATAACTTTGCACAAATACTGCCTCAAGGTGTAACACCTCTCATATGAAAATGTTCGAAATCGGACTATAACTTTTCAAGGCCACTTATACCGACTATGAGGTACTCGGTACTTAAGGTTGTCTTTATGTCGAAAATATCGATCAATATGTGAGATATCTCAAGGCATAAATCGGGACAATACATCGCCTAACCCCATATACCTAATATTCGGTTTCTAGAATTTCCGGTACAAAAAGTGGACGAAATGGAGCCAGACCTTTTTTTTTTCAGCTCCATATAATATAATGATGATGATTATATAATACATAATAATATAATGACTTCCTTTCTCTGGTTGATTGCGACCGATTCACAAGTTCATCTAATAATCAATGTTGAATTCGTATTCATAATTTTTCGTATCTTTAATGCAAATATCTCCCCAACTGCTATAAAAATTAAACACTTCAGCATATTAGAGGAACTGATAACTTCAGCCAAAAAATGTGTATTGCGAATTCTACACATTTATTGGAGCAAAAAATTTTCATTATTATTTCCAATATTTACTTGTCTTAGCAAGTGCTTTTACTGTTAAAGCAATTTAGAAAATATTTTTACTCAAACTCGATAACGATTTTTATAGTGAATGCAAATTCTCTGCCAACTCCGCGACGTCAAGCAAATCCCGCTACTCGCTGAAGTAACTTGCTGCTTCCAACAGCTGCCGGGGTCAGCCGCCTAAAAGTGCGCTTCAGTCTTCTGCTTGTACTTGTCAGTGCGTGTGTGTGTGTGTGTGTGTGTGTGTATTGGATTGTCTGCGGCGTTGTTATTTATTTCGCAAGCGCTGTCTGCCATTTAATTCGCGAAAATATTCAATATTTATAAATTTTTCCTCATAGCTACCAACAACAATACAGCTAGTGTCGAGAGCGATATGCTGCAGCAGCGCGGATTGCGCAAATTCCTTGAAGAGTCTCGACATCGAAAGAGCTGAGAATGCGCTAATAACATTATTTGATAGCTGAATATGTTTGCGAAAGTTTTTTATTTGCAAAAAGTTCAAATGAGAACAGCAAGGACTAACAAACATTTTTATTAAATCGTAGTCAGTTGAACTTTAAAGCTGAGAATTTTGAAAATTCTGAAAAGTGAATGAGAATGGAATTCAGCAATTCTGAAACTCAGAGATCTCTAAAATGTTGATCATGCGCCATTTCGCTGCTAAATGTCAAAATTTTTCTCAGTGTACTAAATCGAAATTTTTTAAATTATGCACTTTTCATTTCCCCTACAGAATTTTTAAAGTCGGATTCTTTCTCTTCACTCTCACTGTCTTACTTATCATTTCAGTATAAGCTCTTACCGAGTTAAGCACAAACGAACGTCCAACTCAGCTAACATCTCCCTCTAGCTGCTTAACTTTGCTGATTATGTCAAGTTAACCAAAGCAAAAAAAAAAAAAAACCCAAAATATCAGGGAAGAGCGTATCTCATTCTGCATATTACGTGGTAAAAAATTAACAAAAAATTTTATTAGAACTCAAAAAAGGAAGAGGAGAGAGAGAGAGAGAGAGAGTACTTAGATATACCATTTCTAGTTTTCAGAACTCATTAGTTGTTTGGTTTGGACAGGTTTCTCCAAATAGTTTGAAGTCATATTCAGAGTAATACCGTTCAATATTGACTCAAACCCCACCTGAAGCCATGGTCTCTGTTGACTATTTATAACATTCTCTATAAAAGAATCCATTGGAAAATGGAATACATGCTTGAAAAAAGTTGAGTTTTAGGTTTTTTATAACATAAGTTATAGTGGCTTAGTATATTAAAGAGCTTTATACGGGAAAGAATCTCAGAAAAATTGGGAACACTAAAAGAAAAATAAAGTAAATGAAGAAAACTGAATCTGGGCACGTGAGTAAGGACTTGTCAATGACGAACATTTTTAATATCAAAACTCCTCTGAAAGAATTCACGTGCACATTTATGGGTGGACCAGTTAATTATCAACTGGTTTCACGCCATTTTTAATGTTTTTGAAATTCAAATTTTATTCGATTTCTCACAGTGCAGTACGGAAACTAATCCAAGTGGAAGCTTGCGTACATCAAGAGATCTAGCTGTCAAATAAGCTCTTAAGCATACACTTAAAATGTGGTAAAGTGAAAAATGAGAAAAGGATAATGTAAAGCATGCACCACCCACACTGGCACGTAAGCAAGCACCTTTATAAGAGATAGCTTAGTCGGTGCAGCTCCGAAGGAAGACAGCCAAGTATAGGCAACATCTTTCAACTTGACAAGCATTAGTTTGGATTTTTAATGGTTTTAGCGCAAAACTAATTCCCGAAAAATAACAATTACACGAAAAGCAGAGAAGAGGAAAAGGAGTGTGCACATGTGTGGATTATTCTTAAGTCAGCGCAAGCAACAGCAGTATATACGAGCTAAAAAGAAGAGCTGCAAGGAGCCTTCCAAGCAAGAGGCTATATGCCACTATTCATCAACGGCGCTCACACAACGGCTTCTTCTATGCGCTCTCCCATACTCGTCGACATATGCGTGTGCAAGGATGAGCGGCCGTCACCACATCCTTTCGCGATGTCGTTTACATATTGTCGGCGGTTGGCAACTTGAAAGGCGATCATCATTTTAAACTCGACGAACTATTAATTTCAAGCGAACGCTGTGGAAAAATACTCAGCTCCGTTGTATTAAAATCATTTTGCACCGCCATCTTGGCTTAACTGTTGTTGGCGCGTTCTCAAACAGGCATTTAATCACCTAGAATGTGTAAGATAATTTAGCAGAGGGCGCATCTACATAACATAATGTATACTTATATATAGTGTATGCAGTTATTATTGTTGTTATCGAAGTAGCAACCCAGTGGAGAAGTCAAAAGTGGCAATCCGGAAATGAAGTCGAGTAAATAATACTAGCAAATGTGAGTTCTTGTACGAGAACATGCTCAAGAACATGTTGAAGAAAGGTACAGTGTTAAAATTTGTTTGGAGCAAGGGACTTTGAGTTCATTTTTGAAGTCTAAGTCTCTTAATATATTCGTCTAACTTAGATCTTTCATCTAACGACTCTACCAATTGATTGTTGTTTTTGTTGTTGTAGCAACGGAAAACCTTTCCCAAATAATGCTTTGGAATGTTCCTAAAATCAAAGTTCTTGGTAGGATATATATTGGGGTTCGTTCCGGTAACATAGACCCTACTATAGTGTGTGAAGGTCGCCAATTGTGGTCTCTCGTCTCCCTCATGATACTGGTTCATTGTGCTGAAAAATGTTCATAAAAAATCTTATTTCTCCTTGTTCGATTTTTTTTTTTTCGTCATAACCCTGGATTGAGATTATTTAGGATATAAGATCTTAAAGCGTTCGTAGGAAGAACATATTCTTCTTTGCTATATAAACTTACTATGTAGTTATATATACACATAATTGCTAAGCAAACATTTTTTTTTATACAATAACTGGAGCGTAATCTTTTGTAAAGTACCAACGGAGTCCTCTAATGGTAATATCCATGAGGAAAGCAAATACGAACTAGACTCAAACTCATTACAAACACCCCATTTTTAAAATAGTTGAATTTTTATAGTTTATTGATGCGTTCGCCGTCGCCAAGTTTGCCTTAATTTATCTTCTCTTTACAACAACAACTTCGCTCCCATAATTTCGCCTGCCAATGCCTAGACACACACACCCACTCGCAACAGCACAAGCCTGTATAATAAATATGTGCATTGAGTTTTTAATGTTTGAAGTAGTTTTTAATCCTTTCGATTTTCCTGCAACAACATAAAACAACATAAAACAACAACAAAGACATCAATAAGGAAGTAAGAAAATATGCTGTAGTTTTCCATAGCAGCAACTCGCTTCGCAAACTTGCTCCCTCTTTCACTTTTTACTGTCAATATTATGTGCACACACACTCACACATATATGTGTGCTCGTTAATATGCTCATACGTATATATGTGTGTAACAACAACACACTCCCGCATGTGAAAGCAAATCTAATCTGCTCGAGTGCACTCATTACATCCGTCTGACACCAAAAAAATCTGCCAACAACAATATCCTTTATTCTAGCCTCTGCTATGTAGATAGAGTCTACTGCACACACACATACATACATACTAAAGATAGATGTGTATATGCAGCCTTTCTTAGTTTACTTATGGGTCAGCTTCGTTTTTTCGTTGAGGTTTGCTGGCGAGTGAGTGTAATTAGTATTATTTTAATATTTCAAGTGGGATTAATTAAAATTTAGCTTGCACAAAAGCATTCAGCTTCACTGCATACACACACACATAAACACATTTACGTACACGTTTATACATATAGTATATGTATATATGTGTGTGGAGCAGCATTTTTAAGGAGCCGCTTGGAAAAAGGACGCGATGCTGGCAATTATTTGTGCATTGAGGATCAGAGAACAAATTGTTGTGGTATTTCGAGGGCACTTCAAAAGTACACTGCAAGAAAATAAATGCTTATATATAAAGGACAAATATCATTTTTAACTTTTTGAGGTTATTTACATACATATGTGAATGTTCTTGAATTAAAATTTTCATTCGATTGTTAATTTTGATTTAAAATACAATAATTTATAAATTATTTAAAACAAAATTTATTCTTTTACTATGTATATATATATATATATATATATATAGTCTACAAAATCTAATTTATAAATTATTTAAAACAAAATTTATTCTTTTACTATGTATATATATATATATATATATATATAGTCTACAAAATGCTCTTTTTACTTAATTGCTAACCTAAATCAAATCTCAGTTAGCTGCAAAGGGTAGCATATAAAAGTAGTATTTATGTTTTTAATGTCTTGAAAATATTTTAGTTTCTGTTTTCAGTGTACAGTTCAAAGTTAAGCACAGTATTTTAAATCATGCCAGAATTTCACGAAAATAAGCTTTGCAATCAATTCTGGCTCCAAACTAATTAACTAAATTAAGTATTGTTTTGATCTAGTATATATGTATATATGAATGTACACATTACAGTTCTTTTTTAATCCTGATAAATACATGTACGTTTGACTTGTAAATTCTTATAATTATTATCAAAGCAAAAGCATAAATTTTTAAAGCAAAATTTGGTTTTCTGTAATTTAGCATAAATTTTGAGCAGCCGACAAGGTTCAAGAAAAACTTTGAACAGAATTTTACATATTTATATCTTTTTTCTACTTTCATATATTATTGGTCTACATAGTGATGTTATACGACAAGCGGAGGACCTTACAAGTTCGTCGAAAATCTGATGACTGTTTCTGGACAAAAAACTGTAAATAAAGCTTACATGCGAATTTTTTATGTACAATCGCGTACTGTATACTACTTCTCCTGCTTATCCAGACAAAACCTCGACCTTCTCCGATTGAGCCTGATCAGCTCTTTGCATGTCTCTTAACCCCTATTCTTCTAAATCCTCCTTCCGTATGATTCAACACATTGAAACAGTCCGTTTCTGTAACTACCGGTAAATGACATCGATGACAACTTCTAGTACTTACTACCAGGTAATGTTTGAGTAGCTGCTCTAACAGAAAAAAACGAAAACAAAAGAAGTTCCCTTTCAAATCTCTTTGACTTGATTGGATAGAAGACATAGAGGAGAGCGGAGAGACATGATTTAGAAAGGCGCTAGAATCTAGGTAAGCTAATGAAATACTAGAAAAACAAGAATTAACACTACCCTTATATGCACGTTTCATATTCTCCTAAGAATAATCTCTAAGAATTTTAAGAATACCAAAATTTATTAGAAATATTACATGCTAGTCAGATAACTGAACTACAAATTTAATATAATTGAATAATGTCGAGGTCTCATAAATTAAGTTCTACAATTTACCAAGGCTTTGAGTCCCGCGAAACAAACAAAAAACTGGTATAAATGCAATGTACTGGTATAATCCTACAGAGATAGAATTAGAAGAAGAAGAGAATTGGAAGCCACCTTTATACCACTTTAATGGGTGTATCCACATGCTCGATAGGGTATTGAATTTATGTGAAGAACTTTGTTGTTGTTTTCATATGCAAAACTTTTTTCAAGAGAAAAGAGCTCAAACATAACGAAAAGCAGTGAATCGAAGACTGCTGAGTTTAAAAATTCAAGGAATTATATCAAAGAAATTGAAATAGAATATTTTTTTTTCTCAAAAGTGTACGTTACAACTTGATGGTCAAAACTTGCAATAAAAGTTATCGGATCACCAGTGCATATATCATCTAATATCAATATCCTGCCCATCCTAGTATAAAAAAATAGATACTCATATAAGCATTTACATACATACATACATACATATATGGAAAGAAGCTAGTTAGATTCTCAAACACATTAATGAATTGTTATTTCACACCTTCCTTGCTGTATGCAACCACTCTCAGATGCATGTAAGTTCAAATGTAAGTTAGGGATGTGTGTATGTGTGACAAGGGCGGAGTTTTGTTTTCTTTGTGGTTAACCGCAAATCATAATAATTCCATATTCAGTTAACAGAAAAACTCTGAAATCCAAGAGAAAAAACTCAACCAACCAAATTTTATGAAGAGAGCGCACACGCAAGCATACAATGAAATCACATGTGAACACACACACATACACACACGCACACACTTACATGCGTATATAGAACTGTATGTGATAATGCCGAATATTATCTGTTCGATATTCACCAAAAATACCACAAATATTGCTGCTGGCAGCGGATAAGACGACAGCAAGCAGTCAGTCAATCAGAGGAGTTAAGCGAACGGACACTCCAGCACACACATACTAATATAGAAAGGTGAGGGGTGGAAATGGAATGCATTCAGGCAATCGCACACTGCTGAGGACAATTGCAGCAGCTGCTAGGCAACCGTTAGCATGAATTTCCCATAAACGGACGCTTCACTGATTAAATGCATACACGCATCTATACATACACACGTATGCGTGTACACACATGCATAAATTATTATTTTTATGTTTATAGATCAACAATTGAGCGGCATGGAAGGGTGACAAGCGCTCAGGCACTACACTATAGTGCGAGTGCAAGCGCACGAGACGAGCGTGTTGACGTCCACCACCGACTGAGAGCGGACACCAATACTCAGACAGTCGAGACGACAAGCGCCGGCGTCGTACGTCTGCCGAAATTTGTCTTCAACGAATTTTTGCGGTTAACCACAAAATATAATTGGTCGAAATCCCACTCATATGTGGCTCTCCTACACGAGTGCGTGTGTGCGTGTGTGCATGTATGTGTGTGTGTGTGTTGGTATTACAGTTTGTGCGCCATTTCTTCGAGCCGTAAGCGAGGTTACCGCATGTATGAGCGAGAGCCCAATAGTTTGAACGAATATTGAGTGAGTTAGGCCGTAAGGAAATGTAACGAAAATATAACTGTACAAAAGAAAAAGATTCCAATGTTTATAAAAAAAACGAAACCGTAAAGAAAGCTCATTAAAAATGAATATTTATTATTTGCAATGCGAATATATTTACCGTTTTGCCCTGCTAAAAAGAGCTTTTCGCCCACAACGCCATCTAACGTCTAAGACGTGCATTAATGTCCAGTTACGCGGCCAAAGTTTTCTTAAAGAAAGCAAATTGCGAAAAAAAAATGTGAAAACGCTAAGAAGCTTGAAACTTTTTTCCAACAACAACGTTTCGCCAAATAACTGTCCACGGCGCGTAAGACGTTCTCCTTCACGAGTGCTTAAGAAAACTTCAGCTAGCAACCCCCAAAGGTTTGCAGTGTTGTGAAGACACTCGAAAGTTCCTCAACCTCCCCTTAGTGACCTCCTTTGCGTGACTGCCAAAAGAAAAGTTCCAAGTAATGAAGTGCGCGCGCGTTAAACCCGGGGGGAGTGTGGGTTGCGTGTGCATGGTGGGCGGCTGTAGAAATATCCCTTCGTTTGGGCCTTTTATATTTTTCCACTTTTTTTTTACTCCAGCCCACAAAGGGGTTGCATTTGACGTTGACAAGACGTTGAACGAACAGTTGACTTGAAGACGCTGTCGCTGGTAAAGTGTTGGAAGTGGAGGAAACACAGCAAGTGAAAATTTCCCCTTTTTGTGCTCTAGCGGACGTCGTAAGAGTAGGTGAACTGCTTAAGTTGAATTCTAAAACACCTTTATGTTAGCTACTCTTTATTTATGATTTGCGAAAAAAGAAATTTCTGCTCTTATTTTTCCTGTCGCATTTTTTTTATGATGTATGAAGGCCCAATAGATGGCGCTACACATGCATTGTTTTTGGTAAATAATAATTTCGCGCCAATTAAATATAAATTAAGTACAGCTGTGGACATTGAAGTATGAACACTGATAGAAGGTTTGAATATTTGCTTTTTGAAGCTATGTTTTGAGTGTTTTTCATTAAAAATAGTGATCAAATTTAATATATTAAACAAAAAAAATAGTTTTTCATACGAACTACATTGACCTTAATATTCTAGAAAGAAAATCCGGGCGTAAACAGTACCAGAGGAAGTAAAAAGGGAGAAGGTTATAATATATAAACAATCAATAAGAAGCTATAATAAATTTAGTTTCCATCTATTAAATATTACTGAAAGGTCATTTTATTTGCATATGAGAAATAAAATCAAGCTATGGGTCTTAGTATAATGCCTATTGCCCTCCTTATTAGGATTAGATTATAAGAACGATATAGAGATAAATCTTTAATCAAGCTGTGGGAAAATTGGTGTTCATCGATGGCTTAAGGAAGACGTATTCTGCTAGAAAATTAAGATGCTAACTGGAAACGACTCAAATCGTTCAATCAAAACATTTTATATGGCTGTAAATCCCTTTAGACTAGACTATTTGTTCCAGACTCATTACATTTCACTAAGAATACCGCCTCCATATAAAGGTGTTATGGGTATTTGATCTTATACATAAGTAAGGTTAATAACAGTTTTAGGTCCAAAGTTCAATAATATCATAACTGAATTGGCGAATAGAATATTACTCGAATCGTTTTGGAAATTTTAATTTAGAGTCAGAAACAACAGAATTATTAGAGGTTTCACCCAGTTTGTTAAGCTGAGAGACAGTGCTATAATATAAAGTGGTAAGGATACAAAATTTGATAAATAAGTCAACTGACTTATTGACGGACGAACTAATGTTAATAGTTGCATATATGAATAATAAATATAATAATTGAAAGGGAGTCGAAAATACAAACCTAGTGAAACCGAGAGAGAGGAGCTATTATCAATCACCATGTTTTTTGAATACTGATTACTCTTTTTCTCTCTCCCCCTCGCCTTCTCCACCCAATGGAGTCGAAAATACCACCCCAGCGTATCCGAAAGAGAGGAGATATTATCAACCTGAGTAGCGATTTCTGAATAGCTATTATTCTCTTTCTCTCCCCCACTCTCTCCCTCTCTCTCCCTCCTGTCTCTCGAACTTTTATGAAAGATCACCAAGCTGAAATTCAGTAGCTTTTAGCACCCTGATCTAAAAGTCACCCAACTCCCTCTTCCTCTTACAACACCGACAACTGTATTTGAATTTTAATTCACACACAACTAATCCCGGCACTCACAGCCAATCAGCGCGATAATTTTGAATGGTATATATTTTAATGAATTTAGAAATAAAATAGAATTAAATAATAATTTTTTAAATGCAAAATTGCCAACTGCTTTATTGTTCGTTAGCGTGGTTTATTTTAATTGTTGTTGCAACGCGCGCGCGCATTCTCAACACAATGCAAACTCTAATGAATTATGTAATTATTTTGCATTTACGCTGCAAATTTGCATTTTCCGTTTTTAGTGAAAATTTTAATTAAAATGATTTGCAGGGCATTTGAAAAACCGCAAAACGATTTGAAATCATTCAATTCATTCATTTATTGGTCGTCCTTGTGTCGTCGTCCGGAAGTTCATGCGCGCGTGTGTGGGCTATGGTCGATCGCGTTGCCATCGCGTTTGTTGCAGAAGCGTTTTTATTTTATTTTGCTGCTGCTGTTGCTTTCGTTCTTGTTGTTATTGTTATTGTTGTTATTGTTGTTGCTTCGCATTAGAAGAGATTTGCAATGATTATGGAAAAATGTGCACGTGTTGATGTTGTTGGTGTTGTTGGTGTTGTTGTTGATGTTGTTGTTGGTGTTGGTGTTGGTAATGTGAATTAGAAATAATTTTATGCAACAGCTCGATGGGCGAATGTTTTATGTACATTTAACCCATTAGTGGCGGTCGCTGCAATCGACAAATGACAATTGATACTGCAATTGTTGTTGTCTTTCATTGTTGTTGTTACTTTACGTAAGATTAATGGCATTGCTATTGCTGCCAGAAAAATATGCCATAATTCCTTGGTGGTAGTTAGCGTGAGACGGTGTTAAGCGATAGAGAATTTGGGTAGAAGAAAAATAGTTCAAGATCAAAACAAAATCGGAAGAAATTTCATCAACTACATATATGTCATGAAAAATAGTTCCAGGGATTTTATTTTGGGCTTTGGCTTTGGCTTTGGTACCGACCAGAGTTGTGGAGGCCAAATATCTTAGTTCCACTATTTATGTATTTTCGGTTAGTAATCTCCCTGCAATTCTTCAAAGCTATTCTGGGAATATTTTATGTAACGACAACAACAATAACTGGCTCGTTATCTCGAAAATTATTCACATGTGCTATGGCAATGGCAAATAATGGCATTCAAAACTGTGGATTCGAACGTCTTATATAATGAAATATAGAGCGAAAGAGTGGAAGAAAATGTTTTATTCGTTTTAGAGGAGCTCTATATCAAGACATAAAGCAATAAAATGAGTATGTAATGTTATGAAGAGTTATGCTCCTAATTGCTCCCATAATAATTACTTAGGATGCCATATTGTCAAATCTCAATAGGTTTAACTATTATTCGAGAAAGTTACAATATTTGGGTTCTAATGTAAAAAGAGAAACATGGTTGTAACTTTTTTCCTGAAGCTAAATATTTCTGAATGCTCTAAAATTCCATTTATGTAGATTTTTTCTGATCTGCGTTTTAAATAATATTAGTTTTTATGAGAGAAGTTCTTTTATTAATGATCCAAAGAGACCTTGCTCTAGTAGCACTTCCTTCATATTTTCTCTATAAACACTAATAAATAATCTATTAAAACTAACCTACTGCCAACTCTTGATTCTACCACGGAACCACCCATATTTATTACATCGCGGAATTGACTCTTTATGTCCTATGGTCCCCTATGGTGTAGGTACTAACTGAGGTGCCGGTGACGTCCATGTTGTCTCGAACCTCAAGTACTAAACAAAATCTTATATTTCATTGTTGTTGTTGTCTCCAACCATTATATAGCTTATATAGCCATTATATATATTATGTAGCTATATCTCAGACTTTCTCGACGATTTCCGATAGACACGTTGCACTGATCTTCACGATATACTCTTATCTTTTCAGCCCTTTTCAGTTGCAAAATGGAGATAACTAGCAAGTGGCTATAAAATGTTGAAAACAATAGAGAGTATTAATGGGAATGTCGGGTTATTAGCCAATAGCATGCTTAATTTGATATCCGGGAGCTGTAAAATCAAAGTTAGAAATAACATTGATTTATTCAAAAGAAGATCATTGCGTTGGCTTTGAAGGAGCCATCATTTATACTTATCCAGATATCCATCTTTATTATTTTAATAGAATAGTACAGTTGTGGACGCTTCAAATTGAGATTTTTTGTTAGTTTTTTATATTCTGAAAATATATAGATTTTAGTTTAGTAGTTTAGATATAGTAGATGTCTAAAACCATTCAGTTAAACATATCTAATAATCTCCAAGTTTATATACGCAGTTATATATTTTATACACATCAGATCTGTTATATATACTCCTACTCTACAAGTGAACGAGAGCTGTAGCGAGAGCTAAAGTCCGACTACTATTGATTTGAATCAATTAATTCATGTGGTCGGCATTGGAATTAATCCCACGAATCTAATTAATTTTAATGCGCGAATACACAGCATAGGCAGACCACACTCACACAGGCAATGCGCCTCACATACACACATATACAGATGCATTAGTTTAAACAAATAAGTGCCGAGAATGCACTGGTTGGCATCGGTCATGTAACGGACTCGCTTTCCGCTCACTGGATTTACGCAAGTGTGCATAACCTAATAGATACACACACACACACACACACACACACACACACACACAAGTTTATATATGTTTGTGTGCATAAGTCGAATTATACAATTTGCTACCAATTGATTGCATTTCTCCGTCACTGTCTGTGCACCCCCGCGCCACGGCATGCATTTCCTCACTGCTTATGTAGTTGTGTGTGTGTGTGTGTTTGTATGCTGGTTTTCCGCATTTTATTTTTCCGCACTCAACATTTGAATATATTGAAATTCTTGTTAAAATAATATTTGCCCATTTTGGCCAAATCATTGAAACGTTTTAGTGAATTTGCGTTCGCTCGTTGGCCGTTTTTGGTTTGTTGGTGAGACGATGCTTCCGGCGGCCGGTCGGTTGGCTCGTTGGTTGGTTGGTTGGTTAGTCGATGGGTTCGCTGGTTAGTGGCCATTTGTTGGGCGGGCGGTTTTGGCGAAATAGTTTACGGAATTGATGGGCGGGTGTCAAGTGCCCACTAGGAAATTAGTGTCGTTATACAAAATTAGCTTTCGAAGATATTGGAGATGGAACTAGTTGTATAATTATTAGCATAACTGCTCTCTGATGCAGTATAAGAAACATTAAAATGTTTTGTAATGAACGGAATAAATCTTCAAACATCTACGAGATGTCTTGAGCCCATCGGAAATCTGCTGATGCTATTAATTCCGATAGCTGGTAGTTTTCCTGAGTGTCTATGGAGTTGGATTTAAGGTCCTTTAAACCTAATTTCGCCAAAATGGGAAGGTCAAGAAGGAAGCGGCAGTTTTCGGAAGGAGATAGGAAATATGAGATGTAATATGTTACTTATTTCTGAGATTTTTTCTCTTAGTTCTCTTCCTGATTTAATACCAAAAAATATATGTAAGCATTTACAGTACATTTATTAAGTATGGCTATTACTGCTGATAAACCGGTAAGCATTAAAAAACATTTTTTTTTTTTCATCTTAAGTATTATTACTGGATCTGAACATACATTCTTTGACAAAAATAATTTCTCAAGTGCAGCTTTTTCTCTGTTCCTTATACCAATGCTACTCCATGATTTATTACATAACATATGCGCAATAAAATTGATATCCTGGTAAGGTCTCTGTCAATTGTTATTGATTATAATCTAGCTGTTTAGAGGTACTTAAAACTGGTTGTTTGCATGATGAGTACAAAAAGTTGCCTGAGCGCCCACTAAACTCTCCAATATACTTACTGTACTCTAGTTCGGATATATAAAATTATTGACTATATATATAACTATATACATATATATAAACTAACAGGCAAACACAACCTTCTCCAAAAATAATATAGGTCTAAATTATTTTGTATGCCCGAAATCAAAAGGTTTGTATAACAGTGTTTTTAAGGATTATCGACCTTTACCCCTGGTGATGCTTTATAGTGACTGCATAACTTTGTATTATTTATCTGAAAAAAATTAAAGATTAATTAGGATTCTATTTCTATTGGGTTTCAACTAATGTTATGTTCAAGTTGTAACACAAGCTCGAGTTTAAGTATTTGTGTTTAGCTTTCTCAAAGGGTGTTTAAGTAACTCTGAGTTTAATTTGATAATGTTTGTATAGAGTAATAGAATTTTTTTTAAAAGCAATAAAAATTTTTAAAAATGCTCTGTTGTAAGGGTTGTTCTTTCCTTAAAATTTCCAGAAAAGTAGTGTTTAAGGAGTTAGAAGAACATGTTTTGTAAGGTTAACTCAGTGTTTCTGAGTGGTACTTAACTTTAAACAACAAAATGAAGAGTTCATAGCGTAATATGAATGCTTAAACACCACTTTTCTGCTAAAGTTTTATGTACTTTGTATTATTATAATATAGTTGACTATAAACACCGAAATAGCAAACAAACTCGAGTTTGTAGTCTTATGTGTTATTATTATAACCTAACTTTACTTGAAAATTTACTTTGGATGCAACTTTTCTACGGTGTATTTAACTCAATAGAGGTATCGAAATTTTAGTAATTTTTTTCTAAGCTCGACAATTGCATTTTGTCATTACGCTGATATTTATTAAGTCATAAAATTGAGGTTATAAATTTTTTATGGTGGCTGAGATTATTTGTTATCCTTAGTATTACTAACATCTCTAAAGAAATTCGTGAAAACCGCCTATAATGATCTCAAAATATTTTATTTTATTTCCCGCTTGAAACAAAATTTCATGTGGTTCACATGCCCCAAAAATGACATCTTGTATCTAAATTTGTATGTACGAAAGTATAATTCTTCATATGTTTAATGTCGACATTGTTTTTATGACAACAATTAGAAATGGGCGCATGTGAAACTTTCGACAGCAAATGAAGTAAACATAAACAGCAGCTTCATTAACCTTATTAGAGCGCATATTGTCATAAGCGTAATTGAGGTATCATGCTCATCCTTAAGTACATACTCGCGCTGCACTTGAGAACATACATTTGAGTTAACAAACTCTGCGGCGCCACCATAATTTGCGCTGCCAAGAACAAAAAAAAAGGAACAACTCATAAATGACGACAATTCATATTCGTAATAATTCACAAGTGCCTCTTGGCATGTCGGAGTAATACACTTCCCGGTTGCTGTTGTTGTCGTTGTTGTTTGTTCCTACCCGTGTAGCATTACCGAGTTTATTGCATTTGAAACTTTTTCATTTGCATGACAAAGCCACACGACGCAGCGCAAAGTTTCACACACACACACACACACACACGCGTGTATATATATATATATACAGGTGCAGAGCGCCGCCCACGCTCACCTTACTACGTATTTGTTGTTGCTCTTCACTTTTGGCTGCCAATCATTTGTGTCAGGCGCGACTGTTGCAACGCGCTTGTCGCTTCATTTGGCTCGTTTGGCTCATTTGTATGCACGCGGCTCGCAAATAAACAAATACGCAAATATCCTGCGAATTATTAATCCTTCAAGCCACTTTGCCAGCGACTTAATTAAGCGGATATGAAACTTTTTTTCCCAACTTATGACTCCTTTCATTGCCTCCATGTGTATGTGTGTATGTGTGTGAGATTGCGCTCGTTGCGCGTAATGAGCATTTGTGGATGTTTGTGTGTGTGTGTGTGTGTGTGTGCGCTCGGCAGGATATTTGATGTGCTTGGGCAAACAACGGTGAATATGATTCATTTCGTGCACATAAGCATTTAAGCTCGTGCATAAGCCCGTGTGTGCTCTCTAGCGGTTTTCTTATGTTTATTTGGCCAGTCTAGTTGGATTAGTCTTAGCAGGGAATTCGGTGCTATTTATTGGGGTATTCTGTGCAAATATGGCGCTTGCAAGCTTAATTTACGAACTTATGTTTTCTTGTTGAGTTTCAAGGAGGCTGTTAAATTTATAATGCAAGTGTTTATATAGGGGTTTCTTGAACTCGTATGAAATTTTAAAGTCTTGCTTGCAAAGAGAAATTGTTGGACTGGATGGATGATTCTGCGAGAATGCGAAGAACTTCCAAGCCATTGAAATAGAGCTCTGAAAAGAGAACCCTTCTTATATGTTGTAATTAGAAAGTTCAAACTAATTTTTAGAAGAAGCGTGGTGACAAACTGGAGCACTTAATCGTGAAAGAAGGCGGTATTTAAGTTTTAGGTGAAACCACCATTGGCCAGGCCAATCGATTGTCAACGGTTCACTTTCTTTCAGATCGGGATTTGTTAACCCCTTTTAAACATATTTAAGCATAACCCCTTAAGCGTTAAACACCTTTACGAATTTACTTTACGAATAAACTTTAAATATGAATAATTAGTGGATCGGTTATTGCTCTATGTGTTTCATTAGTTAGATTCTCAATTTGGCGGGTCTTTTGTCTGACTTCGAATCTTAGATTTTAAGAAAAGTTAGCTATCTACCTCGTGACAAGTTTTACTCAACAACTTTCACAAGGTCGTCGTCATTCATTTTACCACAATTACAATTTCTATAAAAGGTATTTTTTCTATCCGTATTTTAAGAATAACTGAAAATCGGAGGACTTTTCGAAAATGAAATAAATAAAAATTTTACAAAGGCAATTCATTAATACTTATTCGATAAAAATTGTTTTGTCTGTTTCCAAAAAGGAGTCTCTCAATTTCGGAATTCCAGAAAGTTCAGTGACTCCCTCTATATGATCCTACCGGTACATAAGTTAAGATTAATGCAACAGTAAATATTTGAAATATATAAATGTGAAGAAATAAGCGAAATTATACTTGAAACAACAATTCTTCAATAACCTTATTTGCTCTCCCTTTATCGACCACAAGCATTTCTGCAGACAATTATTCACATTAACTGCAGTAAGTGCAAAAAGAAAACATTTTTCTGCTGCTTGCAACTGACATTAATCACCTTAAGTTCGCTTCCTTTATTGCTTAGCAAAATTCTTGCGCAAAAGTGCAGTGATTTTTGTAAATTCTCCGCATATTTGCCGTTCTCACATTTTTCTGCTAAACTAATAAATTCCCTGTGGTTAACTGCTTAGGAATTTTAGATATTTTTCTCTGAATTTATTTACAAAATTTGAAATTAAATGTCTTTTGTCTTATGTCTTAAAAAATTTGTTTGGATTTGGCTAAAAATATACTTTGAACTTCACCCTCATTTTAACTTGAATCTTTTTTAATTGAAACACACACACACAAGCGTGTTTTAGAACCATCAACCTATTACTAGAAAACTATTTGCATAAGAGGTATCGAGGCTTTAGAACTTTTACCGTATCCGAAAAGGTATTCAGCGGAAATTTTATACCTCAGCAACTACTCTACCAATTCTAACCACATTTGGTACAGGACAGTCTCTTGAGATTCTTACCTTTTTCCCATCGGACACCATTTTATGCTACACCGGTTTTTTTTGCTTTACAATAGGTAAATTAGTGAAGATATTCATATAAAACTTAGCACAAATATTATAGTACCTTAAAGTTATGGCACCTCTCACCTAAAAATGGTCAAAATCGGCCTATAACTTTTCAAGCCCCATACACAGACCCATACACAGAGTATGTTGTCCTTACTACTTATTAGCTAAGTTTACAGCGAAAATGTTAGTGAATTTGTAAGATATCTCAAAGAGTTGAGATGGGTATTCTTTCCTGACAAATATGTGGATTGGTGCTAAAAATGGTTAGAATCGATTCAGTACCTCCTCTAGCCTCCATATAACTAATGAAATAATAGTTTAGAACTTCCAGTGGGCGTCATACGGTATATATAAGTCAATCTGTGAGATATCTTAATGAAATTCACAGGACATCTTTTCCAGATAATATTGTGACTGGATACTAAAAATTAATAGAATCGGGTAAGTAATTCCCCTTAACACCTTGTAGTGATATAATGATTTTAAAACTTAAGGTTTTCAGATATATTGGCGAAACATAGTAAATATACCATCGCGCTCTTACTGTAGTTTGGTACCGAAAAGTTGGTGAAACCGGTCGAAGAATTAACCCAGCACTCCTATATTGTACTAAATACAACGATTTTGGCTATTTCAGTTAAACTTTGACTATGAAATGAGAGTGACCTTGGTCTAGCCGCTATACACTTCATTTAAAGATTTTTGTCTCTCTTTTATAATCTCTTGTCGAATGCATCGACTTTGAATTTGGCAGTTTGTGTGTGTAGAAAAAATTCGGCTGCACCCGAGCTTAGCGCTTCTTCTCAATAAAATCTTATAATTTTAGAAACAAATTATCATATTCACTAAGATGTCTTCTTTGGCGAAAGTGTTCAATATTTTAATAAATTCTGCTAAATCCTAAAAACTTAAGCGAAGTTTCAAGCATGCCAATTAGCTACTAGCTACTACTTCAACCTCGTGCAGGAGCAATTCGGATGAAAGCAAGATGTGTGTGTGTGTGTGTGGTCTCTAAGGGATTCCTATGTTTTGTGACCCATTAAAAGGGTAGGAAGCAAATAAGAAATGTGGCAAGAATAACATGTGTGAGATGCGCGAAAATTTCAACAAATTGAAACGTGTTAAAATGTCGAACATGAAACAACTCACACACACTAGTACACCTCTATGTGTGTATGTATGTGGGTGTGTGTGAGTACAAAGTTGCTAAAGAGTCCTTCCGACCCCTACTTACGTAAGTATTAGCTGAAAGTTTCTTAAACTTTAACACACACTCACACACACAAATACCTATTTTTGAATATATGTACGTGTGTGGATTTTTAGTAGCCGCATGAGCCCTGAGACACCCAAAGTCTGTTGTTCTCAAGTGGTTACTAAGTGCAAAGACTTAGCATGCGAGCTTAGCTACTTGTGAAGACGCCATCTACATATCTCGTGAGCAAGGGTTAATTTACACATACACACATACATTCACATTCCAATGCAATCGCTGGAAGATTGGCAGGTTAGTGAAAGTAATGTGTAGAATTTTTAATTAGGCTTTTTATTGTTGGAAAATTTCAGTGTTTTCAGTTGCCAACAATCGCTTCTTCCTCTCCTCAGCTCTAGCAGCTACTTTCGTACAGCTTTAGATGCTTTATCTCAATTGGGACATTTAAATCATAAGAAGACACATTTCCGCATCTCAAGCGGCTGTGGTTGTTGTTGTTAACGCTGAAGGCTGTTGCAGGTAATGGTGAGAAGTATTTTCGGTTGTCAGCGCGCCGTTGAAGTTGTGTGGAGCAATATTCGGAAACTGCTCATTTGAAATGCGAAACATCATTGGCATGTTGCAGACAAACAAGAATTAATTAAAAATTCTTAAAATGCAGATTTGAAGTATGTGAAGGCCAAAAATTCCTTTATATATGAGCGCTTTTTGTAATTTTTTAAAACTCATTTTTTTAAGATAGGTATTTAAGTATATAAATATATGCGGCGTGAGTAATGTATGTCTTCCGGTTAAACCAAATTAAATAAAAACTTCAAAAATTCACTTTCAGCAAGGCGGAAGATGAAAATAAGCTTGCTTCTTCTATTCGATAATAGTCTAATAATAGTTCCGATACCTTTAGAGGTATAAAACTAAAATCATAAAAAAATTACTTTTACTTCCGATATTCCGTCCGCAAAGTCAATTTATATTTATATAAAGATTAAAAAAGCCAAGTGAATCTCTCACTCAATAGCTGATTTCTCTTCAACCAAGATTTTAGGAATCAATAGGAATTGACTAACTGAGCTTCAGATCTCTCTAGTTCATTTGCTTCAGTTTTATTGGTCACTACTCAAAATCGTCTAGATAAGAGAAATATCGAGATAGGCTGATATATTTCCCCAAATTTTTTTGATATTTTTGAGTTGTCTTATTTTGAGAAGCATATCAGCTTCATTCTTCAATATTTTCTTTAAAGCGCTTTGGGACCAAGAAGAGGCGTGTCAGAAAAATTACGCATCTTTCCAATGAAGCAATTGAAATGTTTATAGAAGCCTTTTGTGAGTTTAGTGTAAGATAATCTAGCAAGAGGTTCTAAAATATAGAAATATTGAAGCTCCGGAGGTATCCATATTTGTCAACTTTTCTGAAAATGTTAATGAAGTATTGAAGATTTCGTCGAGGCCCAGTCATCATTAAAGAAGTTGATGATGACGTAAGCATCTCAGTTCGTACGAGTGAAATAAGTTGTGTGTCAGCTAAGTTTGACCCTAGCGAGCCTAGTTTCGATCAGAAGAATAATGTCCTTGGCATATTTCAGAAGTTGTACGACACATTTTTTCGTCAATGTATAATAATAGCAGCTCCTGAGAACTCTCTGTTACTATCCTTTTATAATAAAAGTCAAAATAACCAATTATATATTCAATTACAATCTAAAAATCGTCAAAGTTTCTTCGATATTATTCCCAAACAAACAACTTTATTAATTTGTGTCCCACACAAGCACACCCTCCAGCTGCCAGTGAATTCCCTTAAACTTTTACAATTCAAACTTTTGCCACTCTACCAAAAAAGCACACTCTTCCATTCACTGCTCTCCGCCAATGCATTCACCTTGGTGACGTGACCAACTTGAACCGCACAGCTCCGAACTACAAATTCATATACAATACGCGCACATTAATATTTGCAGCTCCGGTCTACAATTCAGACGACGGCCGACGGTTTCAACTGCTCACCGTATTCCACAATTTCGTCCTCATTACCCGTGTGTTTCGCAATTCATTTATTTGAAATCTGTGACCCGCAGCTATGCTCATTTGTTCCGTTTCGCTTCGTGTGGTCGCCCGGTCGAATTGCTTGCCACATGGTATATTCGTATGTTCACTCGTGTGACCGCTTGCCTCCAATGCTGATTCGCATGATGTTTGTCTGTCGTCCTGTTTATCGGCGCTTCCTGTGACACACTGTCACCCACCTTGGCGTTTTGTCTAGTTTTAGCTTAATTGGACGCCACAATGTGAAATAAATTGAGCAGAAAATTACTTTGTATGCTGCGCTTTACTAGATATACTACCATTTACGCACACATACATCTGCACAGAGGTTTGCTTGGGTGTTTGGGTCGTACAATCGATATACCATAGATGAGCTTTGGAGCTCCCCATATGGATTTCTCGCCACTCCTCCTTCGATCGCATGAAATTCCCCTATGTTGAATATATGTGAGTTATATATATACATATGTATGTGTATGAAAATATATGTCCACATAAGGTTCATATGTATTTTCTTCTTTTCTTTGGGTGTCCTGGAACTTGGTTTTCGCAGCTTTGCTCCAGTTTTCTTCAGATTTACTTTGCTTGCCATTTCATTTCATTTACGTTTTTTATTGTTGTAGTTATATTGGTTGTTTGTCATCGGTTGGCTTCATTAGAGCACGCAATTAAAATGGCTGCTGTCTTTTTCAGCGAAACTCTATCGGTGTTGTTTGGTAAACTCTTTATTCTCCGATTCCGATTGCAAAGTGGAACTTTTAATTTCTCTGCGGTCTCATAAATTAAAGAATGCTAATAGCACATAAAGTTAGCAAACAAGCTTGCCGCTTGAACTCATTTGGTTCCCAACACATCCTAAATGGAATGCAAGTTTCGATGCTTCAGTTCCGATTATTCGCCCACTTTTTCAATCACGAAACTATAAAAATATAACTGCAATGAAAAGCTTCAACAAAAACCGGTTGGGCTGCGTCTATTTTGCATCAAGCTTTAAGGTATACTTATTCGAAGCTGAGCAGCTGAATAATCCAGGCACTCAAAGTGGAATGTTCCCCTAATAAACTATCTGGTTGATGTTTTAGTAAAAACAGTGGCTATGGTCATCGCAGCACAAGAAATTCAATAGTTCGGGTAGTGAAAAAGGAAATTTGGACCAAGCGACGTCTACTGCATATTTAGACCCAGACTTATATCCATTCAAGATTCTTTCGTCAGCAGTGTGTAGCAGCCAGTTTGCATTTCCAGTGGAAGTGAGAGTGAGAGAATTACTTCGAAAGTTAAACCGTCCACATACTATCATTTATGAGATCATAAAATTGTTGGATGCTGACGAGACTAGAATTGCGAAGGGGATTGATGGTGAATAATAAGTACACTTCCGGTTTGAATCATGCGTTACTGTGGACAAGAAGCTGTAGAAAATATGATCTGGCTTGAAAACAACATAATCATCAAAAATAATCTTAGCCTTGATCTCCACCTCGAGGTCCCTCTAGAAAACAAAAGCTCCGGTTTAGGAAAGAAGCTTTGACATTGAAAATACTAAATACTATTCAATGGCCTTCAAAGTGATATCAAAGAAATATTATAATAATCAGAGCGTCTTTTGATTTGTGTGTTATCGACGGAGAATAACGAATACGGAGGATCGACGATCCACGATTTAAACGACGCACCTATATTGACTGTATGATGTCATTGGGTATGAACGCCGGCACTCCAACTTTTAAAGCACTCAATTTGGTGAAATTGATGGTGAATTGATGAAACGTAGAAACATTTGGTATTGTGGACATTGTGGACTCGACTAAAATTCAGCGACTTTATAAGCAATATTTTCTGAGTGTTTGCCATCCAGTTGGAATTTAGACTTGAGATGTCTATTGTGGAGCCTATGTACCATCTTCAAAATATTCATGCTGCCGTTTTTTGTTCTTGGATAACTGAAATTTTAAACCGTCATTGAATTATCGAACTTGTAAAATTTTGTGAGTTGAGTTAAGTTGAGTTGAGTGCGTTGAGTAGCATGTGTTCATCCATAAGCATATATTGGGTTGCCTATACTAGATGAGTTGATCATAACGGTAAGTTCTAACAATGAAATAAAACACTTTATAATTTATTTCTATTTATAATTTCACTTTTATTTTCACAATGTAATTATTTAAAGTTATCATAGCGAATTGTTTTCTGTTTTTATTTTTATTATAAGTACATATTTTAAAATCGTTAGACACTTCATATATGTAAATTTTCCTTCGCTTCTCCTTTTTCAACTTGAATGCGGGTACACACATACAAATGCCGTTGGGATTACAAAAGTATGAGACTACAAGTTGATTTCTTTATTGTAAAGAAACTTCATGCCACAAACCGATTTTAGTTGGACAGAAATTCGACAATGCATATATACATAAGTATATATATGTGTATGTTTGTTTATATATGTATATTCGCAGCTGCAATTGTCTCTTTGTAAAATTCCTATAGGAAAATGCTATCATGACGATTTGCTTTTTTCACGCACACACGCACGCATCCAAATGTGCACAGATGTGTATGCGTGTGTGTGTTTATGTGTGTGTTATGGTTTTAATTAGACTTGAACGGTATTTACATTTAAAATTTCGCTACTACAATAGTTTAAGGCATGACTGCCATACAATTTCATATATAATATAATACATATATACTTAGATCATATATTTGTATGAGTGAATGTTTTATTACAGTTATTTCGCTAGTATTTTGTTAGGCGTACACACATGAAGTTGGTTGGTGGCGAATTTTATCGATTTTGGGTCTAAACATGTATAAATATTTTTCATTTTTGTTAAAAATAGTAAAAAACTAAAAATAATAAATAAGAAGGAATAAGAACCGAGGAAGTTAACGAAGAAATGATTTCGAAAAATAGCAAAAATTAGTCTTATATGGGGTTATATATTTCGAAATGAACAGGTGTTGAGATGAATACATCGGGACTCATATGTCTGTTTGTCTATTAGTGCATCCACCAGACGCTGGAAGCTACAATTTGAGCAAATATCGAGATATTTCAATGGGACCTGATGCACTTCTTCCTGGCCGTTTGGAAGTGCCGAATATGAGTGACTTCGCTTTTTTAATCGCTTTTTTATTTTGTTTCAGATATGCTCTCAAATATATGCTTAATAAATGGTGATCGAGAAAGAGTTTTTATTCGGTTCTCCCTCCTCAAAAATAAATTGTAAATGTTAGGGCTTTTTTGGAAGCTCTAGACTGACCTTACACCTTAAAAATTGGAAATTAAAAAAAAAAATTGGGAGAGATTTGTTTTAGTAAAAGCCTTCAAATTATTATTTTTACTTCACTTAGTTGAGTTATTGTTATTATTGCACATTTATTAAAAAAAATATTCATTGCTATTGTTTTAACAAAAATTATGTTGCAAATGTAACTGAGTAAAAAAAAATAATTTTTTCGTATTATAAATCGTGGTGAAATGCAAATATTATGATTAGCGGGTTTAGGAACTTATTTATGCTCTGCTGTGGATGGTGATACACTTAACATTTACATACATACAAACATACATATGTGTTTGAGTACATACATATATAAATATAGCGAACTTATCAATACATCTATTTATTTTATTATTAATTTTTTGTTTTTGTTATGGATAACACTTTGCAATACTTAGCTACCATAGATTAGTTATTTTAAGAAGTTTTATTTATTTGCATTTTTCATATGTAGTAGTTAATCAAGTTGCCATTTATATACTCATATATATTCACTCTTATATATTATATATTTCTTTTTTGTAATTTGCTAAGTACTAATAGAGACTTACGAGTAGAGTTTATTAAGTGTGGACTTTAATATGAATTAAATAATACCTAAAAAAACAACTTGACTATTTATTGCTAATGCTAATATTTTAAAACAAATTCGACTAGTTTTCTTTATGCATTAAAATGTTTACAAAGTCACATTTAAAAGTTACTTGCTCACCTTCAACTCGGCTACTAAGTTATTTACATTAGAATATACACGAATTTTTATATGGCAATCCGCTTCAGTTACCACGCGCTCCCTCTCTCGCTTCCGCTCACGCCTTATTTCACCACATGCCACCACACTATGCAATAGCTCACCACACCTTCATCTCAGCCATACCAATATTTTGTCGGTTCACTGGTGCCGCCGGCGCTCTCACGCTCGCTCTCCAGGTTCTCGTAACACTATAGGACGGCCGAGCCGCACCAGAGCACCTGACCTCAATATGGCCGCCACACGCTACCACCATTATCGGTGGGTGTGTGGTGTCCGCGATGTGCCGCCAAGGCAGCCACCTGCCGTTGCGTATTACCGCCATCTTCGATATTGCGCACTGAGGCGCCACAATTGCCGATCAGCGTCAAGTCGCCGGGATGTGTCACACCGCCGCCCGTCATAATGTTATGTTGCTGACGTACACCCACACCCACGCCAACACCCACATTATTGATATGATCCATAACGCTTTGCAATTCGGCGCCATGCACTGATGAGTTCGGTGAGGCGTGTGACGGTGTTAGCGCGTGCGAGTGAAAGCCGTGTGTCTGATTTGCTGCCGTGTAGAGTTGTGAGTAGAGTAGACTAGCCGGCAAGACGGGATACAACGAACCATTGCAACCGGCACCGGCGCTGCCTGCTCCACCGCCACCCACACCCACGCCCACACCAACACCGACACCGACGCCCGCACCGCTGCCGCTGCCGTAGTGTGCCGTGTTTTGTGTCTGATTAACCAGTCCGGGAAAGTTTTGATTGGCGCCGACGAGCGCGTTGTTCGCCGCGGATGAGTTGGAACCGCTGCCAGCGCCGGTGCCGCTGCTGCCATTGGCAGTGCCGTTGCCGTTGTTCGTACCATTGGCACCGCCACCACCTCCGCTGCCAGCGCCGCCGCCCCCCAAATTGGGCGTATTCGTGGTGAGTAGATCTTCCTGTACCGGCGATTCGGCCTGCGAGGAGTCGCTCAAGCTGCGCGGTCCATTCTGACTGGAGTGCACATGGTAATCGTTGTTGGTATTGGTGTGGTGGTAGCGTGGCACCAGTATTGAATTTGTGCCGACGCCGCCATTGACAGTTGAAGAAATCGCCGACTGACCGCTCGAGCCGAGTAGGCTATGGTGTGTCATCTGACCGGTTGTGGAGCCTACCAGATTGCTCAAGTGCTGATCCAAATCGGTGGCCGTGGAGTCGGGCAGCACTGCGGGACCAAAGAATGCGAGAACAGAGAGAGAATAAGAAATATGGATCAGTAACTAGAGACATTGTCTGACATTGCACATTTTTTAAAACTTTCTTGTTAGGTTAGATTTCCAGTGTCTTCTTCCAAAAATATTTTCAGTGAACTAGATCTACTTTCATTCGTACTTACTTGGTACACAATCTCGATTGGTTCCGCCAGTAAAGTCCTGATTGTTTGACTGATCATTGGAGGAGCAGGTGAAACCCAAAGCAGGGTTGTTAAATTGAGCCGATGTCGGTGTTGTGCAGGATGAAAGTCCGCTACCAGCTAAATATGGTGAGTAAGCGGATGCTGAGCCATAACCCCAGTGTGTGTTACCAGCACCTGTGAAATTGAATAGAGCAAAATTTTTTAAATGTTTACAGTACTTTCAAAAACATGTTTGTAGTTTTTTTCTTATAGATTATGTAGAAAATTATAAAGAAAATTCGTAAATTCTTCTGTATTCATATTTATATTAGATTATATATACCTGCTAAACAGGATAAAAAGATCAGAGTTGGTGTTCACGATTTCCTATGAAATATTTCGAGTATAGATTACATTGAACTTTAGAAGCTTCCAATTGATTATATAGAATACTGGACTTGACTGGACTAGACTTGAATCTAAGTGTGAATCCGTCTTCATGAAAAATTTCAGTTTTGTATATCTTTCGTGAAGCTGATAATTTTTGAAAGAACTTCACTTCACTTCACTTCATTATTAACCTTCCATTTGGACTGTAGAGTCTAGCTCGCAAAATCCGAATGTATATTATCTTTGGGATTATAGAATTTTCTACTGTTAGCTTCAGATTGTCACTTACAGTTTGTGGAGCACGTTTCAGTTTGCATTTGATGAGAGTTCGTGGCCTTCGAGGACCTTGCTGATAAAGCGTCTGTCATAAGTTTGAATTACGTTAGATAACTAGATAGGCCGGCCTGATTTTGGGGGTTTTCGCCTTACTGTGATTGCGTAAGACTAACTATTTCTTCTTCCTTTTGAATACTGCGTAGATTGGCTGGATCGGTTTTTTGAGCTCTTTTTAATATATTTTAACATAGACATTTATGTGAATTGAAAGTAATGGCGAATGTATTTTTCTGCTACCAACAGCATCTCATTATAGTATACGACGGCTTCTGGGATTATTAAAGAAGACGCCAACTCATTGATGACTTTCGGAACATACATTCAAAATGACATGGGGCATTTCTTAGCAAAAAAATAATTAACGCTCAACTTTTGGATGCTCTCTGAAAATATGCGCGTGGCATCGGCATCATTCCACGAAATATCCCGATCTTTTTCCGATGCCTGTATAAAATATATGAGCGCTGCTTCGGCCGTTAGATTGTATTTGATACTTTTAGCATTAAAATAGGAAAAAGAGGTTTTATACCGACAAATAGTTGTAAAGCACCAAAAAATAAGAAGAATAAAAAAACAAATATTGAAGCTATTTTCTTATGTGCAACATATTTTGAAGATACTTTTACGTCCCACAACATCTCTATGATTATATGTAGAAAAATATATATTACGGTGGTTCTTCGTTGTAGGAAGAAAATAGAAATTACTTTAGCTCTTGCACTAAACGCTATTACATATATTCGAAAATATCGCGTATAGATTTTGGGGCGATTCGACAGTGCTGATTTTATCACATACATTAGGGTTGTCCTTAAATGTGGGAAGAACATTTTTCATGTCATCATCAGCTACCACAGAACTAATTTATTCGAAGTTATCGACTTCATATGATATGAACTTCATCCGCTTCAAAATGATTAAATTAGGTGAAAATACTGCATGGTTTTGAAATATTATCAAGATTTGGCAGGGTCTGCCTCTAAATCTCTTCGTTTTTTGACTAAAATGGTATTGGCACATTCACAATGGCTAATGATGGTAAGAAGTTTTTTAAGGATCACCTTGGTGCACATACACACACCTAGTTATAGCAAGAGGAATAAAATATGGATCACCCGCAAATGATCAAACCACATGTCTGCTCAGTGTCTGCAACTATTCGACGGCTGTGCCACATACGGTGGCACGTTGTGTCGGCTAACGGTGTTGTACGGCCGTCTAACCGTTATCATGCGAGCAAGTTTATAGACACATTTGTGTAAAATCAACGCGGCCGCGCGTTCGCGCTAATTACGTCAACATGGCGGAGTCCGTGTAAATGAATGAGGCTATTATGCGGGTAGGCTGCTGATTGGATTGGATTGGATTGGTTCGGACTACTGTTGGCTATTGGCAATGTGTGGGTAATGAGGAGCCGTCATTCACGGCATTCACAACAATACTTATGTAATGAGTTTGCATACTCTATATATGTGTGTGTGTGTTAACATGTGTTTGTTCGTTTTGTAATATTTACTTATGACTAGTCGCTTCAAAATCGCGCGCAACAACAACAAAATTAATACGAACAATGTTGTGAATTTATTGCTGCTGCGCTATTGACTTATTATTGGTGTTGGCAAAAGCGCCTAAAAACTACCGTTACACCGCTAGTAGATCGAACGAGGGCATAACAAAAACTAAAATTACACGAAATGTTAGCCTACATGCGGGCGCTTAACCGTGATTTGCGCTACATAGCGCTTTTGAACGCTTGCCTTGATTTTTCAAAGCCGTCTCACACAATAGTCGCAGCGTAATTAGGCTTAATTAATAGCTCATTTGGAAATTATTAATTAGTTTTTCGTTTAGTGGAGCGCTCTGCGCGCTTGGTGCACTCTAAATGGTGGATATTGATTATGTGGTGGCTTTATTAATGCTATTGCCGTAAATATTTCAAAAGCACATCATAAATAATGCAAGTTGGGTGTTAGATAAATAACAACAACCAGTTCTAGTTCAATAATTACAACGGTTTTTAACTAATACAAATTAAATTTTATTTCACATATATCCAAAAATACAAATTTGAGTGTAATAACAATAATGTATGATGGTTGCGGTCTGTTTAATGTCTTAAAAAATTATATACAATTAAAAATAAGTTCATAGCAGTTACTTATTAAATAAATTTTCGAAATCAGTAATCACTTTGAAGAATTTGAGAAATATTTTAGCATCATTCAACGCATATCTCTTGGAGTTTTGCTCCTAAAACCTATATAAAATCGAGTATAAATATCCCACAGGTAAAATTTCACTAGCTTACTTAATCCCCAAGATTTTATTGAATCCGTAGTATGTAAAGCATGCAAAATATATTACTGTCAAAATTAGTAATTTTCGACTAAAAATGTAAAAAGAAATAAACCAGCGTACCACAGCACCACCTAGCGTCAGTTTAAGTTAAGAATATCTATCAGTTTCAGTCAGTTTATATATCAGTTTATATATATAACAAATTTCTGAACGCAAAAAAAAATTATAATTTACTAAGGATTAATAAGGATTAATTCCATTTGATGATCGAAATTTATTCAAATGCTCCTGCTACAGGGTCACCAATTTAAATACGCATAAAAGAAAATTATATATCAATAAGGTAAAATAATTTGGGATGCTTTTTTTGGTGCTTTTATTTCATTTTGGATTTATCAAGTACGGAGACGTGAACTGACATTTTTTTGAACAGTACTTTTAGACTCCGAAAAAATATAACTTTGACTAAGAATTAAAAATTATTTACTGCGGAGACTTCATCATTACAATTGACTCTAATTGTCGATTAATCATCAAATTCGGATTACCGAATACTAGCTATTAATGAGAGTAATGCTTACGAACTTGTGACTGTTGACAACGAAATGTGAAATACTAGCTGTTAACGGTTAATCAACGAGTATTAACTAATGATTATTGATTACAAACTCTTGCCTATTAACTATATTTTACATTAAGACTGTTGACTGTTGATAATCAACCTCTGTTTACCGATTTCTACTTATAATATTCTTATGAGTACTGCTGATAGATTATATACTTTTGACTTAATTCTGACTAATTCCTCTTATATTACATATGGACTATGACAATGAATGGTGGAGTATTACTTTTTGATTATTTATTGCTGGCTATCAGGTCATAACGATTTACTAGGAATTATTGCTTACGATTTTGAAAAATTACCTAATGAAATCTGGCACTTCTCTATAGGCAATTGATTATTAAGTATGGACAATTGATTTTACTTGGCTTGGTAAGTTTAGCTTTTACTAAATGCTGTATTTGTGATTCTATTAAAGGGGACGGTTAGCTCTCTCTAAGTGAGAACTCCGCATATTCGGCTTTAAAAACTCGCAGGGAGAGCAATTTAATTAGTAACTGATAAAATATTCATGCTGAAGTTGGAAAGGGGCTGCAAATATATTTTTTGTATACTGCAGTAACCATTTTTTATTTTAGAGCTAGAGTTCCATTGCGATTTAATCTACTACTTAAGCGGAAGCTTAATTTACAGTAATAAAGAATGAAATATTATACTTTCAATTAGAAAATCCAGTATTTTACAATTAGTATTTCTATTAATTATTATTTTAACTAATTAATTATTAATTAGTATAGCACAATATTTAACATTTTATTCAAAATATTTAATTTAACCTGTTTTTTTAAATTCAATAGAAGTATCTTTCAGGAAAATTAAATAAAATTTTACACAAGTACAGTTATAATTTAATATTAATACAGGTGTGCTTACTCAATATGTTGGTCAACTTAATTTGGATATATTATTCCAAAATTTTTCTATTTCACCTCAATATTGAAGTATGGCAACGCTAATTCGTTTAGCATTTTAAATTTGTAGCAAATTAAATCAAATGTGGCGAAACTTCAAAGCAACACAAACAGCTCGGTCGGAGTGGTTGCGCAATTTTTGCATAACTGCTATCACCACTACAACAACAGCAGCAACAATAATCGCTCACATATGCGAGCATTTCAATGACCAAATAATTTATTAAAAATGCATTGACAATTTCATTTTAAATAACGGCAACTTTAAATTCCCAATTGCCAATTGCCAATTTACCGTTAGCTAAATGTTTGGAAGAAATAATGAAGTTGGAAAAACGTTAATTTATTTTAAATGCATAAATATATAAATGTGGCGCAAATCGCAAAATCACAAACGAATTGAATGCAATTAATTTATATTCAAGCGCATTGACTGCTTTCGACATTAATTTAAATGCTTTTTAAAATCATTATTTAATTCTTAGAGATACATTAATAAACCCAGTGAAAGCGCATAAATTATTCATTTATTAATGCATTCAAGGCCTCATATGTATATGCGCATGCGTGCGTGTGTGTGTGTGCTTGGCTTTGCAGGGTTGCATGTCCACACGTGATTATATGTGGCATGGTGTTGCTGTTTCGCTGAGCACCAGCGGCGGCACCATTATTTTGTGTTATGTGGGGGTTTGAAGATTTTTTATTTGTGCGGCTATCAATTTGAAGCCTTCTGAGCTTATTGTTTTCATTGTTGTTGGTCAAATAGTTTTGACAATGCTTTCGAATTGATAGCTCTTGATCGGATATAAAGTTGGGTTTGTTCAAATTATATGGACCTTATTGTTATGGAAAAAGTCTTGCAATTTGCTGAAGTTATGTAGCATGGATTGAGACAATATAAATAAATAATATTTCAGCAATCTATAGCTTAGTTTATTTTTGAGGTTTACAATTTATTTATTATGTTCATCACAATTTAGTACTATTGGACCAATTAGCTTTCATAATACCATTGGTACAATAAAAAGTTTAACACCAGCAGATTTAACACCATTTCTGACATTTGACATTTTTAGAGAGAACAACAGAAATAAAAGCTCACATGAAAATTCCTACAAAAATTTATCGGAAAATGAGAGAATTTTGGCAAACATAAACAAAAAGTCTATGAGTACAGCTAAGCGGCTATTAAATCCATGGTAGTTACTTTTACGCCAAGGAAAGGGAGAATGGACTTATATTTGGCCAAGGTTTATCACTATAACATCGGTAACAAAAACATTTTAGAAAATTGTAAAAACTTCTAAAACAACAAGAAGCAACATTAACTAGTTGAAAGTGATATCACAAGTAATTTATAGCAAAAATAACAAAAGCAGCAGTAACTTCAAGGTTCATACTAGGTGGTTATTAAGGGGTTAGAACGCAACAGGGGTTGAAATGCGTTATGAGATATTTTCTAAAAAAGTTATATGAAAAAGGAGAATCAACAAGCATAAAGGCTAGTTCTGCTTAGTTCATTTCTTTTGGAAATAGAAAAATTACAACACTCGACACTACACACCTTCTTATACGCCCACTCAAACCTAGTCATCTAACAGCACTCTCCCTATGTTCCGACTTGTGACGTAACCGCTTCTTCCGTAGACCTCTCTTTATATGGCATCGTTGTCTAAACTCTCTCCATTTTGAAGAGTCTGTACAGCTATTACAAAACAATTGCAACAACAACAATAATAAATTGGAAAACTTGATGTAGGTAAAGTGATCGAACCTAACTTCATTGTAGCGAACAACAATTCTATATTTATTTTTCAATTTCATACCATTTCATTCCATTATGAATTATTTGTTTTTATAAAGGCTTTGCATTTTCTTCACTCTCATAATTTTCCTATAACAAATTAAAAAGTTTGAGATTGTTAAGATTACGTAGGCCTTACTGTATTTATAATTTGAAAACTTCTAGCTGATTTTTTGGAAAATAATCCATTTTTCAGTAGCAACGTATGTTTAAAAACTAAATAATCTCCTGCATACGCCGCCGAATATAATATAAATATGGCATATAGTTAGTATTAGCAAAGTTATGTGCAAAGTTTTGTATATATATGTATGTATTGACGGTTGTATTTAAGTGCATGTGCACTTTTAATTTCCCATTGTCGATAAACACACACTGATACAGCGCAGAGTCAATTGAAATTCATTGAGCGACGACACGATAGTATTTTAATGCTAGTTCACACACACACACACACACACATACACATGCATATGTGCATGAATGTGTGCGTGGTGATAGTGATTACTTAAATATATTTGCGCGCAACCTTTTGCTACATTCCTGGTGAGCCACCTATTTGACCAAAGCAAACTTCTTTCCAGCCCACAATTGCAACCAAAATGTCTACATGCGTGTATGTGCGTGTGTGTGAACGCGAGTATGCAAACATTGGTTAAATAAAGTGGTCAACGGCTTAAATGCCAATAATGCGCTCAAAAGCACACAAAAAATGTGTGTCCAAACACACACACACCCACATACACATACATGGCTATCTCTCAAATATATATGTGCATATATTAGTGTGCGTGCATTTGTATTAAAATTAACAAAATGGTTGCAGCATAAACAACAGCAACAACCATAACTAGTTGTTAACCAAAGCTGCGCGCTAAGCCACCAAGCGTAAGGGGCGAAAAAGGTTGCGAAGTGCAACTCTCACACACTATCACATTTTTATCACACGCATATAAAATTAACCAGAATATTTACCACATTGCATTGGTTTGCAACATTTTTTTAAGTATTTATTTTTCGATTCTTCTCACTCACTCTCTCTCTCTCTCTCTCACTCACTCACTCTCTTCCTTATTAAACTCCACCTCACTTTTCAGTGGCATTACACAGCGCGGATTTGCGGTAATTTTAAAATGCAACACTGTCCCACACCGTTACAGCCGACTGCCAACTAGGTATGCTAAGCAAATGGCCACTCAATGCACATTACTCTCCAGAGAGTTTCAGCCTGCCGCCTATTTAATTAAATATATGCATCACTACGGGTATTATTTATTTATATTATTCAAAAAAGAAGAAAAAAAAAACAGAGTCGTCTATCCCATTTAAGTTGGTTTTATTTACTCTGCCATTATTGCTGGCAAATAAAAGCTTGCTGTTGTTGCTATTGCCGCCGCTGGTTTGTCCATCGAGGCAAAAAGCTTTAATAACATAATCGAATTTACCACTCGCCATTGAGCACTTTTTTGGGCTCCCTCATACTCTCTCAAACTTCGGTGGTGACGGATTACCACTATAAGTAAAAAAAGAGTATTAAACCGTTAGTCGCTTCGGCGCTTGCATTATGTGTGTGTTGCGCGATGGCTCGATGGCTCGGTGGCAACCGCAACCGTTTTTGGTCAAACTTAAAGCGGGATTTTTAAAAACCGAAACTAATCGTTTTGTGTGAATTTATGTGGTTTTCGGTTTTTTCGGTTTTCTCGATTTGTATTTGATGCATTTGTTTTCATTTGTGATTTCTTGTGAAGTCGTCAAAACACTTAAGCGTTAAAAAGGGCGAATATTTGTTGATATGCTTTTATGTCATCATTTTATTAAAATATTGAAATATATGACAATTTAGGAAGCTTGAAGCGTTTTGCTATAATAATTTGTTAGAAAAGAAGTATAATTGCTCAATATAACCTCAAATTAGTTCATTCGATTTAGGTTATTATTCTTCAAATGGCGATTATTATCCTTCTAACTTCTCCCTTTCTCCAATTAAATTCCTCCTCCGGCTTACTTCCAAAGTAACTTATCATCTCATCTTCATTCCATATAAATCTTGATTATTGGAGACATTTCCTTGGCTTTGGCAAAGAATAATGTCCGCAAAGGACTAAATCTTTAGTGTACATATGTTGGACATTGCTCTTTAAGAAAATGCTTTTTTGCTTCTCAATTTTCGAAAGTTTCGCTTCAATCCTCAAGGTCTGCCATATCTTGAACCAATTTTGCAATCCTTTATAATACATCGTAATGGAATCCACATTATCCACATCGTCAAACGTCCGTCTGTAAAAGATTTTTATTTTTCAACTTCTGTAATTAAATTTATACACGCCGTTAGGAAGACTCTCTCTCTCACTTTTACTACAAGATTTTGGAAGTGTTTATACAAGATCATCTGCCATTCATACATCTCAAGATTCATTATTTATACGGTGGGCGATGGTTTTTTGTTAATGTTAGCCGAAATCTTCAATTAGCTACGCCTTGGATCGCTTTGTTTAAGCTCTGCTCTCTCGTAGAAAAACTTTCATGTATAAACAACAAAACTACCCAACTGAACTCAGTACAGGAGAACGAGTATACCTCGCTGTATTAATATAACCTCTTGATATTCTGCCATTATTTGATTATGCCAATATATTTGACTTAAGCCACTTGTTTGTTCGATTCGCTATTCCATAAAGTTTAGGCGGCTGCAGTTAACTAGAGTTTTCATCAACATTTCTAAGCAACTTTTCTAAGGAAATCTCATCATTAAAAGAGCAGAAGTTCTCAAATTACTTCTCTCAGATCATTTTCTCACAACTCAACTCAACTATATAAAGTTTTACATTATTAATCTGATATAAATAACTGTTATACCATTTTATTATTATTATACCTTATTATCTTATGATATTTTGAAACTTAATGATATTTTATAATATTCATGAGATTCATACTTACTTTGACAATTTCCAATTGGTGGCATGCGGAAGCCCGATAATGGATCGGCTGAGAAATGGAACGGTCGCTGTCCGAATGCGAAATGGAACTGCTGTTGTTGTCCTAAAAGCGACAACACTGAATTGTTGTAAGTTTTAAAATAACTGTTCTTATCTTAAGTTGATTTGTCGAAATAGCAATATTATAAGTTATTAAGTTGATGTGTTGATGGCTAGTGTAAATGGTGAATGGGGTGAGGTTATGTTTTATATAATACCAATTTAGTACTACTTCTTGAATCTCTTGCCTCCGGCGATCTTGAGCAATTTTCTAGTTTCTTGACTTTGTGATTTAAGAAAGTTGCTAGCCTCTAAGCGTCTAATTTTCGTAATACATTCACTGGAACAATTATTGTTAGACATATATATTTAGAAAAACACCTCGAAACTAATACCACTCAAAGCGAAAAGAGTTTATTTCAAAAAAATTCTACTTCATTTAATATCTGGGCATGAATGGACAAAATCTAATACTGCAGCAACTTTGAATATTTGGAAACAGTTACTCTCTTCTACTTGAAATCAGGTAGTTTGGGTACTATGCTTTGGTATTTAGATATTACCCTTTAGATAAATGAAGATAATGGTTCCTAAATAAAGACTTTGTCTAAAACTACTCCCCAGAGGTGAAAATATCTATGTGTTATATTCATTTTGAGTATTATTATTATTTCTTAAGATTTCAGTTTTATCAGAGATTTCGAATGGCAAAGAGATTGCGCCTAAAAAGCATTCGGCATAAAATCGTAGTACTAAAGATGCCAAAGCTCTTCTTTAGCTATAAAATTTCCTAAAAACTTAGGTCAGGTATTAAGAAGCGATAGAACCATTTTCGAAAATAATTGACCAAGGCTTGTCCATGCTAAGGTCAGCAGTTCCAACAGAATTTCAGTCAACTAAATATATACATATTGTGAGTGTTCTAAGGCTCTTGAACGTCCTTCAGCTGAATTTATATATTGCTAGGGATCCTGGATTAGAGCATTATATATCTGTTGCAAGAACTTTTGAAGTCTCACTTACAAAATTGCTGGTAGGAAGTTGGAGCAAATGAGGTTTATAAGCTATTTATTGAGGAAGTAGAACTACCGACTGTCTGATTAGGTAAGAATCAAGCGATTGCAGATTGCAGCAAACTATGAGAGGTTGCGAAACTTATTTCAGAAGATTCCTTTCTTTTTGGGGTTTTACTGAAAATTTTTCGGAAAGAAAATGAAAAGTATAAAAGGCGCTCGAAGAAGTGGTCTGGAAAACAATAGGGAAAGCGTTCTACTGCGACAAAATTTCTCATACAATTTTTTATTTAAGCAAAGATAATAAATAACTGTTAAATGTGATATTTGCTGAAAACCATGGATGGCTACGATTTGTGCTACGATTTCCCGTGGGGAGCGCCCATGTTTATAATCGATTAAGGGCTGTTGTCATTTCAATGGAGTTGTCCGAAATTATTTCAAAAATATTTTGTACTGTGACATCTTTATATGTGACATTCATGGACATTTTAAGAATTCAAAATACAAGCTCACACTAAATTCCTACTTAATTTAAGTACTTAACCCATTAGCTGCCAGCCATACTGCTCATGCCCTGGCCAACTTCATTATAAAATTATAACCTTTCGTCTGGTCAAAAGGGACAAGCCATTGTTTAAACGGCTGCACCCAACTTGCCAGGGCTGACATACTACTAACTAACTAACAACAACAAAAATACTGCATATATACTGCATATGTGTATAAATGTTTGTTTGCGTGTGCATTATAATGGCAAAAACTAATGTCTTTCGGTGCTGCTGCAGTTGGTGGCGAAAGATAAATCATTTGCGGATTCAATTGTTGCAACTATTTCATTTTGCATACGGCTCAGAGACGGACGGCCAAAACCTTTTGTCCTTGACTGCCAACTTTGTGCAAACTAACTGTGCGTGTTTTATGTTCATGTGTGTGTGTGTGTGTGTGTGTGATTTGCAGACACCATTGAATTTCCTGGCAAATGTCCCGCTGTAAGAACTCATCTGTCTAGAACTGTCTACATTTAACATATGCAAAGTAAAATATTTGCATGCTTATAAATATTTAGTAAATGGACACGGCAATGAATGGCAGGACTTTTGAATGCACGAAAGGACGGGGAGCGTGGAGATGGCGTAGTCGGTAGCAAAATGGTGGCAACGTCGGCAAACCGGCAGATGTATTTACTGCAACAAAGGCAGATTACATTCGCCAAAATGTTGTGCTTTCTCTTTCGGACGTCGTCGCCCCCTCCCCTATCACCTAAAGCTTAGACGTTGCATTAATTCATTTGCTAAAGTTTATAGGCTTCTTTTATGTATGTTTGTGTGTGTGTGTATGTGTGTGTGCATTTGCACATATTTGCTGGGATTTGCTAATGAATAATCTTAAAGATGAATTGTTTCATTAGATGGGAGCAACATATGCAAAGGTTGAGGCTGATGTTGCACAAACGAAAAAGGAGTCCTGTGCGAGCAGGACAAAGCCAAAGCAATAAATTTGCATTGAAGCAGTGCCGTAAAGTATAGAGAAAGACACAGAGTATAGCGGTAAATAGGTTTCGAACATTTCACTATCTTCCAACTAATAAATTGTTGCCGTCATTGTAGTTGCTTTGTTGCAGTCTCACATTTTAGTTCGTGCATCCAAATTAAATACTTTGTTGGTAAGCGGAGAGGGGAGAGAGAAATGTGCTATATGAGCCGCTCTTAATGTGCACAAGTACCACTACGTTGCAAGCATATTTGCATATATACTCATATATATATATATATATATATGTGTGTTTTATTTGAACTTGTGGGTGTTTTGATGTGGAAGTTGTTGCATACTTACTGGTCTTTGAGCGCGGTTCACGCGGTCCATCCACTGTCACTTTGATCGCTTTGTTGTAGGTGGCAATATGTGGCGGATTCGTGGATACCGTTATTGTGAGCGTGAAACTCTTCCCTGAAAGTAAAAGAGTAAAATTATTTATATGTATATAAATTAAGATTTTTGGATAAATATTTGGTTTGGTAAAAATGTTTTAAAAAATTTCAAATCGTTCCACAATAAATGCTCTAAAAGGCAAACATCTCCGAAAATCAATTTTGCATTGCATTTATTCTTATCTAAGTCACAAACTTTTATTCCTTTTAGAGAAAGTTCAGGAAATTCCAGAGAAATCACAAAATCGAGTTTATTAGTCAATTTTGGTGATTAGATTTAAACACTACTTATAAACATTGATTTAAAATTTCCTTCACAAATTTCGCTTAACTTGCCTTAAACACTCTTTTTGTAGTACTCAGTTTTCAACAAAATTTATCCGAACGATTGAGAAGCGTTCAGGAGCATTTTTACTGTTTTAGTGGTTCACTATCGTATAAATAATTTGGATTTTAGAAAAGGTCGAATTGAACTCCGAGTTTCTTAAACACCTTAGTAAGGAAACGATAAAAACAGAAAATATTTGACTCGCTCTCATGATTTTGCATTATCTGAAAAACACTATTCTAGTTAAGCCACATCCTAACCAAGTCCATTAATGCTTTCTTGAAACAACTTTTGATGGAGCTTTAGTGCTTCAGAAGAAGGTCAAATTGACCGGCAGTATCAATGCTGGTTGATTCGACTATCCTTTCCTTTCTCGCATACTTGCTGCTTTTTACTTGGATTTGCTGAGGAGATGGGGATACCATAAAAAGAGCTCGGGATGGTAATACCTACATTCCAAACTTTTCAATCTGCATGTAAATCAGAGATAATAACGCAATATATATTATCATATACATTAGTCATAAAAATAAGATAGGCAAACCTGAATTGACACAAACTAGCTTAAGATTAGTTCAGTGGTCGGCATGAGAGGAACTGCGACTGTGTGAGTGAGCACGAAAGTAAAGACACCCAGTGAGAACTATGTAACCTTACAACTTGAAAATTTTTTCATTCCCTCGTGAAATAAATATTTTCATACTTCTTTATTCATCTTATATATTTTACGACTAAAATAATTATATTGGACCGTATGAACCTCATCTTTACGGCCTTAAATTTACCTGAAACACAAAACGAAATTCATGGCACTAAAAAGCATTCATAATCACAAATAATTTCGCGCAGGGCACATTTGCCTTAGCACCACGACAGAGCGTAAGTGTGCATGTGATGTAAGCTAGCACTATTAATCAAGTTCGGATGAAAAAGTTATCAGATCTAATTCGGATCACCTGTATATAAAGCGCATAGGGTCTAAAAACGCCTACTTTGATAACACTAGTGCGTCTGGCTACTACTTTGATCAATCGTTTTCTCTCTCCTCTCTTTCTCTATCCCTCTTTCTCTCTTTACTTATTTCTTTCCCTCTCCCCCTCTCTCTATTTACATTGAATTTTCTATCTGAAAATACGCATGAAGTAAGTTGGCTCCGGAAAGCTTATGGTCATCTAAGGTACTTATGTTCTCAAATTTTTGACTCTTCATTTAGAAATCATTTTTTAAGTCTTGTATGGCAAAAAGTCAGTTGCTTCGAAGTATGTAATGAATAAATTTATTTATGATTAATTTTAATTGGAAAACTTTTCAAATCCTTAACTGTTTACTAATGACTACGCCAAAGCTAGAGCTGATTAATTCAAATGAAGAAATCATATATGCCAGACCTGGCTTAAAAGCGCAACATATGAGATTAAGTTTGTCTCGAAAGCGCACAGGTATGCTGCCTCTGTGTTCTCTTTTTTCCTTGCCATCTCCAGCGAACATTTTGAGCAGGTAATTAATTGCCGTAGCGCACAGGTTGCTAATGACAATTCATGCCACATAATCGCTTTAATTATTTTTAAGACATGTGCAAACAAATCAAATTGTAGACAATGGAAAAGAAATTCTCTAAAAATTATTGCGCTGATATATGAAGCAAAAACATATATGAAACAAACAAGCAAACAGCACGGTTGTTTGGCGAAAGGATACGCAAGGCACTGGGACACTTTTACACCTAAAAATCACGAAAAGCGTTGGCACGTTTATTCCTATTGTTCCCGCTTGGCAACAAAAGAATGTTGTGTGTTTGCACATATATTTTAAATGCGTTGAAGCATACAAGCGGGCGCGTTGTTTGCCGAGTTAAAAGCTTTTTCAACTCTTCACACTTTTCGCGTTGCCAACAACACTTGATGTTGACAAAAGAATCCGTGGCGCGTATGAAGAAATGAGTTGAAACAAAAGTGTTTTGTGTGAGTTAATTAAATTTCAAAACAAAGGAATGTTGTTGCAACAACTTAAGCCGACGCGCCTAAAACTATGCGACGTCAAATGTAAAGGGGCTTTTCTTAAACGCGCTGCTAATAATGAGCTCAACCAATAATAAAAACAAAACCAAATTGAACAAACAAAAACGTAGGCGAGTGAAAAAAGTGAAAAGAAAGTAAATGGTGGGGCGCCGCCGCAGCAAATCACAAAGCCGACAAGTCGAAATCCCCATAAATCTTCTTGTTTCACTTTGGTACTTTTCGCCCGCTTCTGCCGCTTAGCGGTTTTTTCTGTTAATATGAACAAATGCCAATGCCAACAAATAGCGCCACAACGCGCGCTACAGGCGGCAAGCAAAAAATCATGAACCCGAAAAAAGCGCACAACAACACCAGCAGCAGCGCTGGCAAAGGCGTCGGTGTGAAAAAACGGAAGCCCATAATCGGGCATGACATGACATTTGGGAATTCCTGTTGCACGGCTTCGGAACGGAACCCCTCCTTGCAGCTTTCTTTCCTTCTTCCTCACACTCTGCGCCACAACGCAAACGTCTTGGTGTATATTAACTAAGCCTCTTTCTCGTCTTACACGAGAATAAGTTGTAATGGAGCTGATTATGATATCCTTGTTGGCTGCGCCTGTCGCTGCGTGTGCTCCCCGAAGTTTCTGCTACCCGCCCACCTTCGTGTCAACAGTGCGCCCGCAATGCCGCCGTTGCCCTTTTCTTTTTTCTTTTTTCTTTGTGTACTTGTTTTCTTTTTCACTTCCCTTATTTACTTTGTGGGGTTGCTTCGACATCTTTTTTATTCCTCGAAATTCGCCCAGTCACCTTTTTTTTGTTTATTTCTGCATTACTTTGTTAGTTAGTTTGTTGTTGTTTTCGGTTAAAAGACTAACTTTTCTTGCCACTTTGCGTTTTCTTGGTTTGCCACTTAAGCCCCAAATAAAGGGTCTTTAAAGGAGCTCATAATTTGTGAGTTAAGTGAGTCGACATTTATTAAAGAGTAGGTCATTATATAAATGGGTAGCTTTGATGGACTGTTATGGACTGTGGTATAAAAGAGAGTTTTATTTTATTACAGGACGGATCCGAGGGTTCCACTAAAAAGGACTACTGTAAAATGCAAGATCACTTAAATCGCTAAAGAAGCTGGAGGAAATGAACGATCTGCCGGTTGGAAATTTAAGTCTTGATTAAGAAATATATCGAGACATGATTGTTTCCAACTCACACCGGATTCACTCAGCCTAGAAAAAAGCTCGAGTTACATCACTGCCTTCGAAAGAAACAAGAAGAAACATCTTTTATTTTATGCTTCAAGTTATAATAAATGAATCGTGTACCCTTATTTTCAGACGTAAGAAAAATATGTGCGCTAAGAACGTAAGAGCCGCTGCACATATAACAGTAACACAACACAACACAGTACAATCGTAAAAGATGGATATAAATTTTGCAAAGGAGTTAAGAAAAGAACAGATAGACATATCTGTTGAATGAAGAAACACGAAAGAGGTAAACCATTCCTACATATTATCTAAAGTTTCGGTAAAGTTACGGAATTCTTATAAAAATGAGAAATGAAACCTGTCAAGTGAGGTCCAGGGAATGATCATTTAATAAAAAGACTCTTGCTGAAGAGATCGCGTAGCACATTCTCGTAGACGGCTACTGTCAAAACTTCGACTGAATTGGACTCGTCATTTTGTTTTTACCGATATGGTTCGGGTGTGGTGGGGTATTTAATTCTTCTTTTTCTTACTTGATCATTGGATCTTGGAATGATCATTTAATAAAAAGACTCTTGCTGAAGAGATCGCGTAGCACATTCTCGTAGACGGCTACTGTCAAAACTTCGGCTGAATTGGACTCGTCATTTTGTTTTTACCGATATGGTTCGAGAGTGGTGGGGTATTTAATTCTTTTTTATGTAGGCGAAATCACAAAGTGAAATCAAAGAGCACTTGAGTGCTCTATGCGGTGACTTTTCCCGTTCAATAGTGACCATCAAAAATTCGTGTAATTCGCCCAGTTGCCCCGAAAACAGCTATCACAGAGGATAACGTCACAAAAGTCCACAATTTCAGTCCACGAACGCTGAGACAATAGGCATCTCAGGCAACGTGCCACCACTTCACAGCAGAGTCTGACGCTGCTTAACCGCAATCCGAAATAGTTTCTAGATCATTTTATGATCGTCGACGAAACATGGATCTACTGGTATACACCAGAGACCAATGAAGAGGGTGGCTTCAAAAAGGGTGGGTACTTTGAGAGAGGAGGAAGTTCCTTCAGCATTGGTGAGATCAATTGAAGAGAGCGTTGATCTTCCATAGTCTTCTGTGGCAGTATAAGTAAAGCCTCCTAAAAGCCGATAGCTGCAGTAAAGATCTACGCTCTATTTTTTTTTTGTTAAGAGAGTGGTCAAAGTATGCTGCTCTCTTTTAAGAGAATTTGTCAATTGAAGTAATATATGAGAGATGCCGAGAAATCGCATATATAAAAATTAGTTTTCAAAATGGTGTTTTTCTTTTACTTCTGCTGTTTAATAATTTTGAATTTTGGTGAGTTAAAAAATAGTTCTTCGAAAGAGAAATGATTTAAAAAAAAAGAAGGAAAATGGAAGGGAGCGTTTGGCTGTTAATTAAATTTTGGATTATTCATGGGACCTCCGGACTTGGTCAAGAAGGGAGGTAACCTGCGATGCACAGAAGTGGTGTTTCAGAAGGCCACTCCTCAAGTTACAGAAATCGTACAACTTTATTTGTAGTCAATATTAAGGCATGCATGGATTAGTAAATTTATAATGTACATATATATCATATATATATATATATATATGATTACATACCTACAAATTTACCTAAGTGTGCAAAGAAGTGCATACATAAGTACTTGGCCATCAAATTAACCTCAAACAGTATTCACTTTGTGGCAGAGCCGATGACAATTTATTGGCAACACACAAAAACACCAAACAAAGTAAATAAATGTCCACGCAAAGTAAATATTAATAATAATTGCTATGGCATTTTGCCACTGCAACAACAAAAACAATAACTATAGTGTACGACAACAACAAGCACAAGCACAATCTAGTCAAATCTAGCCAAACACTTGAGCGGCAACTTAAAAGGCTTTTCGTAAACAATTACAACAATAAAAACAAACAAAATGCAAATAAATAGCAAACGTACTAACGGCACTTAAAGCTATCGAAATTATTATTTGAGTGAAAAATATGACAACAGTTAAATATTTGTCAAAGAATTAGATTCGATTTAATCGAAGTGTGCAAATCTTTTGGCAAATTTGCTGCGAAATCCCAAACGGAGTCAGGCAATGTCAAAGTCAAATGACTGTCGGTGATGGATGTTGGTGGCGATGACGAAAGGTGTTTGCTAAGCTATGGATTATAAGCAATTTATACACACCTCAAAAGCAGGCTGGCAGGCTGAAAGTGGCGGAAGTGGAGGAAGTGAAGGAGGGGGCAAGTGCTGACAGTAAGGGGCGTATGAGGCATAAATGTCGTGATTTCAAACAATCAATACAAATAAATCAAATGCCAGCTACGGTGACAGCCACTACATGAGTGTGTGTGTGTGGCAGGCACTGATCGCCTGGTTACGCATACGCCATGGCAGGCGGTGGTTAAATCGAATTGTGAGCACTTTGTGAGGCACACAAAAGAGCTTAGAATCTGTTGACAAATGCGGGTGGTGTTGGAAGATATGTTGCAGACTTTGATTTCATTGCGTGTAGGCTGACATAAGTGTAAACAGTTAGTGCAAACATATGTACTTATATGTATGTCTGTTTATATATATATATATGTATGTCATGCCATGCAAATTGCGCTTGGAAAGTGTGTGGCATTTATGTTTACCAAGAAATTTGTAACTCACACACACCATGTAGCACACATATGCACGCATAAATTTGTCACTTAACCGACACTTGCCGCAGTGCAAATAAAAAACTGGCTTACGAAAAGAAATTGTGCTAACAATAACTGCCTTTATATATTGACAATTAATATCACAAATTGTTCTTTAGCACGTGACATTTTTCTTGCAGCAAATATGGCATATAATGCTTTGTCTCGCTCCAATAAAATATTTTTTTTTCCATATTTGCTTTGGGCTTTACGGTTTTTTGTGACTTTTGTCAGTTATCGTAAAAAATTATGTGTTTACCGTTATTGTGTGCTATTTATGGTGCTATTTATATTGTTTTTGTTATTGCTTATTACTTTTGTTGCATGTTTCTACTTTTTTCCATAAAATATCACCAATGCTTGATTTAGTTAATTTAATGTTGTGTGAATTCGCCGTTTTCACGTGATTATTATGTGTTAGGCCTGGTTAGAACTCATTTGCGGAAACAAAGTGGAAATAAATACGAAAAAAAAGGTTTGTTAGGGGCACTAAGCACGCACGCATATGATCAGTTGTTAGTTATTAGTTGAGAATAGAAATTCTGTATTTAGAATGCGATGCTTATGTTGTGGGATAGGATCCTAATGCTGTGGGGATCAAGATCACAAGTTTTACAATTCACTTGAAACAATCCATTAGTATGCTATTAAATGAATAGAAGAAATTTATTTCCAAAATAGAGAAATATGAATATTTATTATTATCAAGAGTGGCCGCTAGATGGCGCTCTCCCGAAACAGAACGTATTCTTTCATATTTTAACAGTTTTTTTTGCTTAAAAATTCTATAAAGTCAATTTTATTGCACTTGTTATATATTTAATATACTATTTTTATTAAAGTAGGTAACCCGTTAGAACAAGTTATTGATTTACAACAATTTGCAACTATACTGCAACTATACTAGAGAGATTATCTATAGAAGTGTATGAAACCTTTATTCTCTCACTACAAAAAATGTTAGACGTAGCCGCAAACACTTTTTTATACATTTCGTATATCTCTATGTATAAATAAAATAATGTCCTGTCCACCGATGTTGGTTATCTCCGATTTGTTGAATTCTTCTCCGCGCCGAATATCAGAATAGAAGAAATATAACCGAACACATGGAAAATACTCGAATCAAATTGTAAAGGAAAATATAAATTGGAAGTGTCATCAGTCAGTTATCAGTTTGGTCTCAGTCATCCCTTCATTAGATGGTACAAAACTGGCTGAGTAAGCTGCTGGTAGTGTAACTAATGCCTTTTTTTAAAGGGATGTGATCAAAGCAGCATGTAGATTATATAACTAAATACTATACGAAGTAAATTCTATAGGAAGTCATATTGCTTACGTAATAATATCTGTTTCCCAAAAATGTAATTTTATGTGCAGCAGTTCTAAAAATAAATAAATTATACTACAAAGTTAGAGGCCTAATAATGAAATGGGTAATGGTTGAGGGAAGTTTTGATTAAAATAAGTTGAACCTAAGTACACAGATTTCTTAAATTTTTAAAAGTATAACACATTATATCAAAAATGTGAAACTTTATATTTAAGTTTATGGCATCGGAGCTCGTTCTAGCTGTTGAATGATAAAAGTACCGCCATATCCACTAACCACTAACAACCTTAAATTAAAAGTTAGTCAAGCTTTCTCCATCCAAATTGCTCTTTATCTAGAAAGTAGCAGTCTTTGGATAAGATATTTGTAGTTGTAAATGTTCTTCTTTACCTGGGTTAGAAAAGTTCCTCACATTACGTGTCTTCTAATGACATTCGATCCTATTTCGATCCATTCGCTTCTAACCTAAAAGTTTCTAACCTGAGGAGATGATTTTCAACACGAAAATACATTTAAAAGTAGTCGTCTTCTATTCACCATTTCTGTGCTCGCTATCAGAAATTTTATATGTGAAAGGAAGAACGTGGTTAGCGAGTCGAATTCGATCTAAAATAACAATTAGCTTATTTATTTGTGAAATATTCTAATGAGTTTTAGATACACTTAATTTCACTTTACATAAAAACGTCCATGTCCGTGTCCATTTTCTGCATATAGAAGTTCGGTCCAAATTTTTCGTCAGAGTAATCCATATTAGCATATTCTTAACATATGCCATATGCCATGCCAACAAACCATTAACTCATGAAAAACACAACTATTCCAAATCTTCAAGGTCTTTTAGCAATTTTTAACTGAAATAAACAGGAATCAAACAAGTTTCAGAAAATCATTTTGTGTACTCTTCAATATTTCCACAAAGCCGAAAGCAATATATCCTCCTTAAAGTCGCCTTTGTATTTGAACACAAGTTGATTATGTTCTAGGCGTTACCTACAAACAGTGCTGCAACAACTTCATTCAACACGTAAGCCAACAAAGTTTTCAATTAACACAAAACAAAGTGCGCGGAATGCCTGCAAATTCAGCCAGCGAACGGTCACCCAACAATTCTCTGTCGAGCACACAGTTCCACTGCTGCAACAGCCGTGCAGTTGCGCCCACAAAATTCTACGAATTCAGTTTGCTTGGACGCTGTAGAAATTCTAGCAGCTCGACAAAATCCAACAAACAAAATTTGCGAAAACAAAAAAAATGCAGCGAAAAATAACAAAGCGCTTGTTGGAGGATAGCTGAATTTGCACTGTGGCGGCATTCCAGCGAAACGAAGTTACGCGCCGCGTTCAAATAACGGTATAATAGTGCATAGTCAATAGTGAATTGGAAATGCCTTGCATACAGTAAGGCGCTGAGAGTGAGGGCACGAATGTGCGCTCTGTTGGCTTTGTGATTGTGGCAAATAGCAGCTGACGCACTACTGCATGTTGCACACTATTTCACTCCACTTCTATTTAAACGCGATGCGCGGCATAACAAACCTCGATACGATGGGTTGGTGTAGAAAAACTTGTCTGTGGTCCGACTTTGATAATTGTTGAACTTTTGCATTTGCATTCGCGAAAATCGCGCATTGAATTCAAACGCGCGCGCACCTGAAGCGTGTGTTTGCGTGTGCTGGTGGTGTTGCACATAGCTGAAATAGAGCCTGCACGCCAAAAAGTATGCAATACCAAAAATATACCAATGACCATTGGTACAAATAAAAGCGGCAAACACAAATAAACAACACTCTGAGTTACACACACACTCACACGCCAGTAGGTATGTATGCATACACCCGATTCCGCACCGCTCCGCACCGCTCCGCGCCGCACCGCGTACCGCGCTTTCTTGACAAGCCCGGTAAATCAGCGTAAACATCACTTTATTTACACACAGCTGCGGCTCATATGGAGCACAGCTCAACGCCAAACAGTATAGATACTCACGTAGCGACCGTGAATGGATGGATAACGGAGTGCCAAAAAAGAAGACCAACAAAAATGCAGCCAAACGCGCCAACAAATTTTACAACCAAAGCGAAAAGCGAACGCCGCGTACAAATTCTATCGACAACGCGGCGGTGGCGGTGGCGGTGGTGGTGGTTATTGGTGCTGACTTTGATATGAGCGGAACGCAGCTAACATAACCCCATACTCCGTATTATAACGTGCAAGCGAGTGTGTGTGCCGCGCCGCGTAGAGCCCTTATTGTCTCATATTGACAGGCGCTGAGCCTGAGCCTTTATAATTAAATGCGCGCCGTGTAAATGAATGGCAAGTGGCAGCAGTGGTGGCAATGGTGGCATCATTTAGCGTGGTGCCATTGGCGCTCGCACTCACGAATGACGACTAACGGTAACACAGTGCTGTGCGTCTGTGCGTCTTGTCCGGGGTCGTGTTGACGAGCAATGCGGCCTGTATTGAGGCTTTGGTTTTTGCGGTTCAACCGCAAACGGTTGCATGTTGATTCGTTGCCCTTTGTTGTTGCTTTGTTGAGTGCTTTTAGGAGTAGCCCGAATTTTGCTATTTTTCAGATTGTTATTGTTAGTGTTATTTTCTGTTGCAAATACAGCGACTCTACAATAGTTTCGCCATTCGAAATTTCGGTGGCATTTTCGTAGCAAAGGAACGCGGCTTTTTGTGGCACATATTGACTACATACAAACAAGAGGAAACTTTAAACGATTAAAAGCATAGGTGGCGCTTTCGCGATATTAACAGTTAATTGTATTGTTTGCGAGCTATAAGGAGAGATATTTTTATAATTCATGGAAACACACGGGTCAAAAGGTGTGTATAATGATTTTATTTAGCAACATATTTTTTTACTTTAGGATGCTATATCAACATATTGATATTGATTGAAATATTGACTAAGTTGTTGCTTACTTTGAGGGCATTGGGTGCACTGGTATGACTGATAACTGAAAGTATTTGAGAGGCTCAAAGTATCTAAACCTTTCCATTAGAGTCAGTTTATATAACAGTCATTAAATTGTTTTGGAAGACATATATTCAGTTTAATTTAAATTTTAACAAGTTTAAAATAATATTACTTCGTGTATTATCCACTTCTAAATGTGGATGAATCTGCGACTTTCAAAATGGCAGTACTGCTTGATTTGTGAATAGAACGGACTGCTGATAAAATATACTTTTCGGCGCAATAACATATATTCTGTCCACTACTTTTCGTTCATGCCATGCTGAGTTTTGCATATTTGTCCCCTAATATAGATTAACCCAGTGTAACCCAGAGTTATTTACTTCGATTGTGGTAAAATCTGGCAATAATACAACTCAAGACCTCAGCATAACATACGCCGCAAAATATGTGACTTTAGCAACGAACTCTTTATAGCTAATCGCCGCGTCTCTAAATTTATGAACCGCAATATTGTTGCTAATAAGATGTGGATTTCAGAACATGCTTCTACTAGTCAAATGAGTATGAAAGTAATATGACTTGGTGGGCTTGAGAAATCAACTTGGAACAACAAATCATGTTGGCTCAAAAAGAGCTTATCTCAAAAGCCGTTTTTTTTAACAGAATGTCTCCCTGAAAATATTCCGGAGGGTCAAAGTATAATTGTGAATACTAATTGACCGTTTTGATGTATTGACAGAAAAAGAGCTTATCTCAAAAATGTGTTTTCTTTAGTGCGTAAAAAACTTAATCAAATTTTTTTTTAAGTTTTAATTGCATTGTATATTTGACATAAGCAATCGGTTTATGTATGGTACATGAGCCTAGAGAGAAAAAATTATCAAAAACAATTTTATGGCCTTGCAGTAGATATGTATATAGATAATGTGTCAATGGAGTCATTGTATTGAAGAACGAAGCTTTGTTATGAAATAACCAATTTACTATAAAAGTTAATTCTTTTTTTCTTGTTTTTTGAGATAAACATGTTAACGGTAAACACACAAGAAAGTTCCATTATTGAATTAATAAAAAGCGCACTATTAATGATGTAAATTAATTTGCCACTCAAAAACCAGTTTTTCAAACACTTTTTGCCGTTGCATACACACAAATACAAAGCAAACTGCAGTTAGAGTGTGGTATGAGTACCGTTGCAAAAAGCGGCATCCAAATGAAGCTGACCGCTTGCTGACACTTTTCCGCTTAACAAGCGGTTTAGCGCGGCTGCCATTAGAGGCAACAAAGCGACAGCTGAAGTGCAAGGCAAAAGGCAAGGGTTTAAGGCAGAGAAATAACGACCCAAAAAAAAAAAATAAATTTTAAAAATTGTAGCGAAGCAATGAGCAAAGTTTCAATTGTTGCGAAATAAATACACAACAAACTTAGGCGGCGGTGCAGCGAGCTCCCACAGCGAGTGGGCAAATTGGTTTCAACAGCTTTTTTAGCGATGATTTTGTTGCATGATATCGTTGTTGTTTTTGTTGCTTTTGCAAAACTTTTGCCTTTTCATTTTCATTTGCACTTCGGCAAAGCGAAAGTTTTGCACTTTTTTAATTTACACGCTTTTCGGTTGTTTTCACTGTTGTTGTTGTTCTTGTTGTTTTTGGTTTCACCAAGTGTGGACACTCGAAGTGGAGCGCTTTGTTGCGAAATATTTTCAATTGTTTTTTGTTGGCACTGAAATTGCATTACTTGCTGGCAAAAAAGCAAAACAAAACAAAAAAAATCTCAAACGTGGCAACGCTGTCAAGAAAAGCAGAGGGCGCATTTCGGACTAAAACATTGAGCTTTTGTGAAGCGGCAGTTGTTAAGCGTGCGCCTGCCGTCTAGTGGACAACTTTAGCTTCCCAAAGTGAATGGCGATTGTGGGGGCTGTGAGGGGTGTGAGGGGTGCCTTGGGATGTGAGGCGGCTTTTTAAGCGAGAAACCGCCACTCTTGGTGCTGGCGGCGGCAACGACGGCAACGACGGCTGACAGCAGTTGGTTTTTCTGTTGCGGACAATTGCGCCACTTTAAGTTCGACTCAACAACAATCAAATTCCAAGTGTTGCAAGATAATAGCGGCAACAACAACAACAACAACAACAACTATAATCAACAAAAGTGAGTTTTCATTGCAAGCGGCATCCAGCTGAATGTGTGTGTGAGTGTGGCAAATGTTGCTACTAAAAGGCTCACTTTGGTTAACAAAGTGTTGGCACTTCACGTTCCCTTGCGCGCTCGAATGCGCGCGTGTGTGTGCGTATGTGTGTATTGGAGCAAAGTGTTGCATTGTCAGCTACTGAAAGACATGATTGCTGATGTTGCCATTTTGATTGTTGCGAAATCTCGTTGTTTTAATATTTTTTTTTTTGAATTTTTTTCTCCACCTTTTTTTGTCATTTTTTTTTGCTTTTTGGAGTTTTGCAATTGTTTCATTGTTCGGCCAGAACAATCCACTCAATTATGCCGGCATTCAAACAAATATTAACTCTTAATTGAGAGTGTAATTGAGAAAAAATTTCAAGTGAACTTTTTGTGAAGTAAAAATGCCGTTACTGCGTTTTCTTGAAGGTTTCTTTTTTTTTTGGTTTTGCTACTCAAAATGGAATATAATTTTATGTATGGAAGCGAATTTTGGGTACAAGTGGTCCAACTTGTAATCGGACTGTACTGTGGTAAAATGATAAATTATTAGTCGGGAGATAGTAAAGAACTAATAGTTAGTTAGTTAGATAATAAGTCTACAGAATTCAATAGATCCATTATATTGGAAAGAAATATTTTGTAGATCAAAATCATTGCCTTAAGGAAGGAAGAAGTCAAAAATCAGCAAAGTCAGGCGTTGGGTTCCTTAACTTTCGGAAAAAGTGCCAATGAAGCAGATTAAAGACAGAGTACACAATTTACTAGAATTTCGGTGTCCCAGAAGATGCTGTGTTTCACATAAGATTTTCCCAGAACTTTTACACCTCGGCAGTCAACGAATCGGTCGAAAGTGTTTTTATCATAAAAAAAATCGTTTAACTCCTAATCGTCAGGGGATATACGGTTGACGCCTTTTTGGTCTATCAGGAGCTGTATATAAATTAGACGGTTACAGAGATGGAAAGTTGCAGATCTTCAATATAGTATTATACATGACAGGGGTTTGAGAACTTACAGCTGATATATTGTCTTTACTTTGAAGATAATAATGAAGATAATAATAACTTGTAATGAGTTCATCGAAATTCCCTATCTCGCCTCGTCGATACTACATGTTTTTGAGATGCCTTCGCACTGCATCTGGAGTCGATATTACAGTCTCCTGTTTGTTCAATCAGATATCAACTTAGATATTGACCTACAACGCCGGTCCGTAATCGATGAGAGACTTTTGTGCCTCTAGCGAAAACTTGTGACAATATAGCAATGGCGTTTTCCAGGAAAACCAATTTTTTAAAGATATGGACTTCCAACCAACAAAGCCCTGACTGGTCTCCGATTTATTAAGGCCGATAAGCTCAACGTATGAGGGTGAGGACATTTCACAGGGAACTCATATCTAGTTTTCTGAAATTGATCACTTCTGATCATATCTGTTTCCTGAATTTCTTGCTGAGTATTGAATACATTAAGGTAATTTCATGAGTTCAGGTAGTTCATTCACTGAACATCAATTGTCTTCCACAATTTATCTTCGTTGGTTAAAAATCCAAAAATTTCTGCTTATATTGAGCACAAAATATGTACACAAAACAAAATGCTTCCCCAAAAGTGATCAGTAATAAACAAATAGCTGCATACTCACCTCTACCGCTGCGTCCGACGAATCTCAAATCATTGAACTTCGCGACCTGATTCTTCATAACGGCCGTACAGTTGCGCAACTCGGCACAGTAGTTCTCATCATTGCCAGCGCGTACCGTCACCATAGTGCCGTCCATGATATCGCCCAGCGAGACAACTTTGAAGGCGACCGGCAGCGTCTTGTTGGAACGCCAATGCGGCGGCAGTACGGTACAAACGAACAGCGGACTGCTGGTGCGTATCAGCTCGCCGGGATGTTCGGTGAGGAAATCGCCTAATGTCCGCTCCGCCAGTATGTCCGAGGTCATCTTTGTGTAGGCTTCGTTTAGCAGTTGAGCTGCCGTTGGCGGTGTGTTTTGTTCATTTGCATTGTTGTTGTTGCCATTTGTAGCATTATTATTATTGCTACCGCCGTTATTATTTGAACTGGAATTGTTTGTGTTGTTGCTGCTATTCTGAGTCGCGCCCGCATTGTTGGCGACGACGGTGTTGGTCGTTGTGGTGAGATGCATTCTGTAGTGGTTGTGGCCGCAGGCTACTTGTTTGAGGCGAACAATTTTTGCTAATTTTTCTTTTTGGCGCGGCGACAATAGAAAAGTTAGTTCGAGGAGTTGTTGGTAGAGTTGCTTAAGCTATATTTGTGGATTCCTGAAAAGATGGAAGAGAGAAGAGATATAGATAAGACAGGTTTGTTCCCATTTGGGATTCATAAATATATAGCATTCTTAGAGATTATTGAAAATGTAATTTGTCATGTCATTTAAGTTGAATATAGCACAATGCAATCATATGAATTATCCCTTCTGTATTCTTGAACCTTAGTTTATCGATTCAAAGCTGAGTAATAGGAGATCTTTTTCGGAGTATTATTGGTTCGCTTAATATTTCGATATAAACACGGTTCCTTTACAATTTCTGTTTTGCTATTATTTTCTTCCAATATCTCGCGTTCTCTTAAGAGTCTACTAGTTCCAAGGGGGCTGACTAATACCTAGTATGGGTAAAACTAACGCTTTCAATCCGCGTTTGCTCTTAGTCAGCCACAAATGTGATGGTTTAAATAAATATATATACTATTAAATAATAGTAATAATAAGATTGTAAATAAGAGTTTTGCTCGTAACTAATCGCCAGCGCCACCTAGCGGACGTTAAAAACTTTTAAAAAGAGCCGGCTACATTCAAAAGCAAGGAAATTAGATGCCGGATGAATTGAAACCAAGAGACGTTGAGAGACGATTTTGCATTTCAGAAATGCTGCTTTAACGCTACAAAAAGAAGTCGCTTTCCGGATCCGGATGGGATTCTGACTGGTAAATGAAAAATGGGTCCATTATGACAACCGTAAATGCAAAAAATCATATGTGAAACCTAGGCAATCAGCCAAATCAAAGGCAAAGTCGAATATCCATGACGCCATGGTAATGCTCTGTATTAGATGGGATCAGAAGGCCGTGGTGTATTATGAGTTTCTAAAAGTGGATGAAACTATTAATGGTAATAGTACCAATAGGTAATGCTACCGACAAAAGCTCATCAAACTGAAGAGAGCGATTGCCGAAAAACGCCCGGAATTTTTGACCCGCTTTATAGTCCAGACCTTGCCCTTTCTGACTACAATTAATTCCGGTCGATGCAGAACGCATTCACTGGAAGTCGGTTGACATCAGAACAGGGTATCAAAAATTGGCCCCCAGCCGGCGCAATTCCTTTGGAAAGTTTGGAAAAAAACTATAAGAATATAGTTATTGACTCAATAGAAATGTTAATAAATCAATGAAAATTATGGCAAAATGTAAGAGTTTGGTTTTGAAGTGATTTCGAATCCATCGTATTTTCCGTAGTCTACCTTCAGTGATTTTTTCTGTATACAGTTCGTCGAGCTTCAAAAATGGTGACGAAAAATTAGATGATCGAAAAAAAGGTTGATTGGAAAAAATTCGAATGTTGCTAAAAAATGTTTTAGCAATCTTAATTTATACTCTTAAAGGGAATTCATGTCCATTAGTCCTTGAATGTGAAATTGTACAAATATCTCGATTTGCAGCGCCATCTGTCAGTTCAAACCCAAAGTCAAATAGTATAGGGTTTAAGCTTTTAGTAGGGGTAGCGTGGCAAAAGCACATTGAGAAGATTTTATACATTTTTTATATATATGCATACATGGATTTGTAAAACGTTGAAAAGTATACGAAACGAGAACATAGGAATTAAACTAAGAAATTGATATTCCGATTAGAAATTCCAATTTGTTTACTCTTACGTCGATTTTTCTGCCACCTTTTTCCATATAAAAAACTTTAAGCATTTTTTTGTTGTTGCAGAAGTGAGGTATAATCACAGTCTTGTTAAATAATTCAAAATCAAGCTATGTTACTGCCAAAGAATTCTACACCTTTTTTCTTTCCCCTTTGTACCCAACTAAATGACAATGGTCAAGGTGCCGGAGGATACCCATATGGGCGAGTGCATAAATGCCAGAAGCCAGCAGCTTCGCTTACATGTTACAAATATTACTCCAATTATTTGTGTAGTCGTTGCCAAAGAACCACAACCATTGTTCGCACATTTTTGCGACTTTTTTCCGCTTTTTCGCAACCTTTTGCACCACAAAGGACTATGTAAATATGCCACTTATATGTGCGCGTGTGTGTGAGTGTATGCATGTGTCAGTATGTGTGTGTAGACTGGTTATTTGGCTGCGCCACCGAAACTGGCCATGTTAAATGCTTTTATGGATGGAATCACAACATGACGATGGCCTTGTTGAACACGACGATTTCCACCGATGGACCCCAACCACCGCTCAATTTGCGCGAGTACATTTTCCCAGCGAAACTGCGGAGCAGCGAAGCGATAAAAAATGTGGAAACATGCAAAATAAAAGGAGTCGCATGAAAGTGGCACAAAGCGCTGGACAACGCAACGGTAAGTGCGCAAAAACAACGTGGCAAAACTGGTTCCCTGTGACGGTGGAGGGGTGCGCTGTGCGCGGCGTAAGCGCGGCAACCTATAAAATTACTTAAAAATGCCGCAGCTGTTGGTTGACTTCTGGCCAAAAACGTAAGGGTTTACGCTCGATGAATGGTGCGGGGCGGCAGCAGGCTGACCGAGCGGAGTACTGGTTCGCAGGTTTTGTTGCGCTCTTTGTAGTCAGCACTTTTTGCGATTTTTTACTCTCCACACATTTAACGGTGTTAACATACTTTACTTTTGCTTTGTTCATGTACGGTTTTTCGGCTCGCACCAACACATACACACCTGCGTTCGCACATACGTTCACATAAATGACTTTCCTGTACAGTGTGATGCTTCAGATGCACACACACACACACACACACACATACCCATGTACAGGCATTTGTCGGCGCAATTTTGCATACTCATATGGAGTTCGTGCAACATGCCACAGGATATTAAACAGCATACGCCATATTCCTTATTTTTTTTCGTCTGTTCGCCTTTTCGCTGTGTCCGGTGAGTACGACACACACACACACACACACACATTTACACATGCATTTACACATACAGGGTGTCGGTAATGTTTTATTGTTCAGCAGCTCCGACAGCGTTCCGTTTAATGGTCTGCCATGCGCTAGCCGTGGTGTCAGTGACACCAGCCGTCCATATCCGTTAGGATTAGTGCGCCATTTTTTTTTTGTTTCAATCGCGGTTTGTCACCTTGCTGCCGCTGTGGGTGTTTAGACTCAGGCAGACGCTTGCCATTGCATGTGTTTTGGCTTCTCTTTCGCTTTCGGTAAATCAAAATTCATGGTTTCCTGACTTCCTTCCATATCTGCGGTCAATGTATCAATCGATTTGGTGGCCTTTAGTCTGCTTTGCAATTTGTGTTATAGCTTGCACGATTTTTTTCTAATAAGATTGGATTTGCACACAATTTTTTTCACTTTTAATAGTACATGGTCTCATTTTAATTAATTGGTTCGCATAAAATTGTTCAAATTGCATTAATAAATATTCAAAATAGGTATTTGAAATTTTGAAAATTTATTGTCTTTTTTATTTTTAATGACAAAATCTTTTCCTTTATGAAATTTCAATTTCTTCAAAATTCTGTAATTTGAATATTTTATATTTTAACAAGAGAAATATGATATAATGATGGAATATGTTATAAATAAGAAAACCTCTATATTATCTCGGATCAGTTGTGGAAAATCTGTTAATATTTGATTATAAGTAGTTTATGAAGAATTCAAAAATCAGTGATAGAAAGAATGACCCAAACAATCAGATAACTCTACTATTAAAAATACCATGAGATTGCACTTCAAAGAAAATAATAAAATGCTGCGGAAAAAATGAAATCTATTGTTTACTTATAAGACCCGAAATTATCAGGACTAAGTACGAAAAAGCGTTGCGATTAATTTACTTAACCCAGGTAAGAAGTAATCACAATCTTAGAAACATTCCTCAAATGACATATCTATCCAGCAATTCGAATTCCAGCACGTAGCACAATTCAGTCGAAAATATATGCTTTTCGTATTTATCAAATTCTATTTTGGTCAAAAAATATACATTATCAGTTGTCTAACCAATTACGTTTTTGAAAAATACGACTCAGCGACCGCACCGATGGAAATCTGTACCAAATTCTAAAAATCTATAACCCAAAGTATTTCTCGATCAAAGTTATCATCTTTCTCTTAGCATTTGGAAGCATAACAACGAACCAATAACGTTAAGTGTAGACGTTAACTTGAAGATTTTTAGCCCCCTAGATCGTATATGGGCAATAGAGCAATTCCAAACCAAGCAGAAGTTTATCAAAGGCATCTAGTTTCTTCTGAAGCTAGTATTCACAAGCATTTTCAATCATGCTTGTATTGGAATATTTCCAACGATAGTATGATATGTGGAATACTCTTTCTCATACGATAAATTCGATACAATAAATTCGATATACGGGGTGCTTAACCAGCGGTCAGTTGACTCACAATGACATCACAGTTGTTCAACATGGCTATATTAAAAAAAAAAAATCACATGTCTTGAATAAAAGTGTTCAAATTACTCATAGAAGTCCTTGATTTGTGCTCGGATCGCCTAGTTCGCACTGTTTCTGACAAAGAAGCGATCAACCAAAATCAATTGTCATTCACTCACTGCTGTTTGTAATACTTGTATTTGCTCAGCAGCAGCACATACATTTGTTTTGGTTGGATTGTTCTTGTTTTCCAGTAGAGACATAAGCTTGTTGGTGTAACTTTCATAAATATTTTTGCCTATTAGGTTCGTGAATAACTAGTTGTGCACCCCTGGATTGAAAATGTTTTGCGGTTTTGTGATAAAATCGTGTAAGTCGGCTCTTACCAAAAGGAAACCAAGTTTAATAGAGTCTTTGGAAAAAAACAGAAACTTACTTGAGGATGACTCCTTCTAAATAGTCCATAAATTGACTCAATTACTTTAGGGAAAGTAGGAAACTTTATATTGCAACAATAGATGACTTGTGATAAAAAAAAACCGTTCTGTAGAGTGCCTCAATTTAATCTGCATTTTTTGGCTTACAGCCCCAAACCGAGCCTTGTGATACTTTTATGTAAAAAACTAGGAAATAGTTGTAAGTGAATATAGCACATTGTGGACGAAAATCAAATTAAAAAAAAATGGGTTAAATTTAAATATGATGTCTCAATATGAACTGAAACGGATACCGATCCTGTAAGAAAACATTTCAAGATTCCTTCATAACCTCACTTTTGCCCAAAGGTTGTGCCATAAATCGCTTAGAGACTACCGATTTTTAGTCCTTATGAACTTTGCAATTAAATTTATCGTTTCTCATTGTTCCTAGTTTAAAGAGCAAGCAAAAACAACTGCTGGCAATCAGCAGTTATTTAAGCGTTGCAAACGAAACTTGCCACAAAAGTACTACGCCCACATACAAATGCGTGCTTGTATGTGTGCCCATTGGACATAGTTGGATTGTGATTTTTCAATTTACGAGCATAAAACAACTGACTTTCATTGTTTGCACGCCTCCACTGCGGCACAAACAGCTTGTTGCAAGTGCATGTGAACGGAAAGTTCGTAAGGTAAGAGACGAGCGTGAGTGTGCACGTGTGTATGTGGCAATCCAACTGCAATGACAAGCAACTGCTCCACGAAAGCAAAATTTCGTTAATCGTTCACTCCGCAAGTGGACCACAGTGACCGAGAAGAAAGGCGCGCTGCAGGAGTTGACCGAAGACGGATCTAAGCCACGCGGAGGCCGTGTGTCTGTGTGTTTGTGTGTCTGTGTGTTGTGTGGGGGGCGAAGTGCTGTTGCGTAAAAGCAGTTTACGCACCGTCCAAAGTGATTTATCTTCTAGCCAAGTAGGGTGCACCACATGCAACAACAAGCGGTCACACACCGTTGATGTTTGTGCAGCACATACTGACGCGCTTTCGCAGAGCGCGTCGCCCAAGCGATAAGCAGTAAATCGGCAACGAAGGCGCTGATGCTGGTGGTGGTGTTGTAGGTGGCGCCGGCGACTGCATGGCGGCGACCAGACACACTAGGACTTATTGCGCCATTTTAAGCTACGCCGAAGCTCTTGTGGCAAGAAGCATAAAACTAACATTGCAAGCGCGTGAGTGCGTTGCACACATGCAAAGGAGCGCTGTGTGGCAAGGTGAACCGGAAAATGCCTACGAAAATGCAGCCAAATCCCCAAGGCAGACGGCAATAGATGAAAACGTAAATTGCTGCGCTCTAAGAGCGCAAATGATGTTGCAACGGAGCGCAGCGGGTGTTGCATATCACGCATTACAACGAACAACAACAACGGCTTGCATTAGAACTATAATTCCTGGGAAAATGCACTTTTCGCTCATATGAAACAGCCACAGCACCGTTACTGAAGCGGTATGTGGCAGGATAGCCGGAAACTACCAAGGATGCATTGCGGTGTGGCAACAACACGCGGCTGCCGGTCGGTCGGTACTGGCCAACACTGGAATCCTGGTTATTGCAACTGACACATGGCACCTCAACGGCCTAAATATGCGGCGACAGTTATGGTGGTGACCAGTAGTGTTTGCGGTGCCGCATGGCCAGCAGGCGCGGGCGTGGTGTGTGATGGAATGCATGGCCAAACGTGACTTCTATGGCACATGCACACACATGCACGCGTCTTTTAGCTGTTTGGCATATTTATCAACACGGCAACGTGCAACAACAACGGTAATACACACTTGCAACATGTTATGGCGGTGAATGTAGTGCTGCCACTCGACACTTATAGGCTGCAAAATGCGAGGCGAACTCAAGTGACAGGCCGTAACCCCGAAATTGACCAAAAAGTTCAGTTGCTTTTGGCATCCGGTTTGTGGCTTTTATGCTGTTGTACTGCTTATGTTGCTTCTTCTTCTTCTTTATTGCAACTGGCGGTCCTGCCTACGTTTCTGTGTGTGTAAGTGTGCAATACTAAATGCGTAAAACGAGTGCATTAAATGCACTCAGTAGCATGCAACGTGCCACATTTGCAACACAACGGCGATGATACGTGCGATGAGGTCATCAACGTTGGTGTTGTTATCATCAGTAGCATGTCGTGACACTACAATTTTGTTGTTTGCTGTTTGTTGTTGCTGCTTTGTTGTTTTTGTTGTTGCTGTTGTTGTTGTTGTTATGTTGTTGCAACAGTGCTTGTTGTGATCTACGCTGTTGCCACCATCAACGCCATCATTAGCAACGACTGTGGCAATGCTTGTGGCACAGCCACTGACCATAGATAAAGCAGGGCTTGGAATAGTAGACGCAGCAACGGTAATAAGAGCTGTGCTAACAGCAACAACAACAACAGCGATAACAACGAAAAGCGGTTGATATTTGGCTTGCAAAATATTTTGCACAATGCCGTGACAGACTCACAGAATTGACACACAGAAACAAACATGCATGTTGCATTTGAAAAATTGTTGCATGCAACTTAAGGTGGCAGCATGAAAGATCGCATCGCTTTTATATGAACAAAAGCCAAACTGAATAATCACTGTTAGAGTGAGCGAGTGTGAGCGCATGTGGCAGGCTGCAGATGATGATGCAAGAAATGCTACGATTATTTATTCGAAAGTCAGAGGCCGAGCATCTGGCACATAGGCAACAACTTGCTGCAATACGCAACTTCATGCAACTCGAGCTAAAATGCATATTAGTTGCAAAACTGCATGCTCATGCAACCGCCCACCCGCTCCAGTGTCTGCCAAGTGTGCGTTGCAAGTGTGAAAAGAATGCCAAGGCATGTCTGCATTGTTGTTGATTGCCTAAAGAATGCCATGCAGCATGCAATCTCTCCTCAGACACACCCAGTGCACGCTGAGTTGGCTTGTGGGGTCGGGGGTAGTGCATACGCCGCTGCCGTAAACGATTGCCTGGAAAGCACTTTACTCACCAACACTTTCTGGCTTCGCATGTATAAAAGCAAAAACAAAAAAAAATCTGCCTGTTAGACGCTAGCTTGAGCCTTTGGCTAGCATAATTTATCAATTTTCGGTTAATTCAGTGTTGGCCCCACACATACACACACACCATTATGTTGCTGTAGTGTTCGTGCTACTTGTCCTTGTTGTTGTTGTTGTTGTTGTTGTTGTTGTTGTTGTTGTTGGCATTAGTATTGGTGTCTGTGGTATTGGTTTTGAGGTCTGATTACTTGCCACTTTTTGTGCGGCTGTGTTGCAAACTTCATTTTCGGTTTTGGTGGCCAACAAAGAGGCCTTGAGGCAATTGCTTTGTTGGTTTTTGCATTTACGGTATATTTCTCAACCTTAAATTCACCGCCACATACACACGTGTGCGTCTGTTATGTTTGCAACAATCTTTGGTGGTGCAACGCATTGATTGCAGGCATTTGTTGTTGTTGTAGTACTTTAATTTAATGCAGTTGGTTGTGCAACCATTTGCTAATTTCCTCTAATTCACAGTACTGTGCGAGAGGTAGGGAGACTTTGTGTATGGAGCATGCTTCAAAAATGCGGCAATAAGTATTTGGAGAATATGTAACTGTTTTTGTTTTTTTTTCTAAAGAATTCTTTTCTGAGGATTTGAGAGAAGTCTCTGAACTACAGATTGCTCCGAAAGCTCCTGGTAAATGGATCTGAAAAATTATCCTAATTTACCTGCTTTTGCCATTTCTTTTAAATCATAGCATCCCTGATACACACCTCTAATTTCTGTTGAATGTAAAACGATATCAAAAGAACATTGCTAGAAGCTTTTGTGCAGAATCGACATTTATTTAAACCAAAATATAGAGAGTTTTGTATAGAGAGCCCAAAAAATGTGAACGTTGCGCTCACGATTATCAAACTATTCGGGAATAGGGCATACAAGTCTGGTGGGAAATCCCTCCAATATTTGTTTTCAAGTTCAATATGTCTTCGTCGATTTTCGATTTTCACCGGGTCAATTTGCATATTTTCTAGATGCTCTAAAACTTACTAATGGTACTTCGAGCCGCAACGGATCGACATTACTTTCTTGCGCCAGAAAATGTCGCCGTAGCTTCTCTTCTAGACCCTTTTAGAGCAAATACCACCAAATTCATGGGATGAAATCGGAAAGATTTTACTGTTTCGTTGTGGATGAGCGTATAATTACCGATTATCAAAATCCACACACCTATAGAGTACTTGGAGATGCCAAACGCCGAACAATGACTCCTGGAGCTTCTTTTTTTACGAGATCGACGGGAATCTCTTCCTTCATAAAATATTCAAAATTGCTTTTGGTATCATTTCTGCTTCAATAAAGGTTTTTTTTTTACCAATTTACGGCAATGTAACCTCGGTCAAAGACACATATAGTCTACAATCTTTGTGATGAAACAGAAGGACACATTAACTTGTTTAAAGTTGGACTGTTGTAACACTGTAAATTTCATTCGAGATCGTCCAGCTCGGCAGATACAAAAGGAAAACTACCTATGCTGCAATTAAATTTGAGTTTAAGGAAATTAAAAATGTTTTTGACAACCATTTTTTTTGTCTAAATTTCCTTCCGGTCCAAAAGTCACTAACTCGCCTAGTTATTTCGTACTACCATAAGGCTTAGTTCACACTATGACAGATATTTGACGCAAAATCATAATTCAGTGAAAACTTGTGGCATATTATTGTGTGTTTATTTAACCTTCTTAGACTTCATTACAAATATATACATATACAAATGTATAACCTTGATGAAGGTTATACGCCGACAAATAATTTTTATTCAAACAGTTCATTATTTCTGCATTACACTTTTCAACACCTCTTTAATAAGACGCTTTAACTCAAATCAGTGCGACAATTCTTAAGCAATGCCATAACCTTTAACGAGCCAATTAATTGCATCGTCAGTGTTCCGATTATTTGCGCGTGTGTGTGTGCTAACCAGAGTTTGAGTTGCAAAATTCATTAAACATTTCTGGCAAACAAAAGAGCCCAACGGGCTTAACTCGAAAATCGCCTGCTTATGGGAAACTTGACAAATACTGGGCTGCAGGCGACAGGTGACACAATGTGACAAGGTGCCAACATGTCATCATGCCAAGTCAACGCTCATACAGCGCACCAAACTCCATCGCCTGGCAAAGGAATGGCGATCAAAGCTCAAATGCCGCAGAGAAGTGATGTGAGTGTGTGTGAGTTTGTTTTTGTTGTGAATGTTGTTGAGACAAATCGACGGACATTACCTTGCAAGTCGACACAAATCAGCAGAAACTTCCTTCCTTCCTTCCGTTCTTCCTTCCTACCTTCCTCCCTACCTTTCTTGCCCCTTCCCAGCTGTCTTGCTGCCTTTGTCGCCTTTGCCGCCTGTGCATCAAATCAGTATCGCAGACTGCCTGTGAGTGCTGAGCTTTGTGGTGTGAGTGTGTAGTACAGTTGGTCGGTCGAATCAATTGAAGTGTCAACAATATTTTCGCAGTCACACCAACTTGTCACATACTGTACATACTCATATACAGGCACACACGTACTCTCATTTCAAGCGCATGTGAGGCGATGCCTGCAGTTTTGCCACAAAGTGCCAACACGCCAACACGCCAATACCGAGCGAGTCTTAACACCAAGTGCCCCATACCAATGACCTCAGCTGCACTGGTTGCATGGCTGTGGCGTTGCATGCGTAACGAGTATGTCACAACAATGTTACGCACTGGAAGTCATTTAATTTGTTAAACTCGATGATTGTAAAGTGCAATGGCAAGCCTTTAGTGGGTTAGAGGGAGGGGGGAGTACAAGCGTATCATTGACGGAAGGAGGCGTGTAATATTTAATGCCTGCCATTTCCTTTTGCCACGCCAGCCCCAAAAGAATGCCTCCCAATGCAGTGGGCAGCCTCCGTACTCCGCCTAAAGTGCGTTTTCTGTCTGTCCATGTCTGTCGGTTGCGAGGCCCTTGTCTGATTGTCTTCAGGTCAACTCAATTGTTGCCATATTTTCGTAAATTTACGGCATGCCTCCACACCTTCGCACTCGATGCATCACTGCAACCCTTGCAACATGTACTCAAGTATTCATCTGTGTGTGTGTGTGTGTGTGTGTGTGTGTGTATGTGAAGTTTTCGGTTGGGGGCATGCATCGTTGCATATGTCTGCGGTTTGTGTATATTTGCTGCTGCTCTAACTCAGTTGTCGTTTCCATTTCAATTATTTGTTGTTTTAGTTGTAATTTTAACTGTTGTCTTCGTTAACTGCAAGAAATGCACTGAAGCTGACACTTGCAACAGAACAATATACAAGTTGAACTGTAGATTCGACCAAAAGTGTCGATGTGGCTTCGCAAATTCGCCATTGTCAACAGCAACAACAACAACAACAACAACAATGTGATCATCATACTCATCCTTATAATCATCATCGGAGTCTCACCAGCAAAACTGCAGCAAGAAAATTTTAGTACGTCGAAATTTATATGTATATCTATCTGTCCATGCGCATATGTATAGGTGTATGTGTGTCTGTGTTCGTTTAGCATCTTCTTCGGATATGCAAATTATGTAATGTGTCAAGTTACCGGAAAATTCATTTTAATTGCCAACGATATGCTGGAGTCTAGCATTGATTTCAAAATTTATAATAGCTACAATTATAGCAACAACAACTAAATGTGCATTTTAACTGCAGCATATTTCTTCCAGCCTGCTGAGCCGTGTTATGGTAAAACCAGGAATTAAGTTTCAGGTGAAACTGATTTTCTGCAAAACTTTTGGTATAAAATGTCGAGAAATGTTGGTGAAGCAGCGAGGGTTTATTCGGAAACAATTTATAAATAGTTGTACTTGCTCTCGCTGGCGACGATCTTAAGAGCCTTTTCAAGCTTATACTTGATCCTTCTTGAGATCGGAAGAAGCCTCCACGAATTTACAAAGCTTTTACGACCTATTACGATATACATTGGTTTGGATTTCTACAAGCCAAATGTTGCGAGTTCACTAAAAATCTTCTTCAAGAAGCCCAGTAAAGCCCTTTCCGCATAACCGTCCCGTTTACATCATATCCGCAACAGATCGATGTTATTATGTTGTTCATTATCAGCGCCTTCAAATCTCAACTGAAATTTTCATGCAATCCGATGTTCTGATCCGAGCTAAATGACGCTCACCAGCAGCCCCTAAAATGTAATTGCGTAGGTAGGAAGAACTAAAAGGCCTCGCTACAACTAGCATACCACTTCGAGAATGCCGAAAATTTCTCATAAATCATCAATATTGGCTTTGCAGGTGAGAATTAAGAACGGTAAATGGAAATGCAAGATACGCCCATTTTCACTCCGATGACCATCCCAGAACATTTAGCCTCTCGGTTCAAGGATTACGCTTTTACGTGGTAGATCTCTAGTAAAATGTGTCAGTAAAATTAAGCAACGCAAAACCTTTCTCCAAAAGACCATTCAGAAATTTAAATTCCATTCGACGCCCATTACTTCGCGTTAAGATCATAATCCAAAATTTCTCTTCAGTCTATTCGAATCATATTAATATTACCATTATGGCAAGAACTAGTAGAAATACTATCAACATGCAGAGTTATAAGAAAGTTAGAAGTTTACACTTTTAGGTTACGTGGTATCTCGGCTCAAATGTTTTTTAAGGCTTTTTACGAGAAAGATCTCCAGTTGAATAGCGAACGAGAGATTCTCCCCGCAATATATAGTTCATGCCGTTATGCCGACTTCTAAGGCAATAGTCAAAATTGCCGTGGATGAAATCTAAGTCTACGCCGATGTCTGCACATTCGTACAATTAGGACGAGGATTATTGCTATTAGAGTTTCTTTCTCAGAAAAGCTGCAAATAATATTCGTTTTATGCAGCAGTTCAAGGACGTTTTTTTAAAAACCTCTTTTTTGAAGGGAAAACCTTGTGATAGGCTCAGCTAGAATTTATAGATAGACTTTAAATGGATTCAGAAAAAGGAAGTGACCGGGTAGTTGAGAAGGAACCTGGTAGTTCGAGGTTTTATTCCTTGAATTTTTTTTTGTGCAGAGATACATATCAGAAAATTTGGGATTATTCAAACAAAGGGTTAGAGTTTGGACGCTTAAACCGAGTGGTGAGCCTAACTCTTTCTATAAATTTGGTATCCAATGTTCAGACGGAAAAGGTTCTTGTTGTCACCAAAAAGTTTGCAGACACTTCATCTCAATTCACTCGTTGAAAGAAATAAAATTGTGTAAGTGAAACACATTATAAACAATATTAATGTTAGATGAGAACGAATGAAAAGTATTTACCATCGGTGAACTGATTTCGGAAACAGATGGCTTGCAGACTCGAATTGCAAGTAGTGATCTGGATATATAGGCAAAAAGTTCTATATTATAAATAATATAATATAACTGTTGTAACTTATTGTAATATCAAGTAATCCAGCCAAGCTCGCTGTTAGCTGAGTAGGTTAGGCGAGACTTTGAAGAGGTATAACCGATAATATGAGGATTCGGAGCGTCACGAACCGTCCGTAGTCATATTTTCATTTCTCCGTTATCCGATTTGGTCTAGAATTTTCGGTTTTGGAAGATTTGCAACAAGACAAAATTATTATATAATAATTAGACAAGTGCTGAATGTGCAGAAAATACACGTCAATTTCCTTGGCTCCGCCCACACATACCCGGCCAATTGCGCAAGCGCATTCAAGCGTCCACAAATATATACGAATGCTAGATATAAATAAATAACATTTATGGATAAGTAGTTTGTATGTGTGTGACGCTCTATGAGACTAGCCTCGTGATCATCGCTTGACAGCTGTGGATCGCTATCGGACCACCCTCGCGTATTCGGTCGCTGGCAATGATGTCGCATCCTTTGAACGGGTGAATTTGACTTTTACGACCTAATTTTGTTTAAAATAATCAGAAACATATTTACAAATATACATACACAAATACATACACACACATGCACACATATAACACATATACATGCACACACACGTACTATAAACGCATTAATAATGCAATATGCAACATTGTCTAATCGGCTCAGCCGCCGACAGCGCCCGCTACTTCCACTTCTATGCACTAACACACACACACACACACACACACCGTTATGCTTAAATTTATTTGATTTCGTTGTTTATGGTAATTAAACGTCTTCAAATATGCACTTTGGTTAATCAAAACACAAACAACATTCATCATTTCATCTCCACACAGCCGCGCTGGGGCACGAGCGTCTGTGTTGCGCTCGTAAAATGTTGGCTGTGAGGCATGCCGCTGCCAGCGCTGATCGTGCCGCCATGGCATGGCGCGCTGTGTGGCAAACCAATAAAAAGCGTATTCGTGTTATTTTTGTTTATAATTCGCATTATTGATGTAAACAAGTGATTTCAAAATAGCTTTATTACTTATTAGTTGGCTATGGGGAGCAATTCATAATTTTTGTCATTCTATATGAGAGCTATAGAGTTGCGGAGTTTTGTAGCAACAGCTGGCAGATGATTGATGAATGAAGATGAATTTGTGGTTGAATTCAACATATATACATGTATGTATGTGTGTTTAACTTCTTAAGAAATCGTAGATTTATAGATTTCTATTTCGTATCAGAATTCTCAAACCTTCCGATATATAGGAATATATGTTGGTGTATATGTATACGTACCATAAAATGTTGGTAATTTTCAAAAGTAGTAATAATAATATTTTCTACCCAAAAATTTGGATATACCAAACAAAATGTTGAGGATTACAAAATGAATAATGAGTGTTCCAATTGTTCAGAAAACGAAAAATCATTGCTTTGTGATTTTAGTCAAATTATTGAGCGATGAGAAATGCTGAAATATCGAATGAGTTAACCATTTTCATTCAAAAGTCCCTATCACCAGATATTGTGGATTCTGGCTGAATGTGAACGGGGGTGATTAGAGAATTGGCGGTGATGAAGTTATCTGGATCACCTAACAATAAATAAATGACAACAAATCCCACAATACCCCTGAATGAGTTGTCAGAGTTGTTAGACTAAATTCGGCTAAAATTGTTATAACAATCACAGATCACTGATACTAGAGTCTCTAGTTCTCTCTCTCTCTCTAGTTACTCTAGTAGAGTCTAGTTTCCTATCTAAAAGTCAAATAATTCGCAAACTTCCCCTCTCCTACGTGTTTTTTACTAAAATCTGTTGAGAATACACAGAATGTTCCTGGCTATAGTTTTTTTCTATTTCTTTTTGGGGCTCATTCTTAGTCATTTTAAATAATAATGCTTTGTATCGTAATATTGTAATATTTATTTTTTTGAAAAGTTATTAGAAAGTAAGCATCATCAAAACATATAACTTTCGGACTAACTAACGGAAACGCTTGTTGTTTTAAATTAACTATAAAATATTTAAAATAATTAAAAAAATTAAATAAAAAATAAAAATAAGTCATCTAAGTACAGAAAAATACCAGAGAATCGTGCGAAAAGTGTTACCACCCCAATGAAAAACAAATGAATTTACAACTGAATTTATGTTAATAAATAGAGCCATGCAATTTATAAATAACAGAAAAAATATTACAGTCTAGTCTAAGTCTATCAAAAATTACACAAGAATGAAACATCCAGTTAACTTTCATTTAATTTTTGAAGTAAGTGGTGACTCCTATGAAAATATTTTTTATTCAAATTGCAATGAATTTTCATTTGGTTTGTAAAGCTATTAGTCTAGTAATTAGCCATATCAATTGAATTATAGAATGAGTTTTATTCTAAAACTAAATTATTTAGCAAAATTCTGATCCTTGGTTTCCAAAGCTAAATGTTTATTTAATGCCATATTTAAATCAAAAATAATCAGCTACAAAGATTAATGTTACGTGGTGAGTGATAGAATGAGGAGAGACAATATAGAAAAACTTTCGGAATTGTATAGCAATAAAGTTGTCTAACGAAATCACTTATCTTAAGGGTTAAGTGTCTGTTAAACGGTACAGAAAAAGAGGTTATGCGAATACATTTGATTTATGCCAGTTATTTGTTCGATTCGTCACTCACAACAAATGGGCAAATTTCATCATATAGTGGTACCGAACTATATCATATTCAAGAACATCATACATATAGACTAATATAAATATTTCAGAGTAAACTCGAAGTATTATTTGGTATAAAGGGGCTACCGGAACGTGCAAATCTGTTTCGACCATTTTCAAGCATAATTTTTGTTGGGTTTCATTGAGATTTTTTTGTTGATACAAGAGCTATCTATATATGGATAGACAAGAGAGGACTTAATAGTAATATTTCGAGTTAAAGTCACGGAGCCAAGAAATATTAAAAGTATTTTACTGGTTTCTACAAGCGGGCGATGCTTTTTTATTTTCCAAATCAGTTGCAGAAATGGAGAAAAAACAAACTCTCAAAAGTTACCTTTTAGATAATCACTCGATACAATTGACAGTTTAGGTTATGAAACATGCTTAATTGGTTAACTGACAGCTTCTTCACTGTTTATGAAACCAATGCTTTTCACTAATTCACTTTTAATTCACTTTTTTTCATGCACATGCACATATTTGCTTGCAACATGTTGGTTAACACTGAACACTTGCCACAAAAGCTTCACTTGCTGCACTCACTATTCTCATACCTTAAAGTTTGCTTCGAATTCAATAGATTTCGCCGACGCTATTGAAGACGCGCAGAAATCTCAGCTGAAATGTGGTCGAAAAGCGCTGCCGCAGCGTGTTGGTCTGAGGCGGTCGCATTAAATGCACATCGTTTGCGGAAAGCAATGTGTGGCATTTGAAAATCAAAAATTTTCGGAGAACTTTTTTGCAAAAAAAAATTCTAATTTTTGAATTTTTTTCAACACCGCGTGGCGCGTCGCGTCGCGTCACGATTCACAAGAGAATTTATTTTAGTTTTTTTGAAATATGCAACTATCTTGTACGCACTACACTCACTGGCCACTATACCACTCAAAGTCTCTTAACCGTTTGTCACTCAAAACCGTTAATAGATGCCGCAATCATATAGCGACCGCGTTGGTGGCCAAGAAATCATAACCGAAATGCGGTGCGCGGTGTGCGGAGCAACATGCCGAAATTCATGATAATAGCAAAAAAATATATGTTATAAAAGCACAAAAACAACCATGAATATGCACGAACACTATGCGCCTCAGTGCAACTATGCGTTTGTGTGCCTTTCTTTATGCGCGTGATTTGTTCGTTTTGCGTCCGTGTTGGCGTGCGTGTGTGCAATGTATTTTTTTGGTTGCGTCAATGATGATGTGTGGCGAATTTGTGTTGATTTTATTTCAGTTGTCGGTTACGGTTTGCCGTTGGAGTTTCCATTGCTGGCGCATATGACGCTGAGTTGCTAGCGCTGCTGCTGCTGCTGCTGCCACTGGCGTTGCCGTCTGCACAATGATAGCTCCAGCCTGGCACACATATGCAGGCGCATGCATAAAAACACACGCACACATACGCTTGCTGACAGCACACACGCGCCACGCACATAGCTAAACGCACGAATGAGAGCGCAAATACTGTTCATATGCGCGCACACATACACAGCGCTGGTGGATGCTTGCCGAACCCCCAAAAGCAACAAACGCAAACTCAAGCGCGTCAGAAATTGCTCCAAAGCAGCGACGCGGCGCGTGTCTGCAAAGCAGCGCTGTGCCAATGAGTAGCGACGCTTCTACACAAACAAATAGAGGCAAGTGCGTGTGTGTGTGTATGTATGCGCGCTGCCAACGCGATCGACATCCGCATCCGTTCTTAATTAAAACGCGACCACTCTCACTAATTCACTTGAGTTTGGTGGGTGGAGAGCATGTGCGCTCTCTCGTTTGCCTCAGCGCTGACATATGAGTGTATTACTTTTGTGGCGCTCTCTGACCTGCACAATTTGGCGCTCATCTCATCTGCTCATTGGACAGTTTTCGGCTATTAAGTGTAACGGTATTTTAACCCTTGTCGCAAGTGCAACACAAATACAAAGAACGCGGCTGCAAAGCCACCAACGTTCGCTTCCTCGTGTGTGTATTTTGCATACATTTATACATGTGTGTGTGGGTGTGTGTGTGTGATTTTGCTCAAATGCTCTGCCGCCTGCATGTTGCAAGTTGTGCTGCGTTTGCAAAGCTTATGCAAATATAATACATACGCACACATGCACGCGCCTTGAGGTGCTCTCTGCGTGTACGAAAGTTGCGTATGTATGTGCGTGTGTGCGTAGATAAGCACGCAAGTGAATAAATAAATTTGCTCGACTGCAAGTTAGTCAGGCAGTTTTCTATTATTAACAAGGGTGGCCCCCGGCTTGTTTTTCTGATAATAAAAATATTGTTATTGTTGTTATTGTTGCATGCGCATGCACACATACACATGCATTTAAGTGAAGATTTGATTTGTTGTGTTTGTATTTATTTTTTCATTTTACATATCGCGCACTAAACTGCCTAACGTCAAGTTTTCAGCCCTCTGCCCCTTCTCTTCCGCTCAGTCCCCTGTCTGCCACTACTTTGGTTAACCAACAAATTGTTTTGAATTATTTGCAACCTCGCCCACAATTGAAGCCCTACTTGCCATTCGAATTTCTGCAATTACCCGAAAAGTAACGAACTTGCCTCCTACACTTGTGGCACAATTGCCGTCGGTACGTAGGCATGCAATATACGAGTGTTTTAAGTTGCATGTTGTATGTTGCGCTTTAAAGTATGGTTCTTCGGCGATTTATTCATATTGCATGCGTGACGCACAACCCATTACGCACCTACCCAAGTTGCCTAGGTTACCCCAAACAGCGTTGCATGTAATATTTTCGCAAGCTTTGCCACACATATTCCACCGTTAGCGTCGTTGCACTCTTCACTTGCCTTGCAACTAATGCATTTTACATTGTGTGTAAGTTCTTTGTGTATGTTTTGTTCGTTCCCCTACTCATTCTGTTGCCGCCATATTGTGGCAAGTGCAGATTTCGGTTATTACCGAAAACTAACCACGTTTTGTGGTTATTGAAGTTGTGTGGAATAATATTGGTAGGCCATAAGTTGTTTTTGGTCGGTTGTCTTCTCAACACCGTTGTTGTTATTGTCGTTGTTCTTCTTCTTCTTGATGCAGTTACTACTAGTGCTGCTATTGCAAGATAATTGCAGTTTTGGTCATGGTTGTTGTTGCAAATGTTTATTTTGTTTCCGATGGAATTGTTGCATGCATTTGTTTATTTTTGCCTTGTTGCACCCAAGCACATATGTACAAATATATATATATATACATATATAGGTATGCAAATAAAGAGTGCAAGTGTTCAAAATTTGTTTTGCAACAATTCGAGGGTTTAGAGTTGCATCAAATGTGCGTAAGTCCATGATATTGTAAATATACGCATTTAATCTAGTAAATAGCAGTATAGAAATCCAAAACTGGATGACGAGCTTTGCTCAGTGTAAGAATTAGAAAAAAAATTACATGCAAGTGGCAACAATTCAAATTCAAAAATTTATTTTCAAAGTAAAGCATTTTGGGGCAAATTTTGAATATTACACTAGTCAACAAAGTTTTTGATGCGGCTTCCTTGCTATAATTTTCCAACTTAAGACCTGAAACGATAATTCCGTTCCTGCGAATAATATGATATTTTTGAAATATCGCTCCTAACAGTTTTTGTTAAAAAAAAAATGAAATTTAAAAAAACATTTTACTTGATCAAAATTGAAACATTATTTTCTCTTCAGTTTCAAACTTTAAATGTGATGAATATAATGATTAAGCTGCTCTTTTGTTTCTTGCAAAACGGTAAAAATTCTCATTTCTATTGTAAAAATGTATTATTGTACAAAAACAAAAACGATTTTGGAAATATTTTTAAAATCATTTCTTGAAACAAACCTGGTTACCAAAAGTATGCGAAATAAACACACAACTCTGTACAAAAGAATTGAAGTTATTCTATCTGATATATACATTGGTACCTTAGGAAACCACTTTTTTTACAAACAAATTATTTATGCTACATATTCTCCTCAGTTGGCAACGCCATTAAATTACACGTTAGCAATAATTAATTCATTACCAAGTACTCACTTTGTAATATTATATACATTTCTTTATATATATTGCAATATTTATTTATTAATCTCACGAAGTCTGGCAACTCCATTTCCATTTAAAACTTATAAATTTGACAGCGTTTAAATAAGTTTGGTACCCAAATTCGATTACACACGTTTAACTTTTTTTTACTTGCAACAGTCATATGCATCATATGAATAATCTGGCAACTTCATAAGAAAAATTTTTCAGATTTCAAAACTTTTAAAAAAAGATTACACATTTTTACTTACTGTTTAAATATCCTATTACTAATTTTATACAATTTTTATTTTAAATTATATACAACAAGGATGGCAACTTCTTTTTAGATTTAATTTGCTAGACAGAAAGTTTGAAATTTTTTTATCTATTGAACAATAATTCCCCGAACTCTACAGTGATTATTTTTGCAAAGAAAAATTTTAGAATTTGATCGAGTGACTTTAAGTATTTTGGACGTTCCTACATTAGATCTCAAATTGTTCTATAATATTATTAATACAATTTTATTTAAAATATACTTAATTACTACGCCTATACTATCACATACTGAACGGAAAAGAAATGGTCATATCAAAAACTTTAAAGTAGGTTGATATTAGTATTAATCTCTATTGCTGTCTTCCCGAATATACGATCTATAAAATAACATTAAAACACTCCAAAGAGACCTCTAGTTGGCTTCTATAAGCGTTCTAGAACAAATAAAAATACTTTTTCTTTGCTTAAAAGCTGCCTAAGGGTCTTAGAAATAAAATACAACATTTCAAGATTATAAATTGCTAGTATTTCAATTCCGATCAGAGCGCGATTTCTAAAAACGTATTTATTCAAGTTTCGGCCGTGAATCTCAACATGAACAGGCTTCGACAGATTTGTCAATACATGAGAGTTTGGTGCCATATTTCTTACCAAAAAATACCTGTCTAAAACAGGCCAAGTGTGAACTCCGTTGTCGGAATCGAGATTAATACCAAAGTATACCTAACCCACAGTCAACCAACCGCACAGCCAAATCTCAGGAAAAGATGTAGAAACATTGATTTATATAGATAACAAAGTCGACGGGTCATATGTTTTATATATAGTTTTTCCAGGAAAAATTTTTGGAAACTATGTTCTGTTTGACGCTTCAGACTGGTGTAACTACTTTATGTAAGTTGACCCTTGTTTATATTTCAAAAATATTGATTTGCTATAATAAAATGGATGAAGACTCTAGCCGACCCGAGTACTTATAATTCAAAAAGTTGTTAGAATGGATTTGGTGGCAATTTTTTATTTTTTTTTTTTTTCTTTTTAAAGACCTCAGTGAACCAGCGATTTCCCCAAAAACCCTTTTCAATAATTTGTTTTATTTAATTAAAGAAATATAATAAATTTTGTAGTGATTTATTAGTTTTTAGTAGTAATTAGGTGTATATACTCACTAAGACCACTTCTGGAGACCCAGAAATAGTGCTCTTTTAAATGTATTACTTTCATAACGGTTTCAGAAATATTAAATAAATCACACCAAAAATATGGACATCTGTATGTGAGTGCAATATTGTCGACCTGTAGCATCAGCCAAATGCTAGCAATAAGCCAACGAGAGGAGTATGAAGCCGAACAACGCCGAACAATAAATAAAATCAGAAAACAAAATAAACAGCAAACAAACGGCAAAAATTGTAACTGTTACAGAAATGTACGACAAACCGTTACAATGACTTCGCGAAATTGTAAAAAATGCAACAAAATGGCGAACAACAACGGCAACAACAGCAATAACAACAAGGTGTATGAAGTGCTGGCGGCTAGCGGCAATGTAAGTGGCAACATCAACGGTAACAGCGACCGCCGTTTGTTGGAAGTGGCGAGAAAAAAACAACAACAACAATGGCAACAACAATAGCGAAACCAAAAATCACCAACCAAATGCGGTTGCCACGACTACGCGCCAACAGATGGACGGACGCACACGCATGCAAACGCACGTACATTTCAATGTGTGTGTTTGTATATGTGAGCATATATCCATGTATGTATGGCTGTATGTATGTATGTATATGTATATATATTATATGGCAATGCAAGCTGGGTGTCACTTGTTCGGCTTTGGCGGGGCGTGGCGGTGCGGTGAAGTGGCAGGCATTTTTGCTGTTTGGGGTTTTCAACTGTGAACAAATAATAACAGCAACAACAATAATAGCAACAACTCTGCTGATGATGCCAATACGCAGGTGGTAGTCGTAAAAAATTATGCTGTGCAAACAACAAGCCAACAATGTGTGCGCGCTGGTGAAAAATGCACTGCAATAACTGTAATGCAAGAAAAAGCAACAACAACAACAACGGGCATTAAAAATGCAAAATAAAATAGGTGCAGTTGCTGCCTTGCAACAACGAAATATGCGCCCACACCGCAAAAATGAGCAACAACTGCAACATGCAAGCAAATGACAAGTCGACAACAACAACAACGAGTAAAGCAACACTTGTGTTAACGAAGTAAAGCAGAAAGGCGAAATAAAAAGTCAACGATGAACCGCAAAAAGTTGTTGCTTCATCAGCGGCGGCAAGTGTAACGACACTGAGAAGCCGTCAACAGCCAACAACACACAGCCGCTGCTTGTTTGGCTGGCGGCAGGAGCGAAATAATCACAACGAAAGCGACCGCTCAAGCAGCAACAACATTTCAACGGACTACTGAAGGACAAAGCAGCAACAATAAAAATGAACAATCAACGCATCTGCACGCTTGCCGGCGCGAAACGGATGCACGGATGGACGGATGGACGGATGGACACACGGACAGACGGAAAAGCAGCAAACGGAAGTGCGTTGGCCAGTTGCTGGGTTTCCGCTTCTTTTGCGAAACTGCGAGCAAAAAAACAAAAACAAAAACGCAAACGACAATAAAGAAATAAAAATAACTGTAAAACAGAAATTACATATGCAAAGCGAAAAAATTAAAAATGAAATGACAGCAAAGGGCGGTGAAAACAATAGCATCAATGATTGCTGCGAAAATAAAAAATCAATAAAAAGTGCAACGCATGCCACACGTTGCTGTTGCATCAGCCCAGGTCGCTTGAGTAGGCATTGTGTGTGCAGGAAGTGCAGGTGGTTGTGTTGGACAGCTGTTGAGTTGAGGTTGGAGGCTGTGCAACCTGCTGGACGGTCATATAATCGCTGAAATATTGCTGCCTTAGTTGCATGGAAGCAGCACATACACACACGCACTCACTCACTTTGGCGCGCATTTCAAATTGTAAATTAATTCGTACAATTTAAATACTGTCTGTCATTGTTCGCACGCGCTTACAGTGGTGGGCTTTGAAATGGGTACACTTCTTGTCTGTACTTTAAATAGAATATATTTGCAAGTATTTAAGGAATAACTTATCGATTTTAGTGCCATGGCAAATTGATCACTTGATTGAAATCATTTAGGCGATAACTGTACTATTAAGCAAGAAGTGGAATATTAAAATATAATTTTTTGGTTGATGGAATGTTGGATGGAAGAATTAAAACTAATTTGTTTTTATTGAAGATAGAGACAGAAAATATTAGAAATTTTTATATCGGCCATTCCGATAAATTAATTAAAGATAGATAGAAATTTTGCTAACAATGAAAATCTAATAAAATCTGTTCTCAAACAGATATGATATTAAAATTTCACAAAGTAGTTTTCACGGATAAGTCAAACGTACTAACTTGGCCGATTAGTAGTAATGACCAGCACAGCCATAACATCGTAAAATTCAAAAGAGATATCGATTATTATCAAATCATCTCAAACTAGTGGTTGTCGATTTTTTCCCCTTTAATATTAATTTTACACTAAAACTTAATAAATAGTTTCTCATATAGAGCAGACCAAAATTGTTCGATTTTCCAGAAATACCATCTATAGAAGTTCGTATAACTAAATAATTTCGCATAATATCGATGCCATAAAATCGATAATTTCATCAAAATTTTATATTTCTTCTCAATTGATTGAAATGCCTATCGAAAGTGCCGGAGAAATCAACGAGATTAAGTTGAATGATGTTGAGAAGACTAAAAAAACTTGACTCGAACTAATCATCAATCACCTAAGTTACTGCTGACGCTTAAATATAGTTAAAGAAAGTGTGATGGAATTAAGAAATGGAAGATGCAGTCAAAACTTCTCAATAATTTACTCAGCATAAAACTAATCGCAAGGAAATTCATAGTTCTCTCATTTCATATTCCACAAAAATTATACCCCTGCCAGTTTTTGGTCTTCCCGAAGCTCAACTCATTAATCGAATGAGACATAAAAGAAACTAATTTGTTGAAATAATTCAGGGGCCACTAGCTATAGCATGTATATAATAAAAATAGATGCTTAGAATATGAGTCATACAGAGATGAGTCCATAGAATAAAATAAATGATAAAAATAAGTTTAGCTTTTTTAACGTACTCAGATTAAAGTTTTTAAATAAGTGGCAACACTCTTAGAAATTTCGTCTACATATTCTTACTTAAGTTTTTTAGTTTGATTCGTAAATTCAACTATTTGGTTTTTTTTTGAATTTAACTGTCTGAACTATTTCAAATACGTGGCAACCTTTCTCAAAATATTTTACATCAATAAGCATTTTCAAGCCTTTTAAGTTTGATACCCACATTGTAACAATTTGTGGTTTACAGCACTTTTTCTTATCATATTATTTAATTATGATTATACTTTTTTGTGAAATGAAAATGAAATTTTCATAAAATGTGGCAACCTTCCAGCTTTTTATTTAATTTATTTAAATTTTTTTCAAATTGACCAAGTCTTGCACCGAAAAATCGACATTTGGTGATATCAGTGTGAAATAATTTCGTTGCATTTTATCGTTTTAGTATCATGCCACAAAATTTTCGCTTACAAAATTTTATTATTACGAACTTCTTGTTGAAGCATATTATCAAGCGTCCATTTTGGTGGCATTTTGAAAACAACACACCAGTGACCACTTTGCATTCCGTCAACATTTTACTGATGTTTTCGTCTTCATCGATTTTTCGGTTGCTGGCGTGTCGCCACGCATACTTCCTCCACCCTTCGCCATGGTCCGGCGAATGGTCCTTCACCCACACCGGCAACCTGCAACCAGCACTCACTCGTGGCCACTACGCGGAAATGCAAATAAAAATTCAATCGGCGCGTGTCCTTTTGCCAATTTCACTGCGTCACCATTCTTACATGCAACGCCGGCGTTGATCGGAAACGGAGGCAAAACGGCGGCAGAAAAAGAAGGCAAAAGAAGTGCAACTCACGCGGTGGAATGCAGTGCGGATAAAAAGAAAACGACAGCGGTGCATGCCACATTGATGGTTTGCATCGCAACAACAGCAACAATAACAACGAATCGGCCACGGCAAGCGAAGTAACGGTTGTAATGACGACCCCGTTGATAGGTTGGTGAGACTTGTCCACGCATTACTTTTGTTGTGCTGTTTTTCGGTGGACCTTTTTGATTTTTGAGGCCAACATTGCGGCCACCAATCTTCTGGCTTCGTGGTCGGCCTTTAGCTGGCTCCGGTGTTGGTCCCTTGTTGGGCTCTTTGTGCCGGCGGCTTGTTCGTTTTTTCGGTTATCTCCAACAGCCTCGCTTCGGCTCTTTCACATGCTCTCTTTTTTACTTTTACTTGGCCTGTTTTTTGGGGTTCTGGGTTCTGGGTGCATATGAGGGTAGTTGGTGTTGCAGCACACCGAGCTGTGTGGCAAGCAAATGACATGTGTAAGCGAATGCAAGAATACTCAATTTGTCACTTGATAAATGCATGTGGAGTTATGAAAACGAAACTTCGTGGGTGAGAGGAAAGAGCAGGGCGTGAAAGCGAGAAATATTGCTATATTTTATGAACACTTAGCCTTACTTTTAACCACTCGGGCAACACTTAATAAACGAGCAGGTGTTAAATGGGCACTTTTCTACTCTCACTTCTTATTGATCTTCACCAGCGTCTCTTCGTTTTTAATGAAAATAAGTTTTGGCGCGCATAAATGGCAATTTAATCGTTGAAACTTGACCAAGCACCTTCTGCTGCAGATTTCTTGCTTTATTTTTCACTTTGTAGGCGCTCTGTTGACCTTATATGCCGCTTAATGCAACCACAACAAATTGAATTAATTTTCGTAATATGAAAATCGCCCGCATCTTCAGCACCTTGCAGTTATTCCACTGTTCTTTCGCACACACATACACAGGCGTTGCCACTTGTTATATACTCGGATTATAGTACGAGTCTTAAAGTGGAGACAGAATAAAAATTGGGGTTTCAGGAGTCTAATACACAGGGTTCATAAATTTGATTCCTAGCTTCCAATTAATACAGAAAAGCAGAAACCTCCTTTAAAGAAATTGTTAGGTTAGGAAATAATCTCTGGTTGTGAAAGATAGATTTGGGTACATGCGAGATGGTTGTTTAAAGATAAAGTTACTCCAAGAAGGATATATATAGTTCACAAGCTCATTTTCGGCTCGCCTTAGTTTTATTTGTAGAATAAAAATTAAGTTGCCTCCAAAAAGTCTCTATATTGCTTCTCAAAGATTATTGTCCTAATTGCTGATATTTGAAATTTAGTAAGTTTTGAATTTTCATCGAAAAGTATTCCGTTTAATCCGCTTGCTTTAAAAGCGTAAACCTAAATCGCCGGCGGCACGCCTTAGGCTGTCCTCTATCTATTCCTATAAGAATAAATGATAAACATTTTTCTTCGTAAATGGAATTTTCTTTAATTTTGGTACTTTGATGGTACCCTATGATTACCACTGCGGCAAAAATATAGAGGAATTTGTGTAGCAAACGCGAAGGTTCAGTGCTTGAACCATTACTCTTCAGGTTGCATATTATACCAATTTTTCTCATTCTAACACCAGATATTCATTCCAGTTCTTATTAGTAAGTGGAGGGAAAGATCTAAACAAATTGGGAGTTACCTTATGAAAAACAGCCACAGCCATAGACATAGTACCAAAGACATGAACCGTCTTAAAAATGCCATATTTTTACCAAATCTATAAATTTTGTTATTACAGTTGCTAGCCCTATATAGAGTATTTATACCGTTTTAATATTTTGCAGAAAAGTTAAACGGCCGTTCGAAGCAGATGTGTTATGCAACTCGTTTGTGGTAACCCTGCTTCAGTTTGGATTTCAGGATGGATTTGAACCATTTTTATGCCCATGAACTGGTCTTATGCTAAAATAGAGAGAGTGCACATTTTAGAGCTAGAAGTAGGAACGCAAGATCTCATAAACTTCTAGAGTTATGTCAACAAACCTTAAAGGAGGCATTTGATTTGAGGATCTTAAGGTACGGTCCGAAAAAGAAGTAAAAGCCATTTCCACCTCCCACATAACTGTACTATTCAAAAGAATCCCCAAAATAGCTCCCCAAACAATGACGTCAGGGAAGTGAAATTATATTGGGTAATCGCCCATCAGTCCTATATATTGGATCTATAACTATTTTCATCCGGTTAGGCAAGAGATGGCACAACTTGACTAACTGATAATATTCCATTGTTCCAATATTCCGAACATGCGTTGGAAAGCTATTGTCCTTGTGCGTCTTCTTCAGCATATACCACTCATTTCAAGCGTAAACAACACAAAATTTTTTTCACTCAAATATCTCGAACTTTGTGCCCGAAAAAGCAGGGGGCCTTTGCGGGGAGTTCTTCTTCATTACTTTACTATGAATCATATTTTACAGAACTGCATTAATATAATACATACATATAAATCGTCTCAGAAATGTAAATATGGGCGTGACACCGCCTACTTTTAAATCACATTTCTTATGCCACAAACTTCTCAATTTATTGGAACCAAATTTGGTGTATAGCGCCTTCTTGGAAGCGGACGAAATCGATTCATATATCCTGTTATCTCACATATACTCAAAATAATAATTTGTGTGCCTCTGCATAAAATTTATTGGTTTGCTTAGCATAGTGTACAAGGCAACAAGTACAAGAAATGATTCCAGGTGCATTTAATCGTTGGTTTCACCCAAGCTTAGCACCTCCTTACCTTAAACAAAAATGAGAACTATATATAAGATGTTGCCATTATATTTTTTCGTTGTTATTGTAATGAAAATTACGGCTTATGGTCGCGCTGCAAGCTTTGCTGTTTTAATTATATTTATGGGTAACATTACATATCTTGCTATGTTACCGTTATTTTCACGCTTCCAGCAATGTTCTTGTTGTTGCATATATTGTAGAAGCAAGCATGTATACATGTGGTATAGCAAATATTTCATGCAACAAACTGTTGTAAATAGATCATTTTTATATGCATATGTATGAACTTATGTATAAGATCCGAACATAAGTGTATATATGACTATATATACATATAGAGAACACACCACCTGGCGACGGTCATTGTGTTAATAAACTACCAAACAATTGGTCGCTTGTTAATGCAGTAACAACGCCAACACACACGCGACAGCACACACACAATGCAAATGCGCCCATTAAAGCGCGTCATAGCTGGTCGCGCAGCGCCATAAACGCTGGCTCATTCGCCGCAAACGTGGCGCGTTACATACATAAATGCACTTTTTAAGTGGATTTAATTGACACGCATACGCCGGCCAAGAGCAAGCAACGTCAATTCGATAAGCGGTCGCATGATGTTGCTACTGTGCTGCAAACAGCTAAGTGTGCAGGCACACATACATACGCGCGCACACACTTACATGCAAGTGTGAGTAATTATTACTTTTTAGTTGTATATAAGTATATGTGTGTGTGTGTGTGTGTGTCTGCGCGCAACTTGGCGCTGCGTGTCCATTGATTGCCCATCACTGCTAGACCAACAGGGCGTATACGTGTCGCGTAATCCACTTCATGTTTCCCAGGGCTCATTTTAATGAATATCGTCGGATTAAAGGAATTTGCGGATTTTTATTGAATTATGCATTTCGGACGCGCTGACCGATCCAAGCGACTTCGGCCGGCTGCCTGCCATGCATGGCAATCAACAACCGACCACCGACAGCCAGCCAAATAGCGCAGATTGCTGCCAACGATGTTGAGACATACAAGTATAACATAACATATACATAACTGTATATATGTAACGACGGTAGCGTTGGCGCGTATCGAGCGGTGTGCGGCGCGCGTTTGTGCTTTCGCGGCTTTGTGTTGTGGTAGAGACGCGGGCGCGTGTGTGTGTGTGTGTGGGTACACTTTGGTCATCTCAAATGTTCTTGTTGTTTATGTTGTTGTTACTGACTATTGACAACAATTTCGCAAGTATTGCTGCTTGCAACGAATATGCGATGATTTATTAAGTTATTGGCGTAATGGCGGCCAGCCGTCAGCCAGCGCCGCGCACGGAGCGCAAATGTATGTAGGCGGCACGGCGGTTATGCTGAGCTGATCAGATCTGTTTGCAGTTAAGCTGCTTCAATCCGCGCTGAGCAGTTGTACGTGCACGCGTCAGTGTGTATGTGTGTGTGTGTGGTCTGTGCGCGCGCTATTGCTGCTGCTGGTGCTGGTGCGGTTAGCGGCTGCTAGTGAACAACTTGTAATTCTTATTAATTGTCTGCGTGTCGATGCGCCAATCTGCGCATCCGAGCGGATAAGTGCGAGTCCGTCCGCGGCAGTGCAAAGTATGCCAAATTAAAACGCCCTCAGCCAATGTACACACGCGTGCCTTCCGCAGGCGGCGCGTAAGCGTTCATTGCAGGTGATATTTTGTGGAAATCATATTGTTAGCGTTCGCTGTTGTTGTTGTTATTGTTGCTGTTGCTTTTAATGGAGAACACTTTTGTAAGCGCATTAAATAATGTGACATACCTCAATCAACGCCCACGCTTTCATGCACTCTCGTCCCCACACGAAAAAGAAAGGAAAGACTTGCTGAGTGTATGTGGCATGCAACATGAGCGCTGTAATTCGAAAAATTAACTCATGCTCGGGCACTTTATAATCAATGCTTTTGTTGTTATTTGTTATACTTATTTTTATAAAAATGATTGCTTCGCTGTTGCTGGCATAAGCTTCAGCTTAAAGCGCGCATTATTGTGGCAGGGGGCGTGGCATGTGGACATTTTGTATTTATTAATTAGTGGCGCGCTGCAAATATATACGCAGGATTTTCCTCCACCCATGCACGCACTAGCACTTGCATGCATAAGCACCTACACACTTATGCAACCCTGCGCACACATACACACACAAGTTCATGCAACACACATGTGTGCACCCAAAATAAATGGCTGTTAATTTTAATTATTGACAATTTAATGTCGGGATTTGTGCAAAAATGTGCACTTAATTATCGTAAGCTCTGCAACATGGCACCGCTGCGGCGGCGACACGAAAAAGGCTAACAACATTTCTTGCTTTGCGCACTCGAACAAAACGACAAACGAGCCAGCCACCGGCGGCCGGCGGCGGCCAGCGCGGCGTTGGCCAATGCTTTCGGTGCTGAAAAATTGCTGCATTTTAATGCCGCATTTTGTGGCGCGCTGAAATATGATTTCGAAATGTCATAAAATTATTTAATACGCTTTAAATCCACTGATCGCTCGTTAAACAAAAACAAAAAGGAAAAGAAAAAAAAGAAAAAGAAAAAGGAAAAACAAAAAAGAAACAAAATGGCGAGATTACTGCTCGCTAATAAATTAAAGCTATCAGTTATAAAATATATTTTCTGCGATTTATTTGGTGCTCTCACAGGCATTTGTTAGCTTGAAAAATTTTTTCCTTTTATTTTTATTTCAAGTTGTTTATTTTAGTGCTTAATGGGAACAGATTACGAAGAGCTGCAAAAATCAGGCTATAACATTTGCCGGGAGCGACCTGATTATCATTATCCTTTATCTTAATTGTAAAATTTATTCAATGTTTACATACTGACACAAAAGTTGTGGTCCTCTCTGTGTGTGATAAGTACCTAGATCTACACTTAATGCTTGACCAGGTGTCTCCTGCCTGTGGTGTGCCTTTACACCGTATGTTGAAGGACCTATAAGCTCTCTATCCACTCCGAAGAGCTGACATATTTCAAGAGAAACGGTTTGCTGGCACAAATGAGCCTATTTTGCAGTCTTCTGTGGAGGGTTTATATAAAAGAAATATATATATGTTGTGCCTTAGGACCGAGATCAACAGTTATTTATATCCTAGATGGCCATTTTTACAAGTTTCTTCAACTAAACTTTTTGAATATGGATTGAATAAGCCAAAGCTTACTGAAACTCTTTTTGACTTTCAATAAAAATAAAAAAAAATTTGTTTCAAACTCTCTGTTGCCAGTTTAATAGCCAATATTAGACTTCGTTATTATCACTTCTTAATTTACAAATGATTTGAACTTCATAAAATTTCTGTTTGTATTGATATTGTATTAAGATTTTATGAATATTGCTTATAGTAATCGTTAATTATTATAGTCTGCTCATATAGATTTTATGGAAATTAAGTATTTGCTTTCTGTTACGTCATCAGAAGCCCCTTACACTTCCATGTACCCAAAATTAAAACAAATACTGTGAAATGTCATTATTGAATCAAGGTAAGAAACACTTCAAATTTGTCTTAAGAAACATAAAATCAATAAAACATTTCTTCTTTTTGAATTGCATTAACAAAATTTTCAAATCGCTAAAAGGCTTCCTCCTCATAGATTGTATTCACAAAGGCTCACAAAAGTTTACTTACCGAAATCAGCTTCAGTCTCAACCACTCGAGCGACTGTTTCTCCCTTTTTCGCTGAAGCCCTACTAACCGCTATGATGATGCGACTTACGTGGATTGTGTTACCCAGAAACCTCTCCCTAAATATTTCTTAGCCTTATTAGAGGGTGTCTGCACCACTTTCAATTTAACTGCCTTTTCAATTTAATCGTTATTGGTAATATTCATGCTTTAAGGGAGACAATCTAAATATATTCGTCATAAAATATTTAACTCACCAAAAGTTGTAGGTCTTGGAAATATATTTCAAGTATTTTGCACAAGTTTGGCGAGATAACATGAAGCAAGGAGTAAGCTCTTTCGGTCAATATATCAGCATATAAATGTTCCAATATACCTGCATATGAATATATCGTGTCTCTTTCTGTCTCTTCAGCGACGATATCTCAGAGAAATGTTACGTCTTGCTCAAATAAGAACGATTCAACGAAATTACAATACATAGTTTTGGAAAGATTTTTTAAAAGTAGAAAGTTGAAATATGCCTTAAATATAAATATATAAAATATGTCGACTAAATCAATTGTCATCTGAATGAGCTGGTTTCGGGCGAATACTCATATTCCCAGAAAGAGGTGCAAGTAATATACAATTTTTGTACTAACAATGAAACTTTTGTTGAATTTTTGCCGTAGTCACCACGCTATGGTGAGTTTTCCGTATTCCAAATGATGTTTTGATACGACTGCAATCAAAACAGCGTTTATAGAGAAATCACTGAAGGACTACTATTGCTCGGAAAAAAGGATATTTTGAGGAACTCTTTAAGCCAGTAATTTATTTTTGTCAAAATTAAAAGAAAAATATTTTTCGAAAAATCTAAAAAAAATTCAAGCAAGCGATCTCTCTTATATTTAAGTCCGAATGCACCTCACTATTGACAATTATTTCCGTATGTCCAAACTAAAGTAATTAGCTAAATTTTTGAATTAACTCAAGCATATCACTAAATTTACAATCTTACCTACATGTGTGTGTGTGCGGCACATAAATGGAACTGTAATTCAATTTTAATTAATGCCGTTATCGATTCGTTAGAAATTTCTATTTTCAATATAATTAAAATACAAAATCATTCTGCGAATGTAAATTCAAATGAAATGACAAATATCCAAAGAGAAAAAAATGAATTGAGTTGCCAATTAATTAGCGACTAATTAATTGTTTTAATTCATGCAGCAATTTTTCCTTCTTTTTTATTTGCATTTCCAAAATAGTTCAATAATTTGGTTTTTTCTGTTTTATTTTCAATAGTCATACGGTTATGTAATTTTTTTTCCAGTCTTATGTTGGTCAGTCAAAACAAAAGCAGCAAGTAAAACCGCTGATTTACAAATCGCCACAAACACCCTGACACGCTATTTTGTTGGCCACAAATAAAAGCCACTTTTGCGGCTTGTTTGGAATCGCTGATATTTGGAGGTTGATGTCCGTAGGTTAGAAGCATTTGGGGAGTGTGACGTATTAAAACAATTGTTTAAACATAATTTTAGGCGTAGGAGAGTTATTTAATAATGGTTTCGGTAAACAAAATTCATATCACATCATACTTAGAATTCTCCAGTATTAAAAAGATTCTTGTATTTTTTTCGAATTTTTCAAAAGATAAAAATACTTATTTGTTTAGGTTTTAATGTAGAACTCTTTTAGGCGTGTCAGACACCTTTAAGAAAAACACAAAATTTTTTTTTTATCCAAAATCGACTGCTAATGTACGAAATTGTTCGAAGTAAAACTTTTTTAGTTAGTGAAACATATCTTTAGGCTAACAATTCAGGGAATAACTCCTATTGGAGCCCGTATAAAAATCTGCGTTGTCTCGAGTTGTTTTAGAAATCAGAAAAATTTAATTATATTTTTATTACACTAACATTCACAAAAACAACAATGGCAAATGGGAAATATTTTGTATCAAGCCTAAAACGTATATGTTTTTCGAAAATTCCCTAATGTCGGACTTTTCAATTCATTTTTAGCTCAAAAAAATATTTTTATATTGACAATATACCACAGAAGGTTTTATTATCAATTCTACATTAGTCATTGACAGATTTTAGTATACCTTTAGGCGTTGTAACAAAAACGTATTAATTAATAATAATTTTTACTTAATTTACAGTTATTTTTTAAATATAAGGTAAACTGAAGTGAAAATTTTCATTAAAGCTTAAAATGTCTAAAATTGTTTTCTCATATAATTTAATTTTTTATATACTTTTGTATTCTTTCAAGAGTTTTAATTCAAAAAACTGAAGTCCGACTAGCAAAACTCTTCAAAATTAAAATTTTGAATGCATTTTGTAATTTTTACTTTTTAATTTAATTAAAGTTTACAAAATAATTTTTACTTTTCTTAGTGTAAAAAAATTTTTTTTATTTATTTTTTTTTTCTTTAATTTTGTCGAAATTTAATCAAAAATTTTTGCTATAAGATCACAGTGGTTATTTTGTTAATAAAATATAACACTGTATTGAGCGTCCCGCTGTGGGATAAACTGAAAATCAAAGAATAATATAAATAAACTAAAACTCCCATGTAAGTTAGCATACTTTTAGGCAAAGATTCTTAATAAATTTATCTCAAATTTCCAGTAAATAATTTTTAGTTTTTCGGTGCAAAAATTCAGTTGCATTTCAATGCAAATCAGGCTGGAAACCACAAATGGAAAATTTTTGAGTTAATTTTATCAGAATGAAGATTTTTATAAATAATTTTGCGATAAGTTAAAATAAATTTAATTCAAATTTTCCAAAATTTTTTACTTTTTTATTTAATCGCAGAATGTGGTCTGCCTTTGGGCATTCCGCCCAAATAAAAATTCAACCCACAAATCTAATTCAATAACAATCGTTTTGTTTACAATGCGTGCCATGCTTTTAGGCGTTCTGCCCTGGAATCGGACACACACGACCTATATTACATGACAATTTCATAATTATCTCGTTGCTTTGTTTGTTATCTCTGCTGCTTTTGTTGTTGCAGCGCAGAAGTTGTAAACAACGCCATATTTTTTACTTTCATTGTTTATTTTTGCTGCTGTTGTTGTTGCTGTTGTTGTACGTTTTTATGCATACGCCAGTTTTTCTGTATTTATTTCGTTTGTGGTCGCTCAGTTGGTTGACCACTTCAAAACAAAAATTACACCAACAACTGGCCTACTCTGCGGCCAACACACAGCACACACACACACAAACACACCACATCGGGGAGAGAGCTAACTGTGGAAGCGAGTTAACCGGCGGCAGGTAGATCGAGGCGATTGATGGCGGCACGGTTGGCGTGGCGTGGACTGCGGCGGGGCGTTCTGCTTGCAGTGCCAAATAACTGTACACTAGTGAATTTTTTCTCGATTTCATTTCAGTTAGTTCGTTTTGTTGCTTTTAATTTTTTCGCTGTTCGCATGTAAATTTTTCCGTTTTTGCCGCGGTGGTTTGGTGTTTGCTGGCAGCGTCTACGCGTTGGTGTTGTTGTACTTGAATATGAAATTTAACAATTTTTTATGTTTTTTTTTAAGTGACTGCATGTTAATTGTTATTGTTTTGCTTTTTCACAACTTTATGGCTCACACACACGCACACCCACACAAGCGCCACAAGCGCACACTTAAAGCTGCGAATAAATGCGTGTGTATGTGTGTGTGTGTTCGATTTGGCTGCGCTTGTGTTTAAGTGCGCTTTTTATCGGGTTGTTCGCCGATATTTGCCCTCGGTAAGCCATTGAATGATCAATTTCGCGGTGAAACTTGCGGTAAATAAGTGCGGTACGCCAGCAATTTTTCAATTTTCAAGGTTTCACTTTTTCACAATTGCCTTCGCGTTGCGCCACACGAATGATTTTTTTTCTTTGCTTTTTCAATTTCAATTTATTGTTATTATTTCGATTTCATGTAAGAATTTTATTTGCCACTAATTGTTGCAACATGCAAATAAAATACGCCTTTGTGGCACTTAGTGAATTTAAGCTCTGTGTGTTCCAAAATCGAGATCTAGTTAAAAATGTATAAAATAATATTCAAAAATAAATAAAATGAAAAACTAACAAAAACTTATGATATGGAAACATAATTCCATAAATATGACGACACTTGTAGCATTTTTGTAACAATTGTTATAAAATAAAGACAAAAAATTGTCTGTTGCTTGACCAACAGAAAAGAAAAAGAATTTTCCGTGTGGAAACTAGGTGCTACAGCAGATGAAAGATGTCCATCGACGGCCAACGATTTGCATAGATGTATGGAAAGTGTTAAATTTGAAAAGGGAGAATAAATATTAAATTATACATATCTCATAAGTAAATTGTTTGGAGATTCGAAATAGGTTTCATTCAATATTAATTTAGCTTACTTGGTTTGATGTTTTCATTTGATTGATTAAAAGGCTTAGTATATTATTATAATATATTTTGTTTTTTGTTTAATTGAAAAATTTCAATAGAGGACCTGAAAAATAACGCTCATTAAATGAAACACAAAGAAATTGAAGGTAGTCGTATCATATTGCCATCCATTTTTCCATTGTTTCAAACCACAAAGTTTCTCTTGATATATGAAATATCGTTGGAGTTGTTTTTATTACTCTAAATGAACTTAACGACCTTTATAATAGCATTTCAAGCAATTAAATAAGCAAATTTTTAATTATAGGTGTCTCTGCCAATGTTAGCACCTACTTTAGCCATCAGTAGAATATCCTAAACCCAACAAAAATATATTGCAAAAATATTTTGTTTATATTTTGTTTTCTGTTACAAAAATTAAATTTTTCTTTCCCTTAATTGAAGAAACTTTTAGCTTTTAAAACATCATTGGGACCATTTTTTTCATTATAAAACAAAAGCAGTTTCACTACACTAATTGACACAGATATTAAGAAACATTATACAATCCGAAAAAAAAGTAAGCATTGGTATTTCTCAGCACTTTGTTTTATTTAAATAAAGAAAGAATTTGTCCTTCTCTATCGCTTTTAGCTGGTTTTCTCACTCAACGTCTGAAACGTTGCCTATAATTTGGCGCTTAGCTCTTATGCTACCAAAGACACATACCCAGTATACTCTGGGTATACAGGACTGCTCACGAACATTTCTTAATAAATGAAAATTTATTTATGGAAATAATTTTATTAATTCTGATTATTTTAATATTTTGAATAATTTTGTTTTAGCGAATTTGAGAATACCTCATATAGGCTATGTGTTCCAATGTATAACCCCAAATCTCTAAGCGAAATATTGCCCAAAAACTTTAAAAACATATGATTAATTTCAATCTGACTTGAATTATTAAGAAATACATTTACTTATTTGTTATGACAAATTTTTGAAATCGCGTTAAAAATTAGGTTCTTTCAAGTCAATATCGGCCTGCTAAAGATTTCCAATACAACACGTAACAGGGCTTAACTAACACATACGTAGGCAACTCAGTATTGGGAACTGGTATAAGTCACGGTGGCCAAATCTGGCATATGGAAAGATGGCCCGGTTAAGACTTATGGCTTCATTGCAGTGGCAACATTATTTCTTTTACAACCCCAAAAATTTAGGAGTACAATTATTTAAATTTTTTAATCTATCTCGCTTCGTTGAATGAATGCCCCACATGTGGCATTGCCCTCATTGAGAGTAGCCTTCCTCTCGAACACTAGATTTCTCGATGTAGTTAACTTTTTTTTCAGTAGTTCAGAGAAATATGAAATTTCGAACAAAATTTTTTCATTGTAAAGGTCTCCACGACCAACTCGTTGTGACGTGATTAAATAACAACCGAGTACGCAATATTTGTTATTACTTCAGAAAATCTTCTCACAGACAGGATCTGGTGTCAACTAAGGTGAAAGTAATTTAACTTATTCCGTATAATTCACTTTGTTTTATTTCCTTCTCACATCAACAAGATAAAAATTCTGAAAATTTAAGACTGAAGCAGTTTCATTTGAGGAGTACCAAAATTTACCAAAGCTTTTGAACAATAAAGGAATGAAATATATAGGCAAATTTCAGCCAGAAAAGGCATAAATATTAGCCACGATGGACCTGCATTCAGAAAGTGTTAAAAATTACACGGGGTTTGTTTACAAATAAAAAGGCTTCTTCAGGGACTGTTGACCTTTATATACCATACGCACTTGCTACTCATGGCACTTAATTCTGCTGGATTTTTTCAAGCCTACTAAGTTTATTAAACACCAAGTCGTAATGTGGCTATAAATCCACTTCTGCCACTGAAATATTTAGATATCAGAACACAATAAATTCTATAATCAGTCATGGCGCCATGGGGGCTCTGCCGGACTTTTGATCACAATTTCTATATGCTACATTTCAAAGAATATTTTCTCATGGCGTTCGCCTCTAGGTATGCAACTGAAAACGTCCGTTCATATTTATGAGATAAAATGAATTCTCATAGAAGTCATTGCTTATTCAGAGGCGGCTTAAGATTTGCAGGTTCCTCCATGTGTCGGATAATTTCAGAACTCAAAGGACGAACAGGTGAAGGCACAATGAAGGTATTTTGCAATTTACTTCATATGATGTATATATATAAAATCTCAAAATGCAGTTTAGCTATTTTATCCAAAGCACTCTATTAACTCCCTTTCACTTTTTTGCACTCAAAAGTTTCGGTGCGCTCAAAGTGGTCGTTGTTATTTTATAAAAAGCGGTCTATTAAGCGGCTGTTAGGCATTTTCTTTTGTTCATGCTTTACTTCACAATATAATAAAAAGACATGAGATATATTTCAGATCGTGCCGGTACCTCGAAATCATACTTTCGAAATCGATGATTTACTCTATTCAAAATTTTACGATATGTGAGCATGTGGTTTAGAACCCGAAAATAACAATCCGCTAAATGATCGGAAATATTTTGGTCATTCGATTATACTATTACAATATTTGCAGTGAAGATACTGGTTTTCTTGACTACAGTAGAACAACTTACGTAACACAAAAAGGTGATCATTTTCGGTCATGCGAGTTAAAAAGTTCTCTACTGCGGGGTATATAAGGAAATTTAATGTAAAACTTATATAGTATTATTCGTTTCTCTACGTTAACAAATCTTCTGATAGGAATATTTATTTTTAAAAACATCTCTTGGGACTTACGTTTGTGGAAAATACTTTTTATTGGATTTTTAGAAACGCCTGGCTGCTTATTTGTGCATATGTATTTAATGCACCATTTTTAGCACAGACAAATTTGGCATATTTTTTACAACACTTTAAAACTTTTCGCCAACAGCAAATTAGAGAATTTTCACTCTCGAAAAAGTAGATTCTTTATAAGTATGAGCTTGCATAAATTTTTATTTTTATTTTTTAACACATAACACTATTTTGTTACGAAACTGTTAGAAAATTTCGACGCACAGGTCCACCATTGAATTTCACTCACGAAAAATAGTCGATTTTTTATAGCTGTACTTCACTTTGAAATTCGAAAATGCCACAAACTGAATGGTGTGCAAGAGCGCGACACCAACGAAAATCAGCCACTTGCAACCTGTAATTTTGCACTTGCCACCCGGGCGCTTGGTCGGTTAGTCAACAAAAGTGCACACGAATTAGCGCCGGTCACGCGTTGCTGTGCAAAGGTGCAATTTTAATGCCGCGGAACGCGTACGATGCTGCGTTCGATTCGATGCAAAGTGCAACTTTAAATTACGCAAATTTGTGAGCCGGAAATGCGGCCGCCAAGTTGGTGGTCAAAATACCGAGTGACATATGCCACGACGACAACGAGGCAACGACAGCGCTAACGGCTAACGGCAAACGGTAAACGCTAACACGGTAACACGGTAATGGCAACACCAGCAACGACGGCGACAAAAACTACTACCGGCCGCACGAGTGGCGTAACGAGTGTGGCGCGCGACGGCATGCACTGGCCTCAACACTTTTGCAAATGCAATGATTGCGTTGGTGTTGGCGTTGCAGGCCGCTGCAACAGCACAACAACAATAAAAATTTAGTCGAATGCAAATTTTCGTAATCTGATGATATTTCTGGGCGTTGAGTTGCGGCGTTGGCGTTGGTGTTCACAAGTTCCGGTTGTTTAGAGGAGCGCGTTGCTTTCGTATTGCATGGCGTTCATTTTGTGAACTGCTTGCTACTAATTTGATACTGTTAACATGTTGGCGCGCGTAACGCGTTGCGGCGCTATTCAGCAATACGTAATATTCGACTGGCTACAATACAGTGGCACTGCAGAAATGCAAATAGTGATAAGCCTGCGACGGCAGCACAATTTTGAGTATAAAATTTACAAAATTCCGCCTCATTTTCCGCAAGACAACGCATTATTAAGTAACTGTGTACATATGTACACCTATGAGCACATATATGCATATGGAGTTATCCGTTTGTGACTTGAGTTGCACGCGCGCGCAGCAAAGACTTGTGACGCCTGCTGCAGCTGCTGGCGTAAGCAGCGCGCTCGAGTCCTTTTCTCTTCTGTTGGAGCCCATTGTGTGCGTGGGCCCTGTGGCAAGTCTGCAAAGTGACGGAAGGGTTACACCTTGCTCAAGCACAAATCAAGCTCTGGAGAGCGCATAGAGTGAGTGCTCTTTGAGTGCTTTGAGTGCTAATCGCGCGCTCATTTAAGCTCTCATTGCGGCTTACTCAGCTGCAGGTGCTGTGTGTACAGTCGTTGGTAGGCGCACTTGTGTTGGTATTTTATTTGGTGTGGAGCCGGAAACGGAAGTATAACCATATACACGCCACCACCCACATCGCGGTACCTCGACAAGGCGATATGTTGGCATATGAGCGCGAAACGTTTTGCTAGTTACTGCCGTATGTTGCACATGGCAAACGATATGGAATAAGGTAGCGCGCTTACTGGCGGCACGGCGCCATGTAACATGTACTAATTTAAATTTTGCGCGCTACAAATTGTAATTTTCTGTAAGTTTATGAGCATACGCTTATAATATAACTAACACAAGTAATATGCACTACATATTTTACACTGAGGAAATGTTGTGCAACAACTTCAACACTTCCGCTGCACACAACGACTAACCTGACCAGAGCGCCTTCGGAGTTGTGCAACGCGCTATATAGCAGCAGACTTAATGCAACCATTTATGAGTTGGTCAAACAGAGGTGAAATGAGGTAACAAATAACAACAACAACAACAACAACAACAACACTCACAATCTGTGCGCGCCTAATTTCATTGTCATTAAAGTCGCGCGCTATGTGCAAATATAAAACACAGAAGCAATGTTGCAAGTGGCGTGAGGCGTGAGGCGTGAGGCGTAATCAGCGAGCCGCGTGGGCCTTCGGTGCGCTGGTCATTCATGCAAATAAATGAATGTGAAATAAATTTAAAATAAATGAAATAAAAGGCGGAAATACAACAATTCTGCTGCTGCTACGGCGCGCCGGTCAAAGCAATACAAAGAAAAAAAAAACAATAACCCTCCCCTGACAGATGATGTCAACAAGCATATATATATATATATATGTGATAGATCAAAGCAACACACATGTTGTTTTTTATATACATCTGCATATTTCCAATGCTCAGCCGCCACCAGCAGCTGTAAACAACTTTTAAGTTTTACATATGTACACATATTTGTATGTATATATATATATATATATATATTGTAACATATATTTTTGTGTGGCTTTCACATTTCACTCGTTTGAGTTTAAAATCTGGCTTTATTTTCTATACAAAAACACATAAATTTCACATCATTATCAGCAAAAGGAACAACAGCAACAACATGATTATATACAAACATATATTTGAGCATTAATGAGTGGCTTCGGTGGTTGTTCGAGCAATAGAAACTAGTTTCGGCAAGCGTACATACATACAAAAGTGCACAAACACATATACACACATATGCGTGTGGATGCAAATAGTTGCTGGAAAATCACTATCAGTGGGACGGGCCAACCTCTGGCTCACACACACACACACACACACACACACACGTATACGCTCAACTACGAAATATATGCATATAGCTAGATGTAAATTGTAATTTTTGTAGTTGCAACATATACACACATATATAGCTACACATTTACACACACGTACCTAAGTGAGATGGCTATATTATTGCATATGTATTGGTGCTTTAACAAACGTGTACTCATTAACATAAACGGCAGCGTGGGCAGCGTGGGCAACGCTAGAGCGCAGCCAGTAATAAAACAACAATTCACTGCAAACTAACGTACTATAACGGTGGCAAAGGCAAACAGCAATGAAGCGATTGCAAAATGCATTGAATATGTTGCTCATACGCTTAGCAATATGAGAGGCTATTTGGTGTGCTCCGAGTTGAATAAATGTGTGCATATATATACATATATATATATATATATACATATATGTGTGTTTTGTTGTTTTTATGTGTGCTTGAATAAAGCCGAATTTCATACATACATAATCGTTATATAGCACATATGAATGTGTATGCAATGTAGTATGTATTGAAATGAGCGCAATTATTTATCAGTACCTACAGTGTGGAACATGTGTATGGGTACAGATATGCAGAAAAAAATTTTCTAATTTAAAATCGAAGACAGCCGCGGTTGTATTTGACACACTTTAAGTGGATTTTTACAATTTTCAATCTAATGATAATAACTTAATTTAATGTATCTCATTGTAGAGTTCGACAAGTGGAGACTCCTAATAGTTCAGGTTAGGATTTGTGGCTAATTCCCGAACAATGTGTATTAACCTCAAACTCTAAAGAGTGGAATGGTCATGAAGGAAGTTCAGAAATATTTTATTTCTACCGCCCCATTTTTCATATAACTTCAAAAAGAGTGTGAAGTAAACAATTATTCTCACGCAGAACAAAAATAACAAGAGAGAGACATACCTTATTAAGCATAGGGATCATTCTAGTTCTCCTACGAATAAATTTTGGGCTACAAAAAGCACACCAGTCCCAACGGATGTCGGTTGTTCAACAAAGATGTGAAGTTCATCTGTTTTATATACAGCCGCAGGAAGACAAGGGTACTACCATTCACTCCCAAACCGGTAATAATGAGGCAAGGGTATACCTATTTTGGATCTTAAAATTATCGCACATAAATCTAAAAATACTGCTATCTTAATCAACTGTCCTCGTACACCTAGAGGATATTACATTTTTACAATTTCACCGAAGCATATATTGTGTAAGGTGTACATATTATATAATAAATATCAAAATATTTTATTTCGTAAAAATTACAGTGGAACAAAATGTGGTCAAATGCAAGAAAAAAATACTTACTTAAAAAATAATTATGTTTTAAAGAGCATAAAAACAAGAAAAAATAAATTTTTATTGAAAATTTAATATATTTAGTATATAACCCCTAAAGATATGCTATGCACAATCGGTTACCCATATTGCAGGAGTTCCGCATACGCCCACGCGAACTATTTGAACTGTTATTTAGTGAAATATGATATTAGTTATCAAATATAAAATGAAATTGCTGTAAATGAAATAGAGTGAGTTATAGAGAAAACTAAAAAATATAGAATAAGAAAATATGAAGTAAGGTATTCTTTTGAATATTTCAATATTAAGAATAAAAGGTAAAACAACTTGGGTATATTTAGCTTTGGCGGCTTTAAGAAGACACAAGTAAGCGAACGGCAGCCACAGTTATAATCCGAGGATCTTTTGAAACAATTTATTGCAAAATATATTAGATTAGTATACTAATGGAACAAATCAGGGCAAGGAAAGGAAAAATATTAGAGTCGATCTATTTTAATGATTACACTGACATAAGAAGCGTTTGGATTTTGATGTTTTCGAGCGAATCTTTTAGAGTTCACATTGATAATGAATGGAAAATAAATTTTGCTTTCTACATCAAAAATTTGTGAATAAATTCATCACGAGGACATATATGAAGACATCGGCAACAATAAAATCTTGAATATGCGGCACTATAGATAAACTTAAAAACTTTACTTTTTAAATTTTTGTATGAAATCTATTCTATAAAACTTTACATTTCTATCAAACAAAAATGTTGTACAATAACAAAATTTGCTTCTAAAATATTATTGGTACTTGCTTCCTAAAAGCTTTGGGGCTGATTTGAATTTCTGTTATTAATTAATATCTGCAAAAAACATTAAAAAAATTTTTTTTTAATTAAAAATTAAAATTAAAATGAATAGAAAAAACTTTACGTTTTGTTTAGATTTGTAGTATATATTTTTTCTAATAATTAAATTCATATATTTTTTTAATTTGCAAACAATTTCCCCATTTGTGCCACAGTAAGCAATACAAGCATACCACATATGTAAGCAAAACATGACTTTCTTCCACATTTTAGTGCACAGTATATAAACACACACACGCACACGCACAAACTAGCATATAAATACACACATGTGTTTACATAACTCCTTCGACTCATATGTATGTGTTTTCTAGCTTCAATAGCCTTTAACGAGCATTCACACTTGCCGATTTGCGCGCTTATCCAACAGCGCCAACTAAATGAAAGCACGACAAAGTGCGAGGCCATGCGTGTGACGGACATTTCTAATTTAAAGTAATTTCTACATCAACTCACAATTGTGTTAATGATTAGAAAAAGCAGAGTTGCGCGTAAAAAGCACCGCACCACCCCACCCCACCCCACCGCTTGCCGCGCTGATGGCCTGTCTGAGCTGGCAGACAGCCAGTTGGCACACATATACACATACAGACGCACATATATATGTGTGCATGTGCGTGTGCTTTGCCGTGCACGGATCTGGCAAAGCAATTAACGTGCAACGCAACGCAACAAAACGCATCCACATGTGTGTTGCAAGTGTGGCGGAAAGAGCCGTGCTGGCTACGCACAACACCGTTACGTAGGTGGCACACTGCCAACCATTTGCATTCGTTGCCGCACAACTTCAAACTCTTCCGACAACCACCCGGGTGCGTCCGGCTGACGACCAGCCTTTGCTGCCACACAGCGACCGAAGCAGGGATGGCGGCGGCAGAGGTGTTGGCGGCGTGTCCCAGCACAGCCAAAACAATTTGCCGGCTTTTGTTTTATACACTTTTAGTGTTGTGGCCTTTGTTGTTGCCGTTTTGTAACTGTTTCGAGATTTTTTAGTGTAATTTAAGTGATTTTCAAAAAAGTTGGAGAAATAGGGTTAGAAACACACACTTCGGAACTAAACGCAAAAACCTGTTTGGGAAGTTTCCGACATGACGCATATGTGGCATGTGAGCACTAGTGCAACACACACACATACACACACATGTTTGCGTGTTTGAAATTGTGCGTACGCGTATGTGGCATGTGGCAGTTACCGGACGGGGTGGTCGCTGTCCTTACGGTAAATGCAAATGAAAATTCTGTGGAAAAAGCTGAAATACTCGCTTTCCGCGAATTTCGCTTGGACGGCCCCGCACGACTAGCGACTGGCGAAGAGAGTAGCAAGGTAGGCAGTGGCGCAACAAAGGATACGCGTATTACAGACAGGATATCAGTTAAAAACCGGTTTGTGGCAAGTACGGAGTATTGTTGTGTGCGAAGGACAATCGAAACATTATATGTATACACAAGAACACATATATAAATAAGTTACTCCTAGGAAAGTGCGTGGCACTCGAAGCACGCAAGTTGATTGAAGCGCTGCCAGAGCTGCGGAGATGCGGAGAGAGAAAGGTTGGATTGTCTAGATGGAAAAATAGAATAAAGTAGCTGGTTAAATATAATAAAAAATTCCAAACTCAAAATTCGAAACCCAAAATTACAAATTCCAAACTCAAAACTCAAAATTCGCAATTAAGAATTAAAAATTCAAGACTTATCAAAATTCCAAAAATTATAAATTCCAAACTAGAAAGTCAATATCCAATGTTCAATACTGAAAATTTAAAACACAATATTCAAATAGCCAAAATTCAAATTTAAAAATTCAAAACTCCAAATAAAAAATTTTTAATTCTAAATTCAAAATTTATAATTCAACATTCACAATTAAAAATTGATATTTTGTTATTTCAAATTCAAACTTTTTATTTAAAATTTCTGTGCCCAAATTCAAAATTCAAATTTCAAAACTCAAAGTTCAGCACTCAAAACTCAAAGTTCAAAATATAAAATTTGAAATTCAGAACCCCAACTCAAAAGTCAAAAAACAAATTTGAATTGAAAAAAAAAGTTTTTTTTTGTTAATTTTTGTTCTGCACCAAATAAAATCGAACATCAATCCAGATAAACAAACACCAACTTTCAACAACACGATTTTGTTGCATGCAACCACCCACAATGTCTGCCGACCACTAGCTGCCTGGCTTCTTCACAGCTGCATGTTTTTAACCCTTTGTGCTACAAAGTACGAGCAAAACATACAAACCGAGATATTTTAAATTTACAAGCGCAAGCACATACATGCGTACATATGTGCAGAAGACTTGTGTGTGGCAAGCAGCTCCACCACGCGCTTCCATGCATGCCACACGCATTGCGTATGTTCATCGTCTCGTTGCCACGGTTGCCACGGTTGCTCCCACACAGCAACTAACCACCCACCTACATACGCGCACAACAACAGCAACAACAACAACAAACAAAAGCAACAGCAACTCCCAGTGCAGCGCATTCAATTGGCTCCCGTACCCGTGGCGCATGGAGTCGACAAGCCTTTTTAGTGGCTCGAATGTGGCAGCGGCGAGTATGCATAGATTTATACGTAAGTATGTATGTATGTATGAGTATGTATGATGTGTGTGCCATGCATTGAATTAGCGGCGACTGCGTAACGCGCGCGCTAATTTAATGAACATGTGCGAATGAGATGACTGCGCTCCGCTCTGCCGGCGTCGCAACGCCTAGCTCCACATTCAACGCATGTGGCATAATGAGCTGCGCGCTGCACAAAGCGCCTGTGAGAGTGGGGGGGGGGGGCTTAGGATTTCAAAATTAGAATTTATTCTACTTACACAGACATCTATATATATATATATATATATATCAATGTATATGTATTTAAGTATGTAGCATACTTTTGTGCGCCCTCAGCCAACCCAATTCGAGTAAAGTCATGTGAAATCCTACGCGCACTTTCATGTAAATATTTAATTTAAGTTTTGAGCGTCTTTCCGCTTTTCAACCCTCTTGAATACCGTATAAGTAATTTAATATATTTGCAAGTTAAAACACTTGAATTTTAAATATTTTCACTCACAATTTTCAACCCTTTTCTTTTCCGCCAAAACTACTGCTCTTAGTATAATTCTAATTTTCTAATTAGAATTTCCTTCAAAACTCCTATGTTTCGAAGCGCTATGCTGTTGCACTCTCGATATTCACACATACATAGGGTTTGCGTTAGTGTGAGTTTTGTTTACATTTTTGCCTTGGCGCTCTACACAGCCGCAGCCACGTGCTTTCTTGCCGCCACGCTTTGCAGACTTCACTCATTTCTCGTTTCTCATTTTCCTCTCTCGCTGGCGCTCTACGTGTTCACCGCTGCCTGGCAAAGACAGAGATGTTATACAAAAGTGTTTACAATTAACGTTCAGTATCACATACTTTTCAGAATCGTTGGCCAAGTCACTGAATTCTTCATTGCTTTGCAAAAGCTTTCTGAGGGTATTGAGTACCAAATATGATGCAACACCTGCAAACCGAGTCAATTTGTTCGATGAGCAGTTTAATATGTTAGCATGTATCTACTATTTTGGGTGCGTAGAGTCTAGGCTTAGAGCTAACCTGACTTTTGTTCCTTCCTAATTCCTTAAACCTAGCTATATATAGATCAATAACGCTTCTAAAACGCAGATTAATCCCCGAAAAGTAGTTTAATTAAATCACTTTTTCTTCGGTTGAAAATCGATCGCTTTTTCTTCGGTTTTAAAGAATGAAAAAGATCATACCTTAGCATTTGGACCCCCCAATCTAAGCGCTGCCCTTAACTCTTAATTTATGCACTGCTACCTATAATTACAGTGTAGGCTAACGCCAAATGTGGGTTTCCTCATTTTAGTTTCGATTGCCAGACCTTAATACCGTACTCGCCGGTCTTGCCAGGTCAGAGTACCAGCTGAGACCTGCTCTGATACTTTTTATCAGACAATCATGACTTTTGAGCCCTGTCTACGTATTTATATACATTAGTTTTCAAAGATTGCAGACTATCCGTAATTTTTGGATATCGATAGAACTAATATCCCATAAGAGTGGAATTTGAAAGCGAGTTTTCATTACAAGAATTGCAGAATTGCTTCTCTTGATCTGAATTTGCTAGAGCTCATATATTAAAGGGTGCAAGCTACCATTAACAATTAAGACTGAATCAATTATCAACACACTCGCCTTGAGAGGTGTTTTAAAGAGTGAATCTCTTCTATGCCAATATTTGATCCGATTGCCAGATATATAGATATATAGATATAGATGATATTTCAGACTTTATGACAAAAGGGTCTTTCGATGAAATTTTTATAATTTTCAAAACGCCGACCTGGTCGAAAATTTTCTAAAGTTAAATTTGTTGGGAAGCCCTGCATTTTGAAACACTTTATCGTTGGAGATTATTGAGAAGGGCGTGACTACCTCTGAGTTCTGAGTTGCCGAAGATAGTTATGTTTTGAAATAGAGACGGGTCTGTTCTTACCTAGTCTTATAGTGTTGCACACTCCGGTCAAAGCCCACATAGCGCGACATAACGGTGACTATTCCGAAATGAGAATAAATGCCAGCACAGCAACCGGAATGCCGATACACGGCCAACAAGCTGCTGCCAGCAATGCTCACTCCCTCTCGTGAGGGCACACACACACACATTCGCATGCAGTCACCAATACATTTGCAACGAGGCAGCTCAGTTGACCTGAGATGGATGCGCTCCACCTCGGTGCATTTTTCCGAGTTTCCACTTTGTTGTTGCTGCAGTCGAGTGCTGCTGCTTTGCATTTTGCTGCTCCGCAAACGAATGCAGCGCGCGTAGGTGATGACGCCGCCGTGCGGCTCTAACTTCGTGTGTGCGTGTGTGTGCGTGTGTGTGGGTTTCTGCTTCTACCATTTTTACGAGTGTATTTTTCGCAAAAGTTCAATGTGTTATTGTTTTTGTTATTATTATTTATTTCTTTAATTTTTTTTTTTGCTTTTTGCTTTGCATTGGCCGTGTTGTTTTAGTCGCATTCGCTCGGAGTCGGGTACATGCGCATTCGTACTTGCTTTGCAACAACACGAAAAAAGCGACTTGCAGAGTTGATAAGAATAGCAACAACAGCTTACGGTAAATGGGCAAATTTCTAAAAAAGATATAAAATGACAATAAAAAGGAAATTGCAAGGATAAATAAAAATCCTTTGAAGTGCCACACACACACACCCGAAGCCAGTTGAGAAAAAGTAGAAAACGAATTTTAAGGATTCTCATTTGCCAGCGCCGACGAGGGCTGCTAAGTACTGCCGCGCCCCCTATTTTGCTATACTTTTTTTCGCACACACACACACACACACAGCTGGCGAGCGAATGAAGCGACCCGTTGCATTGGCGGTGTTGGCGGTGTTGTCGGTTGGGGTGTGTAGGGTAGCGGGGTAGCGGGGTGGCGCACTGTTTGTCAATTGCATTAGAGCAGGGCTGTCGGCTGTCGGCTGGGTAGTGCCGCTGCTGCGCACAGACTGTCTCGCATTGTAGCAATCCTTTTTTATTGTTACTATGTTGGTTGTTGTTGTTGTTGTTGTTGTTGTTATTATTATGTTTGTAATTTGTTGTTGCATTAATTAGTTATGGCAGACGATTTTGCGGTTGCTCTGACGCTCACTGTTGCTGAAAGCTTTTCACTGTTTTTACACTCGTCTTTGTTTTTGTTGTCTTTTTGTTTCTACTTTTTACTTTTTACTTTTATCTACTTGTTACTCTTATTTTCCATTTCCGTTTTTATTTTATTTTTTTTTTTTTGTTTTGCATTACAATGAGTGTGCAAGTACTTGTGTTGTTGTTATTGCTTTTAAAAGCGCAAAGTAAATAGAATAAATTTTAACAAACTAAATTCTACTGATCTCCACTGAAACGTTGCACTTTGCCACTTACTGCCTTGCCACGTCCATATTCGACTGGTGAAAGTTTTGTGCACTATTTTTCTGAAAAACAAAAAACAAAAAAAAAACAAAAAAAAAATATTTTGCTTCAATTTTGTTTCGAGCACAATTTGCCTCTTTCCTTTTGCTCGTCGTTCGTGTGCCACTTTATGCTGCTTTAATGTATTGCTGCACTTTGCAACATTTCATAAAGGGTCTTTATGAACACGCGACACAATTATTATATTTTCTATGTGCCATTTACAGTGGTGGCCATAATATTGGGCTACTCCATTCCTTTTTTTTTCTTAGTTTGTAAGTGTAAAAATCTAACTAAGAATCTAACTAATTATTAATCTCTGAACTTAAATTTTTTTGAATTTAATTTAGCCTATGGTTTATATTACTGACAAGGGCATCGAATAATCAATGTAGCTGACAGATGAAATTAGTAAATTATCTGAGCACCTTATATAATTAGTTCAATTTCATAAGGTTTCGAACTAACTAAATCTAATTGGAAATTAAAAAATTGTTTAAACTATAGTGGTCCGTTTACTCCGACGGCCTTATTTTTCTTTACTTATAATTCATAATGTACTCTTAACACCAAATTATACTTCCAGTTTTTCTCTATTTCAGTCTAACACATACATCCATATCCACAGTAGATTATCTGATAGCAAATCACTCGGTCTAATATAATGGAATGTAATCCAGAAAATCGTCTGCTCGAAATTTATCTCAGCTTATTCAATCAAATCTAATCTTTTATAACCAAATCCAATCAGTTTTTGACAAAATAACTCATATCAGTTGAAGAATTTAACCAAATTTAATTTAATCTAAAGGAGTTTGAACATATCTTAGCTTGTCTAATTTAATCTGAAATAATTCAATCCAATCTTTCTGTCGAAGTTTAATCTAGTTCTGTTCAGTTCAGTACAATAATATCAGTTCAGTATATAATGTTTAATCCATCCTAATAGCTAGTTCAGAGCTATGCTTAAGTGAAATTTATGGAATATCCGAAATCAATTTATTTTAACTTGATTTAAAAGTATCTAACTTAATTAAATTTTATCTAATCAAGTGGAGCCTAAACTAATATAATTTTATTTAGCCTAACCAAGGAAAAATTCAAACTAATATAACCCAATTGAATATGAATAATTCTATATTATAATAATCTATTCTATTATAGTCTAATCAAGCCTAATATGATTTTATCTTTTTCAATAATATAATCTTGATAATGTAATCGATAATCTAAACTAATCCAACTGGCTTTGATTATACCCAACCTAACCGAACATAATCCAATCCAATCTAATGTTATTAGGCTAAAATAAATTAATCGCAGTAATTCAGTCTTATTTGAGTGAATCTATTCTAACGTAATCTAATCTAATATAATATGATTTAGTCAAAGCTGTTCCAATATAATCTAATATTAACCCAAGCTAATACGATTTAATCTAATCTAACCTGATTTAATATCATCTTATACCAGTTAATCTATTGTTGTGTTTATCATTTTATTTTTTATATTTTTAGACCGCGAAATTTGGATCTATGTAATCAACACTACTAAGATGTATACACAATCTATTCGAATAAGAATACATACGAAAGAGTTGCTCGGAAAACTTGTGTTTTGCAACAATAACAGGTGCTATCTTAATGAAGATATTTTTAGAACCTATAAAGTGAATTCAAGAACCGTTAAGAGCGTTGCATACTATCGCACAACTTTTGAATGATTTTGAAAGGAATGGTTAGAAGTTAGCTATATAAAAAGTCCACATTTAGCCAAAGTCCTTGACCGATAAGTTAAAATTTTCTGTTCTATTTCCATGCCCACCACTGTGCTTCCGCACAGCTTTAGGTAATTTTCAGTTCATGCCATTGCAATTATCGTTGAAGTGCAACAAAATAGTCAAACTGTGTGGAAAGTTTGAGCTTTTAAAATTTCCTATGAAAATTGCCGCATCCTGCAGCTCTGGCTTCACAGCCTGTTGTAGGCTACAAATTATTTGAAAGCTTATATAAATAGAGGCGCATATAAATGGGTAGAAAAAATACGGTTAGCAAGCAATAATTAAATATTTAAGATGCCATCAAATTAATTTCAAGCACAACTACTCGGAAAAGTGTATGGGCTCACATAACTAATAAGGATTTCGGGCATCGCTTAATTCGATGTTGGAGCTCAAAGCAGTTTCAATTACGCTTGGTGGCACAAATTTTAACACAGTCGCAAATTTCACGAAAATGTGCAAGGAATTAGGAACATAAATGAAAGCAAAGCAACTAACACTCGTATATACATACAAACATATGTGTGTGTGTGGGTGTGTGTGTGCTGAAACTATGCTGGTGATTTCGATGGGTTCACAGTGCCCACATAACAGGGTGTTGATTCAATTGAACCCAGCTGACCGCACACACCCCTGCAACAAGGATATCATAGATAAACATACACACGTACACACACACACACACACACACATATGCAGGCGCAAACGTAAACATTTCATCATTGCAGAAGAATTCAGTTTTGTTTATTTAAAAAGCAATAAATTCATGAAAGTTTATTCTAAATTCTAAAAATTAAAAGCATTCTTGCCATGTCGAGCCACCCCCAAACCCATCCTCCATCCTACAGCGATTTCCATACAACTGCCCCACCATTTACGCCCATTTCATTGGCAAATTGCTAAAGTCAGCCAACGGTCAGCAGCGCACCGCTCAGCACACAACAAGCAGCAAACAAAGGATGGCGTTTCCTTCGTCCTTTAAGTACGCCGAGGCGTAATCACCGTCGCTCAGCGCTGCGCCGAAGTGCACAACAGCAATAAAATCACTTGAAAGGGTGACCAATGTTAACCCTTTTTTGTTTGCAAACATTTACTGTCTATCCCTGTGTGTGTGCATGCTTTGAAGGATGCCATTATCCTGGCGCTATGTACCTTGTACAGGATTACATTGGTGCAGTAATCGGCTGGCCAACGCTCATTTATGCTAAGCAGCTACTCATCCCTGCATCGTTGGCAGGCCGGTAGACAGCCAAATGGGCACAAAAACTGAGGATCTTCAAAGGCTCACTGCAGCGCGGACCGGGCCTTTGGGTGAGTATGCAATAAATAGCACGACATTGGATCTGTATGGCGAGTACGAAGTGATTATAAATATATTTAAACCCATATACGGATATATAAGTAACGTGTAGGTAAATAGAAGAGTGTTCATAAATCCCAAGTCAAAGTGCCATAAAATCACACTGTTTTCAGGCCATATAATTACATTGAGATATTTGGTTTTTCCGTAAATCATCTTGCGTCTTTCGGCTGATGAGAGTTGTAATATACTTATTCGTTAAAAACGTATCAGTAAAAAATTCCATTTAATAACAAATAAGTTGTTCTCGATGGAGCTGTTTAATAATTATAATTACTTGTAATGATTACAGATAAGTATACTTACCTTTGACGAATCTCATTAAGAACTTATTATTATTAATTCCATATTTTAACTATCAATAGCTACCAGCTACTAATTTTACTACTTAACTGGTACTTAATTACTTTTTCTGAATACAGTTAGAAATTTATTGCTGATAAATTAAACTACATTCTAAAAATCTCGTTAAGATCTATTATCGATAATTCCACGCTTCAATAATCAAAAGTCGATTAAAAGGGATCATTAATAATTAAAAGTAATCAAATCGTTATTTAAGTACTTATTTTAATTATTATATATTACGCATCGTTAAATTAGTATTTATACGTTATAGCTATCCATCGTCGATTAAATGTATTTAAGGGTAATCAAAAGTAATTGCCACGGTAATTAAATTATGTCTTTAACTTTTGAAAAGCAATCGAAAAGTAATCGAAACTGCAATTACATTATTATTTTGATAATTTCTCAATGCGTGTGATTAGTTTTAGAAAAATTGTATTCTTTTTTTCAAAATTTTTATTTACAAGACTCAACTCAGGTTCGGTTTCGTTCTCTAGATTTAATCACTTTGATTTTAAAACGTCCTCAAGCGGATCTTATCAACTCCATTTTCTGACAAAGTTTGTACTTGTGAAAAGTACTAATATGTCAGCATAAATTGACGACACGCAATTTTAATAAGAAATTATATTTTCCACAAAAACTACATGTTAATACAATGTCTGTCTTCTTAATGTTTTACGATCTTTGCATATATACTCGTACAAAATAAAAATTGTTGTAACCGGTTCAAATTCCAGTCCATAATCTTTTATGCCATTTTATTGCGTTAAGTAGGTGGCTTTGCTTGATCGATACAACAGCGCCTCCTGTGCGTGAAATCTAAATGATCTTCACAGCGAATGTAAAAATCATTACCGAAAGCATTGGTCACCCTTAAACCATGCTAAGGTTTTTCAAGATCATGCCGTTAAGTTTCATGGAAAAGTTGTCTGCCTGTGGGAAAGAGAGAATGGAAATATGAAGATCTTTAATGAAATAGGTTTTTTTGTTTTATCAATCGCCTGAAAAATAGTAGAGTTTTTGTTGTTACTTTTTAAGAATTTACGTATTTTAGCGAGTATTTTTTTGCCGATCTTTAACGTGAAAGGGGCTTGAGACAAAAATGTTTTGTAATTTTTTTAAATTTGAAAAATGTTCGACATTTGTAAAAATGTCCAATTTTTATATTACCAATTGGCGAAATCTATGCTTAAGTATATGTATACGTGCTCATTTTATTGCATTTACTCACTCACTTGAAGGAAGTAATGCATCAGGTAGCCGTAAGTGTGTATTCACTGCAAAAACTTAATGGAAATTTCTAGTACTTCGAATGGAAGATAATTAAAATTTACTGTTACTCATTGAGGATATTTAGTTTATTAATGAATACACTTCAAAATCAAGAAGCTGAACTTAATTTCATGGCTCGACGTTTGGGGGTGTCGCCGCCACTACCAAAAGTATATACACCCGAGTATAAAGAATATTGCATTTGTGTGGATGAATACTATGTTGAGCATTTACATACGAGTATATGCATACTATTATTGTTGCATATGAGCATGTGTAAATATTTGTGCAGCCATGTTGCGACACCAACTGACACGTTGACAAATTGTTTTCGTCAATATTTCAGACTTTCGGATAGTTGAGAGCGCAGTTCTGCTCTTGACTGTCTCGTGATTAATGCCACTAGTTGGTGAACTAAGGAACTTGGTAAACTTAAAATTTTTCATATGGAAATGAAATTAATTGCATTGTGGCACACACTTGATGAGATGGAGATGAATGGCTTGAACTAGTAAAAGGATTTGAGAAATGAAAAATGTGAGAGGTTTTGAAGCGAAACTAATCCAAGAACTAAGAAGTTTGGTGGTGGACGAAGAAGATTAGGGTAGAGAATTTGTAGACATATGTACATATGCAGTATTTTAAAACCACGGGAAAGAACGAGTATACGTCAGATCGACTTCTAACGGCAAGTCACCTACCTACTTGAGGTTCATGAGAACTATTGAAGTTAAGGTAGCGCTAGCTCTCCACTGTAGACGAAGTTAAAGTTTTTTATCTAGTGTCTAGAGGTGGAATATTCTCGGGAGGGGTTCAAATATTAATTATGGACTGCCAAACTGAAAAGACTTGGCCACCCGAAATGTATAAAAGGATTTAGAGTCTCTTAAAAAAGGGTTTACGTAAAAAAGAACGATTCGCTGAGCCAATTTAAATTATTTTCGCATAAACTTACTTTCCAGCGCTGCTGGCATTATTTCACAAAATTCCTGAGTTTCTCGAGGTAATTCCATCGTTATATCGAATACAGGCAATACTTAAGTAACATTAAATCTAATGGTGGGTAGAAATCTTTAAAATGACGTTTGCACTGATAGCATAGTAGAACCAAGCACCTGAAAGAATTCATTTGGCGCATTGCCTCTCACTTGACCTATAAAGTATCTAAGAATCTGTCTATGTGGTGTTTGAATGAATGAATGTCTTCAGGGTGTCAGAGTTCAGTTCGAAAACCGGGTATTGAGAAAGAAACTTTGAGTTTATTCGACTCGATCGATACTTGTGGAGGACTAATAAAAATCTCCACGCTGCTAACAAACTTTTCAACAGTGAGGTAAAATGAGCAGATAAAATGAGCTCTATGAGCAGTGTTTAATGCTAAATGATGTTCAATAAACTCGAGTTTATGGACACTCGAGTGTAGGACGTGAAAATAATATTCGTTATATTTGATAGCATAATAACGTCCACACTCTCTGAGTGCTCTATTATGAAAACCAACATATGTATTTCAGAGACATATGTTTCAAACATATGCTCCCAAAGAACAAATGGACCGCCTATTCTGTTTTATAAATGTGGTTCGGAGATTGTAAAAATTATTTATTTCCAAATGAAATACTTTTGAACTCTGCTTATTGAAGGCGAGAGAGGAGACATGTTCGACGAGGTCTATAAATCCGAGCCTTAGTCCTGAGTGACATTTATTATCCATGATGAAGTAGTGGAACTGTTATAAAAAAAGGGTTGATCTATGATATTTATTAGTCCCTTTGGATAGCATCCATAAAAATTGCCTTAGAGCAGCTTTGTCTAAGTTTTGTACTTTGCTAGAACTTAATTTAAAACTGCATGGAACTATTTTCAATACACTCACAAACCTTCAAATATCCAATAAAGTCCTGAATTGCTGGCATTTTATTTGTATTAACATCGGACTAAATATTCCCGATGTATGCCTAGACATCTCTGGATTGTAGATTAGAGTAGATGAATGAGGCTTGGAAGGTGCGAAATATTGAGATTCAGCCGTGAAAAATTATTTATGAAAAAGCAGGTGGGGAGTAACCACGATGATGATTGTTATTTTTTATTTGTTCAAAACCTAATTAAAAACTAGGAATTTCCTGAATAAACAAATTTTTCATAAATCTGAAATTTCTGTTCTGGTTGATTCTAAGTTGATTCTAAGCCGTGTGTACTTTATGCTGTACTCTCAACAATAGAAAGAGATATTAATCAAACAGAGTATGGCTTAATATGTAGAATTTATACAATATGTAATAGACAAGTACGAGCACCTGCTGAAAGAGCCTAACGATTAAGACTCTTGCTTGAACTTTCCATTGTTGAGTGAAATAGTGTTTATGAAAGTAGTCACATGAGCATTGTTGCTTGCATACTTTCGTTTATTGTTCTTCGGCAACAACCTGTCAGATAATTAATAATGAAGAATGCAATTACTTCCAACTTGTTGAGTTCGAATTACACGCATGTGCATAAGCCCACTTTTAGCCTTTAAGACAGTCTTTGGGAGGTGCATAATAGAATTTTTGCCTATTGACCACGCGTGAATGGTGAAAAGTAACCAAAATGAAACGGTTAGCCACAATGGGAACAATGGAAGGCGGGCGGGCGGGCGCACAACAAAGCAATCAAAGGCGCACAAAGACAAAGCGGCGCTACGCATGCGCAGTGCGGTAAATCCTATTTTGCATACTTATCCATACTTATGTGCATGTAAGTGTATGCATATGCGGATATGTATGTGGCATTACATTTTTGAGGCTTTGTTGAAAAAAGGTGGTTGCACGAAGTGAAGGAGCAGTGTTCACAAGTTAATATGCAACAACAATGCGCCAAGTAAAACACCTATGACCACTATATATATTTTTTTTCATACAGCTGGCTTAGTCACACACGCCCGACTAACTGTCTATGCCGGCTAACCAGGATAATAAAGTAACAACACAAGGCGTTTGTGCCCGGTGGCTAACAAGCCGTGGAAGGAAGCAATATGTGGCTATTAGCTAATTACATATAAGAGATCAACCAAAATACTTCAATGCACATAATAATATAAAAGGAATGCCAAAAATAGCAGCAAAGCGAAAGTTCGACAACTTAAAGCAACAACAAAGCGGCAACAAAGAAAAATAGCGTGCGGCATTGTGAAAGGATAATGCGCGTCCAATCGCGAGTTAATAAACAATTTTAAGGACAATTCAATAAACAGCAACATAAAAGAAGCAATAAAAAATTTATTGAAAAATAAAAATTCGGAAGGATTCAAAGAATGCAACACGTAACTGTTAATTGCTATTTGAGAATGCAACTGGCTGCCACAGGCCAACAACGTGCGGCCAATACTGCAAGAAAACACGCGCTTAAGCCGCTTCGCCCCACACCAACTGTCAGTTTCCTGCCAAGGCTTAGCAGCAGTTGGCCCCGCATATCCTTTTGAACTTAGAGAGGATAATAAATGCGACCTCCGTTGCAGTAAACGCTGATTTTGTTGTTGTTTCTGTGCTTGATTGCTAACGCTGAACGCGAGGGAGCCTTAAAACGGTGCCTTGACGAGTGACTGACACCGCCAATTGATCCTTGAAATGGCCACAATTGTTCCTCGCATCTGTGCGCACGCGCATTAACCGCCGCGCTTGTTGTTCAGCGCACCAACGAGCCGGAACTGCAAACAATAAATATTATAGTATAATAAAATAACAATTTATCGCTCTTAATACACAAATATATATCAATTTTATTACATTTCTTGTAAAGAAATCCGAAGCGATAATTGATTTATTATCCCTTTCTTGTCAATTAGCCTTTGAAGAATCGCTTGTGGCGTTTGTGGCGTAGTGTGTGCTTATGTGGGGATACCTAGATGTAGTTTTGTTGTTATTGCTAGTTGTAAAAGGATCATCTTTGAGCTCAGTGTCGAATTTTTGAAATTCAACAGCTGAAGGGTAATGCAATAGAGTTTGTGGGACTATAAAAAACAGGGCAACAAATGTTGCCTGAATAAACACTTGATGTATAAATTTTCTGGAAAAAAAAGATAATGAATTACAAAACAAGCAACTTTTATTAGAAATATTTTTAACATTTGTACATTTTTGTGTTTGAGTTCTTGTTGTGAAATTTAAAAAACATTTGATATTCGCTTTCCTTTATTTCAAGATTTTTAATAAAATTTTCAAGGTTATAATTTCTTTTAATTCAGATCTTATTTGCCTTGAAATAGAAGAACAAGCAGTTATGTTACCTAAATGATCAATGAGTGTCCACCATCAATGAGTCTCAACTGATCATTATCCCAAAGCTTAGCGTCTCGGAAAAAGGTGTGAATCGCAGAAGTCTCAGAGGCGAATTCAATCACTCATATGTCGACACATATTTCTCCGTGGTGTACCATGTAAACTCATGCTCATTCCTGCGTTGTTTCCCATCACTCTGAGCGTTGCGGAATGCTCAACACATAGTCCTGAAAATAAAGCTTTTTATCGATTTTTAGAAGCAACTCTGAGCTAGGGACGACTTCAAAATTAAAATCCAAAAAAATATTCGTCCAGGTCTTCCAGACCATCATTTGCAATCAGTTCAGAAAAGTTTTTAACTAGGACGAAGAAACACTTTCCGATTTCATGAAATTTCTCTTGTAGCTAAATATAACTGTAACTTCAATTTAGAATCCTTTATTAAAAGGTTCGAGCATTTCTGTGTCACGTCCAAAGTCACACAGTAGTTCTCAAAGTCAATTAGCTCCTCTTTTTGTGTCGATAGCTGCCGAAAATATGCTCACTTGCGCTCAACTGTTTCGAGAAATTTAGTCCATCCTACTACAACCACAACTACTACCGAAACGATACAATTATATTAGATCGCTTTGCAATAAATAAATTGGACATCGATTCCCTGTGGAACCATCTATATAAAAATGGCCGGAATCGGACAAAACCTTCTAAAACCCCCAGATACGGAATACGAGAAGCTGCGAACCTATTCTGCCTTTATGCCAAATATATCGGTACATTTTTAAAATATTGTAAGTAAATTAAGTGAGCAATTTTCGGGACAATAATTTTATATGGTGCTTAAAATTAATAAAATTGATTTAGTACTTCCCCTAACCCCCCTATTCCCAATATAAGGATTTTCAAACTTCCAGTTGATTTTATACTGTATTTGCCAGTCAGTATCAGATTATGAGCAAAATTAAGAGAATTTATGATATATACTATAGTTTGGTGGCGAAAATTTGTGAATCGGTACACGAATTACCACAGCCCACATGTACTACATATAATGATTCTCATTGTTCTAGTGAACTTCATGCCGAATATATTGATCAAATTGTGAGTTATCTTAAAAAATTTGCAAGGAAATATGTTGTCAAGCACATTTTAGTTTAATATCGAAAATAGATGAAATCGGCTCGGAGCTTCCTGTGGACCCAATATATCCAATATAGCGAATTTCGACTTTTCGAAGCGAAGTTTGACTTTATACCGCATATTACGGTACCTTTAATATATATGCATACATAGCACATGTAAGTTGCATAAAATTAACGAATTTTGATTTAAGCTCCAGTAAAAGCAATCACTGTATTCCAGCAAAAGCACTCCTTTAATGAGGTGAATATGAAATTGATGCGAGCTGTCGGTAAAAGTAAAACTCTTTGTTGTGCTTTTGACCCTTCAGAGAGTCACTTCAACAGAATATGTGCCTTTAAAGTTTGCGAACAGTGTGGATTTAAGTAAAGGTGCCTTCATGATTAACATATACATATTATATATGTAGATGTTTATATACCTATGTACAAGTGTATATGTTTGGGTGAGCGGCTGCTTACTTCGCATAACCAACATTTCTGCAATTTCAATGTCTGTGATGTGGTTACTTAGAATTCAGTTGGCCGCAGATCCATTGCAGCCACGTGTGAGCTTACACACACACACACAGCCCCACACACACACACCCGCATACAAGCCAAAAGGAATACCATTAATGTGAACCGGATGGCTGAGCGGACAAGGGCTTTGGGGCGCTGAGACAGTTTGGCGATAGCTGCATTTCCAATCGATTTATTTTCAACAAAAAATGCAAAAAAAAGAGTAAGAATATAAAAACAACAACACGAACAACAATGTGAAAGTGGGCAAATTAAAACGGAAGCGAAATCCCTTTCAAAAGCATGTGTGGCTTGAGAGTGTGTGTAAATTACCTTTAAATACTTGCATGTGTGTGCGTGTACGTATCTACACATCTCCACATATATATGTGTATATATATGTGCATGCATGTCTGCTGCTCATTAAAAGCAGCGCAGTGTTTGGCTTTTTAATTCCCGCTCTTCGCCCGCTCTTTCCGCTCTGCGCAAAGGACCGGCCGAGAAGAATTTGCTAAAAATACGCATTAATTTTCTTTTAACCCTTCTTTGGCATGTCTGTTGAGCGCACACACACACACACACTCACGCCCTTACCTTTACATGTGTGCATATGTGCTCATTTGTTTGCCGGTGGATTTGTGTGCGTTTTCGGCATCGAAAAGTTATTTTGTGGATATTTAATGAATTTTTACATATGTTTCGTCGTTCGCCAGCCAAAAATGCCTCACTGATTTCAACCACACCATGCCTCACCACCCCAACAACCCCAACACGCTTCATCTCTTTTCAATTGTCCGCCACTTTGTTGTATCCGCTTGTCTGTCCGTGTTGCTCATTATGCGCGCATTGTTTTAAAAATTTTACTTAATTTTGTTTCTCTTTGAAATTCTGCTCATTTTAGCCTTTGTTTCATTCGCAGTTCTGTTTTAAGCACTTTAAGGTGGCTTCTTAAAATAAATATTGTTCCAACTCTATCTGTTCTATCTGTGATCTAGTTCTGAACACTTTTAGCTTCCATAATGGAAATGTGGCTATGAACTTCTTTGTAGGTTAAGTAGAACATACGAGATCTCAATAGTGAGATCCTAGGAATACTTCTAACAGGGAAGACAAGTTGAGATCGTAGAAAAAGACTTATGTCTTTTGAATCCAGCAATTTAACGAGAAACTATCTTATATACAGTAAGGGACTTGAGTACGTACATTTGTGGAAGTAAGCGTGGGAAATCTTAAAAACTTCAAAAACTAACAAATCTACCGCCGCCATATATAATACTAAAAAACTCTGTTCCAAGTCAGTTTGAGTAAACTTTATGTTTATGGAAGAACACAGAAAACTTTTCTTACCTTATTCTTTGAAATATATACTGGTACCTAGTAAGGACGGACATTACGCGCAGAGCTTGACCTAAAACTGTCGGAAGAAGAACTCACTTTGGATCTGTCAATGCTTTTCTCAAGCATTCCAATGTGAATAATTGAAGCAATTAATAGAAAGGTCCCACTTACCGGAGACTCCATGAGAAAGTACACCAACAGTTCCATAGATTCGAAACAGATTAAAGAATTAAATTCAACGGAAGAGCTTATAGGTTTGTGGGGTTCAGAATAGATTTGAAAAAATGCTTATACACTTTCAATTAATGATTTCAAATCTTAGTACATTATAAGATCCTTACTTTAGGGTAACCAGGTGCTCTTGTTAAAACCGGGTGTCTACAGGGATGATTTCGGCGAAAAACGAATTACCATTTCGAGAAAAAGAGTTTAATATATGAAATATGAAACGGATTACCTCCAAGTTTTTTATTTTTATACTCTTTCATCTTGTTGGTAAAGCGAATTGCCGAAAATTCAGTAGATGATACAGGAATATGGGGTTAGGCTCACTGTAAAGTGAAAGTGATATACTAAGATTGGAGTGATAGAGGTCTATTTCAATACTATCGATTCTCCTCCATCAATACATCCATACATCAATAGCCCATACATAAAATAAACCAGTTAAACTCTCTTTGGGAATTAAAGTAATTATAGATTAAATTGAAGTTATTAAAGATTAAAGTAATTTTGAAATGTAAAAATATAGAGGAGACAATAAGAGGAACTCATAATTTTGAGTTTCAGGCTGAAATACTACTGATACTGATACTAAACTCGCAGATAGCTCATGATCATAACGGTTAAGCGCTCTCGTGGTGATTGCTCTCTTCGGTGGTGGAACATTTGGAAGGAATCAGACGACTTGGCTTGGCTTAACACAGAGAGTGGACTCCACTGACCCGGACACCCATTATAATTGGTCTTTAAAAATATTTTAAGCATTCGCTCAACTTTGAATTCTCATATCGTGACGTCACAACACCACAACACTACCAAGCTGGAATGTTTGTTATTCTATATGCTTAATTTCCTCAACACAAGCAATTAACTAAAAAATCCCAATCGGACCACCCAGGCATATGCCACAATTATACTCCGAACATACACCCATACATACAAAAACACCGATCACACCACTCAAGTGCTTGTCATTTCAAGTGCCACGACAGGAGCCACTTGAAGCCGCCAAGCTGTCTGCCGTTGTCACTTACAGCTCGCCCGTTAGTCTGTGGGCACTTGTGTGCTCCTGGAAATTACATAATTTATAACTGTTTGTATAGGCTTTGTAATATGGGACATGTGACATGACATACATACCCGGCCGTATATCCTTTTGTCACAATGGTGGCGTGGGTCACGTCCGGTTTTAGCGGTCAACCGAAGAGTGCAGCCGCGACAGCGTTTCAACTTTGCCGCTAAGCCAGTGCCTCCACACTGTCTGCGGACACCAAAAGGATACTGCGCCGGTTGATAGCTAGAGGATCCTTGATGCCTCGAATGAGTCAACGATTCAAGAAACTCAAGAAGATTGCACCCATTTCATTTAACACTTTCGAGCGCGGAATTGCATTCATTTAAGTGGCTCGTAATTTATTTTCGAAACAAAAAATTTTAGTTGCGAGACCACACAGAACGCCTTGGATATCAAATGGTCAATAGAGCTGCCGCATGTAGCGGAAGTTTCAGGTCTTGACAAATTGGAAATCACAGCGTTCGGGTCAATAAAATTTAGTAAAAACAGAAATAAACGGAACTTGGCATATCGCATGACAAACAGACGGGCGAGGGGAGACAGGCCTGCATACAAATATAGCGAGGACTATGGCAACCAAGAAAAAAAAGATACAACAAAACCGCCATATTTGTTTATTTTAACACAAGTTTAGTTGTTGCAATAACAGCAATTGTGACTATTTACTTAACGGCGCAATAAAAGCAAACATACATATGTGTTTTTAACAAACAATAGCAACAACAATTTAGAGCAAGAAAAATAAAAGAGCAACATTTTTAACAAATGAGTAAATGTTTGATATTCGTGGCATGTTGTTGTTGTTAGTGTTGTTACAGTTGCCTGTGATTGATTAATGCTGCAGCAGTGACAATTATCCAAGTGAAAAATAATGATTAATTATGCAGCAGACAAGCACACGCACATAAAAGCGCTCACTCAATACAGACAATAATTGTCCTTCGCACGCACGTTCATGTGTGTAGGCATGTGTGTGCATGTGTGTGCATTCGAAGGCACTTATGGATGGATGTAGTGAAAAATCACCAACGAAATCATTTATTCTCCGTTGTCAATGTGTAATGTTTGCATTGCATTTTTGTCATTAATTTACATTTAAATGATGCCCGACTATTACCAATATCCTTCAGTCTTCGTACACCAAAACAAATTCGTCATAATAAAATACCAAATAATACATAAATGTATATTTATATATATCTATATGGTTTATTTATGATATTATGAGTTAGGTGTTTGCAACTCACCTTTTATATGGGGTTTCGTTCAACCCCCCTGGTGTGCCAGATGGAGCCTTTTAGTTGTCTCAAGCGATTTTCGATGGTTTCATTGAAGAACTTTATCTTTCGGAAGTTTAAGTTTGCATATCGAGGGATTATGATTGTTAGATACTCATTTTCAAGTGCATACGAAAATTCATTGGCCAAAACCGGATAGTACATCCACCAACAGATCCAACCATAGATCCATAAAGTTTTCAAGTTGGTCTCATTGGCTTCTCATATCTGATTTCCGGTTATCACTTTTCTGAACGCTTTTTCACTCTCTCACTTTCCAAATATTTACAAATAGACTGTATAACCCAAAAAATTATTACTTTTAGTTCCTTAAACGTAAATTTTCATGAAATATTCTTCTGAGAGAATCAAAAGAACAAAAAAAAAATTCCCATTAACATTAAAAAATCTCTCCATATTAAGAAATAGGGTTTCTAAAATAAAAAAACCGAATTAAAATGGTTCCCCGAACACTATTTTCCTTGGTCAAGGTTAAATATAAAAAAAAGTGTTGGACCAGATAAGTTAAAGGTGACGGCCTCTTCTAAGTAACCTGAATTCTAGATGACACTTCCTTGATAAAATTAGTTACAATTATTAATCATATTTCAAACATTCATCAATGGTACTAAGACCTTTGCTTGCTTTTGGAAGATATGTCTACGTTTTTAGCCCACATGCTATAGCAATTTACATCCTAAGTTTTTCAGAATAGATTCACAGTCGCCATGAGTAGAAGCAATTAAGTTTTAACTGCTTTCTAAAGCACTAACATAAACCTTTGTTTTATTTTTTCTTTAAAAAGTGATCTCAAAAGCTGGTTTCTTTATAATGAATCGAATTATTTCTGTGGGTTGATTCCAAGAGGTCTTAAAAACATTAGTTAGATTTTACACCTTCTGAACAAGACTATTCATATTTTTAGCACGATATTTTCTTCTTGGTTTTTGGTGTGAACAAATCTAGGACTCGTGACCTATCTAGATGGGTCTAGTCTGCCGGTAGCCATAACGTTGAAACCACCGACCATTGGAATAGAAAGCGTTTCTGAATATTTGGAAAGTGATTGTACTAAGACAGTCAGGATAAAAAAGAATCATAAAGCCTATTTCTTTATTTCTTTCTATCCTCTGTAAATAACTTGGCTTCAGGAAATGAGTAATTAATCCAATAAAGACTATTAACAAAAAATTTTTATGAAATTTTCCCATTTTTCCTCACAGCAAATGTGATTTTTTCAAATAGCTTAAAAAATAGTAACGTAAAAATGTCTAAAATAGCAATAAAAATAATCAAAACTATTCCCTCATCCCTAACGCATTAGCACTTCCGCATAATTAGCATCTTTCACTAGCAGAAACCGGCTCAACTTGCTCATTCTTCCTTTTGACGCACCCCCATTCGCACAAGCGCCATCGCCACACACCAACTCCCCCCTTAGCAATGGCGGTAATTATATGCACAAAATGACAGCTGTCAGAAAAAAAATATGAATTTACCAACCAGCAGCAACAACAACAACCGAAACAGGCAGCAACAGCAGAAGGCGACTCAGCAACGACGACAACGTGTCACGCGCAATCAAAATCACACCTTGCTCTAGTGGTAACAACAACAACAACAACAACAACAATAACAACAACAATAACAACAACAACAACAACAACAGCAGCAGCAGCAGCAGCAACAACAGTATATAACATTAAGTAAACAAGCAACAACAAATGCGTCAACCAAACTACAAGTAAGTACCAGCAACAACAACAGCAGCGGCAGCATTCACCCGCGGCGAAAGCCCACACCTTCAAGCACAACACCAATAACAACAAAACGAGCGCCAAAGTAACAGCTAGGCATTGAAGTTGTGGGCGTGAGAAATAAACGCACCACAGCCGCTACTTGCTTCCACACGCCCGCACACCCGAACACTTCACAGTCCACACGCGCCGCATCCGCACAGATGCCCCCCACCAGCTGCACAAAGCTTCACGCTAAAATGCATAGATGGCGCTCGCCGCCATTGCCTGGGCAAAACAGCAGCGTCGTCGTCGTCATCGTCGTTGCTTCGTCGCCGCCATTGCGAAAAATCTCAGCGAAAAGCTAAAAAAGCGCCACTTGCCCAACCATAATGCCAGCACTTTTCCAAAGATGGCGCCCTCATCGCTGCGCAGCGATTTTTCTTTATTTTCCATTTAAATTAAAGAGTTTTTGCTTTTTTTGCTCCGTTCAAAAATAAAAGTAATACAATTGGAAAAAGCACGAAAGGGGAAATGCTCCGAAGGTGGCAAGAGAAATAAAAGAAGCACTCGTTTGGGGGAGGCTAGATGGATAGAGGCGATTTGCATGTGTGCATGTGTGCGTGTGTGTGTGTATGGAAGCCATAAGAAGCAGCTGGAGCTGTGAGTGCACAAGCAACAACAAAAATTTTATAAGCTACCATACTTGCCACTGAGCGCATGTTGCACAGTCACTTTTGGTTGTTGGTGTTTTAAGTTATTTTGTTGTTGTTGCGCCTGTCTCCGGCAAAATGGGAGCACAACTCATGAATTCACAATGCGAACACATGTGCGAGAACCGTTTGCGCCTGTGTGTGTGTGTGTATATGTGTACTTGCCGTTGTGTTATGCAAATCTGTGGCAACACTTTTCGGTTGCCAAAATGTTGTTGTTTGCGTAACGTGCAATTCGTGCAACATGCGTTCAATGTGGTGGTGTGATGGTGTGGGGCCGTATGGGTGGAAGGGTCATATGATTTCGCTCATTTTACACACGCAAAATGGCAAAAGTGAAACATGCCACACCGGCTCACTTCCAAGGGTATATGTCGCTGCATGAGTGTGTGTTTCAGCATGCTTAAGCGGAAATGGTGAATGTGTGGGTGTTTGTGATCATCGCTCTTGTTCTTGTATTTCTTTATTTTAGTGTGATTTTCATTTCTCTTTTTCCACTTCTAGTGAATTCTGTCTTTTGGTATTATTTCAGACACTTTTCGTTTTTTATTGACCGATTCTGAGATTAACTTGGTCAATTCATTAAATTGAATACTCACGGTAATCGGAGCCGGAATGGGCTCTGATGATAACAATCGTTAATTCTTTAAGCCGGACGACACACTCTCAATATAGTCAACAAACGCCCTATCTGAATAAGGTCCTTATATACTCTTCTTTTATAATAAAACCGCTTCGAAAAATTCGGAAGCGAAATAAATCAAGAAAGCTTCTAAAAAGTATTAAAAGCTGGTACATTAAAAGTTTTCGCTCAATTCACTTTTGCTCTAACTTCTTCCATGCATCTAACTAGGTATTTTCCGATCGTTTGTTTTCAAACAGTACGAATTTTCAACTGTTTTTGAAAACGTGAAACCTCTCCTATGCTCAGAAACTATAGCTTTTCAACAGCCGTTGCTTTTAGAGATGTGAAAGCTTTAGTAGCTGATGACTGAATGTATTCCAATGAAGCTTTCATTTATATCAAAAAACCACAAAAGCTTTAAATTACTCTTAAACTTTCTTTGGTTTTGGTATTTTCTCTTGAAGCTTGGGAACTATTGGGGCATACGGCTCTAAATTATTCTAATTCTCCCGCAGATAATTTAGTTGAACTTTTCTCTGTAAAGAAGTGGAGTGGTGTCTGAAAGTGTCTTCTTTATAGAAAATTACAAAATACCTCTCTCGTTACACACCGACTACATCGAAATCTACTTGAAATTTTTAGATAATTGGAATTAGAACTTCTTCGGGTGTAGACTTTTCTACAATTACCGATCTTTAAATTATTTCGATGTAGGTATATTTTCTAGAACCATTTCAAAATAAAACGTTTCTGGTAACAATTCCCCTCTGGCGCCACCACTAGCAGACGACTTTTGGCAAAAGTATTTTAGGAAAGAAAAGCTTAATTTGATATTTTGAAGATACTTTGATTTAAATTTGTTGCTAATATGTTGCTAATATGTTGAAGTAAAAATTTAGCTGGAAGGTAGGCGCCAGGTAGCACCAATACTATTTTCGCCTTTAACTCAACTAAAGCTACTGCTCTCTATATCCACAGATATATTTCGACTAATAGCCAAATTCGAACTTAAATCCGATTGCCTAAAAAAAGTTGACCACAGCACCATCTGTCGGGTGACAAAATTTAATCGGCTTCTCAATAATTGACTTATATCGTCTCGAAACACCCTTTTTTATTACCATATTTTCAGCAATTTCTGGCACCCGAAACTATTTTCATTCAAATATTTTACAAACATTTTTCCGAAATGCCAAAATGGCACTCGTTTCGCATATATTTGCCACAAATAAACATCGCTTGTGGCTGACCAATATCTGACCGCTACACAGTGCCAAAAAGCGGCACCAAAAAAATATTTAAAAAATCATAAATCTTCCAAGAGATAAATGTAGAACGTGTAGCTCGTGCGTTGCCCCGAAAATTTTACACAAAAAAATTCAATTAAAGTAAATAAATCAACAAGTTTAAAAAAATATACAAGTATAATATAAATAACTCGAGAAATAAAAAGCAGGCAAGTTTCGAAAAGAATTATTTAGCGGTTGTTGAACAAAAACACAAAATGGCTTAACGCTGACACAAAGTAAAGGCGCAACAACCAATTTATTTGTGCAAATTGAGATGGTGGAAACAAAAGATATTGAAAATGAAGAGGAAATATTTTCTAAATATATTAAAAGTTTGTATATTTATATAAACGTAGAGAAACATTGAAAAATTCGCCTACGCAAATTACTATAATACATGTTTTTGAAATGGAGAGAGTAAAAAATAATTCTCAGAGCGAGTTTAAAATAATAATTTCGGCTTCTTTCGTATGTGTCAAAATTTCAACACAGCGACGCTAGGAGGCGCGGTCAAATATTTCACTGCATTGGTATCAAAATTAATCTCTGAAAAATCGTAAGAAAGTTCCATAAATAAATTGACCAATAGCAAAAATTCAGAAGAGAAATTGTTCGCGCTTCTCCCACTACTCTCAAGTGCCGAAACATTTAATGAAGAGCTGAAGAATTTTTTTTTTGGAAATCAATTTGAAAGCCAGCCAAGCACACCCAAAGCGTTCCCGCTGCCAAAGTGCCGCCGCTGTTTAACATAATTAAGTAATTAAGCAAATCCTCATGCCAGAAGCGAGAATACGCAACGAATAGTAATAAAAAGCGAACAGCCATTCGGTTAGGCAAATGAGGCACCTCCCACCAGCCGGAGCGCGATTGTGCCTCATTTCGGCTGTCAGTTTGGGGCAGCCACATTCACCGCGAAACCTAAAAGCACAGCAGACCGAAGTGAAGAGCAAAGGACCATTTCGGAGTGAGCAAGTACTTAGGCTGAAAGCCAAGAAAACAATAAATGACACTCTTAAGTAAGCGCAGCGCGCGCAAAACAACAACAAATAGCAATTGTAATGACAAATGCAGCAAAAGTAAATTGTGCGCGCCAACCCCGCCAACACCTTCTAGAGTCGACACAACCGGCTGCTCTTACAAACCGCCTCATTAAGTTGCGCGCAGTGCTTGCTTTCTTACTCCACCACCACAATGAAATTTGGTGCGCGCAACACATTCGCGCTGTGGCAGACAAAGTGCGAAAATTATCATTATCACTTTGGCGGCGCGTCATTACGAATGCCCGGGTGGCGGAGCGTCAGCCAGCGCTCACTTATGCCAAACGGCCATTTTCACTATTGTTTCGCTTAATTAACAACAGGCCTTTTGGCGCCTTGACACGCCTGCCGCCCACCAAACATTCAGCTTTGTGGCAAGTAGCAGCTATGCGCTCCGCAGAGATATGTCTTGCGCCGCGTTGCACCATTGAGGGTGGTTGCCTGTTGTTGGTGGTGGTGGTGGTGGTCTTGTACGAGTAATGAAAATTAAAAATATTTAAAAGTCACACTTTTTTCTTTGGTTTTTGTTTTAATTGCTTTGACTTGTGCACAGCGCGCCCTGGGCAACACTTGCAACCCCTTTGGGAGCCAAGAACTTTTATGCGCTCATCAAAACTTTTTGTCGGCCTTTTCGTTATAGTGCCGGTGTTTCGGTTGCAAGTACTGCGGCAGTGAAATTGTCTTCGGGCTCGAATTATTTATTCACCGTAAACGCGTTTACGGCATTGACACGCAGGCGGAAGGTGGGCGCCTTTGTATTTGTGGCGTTGTTTTGTCTCCTGTTAAAGTAATCTCACTAAAATAGTCCATAACCCTCAAACTCAATTCTTAAAAACTTATTTCCAGTGTTTAACCAGATTTTAAGAAAAGTTTTAAGCAATTTTCCGACTCTCATTTCTCTTAATATAGATTTCCAGAGTTTTCTACAATCAAGTTTTATTTTTGAACCGATTATTTGAGTGAATTGAGATCTGATTTGGAGTCCTAGTCTACATGTCATCAACTTATGGTTCCAATTAGCAAATATCCTATATTAATAAGAACCTGAGGAATGAACCTCAAATCTACCCCTTTTAGAGACAAACTTTTAAACTATTTTGAAATAAGCTCTACTTCCACCATAATGCTCTCATATTAACGTCATTTATCTATGGTTGAGACTTCGACTTTTGCTTGCTGAGTTTCTGAGATTTCGCTCCAACTTGGAGTGTGTGCCTTGATGATGAGGCTGGCTAATGAAGGCTTATTCAAATGTTGGACTGTCTCCTAAAGACTGTAGGGTCTTGTGAGAAGATTGCTCTTGTCAAAATTGCACTAGGAGGTTCAGCCTCATTTGTCCAGGATCGACCATTATTAGAAGGAACTTTTTCTACAGCTTTAGAATACGTATATAACGGGATTTGAATTTCAAACTCACTTGACAATGGTTGTCACTTGAGGGCTTCGTATTACTATTTCGAAGATTTAGCGAATTCCTCACAAAATTCGGCTGGCTTTGCGTTCATCAGCCTCTATACTCGTTCTAACTTAAAAATAAAAAAACGTTAAGTTTCTACATAAAACCGTTTGAATTGAATGAATCGCCGCCAAGCGTCTGCTGATGATGAATATCTGCATACTCAACACAAGCTAAGCATCTTAAATCCACAGATAAATTATCATAAATATCTCAATGCCGCTAAGTAGCTGAATAACTGGCAGAAAACAGCCTGAGAAGGTAATAAAAGTAAGTATATAATAAATGGTTGGTATTTAGCGATAAAGCAATGCGAGATAAAAGGGGTGAATCCACAGAAACAGCTATGAACAATGACTCCGGCAAGCGCTACGGGGGCGCGCACAGCACAACATGGCTGGTGAGGCAACAACGGCGCTTTTTTGGCGGCAAATTTTGAGGTCATTGATTGACAAGCAAAGCAAGTAGACCTACAACAACACATGCAACGCGCTTGAAAAAAACAACCTGATAACAAAGCACTGCTTAAGGGCGCATTCATTGAGTCGCAGTGTAGGGTTGCCGCTTTTAAATTAATTAAAACAGCTTAAGCCTTTTTAGCGGCGAAAGAAATGCGTAAAATAAACTCAACTAATGCCTTTGATATGATTTGTTTACCCCCATTAAATAAATAAATACATACTAGCAGGGAATACATGTGGATGTTGTTGTTTTTATTAAAGAATTTGCTTTGTGTCAAGAGCCGGTGGCAGCATTGACATGTTTTGTGGCCGGATTAGCGCGACGTGAAGTTAAGTAAACGCAGCGTTCGGCACTAAGGCGTAGCTGTGCCACAAAACTAAGACGCAAAACGGCGTAAATGTAAGGTAATCGAAAAAAAAACAACAACAACAACAACAATGGCAAAAAATCTGCCTTTATGCTCTTAAGCATACACATGTGGCACGTTTGATGCACGCCGCTAATGTATGTTGCACCTTGCGAAATGTCCCTTACTCCCTCCACACACACATGCATAGACAAGTACAGTGTGCACTTACTTGCAACATACAATATGCCGCTCCTCCTGCAGCATTTGCCATCACTGTTTCGGTTGCATAAAATTTTTTCAAATCGCCTTAAATTATTCGCACACAAAAGCGTTCTAATCAATCTCAACTTGCTGCCGGCACATGAAGACAGGTTCCAACCGGCGGTGTCGCTTACCTTGCGACACAGTTTCCCAGGATCAGCAGCTCGGCCGTGTGACAGACACCCCAATATGAATGATTGGTGCAGAAAAATGCTTGAATTGTTGCCGAAAGTGTCCTTTTCTCTGTCACCGCTACATACCATACATGCATGCCACATTGTGTTGCATGGTGTAGATGTCCTTTAAGCGGATGAGTTGCTTGCGCACGGTTAACTGCATTGTCCTGCAACTTGTCCGCCCGCTTACGCCATTACGCCATGCAACTTAGCTGAGTGCTTGTTATTGCTATTGTTATTGCTGTTATTGCTGTTGTTGTTGTTGTTATTTTTTTGTTTATACAGCAAGTGTGTGCGTAACTCGCTTGGATTTCACGTCTTAAGTATTTTGATCGGATGATGTATTGCACAGGATATGCTTTTTAGTTTTGTTGCTTTTTAAATTATTCTACTTTTTTGTTGTTGTTTTTTTCGTTGCTTTGTTTCTTTGTTTCTTTTTGCTGTCAACTGCTACTTCGTTTGCTACTGTGTGCTTGTATTCTTCCTCTTGGCAATCTCAGTAATCTGCTTAACGTGTCGCATGTGTGTTGTTGTCTGTTTTGCCAAGCAAATTTTTGATGTTATTGTTGTTGGCTTGATTTGTTGTTGTTGTTACTCTTGTTTGCTTCAATATCACATTCAGTCACTGAATCCTGGCAAATCTACTTACGCTCCTGTCCACATATGTGCGCATTCGCAGATTCACAGATTCACACACACACACAGACACACAGACACACATTCACATGCGTCACACAAGTGCTACCGTTTGTCGCTTGTGCTCGCATTGTTTCACAGTCACATCTTCGCATTTGCCAATCTTCTATGAATGGCTAATTCGCCATTCGTTGTTGTTGTTGTTGTTGTTTGTCCTCCCCTTTTATTTTTTTTTGTTCAAAGGACGATTTCCTTTGGAATTTTCCTCTAGTGTGCTGTGTGATTCCTTATTGATTGCCTGTGTAATTGACATGTTGTTGGTCTCAATTGCCTGCAACAACAAGAAGAACAATGTAATTTGGTTTCATGCATTCGCGTCGTTTATTATTCGCCGATTCCTCAGCGCACAAATAATGCGGCGTGTTGCAAGGACATGTGCAGAATGCCCCTCTCTACTTGACTGATGAGCTTAATAAAAAGTCAGCGTAGTCAATAAAGTAGCTGAATGTCAATGAAATTTTTTGTCTTTTGCATTTTTGAAGACCATGGGAATTATGCGGACTTATGTGGAGGAAATCGGAAAAAAATTTTAAGAAAATTTATGAATGAATGGATTCATTCAGTCAACATTTAGGTGAAGTATATGAAAGATTCTGCACCTTGCGAGCAATTATATTCGTAAAAATGCAGAATTAACATCGGGAATTATGTATTATAACAACTAAAAAACAATTTGGGAGGGGGGGAATGTAGAAAGTGAGCAAGTTAAATGGGAATTTTGAGTGGCAAAGTTGTATTCCTATTAGAAGAAGAATCAATATTAAGAAATACGCATGATTCCAAACAAATGACTGTGACTGAAAGTGAAAGCGAATCATAGGTTCTCATTATAAAAGTCTTTAAAAATATTTAATAAACTATTTATATATTATGTTTATCCTCTCTACTTGGTAATTTTGGTTTAGGACGCCTCTGAACGGCTGATGTATTTTAAGATAATCTTTTTATCCCAGAGATATACTCATAAAGTTAATATTGCCGATCGTCGGACCATTGTCTTTAGAAAAAAATTTTTCGAAAAGTTAGAATCTGCATTGAACCTTAAAACTTCTGGTGGTGCTTACGTATCCATATTTAAGGCGGTCGCCACAGCGCCTAGAAGAAAGGAAACGAATTTTCGAAGCTTTTAAATATGTGTTCTCGCTCTGGTTGGTGTGTTCTGGTGGTCAACGCTCTACGACTATCTATTCATCTTACTTTCTCGTTATATCTGAAAGAGACAAAACTCTCTACATTTGGTTATGCTAATGACCTCAGTACTTTAACATTATTTTATTATAATATTTTTTCTGTGTTTTTTCATAATAAATAAAATTTGTCTTCGATTCCCCACTGCTCCGCTCGCTAAGTTTGAGTTATGCGCTCTCTTGACAAAAGCAAAAACACAGTTATGCGGTGAAATTGAAGAGAGTACGTGGATTTATACTGGCTGTTTGTTCTGTTTATCACTCAGCAATGTTTTGGCGAACGTTTTGTTTGTTTTGTGCTCTCTTTTAAAAAAGAAATGATAAGTAAATTATAAGTTGACAGTAGATCTCTTCTTTCAATCATTTGCTTTATAACAAAGACTACGGTACCAGAAATTACTATACTTTTTATGAACAATGTGAATTTTGCCAACAGATTATTCCTTTTGAACTCTAACTAAGATACTCACTTTTAAAAACAGCTTGAATATCATCTCTCCCAAAGGCACAGCACGATTATTGTTACATAAATAAACAAGACCATAGAAATTGCGCAATTTGGCAACAAATTAAACCAAACACTTAAAAATGAAATAGTAACAATTTTCTATAGAATATATTCTCCTTAGCGCTTGTGTGGCCTCAGCAGAAACAAAGAAATTTCAAATGCTTGAGGACGCAATTCAAATTACAAATAAAGGCACAGCGGGCAGTGGTAAAACACTTCCTTATTCACCTGAAGAGGTTTGCAAAATTAAAAAAATACAAAGGTAACAAAAACCATCCACCCTGACAACTCATTTTGATCAGGGCACTCGAAGTGACCACCTTGTAGACATTTACAAGAGTAACTGTTTTTATGAATCACTTAACTCAGAGAGATCGCCAGCAGACCATTAACAACTTTGTTTACACACCTGCCTCTGCCACAAGCGCTCGTTTATTATGCTTCGCTGCCATAAAATGACCTCTTAATTGTCGTGCGCCTCGTGTGGGCCCATTAAGTGCTGCAGATTCAATTTCATACAGTTCCATTGAGTTTCTCTACATTTTTGCCACATTATTACGCGTATTTTTGGCAACGTGCAACGTGTGTCATTGTCACACCATGTATTTACGGCACACAATGTGGCGGCGCACATTTTACGAGAACGCTTGTAATGGGTTCCTAAAAGACCGAATGTCAACCATAAAACACCGTTAAATCATGTGTCAAAATTTCGCTTGCAACGGTGATACCCAGTTGACAGTTCGGTCATTCATAAAAATTAAAAGTTCAGGAGATTCTGGTTGGTTGGAAGGTTTTGGGAGTCTTTATTACCTGGGCATACACTTGAGCCGAAAATTTAATTCAGTACTTTAGTGCATTTGCTACCTCCATCGGGCTTGACTCAAACATGTTCTTTTTCCGATGAATAAGGCTAAACCCCATTGCTTTATTCTCAGATCCTTACTTTGTTTTACATTTATATTGTACGATCGCAACGTTTAGTGAGAGCTAATTAATACCTCACTATGGCAACTTCGAGAAGAGCACATTCTGGATAAAGGTATTATCCTTCCAAGTTGACAAAAATCCAAAAACGGAGCTGAACTTCGGAGACAAAGTGTTCTCAAAATAACAATGACTCGATGGGTTCGGGGAGATCGTTCAGACTCCAATTGGGAGAGCAATATGTATTTTTATATTTACCTAATGACTCGGATTAGATCTGTAGAAAAATGGCCGAGAAGAGACACAGTCATATTTGGTGAAAAAGCAAGGCAGTCGTTCTGTCCCTGTCTAGATTCATCTTTAAGGAAATTTGTGAGCCTATATTCTGGGATGTAGTAAGTAAGACTCAAAATATACCTTTAAGGAATGGAAATGAATTTGGAAATATCGTTGAAAGTAAATAAAAATGATTATATTCTATTAAAAGTGCCACCACTTTATGAGTAATTCTGTGAAGACCTCATTTAGCAGACGTTCCTCAAAACATTCGTAACAATTTAGAACGTTAATCCTCGTTGCACACTGGGTTAGATGAGGCCACAATATGCATTCTGTACACTTCACTTTCGCATAGTGTATTTGACTTTGGTGGCACACAGTCGATCGACATGTTCGCTGGCAGCCCACTCAACCGGAAATTGGAGGTGTGCGGCAAAACACGACGTGACGTGACATTTCCTCTTCGTCAAAATGCCAAAAGTGCACCGAACATGAAATGCGCGAAAGGCGAATTGCGTGACCGACTGACAGATGGGCGCGTGAGCAGGAGAACCTGCATTCGCGTAGTTGTGTGCGCTTCGAGTTTTCATGAAATTCGCATGTCGAGGCGGGAGTGTGAGGACGCAAGTTTCTTCACTGACAGGCGGTTGGTTCGGCGTCGTCAGTCACAGCAGGTGAGCAAGTGTAACTCGATATGCTGATTTGGCGGAACTTTGATAATATTTCCAACTTCGCTTTGCGCGAAATGTTTGGCGTGGCTCGAGGGTACGTGGAGTATGCGTGTGTGTGTGATCATTCGTGCAGTCATATTATGGGTATCGCTGCTTATTTGACACCATTGACGTTAGTTTTGACACAACAAATCGAGTGTAGTTTTTGCTAGGCAGGAAATTCGAGGTACAAAATGCTGCGGTGCACGTAATTGCCGAAAAATCCACTGAAATATAAAGCGAGTATATTTTAGATTGGACAGCAACCATTATTATATTGAGTCAGACGGATTTTGAGTAAAGAAAGTATGATAATGTTAATATAATGAAAAAGACCCGCAAGACGCCGAGAGTTGATTCTCCCTTTGATAAGCATCTAATCTTCTGGTCATCTAATACATAACTGTTTAATTGGACTCGGTAACATCCACATTGAAATTGGGTTTCCTTTCACGATTATTAAAAGTCCTTGTAAAGTCTTTACATTTTAAAAGAAGAGTTAACTATAGAACCATTCGAAGACATGATAATATAGTAAAAGCCATGTTCCTTCAACCGAAAGAGTTAGTACTCCAGATCTATTCTATGAGTAATGTTATTCTGATATTCACATATCTCCGCCTCTAATGCGGTTCTTGAAAACTTTCGAAGAGCAATATCAGTTAGGCTGATTTTACAACTCTGTGGATTACCTATAGAAGTTTCAGCACCGAAAGTTTCCTCAGAGCGTCGATTGCTTACGGGAAATAATTGGCTTCACTAAACGACTCGACTTTTACTAAGAGTCCAAGAGCACTGTTAACTGGCAATGAACATGTTGAGTAACTCTTCTTCTTACCTTAGCGTCTTGTTTTTTGGCCTCCAGTTCAAAAATTTCATAATGGGCTGGAATTTAGGCCGATTGGGTGGGTTTACTTTTCTTGGAACTAAATTTATGTACTAGTGATTAGAAATAACGTTACAAGGGCTATTTTTTGGACATTCCATGAAATGAAATGAATAGTTGGGCTCGAAATTATGCTCCTTTTACGATAGCTACGTTGAACCTGAGATTTCCGTAGAAAATTTTTTATACTTTATAAAGTTACCATGCTGATGCAGGTATTGCTCTCTCGCTCTCAGAAAATTTTATGTATTTATGTATTTATGTGTAATATTTAAATATCTTTATGTATATTTATGTCAAGCTCTCTTGATATGAATCTAGTACTTATGCTAACGGTAGGGTAGTTTTTAACCCATTTTGTGTTATATACATATGGGCACTATTAAGTCTGAAAATTCTCAAAAATAAGATTTTGAAATATTTTTCACACAGGCAGGCTTTTACACAGGCTCTTTATATATATCTTATTTATATATATTTTATTTACTTTTTCTTCCGGTGTGTTCAAATTTGTCGATAATATTGGTTTTTGGCAGCTGTGTTGTTGCTATTATTTGTCGCGTGCTACAAATCAGTGGCCAACAAGAAGCCTACAAAATAATTTTGAATTCATGAATTTGTGGAAATTGCAATCGAAATTTTCAGCGCGCCATTCTGGACGCACACACATATATATATGAGTGAGTGTGTGTACTTCAAATTGACAGCCATCACTACCACAACAACGGCAATTTAATGGCGTCTGCTGTTTGTCGATTCGCGCTGACATGCGATTTGACATGCGAGACCCTGTGAAGGCCTCAACGGCGATGGCAGTAACTGGTGCCACTGGTGCCACCGACGGAAAAGGTGAGTACCAATACACGTGTAGTTAAATAGGGATCAGCAGGGGAGCTTATGCGCGCTATTAACCCGCTGAAAACGTGACTAAAATGGAATATGAGAATATTTCGATAAAATGTGGCAAATATGAAATGTTTGATTGCCACGTCGCAACTCAACGCAATCTAACGGTGCCTATTAATAAAAATACATTTAGAGTAGCTACAACAAAACCAACAGAAAAACATTAAACAAACATGAACTTTTTATGGTTGCGCAGCGCGGCTGAAAAGGCAGAGAGAAAGAGAGAGAGAGAGAGAGTGCGCTGTGGTGTTGCAGCAACCTTCAACTGCTGTCATTACTGGTGGCAATAATGTGGCCGGAAAAACTTTTATGTTAGCAGTATGCCAAACCAGTATGTAAACAAATAGCATGCCTCAGGTAGCTCGACACGCCTCGAACTTTGCAGCGAGTGAGCTTAGTGCTTGACGAATATTGGAGGTTTATGTTTGTGTGTGTGTGTGTATCCGTATGTCCATATGTGCGCCAAATAGAGGCGCTTAGTAGTTGTTTGACACCATCAGCACTCCCTGCCTCATTTTACAGTTATTAATTTAATTTCTTTTTTTCGACAACTATTTATAAGTACCGTTGCGTCAATGACACGATGTCGTCTTTTATACTGTTGTACGCAAGTCTTTAGTTTAATTCACACCGCAACGCTTCGTTGGTCACTCGGATGTGGGTGCAGCAGATTGCGACAGCCACCTAAGCTACTGCTACTACTGACCAACAATATTACTGGGCAACTGGTCAACCGCGTCAGCGCTGTTGCAAGTAAGGGCTCGTCTTGTTCAAGTCGTTTGAGTAGCTGTCAGCTTAAACACAGCTAGAAGGGGCATGCTTCGCAAGAGCACTGCAATTGGAATGACAACTTGATTGACTGCTTGAATCAGTCGGCGCGCTGTTGAGAATTTGTTTTGAAAAGGAAAATAAGGGAAAATTAGTTACAGATTAGTATGAACATGAAGGATTTGGGACCAATAGTAGTATGTTTAAGTTGCAACTTACAGTCTAATAGAACGCATGCCCACTTTGAATAGTTTTTTATGCTCTATTTTCCTAAGCGACCTATGGAGAAGTGGTTCAACCAATCCAGCACTTCAAAGAATCTCTAAAATGTAGAACGTGAAGGAGTGTCTGGGGAGCGCCGGAGCAAGCTACCTTCTAAAATGTGTTCAAAACATCTTAAGACCTTTTCCTTCTCAAATATTTACAGTTTGCTATTGAAATACTCGGGAGGTGCACCAGCTTAACTAACATGGATCTGTTAACAGGAAGAAATGCCGGTTTTTGAGTAGCACTAATCGAATCATTAAAATACTACTTTCCTTTGAGTTACTCTATGAGTGGCATTATTGGTCCAAACTTTTATTGTGCTTATGAATATATGGATTTATATTGACAAGACATCAGCAAGATATACCAATAGTTCGTAAAATCGGTGGACCACCTTTTAGCCTTTTAGCCTGGAGTCCTGCCCAATCGACTTGTATCTTTCGAGATACCTAAGGATGAAAAAGTAGATAAAGAAAAGAGATGAAAGAAAATTTTACATTATCACTCCATAGACTCTTGATGAATTTAAGTACGGTTAGTCGCGCACTTGATAGCGTGCAGCTCTTTCACATTAATCCAAGAGCCAATATAGATGAGGAACGCCTTGTCACGGCAGGAATTTTTGATTTCCCCATAATGACTTCGTAGAAGTTAAGTGTCGAGGGTTCATAGGTTTCGAACATTTTATGGAATTATGTATATAATACTTATAAGGATTTCTATATATGTCCGGACCTAAACAAATTTCTTTCTAAATTTCAAAATATTTAGATCGCGTGGGCTGGTTATTATTATAGAAATCTTCTATTTTGCAGTCTGTATGTGCTTGGCACTACTAGTAGCTGCACTAGCCCGAAATTCTTCTGATTGCCAGTGTTAAGTCGGCAAAAAGGTTTAAAACCAAGCTAGTCATCCTAGACGCATACCAGAAATTGCGAACGAAAACTTGATCCAAAAGTTGTATGCTTCTAAATTGTAATTAAATAGCTTTTAGCATTGTGAAGAGTCAAACTTGACTTTTTCTAAATATGGCGTTCCAATAAGTAATCGTGTTATGAATAGCTATAGGCCAGGCATGGAAATTCTTTGTAATCAAACCCCAAAAGTATTGTAAAAATGGAATATTTAAGATTTTGTGGGCTTATGTACAAGAAATTAATTGCTCGTATACTGTTTAAATCACCTTTCGAGTCATCAACTTCAGTATGTTGGGATTTTCAATGTTGTATGGAATAATTTTAGAGATGTCTTGGAAACATTTTCGAGCGCTGGAAAACTAACAGAAACTCCAACGGTTTCTGTCGAAAGTTGAGCGCAACTGTAACCGGCGAAACCATTTGTTAAAGGTATTTTAAATATCCTTCCAGGTGCCTCTGCGCTTTTCACACTTAAAACTCGAGCTCACTCAAATACCCAACTTCTTAAGAACAACTCTTTCTCTAGCCTCTAGCTCCTCTATTTTGGATTCTTCCTTACAAATGATCGCATCTCTTACCAACAAATACACAACTTGACAATTACCCTTCAAGTTTGTACATATAAATCTTAAATTCAGCCAACTTAATGCCACGTTTAACAAATGAACTGCTACGCAACAATTAACTTGGTGACAAAACAGCTAAGATTGCGCTCCTTCAAAACATTGTTAAGCCACTTCGAGCATTAAGTGAGCAATCAAATAAAGAGCGTGAAATATCAACAAACAGAAACAAGTCAATCCCCGAAATCATGTACTTTGCTATTAAATTGATGTTGACAACTCCTTTGCTGCACCGGAGAAGCAACATGATCGTGCCACGATCAGCGCCACTCGAGCGCATTAAACAAATCTGCCACTTAAGCGAGTAATTTATAAATCGCAGCAACAGCTAGTACTGCTAGAAGCTCAAGCTGATGCGCCCCTGCCTCAGTGAGCAGCCTGGAAAACGTTTGTGCGGCTCCATGAAAGGGGCAATCCCGGTGTGTCGCTGTGTTTTGGCGCGTGGCATACAAAGGGGCATGTCGGCACACACACTGGTATTTGTTGCCACACTTTGTGTATGCAATCAACGTGCTCCAGTGTGGTGTTCGAGTGCGTGCCACTAACTTTCCTTACACCGCGCCTGGACGCGGACGCGAGTTTCGATTGCATCTGTTCATGTGAATTATGGTGGCACACACATACACACGAAAAGCGTTGCACGGCAAAAGTCACGTACTTTATTATGTTGCATGCGTTTATGCGCCATTGCAGGCGTGTTGCATTGAAGCTGCCGAATTTTTGATTTCAACGCCATGTTGCACGTTTGTACGTAGAGCTGTGTATGGTGGCAAGCGCGCTGGTGTTTTTGTGGAAAATTTATGAGGTAACAATGAAATGCTGTACAAGGTGTTAATTTCTCAAAACGACACAACAACAATAACAACAACAGCGCGTGAGTGAAATAAATGTGTTGAAGATTTGGTGACATCAAAAGGTGATCAATGGCAGGGCACAAGACAAAGATGTGTAGGAGAACTAGAATATTAAAGAGACATTTTAGAAAATAAAAGGAATTAAAGAGACATTTTCTTTTATAATTTTGTTTAATTTGAAAAAAATTAGAAAGCAATATTAAAAGATAAATCAGAAAAACTACAAAAAAAAAAATTGAAAAATATTAAAAATATTGAAAACATGCAACAAAAACAAGTACAAGAAAAAACACCACAGACACCCTTTAAGTTTGCCAGCAGCAGGCGTCCGTGAGTCTCTTCTTTTCTCCAGCTCCAATTCGAAAAGTGTGTTGTTGCCGCTGGCGCATAATACAGAAGTCATTTTAATGGCACATTTGTATAAAGCGGCCTGTCAGCGCATTATTTTGTCAACAAAATTCCAAGTAAACACCAAAACATTTACGAGCAACAAATTACTTGCCACTACAGCTGGCAAAACCTCCAAAAAAAGACATATTTCACAGATAGACAAAGAAATCAAATCAAAGTGGTTGCCGCCTACAAATACTTACCTTCCATGCCACATTCACAAATAAAATTAAATTTCTTATAAACAAAAATTTTTAATTTTTTTAAATGTATTTTTTTTATTTTTGGTTTTTTTTACAAAACAATTGAGAATTTTCTACGAAATTGCATAATATGTTTTATATCAACACTGCATCTCAGGCGAAAGGACAAATGTACGCCTACCGCTGGTTGACCGAATTTCAAACAATTGTTGACAGTATTTTGCCTCGATCACAACACCAAAGGCACCGCCCATATTTCGTGCAACAAATGAATGGTATGTAAAAAATATAATAAATTAGCAACTATAACAACGATATTAATACAATTGGTAACTATTTGGTTGGCGTAACCTTGCAAGTCCTTGCATTGGGTCTCCAGCTTGTCTGTTGCAGTGAAGCAACCAACTGTGACTATAAACTCACACATGCATGCATATAAACACACTTTTTATTGTAGGTGTGATTCCATTGAATTTCCTTTGTATGCCCAATGTCCTGCTCTTTGTTCTGCCAACACCAAAAATCAACACAATTAAAATGGTAACATATCAATTTTCCAAAAACGTGTGCATTCAGTCACAAGCATACACACACACACACACATGCATATATAAATTCAACTCCATTTGACTTTTCAAAAACGTCCGCAGCCTTTTGTTTTCTTGCTTCGTTTACAATGACACACAAGTCAACTTTTATCACAATTTTTGGAAATGTTTACAAAATATTGCGCAATATTGTGTGTGTGTGTGAGCAAATAAAATAAAACAAAATGTTTGCCACTTATTGTGCATTAGCTCAACTGAGTCTCAATAAAAAGCATTCTGGCAGGTTGTGTTCCTATTGTTATGGCCAGGGCTGTCACACAATTGTTTAATTTGTTAACCGTTTCTTGGAGTTTAGTTTCATTAAATCGGCTGGAATACGTTGAAAAGTCATTTAGTTTATTCTTTGAGAATTTTATTTAAAATGGCTTCAGCTAATTTTTTAGGCTTTTCCGAATCTTGGTGAGCTCAATCACATTTTCTGTTATCAGATTTTTTGTCGTTGAAGCCAAATTTCTCAAATCGTTGATCGAAAGTGCTTTCCGAGTCCATCTTACTTATGATAACTTAGAACCGACGGACCATAATACCTTTGTCTCATCCTTCGTATATCATTCACACCAATCCTTGGAAAAATAGTTCCAAATAATGGACATATTTATTCAACTTACATACACAAAATTCGCAGCAGTTTCTCATAATCCTTTTGGTTCTTGATGTTTTTCCAAGTCGAAAATATTAAGACCAAAAGCCTGTTTTTTAAAGTCCACCCTTTTTGACTAAATGCTCCTTAAACGCTATTGACTTCAGATCTCAATAGACTCTTAAAACCAAAGCAGAGTGGTTCCATTAAACTTTAAATTCTTTAAGATCTGTCGAAGATATCGCTCCCTAAAGATACTTTCATGAAATCCTAAATTCTTGCGGTCATGCCTAAAGACTCCATCAATGCCTTTGACTTCACACCTCAATAGACTTATCTAGGTCTAGATCTACTTTTAACATATATATTTTCATATTCTACTTCTTCGTTTCTAAAGATTGTCACCCAGTCGAAGCTGTCATACGTGGGGAATTTTGATAAAAATTTTTAGCTTACCCGGGTTGAACTTATTACCTTGTTTCTAGAACAGAGAATCTATTCTCTTAGTTTTTTTTCTACCTTAGCGGCCTTAGCCATATTCTATGCTTCCTTCAGGGGATTCCTCTCCATCTTTAGCCGTGCTTTCTCTTTGTTTATCCTTTATGTCCCATTAAGAAACTTTCAAGATCTTTGAATCATATATTACGCTATAAATAGGTTCGGATCTCTATGAATTTTTTTCGAGCTTCGACGACTCTTGGGAAAAAGGCTTTAAGTGAAGCCTATAATCCACCGAGTAGCGTTGGAACACTCGATTACAACCACCTAATAGTTGCCGAGCTCTTCTCCTCTTACATCTAGAGAGCGTTCTGTTAATATCTGACTAGAATAGAACCCTAAAAAGTTTAGGATATTAATGATGAGGGCCTGTAGCCTTAGTCCTTAGCCTTGTAGTCTTAAAAAGACTTCTAACCGTGTTTCATTTGAATCTCGTGCTCTCATCCCACCTGGCTGCTGTTACCTCAAATATGTGAGATTTATTCGATTTGAACTTCAGATTCCTAATTAAGCTGTATTTGAAATATTCTACCCACGAATGTGAGCTATTCGGAGAAATAGTCTTATTTGCGAAGCGCTATTGGTTGCGAACGCTAAACCGACGGCAAGAGTGCCAGGTGAAAATGTTGTTGTCTATGTGAGGGTATTATTATATTTCAATAAAATGTAAATCTCTGCTCGCATAGACCAATAATTCACATAACACATACTTCCAACACCAACAAAGCTCATTTGCTACCACATCCACTAGAGAGTGCTCGTAAGCTGGCCGTAGCCAAACAAGAGAAAATGACATAAAAAACATAAATCAACATCTACAACAAACAAACCCTCAACCAATACACTAAGACCGACAACTACAACTCACTTTGCCCGAAAGCCATTAACAAACGGTGGCTCAAATGCTCAAACCCATAACCGACGATGATGACAACAAACATCGCTGATGTCTCAATAAATGGAGCGCATGATGCAAGAGCACAAGCGAAAAGGGAAGGGAAGATGTTGTTGCTAGCAGGACAATTGACAATTCGATGCAACAAACAAAAAGCAGAGCAATAGACAACAACAAGCAGGTATATATCAGATATCAAATAAATAGGAACATAAGAAAAGTGTCAAAAGGATTTCAAGAATGGAGCGAAGAAAATTTACTTCGGAAAAAAACGGTGCATGCGAAGTAAGGACAAAAAGCGACGCTCGCACTAACAGTGTGACTCCGCATTGTCTGGCGAATTCGACTAAATACTGGCAGAGACAAACATTCAGATGGGTTGTTGTTGTTGCAGCGCACATCTTATTGTCTGCTAGCAACGCTAAGCGCATCAAAGGGGCTGATCATGTTGCATATAAACACCGTAGTGCCTATGAATAGGTGTCCCTGTTACCTAAGCACCCAATGATATCCTTCTTGATATGCAGCAAATGCAGTGGCATCCACAACGCAATGCGCATGACAAATGTGCAACAAAAGCAAAAGCAACACACACACACACACACACACACACGCAAACAAAGCGAAATGGTTATAATAGATTTTCGAATAAAAGTCAATATTTGAGAAATGTGAATGAAAGAGTGCTGCTACAGCGAGGATAATAAGGATAACAGGGCTGTCATGTTATCCGCTGTGTCAATGTGGCAACTGACTGCTGTAGCAGCTACTACGACGCTCGACGCGCATGCAACGCATCGGAAATTAATGTCCTTTCGCTGTTGAATCAATGATTGAGCAGGATTCGTGTGCATGTGTGTGTGTGTGTGTGTGCGCGCGCGACTGTGCAATGTAATCGTTGACAAATATTTGTATGTGCGCCCTTTGTGGCAAAAACAATGCGTTTTCGCATTCACGATTTTTTCGTATGACGCGCTGTTGCTGTTGTTGCGCATGTTGTTGTTGCAACGCATTTGTTGTCGCGCTCATTTCGTTTACGAAGAATTTTTGCTTCCACTGATTTCAAAAGGATGCTGTGCATTTGGGTTAAATTTTTGAGCTGGGATAGGGTATACAGTTAGCGGCATTCGGGGGGCATTGAAAGCATTATTGACAGTTGACAAGTTTTGAGAAAATCCAATGAAATCGAAAATATCCAAATTGATCGAAATGTCAGCAATGTGATGACTTTATTTCCAAATGCTTGTCAATGTGCGAAAGTGCCACCGGAACTAGGTAACGGTAGCGGTGCAAGGAAGGTACCGTTCAGTTGACAGCGGTGAAAAACAGAAAAACAGCAACGGTATAATGTAACAAGGAAAACAGTTTTAAAGTGATTAGAAAAATTAATCCAAATTTTGTTGGAAATATACTTCGTGTGCGTTGTTCTTGTACTATGTACGAGATCTAACAGTATTTCCAATAGTAGCTTGGTCCGAAAACAAGCCTTTTCAGTATGTGTGTCTTGAGCCGATGAAATTCTGTCACACAAGTTAGGAATATATAAACGCACATACTTTCATATATTATTCCTTCTCGGAATATGTCCTAAGTCCCCCACTATTTCCTTTAAAGAAGCTGAAATAAGCGTCTCTGTGTGCGGGATTAACTTCTTACCATTATCATATATAGCTCCACCTCCTTCTATTTCAAACTTTCAACCTTATTACTTTCCTTATCAAATCAACACCTGACTTAAGAAGTATAATTCCTTGGTAACACCGATTCCGAGCACTTTGAAGAACCACGTTCTCTTATATGAAGACCTAGAATAGTGTATGGTTCACAAAAATCTGTTGTGGTTCTTCTTGATTCATACATAATTCTTTTTCCCTATAAGCTCTCACGATCCTTTGAGTTTCCATCTAAAACAGAAACCAACTTTATTAGGTTTCCGTATATAAATTAGAGGAATTTCATGACCCATAACAATTATATGAAGTAGATTTCCAAAGCGCTGAGCTAAAACATGAAAACGCAATTCTCCTAAGTTTTTCTCCAATATATCACGAGACGGGTCGACCGATTTACTTCAAATTTATAGTATCATTCGAAGATTTCGAACATTTATAGTTTTTTATTAATAGTTTCACTTATTATATCCAGATTTGCAAACTAAAATGCTCTTTTCTCAACATAATATGCTCAGTATGCAAAATCGTGGAGCCATCGAGCGTTCTCTGGCAGTTGGCGGATGTTTTCGGGGTGTAAAAAGTAAGAGTTAATATAGAACTGTACCGGATATTTGTTGGGGATATTCTTAGAATAATATAAAATTCCGCCGAGTTCCTCAGCTCAGAGCTTTTTGACGCTAATATACTAATGAATTTTCTCTCTCGAATAAAGAATAACATATTACCTCAGGATCGAATTTTCTTCGTTTCCTTGACATCCGAGGTCAGTATGTGAACATGGAGCCTGTCTTAAGACATTTTTCTAAGATTTTATTCACTAGTCTGTCGATTTCCGGGATCGACTGTCGGCTAGATCATGGACTGAATGTTAGCCTAGTGATCGAATCAGGAGCGTTGTGGCTTTGTTTCAGTTCATTCTAGGTCTATTTCGGTACAATGGTTGTTCAGAATTTATAATAATGAGGCGGTACTTAGAACCAACTGAGCAATTAGTTCTTGGAAATATGAAATATTTTCTTCATCAACATATTTTCATATTTTATTAAAATTTAGATCCCGCAGAACTGCGCCCTCGGATAATCCAAGATTGGAAGGATGTCAATTTCATGCAGACGATCGCATTTTTTACAAATCCTTTCAGCAAAAACAGTTGCAGCTTTAGCAACATGTATTCCTTTACAAAGTAATGGCCACATTGGTTCCCATATATAAGATATATATATATATAAGTTTGTGTGTGTATATCTATTCATATGTGTAAAAGAATGTGTGTGAGAAATCGAAGCGATGAGATGAAGATGTTTGCCTCGGCTCGTTATTGTCAATCGTTTTAGAGCATTACAAATTTATAGTGCACAAAGATAATGTTACGCCATATTAGAGTATATAAAATATCAGCACACACACACACACACATATGCGGCTGAAGATTGCCCTCACACATGTGTGGATGTGTGGATATGCGTTTGTGCGCCTAAAATGAGATGGGATTTTTATGCCAGCCCATAAAACTGCGAAATCCGAAGTCAAATTGATGCCAGAAATAAAGTAGCAACAGCAACAATAACAACAACTACTCCGTTGGTGGCGTACGAAAGTTATTCAGCGAAAGGATAGCAGAAGGATCACACATACGTACGTGTGTGTGTGTCTGTCATATGCATACATAGCGCAACCATGGCGAATTGACAAATCGGCGAATTGGGCGCGTTAGCTCGTCCTGTTTAATGCTGTTGCAAGCATGGCATAACCCCATCACTGTTGCCGCCGCAACGATGGCAGGATAATTGGCAGCTGTTTGTCTTTCGCTAAGCCCAAAACGCACACACACACACACATTCACACATATATACAGATGCATACACATATATATTATAGAGGGCCGACATTGTCGTAAATAAATGGGCATAAATGGCGTATCGTTTGATTGCCTGCTGAGGCCACTATGATGAAGCCATTTTGCGCAAATCCTTTGTCGTTCGTTTCGCAATTTTCATCGACCACTTTGGGTGCCACATTTATTGCCGCCTTGGCTAACCGAATTGATATTCAAATGGAAAATCTGGTTAACCCGAAGATAGTGTGGCGGCGTCGGCGGCCCAATTTGTGTGCAAAATCCTTTGCTGCACGTGTTGTGCGTGTTGTGTTGTGTGTGTTGCGTGTGTATGTGTGAGTGCGTAAGTGCGTGCCTGACTATCAAGCGATTTGTGTGCTTTATTTCCAAATTATTTTGTGCAAACCATAATGGAAACTTTTAGCGCGCCTGGTGTTATTGGTGTACAAATAAATTGGGGCAAATAGACGAGTGGAGATCGAAGGTTCGGTTACTGATTGCATCAAAGAGATTTGGAACTAACTTTCCTTATGATAAGATAACACTAAATTGTTGGTCATACCAAGTGTAGGTTTCCAAGTATTAACTTTGAGTGGATGTCGCTGAAGTCGCTTCGTCGCTTCGTCGCTGATGCAGTGAACATCAGGTGAGCTTCAAAGTACAGTCCAGTCTACGTAATCGGAACCGACCGAGATCAAAAAAGATATCTCACCAAGAATCATCAAGACAGCAACATTCCTCAAAAACTATTTGGGGAAACTATTTTTTGGGGAACATAAGGTGCTAGCTGACAACTCTTTGGATTAATTTTGGTTTCTGAGTAATGGAACTCTGTGAGATGAATCGATAAGGGGAAATGTTTTCTGGTCTTTCGAGGTTTATATTTATTATTAAAATGTCTGCCAATTTCTTAAGCAGCCGTTATTTGTACACTCTACGGAAGACTTTTGGATTTTCCTGCCGCGGTCCTATTGAGGCTCAGGAAAGTTCACCTCTTTCACCTTCATATATTTAATTTCTTTCTGATATTTTTCAGAAAAAAATTAGTTAATGCAACGTCGTCGTTTTAAATTCGCAGATCCGAAAGTAGATTTTAAAGATAAGAAAGTAAAATTTTCTCACATAAGTTGTGGATATAAGCAACAAAATCCCCGTGGTTACTTTAAAGTGCTTTGGAGTGCGCCGCCGCCGACGAAAATCGTGATATGCACACTCACTACTTGTGTAGGTCCCAACAGCTTCAGGCTCCATGATAAAGTCTGTTTATTGACCTTAACGCAATTAATTGAACGATCAAAAGAGTAAATCAAAACACAAATTTGACCACGAAAAAAGACGACGTATAACGAAGGCCGAAAATGACGCATATGCAACAAAGTTGTTCTTCTGAAATATTCACCGAGGAACTCAAAAACAACAATGAATTGATAGTATTTGGAGATGCTCACTTCAAGTATTCATGACCTAAGTTTAATTCCCGCTTCAGACCAATATCAACAAAAAAAAATTAATTAATACTAGTCTCGCCTCGTGCATATTTCCACCATGAAAGACTTCTCATAGCGTCCACCAGCCGCTCGAAGTATTCCAGAAGTATTCCAGAAATCCTTACTCCGAGTAAGGAGTATTCCCGAAATATTTTTCTCTACTTCTCCTTGGTATTCGTCCAATTAACAAAAAAGTTCGTATTTCTTCAATGGTGATGCGTAGTTTGTGTATTTGTGCGCAAAAAAGTTTCAGTCGGGCGCTTTTTTCTCTCCAAAATAAGACATCGTTGACCTTTGGCTTGCTATAAATCCCCTCATAAGCACATAAATGTATCTAAAATTATGCCTATACACACATGTATGTACATACATATGTAAGCAAGGGTGTATCTATTCAACATTTCTAAAATGGGTGCTTCACATTTTTATATTCCATTCCGCAAAACCAACCGAGGCAAAGCAAACCAAAAGAATGGAAATGAAAACCATCAATAGTGGTGAGGCTGGTGGTGCGCTTGGTGGTGCGTTTGGTGGTGGTTCTAGCGGTAGAGCTAATGGCAAAAGCCATCTATTCAGCGGCAATATGCGAATGGAATTTCATATAAAAATGTGCGCATTCACACACACACACACACACACACACACACATGCACACATACATATTATATATGGAGAATTAGAATCCGAAGCATGCAACTATGCACTCAATTGTTGATGTGTAAATGCATGCAGACAAATGAAAAACATAAAAATTATGCATTCATTTCTGTTTGTGTGTGTTTATACACACATTAATGCCCGCTATGTACATAAATATGAATGACCCTATTAATGTGCACTCCGACTGTCACACTGACTGCCTCACTGACGCTTTGCCATACGCACCACCATTGCCTGCAACTACAACTAGAAGATATATATAATTATGCCATGAATGTATATAATTTTATTCATATCTATACATATGTATTCACCCGTTCATGCCACTGCTACCCATCATCTGCACAGATGCATGCATGTATGTATGTTTATTTATGTGTGTTTAATTGTGAATGTTGCGCACATCCATGAGATACAAAAGTGTCGTGTTTATCATTTTTAGATCGGCATTGTGTTGCGCGTAATTCCGCTGGCGCACTCAGCGACGCGCGTTCTGTTTCACTCGACTGCCTTCGGATAATGGCCGTCAGTTGTCGGTTGCTATGCCTTGTTGTTGCAAGCGGATTGAGTTGGGCAGATATTTATGAGCTTGTAAGCTGATATGACAATCACATAAATGTCTACTTATGATATCTGAAGTGGTGCATGTGAAATAAGCGATTTGGAGAGATTAGATGCTTGTTTTGCACCTTTAAGCTGCGAGTCAAAACTTTGCTATACCTCGCTATATTCAAATCTTATATCGTACATAATATTCTTCATTTCGTTCATACCAGCTTTGCAAGAAATATTTCATTTTAAATGTTACGAGTTTTTGGGTGCGACGAAACTAAAGTTACAAAGATCACTGAGGGCCTAATAGCTCTCAGCAGTGCTCTCCGCCAGAAATGTAGAAAATGAGCGTTTTTGAGGCACACCCCTATTACTCTGGAAATTTAAGTTTAAATCTAAACTCCTAAGTCATTAATCTATTTAACTAAAAATCTAATCTAAGGTAGTTTTTCTTCTCCAATCCTCCAAAAAATAATTTGCGATAGGTGGTGCTGCTATCTAAATGGGAAATCACTGCTGATAGCAATTGGCATATATTGCACAGTTACTTAATATTCACTCCTAACAAAAGTAATTTTATAGTTAGAAAGTTTTCCATTTGAGATTTATTTTGAATAAACCGGTTTAAAGATGCTCCCCGAATAACTAAAAACTATTTACTCGGATCTTAAGACACTTTTTTATTCAATATTTGGCCGAATTTCGAATTTTGCCTACGAGCTTTGATGTTTTCCCGAAAATAAAAGGCCATACAAGTTGTAAGCCAAGCTTTACTATGTTTTTGTTTTCATACGGTTTACTTCGTTGTGAAAACCCCTTTCGTACTAAAAATGTACTGGAAAGGCGCCTTTGTATTATATCATTAAACAAGTAGAGAAGGGCTAAGTTCAGGTCGGGTGGCCGAAGATTTTATACTCTCGCAATGTGTAAGGATCGAAGGCGGAGAAGTGCTTTCAAGTGCTGACAAAACTTTATATTAAAAAATGTTGCTTAAGAATTCAACATTTGTCATTCGACGCAATTGCGAATGGATTGCAATCATATTTGGCATCACATTAACTTAACTCATAAAGTCAGACAGATCACACTATTATCATAGGAAGATAATCCTCCAATTTCATTACCATATCTTACAGATTTGCCGATATTTTCGGTAAGAAGTCAGATAGAGGCACTGAGGTCCATATATTGGGGATCTGGTGGCTTGAAAAATTATAATCCGATTTCGTCTATTTTTACGCCTGAGATGGCATATCTTGAACGTGCTATTCGTGGAAAGCTTATTTCGATATCTTAATTGATGTTCGATTTATCTACCCTAAAGTGAAAGTATCAGATGAAACTTAAAATTAGGTTATATAAGAGGTAGGCGTGGTTTTTATCCGATTTCGTCTATTTTCACAATGTGACATAAGAATGCAAATATAATGCCAAGTAGCAAATGTTGTTGAAATGTTGAAAATGTTGTTGAAAAATGTTTTGTTGAAATCGGTTAAGGAATTCTTGAGATATGCGATTTCTCCTAAAAGTGGGCGGTGCTCATCACCGAAACTTTACATTGTTTGATTTAATGTTTCTGGTGTGTTCCTTCAGCGAGTTAACCCACTTTTAGTAGTATTCAACACAATTTTATATGGGAGGTAAGCGTGGTTATAAGCCGATTTCACTAATTTTCACAGTATATAAGGAGATGCTAGAAAAACTTAGTTGAAGTAGGTTTGATTATTGTAGCTTTAACGGTTTCCGAGGTATATATATTAAACCTATTGGGAGGCGGAGCCATAACCACTTTTACAAAATTTTTTGCCCACAGATGTCCCGCCCTACTAGGATCCTCTATACCAAATAACTCGTTTATACCTTAATTTGCTGCTTAGTTATAACACTTTATCTGTTTTCGATTAAAGGCATTTTGTGGGCGTGGCAGATGTCCAATTACGCCCATATGCAATACCAAACGTCGTACGGTGACAAAGAACACGTGTACCAAGTTTCATCAAAATATCTTAATTTTTACTCAAGTTATCGCTTGCATGAACGGACGGACAGACATCGCTCCGATTTCAACTCGTGTTTTCATTCTGATCTTTTACAGATATATATGTATATATCTAACTCGATTAGTTCTGAGTGTTACAAACACCTGAGTGTTTTGTTTGGTGAACGAAACTAATATACTCTGTAGCAACAGGTTGCGAGAGTATAAAAATGTAGTCAACACAGTAATAGAAGATTTGTTCAATATTTTGCAACCCTGCATCGAAATCTTTCATATCAAAATATTTTATCTCAAATAATTTACTCTACTAAAACTCAAAAGAAGTCCACCATCCAAAATAGCAACATACAAGGACGGTCCAACATTCTCACTCTGTGCAACAATTTCTAGCCCGTTATCGCAATTTAACTGTCTCAGACATTTTTGAATCATGGTTAACATTACACTTTTGAAGTGTTGGAGGAACAGTTATGGACATTCTAAAATATAAAGAATAACCTCGAAATTAATCCGAAGAAAAAGAACAATTTAAATAATATTCATGAGGGAATAAATTTTTTATTTTTATTGGAAAAAATTATTGCAAATAAAAGAAAAATAAATTGAAATAATTGAAAATATTAGAAAAATGTTTACGTTTTTATTATATTTTCACAAAGGAAATGATAGTTTTAGAAAATCTAGACCTCTTCTATTTCACAAAGAAAAAGCTGCAAATTTTTAAGAAGTACTTGTAGAATTCAGATAAGGTCCTGCTTACAATATTTGTAAAAATTACGATATTTTAGAAGAACATTTTTAACTGCTTTTTTTCAAGCGAATTTTTAAATAATTATAAAAAATTTAATTCACGTAGAGGGTAATACATCTTTCTCTCCGGTATGTTAACATTAAATAAATTTGAAACTTAGCAACCGCTTTAGACGCTTAGACATGCTTTGGAAGTCTTAATTTAACACAATTCTAACCCTGAAGCCGTTGACATCGAAAGAACGCACCCAAATAACCACGCTTTACATTGCAAATAATTTTGAAGAACAGCAAGGCCCTTTTCTCAATGCCTTGCGACGTTAATACGAAATACAATTTTTCTAGCCATCCATCCAGATCTCAAGATTCCAATCTCACTGACTTTTTGGGGGTATTATTTGAACAAACAAACGAAGTATGCGCCAAGGTCATTAACAATTATTGACACTGGAAGCTTTGATATCATTATAGAAGGCGCACCCTGTATATAACTATATTTGGATTTTTTGTTGGTAGTATGCTCACTTTTAACAGATCATAGACCTTCGTTTGTTCTAGGTAAGATACGTTATAACTAGCTTCACTGTCTTTATGTGCTCACCACAACCGCTTCTTTAAAATACTAAATGGAATAATAATGTAATTTTAATCACCACCTCAGAGTCAATGAGTGCGTCAGCGTTTGCCTAAAGATTTGAGGTAGTACCTGATTTGGGGCCACAGAAGAGTGTTGCAAGCATATGGTACTTACGAAGAGAGAAGAGGGTGCGTTCATAAAAACCAGGAGGACGTTAAGAAAACATTCTCGAGTTTATTTAGCAACCGAAAGAAATAAAAATGGAATGGAAAAAATTCCAAATATTTACTTTGCATGGAGCTCGTAAAAAGGCGAATGTTTGGCCAAAGAAAACACGAACGAATTAATAACGGAGAGTTTCCAAACTGCGCACACCCCCAAGAGGGGGAGCGGAAAACACCGTTAGCCGAAAATAGGCCCCAATATATTCGAACAACAAGAAATATAAATACTTTTCACAAAAAAATATCATTAAAATGAGGTAAGCGCATGATATCTTCCGAAGACTTTTAAATTCTAAGTGAAAATAAGCGAAGCAGCGTCGGCGGAGAATGGCAATTGCCACAAAATGTGGAATGAAATAGTAAAGTATTTGCGAAAGAATTTCGAAGCACTAATTTGAATATCGAACAGCAGCATTTAATTCGTAATTGAAGCACCATCTCCTCCCCGCTGCCCGAACTTTGATTGAGCCAAAGGCGCGCAGCAGTGAGTTATCCTTTTTAAAATGCGCCAGAAATGCTTTGGGGTGCGCCAGAAATTATTTCAAACACAAAAACAACAAGAAGAAAACGCACAAATAAATAAAGTTCAGAACAGGGTGCACACATACCCATGGCATTGGCATAATCAAAAGGATCATCAGGATAAAAATTTGCGAATTGAATTCGCCGCACGACTACCCACACGCGGCTCGCCAAAAAATAGCACGAAACGTACGCACGCAACAAAAATGAAAGTAAAGTGGCAAAAGACAATCATGTTGTGGGTGGTGAATTAGAGAGGCGAGGGTGAATACACTGTAGAGTCTGTGTCTGTGTGTGTGTGTGTGTTGCGATGTTGAGCGACGGGATATCAACAAGGCTAATAAAGATGTGTACAAAGGCCAAAAAGCATGAACTTCGCAAAACACACACACACCTGCAATGATATCATCGCCAGTAACTTGCATGCGTGTGTGTGTGTGTGTGTGTGTGTTTGCTTGAATTTTGACTACAGCTCTCTATAGTCAGTGTAACATCTCTTGATTGTTTTTTATATACCGTTTGCTTTTGTATGTTAATACTAACTCCCTTCAACACACACGCACATAGGATCTCATACATACACACATACACACATACTCGAATCGTTCTTGATGAAAATCAGATTACGCGAGCTGTGACGGGGAGCATGAGGACGCGCAGTTTCTGCTCCCCCATGGAACGGTATCATAAAAGTCAATTGTCTGAAAAAGTAAGAAGATAAATTATCGGGAATATATGGCATGAAATCTATCTTCATGTAACTGTGTACATATTTACATACATGTATATTTATTGATATGCATTTAGCTATAAAGTAAGCCAACTTTATTATCAGCAGTAATGGCGAAGATATAAACTCTCCCGTCAATGAAAATACTGCGAGTTGTTGGCTTGTTATTGTTAAATTTGTTACCGTTAGCGCGAAGAGTATCTTTTCGAAACCCGCTCATTTTAGTATGCAATCGTTCTATCTATTAATTACGTGCCATACACCACCTACCACCAGCATAATTTACCGTTATGCGATTCACATAAATATGCTATGAGTTCTAAAGCTGTTCTTCAAATCAATAGTTATAAACCTTTCCCAGCTTTCGTTAGATGTTGTGTTAAAGCAATGGTCTTGATTTGGCTCTCAACCGATCTTCAACATATTTCTATGAGCAATTTTTGGTAATTTCACGGCATTATGCTGAGCATTAGTTATTATAGCTATGGCTATGTGATATGGAGGAAGCAAACTCGAGACTTTACAATGCAATACTTGAGAAACGAGAACGTATTTTACTCAACTTATGATTTAAGCTATTTATTTTTTAAATGAGCCTAAAAATTTCGAGCGAATGATTTGGTGATTTGGTCTTAACTGAAATCATTGCAATATTTTACGAGATTTCGGCTCAAAATCGATCGGACTTTAACACTATGTACGGAATATGGTTCCGCGTTGTTTTTCCAGAAATTTTTGCCTTGATATCCGAGATCGTGGAACTTCCTCCGAACTTTGGTGTGTGTCCGAAATTGAATAAGAAGACTTGAAGGGACGTCGAAAACTTTCATTAACACTAAATTAAGGCTTATAAAAGGCTTACTTACGTCGTGACTTACAGGAAGTGATTGAGACTATTCTCAGCACAATCGGTTCTACGTAAACGGAACGGCGTCGGTTTTCTTTGTTTTATGCCACGCCAACAATTCACTAGCACTATAAGTCAGTCGACAGCGTTGTCCAAAGTAGTTGAAGATGGTCTGAGTTCTAATCTCTGGACTAACAGCTTTGAATAGAGCTTGTCAAAACAAAAACTTTCGTTCTACTGAAGAATAAACAAAAGGGCATATTTAGTGGCAACCTCTTCTTATTATTATTTTCTCAGATATATATCTATCATCATAACATATCTTTAAGATCATAATTTGTAAAAAACCACAATGGTGGCACGACAATATCAAGTTTCTCTTGCTTTAAAATACTGTTTTATTATAAGAACTTAGGTGCGGTCATGAGTCGACTGAGTGATTCTGGTCGGTATACAACCAGATATTCTAACCTTTATTAAAGAAATCCATATATGTTTATCCAAAGGAGCTCATATTGTCATTCCACCAATTTTCATTCAGATATACTGCACTTCATACTGTACTACACTTACTTAATTTTATTGACTTTTCTAAGCACATACTTTTATTTTGCCTCATTTATCGCTGCACCACAATCAGTGGCCCACAATTTCAGTTTCAATCACAACGCCGCCATCAAAACCGCTAAAGTTCCAAGTGAAATGTGAGCGCAATAAAAATTTCCATAGCAAAAGCGAAAAAAAGGCAAAAAAAATATGTGTACATATATTAACTCCAATGGCATTCAACGAGCAAAATGCCATTTTGCCGCTGGGAGCTGGGAGCTGGGTGCGCAGAGAAGTGGCATGCCACTGTATGTGGCAGCAACGCAATTTCGCAACGAGCGCTCAGCAGTGAATAAGAATGTATTCACTTTGTGAATTACTAAAATTGCCACCAAAGCAATTGCGGAGAGGAAAAATCCATTTCAGGTTATCCGCGAATTTCAATCAGCCCGCCGAGACGCCGAGCAGCAGCCAAGAGTGTCCTTCGCCGGAGCGAAGCTAACGGTAAATGCGCCAGCCACTAACAACACGTTGGCGCAATTGTGGCAACAACAAACAGCCTGATATATATATGCATGTATGTGTGTATAAAAAAGCGATGAAATAAACAAACAAAGAGAATACGTGATGCGCGCGCGGCTGAAAGATGAAAAGATACAAGATACATTCATGCAAATGCCAAAGGAAGCAGTGGCAGCAACTGTGGTAGTAGCTGTGGCACGATGGCATAATAAAATGTCGGGAGGCAATTTTCATAAAACGACAGTGCGAGGAATAGACATTTAAGTACATACATATATAAGTGCCAGCGCAACAGCGGGCAGTAGTGTGTGTGGCATGCAACAAATTTAAATATTGAAGGTTATTAAAGGTGAATATCGAAAGAAAATCCCAAATCCACTTAAGACGACAAGTTAAGTGACGCAATGCGTTACGTTGACTAGAAGGGGTGCGTTGCTGCCTCATCATGCAACATAGCTATAGCTGCTATAGCTGCCACGTCTTGTATGCATTTAATGTCAGGAAGATTTGCTGGCGCACAACACGAAAGTGTCGCGCAAATCACAGCTTTTAAACAAATCTTCAGCTAAATTGCTGCCACTTACTTATCCACCTTTGCTGCATGCCTCTCCCAGTGCTCGGCGTGGCAAGTAAATGATCGCTGCAACGTTAAGCTATTCGAATTGCATGAAGGAGTTATTTCTGGCGCATTAGAAGTGTAGCAATGTAATAAATCTTGTAACAGTTAAGCACAATAGCGGCAGTAGTCACAGCAACAATGCAGTCCATATGCATACAAACAACAAATAATATTTATTTGTAATTTATGGCGCTACTTCTGCCACAAATTCTCCCTTGTATGCGCCGTGCACTTCAGGTTCCCATGCCTGGGCGTTGCGGCGTGCTGTCCCACTTAGGACGGCGCAGCAATATTTCGATGCAGGCAGCTCACAGTGGTGTGTGTGAGACAAAAAACCGAAACCTTCAGATATTTTAAGGAGGAACAACTGGGTAAATATTGTGTTAAAGGATTCTCTCTTAAAGTAAGACATCCCCGACACAGGCCTCGAAGAAGCCTCAGCAAACAGTTCAAATGTTAAATTTCGAAACTTTTCTCTTTTATTTTTGAAAAATACCACTTTATGACACGACATTTACTGAGGTACTGCTGAGCTTTTTCCACAAAACTTGAGTTATTTTCTGGGGATTAAACCCTTCCTGGGATTAAACCCGAACAAAACTGAGCTCATGATGAGTTCGCATATTAAACTTCTCCCTTTCGGCGGTACTAAAATCTCCTTTTCATTGAAAGCGAAATGTTGGGGCATAATGGTTGATCTTAAGTAAAAGTTGGAAGACCACGACTGATAATAAAAGGAAAATGCTTCGTAAAAACCTTCTCTACACGGCCAATAACAACGGAAACTCTAGGACTGAAACCCGGCAGTCGTCAGGTCAACCCTCATTTATAGGACCATCGTATGATTAATAGAATTACAACCCCACATTCGAAGCAATTAACATGCGTAGAACACTCAAGAGTTGAAGGAGCTCACAAATCCAGTCCCACAGATGTCGCCAATATGTTCATAAAGCAGCTCCCTGCTGTAGAGGTATGAGCTCAAGTGACGTTTTCTTATAAAAAGGGTCTCGAAAATGGACTCCCATCTCGAAATGGACTAGAGTGTTGCCGCGCCATTTCCCTAAGCAATTTCTCTCCATTTTCAAACTCTCTATTACTCTATTACTAGCCTTACTACTATTTTTTAAGCAGAACAAGTTTGAAAAGATGAATAAAGAGTGCTAGGAAAGTATAAGCATTAGCTAAAATTGAAGCATCTCTTGAAGTATCTGTCACAATGGCACTAGCTATCTTCGCTTTGTGAAACCTTAGCGAGTATCGAATCGAACAAACTACTGATTTAAGTCACATAAAGTGACATAGTAAAATAAGCATAGTTTTTACTCAGAATTATCAAAAGCGCATTGCATGCCAATCGAATTCAAATCTTTCATATTTATCTACCGTATTCTTACCGCATTTATTTTACAATAAATATGTTTTTTCACTTACAAAATTTTGCCATTGTATTTTAGGCAAACAAGCTATAAACTCACACCACAGTGGCTGTGGCAAAGGAAAGTAGAGAGTGAAAAAAAACTTGTTACCACACTACCAGCAAAACCCTGATAGTATTTTTTACATACATAGTACATATAGAACGACGGCTTACATGTGCAACTTTATCGCCATCTGCATTTGCCATCCCCGGCATGTTAGACATTGTTATAGCGGCGCCACTCTCAGGTTATTGCTAGCAAAATAAATAAGCGAATTTACCCCATAATACCTCAAATTGCGTAGTTTCAAAATCTTTATTGTATTCAGCTTGAGTTTTTTCTTAGTTTTTGCTATTGCATTTGAAATTGTTTATACTTTACACATCATTGATGATGCTTGCTGCTCGGTTTGTGGCGCTGACGTCGGTTGCCCCCGCACATTATTTGTTATCTTTTCGATACTTGATTATGTAAAATAGTAAAATAAATAAAACAACAACTGGAGACTTGATGTGCAACGTCCATTAACGATCAACTGATTATGGGTCCACGTTTATGGTTAGTCTGAGGCTTCATGGCATTTTTACGGACCATAAAATGTGTTCGAGCATAAATAAACATAACGGCATCAGATAGGGGCATCAGATAGAGGCATCTATCTAAAAGCTTCTCCTTAATGTGTTGAAATGTTATAAAAGTTGATTTTTGTTGATGAATTGCATTCCCATGGCAATATTTCTGCTAAAATATGCCAAATGTGTGGAAATTTGTTTTAAATAGATCATAGAGCGATTTTGTAAGAGAAAAGTAGGCATACTAATTGTGGTGGTTTACAGTCAAGTATTACGTGGAAATGTGTTTATTGAAAGTTTGTGCCGGTTTGTATATATCTACATTTGCATTTTGAGTCATTAAGCGAACAAAAGTAAAATAAATGAGAAATCTTCAAATTCGATTAAGATATAGTTGCCTTATGTTCACTGGTATTGTTCAACTCAGTTATTACAACAAAATAATGTTTATTCACCACTCAAGAACGCGTTCCAAACACAAGAAACTGTTAAAGGTTATTAGACCGAAACAGAAAAAAAACGGTTGTCAGAAATGTTCTCCCAGAATTCTTCTAGTATCAGCTGAAAGGTGAGGAATAGTTAACACTACACCTACAACTAACTACAAGGAAAATGGAAGGTTTTGGAAACGGAACATGGAATTAACCATGGAATTCTACTATATATATGAACACTAAACATATCTCTCACTTTTAACAATAATGTCCAAACCAAAAACGTTTGAGAGCTGTATGTTTGGGTATAAGCTTTCATATACTATCAGAGAATAGCCACAAGGCCACAATTCATGTAATTGTTTGCAACCAAAGATATTTTTAATATAGATCGTAGAGATTATTTGTCGTAACCATTGTCTTATATGTAGTGTTTCTCAACACCCTACACGAGTTGCCTTAGCGCTGAAAGACTGGATTGTGCGTTAACTTAGAGATCAGAATTTTTTCCTTATGTTTCGAAAAAACATTTAGAAATCTTGGCTAAGTTAAAGAGGATTCTACTTTCAAACATGTGTTTTCATATCAGCGTTTCTCAACACTTCTTCTGGGAGCTTGTACGAAACTGTGGCTGACAGTCTCGCCCTCAAAATAAACGGTTATTGCAATAAAACATGTGGATGCCTCATTAAAGTCCTATAACCGCTTGCTCTTATGCCTAAATTTTATTATGCCAGACAACTGTACTTATACCACTTATTTGTTCGATTCGCCCCTCTTCTCAAAAGGCCTCTTATGTGGCCTAACACCGTTGCACAAAATAACTTGGGAAAACTACCTTTATTTTCTGTCAAATCTTGCACCTTGAAGAATGAAAAAAAAATGGTTTTAGCCTTCGTATTGTCAAGGAATCAACAGCTCCTGATTAATAAGATGGTGCTGGTGATTGAGCCAGTTGAAGTCAATTAAAGAGACGGTTTCCTGACATTTTATTCAAGTCAGCAATCTTTCGAAGAAATCAAATGGTCAGATAATGTGGATACAGTTTAGCTACTCGGCCGGAAAGCTTTGTCGCGACTTTCTTTAAACCCTCTATTATTCAACGGAGTTTGCTTCACAAGCCAGTTTTCACAAAGAGTACCTACTAAGTACGCAAACAGATTGTGATTCTTCCCTGATCGATGAAGAACTCTCACTTGTTCTTTCAACTGTAGTATAGGATCTCTAGGACAAGTTTAATCTCCTATCCAAACTAAGCTAATCTAATTATTTATTAGAGAACCTTATTTTTTAAACAAATTATCGCGTAAGAAGTGCATTTGAAATATAAACTATTTGAGCACACTGGCTCTGCTCTCATCTCTCATGCTTAAAATGATTGTTTAGAAAATATAATATTTCAATGTTGTAAGCCGAAATCTCAAATCGTTACAAAAAACAGTGAAACAAATATCTACATACGAACCCTATACAATGAGGTATTCAAATAATTCTTCTTTCGCCCAAACCGCTCTCAAGCGTTGTAATCCTCTCAGCCTCAGCTACATAAAAAATTGCTTAGTTTTACCTTTATTTGCTTATCGAAATGCCGAGAATGTCACAACGGTGATTGTCAAATGTTGACACAGTTGACACTTGCATCATCAAACAAAACAACGATTGTGACAACAAAACCAATAACAATAACAAATTCATACACAACAATAACTATTTGCCATACAACAAACGTAACGGTGAAGTGAGCAATCACCATGGCTGGATGATGGCCACAAGCGCCGCTGTCATCAAGTAAAAGCAAACACAGAACGCAAAATCGTCGAGCGTAGGCAGGGTGGTGGTGGCCGGGGAGGAGGCGTAGCGGAAGATGAGGGAATATGCAACACGCACAGCTGTCAGCTGTCAAGCTGCCACGTACACACTTACACACAACTGCAAGCCTCTAACGGAAAATCCTAAGCAAAGTAAATCAGTCTTTTGTGCTGCAAGTCCAAGGGTTGCAACTTGCAACACGAATGATTTGAATTCCTAAAATGAAGTAGAGTCTTCGTCAATGCAAACTGGGGTCAGTCAACACCCTCAGCCAACGCCACAAGTGACGGTAAACCTCTTGGGATGCCATTTGTTGTAATCGAGAAATGAAGAAACTTCTCGCGAATAAAAAACACGACTTTAGTTTTTTGTTGTTGCCGCTTAAAGAAGTAATGGTATGCCATTAAAGGAAGAATGAGAAATGCAAATATGATTATCCTTGTAGCGCACGCCTCCCGTGGACTGTTATGTTCCGGTCGTGCATTCTTGGCGCTCGTGCTAGTTAGCCGAACTCGACATCTGTATGAATTGCGGGGAAATTCAATTAAAGGTGGGGCAAACGCAATACCGGGTGCATAGTTGAGATTCATGTCAGGTTATGAGTCAATTATGAGTACTCAAAATAAATGTTATGGAAATTGTTTCAATTTATGTGATACTGACTTGCCAGAGACCTACTTAAAGCGGTTCTTATTTTGTTAGCTTTTGGAATTTTCAACATTTTGTTTTACAATGGATGCTGAAAAACAACTGAACCATGAAGCAACAAGGAAATGTTCGCGAAACATTAGTGAATCTAAGTTTTTGTTGCTGTGTATAGAAATATGTTTTCCCAATTCGAAAGACTTGGTTGTATTAAACATTGAATCCAATAAATGTTTCCTTGGTAAATTGTATGAGCTTCCCTAATTTGTTCACAATATTTTTGATAACACTCTTTATAAAGTCTAATGGACTAATTTTCATAAATTTGTTGGAAAGATTTCCATTCAAAGTTCTTCACTATATATAAATTAGATATTCTTCGCTAAATGTATTAATTATCTTAGGGTGTTTTGAGATCTTTACACATGCCTACTTAATATCATATTACTTGAGTTCAGGAGCTGTAGAACTTGCAACGACGACGATTGTGGCTTAGTGATTGCTTGGATTATTTTCCTACTGCTAGCAGTATTAAAATGAAAAATTAAGTCCAGCTACGGGGACTGATTTCGACAAGTAACCTCTAACCTTTTCCGAATCAAAGAAGGTATGTACATGGTATATGAATATTAAGCGTGAAACAACTTCTTCTAACTTCACGTCTTTATAAAGCTTAGATCTGATACTACTTACTGTCATATAAATATTATATCCTGGCTTCTAGTTGAATACGTCGAGGAAGTACTGTAACAGGATATAAGCCAAAAACATGTCTACCAGATCTTTGAAATAATTACACAATACAAATATATGTTTTTGGTAATTAGTTATTGAATAAACACATGTGCCCTTATGCTTCATCTCCTCCTTCATCCCTTCAACTCAACACCAGCGTCCCTATAATCTTATATAGTTTAGCAGTCGCCAACGCATCATTTAACGATTCCAATGAATATCTGAAAGTGAAAAGAAAACAAAAATCAAATGAGATACACCTTGAGATTGCCGAAAAAATGGCAAATGTGAACAAAACGGCTAAATTATTAATGATTATCAATCAAATAAATCAATACCAGTACATATGAGCAGGGTTGCAACAAAACAAACAGATATGGGTCAGTGATGCTGATCCTGGAACAATAATTGGCCTGCAAGCGAAACAATAAGCGAATAAACAAGATGAGCCGATGATCCTCGGTGCGCGATCGGTTATCAGCGAGGCGAGCGAAAGGAGAATGCGAGCAGCCGAACAAAGGGTGACTCATAAGAGTTGAGGATGCAACATATTGTATTCATATGCATGTGTGTGTATAGGTAGCTTGAGCATGTGTGTGTGTGATATTTAAACGCCTTCCATTCCAGATTGTGATCAAACATGTTAAAGATCTGGCAATTATGATCGCAATTCTTCTACCTCACATGGGGTAAGCATTGGTGCATGACTAAATATAAGCTGACAGATTATTATTAGCGTAACATTAACAACAAATTGCGTATGCGCACACACACGTATGCTTGACTGGGCCCATGTGAGTTGTCGGCAACTTTTACAATTAGCGCAGGAGCGCGAACCTCATTTTAGTTGAAGGAAAAGAATGCATTGAGAAAGGAAGCCGACACACCTGAGATTGCGCTGATGGTGCAACACGTTTCCATGTATGTTCATATGGTTGTTGAAAGGTGCTTTAAATGATGTAGGTAATGCCCACATTAGTGAGATTTTGATCGACGTGGAAATTTTGCTGTTTTTTTAATAGAAAATTCAGAAATAATATGCAACAGCTCTTGACCAAATAGAGCCGCCGCTTTTGTGGAGCCACAAATGGTTTGGAAAATAATATAATCCTCAAATTACATAGTTGGCATACATTGTTGAGTGTCTTTGAAAAGAGATGCTTATAAACATATGTAAACGTGATTACTTAAAAAACCCATAATTACCTAAAACACATACGAGACCCAAGAAAAAAAAAGGAAAAATGTGAAAGTTTTTCTTCTCCAAATGAAGTTGGTTTTCTGCACTTCGACATATTAGAGATACAGACACAAGGATCTTCTGCTGTTAATCGATGGAGATCTTGGTGTCTGTTAGAAGCTGTTAGAAGCATTAGCTCACCTTACAAGATAATGAAAATTGCTAAAAAAAAAAAAGATATAGGGTTGCCATGGACACTTCATTTAAAAAGTTTCAATAACTCAAGAAGTTAATACATTTAGTTAATCTGGATATTTCGGAACGAGTAATAAAGTAAACTTTGTTGCAATATAAAAATTAATTCAAAGAGTTACCAACTGCCCACAATTTTTCAAAGTAACAAATAATGAACTTCGTGCTTTCTAAATTATCAGCTTTCTCGTAACTGTATTCTAAGGTCAAGCACTCAGTTAAGCGAAATGTGATGAAATTTAGGCTGCAGGCTTTAGGCTCCTCTCTACTTCACGAGTCATACTAGTACTCAGAGCTTCCCCCCGTAGGTGCCAATAATGATCGCGAAACGGACTGAGAGACGCAGAGAGAGAGAGAGAGAGAGAGGGAGAGAGAGAGAGAGAGAGAGAGATGTTGAGTTCTGCTGAAAATATCTGTACTTCAACATTTTAAACTCCTTTACACCCATCAGGGTAGATACAAACGTAATTATCTGCGTTCATTCTGCACTTATCGAATCTATGCAAGAAGAGAGCTCCATTAGTAAATGTTTTTATTGTGGCAAAAGTGATCATATTTATTAAAAGCAAACTATTTGAGCTTAGTCACAGCTTTTCTGTTTTTCAAAAATTAATCGTCTCCCCCCGAAGTGATTATTTGCTAACGCACGTCTTGCAATTTCAGTAATTGAATTGCTGTAAAGCGGCTTAAAGGAAATTATGTCATTACAAATATCAACACCGCAGCGTCAGACACCTGTATAAACTCTCACACACCGAAAACACGCAAAGCGAAAAAGTGCGAGCGAAGCTTGCAGGCTGTGCAACCACTAGGCGCATGTAAAGAAACCTGCCGCCTTTCCAGCCGCAACAAAAACAACAATTAAAATATATACATATACCGTTATAGTCGGTTATTTATGCTTATAACTGTATAAATTCGTATTGTCAACAGAATTAATGGAATGAAAACAACTTGAATCCGCTGCAAAGTGCCGCAACAATGTGGCAAACCGAGCGCACACATACCAGCTCATGCGGCCGCATATATGTGCATATGTGTGTGTTTGTGTTGCTGGTGCACCGACACCGTTCAGTGTGCGTCCTTTGGGTGCTGCTGCGCGCACGGTGGAGAGCTCGCTCGAGACGCCCAACTACCGCGCACAATTATTGACACAGAAGACGCAGCGCGCAGCGTGCAGCGACGCCGCCCGACAATTCAGTAGGCATTAAATCACGTCCAACGATCAAGAATCAACAACCACCACGACACGCCGCTCCACTTTGCATCTGTGTATGTATATTTGTATGTGTGTGCTGTGTGTGTGCGCCGTAAGCCGTTCGACAAACAGTGCAGCAAAACATGAAGACAAATACTCGTAGATACTTGCAACACGTGACAATTTCCCATCTGACGAACCAACAACAGCTACATAAATCCAAATGGAAAGTGTAATAATCGGGTGGTACACTCGTGAGTAAAAAAATATGTGCCTGCATCTTTCTCACTTACACATAGCTGCAGGCATTGATGACGTTTAAAAATTCAATACTTCGAAGCTGCATACCAAGACACACACTCGATTAGATTTGTGCTTTTCATGTTGACCACCTCCCCCTTCAACACTCAAGTGTTTGTGTACAAAATCACTTTGATGTCAACATTTGCAACACTTGCAACACACCCTCGTATGGCAATAGCTTGTTGTAGACGCTTGCAACACGCCCTTAGTTCTTACTTATAACTTCCTGTAGTTATCTAACTCAATATATATATTTCATACCTATCGATAGTCAGCTCCAGCAGCTTCCCGTTGGCCACTCAGTGTAGTCTAGCGTGTAATTTAATCAAACAAATCATTTGCACGCCTCCCCGCAGAGGCTATGTGGGAAAGTAAAATGAAAAGAGGCCTTCAAGAAAAAATTGTACACAAATTTGGTGTTGTCCTGCCGAAGGACCGTCGAAGGCAATAATTGACTCTACCACACAAAAGTTTGCACAGTTTGCACTTGTGTGCGTAGTTGCATGTAACACATTTTTCGGTTTACCAAATCGGCCGGATTCTCATATACACACATGTTCCGACAAATTTACGCCTACTAGCACCTAGCTATTTCAATGCTTCTAATGAACCTATACTCCCTCACATGAGCTCAGTGCTAGAGACCCCACAAATCATGCTGCCACATTTTGTTAGTCAATTTATAATGGAATTCTGGTAGAGGTTTACTTCAGAAAATCAACTGAGGCGTTGAAGTCTTTAACTGAGTCATCTAGTATGTTGTCCATACATGCTCAATTTAGCGCTGATGCAATTAACTTGCATTATCTGTCCGTTAGGAGTCCGTTAGTCGTTTTGAGAAGCATCTGTTTGCAGAAAAGTTCAAAATAGTAGCTTCTTGAGGAAATTAAGAGTTGTTTATAGGAATTTTAATTTAATCTAGTTTCGTATACTGGCTTACTCTAGAATCTAAAGAGTGGCTAAAGAGTTGTGGTTCAGCTGCAGATAAAAATATTAAGTTAAATTAATTTGTTTGGGTGCAATTGCATTGAAGAGTTCCTCCAAATTATCGAAAATCACTTTTGTCAACCCATTCACTAATTGACTACATTAACAGTTCATGTTCAGAGTATTTCGCAATCCAACTGATTCAGTTTTTCACAAATTTTTTGCTTCTGGTATAGTAGACTACACTGAATTTAACTGAAATTTCGACTTATCGATTTTGTCAATTAACACTTAATTACGAGACAATTGGTAGATTTAGCGCTTGTAGCGCTTGTAATTTTGCTACAATTAAGGCCCCAATTGTTTCAACAACTTTCTTCATATTTGTTGAACCTTTGTCATAGGTAAAGAGTTTTCGGGTTATGTAAAGTAACAGAATAAAGTTCTATAGGAACTTATTCGGTCTTTATCTTTTCCAATCATAAATAAGCAAACCCCTTATCATATCAAAAGCTTCGCTTTTATTCACTTACCTAAAATTCTAGCGACAACACTATCGACCATACTGTTATAAAGAAATATAAGTGTTCGGTATTCAAGATTTGGAATATCACTTTGAGTTTTCATTGAACTTCAGTTTTCGGGATCCCGAATATTTTCGAAAAAATAACTGTGTTCATGTACACATGTGAACTGTGTTCATGTGTGCACAGCCTACAATGATTTCCAGTTCCCTTAAATAGAAGGAAGTCGGCAAAATGGCACTTCGACAATGTTTTCGTGGAGTCTTCCTCGAGTCCTCCTCGAGTCCTCTACAATATTAACATTTTTTTTTCTGAAATTTATTCAAAGTATTGCTTGTGTTTAAATAAAAAATAAATCGTTGTCGGGATCGGGATTTAATTTAAGATCCCGAAATTTCGGGATTAGAAGAGCTGAAATAGAAAATAATTAACTAAATATTTTAAACGTTTGGTTATCACGTTGCATAAATAAAGTTGATATTTTAGCTGAGTGTATGCCTAAAGTACTCCTAGATATGTGTAGATAGTGTATGCATTACATTTTCTAAGCTCCACTCAATATTACAATTTGTTAAAAAGATCGTGTTTTATAAACACCTTACGTATTTCCGTTCCTTGATGATAAGTTGTTCTGTGATTTTTCAAATTATTTAATTTTCTCCGAAAGAATGTTTTCAAAAAAACCAACTTACTAAGTTTCTCACATTCGAAATCCATCAAGCCAAATTTCCTTAAATGCAAACCATTCCGCGCACAGCAACTTACCGACCAACCGAACAACCGACCAGCCCCCTGCCACAGATTGTCTTTGTCAAATTCACTTAACAAACCGACCCACAACAACAACTGCGTCGGGTAGTAAGGGAGAGGACGCAGAAGCGGAAAAGCAAAATTAAGCTGGCTGCTGAACGCACAAATCAAGTGGAAATGCACACAATTTACCCTCAAAAAGATGAAGCTAACAAAAATGTGCAAAAACAATTACAACTACAGCCAACTGATGACGATGATGGCAAAGAGCCACATGGCGGCTAACCCAATGCCAAATGTTGGCCACAAGAACAAACCCTCAGAATCCTGTGTGGCATGCAGCACATTTTTGATGCGTGCTCATGCCCCAGCCACACATCATTCACCAACAACGACAAAACAAAACAGTAACAAAATTTTAAAGTGGCAATACAAAAAGGGTGGCAACTTAGCTGGAAATTCGAAAAGAAAATGTGAACGCTTGAATGGTGGTTGGCGAGTTGATGAAGTTGTTGGGGGAGCGGTGGTGTTGAGGGTATTCAGAAACAAGTTGCAAGTGCAAAACAAGGGAATTAATGAACAAAAACAACAACAACGCTACTAGTAGCTGCTACAAGCTGGAGCCTGCCGCTTTTTTGGGTCTAAACGAAATGAGAAACGCACTGATCAGCTAAATGCACTTGATGAACGCTCCAAAGTGTGCAGTTTAACGAAGGGCTATGTGAAGAGGGCGATGGGGGGAGGTAAGGCAAATTGGAATGTAAATGCAATGCAATAAGGCAAAATGAAAATGAAAACTCAATTGATACTCCTCGGCAGAAGTTTAAGCGATTTGCTGCACTTACGACGCACACACTCACACACAGACGCTTTCATGCAATCACACATACATTCATTTAAATAGTGGCATGCTAGCGTGTGTTCATTCGTAGTTGGCATACAAACTGCACAAGTGGCAACACTTTTCGGCCACATTAGACGTGCCGCATGCCACAATTTCGGTTCGCCTCCAAGTTTACACTGAAGTGGTTAGACTCACCGAACAACGGTACATAAGTTGCCAGCTGCCGACTGTCATTTACGCAGCCCAGCACATGCATGTATAAAGTAGTTGCATGTACATCTGTATGTGTGTGTGTGTGTTGTGCAAAGCACTTTACGCTCTCGGCATTCTTAATGCAATCGAATGCAATTTTGGCCAGACTGCGAAAACTTCGTGGGAAATGCATTTTCGCCTCACAAAGGCAATGCAAATGAGGCAGCATGCCACACACCAACACACATGCGAGTGTGTGCGTGCGTGTGTGCGTGTGTTTAGACATCCTTGAGCTTGTTCGTCTGTTTTGTTTGCCCTGAAGCCTGTCGCCGTAAGCCGACATGACAACACTTTGAGGCGAAATTTGTGGCTTTAATGAAGGCCAGTTGCAACTTACTCTTGTTGCAAGCAAACTAGAACACACACATACACACAGTGCTGGGTGCGATTGCTGCTTTCTGTGGCCACTGTAACCGCTAGTCAATGTTTTGTTGCTCTTTGCAATCGCCTTCGAGGCAACAAGCAAACCGAAAATCAACTTGGACACTGCTATTTTCGGTTACGGTTTTTATTGCTCTCTTGTTTTTGTCTTTTTTTGTTGCTATTGTATGATTAAATGTGGCACAAGTCGTTGGTGAATGGCAAAAATCCCAACAATTGGTCAATTGCATTAAAACGAAAAATCACACTCATTTTAGTTAACGGTAATTTAGGCTGTGATATGTGGTATGCACCGTTAATTCATGATATGGGTGAAAATATAAGCAAATGGCGAGGATATTGCGTGTAATCGAGAACTAAGCGACTAAATATTAGTCTCTAGAAATTCTTATACCAAATTGGTCCAAAGCTGTAAGGGCTCCAACGATTTTATTTAAAATATTCAAAAATATGGCATCGTTTCGAATATTTTACGAACCTCTCCCAGGGAGGTCATATATTCAAAATATGAAGACTTCTACTGATTTAAGATAGATAAGATAAGAGCTGATGTATAATGTTAAGATGCCTTTTAAAGCCGGTATTACTCTCGAAGTTTTAAGAATAATCCCAATAAATGTAAATATCAAAATTGATTATGCATTATTTTTAAGGAATTTTTAGATTTATCAAAACATGCCGATCTTAGAATCTTTCAAGGTGGGAATATCTGCCAGACTTTGAACTCAGTATATTCTCCGAACTTTGTCAAACCATCAAATTGATAACTACATTCGGCCAGCTTACTTTCGTTCTCCGATTTTGTCTGATCCTCTCACGGATTAGCTGACTTTCAATGGCTAAAGCAGTCGTTTCGACTGTTCGTGTATAGTGGACGGCACTGGAACACACAAGTAATTCATAAAAAAGGGATTTACTGAAAGGCAAAATCAGCCTTCTCCTTAATTAGTATTAGTAGGGTACATTTCGCAAAACCGCATTCATTTGGAGTGCGCTGGTTGATATATGCACACTATCCGAACCACCTTGCGAACCCGAGAACCATACTGACCAAAATTTATTCTTCTAGATCAACAGAAGATACTTTCCAGTAAACAAAGCATGCTTACTGATCTGGCAGACTTTAGAGGGACTAAGTGAATTTTCGAACACAGAGTATACTATATTGAAAGTGTGAGAGTTGAATTTAATTTTGCTCGTGATTACAACTTATTGACCCAGACCAGTCACCGTCTTCCAACGCAGCTGAAAGCTGTCAGTAGTGGAAAACATCAGGGTTTGGTGCGCACCGCCATATTTCTTCGAAGTAATCGGGATGGTGGATCAATATACCGCAAAACTTACTACAGCATACAGCAAACTTACAAAGCCTTGATTTTTGGTAGGAAGGAGTCTGAAACTTTCGATAACTTTTGGGAATGGTAGTGGATAGCGCCTTGTTCGGGTCCGATTTAAAATGATAATAACAAGCTAAATTGTTGGCCGACAACGAGGGAAGGTTATAGACTCGTCTCATTATTTTGTGGGGCTTTACTTAGTCCCGACGAGGTTATTTCATCGTTTCCGAATAGAAAGAAGTGACGATCATCTTAAAACGTATTTTTATATTTACCTGATGCAATTTTGAGGTTTCTGCCTCCAAAACACATGTTTTGAAATCAACGCTCCATATCAAGCGGTTGCTGAATGTTTGTCATTTATTTCCGTTCCCATTTTTGAAAGCAAGTGCTCCAGAATTTTTTTTTTCTGAAGTATTCTTCCATGTGTTTACGAAAATTCCATGAACCTTTTGCTTTATGAGGTTTTTGAATCTTCATAATGATCAGTTCGCTTCAATCCTGAGCTACTTACCCGAACGTTAAACATTGCGTAAATTGGGGCAAAGAAAACGGCAAGTTCCATTTTTTTTGGAGATATGCAACTTCTCGAAAAGAAATCCAGGTTTTCATAGAATTCTAGACGCGGTAAAATCTCGTTTCAGAAACATTTTTCTAGCGGCCCTGAAGTATTTTTGATATGGTTGTATAACATATGATTAAAATTTACCGGACACCATGATAATGAAATATGAAAGGGAATGCAAATAATTAATTATCTTCTAAAAAAAGTGCTCCTCTTCCATGCCTCGACGTTCGGAGCTCCGTGCAGCTATAAGCGCGATATTACTTGGAATGCTTGTATGTGCAACATATTCACATTCATATGCGTTCACACCTACGCACAGGACATGCCATAAATTACGGTGTTTTTGCTACATTTCATTGTTGTTGTTTGTTTTTGCCATCGTTATGACCGTTGTTGCAGTCATTATAGCCAGTGTTGTGGATTCGCCTCCGCAATGGCGTTGTTGCATTTTTGTAATTCCGCCATTAACATTGCTGCCGCTTACACTGCGAGACTGCCTCTTACTGTAGTTGTTGCTGCTACAGCTACGCGAATTTACCGATTAATACATGCATGCATATGATAATTATAATGTCGTCGCGGCAACAGTTGCAGCAAAAGCAACAGCAACAACAGCAGTCAACGGCCAAAGGCGAGCTTTTGAGAGCAGAGGGATGGGGAGGAGTTTGCAAGTGGCGACTGCTGCAGAAGCTGTTGCGGCCAGGCTCATTTCGATGTGGCCACGAACTGTACACGCATCCTTGTAATCATGTATTTGAAATCCCGACACACATACACACACACACACACACACTTCTACAGCTTGCAACCCGCTGCTGCATGTGTAACTGTTTGTCGGTCGGGCGACTGGCTGCTTTCGGCTGCTACCTCACGATGGCTTGTGCATTTTTGATTTACGAGTTATGTGTTGGCAGTAAAAATTTCCGCGCGAAAATTCCGTTGCATGCACATTTTTCAACCACCCAAGGTGTGGTGCGGGGAGGGGTATGTTGTAATGAAGCGGCCAATATACAAGTATAATCAGTGCATTAATTTTAATGCAAATTGGGGATCACATGGGCTAGCTGGGCGTCGAAGACGAGCGATGTGTGCAAAGGATAAGAAGGCTTTTCAATTCAAAATATAAATATTTTCCAGTTATAAGGTTTCGAGGGACGTTATTTACGCTTTTAATATGTTTATTCTGTAAACCAGAATATATTTTATCTAATATTAAAAAGGTTAAACTGATGACAAAGGGATGACGAAATATGGAAGTTGTGGGACTTTCTATTCCCCAAAAAAGGAAAAAGGTTTCAAAGATATACGGTAGGTCCCAAATGTTTTAGATAGCCACTGGAGTGCGGAATATAGTCTTGGGACCAGCCCTCTGAAAGCGCGATCAATTAAAATAGATTCTTCTAATAAAATTGGATTTGAACCAACGACCCTTCGGCCTATAGTCACACAATAAATATACTTGATTGTTAAATAAAAAAGATGCGGGACTAACTTTTGTTTTCATTCTAGACAAATGGCTGGGTGGTAGGAGGTTTGGAGATCACTAACATGAATCTCCACTTTTAAGACAGTTTTACGATACACATCTTACATAATTTTTCATTTTTTCCAAACAAACACTTTTTGATCTCAACTCTTTTTTTATGGGTGTTTTCGATTCTGAAAGTAGGATAAAATCAGGGAAGTTTAACACCAGAGTTTGTAGCATGTTTGTGATGCTATTTTTGGTTAAAAGTATGGTGCTTTCAGCCGAAATATTAAAACATTGCTCAGGGACATTAGGATATCTATCTGACTTCGCTCCAAATTATTTTTTACCTTCAATCCAAACTCTGTCAAACTCGATTGTATTCGCTGATCTGGAGTCATTGACGAAATTTTACTTTTTAATGGATATCTCTTACTTTGGTGTCAACTTTATCCTAGTAAATGTAGAAATACGAAAGTCTGACTCCAACCCTGAAGAGCTGTTTAATTAATGTGTTATATAATAATGTGTTATCGGTGAATTAAGTAAGAAGATTCGAGTTCCTTTTCTCATTCTGGCGGTAAATTCAAATTTATTTCTAATTACGTTCCAAATAAGTCCAAAACTGTCTTACTTGCAGAGCCTACTATATAATCTAGTATAAACCCTTATACCAAAGAACCAACAATGTTCAAATTGACATACAAACTCTACCCAATATATCAATTACTAGTTTTTATAAAGGACGATATATAAACGAATAAAAATACCAATAGGTTTATTCAGTTAATGAAAAGGCAAATAAAAATTTGTACGACATGCCAAAAATATATTGAACAGATGTTATAAATATGTATGGGAGCCACCTGTTCTATGTTGTAATTGGCATTTGAAATTGGGAGAAAATTTAAATTTGAAAAGGCTATTACCATTTCCGTTCCTTAGACATGCGGATGGTATTAATGGAATAAGCTAAAATGAGCGTTTAAAGTTTTAAGCGTTTTATAATTGTCTATATATATTTTTTTTTTCGAAAAGATTTCTAATAATTGTATGTATGTGACCGAATACTTACTCATGCTCACTTAGTCATGCTCGTATAGAAAAGCTCAATATCTGGAAGATGACAAAGTTGAAAACCACGCAGAACTTGAGAAAATATCACCCAAAAAGCCTCTTGATAGCTAGTTTTGTTTTTAAGTTCAGTCAACAAAGAGCATAAATTTTGACCTATAAAATGTTGCCATTGCTATTAAATACCTTAGTGAATATTTTAATACGGTTGAATGTTCTTTTCGCACTCGCTTAATCACTTACTATGAATTTTAGAATCTTCCTTGTTTTTTTAGAAAAACAGATTTTAGAAAATTTGGACTTAACTTCTTGTGAGAATATATCGACAATGTAGTCAAAGGGATGGAATGCTCACACTGGTATAACGGAATTTTTGTTGTAGGAAAAAATAATTATTAATTATGCTCATATTTCAAAATTTTTTATGATTAGAAACATCATTAAACAAACTATTTATCGCTTACGCCCTGCTAATAATATCCTTAATTGAAAACATTTTTATTGCCTGTTTAACAGTAATTTTATCGCTTCAGTAATTTCTCTTTTGTTTTTATTGCCATTTTTTAGCTCATTATTTAATTGCTAACCAATCAATGAGAAAGTAGGTGTACAAATTTTCGGAAAGAAAAATATCGAATATACACATATGCTGCTTACACACGCCACACTGCCAACAACAATAACAACCGCCACAACTTTGACATTGACATTTAAATTGTCCGCGCAAGCATTGCACGAATGACATTTGAATGAAAAACGGCAACTTCCGTTTCAAATGGTGTGGACACCGTTGCGCATGCGCATTAAATTTGCGCAATTAGTGCTCATTAAAATTGTTCCGCCACAACATGCCAGCACTTACTAGCTGGGGAGACTGTTTTGAAAAAGAAGGAGAAAATAATAATAACAACAACATGGATAAAAAAAAAAAATAGTCGACATGAAGTACAAAACCGTTTCAAGGAAGTCTTCATTTAGGCCACAAACAACGAAGTGTTTGAAAGCGGGGGCGACCAGCAGGGCTAAAAGAGAGCACTCCAGGTGAGTAGAAAACTGAATTGCAGCATTGACCGCCGTTAGGGTTGAGCGCGCGGTCGATACCTTGGCCAGCCGGTTGGCAGTTGGTGTTGGCCGATTTTATGGTTGGTTTCTTGGTCGTTTGATTGGCATGTGAGGCTTGGTCATGTACGATTATCGTGAACTGTGACAACGGCAGTCGCGAGGTCATCAAGAGATATCTGAATTGATCGTTTGGTGGGCACTTTAGTTATTCAAATAACGAGGGAGACTTATAGGCACAAATATATATGGCTATACGTACACGATATAGATAAATAAACAAATATATATAGTGAAAATATATATTTTTTTTTTAGTTCTTCTTTCGTCTCGTTATAAACATATAATTAGTATAAATTCATGTACTATAAATAAATACTTATTGGAATTCGCATATCTGGATTCTTTTATTACGTACTGGAATGCTGACCAATATTAAAGAACTTTTCAGAGGGAAAAGGTAAAGGAACAATAATTTAAAGTTAGATTCATTAGACCATAATTATTTCTAGAAAAGAATATTTCAATAAAAGCTGAGGATTGTATGTAAGTAAAGCTTGCAATTTCACGAACTCGAATGAAAAAAACATTTGGACTGATTTCGCAATGTTTTTTTTTTGTAATGTTTCACGAGCTGATAAAGTTTTTGAAAGTCACAACTACAACAAAGCCAACAAACAAACCTAATTTCGAACTGTTTTCTCTTTTCCTGCACTTGGAACAGTAGCAGTATTCAGTATTCAGTGCTGAATACACAGTTTGATCAGTCCTCAGTCCTCAAGATAATGCCCAGAAATTTAGAAAGACGTGTCCTCCAAATAATTTTTACGACGATAATAGTCTTCTTTAAAGATCGACTCTTGTTACGATTACAGGTCATCAGTTTGATATAGTGTCTATCAGCATGCAATCAATCGAATATTTGAGCCTATATCTACCCAACGTAAAAGTGGCAAACAACAACAGAGGCGCCTTTTCGCGAAGGAGATTCGGTCGCTCGAAAAATTAACTTCACATCTGTTCACAAATTTGTTTTTTAACGATAAGTTTCGCTTGGTTAGTCTAATTATTACCTTTTTTGGGACGAAATGATGTCATACACTAAGCTGATTAGAATAATTAATTTATTCTTTCGAAATTGCCTGAGTGAAGCTTTACAGCCAGTGGCGCATCTTTTTGCTGCTCAAGTTGAAATATATGACCTTGGACGATATGTGGATGCATATGAAGCACGATGTAATGCTAGAAATAGTTGAGGTTATGGCTCTTCATCATAAAACTCATGGACTTAGGACTTGTCGACTTTATCTCTTTGCTTTCCACTAGTTCGAAATTAAAATGATTTAAAATTTAAGCAATTTAATGTCATTCGTAATCAAATAGCGAATAAGCGTGATTTTTGAAGTTAGTGGATGTCATATATTTAAAGATTGTGGCTTATCTTTAAATAAGACCCAATAGAATTAGACCCAATTTTAATTCAGTAATTATTATCGGTTATCTGAAATTGGCAGAGAAGAACAAATTGCCTTTAATTACATTTCTAAGTTATAGTTATAAAGAACATTTTAGTAAATGATTATAAAATAAACGAAGTGTCACGACTTTTAGCATCTACGTCAGCGACTATAATTGCCCTGCCGCAGAGGGCACGAAGGCAAATTCATCGAAACATGCCTACATACATAGCAAATTGAGTTGCTCCTTTTTAGCACTTTGACTAACTGTTTTACGGCGAAAAACTCTCGGACGCTTACCAGCGAATTTTCGCATTGACAAAAAACAACCGTGAGTTGCTATTGTGAAAGAAAGCAGAACACTAACGCTGAGTATTACGAAAAACGCATAATGCGAAAGAGTTCGAAATTAGTTCAAAAAATGCACTGCTTTTTACGCTTTGCAAATCGTTTGTCTGCTCGCCACCAAAATAAAGCACAGTACACACATTTAACACTACACACGCTCTCGCTCTCGCTCTCCATGCACGGCCTTGCGCTCGTTTTTTATGTGTCACAGCAGAGTAATTGTTGCAATTGTCAGGACGATTCTTGGTAGCCGAGAATGCGCTTTGTCATTTAGTATAACACATTTGCCAGGGGTTAACCCCTTTGCTTTGGCGAAATCCCTTTTAAGAGTTACTTAGCAGTAAACCGATTTTTCAACTGTTTTTTTTTTCGTAATTTTTTAGCGCTCTTGTCAGTCATACTCGAGGACATCGAGCACAATTGTTAGATTGTACAGCTTGTATCTCGGGCTTGTTCGCTGTATTTAGTCGAAACAATTGCAAATTGTATTTGTAGGTCAGTGGATGGCGTGGCAAAAGAGTGTTTTGGTAAGTCATAAAAAGGATTTCACACACAAAGAGGCTGATCCATAAAAAAACAATACAAAGAATGAATGTGGAAAGCAAAGCAAAGTGTAAACAAGGCAAGTAGCACCAAGCATACAAGGGTTAAAGAATATTTTTCAACTAATTTTTTCGATATTTGAATTGTTGGCTGCTGTTTGTTAATGGTTTTTTAGTGGCCGCATTGCTGTGACCGATTGTCCGAACAAACGACCGACCGCACGACCGTCCCGACCGACCAATGCAATAAAACAATAAATCTATAAATAAAAAAATTACTCGAAACAGACAATAAATATTGGGAAACTGCGAAAAAACTGTTTGTGGACTGTTTGTGGACTTCCTTACATAGATGCATATATACATACAGTACATACAGATATAGATCGCTGGCGCGCTTCGGCAGCTGACGAGCGTGTGAAGGCTATACGACGCGCGCGCCGAAAGCGGTCAACTTTTGTTACAGTCAGTGTTCGGTTATTTTTGGTTGTAATTGTTGTGTTCCTTTTTTTTATGCTTGCAACGCAGCAATTTCTGCTGACACTGAATTGTGGGTGAACCGCTGTGAATGTGTATTTAGAGCGAAAAGGATTGAGCCCGCATATGGCATAAGCTATAAAAATGAGTACTTTCCGAAAATGGAATTTTTTTTTTGTGTTCTTTGTATACATGAGTGTACATGAGTTTGATTTTTTCACAGAATGCTCTAAAAACTGCACAGCCAATTCGCGGAAATTAATTTAATTGTTAGTGGGACAATTAGAAAAACTAAATTTGAAATTTTTCAAATAAAAATGTTTTGTGAAAATTGTTTTCTTTATTTCTTGTGCGTTTTATTTTTGAACGCAAAATTAAATTCGATTTTGAGTTTTCGGAAAACATATTTTTGGTTTGACTTGGTTTCCACGCGTAAATTTCATTTGTTTTCTTGTTTAATTTGTTTGTAATCGCTTTCGCTTTAACTTTTGGCCCGTTGGTCGGGTTTGACTTTATGCCTTCGAGGTTAGCCGCTTTCCACCAAATTTTAACTGCCGCACGGCATGCTTTCCATACACTGTTTTCCACAGGTCGTGTGTTCCAATATTTGCTACGCTTTGTTTTGGATTTGAATAAAATTTTCATTAACGCGTTCATCGCCGCCGGCGCGCAGACTGTCGCCTACCGCCACTCTGCCATATACTTTAGGTTGTTGGTACATATTAATAATTTTCTTAATTTTCTCACCATATGACGATTGTCTGGCGTCCGTCGTAAATGTCACAATAAGTCAAAATTTGGGTTACCCGACCGCCGCGGCAGCCGCTGCAACTGTCGCCGCTTCGTAACCGCATCAAACGCGGCGCTTTGATCTGCTATGGCTTAGCATATTTCAATTATGAAATTATGACAGTTGTTTGGGCTCCACAGCGTGGTTCTCATGCCGATCAATGCAATTAGACGCATATTTACATATATTAAGCGCTGCCGTTTTCAACGAGCTGGAGCTCGTAAACGCGCATTTCAATCTGCTGTCGATCACCCTTAAATCCACCGAACGTATTCACGGTTGATGCCCACTGTTTTACTTTGCATCCGCTGTTCCTTTGTTTCTTCCAGCCAACAATTGGTTATCCACTTGCTTCGAAGTGCACAACATGATTATTGAGCGTATCAGCCGCTTGATCTGCTTTTCCCAGGCTTATCAGCTACCTGATCTTCACGATGATCGTAATTAGTTCCATGTGTACGTTCCCCCCCCGCGCAATTGCGGTGACTTTCTACGCAAGTCAGGTTATTGAGTGTGGCTGGTATTTAATCGCTTATCGGCGAGTTTGTTTGGCCACAGCGGGCACATGTTTTCACTGATCGTGAACGCGATCACTAATAGCCGATCGTAACGCTCCCAAACCATTTCATATCAAGTCAAGTGTCTCATTCTTATGTTAATCAAGTCGTTCAATTTTTGATTTCTAATTGATTTCGCTGTGCGGCGTAGAATGAATGAAGACATCAAATATCACGCTGATCTAACTTCTTATGAGGCTCAACGAATTGTTAAAGCGTTAATATTCAGGGCGACTTGGTGGTCAACAGCTGGATGCTTTGGAGAAAGGGTTAGACGTTATTAGCGTTTTAAAGCGTTGGCGCTGAAGGCGGATAGAGAAAAGTAACTGAATACAAATGGATTTTGGGTTGAGCGAAATTTTCTGGTTACGATCTTTCAAGACTTGTCTTTGGTATTCGAAATAATTACCGATCTTTTATTTAAAGTCTCCACTTTTTAAATATCTACAAGAATTCTACACGATCGCTCTAAAGTCTCTTAGTCCAATGTTTTCATAACCTCAGTGCAAAATATTTGAATGCCACCTGTTGTTCATTTCACCACTCTTTTAAGCATTTGTTAATCGGCATATGTTTGACTGTGAATTTTAAAGTTGTAAATCCAAAAAGTTTCTAGATATTTTTCGAAATTCCTTTTTTTGTAGTATGCGTTAGGTAGGAAAGGTGGCGTTTAAAAATGGAACTCAGTTAAATAAGAATTGATGATAGTTCTCTCTCAGCCCAGTGCAAAAATTTTATGAATAGATAAACTCTCCAGGACAAAAGGAAAAATTTAGAATGATCATCAGAATTAGAAAATTAGCTGTAGCAACCAATGAACGCAAATACACTAAAGTCAAGTAATTTTCACACAAAGATCAGTGACAGAATCAGTGGAGATGACATAACATCAAATCGATATATTTCAATATACTATAGCTTTAAGCTTTCAGTAAAGTTACAAAAGGACGTACGATCAGAGTAAACGACCCTTGGACCAAGCGAAAATTAAAAGGAGGATCCGAAGGGAAAAAAATTCCAAGCACAATCTAGTTCGCTATAAATATTTTTTGATGAATCCCGAAACTATGATTTTTTCACAATGTGATTGCGAGAAGATACAGATTTACCAATATAATCCAAGAACTAAGTTATAATCAAAATAGCAATAAAAAATGAGATCGAGTTGGAGAGAATTTAACTTAGTTTCACATCAAGTAACCTAGCTTAAGTTCCCCGGAGTGTCAGAAGGATTTGTCTGACAAATTTCTTCCAAAGAAAGTAGGCTTAACTTCCTACTTTTGTCATAGAATCATTTTAATTTAATTAATATGAAGCAAAACGAAGATCCACCAAAATTTGGTACGAGATGCCCGTTTTTGAGACCACATTATGATTATTGTTCTCTAGGAAAATGCGAAACATTGATGAGAGATTCACTCAAAAACCACATATTACCTACCACCATCTAGATTTAATTCTAGGGGAGTATTCCTTGTTCCACATTTTTGGGATTGAGAATCGGGATTTCGGTATTAACTTTCGGGATTTCGGGATTTAACAATTTGGTTAACATTCGTTTTTGTAGCTGCAAAGTATACACTTACAACTTCCTAGAACAGCGTTAAATATCTTAAAACGAAATATAAAATCAAACAAGTGAAGATTTTTGTGCAGCATGAATACCCTTTGTTAATTAATTATATAAAATAAGAATAAAAATCCAGCAAATATTTATAACGATTAAGAAAAGTGTATATATGAAAATCGTCTATATAAATATTACAATTTTATATTGATCAACGAATTCGCTGGAAAACCACCACTGTGGCATTGAACACTAAGCACGACTTGCATCGCAGCCTCTTCAATACGTGCAACACGCCACTGCTATTTAGTGATTATGTAAATTTCCCAAAATTCAAGGCATTTTCGCGTCGATTTGTGATGTTTGCGCTGGCAAGTGATTCCTAGAAGCCAAAATATCAATAACGAGCAAATAACAAAAAGAGTAGCCTTTAACGACGCGGAAACCCTTTCAGGCCAACTCAACATTTACACAATATTTGTACAGGAATTTTTCATTATGCATCGTATTTTAGCATCCGATTTCCGCTTGCCTATGTGTCTATAATGTGCATCCACATTACTCTACTCTATGTTTTTGTTTTTGTTTTTGTTTGTGTGTGTGTGTTTGTGTTTGTGTGGACTCGACTGCTGCAAAGGCATTTTAATGGTGCTGCCGTTTGCGGTGATGTTGGTTTTTCGCGGCCTAATAAAAAGCAACAAAACTCCAATGCGAACGGGTTTATTGTGGCCGGTGTTGAATTTCCCAACATTTCCCAGAATTCGGTCAGTGCAACGGCAACAACAACATCAACACTCAGCACTGGTGTTTGCTGCACCGAACAATCCTTTCTGGGTTGGCTGCTTTTAGTGGCATTACTAGCTAATATACATACATACAGACATATACACATGCACCAACTATTTGCACGTGTTTGTCTATTTGTTTTCGTAGGCTTTGTATTGCTTTTCGTCGACTTCGTATGGGTGTGATGTTTGTCCTTTTACGACAAACTCATACAAATATAACGAGTACACCTTGCCTTGCTTGCACTTGCAACACGCTCAAACATGTGCCTCACTCTATGTATGCATGCGTATGGGGATGTGTGTGTGTGTGCGTGTCGCTTCTATTAATTGCGTTGATACTTTGCATCAATAAGTCCGCTGAAACCAGAGAAAAACGGCCTTTGTTGTGGAGAACCGAACATAAAGTCGCACAAAGCCAGCCAAACTTGTGTCAGTTGCGTTGGTGGTCCAATTTTTTTCACCCGTTCAGCATGCTAAACAAAAAAACGAATGGTAATGTTTTATTGCTTGCTTTCGGGTGAAACGTGTTTGGCGTCAGCTAATGGCTTTAACTAATTAGCTGTACTCAAATATGCATACACTCTTACATACATACATACATACATACAAATTACGTAAGAAAACGAGTTAGAATTTGTGAATATGTATGCAAGTTTGTTTTAAAACTCAGAATTAGTAAAATTTAGAAGAATTCAAAATTATGTTTTAAATTAAAAAAAAAAAATTATTTCGTTTTATATTTAAATTTGTTTTAAACATATTTTTATTTTCAAGCGGTAAAAATGCTTATTGGCATCCAAGAGTATTAAAATAAAATGTTTTAGCTATAATTTATATTTCTATACTATAATAAGTAAATTATTCGCAAGCTTAAGGAATGTTTGAAGTTTCTGAAATAATTTAGCAACACTTTTCTTTAATAGGTGGCAACGCTAGTTGTGCGAGAAGAATGCAAATCTCTCTAAATTTGCATAATTTCTCTCTCTAGTTTTGCGTATATTAAAATTTATTGCTTTCTTTATTCTGGTACCAACATAATTATATGATAACCCTAATCACTTACTTCTAGTTCCAAAATTATTACATTTGATTCCTTAAGTAATCTGTGGTGTTAAACTCCCTGTTCAAAATTTTTTACAAATGGTAACCCTATTTTACAATATTTCTTTTTCAAAACACTAAATTAAATTTACTTATTAAATATGTTAGATGGCAACACTATTATATTACAAAACAATTATATTAAATTGATTAAATAAAAATAATCTCAAAATTATAATCGCTGACAACCCTATTTAAACTAAAGCAAAAATGTTTGCTTGACAACTTGCAACCTTACAAAATTCACGATATTTAAGATACCTTATTTGCTTCCATGCTTAAGTTATGTAAATAAAATCCATAAATATTAATCGAAATATTTTATAATTTTTATAAGTACTCTCTATTTATATCAATATATTTTTAAATAAGTTTCGACCAATTTCGAAACTCCGATCAATATTATCTAGTACGATAACATATCTTAGATGACCTACAGAAAACTCGTACATAAACGAACACTGTTCACATTCCATTTTAGCCGAACCGCCTTGATCGGCGCACTGTTGTTGGCTTAATTCCCGTTTAGTGCCAAAGGAATTTATCCTACTATAGCGCTCAAGATTTAATCAGAAAATTAAAAATACAGGTTTAAGTATCATAAATAACAAAAAAAATGCAACTTTTAAAGTTCATTTTGAATTTAGAAGTCTCAAGACTTATGATAAGACTTTTTTGCCTTTTGCCTTTTTTGCCTTTAAAAATTTTGACCTCTGACAACAATTATTATATTCTGGTTTTGACATTGTTTGAATAAATTTATAAATATCATAGATGGGAGAAAATATTTATATTTTAAAACATATGCTCTAAAATTTTGAGATATGGCAAGCTCCTTGTGAAATATTTGCGGATTAATATGGATATGTTAAATTTATTCACTATCAATATTTTGCTTGTTTCTGTAATCCGGCTTTCAAATAATTCAAATTTGTGAGTAAATGGCAACCCTTCGAAAATATTTATAAAAATTATATTCAAGCTCTATACCTATTTAGTGAACTTAGAAATTATGACAGATGTTAGCACTCTTAATTCTAGATCTTTAATATTATTTAAAATTATAGCAGGTGGCAACCGCCCGCCCGCCTTTTATTGGCTATATTCTGATTCGCCCAAGATACTTAAAGTTAACTCCGTGTTCTATAAAAGGGTGGTTATATTTTTTTCCCATAGCTTTTTTTGAGCTCCAACTATTTTTGTGTTGCCTACGGCGGAAGTTGAATTAAAATTGTAAACTTACTGAAAAGTAAATAAAAACATTTAATAAATAATTAAAAAGTATGCACATATATATTTGTTTTAATAATATCATTGAATGCTCTTAACTCGTATGAGTATATAAATTGTGGCGTAGGGTATCATGCTTTGCGCATTGCCAGACCAAGCTTTCGCTTGTTGGCAAAGAACAAAAGAGAAACCGCGAGCTTGTAGAGAATTGGAGCAAGCTGTTGGTTGACAGAAATTAAAAGTAACCAAACATACACACGTACATACATACTTTCATAAGTGGTAAGTGGGAACGGATATACGCGCATACATATGTACATACTCATTTAGAGCGCCTATCGCTCAGGAACACGTCATCGGCCACAAAATGGCAATGCCATGAGTGTCAGAACCGAAGAGAGAAAGTCCCACTGACAGCTGCTGATGCAAAGATTTGTTAATTGTAATCAAGTTTGATGATCGGTAAAATATTTTTAATATTGAAAATTAAGAAAAATAATCAAAACGTGTAATCTTTGACTTTATTGCAGCTGTGGAATTATGCAATAAAAATATTGCGCTAAATACCACTGGACAAGTACTTAAATATTTAAGTAATTACTGCCATATGTATTGACAGATTCAAAGTACTACGAGTCCATTAGCAGTACGGTTCGTACGAAGAAACCGGTTCTCGCTCTCTTCGCACATCTCTACCGAAACTTTTTATACCATATGCGTGTATGAATATGTGTATAGTATATTTATAGCCGCTTTGGTTCGTTGTGACAGCACTAACCGCAAAGCGATCATATATTCTCCTAGCGTCAAAACGTTTTTCTGCTGAATTCAAATTGAACTTTGGAACTCTTTTAGCTCACGTTTGTTGACGCAGAGCGTTCGTGGTGCTCATATATGAGCAATTTTATAGCTAGTCATTTAATTATTGCCACTTGAGGGCTGACTGGCTTCAGTAATTATTTACTATGAAATGAATGTTGTATGTCTATGAAAGGGAATTCTAGGCAAAAGAGGGGCCTGTGTGGCCAAATCTGTATATTATGTCTAATATGAAAATTGCAATTTGCTCAATGCTTAGCTGATTAATAAGTCACACAATTGTGTTAAAACAAATATTAACGTACAAAGTTCTCGGCCAATAATTTATTCGTGATTTTGCTGATTTTATTGAAAACTTCGCCCAATGCACGAATGCTCTCGAGTGGAGCTTAAATCGTCAGGCGTTCTTTATTTTTTTATTCCAATGTTATCTAAAGCAAAGTAGCCTATTTGAGTTTTTTTTTGCGAAGTTGCCAACTGTATTAAATGTAATATTAAAAAATAAAAGTAAAATAATACAAAAAATGCAAAAAAAAATAAATAAATAAAAGAAAAGAAAATTTTAATTTGAAACGTAAATTCGGAAATTTTAAATCGAAAAACAAAATTTGATGTAAGTATTAAAAAAAAAATAAAAAAAATTAATATAATTTAAAAATATTTGCATGCTATTAAAAAAAAATATTTTTATATGATTAAGGTAATTGGCAATTTTTATATTAATAAAAATTTATACTTAAATAATTTTGAATCGAATTTAATTCCCAAAACTAATTCAACATTGAGTAAAATTGCCTAAGGGCCTATCGGTGCGTAATAGCTGGGTATAAGCAAAACCAGTGATACGTGAGAGAGCTCGAGCTGATATGAAGATACGACTGCACACTCTTTTTAATGAGTAAATGATGAACAAATCACGCGCTAAGTATAACGTTTCAATTCTAAACCAAATTTAAAGATTCGAATAAATTGTAGAAATTTTTCAAATTTGGATAAATTTGGAATTTTTCTTTAATTTTTGAAAGCTATTGATTTTATAAAATGTTGAAGTGAAAATGTTTGACATTTTCTTAATTTTTGAATGTACCCGAAAAAAAAATTTTTTTTGCAAAAAATTTTCACTTTTTTAAGTTTTTTATTACTGAAATTTTTTTCAATTTTTGAAAAATTTGTATATCTTTTTATGTTTGAACTTTCAATTTAAAAAAAATTTTTTATATCTGAAAATTTTTGTATTTAAATAAAATTTACGATATTAACTTTTTTCTTAGTTATCTTTTATAAATTCTAATAACGAAATAAATTTGTAAATGTGTGCTCAATTGTACTTATTTGTGTTCCTTTTGTACAAAAATATCTTCAACTTTTACATTTTTCGATATTAATTTATTTTTACTTAAACTTTTTCACGCCTGATTAGTTCAGCGGTCAATGCCTAAAATTAATTTTAGTATACCAAGAATAATCTAGACCGGATTTAGGGTACTAGCCGCAGTCTATCTTGTTTGCGGTTGGAGAGCATTAAATCATGAGTAAAAAAATGAAGCGCGCACTCAGCTTTTCGCATTGAATCCCTCGGCGTTCTGCTTGGCCACGTCGCTGCCAACGCGAATATCAACTGAGACGTCGAAAATGGGGCCTGTACTGGAGCGTCGGCAGAGCTTCGGCACAAATTTGCCAAAGAGCATGTAAGCAGTCGTTTGCTTTGTTTTGATAATAGCGGTACGATTGTACGCGTTGGTCCCGTTGCGCTTTTGTGTTGTGGCGTGGCTAGGCGTTGTTTGCTTTATTTTTCCAAACAAAACCCGAAAGTGCATTCAACCGCACATACAAACAAATACAATAAACACACATTCAAAGTAGTTTATCAGCTTAAGCAAGTGCACATCACCGCCGAGCATTTAGTTATAAACTAAATAGTAATTAAATATAGTATTAAATATACAAGGTTAAGCGCTGTTCTAGTATAAAGCCTGCTAGTTGTTATAGAACTTTCGGTGCGTGAACAATGGTGGACTCCACCAGCGTGCTTCTCGTGTTCGTTACAGTGCTGACAGCTGTGTTCGTTTGGTCGCGACGTACATATGTTTACTGGCAGCGCCGCCGCGTGAAGTTCGTACAGCCCGTACATCTGCTGGGCAACCTGAAAGACGTGCTGTGGTTGCAGACTTCATTTCCTTTGCTGCTGCGCGACTACTATTTCGACTCACAATTCAAAGATGAGCCGGTGGTGGGCATCTACTTGTTCCACCAGCCGGCGCTGCTGATACGCGACCTCAATCTGGTGCGCACCATCTTGGTGGAAGACTTTGTCAGTTTTTCCATGCGCTTCTCCAAGTGCGATAAGCATGTGGACAAGCTGGCGGCGAACAGTTTGTTCTTCGTGCGAAATCCCGAATGGCGTGAGATACGGACGCGGCTTTCGCCGGCATTCACCAGCGGTAAGATCAAGCAGATGTTTGCACTCATGGAGGAGGTACTTTCACTTGTTCAACCAACCGTATTTTCCCCAGCACACCTTGCATACCAAAGTGTAAATTTATTATTTCTTTATTTGCTTGTTTGCATATTCGTGTCTTTGCGCCACAGGTTGGCTGTGATCTCGAGGCCTATTTGCAGCGTCTCACTGCCAACGGCAATCAGCGCCGCAACGTTGTGGTGAATGTCAAGGAGATTTGCGATCTCTACAATACCGATCTGATCGCCAGCATCGCGTTTGGACTACGCTCTTATAGTTTGCGCAACAAACAGACGGAGCTGGGCAGTCATTGTCGCGACGTCTACACGCTCAACTTCACGCGCGTCATAGATTTATGCGTCATCTACTTCCTGCCCAAATTCGTGTCGCTATTCCGGCGCCATTTGTTGGCACCGGCACATGCGGACTTTTTGCGTCGCACCGTGTCGCAGGTGATCGAGGAGCGCGAACGTAATGGCATACTACGTAATGATCTTGTTGAAATGCTGCTGACGCTGAAAATGGAAGCGGCACTGAATCGGGATCGTACGCATTTCACACATCAACAAGACTATTTGGTCGCGCAGGCGGCCATGTTCGAGCTGACGGGCATCGAAAGCTGTGCCATGACCATGACATTTGCGCTGTACGAGTTGGCGAAACAGCCCTTGTTGCAGGCGCGTCTGCGCGCCGAAATACGACAGACACTGGGTGACGCACAAGCGCAAGTTATTACTTACGACAAGGTGGGGCGTATGCGGTACCTGGCGATGGTTGTGGACGAGACGCTACGCAAGTATCCGAATGTGCCGATTTTGGAGCGCGAATGCACGCCGATCAATAAGAAACGCTTCGTTTCGCTGCGCCCATATGCGGACTGCTTCGTGCGGCGCGGCATGCCCGTTTACATATCCAATTTAGCGATACACCACGATCCACAGGTGGGCGCATTGTTGTTTGCGAAATTGCATTTCATATATCTAATTTGTTTTCTTCTCCTTTCTCTCCTTACTAGTATTGGCCCGAACCGGCGCACTTCGATCCGGAACGCTTCTCGCGGGAGAACCGCAAGCAGCAAATGCCCATGTCGTATCTGCCCTTCGGCGCCGGTCCACACAACTGCATCGGCATGGCCATAGCTCAAGTGCAGATCAAACTCGGCCTCATACATTTTCTGCGCACACATCGTGTGGAGATTTGCGAAAAGACTGTCGACAACATCGAATTCGATCGAAAATTCCTGTTGTTGTCGAATAAAAGCGACATTTATCTGAGCGTTGAGCGTTGCATGTGATCAAGCGCATATGCTTAGTACATATAGGAAGCTTATCAGTTAACACTTCAGGCCGATAACACACACATACGCGCATACTTAAGTGCGTTTACCTCAAGCGACGACCGCGCGCACACGTGCGTGTGTGTGTTTAATGAACCAAAGTAATTCCATTAGCAAAAGACTTTTTGATAGCTTTTTAAGTCAAATGACTAGTGCAAAGCTCGCTTGTGTCGATGAGCTTTCCCATTGATTATTGTCGCTATTACAACAAACACACATACGTACATATATATCTGTTTGTTTATCATGTTTGTTTATTATTATTATTATTGCTATTATTATTATTACTAAATGATTGTATCAATTTTTTTTTAGTGCTTTTTAGTGCTCAGATGTATTGTATTTGTAATTTTTATTGTATATAGTATATGTAAAAAATATTGTTAATATAGCATTTTTTTTATTAATGAAGAAGCGCGTCTGTTATTCATCTTTCTCTTTTACCTCCTACAACTCTTTGGCTGTTTGCTGGTGCGATCACGCCACCGGTGACGTTGAAATCACTTGTGACCTAGTTATCTTTATAAGGGGTTTTCGATGACAAGCAAATAGAAATTTATATATGTATGTAAATATGTTTATAGCACTAAAGCAAAAAAAATAGATGTGCATGCGCGTGTGTGTGTGTGTATTTATCTATAATTCGTTCGTTTAGTTGTGTATGTGCGGTTAGCTTCTATGTTTATCTTTTCGGTTTATCGCTTTTTTGTTTTGTTTTTCTAATTTTATGTGCTGTGCTGTGCTGTGCACATTATTTAATTATTTCAAAGGTCGCAGTAAGACAATGTGAATGATTTAAAACGTTGGCGCTCAGTGCGCTACAGTCGGCATATTCAAAACCTTAGACGAACAAAATCGATTTCTAACAGTATTTTAACCACAAGCAAAATAAATTTGAAGTTTATTTATTTAAAAAATATAAATTTCATACAAACAAATAACAGCAAAGAACACTATAAGGGGATATTAGAGATTCGCAGGGGTACAGGGGTACAGGGCGCAACAATAAACAATAAATTGATAGTCAAAAACTTTTTTATTTCAAGATTGTCTTTGTTAGTCTCGAAGTGGGAAGCATTGATCCCAGAAAGAACTAAACTATTACAAAAACCGTTGCCTACTTTGATTTGGACTATTTGTTAAATTTGCGTCAAATTTACCACCTTCGACTTGAGAGTACAAATTTCATTATATTTTTAACAGTTTATCTACATTTTAGGGCAGTGCCATGAACACTAAACTTCAAGGGATCAGATAAATATCAAATTTCATTACTACTTTTCCAATTTTTACTTTGTCAAATTTTATGACAGTCGCTGTCAAAACAGTAAGATCTGTTGTCATTTTATTTTTATAGCAACTTATGACATGATTTTTAAGCCAAATTGGCCCACCTGTTTGCCAGTTTAGCGTCATCGAATTTGACGTAATGTAATCCAAGCATTAGCCTGTAAGTCTTTTAAACTTTGTAATAAATATCTATTAAATATTTTTACTGTTCCTCTATTAAGTGCGGTTTTTAGTGTGTCAAATTTAATGACTGTCATTGCCAAATCAATGAAAATGTTTATCTCGTTAATCTCATACCAATTTCTGACAAGTTTTTCAAGCCAAATTGGTAACCCAGTTCAAAAAGGTCGAATTTGGTCTGCAAGTCTTTCACTCCAGGTGATAAGCATCTAATAAATATCCTTAATATATAAAAAGCTTACCAAAGATCATGTACAGAATTCTAAATACATTTTAACCACAATGCCATCTCTCGTATATTTATGATACAAATATTTGAATATGATTAATGTATGATTCAAACTTAGACTTAAAGAACTGTGAACAGTTCCACAAAACACACAGTGTTTTATTTTATATCGATGTTTCTCATGGACTCTTTCTTCATTAACTGGCGAAATGCCTGATAAGATAAAGAACACTGCAAACTGAAGAGGTTCAACAAAGCTTATAGTCGCAAAAAATATTTGTAGATTGTCACCTTTTTAAAAATTGTTTCAGGAATTGTTTAACGTAATGCTCGGATGATTTACAGCAAAAAATATTAGAGGCTTACCACTTGTTCGACAATCTTAAGTCAATAGAATTGATAAATGTAAGAACTTTTACAATATGAACCTAAATGCTTTAAAGTTGCAAATATTCTTGAGCGGGGTTGCCGCTCATCGAAATTCTTTTCGTTCAATGGCGGAGGGTTGCCACTTGTTTGGAGAATTTTATTGCAGCGAATTTAGAGGTTTTTTTTCCCAGTCTCTGCAGATATGAAAATTAAGTTTGCTTCTCAAAAATATATTTTCTATGCGACTATATAACATGGATTGAAGTTATGCAGATTTATCTTCAAGGCATTTTCTTGCATAACTTATGAAATTAACTATGTATAATTTATGAAAATAAATACACTCAAAAAATGACAAAGGTTGTGAAGAAATTTTCAAATTTCCTGACAAGCATGTAAAGCACATGATAACTAGCTGAGCAAAAACAACAAGCGATATTACAGAAATTTATAAAAAAAAAAAAAAACGAAAGGAAGAAGACATATCCTGCTAACCAAATATGAGCGTAACTAATATCCTTATGTGGAGAGTATATACCTTTAGGGGCTTAGTGAAGAGCGTAAAATGATGACATTTGTAATGAAAGTAGAGGGGCGTTTGGAGGGTAAGTTTACGCACATACGTTAGAGGTGGTGCAAGCGATAGGCACAAACACATACAAAGTATGAAGTGAAATATTTTGAACTTCTATGGAACTATGCGAGTATGCACCATCTAACGATATAGAAGTTGAAACGAGCTGGGTAGCGGTAATGAGGCTGTCACACGCATTACGTAATACAATCATAACAAGGCCATGCTGATAGGTACAACAAAAACGAATTCAAACCCAGAAACCGTGTTGATAACTGTCAAAAGTGATAGGTGTTTAGGTGTTATAACTAAGTTAGACGATTTTGCAAGTCACTGCAGTCAAATAAATTTTAAATAAATAAAAAAATAAAATTTGAGGGAGCCCCTTAATTTAGTCAATTAGCAAATTATATGCTCTAAGGACTAACAGGAAGATTGCTAATTGACTCAATTAAGGTGCTGAGGACACTATAAGAGGTGCGCCAACTTGCGAGTCGATTTCTTCTGAATTAACCCTGATACTCCTCGTGTATTAATCTCGTTTTGCAAAGAGGGCGCAATAAATATATTTCACAAAGAACAGACGGCATTCGAGCTGTGACCTTGAAGATAATAATAAAGCAACTCTTTAAATTTTTCTTTCAAGATCCGGTTCTAATGACTCTTCGACGAAAGAACTAGATATCTCAAATATCAGCAGTTTCATTGACAAACCAAATTCGTTTGGATTTCTGAAAGGAATTGTCAAACAAAGAAGTATAAGCTGTAATCCGTCATAACTTCACGTCAGTTAAGGCCAGATCAAGAAATTCCAGAGTAAATTTCCACTAACACACTAAAAATTTACAAAAAAGCATTACTGCGTTTCTATTAATTAATACTAGGACTATTAATAGTTTAGATTTTATATTCCCGGACTGATATGGACGTAGAAATGCAGAGGCTCGGAGTTCGGTTATTAACATCCTCATTACAGTAATAGTTCTTGACATTATAATTTTTAGCTAACGAAATCTGTAATTACTTCATAGCTCCCCTTCGTCTTCTATACATTGATATCTTAACTAATCTTTATTTGTAAATCCTCTTAAGATGATTTCGTCTAAGCTAACCTTAAAGATGACCTCCCCAGTGAGTGAGCGGAATAGAATGTGACTTAATATCTCGCTACAATGGTCTCACGAGCGAAATTCCTTAACGTTTAGAGAAAGTGCACTCTCTCTACAATAACCATCTACAATAACCAACTGAGTACTACGAATCAAAAGATTTTCTGAGTCAATTTTAGATATCAACGGCATTTATTTGACATATTGTATTATGTGTTTTTTGCTTTCATTTCCATCAGCTGATCATTGAAACAATTCCTACCCCCTTCCAAGCGAAATTATAAAGAAAAATTTCTGTGAATATTTCCAAGCGAAAATGTCTAAACAATTCGGCAAGGCAAAAATTTCCAAACACCGGTAGCAATCACAAACAGCATGCTTCACACACCTTTACCTTTTTAGCTAATGCTTGCTACTTACCCATGAACACACTTCCCCTCGCTCCGCTTTGATCTTTGCCGTACAAGTGAGAAATTAATTGCGAATTCATTTTCGGGATGATTTGCAAATTTTCGCTGACAACTCATTTAGCATGCGATTACAATTGCTAATGGTTTCATTAGCGCGAACAAAACACTGACGGCACGGTTAACTCTTTTTACTCTCCTGTTTTTTTTTTAACTTTAAAAATTTTTCCGAAACGGAAAGGACAAAAAGGTTTGTTGCCAAAACGATGACTTTGAATTTGAGTGTGTGTTTTTTTGTGCTCGTGTGGTTGTGGCGGAAAATTGCGACTCATGCAATGTGTGGCAGTCGGTCAAGCGGGTGCAAGGCGCACTGGGATTAGAGTTAGACGGAAGGCATGATTCTGGAACTATTTCACTTCGCAAATAAACAACTTTCAAATCTTAATGATCTGCGATTTTTATTGAATTTTTGTCGATAATTTTGTTTTGTACCTTTGGTGAAAATATTTGGCTACTGTGTGGCCAAGGAGCCTTAAATACACGCATTGTATGCTGGCAGCGGGGCACGCCTAGCATCTAGGAGCCACAGCTCGACGGAGAGCGGCACTTTTGAGCTCGAGCAGCAGGCGATCGGCTCGTGTGATATTTGCTTTTACTCATGAGTATTTAATGGAAACTTATAGCATTTTTAAGGTAATATTTGGAATGGCGACGTGGCTTGTTTGAACAGATCTTTAATACGAATTTCTACAGAGACTGCACTAACGGTATACTAGAAATGTATCATTTAGTGTGTCCTAGAAAGCTTTACCATTATTAATGTTCGGTTGTTTCAACATGTCGGTTTCTGATGAGCCACTGCCAGATGCGCTGACCGCCCTTACGGGCTAAAATTCGGGCCTAAGGGTGAGACGTTTGCTCACTCCAGACAACAAGCAGAACCCTGAGAACACTACGCAGAAGGATCTTACGCTGGTTAAGCGCACTTCGAAAGAGCTTCTATGTCATGTCCACGAAACATGCATCCATCGGTACACACCAGACACCAAGGAACAGTCGAAATAGTGGAGTTCATTCGGCGAACCTGCTCCAAAAAAGACAAAGAGTGGAGAGGTGATGGTCACCGTTTCTGGGATTCACAAGATGCGATCCGCATCGATTAGCAGAAGAAGAGCAGTACGGACACGGGGCTCTGATATGCCGGATTGCAGAAAAACGACTACATTTAAAGAAGCAGAGAGTGCTCTTTCAACAAAACAACGTACCAGGTTACACCTCCGCCGTCGCAAAGCCCAACTTGACTTTTATTAAAGACCAAATTAGACTACAAACTTCCGCCTCATCCAACGTATTCTCCAGATTTGACTCCGTACGACTTCTTTATGTTTCAAAAGTTTAAAGTCGCTCGCCGAACAGAAATTTGAGTCGAATAAGGAGGTTATCGCTGCAACTGAGACCTACTTTGCGGACCTCCAGAGAACATATTTTTCAGACGACTTAAAGAAGTTTGAGCATCGCTTGGTATGTTCTTAAAACTCAGATATCCACCCCAAGTGTTGAACCATGGGACCGTAAAAAGAAACTTCCTAAAGGAAATAATATCAACCCATACGCGGACTATAGGAATTATACAGATGAGTGTACCCACTCCTCCTTGTATGTTGAGTGCATCCTTGACATGTTTGTATTGAAGTGTCTTAAAGTGGTTCTAATTAATATTAAATTGGGGTAAAGTTAGACAGCAAAAATTCAGGTCTGACGCCTTTGAAGGATGAAACATTTTGTAATTTCAAAGATATATGTGTGTATATATGTACTGAAGTTTAAAGTTTTCAACAATATGAAAATTTTTATAATATTTTCAACAATCCCTGCTTTATAAGTTGAAGAAGATCACCATCTTCTCCTTCCTTTCGTCCCTGCTTCTTTTTTTATCTGATGTTTTTAAAAAGCGCCAGCGGAATTCCGCATAATTTCGCTATTAATTTGAACTACTTACAGACGATTTGACGCACAAATTAAATCACCGCCGAGCCACTGTGAGCCACATTACAAAAATAAAAAAGAAGCGAAAGGAAAAAAGAAACAAGAATTGCTATTTGATGTTTTCTAACAGACGGCAAGCAGGATATCAAGGATATAGCATTACATTTGAGGAGTGCTGAGCGTAACAGAAATAAAAAAAAAAAACAAAAAAAAACATGCCAGAAGAATACTAAAAAGTAAAAAATAAATGCAAAACGACAACGAAATGTCAAATTGACAAGCAACCGTCAACACACAGAAATTACATGCGGGTTGGCTGGGGGACACACAGCATCAGGGGTGCTGTAAGGCAAGATGATAACAAGGATATGAGGTGTATGATAGCGAGTGTGTTACATTTGCAACGATAACAACAACATTGGCGGCAACAGATCACAACCCGGCAGTCAATGAGGCAGCCAGCTCACTCAGTGGAAATTGTTGCGTCAGCGAGTAGATGAAAAGCAGCCGCTGCCACGGTTCATTGACGAGGCAAATTGGTGCTTCCTTTTTGTCATTCTGCCTTCTTTTTATGTTTTACTTTTTTTTTTAATTTTTTTTATATCCTTACTATTTTCGGAGCGCAAAGTGGCGATGCACGCCGATGATGACAGGCAACACACACGAGCGCTCTAAGGTGGCACATACTCAACTAAAGGGAGATGAAAATACATACATACATACGCAAATAAACTGGAGTCAGTTAGTTGGTGAATCTGCTTCCCAGTTAGATGCGCGGTCAATGAGGCGTGTGTGCGTGACTGAGGCAGTTTATCAACGCAGCTCCCAATAGTCTTCTACAGCGCTGAATTTGAGCACTCGAACTTGGGACTTTTTATGCAGATTTCTTGTTGTTGTTGTTTTTTTTTTTTCAATTGTCGATGGGTTGCATTAAGTCGCAGATTTACACACTCGTAACAAGAAAATGAGCGCTGGCACAGGTATATTTAGAGTAACAAGAAAATTTTATATAAAAAATGCAATAACAATAAAAACAAAAGAGGCACGGAAATTTCGTAGGCGAAGGTTAATGTAGCACAAATATTATTTGAAGGATGAAAGCACATCTGTAGATATATTTACTTGCATTTGACGCACTCACAATCCTCGCCAGTTTTTGGCACACAAACGGAAGTGCTTCATATCCATCAGATATAAGGATTACGTAATTGTAAGCAATATTGTATTGAGAGCACTGCAAATGCACCAGCTACTTGCATTACATTTGAAGTGCGTGAAGAAAGTGTGGCAAGAAGCGGAAACTATGCCAGTCGGCTTTGTTCCGTTGGATTAATGATTTCGCTAACTCAAAAGGATTTAGCAATTGCATGTTTTCGCTCTTTATTATGCACATATTTTCTTAAGAGCACTTCGGTTACACGAAAAGTGAGAAGCGGAAGATTGCTGAGATGACGTGGTTGCAGTTTGATTATATCTTAAGGAAGTGGAAGGCTTTGTTGTGTATATAGAGTTCGCTATATATGCTCTTGTATGTTGCTTCTTCATTTATTCCTTTAAATCCAGAAAATTATTTGGGATTCATCTGAATATTTTTCCCGCCACAGATTGTTTACCGTACATGTGAACGTGAATATACGTTTCTACGGAGCGTTGATACAAATAGTCTCAAGTTTGAACTCTAGACTATCGTTCGTCAATCAAAAACTCTGCTGCGCGTATCCATTAAAAGAAAAAAATAAAGTTGAAAATGAAATCCAAGCCTCGTTCCTTTGAATCTTTCTTGAGGGAGTAGTAAATGAAATCTTTTTGCCTACCTCGAAATGGTTCCTCTTGTCTCAAGGAATCTCTGTGGCCCATGAAACCTACAAATCAACTCCGTTGACAATTTCATGTGGCTTCCATATTTGGGTATATTGTCAAGAATACTGTCAAGTTCACAAGAAGTCAGAGCTCGTTGAAACACTTTACAATTTAGTGTCGATCCGGAACAAAAACTTCCTTCTTTTCTACACTACTTTAGATTTTTAACTCAAAAAAGACTTATCTCTACCAAAACCAAAATTGATCTCCATATCTTAATTCCCTCATATTCAGTATTCACTGTCGCAGAAAAATTCGTAGATTTTTCGAACATTCAGATAATTTGATTTGTCACACTTTTCCTAAATTCGACACATTCGACAAAACATTTAGTTCTCCTTTATCATCTCTCATTACATCATTCACTCTTTACCATCTCAGTTCTGAGAAGCATTTGTCTGAAGTGGTTCTACATCGGTTTTCCAGACTAACTTATATTTCGATACTTACGTACGTTCCCACATATAACAGTAAATATAAAACCCAATGTTCAGTCATTGTAGCACATAGTACAAAACTGATTAAGTATTTATTTTTGAGCATTTCGTCACGAGTTTGCTTTGGTCCACTATCTAATCTAGAAAACCAAGTAAAAGATTGAACTCCACTACAGCTCAAACTATTTTCTTCCAAACTATATTAGAAAATTTACATTCTAACTGGAAACTCAGTCAAAATCCGGCCGCTCGGTATTTGAGGTATTAACCAACATCTCTTATATTCCAGATAGAAACTTTAAGTTTTTTGTAAGGTTATCGAATTTGGAAAAAAATGTGTTTTTTTATGTATTGAAAATATTTTGAACCAAGAATAGTTGGTGGGAAATGATTCTATACTCTCAGATACTGAATATATTTTTGATTATTATCCTCGTCTCTACAAAGCTATATAGCGCAATATATTCACTTCATTATTCTGCGAGAGACTCTTGCCATTTAATGTGTTTACGGTAAATAGTTCTCAGTGTTTCCTCATCATTTACGATGTTTACGCCAATAATTTGTTTAGTTTCATTCGCGATTGCTCGTTAATTTTATATATTCCGCACTTGTTGCATTTGCTTTCCATTAACTGTAGTCGAGTGTACATACATTTGGCTCTAAATAAAGTCCCGGCACTGTTGCTTTAAGTTCCATTATGTCCAACATCAAAGTGTTCTCTTGTTTGTGGAGAATTTTTAATTGATTTTTGCCGCCAAATCCATCATAAATGCCACCGACTTTGTCGTCACCGCGCAATTCACCATACATTGGTTGCACATTGGTGGAACCATAAAAACTGGGCTATAATATAAACAGTGGCGGTAATTGTTTGCATTTGTGCCTTCGCTTTGAAAGCGAATATTTTTCTTTTTTATTTAGCAAAGTGTTTTTAGTAAATTCAGATATTACTTTTTGCTTCTCTTTGAGAATTTTTTTGAGTGTGAAATATTAATAGGATTTGACCAACTGTCTAGGCTTGCCGAATCTTCACTTTTTGCATAGAGAAAATTCAATTTCACATTTGCTTTAATTCGCTTTTTCTTTCGTCATATATCAGGTCCAATCCAATATCGTCAATTATAGGTTAAGGTTATAGGTTTATGAACTTATAGGTTTCTAAGTTTTTACTTTTTTAGGTTTTTACTTTGGATCCAATGATTTATAATTTTGACCCTGTACGCTGTGAGAGTCCTCTTAGACTTGCCCTGTATTAAGTAGCAGAATGTCAATAGCTTTCAAGTTACCTGTTGAGCGATCTTGATCGTATTACTAGTCCAAAGGACTAGGACATTTACTGTGGTTAAGTTCATTTGAATCAGTGTAAATCGAGTTCTGAATGCTAAAAACATATTCTCCCTGGTGTATTGCACCATTGTCTTTATGAATTTCTTCTTAGATGCATTTCTGTGCCAAGTGAAAGTAAGTCAAAGCGGAGAGCGAGAAGCCGGAGAAAAAACAGTTTGCTAACGACTTTTCATAGTTTTGGCACTTTGATAATTTATTGTTGCACATTGCATCCAGCATGCCTTTCTTCTACACGAACAAAACCAGCACGAAAAAAGAACTGCGCTCTCACACACACATGCACGCACACATTTTCCATTTGCAATTCAATTATTCTCAGCCTCTTGCTTTTTATACAATTTTATTGCATTTCATTTGGCACTCGCTTTGCCGTTAACCAATTTTTCGTTGTTGTTATTTATGAGCTGCTCAACATACACACACACACACACACACACACTTGCACATACAAATACACATACACTATAATACTATTCGCATGTTGGCTGTGTATCGAGGGGTACAAAAGTTCTGTAATGACATACTTTTTTTCAATTTTCCCTCGATGCTTCGGCTTCTGTTTCGTCTATTGAATCTGGAGTTGAATTGAAATTCGAAATTGGCATCCACCCTGTCATTAGTGTGAACAATAGTGTCCTCACACACACACACACACACACACACCAACCATGCAATATACTTTCCAACGGGTGTGTGCGTGTGTGTGTGTGTGCGTAGAATTTGAACTCGAGCCCCTTTTGGCGTGAATGACATGAGGATAAATGTTGTGATTTCTTAATTTTCTGTTTTCATTTTCACCATTACATTTTAAAATAGAAATCGGAGAATGTGTTCATCGCCGAGGCTTATTACACTAATCACTCTGATATGAGGGATAATAATACATTGACTTTCCGAATGCTGTGCATGTGTCTGTGTGTTGTTAGCTAGTAATTCGGAGCGAATGATTAATGATGGCCGAAGTGAAGTTTAAGTTGTTTGAACAGAAAAATTAGTGGGAAACAAAGTGCGTGCGTCTTGGAATATGTTTCAAAAAACAACAACAGCGAAAATAGTACAATATGTTGTTTGGAAAGCAATGTCATTCGTTTCTGGTTATGGTGCATTGTTTAACGGTAAAATTTATGCATGGACATTTTTTTATGAAATTTTTTATCAAAATTAATTTGGGAATGTTTTCCGCCACAATAGGAACAACAGCAAAAACGATTATATATATCGGTTTCGACGAATCATCGAACTTTATAGAAGCGTTCAAGTTGATATCGGAGAGTACCATCGGTCTGCTGGTTCTTTGATCCGCTGTTTCTTTGTCTCAAGTTGAAAAATAAATTCATGAAATTCAAAAAAAGCTCAAAATCTTTCTTTTTTATTATTTGTTATACCAGCAATGTACCTTATTAAAGTCATACTTACTTAATCACTGGTGAAATTGATTGCTAATACACTATTAAGAGGTGTACCTAAAAAGCTCTATAAGATGAATAGGTAAGGCAACTAAAAATCTGAAGGAAAGGAAAACGGTTCTCAAAGCAAAAAAATTATATTAGATAGCCTTTAGTAAGCTAAAGCTGTTTACAATTCGTCAAATATACTGGGATAATCAAATAAATTTACAATAATAAGTTATTGTTATTACTTGCACAGAGCTTACGCATACCCTTGCGTATTGCTTCCAACTGGATTACTTTGTTATTGCTATTAGATATACACTTTTTGACAAGAAAGCAAAATAAAGGATCGGAGAACCTAAACCAAGTTTAACCTAATCTACAGAAAAACTCTGCCTCCCAAATCCAAATTATTCTGGAAGATGAAAGCTGAAATGACTATTATATTACTGGATAGTATGAAGATAAAATGAATTTTGGGTTTTCACCGATGGTGGAAAAGTCGAGCACCCTAAGTAAATTAAAGACCTATTGCTTTTATAACTGAAAGAGTATTGTCTCTCAAACCTTGTTTTGAGATCCTCATGAATATCAATTTAATTACTTGCAGAGTTATAAAGTGCTCTTCAGTAGAGAGAAGTGTACCGGGGATATTATGTGCGGAAATCCATATTAGCTTTATTTCAAAAGCGTTTGTCAGGCAAGCTAGATGTTCTCGAGCTTTCTGACAAGGGAAGTTCTGTCAACTCATTATTTTTCAATCAAGTAAGAGATAAACTTGCTGTATGTACGATTGCATTAATAGTGGGATACGAACTCTGCAACCACCGCATCGTAGTCGTGTACTTGATATATTTGGGTAGGTATTTATTATTATTTTATGATCATTCCTAATGCATGCTTCAATATTTGAAAAATGAAAGAATGAAATAACACAAAATACCCAATCACACGCTGACTATGACAACAACAAGCAGCGTTACAGATTATTTTGCAACAATTTCATTTCCACCAATTATTTGATACCATCGAAAATGCAATGCGCAACTAATGTGGCAAATTGACCCCGGCTAAGCGGTCGCTAACATACCCTCTCTCCAACGGGCTACCCACGTCATGCCACATCAGCGGCCCGCTGCAACAACAACAAGCAACAGCAAGCGTTGAGCCAGACAGCTGAGCGGATTTGTGCGAAATTTCGATTTGTTTTTTTTTTTTTTTTGCTTTCTTCCATCGGTGATTTCTCCACAGCAGCATAATGTGTTGACCAGCAAACGTTATTGATTCGCATATTGTCAGATTATTGTTGCACTCACTGATATTGCTGTGCTGTTGTTGTACTGTCGTTATTTGCGCCCGTGTTTTTGCAGTTTTGTGGAAATTTTTCGCAATTGTGATTACGGCAGGAAATCCCTATTGAAGATCTTCAATTAGTCCTTCAGTCGAATGTCAACGAGACACTCGACTTTTGTGCCGACTGTTCGAGTCGCGCATCTGTCCGAACTGTTAACGGCAAACAAGGATGGCGGTGTAGTAGTGGTGGAGAGGAGAGGGGTAGGGGTTAGCCACTCGCCGTGGTGGCCATGGTGGTATAGTAGTTTGGCCACACAGGGGTGGCAAGCGGGTTCGGTGGCTGTGTAATCACACGAGTGGCACAAATCTCTGGCACACATATGCATGTGTGTGTGTGTGCATTGGCGTTGCAAATCTGTGCAGTCACTCGAAATCATAATAATTTCAATTGATGTCCTGTTGCGTTGTTTTTGCTGCATTGCGCACAATATTTACCTTTTAAATAATTGAAATGAATGAATTCCGAGTGCGAATGCGGCCAAGTCGATGGCCACCACCGTTGCAGGCGCTGCCACTGCTGCTTATTGCTCAAACAACTTGCAGAAATTTTCCAAAACAAAAACAAAATATTTACAAAAAATCGCACTACTTATAAATATTTGTATATATGTGTGCAAGTGTGCAAGTGTGCATTTTATGTCAATCAGCGCCGCGCTGCCACCGCTGCACATTTGATGCTGCTGCGTGCGCACGGCTGGTGGGCGCCTGCTGCGTTTTTGTGCCGCAGGAAGTGCTGACTTCATTTGGCACTTCATTTGGCGCTTCATTTGCCTCATTGCCCTGCGCTTCGCCTCAATTTTCCTCATATATATTCATATTCTCAAACACACACACACATGCATGTACATATTTGCCCGCATATTTATACCATATTCATATTTATGCCAAAGTCACAGCGTGTTGCAACTTCACAATTTGGAGCGAGTGTTGCACGCTTTGTGTAGCTTCAACAATTACCGCTATGTAGTCGTTCTTCCATCTTGTTGGCAACGATATGAAGTGCAATTTGGCAATATGATTACTTAAGATTATTGAAGTGTCCTGAAATTTGAGCGCTCTTTAAGCTACTTTGCCTTTTCTATTGTATTTACGAAGTCTCACCAGGGTCAAAAGTTTTTTTTTTTTGTTTTTGGTGGTGGTGGTGGTACTTGCTTGGTATCACCTTTTATCACCAAGATAATTTAAAAGCGTATAAGCGAAGCTTCTATATACTCACAATTTTCAGTTCGGATCGGAATACTAACCAGACGCTCTCCAATTGACTCACATTACTGTCACTTCAACGAACTTGGAAAAGTAGCGAATCGAACAAGCAACTGGTATAGAAGAAAGAGATTGGCATAATTATTTAGAGATAGAATAGAAAGTATTTACACAACTTTAATTAGGTATAACCTACTCTCTTGCATTGAGTTCCACCTTGGAACTTTTGAAGAGTCTAAAAAGCTTTGTAACTCTCTTTCACAGTTTTACTTAATGGTAGAGAGGAATTTGTCATCGTTATTGCTGGGCTTCGACAAGCTCAGTAAATAGATCGTCGAGTTTGTTGTGCAATGCTGTGCCGAATATATCAGGTTGGACCATCTGAAATTGTTTTAAATAAATTTTGGAAATAAAAGGCAGAGATTTTTTTTCAATCAAAGGGATATATATATATATATGGGAATATATAGGAAAGGAAGGATAGGAATACGGCTGGCACTTGCTTTAAATAAAGAGAATGGAAGTCAAGCTGTTACAAAGGGTATATTGTATATGTTGTAGGCAATACGAACATATAAAAGCTTTAGGTACAACTAACCAAGGAGTATTTTTGTACAAATTTGAGATTTTAGATTTCCAATCAACATTTTGCTCTTGGTTAGGTTCATATATTTCACATAAATCTTTCTACCCTCAGAGTACGGAGTGAGATTTGCAGAGTTCTGGATCTATATCCACACAGCCCTTCATTGCGCTTTGCCCTAGAAAGATTTATTTTAGGTGAAACTGAGTACTGACTAATTTTAGACTTTGACTTAATTTTTATTAGAAAAGTGTTGTGTTAGCACACCTTTAAGAAAGTGGAGCTTGCAACATAACATACATTAGGAATATTCTTAAGTCAGCTGAACATGCAGCTGTAGCAAATATTAGAATGAAGTGTGGACAACGTGAGGATGATCAGAAAGTTTCTAGAATAATATTTATTTTTTTTTTCATAATTTCGTTTAAATAATTTCTTTTTTAGCAAATTAAATTTTTTTACCAGGTGTTCCTCCTAAAACAAAACACTTCAAAACAAATAAGTTTTTCAGAAGGACTGGGACACTTATGAAGGCCGGGCAACCCTAATTCTGCAGAACCTAGAAATAAATCCTTAAGAGGAAACTGAAAAGTGAAAATTTCGCAAATCAAATATTACACGATCATACATAACGGCTTTCGGCGAAGTGTTATTGCTCATTTAAGCGAGGCGTAACCCTTCCGAGTATTTCACGCATGAAATTACAAATTATGTTTAGCATTTTTAGATTGTAAAAGACTGTCTAGAAACGCGGCAACGATGATTTTTCATACTTTTTTATGTTTCTTGTGTCACATCACAAGGAGCAGACACATTTCGTTTATGCAACGCAACTTAAAACGTCGAGGTCAACGAAAAGGCTTAAAAAGTGAAAGAGTAAAAAACACAACTAAGAAACTGCAATTTTTTTTACTAACTCCTTTGAAATGCTCAACACTTTCGGTGGAAAATCACAAAGAAATGCGAACGAAAATGAAATTCTGTGACCTTGCAACGCGTTGGGTTGTCATTCCGCATATACAACTACCGGGTAAAGTGGTTGTATAATGTTGCGCTTTGCCTGCAAAATTCAAATTGAAGAATTCTTCAATAAAACGGAGAAGTCTACGCCAACAACTTACGGTTGAAAGTGTTAATGTTAGCGATTACAAAAAAATATTCGAAAAACTGCCACTTTATTGTCAACGCTGCCACCAACACAAAAACAAACGGTAAACGGTAAACGGTAAACGGTAAAAAGGATAAGAAAGGAGTAAGGTTGCTGCAGCAATTGTATGTAATGAGTGAATCCTTTCTTCTCAACACTTTCTAACTGCTTGCCACTTTCGCAAAAAACCAAATCAGACAGTTGTTGTCTTAAATAAACGAACAACAACAACAACAACAACAATAATAATAGTCAAATTTGCACAAAGCGTGGCGTGCAGCAAAAATATTGTGGCAACAACCTCAAAGAAAAAAAGTAAAAGGACAATGGCGTTATAGACAAGCGATGCTCGCACACACACACATATATATATATATATGTACATACGTATCCACTGTCAGGCGAGATTCGCAAATTCGCCAAACTCCTTCGTCTGGATTGTCCCGAAATGCTGTCGCATCCTTCCAGTTGGCTGACTGCACAGCTGTTTTTTTGATATTTACGAACGAGTTGTTGTTGGATGAATGCGCACACAACAACAACAAGCACACCAACTAAGTGTAGGAAGTGAATTTACAACAATAGACAAGACGTGGAAGCGTTAAAGTGTTAGTGTTGTTGTAAATGTTTTTATTGTTGTTGGTTGTCTCCAAAGCTATTATTATGCTGTCACGCAAAATGTAAACAAATGGCAGGATTATATAAACAAAGCGGCAGCGCGAAAGAGCAACAACAGCAAATGTTAAGAAAAGTTCAAAACCAACAACAAATTTGCGAAGTGGAAGTAGTAAAAAAGGGTGCGCAAGAATTACAGCACAAAAGGCGCATGAGAAATGGATATGAAGAAAAGTAAAAACAGCAACAAAAGCATGTGTGTTGGCGTCGCGAAACAAGCAGCAAAGTGTAAGCATGCTCAGCACATACACACACACACACACACACACACACACACTCTTATGCAAACACACGCATATAGAACTTATTCACCAAATAAGACCCAACCGCGCTACAGCTGGCTCACAGCAAACTCTCTCAACAGGATAATCGCGTTGTTAACTCTTTTAAGTACAGTTAACAACACACACACACATATGCATACATACACACACTTTCCTGATTGTAGGTGTTGTGTGTTTAATTTGTGCAAATCTATATTTGCATGCGAATTCCCAACAGGTTCAATAGTAAGCGACGAAAGACTTCCACGAAGAGCACACGACGAAAGGATTAAATCGGAAAATCCTTGAAGCCAATTTGCGAACGGTAAAAGATCACGAATTGCTAGCGAGTTAGTTGTTCGTGTATAAATATTCGGTTGGCGAACGATGCCAAACCGAAACGCTCATGTGTCCTTCTCCGATCGTGCCATTCGGCCAATTAGCGCCGGACATTAACTCTTTGCTCTAATTCCATAAACACAAACAAACACTGCGGTTCCAATGTACACATATGAGTATATGTGCGCGTGTGTGCGTGTGATCCTCGCTCAGCAATAATTTCACATTAGGATCAACGTCAAATTGTCAACTCAGCGCGTCAGCGTCTACAGCAAACGCCTACATTGGCAACAGACACATACACACGCACGCACAGCTGCGCATGCGCAAGTGAATTGGTTTATTTGTTGGGTGATACTTTTTTCCATTTAGCCGGCGATCAAATCAGAGTTTTGCGCTGTAAATCTTTACTTTTAATCCTAATCCTTTTAGTTCGTTCGCCTTTGAGTTCATGCGATTTGGGTCACTTTGGCATGCAATTGGTATTAAAGTCATGCGGAGCGCGCTAAAACAAGCACAAGCGTTGGTGTATGTTGGTGTTGATAAGTTTGTTTATATAAAGGTGTTGTCAAAGGGGTGTTGTAGTTTGATTCAGTTTGATTTGATTTTTGGAAAATTAACAGCGTTCGCAGGAATATATTGGGGACATTTAGAGAAGGTGTATCTCTTTGAAAGGACTTTTTCTTCATGACATGGAATTTCAAATGAAAAAACGCGAACTTTTCACTTATATGAAATGTCACGTGATGCAAAAGCTGCTTCAATAAACATATATAGATGAACGAGTACAAACCACTCAACTTGACGTAGCATTTCTATAGCTCAAAGTACTCGTAACTATTCAGCACCTAATGTGGTTCCCAAGTGCCATTGCCAGCAGCCAAATATATAGATTAAATAGTAACAATGCGGTTATCGATAGGTTAGGATAGCTCGAAGGCCTCGTTTGGTAGAAAACAATTCCGAAGTTAAACAAAGCGATTATTATAGTATCATGGGACAACAAACTACAAAATATTTGGATATTTCTCTAAAAGCGAAAGCAAAAGAAAGCTTCTTCAGCCTATAAGATATAAGCGAGAAATCAGCTAGAGTCGATTTCTAAAAGTGATCTGAAATCGGTTGAATCATTTGAAAATCAAAAGTGAGAGAAAGCAATTAAAACCAAATGTTTCGAGATCGATGATTCTGCCTCCAAAGAGCAAGCATACCATTGTCAAGATTCCAGCTTTGTAGTAGTGGCTCTACATTTAGCCATACCAAAGGATACATATTTTTTTTGAAAAGGATAATTTCTTGTACTTGTAAATAAAATACGCAAACACTGCCAAGGAAAGTGGTGACAATAAACACTGGATATATTTGCTTGTATCCAAAACTAGATAAACCTCGCTTCGAACAAGAGCTGCTTTTTTTAATATTTTAAGCATTTACTATAGATCATTGCTGTTCTATAGCATATCTACCAATGTGTAGAAGAGATAAGTGATCTGGTGACATATGAAGTACGATGTAGTAGCAAATAATTGTGAGTCTAAGCTAGTCTAAATTAGTCTAATGAGTCTAAGAATAAAGGAATTTTTTTCATTTTAAAGTGTCAGAGAGTTCTGCTTCTTGTAGCCACTTTCACATAATTCAACATATCTCTTAAGAATTAAGTAACAAACTTTATATTGATAACTTTCATAAATTTTAATATCTTCCTGTAACCTTGAGGTGACAGACATAAGAGATGTATAAGACAATAATCTAAAAATACTGCTAACCAGCTAAAAAATTCAAAGTGAGCAAACTAATTAAAAATCAGCACACAGCTGCATTTGAGCAAGTTACAAATAAAAAGACAGTAATCGAACTTACCCTCCTATTCTGATCCTTCTTTCCTTTATAGGGGTAATTTTAAGCAACCAATATAAGTTTGATGTAGTGACAGAAGTCGCCTCATCTTCACAATTTTTACCGAGTGATTATTATGTAAACAGTAAAACATTTACATTTGCATTCAAGTGGTGATATATATTGATTGTGCGGATGCAAATCAGTGTTAATTCCGACAACGTCAACTTTTTGATTGCTTTGATTTAATGGATTTGATTTAATATTTCCTTGAAATATCACTTTTGACGTCCAAAGTTGCTGAGTAGTTACTTTCTTAATAAAGAGAAATTGGTATGGGATAGTTTTTGTCAGAGTCTTGTTCTGTATCCTGCCACTTTTTCGAAGGTTCTAGAGAGGCTAGCATAGTTATTTCTTACTTTTTGCTTGAGTACTGCTTCTATTTCTTTCTTAAAGAAAAATAGTGAATTATGCCCACATTTTTAGGGCATCGGAAATAAGGAAATAACTTTTCTTCATTTTTTTTTTTGAATCATAATCATTCCGCTGTACATATTTGGTGGAAAAATAAAAGAGGCCGTTGTGAATTTGAAGATGATGTCTAAGGTTAATTTTTCCCTGCAGTAATAATAAGCCCAATATGTTTTCTTTAACTGTTTCGAGATTCTACTCCAATTTTTCAATACTTTTCGACTTTGTCCGGGACCAGCACTCGAGTCAAAATTTGAAGCTAGTAGTATAACCTTGCCTTTAAGCTTTTATAGTGAATTGTTGTTCAAATACAGACACAATTTGAGTATAGGAAATAGCTTTTATATGCAAAAAACTCTTTATAATTGGTTTCTAATGCTTCTGGCAACAACAAAACCTTACATTTTTATATGCAATAAATAGTGCAGAAATCTGTAAAATAATTGCCATTTACTAGTATTAGCGATCATTTGCGGATACTTTTGGTTTTATGCACATAATATTAGACATCTATGTATGTAAGTATATATGTAAATAATTAAGTATTTGTGTGCGCTTGTAAGTGCCCTTAAATAACTGGAAGCAATTCCTGCCATGCTATAATGCTAAGCTAAGTCAGATAAATTGTGGCATTACAAACTGATTTGTGCTTATCGCTCGAGCAGAATTGTGCGCCTGTAAGACGCTTATACTTTATCGCCCATCGTACGCCAACAACAACATGCAATAGATAAGTCAGCGCGCCGTTCGTGGATGAGAACAACTTCCGAGTAGCGCAAAACTTTGCTTAACCCTTTTGTTGTCTGAATTGATTTGTCTCTGCTTTTTCACTTTTTCGTTGTTTTCTTTCGTTTCGTCTCATGTCATGTGACTGCCAATTTCGGCAAATTTATCGCCGCGAATTCCAGGCGTAAAGCGGCAATTCCGTGCGGAATGCGTGAAGGTAATAAAAAAGAGTTGTACTCTACAACAACAACAACACAACGTCTAATGTATTTGCTTCTTTTTTGTTGGTGTCACGCTAAATGCCCAAAATAAATAAATCGCGCCGCTCTAACGGCGCTTTGGCAATTTATTTGCGAGCGCATATTTACACGCGCCGCCTAGCGTTGCAGCGCGCTTGATGGATAATAAGCGTTTTATGAGCATTTAGCGGTAGTAGCGAGTAACGAATTGCCGTTATTTTATTGCAGTTGGCCGGCGCTTTGACTTATTGACGCACCGACTGATTGATACGCACATTATAGGAATATGCATATGGTTGCTTATATGTGTGTGGATGGCTTACTACATGTGCTTCTCGGCCTTGAAATGTGTCACGCATGTCTGCTTGCGCCGCTCCCAGCAAGTGCGCAACCCTTTCACCACCCGCTATCATCCCCAAAAGTAGACCACGAAAGGCGCTGTGACCCTTTTCAAACGCGCCGGCGACACATGTCCTGGGAATATGAGCATGAGCATTGCGCACAGATCTAGAGGGGAGGCGGAAGGACGCGCAGCGCGTTGTGGCAGTTTTCACTCTCAACTTGTGCTCGCAAATTGTTTTAATTCCTTGGCGTGAATTAATTATGAGGTGTCGCCGTATGCGCCTGGGCTCCCACGTCCGCCCATTTCCGCGACTATGTGACATAATTTGTTGCATTACGCCCCAGCAAACTCCACACAGGCAGTTCAACTCTTTAACACAACACTTTCACCTTCAGACAACAATAACGAGAAGTAGTGCAAGACACAAATCGGCTGCTGATTTTGAATAATTTATAACACCACAGCAAAGTTTCACTAAGCCGGTCCTGCTCATCCTGCTCAAGCGCCGGGTGCCATTAACAGTAGTCAGCTAAGTAGAAAGCCGCACCCACCACTAACTGAGCACCCCGCCCACCGCCCACTACACGCGCACGTATTGTATAATTAATTTACATAACGGCACATTGCACGTTTGTCTTTCGAGGCTTTCCGCCGTCTTCAAGATTCTCTCGATAGCAACGGAAAAGTTTAGTCAGCAACCTCACACCCGCGCTCAACCATACTGCACCGTTTGGGGAATGTGATGATTTAATAAAATAAAGGATTAACGCCTTCGCCTTAAGTTGGCAAGCCCATTTGATGCCTTCGTCCTTGTATCTCTGTATATGTCTGTGTGGATCTTGAGTGGAAGGCGTCCTAAGTTGAAATTGAATTTAACATGGGATTGTCTCGTGTTTGTGTTTGCTCAGCATCAGCGTTGTGTTTTGTTTTGGCAGACAAAGTTTTCTTTGCATTTTTTTGGCTTGTAAAAGTTTTGCCTACACTGCGGATAAATTAGTGGCTCTTAAGTGTCACTGATGGTCGCACCAATCACTTTAAACTCTTTGCAAACATTTTAAGCTGTGCTTGTTTCTGGTGAGGTGGTGCATAGGTGGTGGATATGTGGTCGAGCTGAAGTGGAATATTTGATTCGTTTAAGCATTTAAAGGTGTATTATAGAATTTTAGAGAGGTAGAATTTCAGGTGGATAATCATCTTCAGATGATTTCTCTTAATAGAGACCCAAAATAAACTGTTATTAAAAACGAATTCAATTTTTTACAAGATTTTAATAAAAAAGTGGTCTTTTGTGAGAACAAAGCCCTGTATCGAGAACCTTCCTCATTTCCTCATCAAGCTTTTTCACAGTTCAAAGGTTTAACAGACATTGAACCCGAGACTCATCACCTTAAAACAGCTACTATAGCACAAATTCAAAAAGATTTGAAATGGTATGTGTTAACCCTGCTCTCATGTCCTAGAAATTCGAATGACTTAGATGAGTTTCCTTATCGAACTTACAAATAATTTCGTGGAGTGAGATGCTATGCGATGGAAGAAGTATTCACAGTTCGAAGGGCCATTTAGTGTACAGTTCCAGCAATTCATTGTCTAAACGAAATCTCCGCAACTCAGTTGAGATTGACAGGATTCAACAGATTCAACATATCCTGAGACTTGATTGCCAGTAGCAATTCCTTTGAATAAACTCTTTTGTTGTGGTGCCCGACTTCAAGTTACAGTTATTATCTCTTTACTCTCATTGCTGAGCTTATACTGCAATTCGGGTAGTAGAAGAATATCTTTTCTTGTTATTTTCATATCGACAAAGTAAGAATTGGAATCTACCCATCCCCGAATGAATAAAAACGAAAGGATTTAAGATACCAATTGACTGGGGTATAGCGTGTTGTTTCCGGGAACTTTATCGAAAGTTCCAAAGTAAAAAGATGCAGAAAGGCTGACATCGAAGTAATATCTTACAATAAGCAGTAATTTCGGTTGTATGCACGAATTCTTAAAACTTTACGTTAAATATCGTTATTAAGAGTAAGCTTTTAGAAAATCGCAGCTAATTCGAACCGGCCGGTACATTAAACATGTAAAGAAGTTAGACTTCTTTATCTCTAAAAAATTTAGAGAGGGCGTGGCCAAATGTAGTTTCGATAGATTTCAAGTGCTCCATATCAAACAAGTGCAAGATCTGGACTCTTGTAAGAGAAATTAAGAGTACTTTCTTTGTTTCCTTCAACTTTAGTGTTCGGGCATGGAATGCTGTATCGAAATTCTATTTTGGATGTAAGACTCTCAAGAAGGGTCAGTGTTCATTAGATCTTGTGTCTTTTTTTATGAGTTATATAGTGAGACCGTATTACTTCTACGACTACATCTGCTGAATTATGCTTAGCTGTTCTACAAAATTGCAGCATATTTCACTGATAAATAAATAAGATATTCAAATTATTTTCAGAGTACAACGCTCCAAACGACATTGTCACTCCTTCGTGTGAATATCTCAATTTCATGCTGAAACAACAGCTGAAACCCTTAAAGTCAGCGCGCAGAATTATTCTTTTATAAATGTCGACCGCACGGTGCGCTCTTGTGAATTCGCTCAATAAAGCAAAGAAGATTTCAGGGAGAAAATAAATGTTTTAAGCATTTTTTATTAAATATTTTTTTTAGAAATTCTTGAAACAAAAACTAAGCAAATTTGGTTTGACTAAAACTCTGACTTGTTACCGAAGAGCTGTTGTCAATTTCATAAAGGGATTCGCTAGCAGTTGTCGGAAATTATTTCATGACAAAATATTGGAATTCTTTGAAAGCTATTTCAGATCTAAAACTATTTTATAACCTTAAAACCTTAACTACTTCACTTGCAAAAACTGATTTATTTTTATTTCACTCTTTTGTTGCAATGCCTCTTTTCCGTGCGCGAAATGGTTTAGAACGCAGCCTTGAATTGCATAAAAAGTGTTTTCTATTCCAAAAAACGTCTTTTTTTTGAATTCTCGAAACTATTTCAGCATACAAACGCACTTTGGCCCGAACTGGTTACTCATTCTGCGCGTGGCATTATGCGCTAAGCATTGTCTAATTTCACACCCTAAATGTGTATATATGTATTTGCGCGAGCGGCTATCTGCAGCGCTGGTAAAAAAGTCCGCTGCCATTGTCTCTTGTAATTTTTTTAGGCAATAGTCTTCCGTTCGGCCGCTAAAAAACTGAAGCTGCCATCACCGCAATTGATTTTGGCGGACGTACGCGCTGGCAACAACGAAGACGGCCACGCGGGTGCAATTCTGCGCGTGGCCTGTGGTTTGACCGTTTTCTGCATCAACTCGTCAAAACCACTTACAATAAAAGGATACTGTGCCTCCGAAAGGCTGTGCTAGATGTCCCTCTTTTGCGTTGCTGGATTTTTTGGCAGCTTCTTGGAATTCTAATGAGGATATATGTAAGATTTATAACAATCAACTGCATTGTTTTTAAGATTTTTGCAGAATGCCTGCGGCTTTGGCTCACGCGTCCACTTAGTCATGTCAATATTTGTAATTTGCTTATTATTCTTTATTTACACCGAAATGTTTTTCACGTAATTCTGTAACAAATTTTTGGTGACTTTTGTGCAGAGCATTCAGTGCAATTCGATGGAAGGTCGTTAAGGCTTACTCGATTTTGTTCCCTGAGATCATGCTATTTTGAAATGCTTGCTTGTATAAATTTGAATTTGAAGGTCAAATTTATTTCTTTTGCGTTCTCTCTACTCAAAAGAGAGAGAGAGACTAAATAAAAAAACATGTTTTTGCTTGGCAGTTTATGGATTAAAAAATTTCAAGTCGTCTGAGTTAGATCGGTCTATATAATTTACCATTAATAAATACAATAGTTTCATTTTTATTATGGTATTCATTAAATCAGTTAAGTTGCTACAGTACGTGAAGTTCTTGTAAAAACTATTATAGACGACCCTAAGAATTAATCTTAGAGAGGAAACAAGGCTTCGAAGGGGTATGTCTCATTAAATTCATTATTCTTTGCATTATATTTCTTAAACCACTGACCACCATTAGTTAGTCTAACGGTACCTTTGGGTTTACTATCAGAAATAGTGAGCTTTCGAGCATTAGGCAACTTTTATATGGTGAAAACTCCACTGTCAACAAAACATATGTATAAAAAGTTGTTAAAGCTTTCATTCTTCTTTATACATATAAATATTTTGACTATCTAATATCCTTTTACAAACAATAAGGTGAGGGTTTTGTCAGAATCAATAGCCTTTTTGTTTATCACTGCATTAGTATTTATATTATACTGATTAGTGATTGTTGGTTTTAGTCAAAGCCATATCTGATGATCCAAATTAGAGTTTGATGTTCGGAGCAAGTTTTATTGTAAAGTTACTTAACTGAAGAAGATTTTTGGAATAAAGTGCAGAAGTCCTTAGTAACATTTCATTATAGGATCTTAAAAATCCGTATTCTTCTCAAATTTCAGGTAACACTCGCCGGCAACATGTCAGATGTTGATTGGAGGGTTATGCATATTCTAAACCATTTCCCAACAAATTATAGGTGTCAGAAGAAGCTTTCTCATGACAGAAAAAGATAAGGGAGGTGACCGCTATTTGAAAACTAATTAAACCACAAAAAAGCTGCTCGCGACACGACTTGGGATCTAAAGTACTTTTTTAAAGAAATTTTTGAATTTTTTTCTGGTCACTCTATAGTTACTTTTTTACAACATCCGTCATAGCCTATGTACTTCAAGTCCGATATTGATGTATAATATATTAATGTGTCCATCTGAGGTTCAAAATCTGTGTTTCATGATCGGTGTTATGAGCTTCAAGGTTACCAGAAAAAATTATTCCTGTAGTAACACAAAAAAATTTTCGACCTCTATATAATTGTTTTTCCAAATATTTTCACACAGAAGCCACACAGAAAACCCTAAAATTTGTCATTCTAAAATACTCGCTTCATTTTATTTTATATCGCTCAGCATTGTGACCATTTAGCAAAAAAAAAAAACACCATGAAAATGAAAATATTAACAACAAACAACGGTAGTTATGACCAGCTCGCCATGTCACTCGTCATTGTCCACGATGACTGATTGCCGGCGTTGGTTGGCGCGAATTATGATGGCATCTTCCATCATCTAGCCCAAATATGTTGGTAGAGTTGCAGCATGTCAACATACACACACGCACACACACATACATATTTAGCGTTGCAATTGTTTGTAATTTACGCCCGTTTTTTATGCTATTTTATTTTATATTTTCAACAACTCGAAAATTTCCCAAAAAATTGTGTAATTCTATACATTTCACTATTTATTTAGAGATCCCATTTGTTGTGTGCAACAGCGGTGACCACTGACAGGCTACCCTAGTATGTGTGTGTGTGTGTGTGTGCAATTGCAGTTGCATTGCATTTGTGCTGGCATAACTGTATTGTAATGCGCCGGCATTCACATTTTTTGGCATTTTGTCAACGAATCAACGAATTAAGCTTGTTATTCGGTCAAATGCTGATGGATTTTATGTTAGATTGACTGCTTTTCGGTTGCCGCACAATAACTGTGCAACAAAAGTCCGTCCGTGCAACACACAATCGCCAATATGTAATCGTGCATAAAGTGATGGAACATTACTCACTCGGGTGGCGGCTGCCGGCTCTTCGCTCGGTGTGAGCCCGTTGCCTGCGGCCGTCTGTCTGTCTCCGGTCCGCCGCTGGTATCACAAATGCTGCGTAACATATTTTGTTGACATTTTAATTAATTTGACACTCGCAATATGCGATTAATTATATATTTCGGTATTATTTTTATTATCCGTAAAATAACTGGACTGAATAATAGTGAAAGTTGCATTTGTCGCTCTCAACGGTACTTGTTAGCTTGTTAACGGTATTATGAAGCTGACTGACAAATTAAATGACGGATTACTTTTTGGTAGTTATGCAATCAAAACTGATTATTACAATGAAACCTCCGCCGTTGAGGCAACGATTCTGGAAGCATCTAATATTACTATTTATATGAAAGCATTCGGTGAGAACGATGTCAGTATGCTTGAGGAGAATTATTTAATGTGTGTGGGTGTGAAATTAGGGTTTCTGAAGATTTACAAATTATAGGCTGTAGAAGGGAATAACACTTATATCCATATACCATAGCTGGCTCAAAGATGAAGTCTCTTTGTTCACAAAAAATCGTTCGGGCATTCGTGGCGTTTTTGGCGTGGCGGCACAAGACGCGGTCCAATCTAACCCAATTCAAAAACTGTTATAAGGCTTTTGTTGTAAAAATTGTTGCCTTCAAAGTTATAAGGCTATCATATATTCACAATATTTTGCTGGACGAAAGACCATTAATTTCTCCATATACTAGATTACTCTCTAAGGAGCGTTTGACAGCTGTCAAAATGGGTTATAGCAGTTTCATTTCATTCAATTTTAAGTTGATTGAAGAGAGCGATTATGAAGACGCTAGTAGATCGACTCATAGTTTTTAGGGACACCGCTTTCTGAATGGTGTGAGATAAAATTTCTGTCGTACAAGGCTAAGATATTTCACTAATTTTTACGACTGCTATATATCGATTACCTAATTACAGACACCATTAAACTAAGAACGAGGATCTAGTTATTTAAAATAGAGTACTTTAGGTAAAGCGAGAAATTAGCTGATCGGAAATAGATCACTGGTTATTACAACACTTTGTGGCAAATTCTCGAAAAAGTTGAGCAAATTGCAAGTCCAAACTCAATAGATAAAAGCAGTCCAGTTCAAAGAGCAATCTGTTTCGGGTAACTTAATAATACTCTCCAAAAGTGGATTTTCTGACACTATTCTTACACTAACCACTTGTTTTGATGAAAAGTTTAGCTTGAATAAAATTTTCGTAAAAAAAAGGTTCTACGAACAGAAAAGGTGCATAAGCTCCGATGGTGTTCTGTTTGTGAAATAAAAAGATTTTTAATAAAATCCATTTACATTTCGAAGTCACCCTTAAGACTCTAAGACCATTCTTTTTCCGCTTAAATAACGAGGGGTGCACCACCAATAGGAGCAGAAGCTCGAAGATGTGTATAATCAGGTTTTAAATGTCAATTACATTTAGTTTAAAGGATTGCAATTAGTTGTAAAAGTATTCAAAAGTTGCACTGATCCAAAAAGAATTTTTGAGATAATTTTCTTAAACTTTGATCCAAATTTTCAGGTGGTTAAAATAAAAATATTTCTTTGCTTTCATTCCTACTTGTCTTCCAGCTCCTTTTCCCCATCGCTCAACACTGCGATCAACAGTTCGACCTAAAAAACATATTTGCGCACAAAAAACACATCAATCCTCCCACTAAGCAATGCTCTATTTTTTTTACCGATTTTAGTGCATTTTTTGTCCAGTGCCCCGAACAAAATGCATGTCCTTCACGCTCAGCACACTTTAAAGCCTATAAGTAGTGCAAATAATTCAGACATCTGAGGCTAATATTACATAATAATGACATTGTCTAACGGTTAGTGGCCTTCGGCTGATAGTTACTAGAAGAGGATGCTTTCGGGTCCAATTATGAAGTTAACTATTATTTTTTCTAGGGTAATTTTTTTCCGGCGAAAAAAAAGAACGCTAAAACATTTGAAATGCGCACAAAAGGCGAAACACAAAAAATATGCATAAAAATGTAGATCTAGATCAGGTCAGCCGCAAGCAAAAACTCGGAAATCAGCGTGAAAATTGACAAAGAGCGAAGTGGATGTGCGGCTGTCAACAGTCGGGCCACAAAGACTCCACACTGGAAGCGGAAAATAACGAATGCGACCAACGAACACAAAGGCACAAACAACACAAACAAACGAACAAAAAAAAAATAGCACAAAAAATTATGTCAAGAAGTCATGTAACACGGAAGGGAATTTGCAAGAAAACGATGGACTGTTGGCGGTGGCGAGGTTCGCAGAAGTGTTTTCGATTTTTGCTTTGCATAAATAAAGCAAAGCAGAGCAAACAAAAAAGTCAGCGGAGCGAGAGTTTGCGAACCTACTCTGAATGGCCACAGCGATTGTGCACCCGCTGTTTCGGTCTAGTTTTTTAAATGGCTTCTTTATGCAGCGCTCGGACATGCCACACACATACACACACACACACACGCGCATGCTGTGCGAAATTATGCAAGATGAGCACGGCTGACGAGATTTTCCGCTCATCTCGCCAATTTTGCATGTGGCAAATGCAAATACCTGTAAGACAGTGGCAAGCAAATAAGGCTATGCAACACTATGACAATACGCCGCTTTTTGTTGCTAACAAAAAATGTCAAAACACACTGGCGCACAAGAAAAGGAAGAAAAAATTTACAAGGAATCTGCTCGTATTTACGCAATAATGCTCTCATAACGGCGAACAAATTGTGCCCCGCGTGTTTCATCATAATCTCGGGCGACAATATTTAGTGGCATGAATGCGCACTTAGTGCACCGATCGGGGCCGTGAAATTCAAATTGGCTCAAAGTCATTTTTTCTGACGCAAGAATGTTTGTGAAGGGCCCAGCACAAAAAACTGCTCTGAATTTGGCTAAAAAACTGGAGCGAGTAAGGCGGCCGGAAATGTATGTAAGGCACTTTTTAAACTGCGTCCCTTTGTGGTATTGTTTTTTATTGTGGTCAGCGGAGAGAGCAATCGTTTTTTCTTCTTGCTTTTTTGATGAATTGCGGTTTTGAGTGTGAAAATGTCAATATTTTTCGAAAATTTATGTTTTTTTTAGTTTTTTGTGGTCTACCAAATGATCTAAGCAAACAGGGGCGCTCCTACAAGCATATGGCATATATTTTATTTTTTTTTTTGATCGGAATATTTTTTGGAAACGCGTGTTGTTTGTTAAAAAGTTAATTAAAACACTTCTCAGAGAAATTATATTCCATATTCTTTGGTAATAAACATTTTTGGATACTTTACTTGATTGAATTTTGGTGAAAGATTCGAAAAGAAGATTATGAGATGGATATGATATAAAATGGATCTAAGAAATGTTCAGTGCACTAATAATTCAACAAATGTAATTGTAATCGTAGTCGATATGGTTAAAACCAAGTTTTGTTAAAAAAAAAATGTGTTATCAAATTGCAGCAATATGAATAAATTTAATTGAAATTGAAATGAATTTGAAAACACACTGATTTCAAAACTTTTTAAAAGCTGATTACCAAGTCTTATGTAGATTAACCACCCGTTTTGCATTTCCTTTCCGATAGCACGAGTTCCCAGTATCCGCGACACCCGTGGAGGCCATCTTGATAAAGTTGATCCCGAATATTGGCAGAGTAGCCACCATTTTGTTTCAAGATGTCAATGTAAAAATTTTGTGTCCACTAAAGTATATGCTAAATAAAACCCGAAAGCGAGATATTCAATTCAAATTTCCTCACTCCCAGAAAAAAATAGTCAAGAATGGACATTTTTTGATAGCTCTAGACCGCCCTAACCCCTCAAGGGTTGAAATTCTTTATTGGTGAATGTATTCCGCTATAAAAATTACCAAAATTCAAAAAATTAAGTATTGAAAATACTGAAAAATAAATTATTGGAATCTTTCACGAAGTTAGTAATCGCAAAGTGAGCACAAAGTGTGAAAATATGATGAAAAAAAAAAAAAATTAGTCACATTTGAAATTAAAAATTTAATTTTGCCAAATTTAGATTTTATTTCATAAATTCGAATTACTTAGCTTATTTTTGAAAAATTGTATGTTATGTTATGAAAGTTATGAATTTTTGAAACTCTTCTTCTAGAAGCTAAAATAATTAAAATCGTAAGGGAGGTTTTTATTAGGTATATTTAGAACTGTACTTTGGCTATAAAAATTGATGATGACCCAAAAATAATTTAAATTATAAGGCAAGTTATGACAAAAATATTAAAAAATCATGAAAATTAAAAAGAACTCTAAAATAAAAGTTCTAACTTATTTCAAGAGTCATATTTCCCAAAGACTAAAAAGAAATATGTATATAAAATATTTTAGATAAATATAAGTTTTTATTGAAACATGATTATAATTTTTTTTTTGTTTGATTGAGATAGTTTGATGGAATCGGGAATAATATTTCGATAAAATCGAAAAGTAGAAAGTATCCATAAATTTTAAATTAAATTTATCAGCAATATACGTTTTTGTATCGATAAATAACTGATGATATCAGAATGATTTTAAGTTGATTTGAATTTTTAAAATATGCCGCATTATTTAAGAAGTAAATAGTTAGATTTTGAAAGACCGTTAAAGTTCACATCATCATTTTTAAAAACCTTTCTTTAAAAAGTTTTCTTAAAAAATTTTTATTTTTGGTCTTATCAATATTTCATGTTTTAAATGGTTCGAAGAATATAGATATATGCAACGAATGCTTGCGAAAACCACTCATGAAAATGGTACTTAAAATTCACCTAAATTTTCTCAACACATCCATTTACATATATTTGTATTTGAAAATAATTATTGAACACCATTTGAACACAGTATTTGGCAATAGGTGTACTGTTCTCTCACATCTTTTAAATATCCTAGAAATGTTCCTATTGCTTCGACGAGAACGCAAACAAAGCTGCTTTGCATTTTTAGCATTTCACCGGAAAAAATGGTGAAATCAAAAAAATAAAGATGCACAGAAATTAGCACAAAAAATTAGCGTAGTTCCCTAATTCTTCGGCACGGAGAGATAATCATGAAGTGCAGTTCGACGAAGGCCAGACCGCAACACGATTGCTTCATATTACATAACTCCGTTGCGTCCGCTTTGAATACGATTGTGACAATTGCTTATTGCTGTCAATATTTGGCGAGTCAAGGCCATTTGTCATCGTGACACTAGGTGAACAAAAAACACCCGGACTAAATTTGGTAAAAAAGTAGAGCAGTGCTTTATCCCTGACTTATATTTATTTTTTCGTTTTTTTTTTCGACCGCTTTATTTTGCAGCTATGTTCTTTTTTGTTGCGCAGAATTTTCGACCACACTGTTGAAAGAAATTGGGAACTATTTTTTGTTACACTTTTTTTAGGAGAATGGCCATCCTCGGGTTACTTGGAAACCTATTTTGTTGTTTTTTGTTTTTTTTTTTGAAAGTTATTGACAGTAATTTTAAGGAAATTATGGAAAGTTAAGAACGAAATGGTACACATTTTTTTGTTTTCATAATTCAGTTTAATAAACAATCATTCTTCACCTAATAGGCAGCAATACCAGCGGGAGGGACTCAGCGGGGAAGAGCTTAGTGCCGAATTATGAACCGAAGCAATGAGTTAATGCGATGAAGCCAATCAGATGGTGAAGAGAAAAAGGAAGGAGCTGCAAAATATATTTAAGGTTTAGATTTATTACAGCAAATCAGAAATACAATTATAATACAACTTGAAGGACGATAGCTTGATATTCAGGTTCTACTAAATTAAATTATGAACATACGAAACCATTCAGAAAGCTCTTCTGAAGTGCAAGGATTAAGAACCTTGATTAGATTAGGTCTTGTAGCTGGATTTTCGACAATGTAGACCTTTATATATAGACGCAGCGCCTTGAGTCCATTAAAATTTTTCTGAGACTATTAATTTTTATATCAGATAGTTCCCTTGAATGGCAAAAACAGTGAGAGTCGGGGTTATTTAACCAAAATCTCCAAAAATGCTACCTAGCCATCTACCACACAAACTCGAGGTGGATACAAATCGAGGAAAAATCAGCCAGAGCCCCTCTAACTACAAAGAACCGAAACTTGTCAAGTGCAATAAACTCCGAAGACTATTTAGGATTCATTCTAAGCTAGGAAGACCTTGCGACTGAGCAAGTACTGACGGTTTGCCACCGCTCGCTGAACTTACACCAGGCCCAGCTCTCTAAGAGTAGATCGCTAGCATGCGAGGGAACCAACATACTTAATTTGATTTTAAAAAATTTATTTATAACTCGGTTTTTACTAGATTTATTAAGAAATAGAAGAGGAACTGCAGCAATTACCTACTTGGCTTATACAAATCAAATTGAAATTCCTCTTTCAACATGTTATATTACCGTTATATTAAATTATGCCACGCAACAGAGTTAATTAAGCAACGTAATTACCGCCTACAACTTTAAATATACCGTTAATAGTCAAACACAAAGAACTATAAGTTTACACACAAACACACACACACACATATGCAGGATATATGTAAATGAGCACGCATAGCCGCAGAGCAGCAGCAGATGTGCACACATGCTTATAAGCATGCACATGTGTGTGTTTTTATTTATATGTTATGTGTGCATGTGTTTGTGTGTGCGATATTTAATCGTGTCAGTTAATCAAGCATTTTGGCCAAGTCAATATTTTTATAGCGGTTTTGTGAGTTGACAAAGTTTATTTTTGCACAGTGGCCTCAACGGCGGTCACCGCTCGGTTGGGCAGTGGGTCGGTTAGTTGCGCGCACACGTCCATAAACAGTGCAACAGAGCGGCAAACGGACAGACAGACAGCCAGTCAACCAGCGACCAACCAACCAACCAACCAACCAACCACGGTTAACCAGATAAAAGGCCACAAAAATGCCATAAAATGCCAAACTAAAAATCACACACCAATACAGTTATGAAAATGAGCGCATGTGTGTGTGTGGCAAGTGTGTTGCAAGCAAATGTAAGCATCAATATGTGTGTGTGCATGCGTACACGCTGAGCTTTAAAAAACTGCTACCTACCGCAATATTTGCGCCACACACCCACACAAATATACTCAATGATATGGAGCTGCGCGGCTTATGACCCTGACGCCCAAGCAACCCCTTTTTTTTTGGAGAGCTTATTTGTGTGGGAGAAAATTTTATTGAGTGATTTCTTTTTGTTTTTTATTTTTCCTCCATTTATGCTCCCGAAGAGCGCCAATTGGGGCGACTTAAGAGCGCAAGCTTGAATTTTTATAAACTCTTTTAAGCCCCGGCGCTTATGGGGCGGTCTAAGTGTGGGCTGAAATGCTTGTTAGAAATACCTTGTCAAGTTACCACAAAAATTATGGCCACAAAGCACAGGCACAAGTTAGTTATAGAGCATACCCAGAACCATCCCCTAAATCGGCGGACTTAGAAAAGCAAAAAAAAAAAAATTCAGATGGGGAGGGTTTACTCAGCCGAAAATTGCTGCTTCTACTTCAAGGCCCTACTGCTATGTGGCATTCGTCAAACCAAAAGTTGAAAACCGTAATAATAAAGATTCCCACAGCAACTAAAATAACAACAAATAGCACACCAAAGAGCATAAATGATAAACCGTCATCTAAATGAGGAAGACGAGAAGAAGAAGCACGAAATGTTGAAATCAACAGCTGTGAGTAGCGGCAGTGTGCCAAAAGGGGAGGGCAACCAACAGACCAACAAGCAATACCGCACATAAATGTTGCCGTTTATTATTGCCCCTTTTCGAGTGTCGCACAACAATAACAGCAAAGTACAGCGAGTGCCGTCTGCTCTTTCGCACTCATTGCGACATATAGCGCGCTAGACGTACTCTTCGCTGGGTTTTGCGCTCTCTTTGCGGCTGTCATGGCGGCCACAATGGTGGCGGTTGCAATTGAGTAACTACTGTGGCATATTGGTCGCATTCTTCGCGCGAAAGAAAAAAGCTTGAAAGGAATTTGCGTAGCGCTTGCCACCCACCGCGCGCTGCCACCAGCTTCAAAGGTAGAAAGTAATAACGGTGTTGCTTTCGATGAGCGCAAAGTACGCGAGCAAATGTAAAGAGCAAAAAAACATGTTTGACAGCTGTCAGTGAAAATGGAGTGCGCTCTCGAAAAAAAACGTTAAAAAAGCAAAAACAAAAAGAAAAGAGGAAAAAGGAACTGAAATAAAATATGTGCGGTTCAAGTCTCTGGAGAGCGCTGCCAGTGTCTCATCGCAAAAGCATTAAAATCGTGCACTTGAATATAACTTTGGAAATTTATGCTTTTGCAACAATAACGACAACAATAGCACGTTGATGGATGAGCTGTACTTGAGCAGAGCGCGGTGTGGAAGTTGAAGGAAAAAAGGATAAAAAACCAAAAAAACCAAAATAATCAAGGAAACAAAGAGCAAAAAAAGGAGGAAAGCAAAACATATGTACATATGTATGTGTGGCATAAGATAAGTGGTCTAAAAACGTAAATTTTCCCACTACTGATTCAGCACCCGAAACCATCAACCCCATTAAGCGGAAAGCCAAAGCCATAAACCGAACCAGAAAACGAAATCAAACCGAGCGCTAACTCAAAACCCAAACCCAAACCAAGAAACCGCCTCATAAGACAACAACAGCAACACCACCAGTAGCAACAAGAGGGCTATCAGTGGCACCACCCCGCCATTTGCCGGCAACAATAGCAACTAAACCAGTATCTGCGGCTTGCATTCGCGCACCAGCAACAACAACATGGAGAGTGAAATAGTAGAAGCAAAGCGCTACAGCGTGCAGCAAGCACTGTGTGAGGATCATAATAATACTACAAACTCACAAAAGGGCGCACACACACACACACACATGCATAGATAATATATGTGGCAAGCATAAACCCTTGCAACAAGATAAGCGCAGCCGGTTGGTGGAAAGGGCGAGCACACGAAAACGATGCGAACGCTCACAGCAGTCATGCAACCGTGCGCCCGCCCGCCTGCTGCAACATAATGAAACTTGTGTTGCAGATATTCAAAATCCCAAAAACAACCCCGGCTTGCCTTCTAACTTACCTATTCGTGGCAACTTTTTTGGCATGCACTTTTAGAAGCTACAAATCCAGATCCAGATAGTAATGCGATTTCAATGCCAAATATTATATATACATATATAAGTATATGATATCTAGTGCTGCCAGTTTGTTTGTGCGCATAAAGGGTGCCGCTTGTATGGCCACAATAACAAATTCTTTGAATAACTTATTTTTGACATGCCGCCAGGCGTCACCGCAGTCCCAGCGGGCGCGCCACCCCTTCCGTCGTTGGACTTAACAATGCGCGGTAATCATAGTAACCTATTATATGTATACGTATCAACATTTACATATACATACATATAACTCTTGCATATGTATATAACAAAGTTGGATATATAAATCATGAGCTTGTCGCTTACCGCGAGCAGTAGCTGCTTAGGTGTGCTCGGTGGCGATATTGCAAGCTTTTGCTGTCATGTTTTAACTCCTTTCTCTCAGATTCTCATTTATTGTGATTTTTTATTGCTGCAGCAGGTACACGTGTATAGGAAATTAGATTTACTTCTTTAGAAAATTAATAAAGGTATACTTATATGTTATAAGCTTAATACTTATACATACTCTTATATATACTCCTCCACATTTTACAGAAAATTCCACTAACCACAAAAAAAAAGAATGGAAATATGGGCATATGTATATGTACGAGGCCAATTTGAAGTGATCTGCTTATTTCAAATATATATTAAGCGTAATACGAAAATTTGTGGAACATATTTTATTTTTGGTTAATTCCCAACTAGTCCACCATTAGTTAGTTTGGAAGTGATTCCGAACATAATGTCTTTCTATTTACTTTTTTTTTTTGTAAAAACTCTACGTTTGAAAACTGTTAATTTAAGAACTCATTTGTTTTTCCAACTAGGTTATGGCGGTTCGATTACGGTGATATCATGGGATCGCTAGATCTCTACAATGCATTGATATAGTTATTGATGAACATATCGCATGAAAATTGGAGATATGGTTAGAGACTGACGGATTTTTCCATGGGGATTCAAATAATAAGCTTTGTCAATCTAAAAAATATTCTGGTTGAAGGGGTCTGATTTTTATTATTGGACGCGGTCAAAGCTCAGAATACTCAAACTTTCTCTTCTTCTTTTTGATATTTACAAAGAAGCATGCTGCTTCTGTCTTTTGGCTCAAACCAAGCACGGTTATGGTGTTTCTAAATATGCTGGCGCAGAATGAATATCTTTATATCTGAAAGTGGACGCCCCAACAAACCACAGTGAAAACCTCACTTTATTTATCTATCCATGCTAGTTATAGTTTACATAGATTTTTTAAAATTTTCTCGCAACTTGAAAATTAAAAATGAAGAATTATTAACTTCGAATTGTTTTAAAAATTTATGATTTAAGTTAACTTGGAAACTAGTTTTGTAACTAGTGCTTTTTCGTGATACCAAAACTTATAAGAAATGTTGCAAATTGTTGTTCTTATGACAGCTTAATATTAACCGTACGAACTAACCCCTGGTGGCTAGTATATTTAAATATGGGATAATTAAGAAGAAAAAATCTACAATCAAATTACATAGAACAAGCGCGCCAAGCATTGGATAAAGAGCTATTTCGAAAACAAAATCTTACTCAAACTAAACTGCTAAGAAACACTTTAAATGAAGTCATACTTAAAGTTATTATAACACTGTATTTATAGCCTTAGGTGATATCTTTGAAACCTCATACAGTACCCAAAACTAAACTATCCCTTCAATGCTTAATGCAGAACGTAATAATCTCCGAGAGTGTACCCACAAACTATGTACGTCATCAACCATTCAAGTGTCCTGTCGAATTGTCCAAATGAAATCGTAAACAAATTTGCATAACGCACTTCATAAGCGTAATCTATGGCAAGCATACATTTTGGCACAAATACATGACGAAAAGAGGGTTAGCATGGAAGCATAAGCTTATATACATACACATGCACACATACATTTCCAGCTCGGCAGTAAATCATAGGGTGCAAACGCAAATGGTGGTTTCACCGATTCGCTATGAAATATGCCGGCGACCGTCATTAACGGCGGTGAAATTTGATACTTTTCGCCGTTGTGAATGTGTGTGTATGTTTATGTAAATATGTGCGTGCTCGCATTTTAATAGCTCTCGGCCATCAAATGATTGGTATACAAATGCGCATTAGCAAATAAACACACACACACACATACATACATACCTATATAAACTATATAAATATTTATTTATGAGTATGAAAGGCATATTATTAAAAGTAGCAATTTGAAGGGTATGGGTTATACGGTAAATACGTATGTGAAGCCAAAATGGCTGCGGTAATAAGAAGCCATCATTTCGAATATATTTAATGACAAAATTATAATTTTCTCAATTTTATATTGTATATAGAAGTGATGAAAACTTTTAAAGATATTATCTATGATTAATATATATGAAAATCGCTCTCCAAGTTGTCACACTCGTCTTCTGATATAAAATGAAGGCAGTTTCGGCTAAGGAAACTCGCCCGTTATAAGGCCACAATTAGCGAAACGCCTATATAGTCATTAAGAGCTAATATCCTTGATTCTGGATTAGATTTAGATTAGAGTCCCTCAAATAACTTTTTATTGTTGTTGTATTACTTTAAGTTTTATCCCAAATTACTATGAAGTTGCACTGCTCTTCCGATATAGAATTGAGACAGTTGCAGTTATGATGTCACTTCTATTATTATTTGGACCACATTTGGAAAATCGCCTTTACAGTCGTTAAGAATTCTCTAGTTTGAAATCTCTCCGATGCATATATAGGTATTTGTTGTATACTCCGAGTAAATTAAGCTAAACTTCTTAAATTCTTGAGTGAATTTCCGGCTTCTGAAATATTTTCAAGGACAATATGTTTTATATGTGATAAAAGCTACCTATAATTCGCCACTTTCATGCGCACTTTTCAGTTCTGCTCTTTTATTTACAACAAATAAATCACAATTATAAAGTTGTTTAGTTCATTTCCATACAAAAGAACTCCTGAATCTTTAATTCACTCTTCAAAGTGGTATAAAGCTTAATATTCAATCTCTCTTTCAACACGCTAGTCAATTTGATTTATACGAGTTGTTTGTTCGATTCACCGTACTCCGAATCGAAGATATCTAGCTAATAACTAGGACATCTTGTTAAAAGAATCGGTCTAAAACCGTTGAGACTATAAAATCCAGCCAAAAAATTACAAAATAATTCCGGGAGTAATTGTAAAGAGTGTATATATGTATACAGCTTATTACAGTTATTTGCAAAAAGTCTACTGGCGCACCTTGAGCTACATTTGTGATACATAAATATGAAAATAAATACATATGAGCAAATATTTATTATATATACATAAGTACAATTCCCGACCACTCGATAATAAGGCGATTATCACATTCAAAAGCAATTATGTAACAAAAATATCTCGAAAATATATAACAACTTGAACATAATTGGATTTTTATATTGCTACAGATGTGTGGACAAAATAATAAAAATCATATTTAAAGAAGTACGAGGCATGTTAGATGGCAAAGAACAAAAAACTTAAGACATCCTCTTGAAAAAATGAGAAAAAGAATAACAAACAACAACAATTCGGCACTTAAAAAATAGATAAGAATGAACCAGCCCAGAGATCATGCTGTGAAACAAGCGCGTTGATACTTATAATTGTTGTTGTTGTTGTACAATAAACATGGAAACTAATACGATAGAATATGTATGTGCGTAATATTTGTGCGTTGTTTATCGTACTTATCAAAATGGTTGTCATTGTTGTAGCGGCGAAAGTCCTCTATACAAAAACATATGAATGCTTGTATGTATGTATGTATGTATGTGTGCACATAAGCAGCTAATTCCGCCCAAGCCGGCGGCAGCTGCTCCAGAAATGAAAAAAAAAAAAATGCATGTATATATACAGATATACAAATGTTGCAGCACCTTCGTTGCATGCAACAGCACAACAAATAATGTCATTCATACAATGCAACAGCGTCGTAAAAGCAGAAGAAATTGTCGGCAAACGAAAACGCGCACACAAACATACGCAAATATGTTTGTATATGTGTGCGTTTGGGTATATGTGCACCAACACATACACGCATACATACATAAGTTTATAGGTAATAAAAGGCATTTATTTGTTACAAATTGTGTCAATTGCTCAAATAAAATGATTTTCCGCCTTTTCCATCGAATCGTTGCCTTTTATTCCTTATTTTGCTTTCTTTCCATATTTCTTGTTGTTGTTATGTTAGGCTGATATGTGCCCCAATGGCGTGCATTTAAAAAACGAAGACACAGCCAGCTGAACGAAGAAAAGCACACAAGCGTGTTGAAAAAATAAATATTTTTGTTGTATTGTAGATAATAACAACAACAACAAATGGAGTAGAAGTAGCTAAGAACGCTCGTTAATATTTTACAGTGAGTCTAATGTTGCAAGGAGAGCACATGCCATACATTATAAATGCACATAGGCATATATAGATATATGGGTATGAACGTATGTATATAATTATGTAAGTTGCCAAAAATTAAATTTATTTACACACTACATACATGTATTTATTTACATGTAATTGTATTTTAAAGGTTGACATATATACACAAACTAAATTAACTCTTCATAGAGAATTACATTTTCACTTATTTACTTACTTGTAGATGTGTACATATATATTTACTCGCATATGTGACATGAATATAGGTCCTGCAGGAAAAGTATTTTAAATCAAAAGCAGCTTTTCAAGTTTTTATTACAAATCTACTTTAGTTGTCTTCGATTCACTAAAAATTGGAGAGTGGCGAAACGAAAAAACAACTAGTATAAATTATGTTGAGTAGTACAATTATAAACGAAAAGGAGACTCGTCAAAGGATATGCAACTTTAAAAAAATCAGCTAGTAATCTTCCATTGAAATAGAATTTTAAGCTATCACATGTACATTTTTAACAAGTTGAAACGTAGCGAGTAGATAATTCGGGTTTTATACCCTTCAAATAGGCTTCTTTTGATTCAATATAAGTTCACAATCCTTCTTTTTATATATCTGCTATTTTTATTCATATAGTTTGCCCACAGGAATCTCTACTTCCTTCAAGGAATTTATTTCTTATTGATAATTTTTATATCGATATCGATTTAATCTATACCGATAAATTTATCGACTCATGAAGAATTCGAGAAGAAGAGAGAACATTTTAGCTCCGGAACAGAAAATAGTCACAAGAAGCCAAATTTGTTGGATAACTTATCTATAGTAGGGCTTCTACTAGCAGTTCGCTGACAAATATTCGACTAACCGAATGCTAATAAATATTGGTTTTGCCTAAAAACCGATTAAATTATTAAGAGTCCGGCGGTACTACATTTCTTAACCAAAAGGCCAACAGATATGTATTATGTCGACGCCTAAGAAATGTTAAGAGCCTCCGCCAAATCTATAGCACGTTGATTTTTGAGCAAAATTTCCTTATCTCTTCCTTAATATCTCTGTTGACAGAAGGTGATATGATTTTCTATAATAAAATTTTCCTTTGATCCTACGACTCTCACTAGCTTTATACTACTCGAGTTCCTACGTTGCAGGTAGAGTATGTCTTTCAAAATTCTCTAATAAAAACTTTAAATTTTCTTCTAAAAATAATTCTATTTAAAACACAAAAACTCATTGAAATACTGTTTTTTTTTTATAACAATATCACCTTTACTATATTCTTCACGATTTCATTCATCGGCGCAGTTTAAATGAGCAATATTTAAAAATTGTGGAAAAATTCACCAGTGCAAAGTAATTTGACTTTCCTGCGGGGAACACATCTTCATCATGTCAAATACACACACATATGTGCTTAATGGCGAGCAAATGTAACAAATGTTGCAAGTAACACACTGTGCCGCAAGCCAAAAGGGGAATATAAAGCGCCAAAAAAATGCGCAAAATGAAGCAGAAAAATTTTTAAATTACAACATGATTTAGCAAACAAAAAAGCAGCGACTTTGGATACCCACACACGCACACACGCACACACACACACACACAAATATTTAAATACACATCGCAACGATTTGCGGGCCTCCACATTGCTGTCGTGTTGCGGCTTATCTCGCGGGGAGACGAGTGGAGTTGAGTGGCGTGCGTGTTGCAAGTAGTATGTGTGTGTATGCGGTGGCACCACATCAAGCAATGCCAACACAAGCAAATAAACGGTCAAACAGCAACAACAACGTACAGCATTTGTCAACATTTGGTGTGGCAAAGGGGTTTAAAAATAACTGCAACAAAAATTACAACACTACATAGTTGCAAGCACCACCTTCACCAACACATACACACGCAACGCTACCCGGCCATATACGCCATCGCGCTTTGCAACAGACACCCACAACAACAACAATAATGACAAAAACACGCGCAGCAAACGTCAAAGAAGTTGATATGAGCGCAGAAAACAATAACAACCACGCCGGCCGCAGCTGCAGCCACAGCAACAAGAAAAACTCAACTATTCGTCACCGCTGCCGCTGAGGTTGCACTCAAAAGGAAAACACCAAAACCGCGCTGCCATACGTCAAGTCGACAAACGAAGTGGCCACAGCCCAACAACAATAACACTAACAAAAAACTAAGCGCACTTACTCAAAGGTACACACACACATATACGGACCGTATGTCTGAAGAAAAACACGCAAAAGGCAAAACACAACGGAAGCACAACAACACAAGCAAGCCAAACGAGATGACAGCAGCTGGCAGTAACAACAACACCAAGAGCGCTTGCCGCTTGAGTTGTCACATTAGAAGGAAATGGCATGACAGCGGGAATGCGCCGGACGCAATGTGCGTGAAGAAGCCGATGAATGAGCGAAGGAGTGAAAAAATACCTTGCAACAAATACGCTATCACTCCAACACTCCAACACTCCATACAGTTGCAACGTCAATCGCGTGTCACTCAACACACCGAGTGAAACACTCAACTCCAACACACACACACACACATTCTCCAGCCATTTCTTTGCACACAATTCTTTCACTTTCCTTATTTACCACAGCGCGCTGGAAATGCTTTATGTGTGAAAAAATGAAAAAAAAAATTTCCCTCACTCAAACTACCGAGTTTTCCAATGGAAATGTGGGATATTTCTCGTTGTCACTCATTCCACACACACTCTTCCACTCCTTTCTTTTTCCGCAGTAGCAGTAGCAACTTTGTTGTTGTTGCTGTGCTGCTATTTGTGGTGGTGGCTGGTTGGCTGTTTTGTTGGTTTGTCGGTTGCCGATGGTTTCTGCCTGGCTCTGTGGCCTCACGCGCGCACACAACCCAACCAAACCAAACAAACCACAATTCACTCAATGGGCGACGCAACAACAACACTGCCAGTGAGCACAAAGATATCTAGTGATGGAGTGGAGGTAAAAAATGTGCAAGAGAAATAAATAAAAAAAATAAAGTAAAAAGTGGGTCCTTGTGCAAATTTCCCATTTTTCATGCACCTATGTGTGTATTGGTGTGCTTGACGCTCATACAGTCGGAGTGGGGGAGGCTTGCTTGTGGGGCAGGCGGCATTTCCTCAGCTAAGGGAATATATTTGCAAATGAAAAATACTACTTTATTCCAACGTCATTGTCATATTTCTCCTGCGCACAGGTATTCGTGGGCGCCGTTTTGTGGCGCTTTTGATGCAAGTGCTGGGGACGCTGGAAAAAGTGGGAGATTTTTTTATTTTCAAGTACTGGAGCTTCTCATCTCGTCAGTTTATGCCTTTTTTTTTGCTACAGCGGTGAAATTTAGCACTTTATACACTCTTCTTTCTGGTATATACTTTAATAACTTACAGACTTATTCTCTTTCAGTCTTTTCCATATGTAAAAATTCTCTTTTAAAAATATATAAATAAAAAAGTTTACTTTGGCAAAACAAGAAGACAGCAATACTTTCGGAACATGCATTCTGAGCACTTAACCTTGCCAAAGTAAGAAGATGATGGTTTCAAAACGTTTTTCACTGCTTGACTAAATAAGTTCTCGAATAGTCTTCTTAACCGACTAAGTCTACTTTGTAATCAAAATTCGTTATCTCCACCCCTTGCCAACATGGCCATGAATCTTCCCCATAACCTATATATAGTATATCTGTATATATATATATATATATTATATATAAACCACCAAAAAATTTTGAGAGGTCATTTTAATACAAATAAGTCACACGAAAAACTTTAAGAAACCATTTAAAGAAACTGCAAATTCGAAAGAAATTGAAATTTTTTTTACAGATTTTAAATTTTTGATTAAAGTCAAAACACTTTTCTAGAGACGAAGACCTTTATCAAATAGTTTTCAACACTTTTTAAACTCTACACTGTTTTTAGAAGAAGCTCGAAATTAAAAAAAAAAAACATTTGTAGAGTAATTGTTATTGTGATGTTAAGTTAGAAGGAGAGGGGTGAGAGTGCTAGTGTTTCATGGTGCTATCTTATATATAGCTTGGTTCAAAAAACCACAAACAATAAGCTCTTGACCAGAAGTCTTTAATTTTTGACACATTTTCACAAGATATTTCAGATTTATTGTATTAAAAGTTTTTACTATCATACCGGTATACATAGATGGCACCTATCGAGATATTAAGAAAATTTCTCTTAAGAGATAGAAGAGATATTAAGAGATATTAAATACCATATATAATATACATAAATATATCGGAATTTGAAGTTGATTACAGTGGAGTCTACACAAATAAAAGCAACACACGAGAGACTGAGTTGATGATAAATTTATCGAAATAACAATATTCTATATATTTTCTAGGGTTCTTGAAGAGAAAGTGAATTCTCTATTTGATTTTCTGTTTGAAAAGTGGATTTCTGGTCGGCTCTAATCTCTTTAATAATAGCTTAAAATATGGTTTTCGAAATTTCAACTAAGAAACATTAAAAATTTTCAAATAAATATTTGCATACAAAAATTTATTCTAATCTCAAGGAAAACCGATCAGTCGCGTATTTCTATCTATTATATGCACATATGTATATGTTCAATTTTAGAGCGTCGAAATCTCGCCCTATTTGTATATTGTCCAACATTCGCCCTAATATTTGCCTGCTTAAGGCATTATCCATCATATTTGCGCGCTTCAATTAAACAAATCGCCAAAATCAAATATTTACTCACTTACATAATCTGAAAAACACATCCATAGACACACGGACATCATATGCGATCTCGGAAAAACTGCAATAAATTCCAAATCAATTCCAACACAAGGGCGGGGCCAAAATGCGCGTCGCACCTTCAAATCCAGCATATGTAGCGGAAAATTGTGATCGGAGAGAAAGCAACGATCACCACATTACACACTCAATGTGTATGTATACGCCCATTTTCGCTGTTGTTGTTGTCATTTTAGTTTATTTTATTGTAAGCGCACACGTTCATGAATGCAACCGCCAAGCATTCCGCTATAAATAGCTAAATATGTGGCAAGAGTAAACAAAACCACCCTGGGCCGAGTAGTGATCGCTGCTGGGCAAAAGGTGTGGATTAAGAGCGGAAAGTTCGCCATGTTGCTGCAGTGAGAGCGATGGGATTTATTGGTGTATTCATGTGTGTATGAGTGTGCGTTCGTGAGGCATGAATAGAAAATACTTTTGCACTTCGCGGCTACTTTTAGTGAAACAGTTTCCGACGGCAAAAATGGTAGATGAGGATCGTTCATACATTTTCGTTATTTTTTAATTGATTAATTACGATTGAAATTAATTGAGATTATTTTCGGTATAAGTATTTTGATGGCAACACCTAAAACTAGACGAAATCGATATATATATATATAGGATTATATACCACGCCCACAAAATTGCGTTAAACGAAAATCGATAGGTGCTATAACTAAGCAAAACTCGCAATTTCGTACAGGAAATCGCTTCAAACAGCAACATTTGTGTTTGAAAAATATTTGAAAAGTAGTTGCCAATACACTTCAAAAAGTGAGCTTTGATTTTCTAATTTCAAAGGACTAAAAGGAGAAAAGTTAGAGGAATATGTTGCATAGATGTACTGTAGTTAGGTGCCGAAAATGGATGAAATCTGTCCTAGTAATACCCTCAACCCCCATATACTGTTTATAAAGATTACCGTTATTCTGATAGACTCTATGCCGAATACATCGGCCAATTTGTGAGTTATCTTAATACAAAATGCGTGGACCCCAATATAGCGATTTTCGTCCATTCGGTTGGCTTCATATTGTGTATATCGGTCGAATATAGAACATTATTTTAATGAAATTAAATAGTTATATTTTCTAGACTATTATGTTGCCCCCATATAGTCACTATAGTGATTTTCGACTACCTGTTTAACTTTAACGTGAATATATCGGTTAATTAATGACCCATTTTATTGAGATTAAGTGCGCATCTCATCACAGAAATAATTCGGTTTGATTCTAAAAATTTATGAAAACTGTCCATGTCTTATATATATATATATATACATATCTTGAGAAAAGTTTTATAATGCTAAAAAAACAACAAGAAAAAGTTTTAAAATATAAAAAATTTTCACAATGCAACAATGTACATGTATTTATAATTTCAACAAAATTTAGTCACAATAAACAAATAATAAGATTAAATTAGTAATAAATTCAACTTAAGATTAAATTATTAAATTAAATAATAAATATAAATTGTATAATAAGTGTCATTCGTCCTAACTTGAAGCATTTTTTCACTTTAGTTAAAAATACAACAAGAAGAAGTTGATAAATTTTTTTTAAATAAATATTTTTTTCAATATTTTATTTATAACGAAATTTTTGAATTGAAACACTTTCAAAAGGCTACACTGTGAAATTCCTAAATTAAGTATTGAATAACAAGATAAGAAGAGATAATCCCGAAATTCAGTTGCGTTCGGAAAATCTCTTGCATGGATTCAATTGTTATATAAAGAATTGGGGGGTGTGGCGCTTACCTGCTCAGTGAATCTCAAGGCGACTGAATTACATTAACCCAGCTTTACATTTGCTAGGTAATCTACTATATATTTTCGGTGAACCCAGTCTACTTTTGTATAATGAAGTTGTGACCTTGAAATGGATAATAGCTGAATAGTCTTCAGTCTCTGAGTAAATATTGCACTGTGGTTAGCGCTGTGGTCGTTCAAGTGTGCAACATGAAATAGGCACAAAACATAACAAACACGTAAGGAAAAGCTAAGTTCGGGTGTAACCGAAGATTTTATTCAACAGTTTTAACCGAGCAATTTTCAACGATAAAAGCCGAGCCACATTTTCAAGTGCTGGCAAAACATTATGTATACATATATTTCGAATGACATAATATTATTCTAAATATTCTTATGTAATTTTGTTGAGACATCTTCTACATATATGGAGAGATTTGCGATATAAACTCAACCAAACGGACGAAATTTAATATCTAGTGTATATGAGGAAAAAGTCAACCAGAGAAATGGAAATCCTTATATTAGAGGTATCGAGAGAGAGAGAGAGGTATCGAGAGAGTGAGAGAGAGAGGTATCGGTATAGGAGAGGTGCCAAGGTCTAGACCGATTTCATTCACATTAAGCGCAAAACCGCATTATATTTAAGAAAGCATGTTCTCTTCATTTCATTACAATATCTCACATGTTGACCAACATAAATGGTTTAAAATCAACTAGAACGTCGGGAATCTTTTTATTGGGCATATTGGGGCTAGGGATAGGTCTGAACAGATAACATTTACTTTTGGCATTAGACTAAAGTGTGCTTGAGAACATATTTCAACTATTTGACTGACAAATGCGCCTTAAAGTCCGCTAGAATTACGATAATCATTATACATATATAGTATTTGGGGACTGGCGTAATTCGCAGATCGATTTCACAAAATTTCGCCGGCAAACTAGAATATATTCAAGATTATGTGTTCATTTAATTTTGCTAAGATATCTCACATATTGAACGATATACACGTTATAGACTCAACCGTATTTTAAAAAGTTGAACCTTTGGGCCCCTGAAATCTACTTCTTTTTTATTTTCGAAATGGACCACAAATCCAAAATCGACTGATTTTCATTTCTTGATGTACATAACTGATGAACTTAGTGAAATTCTTCTACAGGTGAAAAAATCTTTTCAAAAAATAATTTAAAATTTGAGAATTGTACGATATCCTTCTATATTTACTTTTCTTCATTTAGATACCCAATATTTGGTAAATATATTGCTTTAAGAGATTGCTTTAATTCTTGATCTTTCATTCTATCTTGAAATACAAGTGAAAAAAAAAAATATTTAAAACCCTATTTTATATAAAAATTGGATGACTTGGTTTTTTGCTGCTAAGTACTGTTAGATTCCTGTGAAAATTTCCATACAACTGTCCAATAATATTGCGATTTGCAAAGTATTAACACAGTTTCGCTTTAAAATTAACATAATTTGAGACTTATAAAAGTTCCGTCTTATGGAAGTAGCGTGTTAAAAGTCGATCCATATCAATAAATAATTTACAGAACTTGAAAGAATCTTAAATCAACATCAATTACATATGTCTCAGAATAAATTACAATGCATGCTATTTCTATCGGTAAAGACGACGGCAAAATGTCCTTAATTAACAAATTGTTTAAGATTTCTGCAACAAAATGTCATAAAAATAGCACTGTTCTCATTAGATTTACTGTTCAACCACAATTTCCTCATAAATAATGAGCATTATTTTCAAAAACGTCGAAAATGTTTACATTTATCTGTACATATATGTGATTTCTCCGAAATATATTTTCCACACGCGAGTTTTTGTGAAACCCATAAACATTTGAAAAATTCAAAATTCGACCTACAACAACAACAACAACAACTAGGTATTTCATACACAAACCGCATTTTAGGCCCTGCCAGGTACCTTGGCAGGTAACACCAAAAAGAGATGAAGAGGTATCAAATGACTCGCCAAGCCGCGAATTCCACGGGTAGTTAAGACAAAATCCCAAGTCTATACAATTTGCTGATGATAAAATACACCCACAATAAAATGACTGTAATTTAAACAATTAACGGAATTGCGCTGGCTTTGAAAAGAAATGCGCGACAAGAATGGTTTGGAGCGGATTTGTTAAATTTAACTAGGTACCTCAATGCCTGAGCGATATTTTTGAATTTTATGTACCACGCTAAATTGGTTTTCAACCAAAAAACCATCTGAGGTTAAGACTAAGCACTTTCATTTTCCTTTCCTGTACTCAAAAATTCGAGATTAAACGCCCAAGAAACTAGTTTAATGACTTCCCGCATGTTAACGCGAAATCGGGCAATAAACAATTGTGCAAACTAATGTTGGGAGTAACTTGTAGATGTACGAAAATTACTTAAGCCCGTGTAAATATATATATATATATAAAAGTATTAAAAATGTATATGTTTGGCCTTTCTGTTGAACTCAACTTCACCAAATCGGTCATAGCTTCCACTTTATTTTAGCGCGAAATATTTCTCCACAAGGTCAAGCGACCTAAATCGGTAGTTCACCAAATCACGGTTTTCACACGCTTACAAAGTTCTTCAAGACATCTGAGGTAATAATTTGCCGCTATGGAAAACCAAAGTGTAGTTCTATTGTTTACATAATCTTCAAGGTCAAAGTCCGTAATCCGTGCAGTATCCGTGCACTGCTGCACTTCGAAACTCTTGTTATTCACCTGTTTAATAAATAATAATAACTGCTTAGTGGTAGATATTATGCTGAATCGAGAGACTCTTCAAGAAATTAATTCTCACTGCTTTAAGCACTTTTCCTTTCGTGTTTTGTATATGTCTGCGGTTCTTTTGTTGCATGAAAAGGTTAAAATATTTTCGCTTTGATTTTCCTTTACATATTAAAAAATTAAATCAATTTCGGGGTACCCCAATGAAAAACAACAGATTATAACAGCATAGCCACAATTAGTGCGTGGGTTTCCAGGAATTACATTCTCAATTATACAAAATATTTCATTGTTGCTATTAAAGACTACTTTTATAAACTCTTTGTGTCATTATCTAAAGTGCTATTGTATTTACATTTTGTATTTGCATATGAATGCAGTTCTTAGGTCACCGTTGTTGCCTAACATTTTGCTTTGAGGCATTTCAGGGTCGTTAAGGTCAATAAGAGACGTGATTTTTTTTGGGTTTTTTTAGAAATTTCCTGCAAATTTATTGTTCCATAACGAAAAAGTTATTCTAGCAAGAAAAGTTTTTAAAATATTTTTTTGGTGAAGAAATTTATTTTATATTAAACAAAGTGAAAGCTTTGAGCACTTGAAAATCACCGTACTAAAAAGTTACTTTAAATAAATTTTCCAATAAAACTTGTTGCTAATACTGAAAATACTTCAACTTTTCATTTAAATTTAAATTTACAATTGTAATTGTTGATTTTAACTTTTTGTATTTCGTAAATGCTTGCTAAAATATTTAAAAGTATTAAAAAATTTGATGGGAATAAAATATATTTATTGTGGAATTTAGATCTAGGTAAATTTTCGAAATGTTTTAATTTTAATCAAACTGCTATGTGAATGTTTGCGGTGTTCAAATAATTTCAAGGAAACTTTATTTTTGAATTGATTATTTTTATATATTTTAGTCTTAATTATTATACTTAAAAGATTAGTGGCTTACAGCAAATGATTTCAACTGAATCTAAGTGAAAAACAGTTAAAAGCTTACCGCCAGCTTGAAAGCCACCGTATTAAAGAAATAATTTTGATTTACAGTTTTAGTGAAAGCTTTCAATGTTTGAATGCCACTGTACTAAAAATTTCTAATAATTTTTTTTTGTATTTAAGTAATTAATGACACCGCTTATTAATGATGACGCTAGGTCGTGTTGCTCTTAAAATTTTACTTAAATTAATTAATAAATTTTCTTCCACCATTTTAATTTATTAGTTCTTAATAAAGTCATTAATAAAATTAAAGAACTACGTGGAATGAGAGGACGAAATCATAGATTACTTGTGGAATCTACATTTTTTATGAAACCTAGAGTGTAGTTGGTATTTCTAAAAGCAAGTTTTCAAAAATTCCGAATATTAAAACTTATTGAAAATTAGGTTATCGGAAACTTTACATTTCTTATTATATTATTTTGCTTGATTTTTTAGAAAATATATATGCTTACCTAATTTATAATCACAATATATCAATTATTAAAATATGTGACTTTTTTGATTATAAAAATATTTTGTATATCTGGTTTAGGTATATCATAAGTTTTTATATTCAAATTTGATGTTGGAAATTTGGAATTTTTTTATCCAAAAAGATTCTCAATTACTTAAGCCAACGAAAGCCTCAAAAGATTTATTAAACGTCGCTGATTATTAAGCTAGAGCGTGTCATACAGACAATCTAGCACAACAATTTTGAGTTTAGCAGAAAGCCTTACGGTACTTTTGTACTACTTCTAGCATGAAATAATTACTTTGTAAAAAAACATCTGAATGCATTTTGTAATCGAAGTTGCATGCCACTAAATATGTATTATTATTATAACCGGAGGTTGCTTCCTCCAAACACCACTACAAATTAAAGCATAAAATGTCATAAGAATTTTCTATGTTCTACAGCATTTATTTGACAATATTTTCACACCAAAAAAAAATTCAATTGCCAATACAGACACGCTTTCGCCATTAAGCGCACACGTATTCCAATTTGACACACAAAATTACGACCATTACGACAGTTGTGATTTGCTTGCTGCGTGCGAGTTGCCGCATAACGGTCCACGGTCAGTGCTAATGCTGAGGCCCAATCAACAGTCCATCATCAATACCAATAACGGTGCTATAACGTTGCTATTGGTATTGACGCAGTGACAGCACCGTGCCGGTCGAGCACTCGCCAGCAACTGAGCGCGCGCAGCGGAGATCAGTTGGCAGCGGGCACCGAGCACCGGGAAATGGGCCACAGGCGACGACTGCCAGACCAAATAGCCCACCAAAGAGCGTTACGAATTGCCTCCTTAACGGCTCTTAAAGAGCGCACAAATTCCTACCTCCTGTGTGGCTACGAAGAAAACCCAAAGAACCTACACCTACACACCGATGCACACACACACACACACACGAGAGTGTGTGCTATAAGAAAAACCTACGGAGAAATGTTGGGCGGAAGCAAGTAGGAAAGAAAGAAAGCGAGTGGCAATGTTGTTGGGCAGTGACGACGACCTCTTTGTCGCACCCACGCGGCAATTGGCCACTGGAAGAGGCCAAAGTAGAAGAAGTTGACGAGTGAGGTTGCAAAAGAGCAACAACAACGCTTATTGCTGTCTTATTGAGCATATCCTGTTGGGAGGACCGCATGTGTCCCCCCGTGGCAAAGTCAAACGACGTTGTGGCGGCTCGCGACATTTTGGTTGGTGCCGCTACACCATTTGTCCCTGCTCTCATTGCTGCCGTTCAACCATTTAGCCGTCCGTTGCATACCACGCGCTGGGTCCTTGCCTTCAGTGGCGCATTCGGCCAGCTGCCCCTCTCTTTTATGGCTGACACTTTTCTCTGTGTTAGTTAACTGTTTTTTTTCGCTTTATTTGCTGCGCTTGTGTGTGCATTTATGTTTTTCTCAGCTCGGTTTGTCACCTTCTTGTTTTGGTGCTCCGCACTTTTGGCCAATTTGGTTGTGATTTCACTATTTCCGTTTAGCCCAATCGTTGGCGTCACGTCGTATCGGTATGCCCCAGCATTACCAAGTTCGGTTTGTCTTGTGGAACTCCTCTAGTTTGTGGAGATTTTGGTTGAGTTGTTTGTTGCTTGATTGGATTCTGGGTGGACAGCTGCTTTTGCCTTCCAGCTTAGAATTGTTTTTGGTTCATTGAATATACTGCTTGCTAATGCACTCAGATAGCTGTTGGTGGTGAATTTGTTATTATAGTTGTTTTTAATTTTAAATTCCTTTTCAACTTTCGCTTTATATTTTAAGCAATTCTTTGAGGTTGTCAGTATTGCATACTTTTTGGAGTGCGGAATTTAAATTATTTATCACGTGTCTTAATTACGATCTTATAAGTGAAAGCTTCCCTCTAATCCCGATTTATGCAATGCTTTTGGCTTTACAGTTGAGTTTACAGTAATGTTTTTAAAACTTTCGTTGATGATCGCCTCAATTACGGCATTACATGACAAATTTGTAATATTTGATATGACTGAGCTTTGAGTTTCAGCGAGTGATCTCATATTCTTATTTTTTATAACATTTTCGATAGCTTCACGCAAAAGTAAAAAGTGTAGCATTTTTCTTGACAGGCTTTTTTGTTAGCGAACCGGTAATCGGACTTTTTCAACAGTTTTTGTAAAAGCTTTTATAAAAGCTTCAATGTGTGAACATTCGTTTAATGAAAGCTTCGTTTCATGAAAGCTTTATTCAATAAAAACTGCCTTTAATGAAACTAAATTTAAAAATAAAAGTTAAAAAATAAGGAAAAAGAAATTTGGAAAATGCCATAGGATTTTTTATTTTTTTGTTATTTTCCAGAGTTATTTGTTATTTTTTAATAGTAGCTAGTTTTCTTTAAATTTATTTTACATAATATTTTGTGTAAAGTTGGGCATTATGAAATTCTGTTGACCTTGATGTGATTTATTTTAAACAAAAGGAAGGGTAATAAAAAGAGTAACCTAAGCACTCTAAAATTGCAATGCTTAAAAGAAATTCTTTATCGTGACCTTGACGCATTATTCTTCAAAACAATTGTCAACATATGTAAATATGGAAAGCAAATATTAATAGACGAGTCATATATATTTCTTTACTCTTCTGGGGAATTTTTTTACATATATGCATATATAGATATAGATATGTTTTGCAACCTCCAAATCTACTGGCTGTGATCGTCAACAACTTTCTTGTCAACATAATTAAGACCCAAATTAGAAAATACTGAACAAGTTGCTTATGCCGTTTATCGTTGAAAGGTGTAAAAATGCTGCTTGCCACAAGAACATGCAACAGGGTCAATGCAAAGCATTTAGCGCTTCAACAGCAGCGGCCGGTCAAGTTGTTCCTGTTACTGGACCCACACGGCTGGGTGCCACTGTGCTGAGTTTTCACATATTTCTTCCACAATTTTCCGCATTTCCCCCCGCTGTGGGGCACTGCACACTTGCTGCGCTTAGTCCTTCGCACATATATATTCCTTTATATATATATATATATATATATACATAGATGAGTATAGAAGTGCGCTTATTTTTTCTCAGTTTCGTGATTTTTTCGTGCCTCTTTTTCAATTTACCAGCGCACGCACATGTTTACGGCCCGCTGTTTCTCCGCTCTGCCATAAAATATTCCAATGTGCGGCACCCCGCCTGCCTGCGCCATGGCCCACCCAGCGTATTGGTGCGCGAGTGCGCTCTCAACGCCCGTTGGTTTGTCGGCTCTCAATTAAATTTTTTACTTCTTACAATTTTTATTCACTTCTTGTTGTTGTCGCTATATATTTTTTTTTTTTTATTTACATTTCACTCGGAGGCGCGCGTTTTGCGCTCAATTTTTATATTTTCCTCATTTTGGTTGGCCTGCAACAAACACTCTCACTCACTCACACTTACAGTGTACTCTTCGCTAATATGTGTGGATGTGTGTGTGCGCGCGGTTGAGCGTCGAGTAGATTTTGTTTGTGTTTGTGGCACGTTCTGTATGAAAGCGTGTGTATGTGTGTGTGTGTGAATGTGCTTGACTGAGCGTCGAGTAGATTTTGTTTGTGTTTGTGGCACGTTCTGTATGCATGCGTGTGTGGCACGTTGATACGCGTTTGAGTGCTTGTGTATTCCCGCGTTATGTGCGTGTGTGTATACGCTGTGTGGCAAGGCGATTGCTTGCCACAACGGAAAAATGGGAAATTTTTACTGTGGCTGTTGTTGTGGCAATGGTGGTTGTTGATACCTGCCACCAGGCAGCTAGCCTTGACTATGTTTTGTTGCAAGTTGCTTTTTTTTGTCTTTCTTTTTGCCTTCCCCTTCGCCGCTTGCCGGCGACATTTGCCGCAACACCCTTAGCCGGCCAATGAATCGACCAGCAAATCAACCACCGCTACAACAACAAAATGTGACATGCCACAACAAAAGCGATGGCAAGAACAGTGACGGTAACAACAACAACATTTGAAAAAAGGAGATTTGTGGCACGAATGTATGGAAAAAGAGTACCGTGTTGCAAGTGTGTTTGGCGCGTTGCAAGTGTGTATGCGTAGCAGAGCATTTCAATTTTGCTTGAAATACTGCTGATGATCAGTCCGGAGAGTCAGTTCACTCATCGAGTTTAACGTGTTAGGAACATTTGCCTCGGAGCAAAACACACGAAACGAAATATTTAATTTGGAAATTTAGCGAACGCGTCGCACAATCGAAACGCAACTGGTTTGAATTATTTCGAAACGTTTTCGAACATATAGATAATTTTCGAAATTTAACAAAACTGAAAAGTGCAAGTGTATATAAATATCAACAACAACAATTTGTACTGTCTTTGCGGCAGAGTGTTTAAAAAAGAGCTAAACAAAGTAAAAGAAGTGTTGCAAGTATTGAAAAAAAAACGAAATTGTATAAAGTAAACATACAAACACAATCGCCGAAAATTTGGATAACATAACAAAAACAACAAGAACTTATGCTGCCTTAGTGGGCTGATTATTTAAGAAAGAGCAAAACATAGAAGAAGAAGAAGAAGTGTTGCAAGTATTAAAAGCAAACGAAACGTATATTAGTTGAAAAAAAAAAACCATACAAACACAAATATCGAAAATTTGGATTAACACAACAACACCAACACGAAAACAATTAAAAGCTGGCACAACACGAGGCTTATGCAAACAAGCTGCATTACTTGCCACAATTTGTTAACACACAAAATCTCAAAATTTGCGCACCCGCAATGCATTTACCGGCTGGTCCCACAATGGTCGCTGCGCCCGCGCAACTTGCCAATGGTCCGTCGCCGGCCAGTACTGCCGCACATACGACCGGCGGCGCCCCCCCACATGTGCCCAGCTCGGCCAGTTCGACGGGCTCCTCCACACCGGATAACAGCAATAGTAACAACAGCACATTAGCGAAAATGCCGCCCTCCATGACCGATATGTTCGCTAGTTTACAGGAAATGTTGCAGGAATATCACGGCGAATTGGCACAGACCGGTTGCCCATCGATTCTCTGCAGCGCATTGCCAAATCATTGGCGTTCCAATAAGTCACTGCCGGGTGCTTTCAAGGTGATCGCTTTGGATGATGTGCCCGACGGCACGCTGGTGACCATCAAATGTGGCAATGATGAGAACTATTGCGGCGAATTACGTAATTGTACGGCGATTATGAAGAATCAAGTAGCGAAATTCAACGATCTACGCTTTGTCGGACGCTCGGGGCGTGGCAAATCCTTCACGCTGACCATCATCATTGCCACGTTCCCTATGCAGATAGCGAGCTATACGAAGGCGATCAAAGTGACCGTGGACGGACCACGGGAACCAAGAAGTAAGCAAAGTAAGTTTTTAGTTTGTTTTCGCTTCAGTTGGACTCTTTGGTTGTTTAGCTTTAGTTAACTTCTGTCGACTTACCACAAACCTTTAACATATGGACTGCTTTACCATTTTGGTTTTATTTTGACTTAAATTTTCATATTAACTGCTCTACGCTTTCGTTTTTTTTTCTTCTTTTCTTCATTTAAAATTTCTTATAAATTTTACTTTTACTTTACTTTTTTTTGTTTACTTTGTTAACTAATTTGACTTTTCCCTTATGTTCTTCCGAAGGTTATGGATACCCACATCCCGGTGCTTTCAATCCTTTCATTCTAAACCCCGCTTGGCTCGATGCCGCCTACATGACATACAGCTACGCGGACTATTTCCGGCATCAGGCCGCACTCCACCATCCCGCCTTGGCGAAAAGCCCCCCTATATTGCCCACAAATGGCAGCGTTGGCGCTACGGTGATACCACCACCACCACCTGGACCTACCGCCGACTTTCACTCCGCGCAATTGACACCACCAGCGGTAGGTGCGCCACCTAACTCCGCCCTTGGCATAATACCCTCACCGCCTGGCTCATACGGTGTAGGCATACCACAATTTCCCTTCAATCCCGTTACCGCTGCTGCTTTTCATCCATACAACTTCGCCGGCGCCGGCCTCCGTGTGCCCAGCCACAATCTGCACAACGCATCGATCGGCAGCTCGCGTGGCTCAACGGAGCACATCAGTCCCGTACACGTAAGTCCCGCCTCGTCGCGTCCTTCGTCATCCTCGCCACCTACACAAACACACAACACCAGCAACAACAAAACCAACACATCACTGGAGCAGTCCGTATCCGATGCTGATCCTGATATCGACTCGGATGATGAGCAAATCGATGTTGTAAAATCCGCTTTCGTGCCCATCCTACGTCCACCAATTGTGCCGCGTACGCTGCCGTCCGCCGTTGAGGAGTTGGAGAAGTCTCAACAAAAGGCGCAGCAGCCTCGCATGCGTTGCGAGTTGAAAGCGCCCTCGACGATGAAGACGCAATGTCACGCGCGTCAAGTTGGCCCCATCATCACGGCCGCTACCAAGCTGAAGGCGGCGGTGAATGCCACAAAAACCGTATGGCGTCCCTACTGAAACCCTACCTACTCCGCCGTTGGAGTTTCTATTCAAACAAAAGAGAAAGCAGCACGCTGTAGCGGTGGCACCGAATAGACTTGGCACTCTACTTCAATGGCGCTACCAAGCAATAGCAAATAGCAAATAGCAAAGTCAGTCGAAAATTTACGCGCGCTGTCACTTGCAAATCGCACGCATACAAAAATGCCGTCGGCAAATGCGTAGAGAGCGCAACTGTTGGAATGGTTGATGGTCGCTTTCACGTGCGGAGTAGGACAAAAATAACTCATATGGGATCTCTTAGGCTCCAGCGCTCCAGCTATACCACACCTACGCACACACACGCACGCACCTACTCCGGCATGTACTTGTGATAAAATTTTGGAATATTTCACATATTTCCCGTTTGGAGCAGTGGAGTATAGTTGAAATCTTTTGTGATATAGTGTTAAGTTTTACGAATGTGGCAAACGGGAAAGGCAAAAAAATATTTAACAAAAAAATGACTTTGTGCCATTGTGGCATGCAACAAGGGATCAGCGCGGTCGTTGATATCGCTCCAGTTGCGGCAACGCTGCGGTGGCATGGACATTAGTAATTAAGCACCGGGTTTTACTCAAATGTACCTACTTCTTTCAAACACACACACACACACACATATATGCAAGTAAATTCTCTTGGCGAGAAGAATGTAAGAAACCGTTTGCATTGCATTGCGCACAAAATGAAAGGTAGGTCCATCGGATTTGGTAGTTGCCGAGATTTCGCGCACCTAAACACACAGCTGTTTATAGGGGCGCACCTGCGTTTTGTAGAATCTATGCAAATAGTCGATTTAGTTTGGAGCAATGCAAACATAAATTTGTTAGCGTTGTCGGTTGTCGGTTGTCGGGCACAGCATTTTGATTAATTTTCGATTATTTACAATTGCAACCAATTCGATGTTTGTACATATTCTTGTAATCTTAATTTGCCCATGGAAATGTTTGTCTTAACTGTATATATGTATATAAGTATGTTTGTTTTTATTAGTCTATGAAAAATTTATTTGATTTTAGAATTTTAAGTTTTATTGCAAATGTTTAGTATTAAGTATTGTAGTTGGCCGAAGAAAAGAAGAGAAGAAGCGAAAGAAAAAACTCAAACAAACAAAACACAATTAACTAACGAATTTCTTGCGAATAGTAAAAACAAAATTAAAAAAAACTCAGAAAATATATTTTTCCAAAATCATAAACAAAAAAAAAAATCAAATTTGGTTTTTAATTTAGTCGGGGTTTGTAGGGTGTTCTCTTGGCAATAGTTGCAATAATACAGTGAAAATTTATATTTCTAGATTATGTTGCGCTAAGCTTTCTGATTCTTAAATAGCATTAAATAACAGTTGAATGTTGTGCTCAGACAAACCGCCGTGAAGATTTCCATAACTTTTTCGAACATCTAATGAGGACATTAGAAGTCCTCGGGCCACGATTTTGGCACGAACGTTTGCCTAATAAGTCCACGTCCATCGATTATCGTCGATCCTTTGGTTTTGCTTGAAAAGACCTGGTTAATTTTTGGTTTTGATGTTAACTCAGAGATAAAGCAATAATTTTTTGGCCATGCAATGGCGCTTCATGGAGCCGGAATAGTTTTTCTGCTCACAAATACGGCCATTTGATTTAGTAACATCGTCAGACAGTCTGAAATGGGCTTCGTCGCTTAACAAAATTTAATTCTTTCTAAGCGGAAGGCAGAGTCGTTTGGCAATATTCTTTGTTGGCATTACACTTTATATGAAAAGTAATTCTGTTTTCATTCAATATGCGCCGCAGAATTATTCCACAGACGCCAAAGTGTTGAACGTCTCTTGTGAACTATGGAGAACGGTCTCTCCGACAGTCTCTATCCGAGCATTCGTTGGTTTTGCTAGTAAATAAACTATAAGTTGGCGAACTCTCTCTCTCTCTCTTTCTCAACAATGGTGGATTAGATCATTATAAGGTATCTGCAGGTACACTAGATGGTTTAGCAGGGAAACTACAATTTTTTTTTCGTTGTTTCGCTTAATTTCAACTGTAACACTAGTTATATAATATAGGTAGAACTTTCGGTGCAAATTTACCTTAACGAACTTGTGAAAGCAATGGAATATCGAATATATATATGACCGTATGTGAAGATCCATGTATTCCGTTTGGAATTTAGTACACCTTCTGACATTTTTGCGAATACCTATTTATTTTAGCATTAGTATTAAATTGGGTTACTAGCTCATGAAATTTGTGATTGTGTGAAAAAATTTTGTTCACAAAAATATACAAATAATGTCAAATGATTAAAATGCAAAGCTAACATGATCGCTAAACAACATCGGATCTTTTCGAAACTCTCTTTCGTTACAAACTCTGACTAAACTCAATAATTGACTCCTTTTGGAGACTGTTTTGGAAATTACATATCTCGTTTTCTTTTGCCTACTTTTGGGTTTGGAGTTCTTCTTACTTGGGCGTTTATAGTAAGTATATGAGCTTAGTAATACAGCTTACTAGAAGGTTGCCAAATGAGTATATAACGAAAGGGTTTTAATGAGGCTTGCAGTTGTCAGTTTATATAGGTTGCCACTTATTAATTTTTTAACTCAATTGGACTGATGAGATAAGTGATAATGGCGCTTTCCGGTTGAAAATGGCCCCAAAGAAAAATGAGAAATTGTTAAAAAATATATATGAAACTTATTTGCCAAGAAATATGCCAGCTATAATTTTAACACACCCTAATATATATGCTAACTTATAAACATACATATTTACGTGCATATATAATATCCTTGAAACAAATAGATATATAGCGAACGTGAAAAAAATCGGGTATTTAAATTCAAATTCCTACAGTTAGCAAGCATGTAAGTGAACTTTTATACCAAAATGCTATACGACCCCCCCACCAAGTCAACACCGAATGTGTAGAGAACATTTTTCACTCGACCACAGAGCATTACTAATATGAATGCAAAATAAATGAGTGGTAATGAATATAGAGAATCACCAATTATTGTAAAGCCATGCAAATGCATACGTTAATGGCACCGAGCCGCAGGCGGGCGGGCGGACGGGCAGAAGTCATTAATGTGTTAATTTCATGCGACAATAGCAATTTGACATTTGACCAAAATGTCATGCCGCCGAATGCATTGATTTCGAGCAACCGAAGCTAGAAAAAAAAGGTTAGATATTAAACTAACAACAACAAAATGCGAAGAATACACGGACCACACACACACACAGACATGGGCAATGCAGCAATAAAGCGCAGTTGGTGATGCGGGCCACCCACCTGCCGCAACACGCGATCGATGTGTGTATGAATATGTGGGAATGCAAGATATGAGTCTGTCGGTGTGTGTGGTATTGAAGAATGGCACAAATTTGATGCAATTATTTCACACAAAACGGCATAACGACCTCAATTAGCAATCGCTATGGCCAATATGGCGAACGGTAATGGCCATCAACCAGCCACTAGCCACCCGCCGAACGACAAGCATTAGGCATTTAGCAAAAAGTCAATAGTCAATGTGCCACCAAGGATCAAACGATGTGTGTGTATGTAATTTATACTAACTAAATAGCTGGTATCGGAAAATATACATGGTTAGTTAGCAATTTAAGGCGTAACGCAATAAAAACCACAGTGTTGGCCACCCAGTAGAGGTGCTGCCTATTGCGAAACGAACCGAAAACCACATTTATTTACTTGTGTGGCTGGTGAGTATACACAAAACAAGCAACAACATAGAGATATATGTATAGATTAGTTAAAAACAAACAAAAAAAAAAAAAAAACAATTTATACGGGAGAAACAAGTATTTATTGTTGAAAGACAAAGTTGGAACTCTTGAGATATTAGAATCTTCGGTTTGGTGACGGAAATATTGCTTACGCATGGTCAGCAATTATGACAATGTTGCAACGTTTATGGTGAAGTTTGCTGGTTAATAAACTCGCAGTTGACTTGTACGAAGTATTTCGAAAATAAACAAAATGCAACACTCTAAGTATTTCAAGAGTACCGCACTTTATATTTAAACAATTAGTTATTTATATTTATTGTAGCTCTCGGCGCATCAAAGCTTAAGCAACATTTTTACGTCTGTTTCAAGAAGTCGCTATTACTCAAGGTCTCTTTCTAAGAAAAATGAAGAGCGTCAGTATTTTGGTTGAAGATTTCCCTATCAACAAGAAGTCGATGCTAGCTAATCTAAGTAAATCTTATTCTAATTTGGTATCTTATCAGCATTGTGGCATAAATGAAGTTTTAACTCAAACGGCAAACCGATTTTATGGGCATGAGACTATAGGTACATCAGAAGTTAGAGACCATAGCGAATCTATATTGTTGACACGGTTTATTTTCTGCGCAGCGAATGGTTAACCGAGGAATTCTCGCTTAGATCTGCCATTTCTTCTAGTGTTTAAAAAGTTCTACAGCTTCCCAACTTATCAATCACTATCCATGAAGAGCGTCAAGCATGTTTCTAGAAAGACTGAGGTTCTTCAGAGGTGGATGAGATGCACTTGGTTTCGAAACGATTTATAATTTCTCGGTTTTCTTCGTTCACAGCATTGTTCATAAATTTCTTTAAACTTTATTATTTCTTATAATCTCTGAAATAGTAGGCTAGTTTATGGACTCTTCCCCAGCAAATTTTAATCATTCTAAAAATAAAAAGATTTGTAAAAGGCGGTACATATTTTAAGAAGACGAGCACTTAATCGAAAATATGTCTATTCAAACTAAAATCGTTCTCATTTCAAAACCGATGAACCAAGTGACACTTTAAGTTTCAAAATCGAGATTTTCGAAGATTTTTGAATTGAACGAAAATAATGAAGGTCTCAACTTAACATATAAATCTTATTTATGACAAAAAGTTTTAATGAAAAATGTTTGACGTTTCACACAAAACCTGCACTATCTCCATTAAACAAATTTAAAATAACTGTGAATGAATAACTTTCTGATTACAAACTTAATTTTCAGCATTAAGCGCCTCAATAAGTCAACAAGAGCTTGCACTTACAGCAAATACACTTCACATCTAGCTTCAACTAACTACTTAGTACATGAAAGCTTTTGGCGGCAGCTAACAAGCGCGCGACGCGCCCACTCACGTCACGATACTGGAAAATAATGCATTAACTGCAAAAACAAATCTACTACAACGCACATACATACCGACATTGTCGTACCGTTACAGTATCATTTATCAACACAACTCAGTGAATCCTTCAAACCGCGGACAATGGTGTTCCGCGAATATTTCGAACTCATACGCGCGCACCGAAGTCACCGCCACCCGCAACCGCTTGTTCGTAAATTACTGCCGACATTTTGATATCAGTTTTTGACTTTTTTACACTTTTTTGTTCGTTGTCACTTCGCAGGCTCAGCTTCAGCTTCAAATTCCTATTCTAGCTCCTGCTTTAGCTCAATACCCATGATATTTGTACCCGAGCGACAACGTTTTGTATAAAAGACAGTTGTTTCTTTGCTGTATAAAAAAATCGAAAATTATTTCTTCCAAAAATAAATCGAAATTCCAGTAATGGTATGAGGTTGCTTGTCCTATGGGCCATTGACCTCCCCAAGTTTAAATTGTATAATATTTTAATTCACTTAAGTATTGCTCTTTCTAACAGGTTAACGGTTATAGTTGAAGGCACTCTATCCTTTTTGTGCAATACTTAGCGAATTCCAGTAACATAAACTTATGGACCCCTAGGGGTCATCTAAAAGAGACGAAGCTTAAATGTAATCGGTGTAGAATACGCGGATTATGAATGATCGTCTAAAAAAATGTTGGGTCTACTCCAACCGCAAACACAGCACTTATTTTGAGAGGACTATATATTATTGTTGTTGTAGGAGAAGAAATGTTCGGGAATCAAAAAAATTTGAGGATGTTGTCCAGTTGAAAGTCTTTGGTTGAATAAAAATCATGGTCCATCGCAATTATATTTGCCCCAATTTTCGTGGGAAATGTTAACCTTTGCAACAAATTGTAACTTTCTACAAACTTGATAAACAAAGTGTCCAAATGAAGTATCTTAATGACACTGGCTGCAGGATGGGCTGAACACGAAATTTCGACAGCTGGACTCAACAGCACAGTTCCAACCAACCGCAAACAAGTTTTTCGAATAGCTCACACCCCTTGATCGGTGAGCATAAATCGGCTATAAAATAGGTTATACTAAAAAGGATTAGCTGTTCGGAATCAGCTGCTAGGTCGCTTCGTCTTCGGATTATATGAAGGCGTGCTCTACAACTGAATTGGGAGAAAAAGCTCATCTAAACATTTGGGACCTCCGCCAACTTTTGAAAGCATCTAAGATTCGGCTCCGTCCGAGTTTACCCTCCTTACTTATGTGGCACAAACTGTTTTTTGCCCAAAGTGCTGACAATATTTTTTTCAGCAATCCTTTATGGTCTTCCTTTGCATTTGCCGACATATATTTATTTGGAATTTTTCGCTTTTCTTTTTCATTTGCGACATTTGTGTTGCAACATTTTGTTTGATTGTTTTAATTGCATTTGTTGTATTCGAAAGCGTACATTTTGTGTCATACATAAACGTTATAACCGTGTGTATAGTTTTTCCACCGCTATTTGTTATTATCGCAAACACTTGAGCATTTTTCCGTTTGGCTAAAATCCTGCCAGCGTCCGGCGGCAATTACAACAACAGTGCAAAGTGCTTATGCGACGACTAGCAAAGCGCGTGTAGTGGAGTAGCGCTTTGCTCACTGATCTACGACGAGTGCCAACAGCAGTAGCAGCAACAACAACAACAACAATAGTGACAACAACAACAACGACAATGACAGAGTATTCACCGTTCATAGTTTATTTTCCGCTTCCAGTTGCAATTCAGTCCGGCTCGCTTCAGTTCAGTTCCACTTCAAACCCATTCAAATTCAAGCGTAAATCGTCAATTTCAAAACCCCGGCCGTTCGACAACTACACAGGCACTCATATAGGCGTATGTGTATGTGTGTGTGTGTGTGTGTGTGTGGGAGTGTTGACGCGATTTCGAGTGCGGACGCAGTGAAGTGTGGCCGAGTGGAGCGCAGCCGAGTGGCGGTGAGTCTGTTCGATTGGCTCGTTACCATACTTTCGTTGGCTTTCGAATGTGCTTTGCCACATTCTATTTATTTGCATTGCATTTTTTCGCATTTCCTTTTGTTTGTCATTATAATGTTTTTGTTTTTTATTTTTATTTTGAAAATTTATTTGTTTGCCACGGCACTCGTCTATTCCATCTCTGTATGTGTGTGTGTGTGTGTGTGTGCACCGCGATGCAAGCACAAGTGTTGCTAGTGACATGTGTGTCTTATTGCCGCTACTCGTGCGCCTCGTGTTGCTGTGACGAGCTGCTCGCCGATAAATATTGCCATCATTTGGTATTTCTACATCAGTGGCTGCAATCAAATAGCCGACTTTCTGTTGTGAATTTCTTTCTTATTTATTTGGTGATTTAACCGCTTTTGAGTGCAATGCCTGAAACGCAACGGTATTTTGCAATATCCACTTGAAAGTGCGAAATTTATCACAAAAAAAGTGAAGAACATATTTCTTGTTTAATTTAATGTTCAGTGGATTTAACCGATGTTTTTAAAAATACGTTAGAGTATCTATCTATAAAATACAAAGAAAACTGTTTGAAATGCTATTGGGTTGTTCGGAAAGTCATTTCGTTTTTTTTGGGGAACATGAAAGACAGTTTTCGTATAATGAATAAATATTTTATTAAATAATATATTGGCCATTCTGGTCCAACACCTTTTGCCATCTTTCTGGCAGTAACATAATTCCCCTCTCATAAAAGTTTTGGTCCTTGCTGGCAAAAAACTCGTCCAGGTGGTTTTTGACATCTTCATTTGAGGTAAAGGTTTTGCCATCCAAAAAATTTTGCAGGGACCGGAACAAATAGTAGTCGGAAGGCGCCAGATCTGGAGAATATGGTGGATGTTGCAGTACGTCCCATTCAAGCTGTAAAAGTTTTTGGCAAGTGACCAAACTTGTGTGAGGTCTCGCATTATCCTGGTGGAACACTACACCCTTCCTGTTGATTAATTCGGGCCTCTTCTCTTTAAGTGAATCATTCAATTTGTCCAGCTGATGACAATAGACTTCTGAATTAATCGTTGTATTGTCCGGCAAAAGCTCAAAAAAAACGATTCCTTTGACATCCCACCAAACGGAGAGCATCACCTTTTTTTGGTGAATGTTGGCTTTTGACACGCTTTGAGCCGGTTCATCTTTTCTGCTCCATGACCTCTTGCGTTTAACATTGTTGTATACAACCCATTTTTCGTCCCCAGTAATAATCCTCTTCAAAAATGGATCATTTTCTAGACGTTTGAGGAGCGAATCACACGCGTCAACACGACGACACAAATTTCGCTCGGTAAGGACATGGGGCACCCACACATCGAGCTTCGAGGTTAAGTCCATGCCTTTCAAATGGTCATAAACAGTTGAATTCGACAAATTTAACCTCTCACCGATCTCTCGTGTGGTGATTCGCCGATTTGCATCAACTAATGCCTTTATCGCATCTTTGTCAGCTTCGACCGGCCTTCCAGACCGTGGTGCATCTTCGACATCAAAATTGCCGGATCGAAATTTTGCAAACCAGTTCTGGCACTGGCGTACTGTTAACACGCCTTCTCCATACACATCCGTCAATTTTTTTCTCGCTTGGACAGCATTTACCTTTTCTGAAGTTAAAAAGTAAAATATGACGAAAATGCTGCTTATTGCTCTCCATATTTAAAAAGGCACCAACCAAAAACTACTGGGTAGAATTAATAGAACTTTTTCACACACAAGCCTTGCAATATCAGCTCTCATGACATATAATGGTTATGGGGCTTAAGTGTGAAGTTAGTTTCGAAAAAACGTAATTAAGTCCTCTGGCGGGAAAAAACGAAATGACTTTCCGAACAACCCAATATTATTCTCTTTATTCATAGACTTCGTGGTGGTTGTGGTGGTTTAGGATCAGAATCCCGACCAACTCATTTAGACATTCGTTGTTGTTCATTCTTACAATTTTCCATATGTACTATAATATCCTAAGTAATCCACCAGTCTGCAATAACGTCGTTACAACAGTCGTTTCTCCCTCTAAGTCCGTCTTCACCTAACCTGGCTTGTTTCCAACAGAATTGAAGGGGAACTCCTCAGTTGCTTACTCAGCTCAAAGAACCACTTTTTGCATTGGATTTCAAGGCTGGCACTGTTTTCGATGTTTGCGCTGGTTCAATGATAGTTGAAAACGTCTATAATCCAAGCCAATAAGAACAAGCCAAGAAGATACGAAGATTTAGTAATCGGGTTCGCCTTGCTTGTTTTTCCAATGCAAACACTCACTGAACCATTAAGGTCACGAGTTTAGTTCTAAACAATTGTAGTAGCATAGGAACTAAAAGATTTTGTTATTTGAAATATTTCATATTGACAATAAAGCTAGAAAACTTGAGTAGGTCAATGCTTCGGCGATAGATTTCTTATACTAAATACTATACATAATACATATGCTATGTTACAGCATTCTTCTTAAATCAAACCTTTGTAAAGTGCTTTCTTCCGACATTTCTTCCACAATCAAACTTATTTTCTTATGTTGTTTCTTAGACCTCAAAGCCAAAGACATTAGCTCCAAATAATAGTCACAATTAGTTTTATAAACCCTTTCGTGGTGATTTATGAGAGCGATCCCGCTTAGTAGAGTATTTTTGTGGCCCAAGTTCTGAGGGAAAATTCGGCTGGTCCTACTCTGGAATATATTGAGTTTTATTCATACAAATTTTTTTTCGTACCAAGACAGCGGAACTGACTAGAGCATTTCTTAACCAATAGAGTGGTAATAGTGCATTTTCTATCGAGCTATAGACAGACCTGTAGTTATATGGTACCTACAAAAATTACCCTTTTGTATAAATGGCGTGCGTTGTAGCCTGCTGATAGCGCACGTGTTCGAATCTGGTCTGGTTCGATACTTGAGAAGACAATTTAGTAAAATGTATTCGGAAAAGGCGTCTATTGGATATTTTGAAGTGATTTAGAGATATCAGGAAAAAGACGTAGTTTTTCCTTAACAGCTACAAAATAATCGGTCATCTTTACAAGCAGATAGGACTGGGTGATCCCAAGAATAATTCCACGTCATTATAACCTAAAATAGTTGAAGTCTCTGATCAAAAATATATATAAACGAATTTTACAGTTCGACATCGGCTAGATTCCAGAAATACCATCGAAGGTAACACTACACTTAAGGTTTTGTATCCGCTTTTGCCCACACTAAGAATCTAAGTCAAAATTTAATCCGAATGTTAGACTTTGTCGAGATGTTTTTCAAACATTTTCTCACAAAAGGTCAATTTTTTATGGAGTCTCGGTAAAATTTTCCGTTATTTTTCGCTAGAAATCGAAAGAATTATCTTTTACCATTTCACAAAGTGGTCTATAGGTCGCAAGCAATGGTTTGCAGTATGTCCGACAAAAATTAATAGTCATTCGAAAACTTAAGGTGGGTATGAATTACTAGGTTTACTAATTAAAATCTTTCTTAAGCATACTGATCACCTCTTCTAGGGTATAGTAAAAATGATAGAAATATTACTCGAAATGGATTCTTCTATTTTTATATCTTTTCGAGTAACCAGTCTGCCCACCTCATTAAGATAAGCACTATTTGCTATGATCACCACCACCTAAGGCTATGAACACATTGCAACATATGCATTCACAATGAAGTGTTTTACTATTTCCAAGACAAATATATAAAACTGGCCACTCTTGTGCATTTAATATTATTACTCCCTCAACACTTCCCCTCAGGCCCACGTATACCCCGCTAAGTAGTAATTCGATGTGCGTAGAATTAGAACCGTGATTTTTCTACAATCCTTATTAGAAGTGAAGAAATTCAAACGGTATGGCGGATTATTGACCATATTATGGCATGTTGCCACTAAGCCGTTGCTAACGCTAATGCTATTAAGTAGCCAATGGAGGCAGCAGCCAAACAGTGTACATTTTACACATACATACGCACACACAACTGTATATGCGCTTGTAATTAAATAAAATAGTTGAGAACAAATAAATAAATCAGCAACAAGAACAAAAGCAAAAGCAGCGCATTAAGCATACCACAAATGGTTAAATGTGGAAAACCGCCGATGAATCGATGTGTGGAAATGTGGAAAATGCATTTGTGGCCAACAAGCAGCGGCCAGTGCGCAGCGGCGCACGCATATAACCAAGCGCATTTATGTGTGTGCGTGTGTGTGTGTGTGTGTGTGCCAGTGCCAGTACAAAATGCCAATAGAGGCCAATATGGGCAAGCGAAGAGGTTGTAGGGGGCGAGGTGGACTTGGATTAGATTTGTAATTAGAGTGATTTGCATTGCGTGGCAGCAAGTGCTTGGGCGATTTGTGTTTAATATTATTTGTTTGGCATGCAAAGCGTGTGGCATGTCATTGGACTCGCTCGCAAGCTAAGATGCCGCTGGAGGCAAGGAGACGCTGGCGTTAGCGTGACAAATTTGCATTACTTTGACGGTGAAGGCGCCAGCTTCAGCGATAATGTTTAAACTTAATTTTCTGTAATTGCAACACTTTGTGGCACGCACGCTTTTTTATACGCACTAAGCGTGAAATTAGAATTACAACACACAATGGGCTTCTGAGTAAAGCAAATGCTAGTTCTAAAGGAATTTTATGTTTAGTGTTTTCTATATGTGTGTATGTATATCTGTTTGTTTGGCAATACAAAATTACTTGAGCGCAGCGCATGTTGCACAAAGCATTTATTTGTAACAGAGCCGCAGTATTTGCTTTGCGAGTGAACTCATGCACACAAACGCACACACACATGCACATATAATAGGTACTATAGCACACTTTTGTGCGTAATTACTTGCGAGCGTGAATGTGTGTGTGTATATGAGTGCAACCGCAATGCGCGCCGTACGCAGAACGCAGATTCGGATGCAAATTCGCACATTCGGCGGTCACAAACCAACTTGCAACAATGGCGCGTTGCATGGAAACGCCGATAATTTATTTTCAGCTCACATTTTTTCGACATTTTGCCAGAAAAACAACGCACAGCCTTCAAATGCAGCACACAAGACGGGCGCACATGTGCGTGTTGCAAGCTCTTACGCACACATTTACATATTTGCTGGTGTATAAGGCTGCCTAGGCTGCAATGGCGGCCACAATCGCGGTAAGCACAAAAAAGTGCTTTCGCACGGCAGAGAGAAGCAGCGGCGGCGCGTGAACGAAACTCACGAATGTGGGTGCGGCAGCTGCAATTAAACAAAACCAAAAACACGCCGCGCATACACCCCCCCCCCCCCCCCAAAAAAAAAAAAAAAATGGGCGACCATCCCGAGAATGCTATGCAATGCGAAAAACAAATAATTGGAGCGTGCAGCGGTGGCCGCGCAAAAATGGCGCCAAGCACCCAGCGCGAGCACACCGAATAACCGCCGTGAGGCGGCCATGACAGTTGCATTAGCGAGCACCCGTGAAGCGTGCATGCCACAAAGGCGCACACGGACGACAACTTGGATGAACAACTCGTATAGTAAATCAATGATAGCTGTCTATAGAACTCCATATATATATAGATATATAGATGTTCGCTTATATATGAACCTAATATCCAATATATATTTGCTGATAACAGTTCGCTTAAAATCTCAATCTTTTTATCTCCTCAATCATGGAGTAATCATGGGAGTAGAGTTTATTCCAGTATTAGTTTCACATTTTGCAGCGACTCTCTCGTGAAATTTTTCCAAATAAAAATTCTCAGACAACCCAAGGTTTCTCAAACTACAGACAAGTTGCCTTGGGAAACTCAAGCCATATTGGAACTGTTTCTTTTACACTGAGCCTTCTAATAATAGTGATCTGTGAACAGTCTGTATTTGATACCATCAACTCTTCAGATACTTTATATCTTATGTCCTATATTAAATCGCTCGATTATTCCTGTACATCTGAGCCCACAAATCGGAGATTACCTTTAACTGACTTCCATCACGAACAATAATTAGGACAACCTGATAATTTCCGAGTGAGGTTTCTCTAGTTAATGTTGCCTACATTTCGGCTTGAAGAAAAAAACTCAGACGGAAACAATATAAAAATGAAAAACGGACTCGAATTGCTATGAAAAAGTATAGAACATGTGGTGGAGTATTACTTTGTGAGCTTGAGAATAGTGTAGAATTGTAATGAACCACGTCTGCGTGCTCGAATTGAGTGGGTTAAGTAATATCGAGGAGATCAATTGGGAATAATGGAAGCGCTTTTATAGAAAAGTGATTTTTTAGTTCAATCTCTGAAGAGTTGACAAATTAGATTCTGCGAACTTAAAAAAATCCATGCAGGCATTTATGTTGCATAGAAATTGTATAATTACAGCACCATAAATCGGAAAAATATTTAAAGTCACTTGCTTTTTTTTTTTAAAATGGAGTGAGGAAGAAAGTTAAGAGAGCTGCCGAAATAAGTAACTCAAGTAAATCAAAGACAGGCAAATTTGACACACCTGGGATTTTATAGTGCAGACGTATCTAAATAAATCATGGACCTGATTAAAGGCTGGAACTGGTTTCTATATTCAGACCAGCATAAATGCGGAAAATAACATTATGAATATTGCTGCTTAAAATTAAAATGATCGATAAACATTGATTGGCACTGAGGCAATGAGCTGAGTTCCTCTCTCGAAGAACAAAACTGATGCTCTCTGAAGTCTCTTCACATTTCTTACGAAGCTTTCTCTGCACCTAACTTGATATCGTTTTGTGTTTTGAACTGAGCAGAAGTAAAGGAAATAAGGACAACCGGAAAATCCTTGCAAGCTGGAATATAACGAAATACCAGCTATATCCAAAAAGAAACTAGCCCTTAAGTAGTTTTCTCAAATTAAGAAATTTGTAATACAAATGCTTAACCAAATGAGTACTCGTTAAACATTTCAAGTATATGCAACATACTGCCGTTGTGTCTATATGTGCAACATCAGTGTGTAGCACATTAGGATCAGGAATGCAACCATGTTTGGAGAAAGCATAGCTAGCGTTTAAATACCGCGCTCTTATGTTGGCTTCCTTCACACACGACCACCACCACCAACCTCAACCAAAAAACCGTTAGCTCGCCTAGCTGCCCCCACAATTTGCTATTTCGACTGCATTTGCATTGATTGACTTTTGTTTGTTGTTAATTTTGACTTTTGCAACCCTGGCGAAGTAGTAGTTGTTGTACATTCAATGTAATTTGTTGCACACAGATTTTTTAGCAGCGCAATTTCGTGCCACAGAAGCTCTTCAACGCTGCACAGCTGCCGCTGCGCTCGTTTGCAATTAGCATTTCAGCGCATTTGCTGGCATTTCTTTTGTGCCGCCACCGCCGTATGTTGTTTATGTTGCTTTTGTTGGTGTTGTTGTTTTTGTTGTTTTTGTTGCTTTCATGCGTATTTGGCGAATTCTTTCTTCTTGTTTTGGCGTATGCCTTTTGCCGTTTGACCTTTTCCTTTTGATTTTTTTCGTTGCGCACTGCTACTGCTGCTGCTGCCGTTGTTGTTGTTGCTGTGTTGTTGTTGTTGCATTTTACTCTATTTTCGCTGTAATTTGCCGCGCAAAGAAAAACGAAAAAACCGCGTTGCACAAAAGCGCGAATGTAAATTTTCATTAATTAAATGCATTGGTCTGGCGTTGCCGGATCGACGATTGATTGCACGCGCGCGAATGCTGAACGCACAAACACACACACACACACACAAACTCATACAAACAATTATTTGCATTTGCGCGTGTGTGAATTGTAGAAAATATGTGCGCTTCGAGCACTCATTGGACGCTCTTTGAGCGTATTCATATGTGTGTGTGTGTGTGTGTGTGTGTGCGTGTGTGAGCGCTTTGCCGCGCGCGCTCGTTTGAACGCTTGAATGCAATGAATTAGCTGCTTTTAATCAGGTATTTTGAAGTTTTTGCGTACTTTTTTCGCTCACTTTTGGGCGCGTGCAAATCAGCATGGCAACAACGCTTTTAGACTGCTGGAATCGACTTGTGTTTAACGGTGATTGGATAGGGGAATTTTCCATCAATTATGGGCAATACGACTTGCAGCGCTCGCTGGCTTTAAATACCGTTGCCAAAGCGTGAAAATGCATCTCAAACGTGCTCCGCCATACCCGTTGATTCTGCCGGGTTTCAGTGATTTAATTTCATGTTAATTCCTTCTGCCTAATACTCCAAATACAGCGCTTCTTCTCTTGATGAACTACTAATTCATTTGAAACTCTAACTCCTTCCTCTTTAAGACTCAGTGCGCTTCATTTACGTTTTTCAGATGGTAAAGAATTATAAGAAGGGGATTCTTTCGTCAACCAGGTGTCTAAACCACAAATGAAAGCTCTCAAGTAAATGAAATGAAATCTTTAAGAGACACAATTGTTTCCATTGGAGAATGGATTGTCCTAGACTTACAATAATAAGCGCCACGAAAAACTCGATGTCTGATTGTGACAATACCTTTCGGAGGACAAAGGTCTCAAATTGCAAAACTGGGTTGCATTTGCTCAAAATCATTGCGCTTCATGGTATAAAAAGTAACAAGGTATAACAATGTCGGACAAAATTTCAACATCAGATTTTGAGATTTAACTGTTCGTAGTCCCCTCTTTGACAAAATATTCGAAGACAAATTGCAGTAAGTATAAAATAAATCGCACACAAGGTAGCTCTCCCTTTGATTGACAAAACTGGAAGAGTGGCGAATCCAGCAAACAACTAGTATAAGTGCAATAAACTGCATAATGTATAATCAAAGCGGAATAGCATAGCAAGCAGTTATACTCTTTTAATAAGGGATACCTTATACCTTATTAGGGATACATATTCCATTGCTTGTAATTCAACAAGCTAATTTTGCTCTTGCTTTCATATTTAAATTGTGGAGAAAAGAGCAGAGTCAAACTTGCCAAGCAACTTGATTGTCAACTTGACAATTTATACATACTGAATTGATTACTGATTGAAAGTAATGCCAATTGAGGTAGAACTACTTTTGCAACAATGTCAAGTCGTGAAAGATGTTATTGGAGAATTGTTCAAATGTGGTATAACAAATACAAAAAAGCTGAAAATCCTGAGGGCCAAGCTTCCATGCGAGTTCGACAATAATTGTATTTTTGTTATTCTTATCATAAATAAATAAAGAAATAAATAACAAAAAAAAAAAAAAACGGATCTTTATAAATTTCATTGAGAAGAAAAAGTTCTTATAAAATGTAACAAACATTCGGTATTTGCTCACTAAAAAAAATTTTATAAATTTGAAATTTTCTCCTTTGAAGTATTATTTAAAAGATGTTTTTGTATGGTATGTGCATTTCAATTCTCTATGCAACAAATTGTGATTTCAATAACTAATCCATTTTAAAATATATTGAAAAGTCAATAATATGTTTGTGTCGTCACTTTAGATCAAATCAAATGTGTAAATCAATAATAATTGTTCAAATTAGTAAATATAATTGCAAATATGTTTTAAAACACAAAAAAGAAAATGATTTCGAAAGCAACAAGCATGTTTTATCATTTATCTCAACAATTTAACAGCAATTTCCCTAAAAAATTCTACATGCATAACAAATTTCACCAATGATTTATGGCCTTTCGCATTAGACTCCACTTTACCGGAGCCTATTGGCCTATTTAAATGCGCATAGTTGTCATCTCATTCGTATTTTCTCATGTAGTGGGCACACTTCGTCGCAATGGGTGTCCAAAATGCCACCATGGTATGGCACCGCCATTCCCGGGTAGCATTCATGGAATTGCATTGATCGTAAATTTCTTGCAGCTACTGAATATGTAGACAGCAATTGTTGGACGCTCAACATGGTGATTGTCTTTCGAGCTGACGAAAAATTATAATTAAATGCAGGCATGGAAAAAATAAAAATCGGTAGTCAGTCCTGATGTAGCGTTCTTATGGCCAAACATTATGGCACGGTGTGTTGAATGCCTGAAGTGAGGTGATAAAACTGTGACATGTTATATGAAAACTACGAATGACTGAAATAAAAAAACAAAAACAAAATACAAATAATAAAAATAATAACGAAAATATATATTTTTAATGATTTTAAATAATATAAAAATTTTTTTATTTTTTTTTAAGTATTTATTAGCATTTTTAATTAATAGCTTATAGCTGATATGTTAAAGTTTTTACAACTAACAGGTTCTAATAAAATACTACTTTCAAATCAAAAAATTTGGAAAACGGCTGCCACAAATTTGCAAATGTTTAATCAAACGTATTATTTAGAAAAATTAAGACTACAATATAAATAAAAAAAAAAACACAAAGAATCATGAAGACTTAATTTAAAAAACGTTGTCGGGGGATTGCCACCTGTTTTAATTTTCTAATTAGCTTAATTTGATCAAATAAAAATACCAGTCCATAAAAAGTTTAAAAAAACTATTTATTATGAATGTTCTCTTGAGGAGATTGCCACGTATTTGGAAATGTTAAATAATAAGTGTTGTTAAGAAGTAGGAAAAAATGCAATATAAATATAAAAATAAAGCAAACAATGACGGCTGCGGTTGGAAAGTATCTGAGAACGGTTGCCACATATTTCACTTTTCTTATGCAATTGATTTTATAAAATAAGTGAAGATTAGGTGAATTTAAATTTCGAAAAAATTCTTGACAAAGATTACCACCTGTTCGAAAAATTTTATTTAAACAAAAACAAATCTGAAATAAATTCAAAATTGTAATATTTTTATCAAATGAATATTATTTGAAAATATTCATAGCTTTTTCTAATTAAACACAAAGTACCGAGATTTTCGGAATTAAACGAAAGATTTTATCCAGCCAATAGTTTCCCAATTTTATGGCGGAATGTTCTTAATATTTATTCTTCTCATTATTGTGACAGATTTGTCACACACACAATTTTTCTTTCTTTTATTAAATAAAATGTTAAAAAATAAATTAGTAAGCGAAATCTAACATTAAATATTAAAAGTTTAAATATTTCGATCTCAGCGCCACCTGTTGAGTTTCGATAGTCTTAAAATTTCAAATTTAAAATTTTCATAAATTTCTTATTTTCTTTATTATAATTAACATTCCGGGTGCAAAGTAAAATAAAAAGCACAATAAGAATTTCTTGCAGCTCAAATAAATATTTTGGTAGGTTCAACTTTCACTAAATTTTTATCAACTCTGACACACTGTGCCGAGTTGAGCATTCAGCATGAGAACATTTTGTCACTTACGCGCGACATTTTTTACAATAAACTCCAAAGAACACACTAACAAAGCACTTCAGCTCCTACGGACACTGGCAGTCACCGGGAAGAAGAAGCATTATTCGGCCACAAAGTGAAGGCTGCACACAGCGACAGCGGCCTGGCAGCAGTGAAAGCAGCAGTGAAAGCAGTAGGAGGCGACTCCTTAACTCTCAGCGCACAGTGTGGACATTTCTACACATACACACAAGCACGCATACCTGGTGATTGTTCGGTCGTTCGGCAGAGCGCGTAACTAAACAACGGAAATAATTGCATTTCGGTGGCAATTAATACAAGGTCGTGGCACGGTAAGGCGCACAATGCAGACGCACATGGACATCTACACTTGAACATAGATATATATAGAGACACAGTAAAGTGAACAACAAACAAACGAACAACAAAACGCCCAAGTAACGGCATGGACTTACGGATTTCTGAGCGACTGCCAACCTAAGCAGTGCGACGAAGCGAGCGAGTGACAGAAAGGTGGACGTAAGAAGAAAATAAACAAAAGTAAGAACAAAAACAACAACTAAGCATGCAAAGGCAAGTTAGTTCGTATAAGCTACCTTTACAACTTAATTGCCAGGCTAACGGTTCGGTTGTAGCAAGGACCCACACTTCAGCCGCAACGTCAAGTCACCAACTCGGCGACAGCAGTGTAGCCAGATAAATAGACATAATAAACTCAGATACATATATACATATATACATATGTACAGTTATCACCCGCACAACATTGATATTTTGTAATATTTCGTAGGGAAATTCGGCTGAACTCTCTCTCTCGCATGAAGGTGTGAAAAATGCCGAGGAGTCAAATTCATTGTACAACGATGAAACATATATGGAAATTTATGCATTTCTTTAGTGTACAAAAATTAGAGCAATTGCCACAATCGCCGAAGTGAAAACACAAAGAAAATTTGTAGATATTGTAACATATCACTTAGCCATGCGGAGGTGCCAGTTGAAGTTAATTGAAATTGCTGACACTTTCCGTCGAAATTCCCAAATCCAAGGTGGCCCATACATTAACTAGATTATTGTATAACATGACTATATAGCTGACCGAATTCTGTGGAACAAAGTGGTATTTTCATTATGCTTAAAGTAATCATTGTCAAGAAATATGTTCACACCTGAAAAGGGTTTATTTGCAAAAAGTTAATAATAGGTTCTAAAGTACGAGACCTTGAGTGTATTTTACCTTTGGAGGTTAGATTCTATTGTTCGTGTCATTTATTTGAAAACCTACTTTTTCGACTTTAATATTAGATCAATTTAGATGTAGAGTGCAAGAAAGCGGATTAAGCTAGAAAATTAAATGTTTACACTTATACGTTTCAGAGATATCCTAAATTATATGTCTCAGTTTATCTATTAAAATGCATAAAATTTCCAAAAAATTTTTGGCTTGAAAGACTTTGTCGATTTCAGCAAATTTTCGAAGGCTTTTTTAAATTCACAAACCGAGTACGTGAAGTCTTTTTTTTTATTGTTATTTAATATAGATATTTAATAATATTTGAAGCTTGCGAGTTGAGCTTATGAATTTCATGTACACTACCATTCTGGGAGCGTAAGTCACTCCCATTTAATGTTCTCAGATGTATGAAGATATGAATTTACAGACAGAGTAGTTCAAAGCTGGTTCCACACTAATGGTGTTAATGTAATGATGATAAAATTTCTTACGGTTTTCGATTCGTGGAACCTTGTAGATTAGCGAATCGAACAAACAACTAGTATAAATAAAATCGATTAGCATAATCAAAGAGAGCTAAACTAGCAAGCGATTATAACTAAACAACTTTGTTTTTTGTTATTATATTTTTCTACTTTTTTTTATCAGCAGAGCGCAAACATAACGAACACGAAAGTGGCGAATCGAAGACTGCACATATTAAACTACGCCAGTGTATTTCTTTTACAATTGTCGTTTGTTCGATTCGTCACTCTCCGAGTTTTAGCAAGCTGAAGCAAAATGTTAAGAAAATGAACAAAATTATTATATCTCTTGGATAATGCTGGAAGAAATAACAGCTTGTTTAGTCATTTATAGTTTTTGTTGAAACATTTGAACGCAACAAAAACTACAAAATTTTCATGAGATTAATTAGACTGTCTATTGGCAATGAGTCAAAAACCTTGCTATCAAATTGTAATCAAATTTAATAAATCTCAAAGATTATTACTCTGAGACCGAAGAGAGCTGCTTTAAACTCAGTTTAGGTCGCAACCTCTAATTGACTTAGATATTTAAGCAATCTTCAGAGAGCGGAGTATTTGGTTAGGACAACTCAAATAAAAGTTAATAAGAACCTTATGTGCTACAAACTTAAATTTAGTTTCGAGCCAAAAGTAAAACTTACTGCCTCTAAGCTGGGAAAACCAATTTTTTTTTTTTTGTTTTGGAATTTCTACTAACCAAATATGAAATAGCAAATCAATAATGGGAGTCGAGTTGTTCGTTCTAATTGATCAATATATATTCTCTCCACTTGTTTCAGTACATATATTTTTCTACGAAAATGGCTTTTGAACTAACTAAATGAGGATATATATCATAGGAAGTCTTTGAAAATAAATAAAACTCGAAGCCAACACTCCATCAATTATTGGCAAATTAGGCCTTTTAATTTTTAAATCGCATAAATTTTTATTTTTAAATTTCCACCAACCACTAGTTCTTTACCAATAATCCTTTCGCTTTGCTTTCTCCCGAACAACATCTACCTTGCTGTTCAAAAGGTCACTTTCTTCTCTGCAATCCGCACCCCTTTACTTTATTGGTTTGCTCATTTGTCGCTCGTGTTTGAAATGTTTGCCGATTCATTCGATTCGTTTATTCTGTTGATCCTTTAAATTAAAAAATTTTGAGCCAAAAATACTCGACCACCAAAGAATACGGCAACAACTACAACGAGAACAAAAACAACAACACCGACATGAACGCAAGAGCGCCGCTAGCTGGGAAGCATCGGTTGTTGCATGCACTCAACATGCTGACTAATAAGTGTCGCCCGCAATGCTGCACACACACACACGCCCGCACACACATACACATCCACAATTGTATTTGCGCTCACATTAAGGCAAGTGAAGCTGCTTAACCCATCCAAATGAAGTGTCATTGCGGAGCTCCTAATGAACTCTCCAATGTGTATCCAACACTGCTGCACCGCCCGCCTCACCAGAGCGGTGCTTGCCATGAACTACGAATACACCCTTACACCCTCGCCCACACAGAGTTGATTTTTGCATTTTGCATTTGGTATTTGTTGGTGTCATAGCTGTGTCTCCAATGCTGTTGTTATTACTACTGACTGTTCCGCAGTTGTTGTTGTTGTTGTATTTTTTTGGGTTGTTAACATGTTGTCTCTTGAATTGTGAATTGTGAATTGTGAATTGCGAATTCTGACTTTGCCAACTCGGCTGACTTGACTAAGTTTGACTTGCTCTCGTCTCCTTGCTCCGCTGCCACGTGCGCTCCCCTTGGCCTATCTCTATGTCTATGGATATGGGTATGGGTATGGGTATGGGTATGTGTTGCATGTCTACTTTGGCCTGGCGCTTGCCATCTGCCGGCAGTTGGCAGTTGGTAGTTGGCTGTCGCTCGGCGCTTGTTCATTTGTTCATTTGCAGTGTTAGTTCACTTCTGATTGCTAATTGGTTTGTTAAACAATGGCAAAATGTTTTAACGAATTGGCCAAAAATTTATAAACGCTGCCCTGCAATGGCCCGGTCGGAGGCGTCGACTCACTCATTGTGGGTAAATATTCGTTATTGCACTTGGCGCACAAAACACACACACACACACACACAGACACTCATAACGGCATCCTTTAACTGCATAAGAGACTAATTGTTGAGCAGCGTTGAAGCTGTCGGATTTATCTCTGAGTGTTTTGGTTTTAAATTCGTTTTGCAAGCATATGAACGGTGATAGGAAGCTTACGTTTTGCATAAAAATTAGAGCATATTATAAATTTTGAAATTTTTTTCGGGGTAATCGTTGTAAGGATGGTTTAAAGCAAAAGAGTTAGAAAGTTGAAAATCCCTAGAAACTGAAAATGTTCAAAGCGATTACAGCAGATTAATTTCTATGAGTAGGGTTGCCACATATTTAAAAAATGTAATCAATGAAATGGCATTAAAACATAAATGGGAAGTACTACAAACTAGAGAAGTACAAAATGAAAATATTTTTCTTAGAAGAGTTGCCACCTGTTCAAGATTTTCATTGCATGAAATTGATAAAAAAAAATACTTTTTAAATACGTAGTTAATTATGTATATTTGTTTTTTTTTTTAAGCAAATGGTTTTTATTTCGTTTAGTCTTCAGTTATTAGCCATGGTAGGGGCAACATGGCGTATGAGTGACTTTTTCTGACATATATGCTTTTTACTTGTGTGCTGCAAATTAAAAGTTAATTACGCTTTGGAACGAAATTTCTTTGTCACTAACTGCGAATTAAGCAAATGATTAATAGAATCTTTATCTTAGCAGGAGGAGCGGAGTATCAAAACTAATAGATAAATTAATTATTGCTTGCGTGTGTATCTCTCTAAAATTTTATTTTATTTAAGGTAGTTTTAACCGGAAAGTTTACCTTTAAGTGTGAAACTTTTTTAATATTTTGGATTTACAAATATGGCTCTCATATTTATGTTAAGGGTATGTAATAACTCCATATATAAGTTGTTTGCCACATTTCTACTAGACAGTAATTACTATTGATGAAATTTTGTTTCAGAAAGGCACACAGATAAGATGTGCCCATAACACTGGTTTGAAAGAGATATATTTTATACTAAATTTGCAGAATATAAGTCTTTAACTTACTTACAGTCATAAAAGCCATCTGTTGTTATATATTTCTGAAACCAATTGTTGACTACTGCTTGACATATGTAAGAAGAACTTCCTAGAAATTTATAAAAACAAAAGTATGGTAAGCAGGAACGATATAAACAACCGCAATGCCCGAAAATACCACCAAAAGACCCCGCACACCTGTCTTTATTATCTTTTAATACACAACAACAAAGCCTCACCATTATCGCTATACATTTATGTAGTTATATCAATAGAAGTAAGGCAGTTAATTAAAAGTTCTTGCTTAAAAATATAATTGTACTTATGTAACGCTAATTAAATGTCATTAATTTGATTTTGGGCCAAATCACATACACATAAGCACACACACCAATGTATATATACTGCCGGCGCTACACAGCACAGGCGCTCCAAGCAGCTGACAAGCCAATGAACTCGTCGAGCGCTTGGTAAGCACGCGGCTTGTGTATTACCGACCAAAGTCCCATCGACCGCATTCAATTTGATTGTATTCATTAAGTGATTAAAAAGCTGTCGATACTTTTCAAAGCATGACCATATGATAAGTTGTTGTTATTGTTGCTTTTTTTTTCATTATTATTGTTGGCGAGCTTTAAAGGTAACAGTACCACTGACTGTTGACTTATTTGTGTTTACATTGTTGCTTTGTGTGTGTGTGTGTGTTTGCTTTGTTTGTCTACTTTGTCTACTTTGTCACCGACAATGTTGTTGTTATTATTTATATACATACATAAATGTATATTGTGCTTGCTGGCATTATTGTTGTTGTTGCTGGCTTACGTGTAGCCACATTGTTGTCATTTTAATCCTTTTGTTAACCGCAAATACCGCATTGAGTGCGGTTAAAAATTCTGCCATACCATGTTGTTGTTGTTGTTGTTGTAATCCTTGTAATTGTTATTACTGTTCTGCTTGTTGCTGGTGACAGCATAGCCACTGTACATTCTTTTTTAATACTATTTATTATAGTTGTTGTAGTGGCTGCTGTTGTTATCTATCTGGTTTACCGCTATTGTTGTTGAGCTGGTTTTGATGTTTTATTTCATTTTTTCTTCACACGCCCGGCGGCAAGCTGTTGTTGCTTTAATTATATTATTTTTTTTTTTAGAGTATTTTTCAAGTTCGATCTTTTGTCATCATCAGAAGTGGAGACATTCGCAAACTCGAAACATTGCAAATGTTGTAAAACCACAACAATAACAAATACTGTACTGCGAAGATATGCAGTGTGTGATAAACATAAGCATAATACCGTTATTCCTGTTCCGTCTCCTTTAATACACCTGATAATACTGCAATAATTTCATGTCCTCGGGCGCTTTTAAGCTTTCACCAAAGCTTCGGAGGCATCATGCAACGCTTATTACACACACACACACACACACCTGCATCTTCTCAATTATGCAACCACAAGTTTTAAATCGAAGCTGTGCGTGTCCAAATCCGTTTGATGACAGTCAACAAAAAAACAAAAAAACAAAAACAACAACAATGAAAAAGCTCAGCAATCAATATGGCCGCCACAACAGAAGGAGCTGCCGTCAGGCGTAATGCGCACAACAAAGGCCGCCACTTGCCACACGCCGCACATCGCATTGTAATGACGCCAGCTGTCCAGACGTGTTCGCTGCGCGCATTAATCATTTCATAAATCCACCGTTAATCGCTTGATTGCCAACTGACACATTATTGTGATTTTTACTTTGCTTAAATCGCGGTTTAAATGCGCGTCTTTTTTTATGTCTGCCTTTTTTGTCCATTGCTGCAACGGCTAGCTGGAACTGGTGCTACAGTTTTTGTGCAGCAACCACGCTTTCGGCTTCACGCTCCTTTGTTGCTGCTTGCGGCCGAGCGCTGGCGGAAGGAAGCATTTGCGGAGTGAAAAAGAAAGAAATTCGAGTTGTCGTTGCCAACATAAAAAAAGCACAACGACATTCCAAAATAAACACAGCGAAATGTGTATGTTGCAATAACAACAACTACGGCAGCTGTAACAAAACATGGTTACCAATTAAGTGAGAAAAAGTTTGCATGCAACGAAAAAACATGCTGGCAGACGCATTGAACCTCAAATGCTGAGCGAATGGTGAGCGGCTGCGAAAATTCTTTGTCCATAAAGCCCTGCTGGAAAATCGGAGTTAAAAAGGTTTGTCTCTTGAATCAAACTTGTAGAGATTTTTGGATTGAATTGTAAAATTTTCACGATTTTGATTTATAAGCGCAAAATTCTATAATTGCACCATAAAAGGAGACCTAACAGCAATACTTACGATACTTTGAGTTTCTGTGTCCGATTCTGGTATGCATGTAACGTATCCTACTAAAGTTTAAGGAAAGCAAAGGACGATATCTTGGACTTGGACTTGGGTTAGGACTCACATGATAGCTGATGTACGACAGCTTGCCATCAGACATTTTTCTCCCTTTTCAAACCACCATCCAACCAATGTATCTGTGATGCGCGCTTCTAAGTCTAAACTAAGTCTTCCAATTTTGTTGCTGCCGTAAGTAGAGCCAACTCTATCAGATTTCGTCTTAAACGAGTAAATACTTTGCTCGCGATCGGAGAATTCAAAGTTCATTGCTCCAGATGCTGATGATTCGATGATTGACGGGTATTCATTTTGGAGCGTGAAAAACGAAGTTCGAAGTGCTTAGGCAGTCTTAATACTGCAAGGCTAACTGCCTTAAAATTGAGTAACTGGTATATGAGTAGCAAAATGGAATGAAAGATAACGATCAAAGTACTGAGAAACAAAAACATTGGAAAACTTGTTGCACACCTCCGAAATGATCCTGATGTTTTAATTCCTCCGCTATTCCGATTTTGTGTGATATGAAAAACAGATCTTTCTGAAATATAAATCTTTTATGACGCTAGGGTTCCATGTTAAGTCTCAATGTCATCGGGACAACTATACGTTCTAGATCGGACGAAACGACGGCTGTCTAAAATATGAACTGTGAGCCGACCATCAGTTCTACAGTTGAATATGTGCAACCACATCTTCAGTCCGCTTATTTGAAGCTTAATTATCTTAGTTTCCCCCTAGTAAAAAAAAAAATCTGCGCACTTATGAAGCAGCTTTAAAAACCGCTAATAAACTGCGTTTGGTTGTTTCCAAATGAAACACTCAACTCTTGAAGATGGTATTGATTACAACTAAGGAGGCTAGAGTGGACTACAGAATATACCAAAGCTTAAGGTATCACCGGCATTATGGAGAACGTAAAAATTTGTTGGTGAGTAAGACAACATATAACGGTGGATATTAATCTGTCTACCTTTCGCGCTGCTTTCGATATCAACCAATCTACTTTAACCCATTCGACACAGAGTAAATGCTTGATCATCTTATTATTAGCAACCAGCAGACGAAATTTGTTTTGGACTCGCCTATAATTGTCCTAACGACCTTGCACATCTCGACCACTCTGCCCAGCAATTACCATGAAAATCAAACCTCATCTGTGCGAGGACAAATAACGCCTACGCGAGTGTCTTCTCGCCTGTGAAAAAAGCAGACGCGAAAAAAGTGCAAAAAAATGGCGAAACCAATGCAAAATTCAAAATGCAAAATGCACCACGAAATCTGACAACAGAGCGAAACGCTGTGCAAACACAAAATGCCATGCAATATGGCGACCGCAATGCGTTCGCGCGACAAATACCCGCCAGACGCGTCACACGCACACACACACACATGAACACAAGCGCTTATCTCGAATAACAATGGCTTCGCATTGCAATAATGCCCAAACGCCTGACTGACTGCATGGCCGCTGTAATGAAGCGACAGAGCCACTGCCGCCCCCTTCCCCCCCAACCATGCGAAACAACAACACCGCGGGTTGAGCCACATGGCGAAAGCGCTGAAAAAATTAAGCTGGCAGCAGCAATGAAAAGCATCGCAATTGAGTGCTAAAACCAACTCGGAACCAACAGAAACAACAACAACATTACAATGACAACAGTAGCAGAAATCATATGTTTCTGGTGTAAGTGCAACAATAATAAATACAACAATAACAATAACGACAACCGCGAATGAAATGATGACGACAGCGATGGCAGACCACCAAAATATTCCACAGAGCAAATATTTTTAATGCCCCAAATTGAGGGGCTTCACGCGGCATGCAACGGTGCAGTGGCAGCGCCGCTTGTTTGGGTTGCGCAAGTGTGTGTACGTGTATGTGTGTGTGTGTGTATGTGTGTGTGTGTGCTGGCGCAATTGCTATGCGACAATATTTTGTGATTGCTGCGCCGTTTCGAGGCATAATTAAAAAAGAAAGTTCAAATTTCGTTTGCAATTGTGCGAATGTGCGAATGTGCGTGTGTGTGCGTGTGTGTGTGTGTGTGGACAACGATTCGGTTCAGTGGATACTTGAGAGATGTCAAAAGTTCAACTGTCAACTGTCAGGCGTCAAACATGTCGCGCAAATGTGACCATGAAAAACAACAACCATTGCTCGAAATAGAAATAAAGTAACGGGAAAGAAAATGCGCGGACATTGATTTTGAGCTGATCCTCACACATACCAACTCATGAAATCAGTGAAAATCAATATTATATGTTATTAATATATTATGTTTAAAAACATTAAGAATTTTAACGGAGTCCGAAATGGTTAAGCACAAGCTAAAAGCTGATGTCATCGAACCCGACAATTTTGGTCCTCTCATCTTCTTCTTGATAGCTACTTGTCACATAACGGTCAAAGTGCAACTTCAGAGAAAACTTTTCGGAACGGTGAAATCAAAGCAGACATGCTACACCACAACAACAATAACAACAACACACAACAACAAAATGCACACGAACGTACAAGGAATGCATAAACAACAACAACGCCAACGACTGCCACCGCTAAGTAACGGAAACTATAAAACTTTCGAACAAATTAAAGGCAACCGCTAACAACCGACAACCAGCTGGCGGTCGGACTCCGTCTGTACAAGTGTCAGTGTGTGTGCGTGTGTGTGTGAGTGAGTGAGAGTGAGTGAGAGTAGTGGCATTGCAACGGCTTGACAGCTGCCATAGAACTAACAAATTTCCGCTAACTAATAAAAAATAAACAAACCATAAAGAAATTAACAAAAAGTGACAAAGTTTAGAATGACATGAGTGACCGTTGCCATGCATCCGCCGTTAGAGTAGGAGGAGGGGTGAAAGTGGGCCAAAAGTGAGTTGAAGAAATCAAGTGTAACTAGAAGGATGCGCTGCAACCATGCAACATTGTTAAGTGACAGCGGCAACAAATGACGGCAAGTGGACGCATGTAGCAATGTCAGTTGTTTGCTACAAACTATTTTGGTTGTTGTTGCCGCTGCTGCCACTTGTGTTGCAAGTTGTGTATATAAAAAGCTAATGCACTTCTGCGGCCAACTTCACTGTCAATCAATGCAGCCAGTGGACAACAATAGTGGACAACAACAACAACAACAACAACAAAGCGCAATGAATCGCTACAACAACAACAGCGTTGGCACTGTGTAACATAACCGGTGAACCATTAAAATCAAGCCGAAAAAATGCATGCAACAAATTGATGTCGGCCGAAAAGGCAAAGCAGCACAACCAACAACAACAGCAGCAACAACAGCAATCACATACTATACTATATAAATGTCGCAGCGAACACGAAGCGACATGTGGCACTTTATGGCGGCGCTGGCGGTGTCACACACAACTTAAGTTGCGGCTTCATGTGCGATGCGGTGGGCGGTGGTGGCGGCTTCGGAGGGTGTGTGTGGCGTGTTAAGGCCAGACATTGTAGCACAACAATGGCTGCCACACTGCCATACAGCATGTGTGCGTGTGTGTGTGTGTGTGTGTGTGCGTGCTGACACTTTGTGTGCGAAAATTGCAAGTTCGAGTGCCGTACAGCAACAACAATGCCACCGGCAGCAACAACCACAAGTGCATGCTATGCTGTTAACTGTCAGTTGGACATTTGAATGGCAGCTGGCGGCGTTGTTGCATACCCAGCCGCGGTTTTGTTGCTGTTTTGTGTTTGCGTTTTCGTTTAGGTTTTTTCGGTCAAGTGATTTTCGGACGAAAATTTTCAAAATTTCCGGAATTTTTAATTTTTTTTAGCCTTTTGTTTGCTCTGCATATGAGTCTGCAATATGCAGTAAATATATACCACATGTATATATGTATATTGTATATTTGTATGTATTTGTTCCCTTCCGATCATTGCTTCTTTTGCGTGTTGCACGCTCATTGGTTTGCTATTTGTGTCGGTCACATTGAGTCCGCCGCAATACTTCGTGGTCCAATTTGACGGAAACTTACAATGCAGCCACTTCCATCCACAAGCCGTTGTTGCATTGTTGCGAGCGTCAAATAATGGAAGCGAAAATCAAATGTCATTTTGCATTGCGGCTGCTCTACAAGTACTCACACACACATATAAATGCTTATAAAGCTGAGCGCAGACATGTTGCAAGCCCACTAAGCAGCTAATGGCAATGTGCTTCAAATACTTACAATTTTATTCTTTTCACCAATAATTGCGTGTATTTAATTGAAATATAAAGAAGACTCTGGCTATATTCTATTCTACTGAGAGATCGTGAAGTCACTTTACACAATCCATATCAATAATTTTTAAAATTTTTAAAAGACTTTCAACATTTTGATCTGCATCACTTAAAAATATTTTTACTTGTAAAACAAAAATGTGTACGAGGATCCCATAGAGATCTTCCTCTATATGTAACTTTAGGAAAGAGCATTATCTCAATTTATACCGACGAGTCCAAAATGGACTGAAACGTAGTTGGAGGGATATTCTCCGTAAAACATAATATCTTCCTCACTTTTCTTTCACAAACTCGGCTAGCATCTTTCAAGCGAAAGCCCTGCACATCGACAGAACATGCAGAACACTGATGATATGAGGATGTTGAAAGATGAGGAAGATATCAGAAAGCAACCGCTTACTCAGACATCAACCAGGGTACTTGCCTTCGGTATCATTCAACACGTGTATAAAATACAGTGCCGTTTAAAATAAGAAGCAGATGGTAATAAGCTCTCTGGCCGAAGAACTCGACATTTTCATTACCTGGATTCCGGTCAAACAAATAGAATTGAATGATAACGAAAGAGCTGATGAGTTAGACACAAACTTAATGAATCCGAACAGCATACTTAACCATGACCGCTTGCAAAAGTCAGGAGTGAACTACACCTACATTTTAAAAGACTAGATCAACCCAAATCTAACTCCACATCCAAAAAGAATATTCAGGCTTGCGCCCACAATATGGGGTCATTGACCTTTTGCAGAGCATGCTTCAGATATATAATGTATTAGTCAAGCTATAACTGTGAACTCAAAGGAAGGAAGGAATAACTTGGACCAAATCAAACCTGGAATAGTTATCCACAAAATGCTTACCTGACCTAAGTAGAGATAATAGAATAAATTTTTATAGCAGGAAGGAGGAAGGCCACAAGATGGCTTATCGAAAACGTATTCCAGCAATAATTGGGTGCGAGTGCATAGCACCAAGGCAGCATTCTGACTAAAATACCATTAGGAAATGAGCTTTATTGGTCACCACTGTGTATGAGAACACTCAAAACGAGTGCATCAGTGTTCGAAGGCTGTTTTACTGCTCTGATGTTGCTTGAAGTTGCTAAGTTCATTTTACATAACTTATTAGAACAACAATAAATTATATATTTATGGGAAATATTCAGTTTTGTGTATTCACAACGCCATATTTACGGTATACTTAAGCAAAACTGGGTTGAGCCACGTTTCCAGCGGCGTCTTCAAAGTGGTGACTTCAACTCAAAATCGACATTTCCTCAACAAACAAGTCGAAAGTTCCTATTTAAATTTATTTTAATATTAGGATTCAAGTAAATAAAAATTTAGCAAAAGTTTAAAGCTTCTTCGAACATAAACTGAAATTATTTAGAAAAATTATAGAAACCATAGTTTTTTAATTGAAATCGGGGTCTTTAACAATTGAGAATTAAATATGAGAGAGTTTTACTTAGTTTTAAACAACCTGTATAGAAATGGTGGAATTTATCTGAAACTTTTCTTTTTCAAACTTCTCTACTTTTAAACCTCAAATAGCCTGCTGAGAACTGTGAATATGTTCTTTATACTTGGCATAAGTCTTGCGTCGGATCGGCTATATATGTGATATCGTTTTGCCACAGAACACTAAGTACACCCTTAATCAAATGCAAGGAATATATAGCTAATAACATACCCTCTATTATCATTAGATAATTTAATAAAAGTCATAAGAAAATTAGAACCATAACTCACATATGCCGAGAGACACAATTTGTTTGAAGACTACCGAAGACTTTGCAACTTTTCATGCCTTTCAACATTTGTAGCTATTCATAACAGTAACCATTTCAACTTTCGCCACAAAATCAAAGACAACGATTGACAGTCAATCGCACACCTAATCCTCAACACCCGCCCTTACTCCTATCGAGAAATGTGCGACCCACGAGCACTGGATATTGAAATGCCTTTGGCCTTTAAGTGATTGGAAAACAAAAGCAAAGACGCAAGCAGGATTGCCGGCCGCTGGCATTTCGGTATTTGAAACGGAAGGATATGAACTGAATCCTTGGCCAAAGGCAGCCGAAAAAAGTGGAGCACACAAACAGCGGTTGTGGCAAGTGAAAGCAAAAGCAATAAAAAAAAATGGGCGAAAACAAGGAGGTGAAAAGCGCAATAAACAATTTGATTGGGCCACTTTTATTGCCACTTTGGGCAATCCAACACCGTTGCCTCAAAACGAACAAAGCCGCCGAAAACTGAAAATGTGCCAACGCACACATACACAGTGCTACATATCACCCGTGTAAGTGTGTGTGTGTTGCTGTTGCTGCTGCTGCTGCAAAACAGAGCTACTAGAAGAATGGCAATATAGAAAATGTAGCTTTTGGCAACAAGGACATGCAAGGACATGCAAGGACATGCACATTGCATGTCTTTCATTATTATTACCGCTGTTGGCGGTGCACTGCTGCAAATGCAAAAAATTGAATGGAGAAAAAATCAGTGTTGCAGCAAAAAAGTGGCAGCACACACACCCCCACACACACAAGGCATAGACGAAACCGGATTGAAGAGAGAGAGAGAGAGACAGAGAGAGAGAGAGCGATAGCGGTGACACAGCAAAATCCAATAATTGAAAATCGGATTTGAGCCAAGGAAGAAGTTGCGAAGCGGCAACGATTGCGGGGTGGAGTGACGTTGCAAGTGCGCGCTTCTAGGTGGCAAGCGCTTGGTGTCACAGTTACAGCCACCGCTGCGACAACGTGTGTGGCAAGTGGCAAGTGGTGAAAGTGCATTAGAAAAACAACTGATTCCACAGCAATAACAATGCGAATCGAACTAACAACAATGAAAACAACAACTGCTGCAACAGCAACAACAACTACAGCGCATACATGATAAAATGCAAAATATTCGTTGTAGCAAATGCTTTTTCCAGTCATGTCACCGCCATGTTCTACGCGCACCGGCACACAATGCTGCCGCGTTACCCTGCGTCCTGGCGTCCTGGCGTCCTGGCCATCAACTTTGTGGCATTTGGTATTTGGTGTCGCAGCCACCACTCAAAATTAACAACGAAACCGAACGTGGCGGTTGCAAGCAGATCATGAATGCGGCCAACAAAATACAACAACACATGTACATACATGCACTTCCAGGCGGCAGGATGCAGGGTGTTGTCAGAGCGTTGGAGTGTGTGCGGGCCGTCATACTTTCTTCCCCGCCCCGCATATGCAATAAACAACGCAAATTCAATTCAGCCAACGATGCGGCATTCGATGCAAATATCTAAAAATTCCTCAGCACTAGATATTCTACTCGATTTGCAACAACAACAACAACAACAATATCGATTTCAGTTTTTTAGCAAAAATAAAATCCAGCAAAAACATATGGAGTACCCTTCGTCAGAGAATTATGAACTAACGTCCAATCGAATATTTCGCAAGCCTTTTGGAAGAACCGAAAGATTTAGTGCGATGGGTTCTGATTTTCCTTTATTCTCTACCCTATTTTAAAGGTCATACGTCTGAAAAAATTTCGGAGTATTGAGTCGTGCCGAAATTCTAATAATATTTATTCAATAAAACTCAAATGCTGACGTCCAAAACAACCAAGTTTTCTTGCACTAGTCAGTAAGTAAAACAGAGCAGTCAGTAAGGAGGTTTAAGACTACGACTGAGGTGTATTATATAATGTGAAAGCAAGCTTGAAATGCCCTATTATATTTATTTCGGGTTCTTCTAGCTGAGAAGTGGAGCATCTAAGGCATGTTGGAAACCATCCTCAGGTCTTCTTTCCTTATATTGGTAGATCTTCAGAGTTCGTGTATTTTTGATGACATTGTGTGGCGAAAGTAGTAGAGCTATTCACCCCTACAACTCGCATAGACCCTTCAATTTTTCACATAAATTTGCTTCAGTAAAGCTAAGAAAAAAAAGAGGATTTCTACATTGGAACTCTTAAGCAATGTTACTCCAGTTACTTTCTACAACATTTTGTAGAGAAAGGTGGCCCTGTTTGAAATTTCGTTTAGGATTAAACGGCCCGGTCACTAAGGTTTTCCAAATTCGGATATTCGATTTCTTTAGTGGTATCGAAAAAAAAAATATTTCTACAGATCTGTTACAATACGCGTTTAAAGCTGGCTAGAAAGTGGTCCAAAGCGAGTTTCCTTGATGCAGGGCAATGAATGCTGATCTTAAAGCACATAAGGCATAGTCCACGGGGTTGTCCTTCTTCTGCTCTATTGGGCTTTGTCGAGAGTAAGATACTTTCATATATAGTTGATGTTTTATCAAGTTCTGGAATTGTAAAAAATTGTCTAAATTTCATAGCCAGTTTTGGAAAGGTTTTCAACAACGAGATTGGATTGTTATAATTCTAGCACTGAGAACAAATAATGTTGGAGTTACGGTTTTTGGTAGATATTTTATGAACTTCTGAAACAGCCACAACGAGCAAAATTTGGATCTTCAATCCCGGATATTAAAATATTGACCGAAATACACCGAACCGGTTTATGAACCGTTGAAGAACTGAAATTTAGCGGCAATTTAAGTTGAGAAACAGCTTAATGGGTTCTTAGAAGACATTATCTGGACAAATGTGCTTTTATGGAAAATTATTAACCTCCTCTTCGGAATATTCTCCAAAACGCAATTCGTGCAACTGTGAAATTCTTTTAGTAAAATGCGAAGCAACTATCAATGGAAACACCGTGGACAGTTCGATTCTACGTGTGGCCGGGGATTGTGGAGCGCAGGGTGCGGCACAACATCATGAAATGCTTCTATGAAACACGATTCCAAAATTGCAACCAATAAAAATGGCAAACATGACCGAAACGGGTTAAAAGCTACAAAAAAGGCGAACAACACAAAACGTAATGGCAATAAAGTAGAATCACAAAAACAAAATGCAAAAACAAATCAGTGTAAAAGAATTGCGATAAAAAGCAACTACGGCTGTGATGGCATGCAACAAAATGGCTGCGAATGTTGCAAAAGCTTCATGAGCACTTACACACTGCATATACCTATACCTATACATATTTGCAAGTAATGGCAACAGCAGCAGCAACAGCAACAGCAGTAACATTTCCATGGCAGCCATTGGCAATCGGCAGCAGCAACAGCAACAACAACAGCAATAGCTGCTGTAAAAAATGCGAAATTGCTATTTGCACTCAATAACTGAGCCGGCGGCGAGATTGTGTCGGACGGACAGCCGTGTGTGGCGGTGTCACGAAGGGGCGGGGGGGGGAGTGGGGTCACTGAGTGCACTACATTTCAGAACCATTCTGGCCACAAGCGCTGACCCAACTATATCGGATACCCGCAAAAAATGCTGCACAAACGACAACACCAACACCAACAGCTGCAACAACAACAACAACAACAAGAGGAATGGGAAAAAATAATAACAACAACAACAACATACTGTGGCAGTAAGAAAATTGTTGCAAAGCGATTGGTAGTGCAGAATAGAATTTCCACAAAGTGGATGCAATCAAAAAAATTCTAATAAAATTTGCAACTGTGGCAGCTGAAGCTGAAGCTAAAGCTGAAACAACAAGAAATATGTATTGCAAACAAACGGACCCTTCGATATTGCACGGCAGTTGTAAAAAATTGTGAAAATATGTAGTCATATGTGTGTGTATACCATAGTTTGATAGTTGCACCAAATGGTGGCATGTCTTGTTCGGTTCAAATAAACGCAAAAAATATGGACTGGCCACTGAAATGAAGGACAGCCAAATAAAAATAGCTCGACGTTCCACCGAAAAGTTGTGCAAGTGCACGCGCACTCGCCGGCCACTTGCAACAAACAACACTTTGCCTGTGTAATCCGGCTAACTTTTGCTTGCCAACCATTAGCGTCACGGAAATTGCGAGCGCTTGAGGATGTTGTAACTGCAACTGCAACGCGTGCTCAACTGTAAGTACATTTTGTACAAAACAACAATAATAACAACAACAAATGTAAGTGTTGTTAACTAGATTGGCGTTGGAGTGCCAGGCGAGTCCAAGCTGTTGCTGGGAGATTGTGTTGGTGTTTGTGGAGTTGCAAGTACAGCTTTTAGAAATTTAATTCTTCAAGCTTTTCATATTTTTATATTTTGGGGAACACTGGCTGCATCCATATTTTAGACCGAGATCGTTGGATCTTTGATTCATTCGCTTTCTGCCGGACAGCCAAGCGAGAACTGAATAAAAGTCTCCCTAATCCGACCAAAACCGTTCCGCTGCTCGAAATAGTCTTCAAAGCAATATATGCCAGAGGACTTGCAACACCACCAATAAAAGATATAACACAAAATTACTTAGGGGCAAATCGAATTTTTAACAAAAAGGTACTCAGCATCTTGTTAGGTGTCCTTACGCGCCATTTAGCCTTGAGAACTCACCTCCTGAAACTAGGCAAATCAAAACGGTAGAAATTGGGGATGACAAAACGTTAAAATATAAATATTAAATTGGTCGGGGATGATGAAACGTTCAAAGGTCACATTTACCAAGGCCTGTATTCAATCTAATGAAACGCTATATTTTTCGTTTGAAAGAATTTGAACAGCTGAAGTGGAAACCTAACGAGTTATCGAACAATCGCTGGTCGGAACCCACTTTGAGGTACAATTTGGGGGTAGATCTACTGCGAGCACTCGTTCTAATTTCGTAATTTTGTTCTAATTTCTAATATTCGTTTTAACCCTGAGGGCAAACAAGTTATTGCTGTAACCCTGTCAGCGGTAAATGGTTCCGCGCTTCATTGGTCCAAATAGGCGAATAGACGGATGAAACAATGTTGCCGTGGTGTTCTGGCACAGAGATTAGTTTAACATATAATAGCCAACCAATAAAAGTATGGTATTACAAATTTGGATTTTCTTCTTTCCTCTCACTAGAATCATCCAAGTTTTCAGATAGAGTTATCTATACGAGTAAGCGTTAATATTTTTGATAATTTTTCGACTACACCAGTAATTGTTAGGTCGCACTCCATTTGCACTTTCCAAAACAGAGAAAGAACTTTTTCAGTCTTTCTATCCATAAGAACTAAAACAGAGGAAACTTGTTCCGTTTCCGAGTCAATCGGCTCTAGGTAGCCGGTATGAAGTCAGGTCTGCACAGACGGAACGGAAGTGGATTTTTATTTTATCCTAACACAAAATTGTCAACTCGGCACCATTCCCTTACAATTATTTAGGGAAATTTTCTGCCATCTGCCGCTACAACAAACATAACAGGAAGCTTGTAGAACTTGTCAATCAAGGAACGTGCCGGATTAGTCAAGATGGTGGCGATATTTTTAATTATTGAACTCCTGAAATATATTTATTATAAAAAAATTTACAATTTTCAAAAACGTATAGCCATAAAAATTAGTTGTTGTACTTTTAAATACAATATTTATAATGTAAATACAAATTTGCTTACAAAAATATTTATGCATACATATTTGTATTTAGCCACAAGCAAAAGACTACCAATAACATTAATAATATTAACTAAATTTGTAAAAATTATATTTAATATTCGTTAAAGTGCCGCTTTTTTGTCGTCGTGAACGCCGAAAGCTTTAAAGTCGCGGAAATTTTTAACAAACTGTAAATTCCTGTGGCAAGAGGGTAAGGAAAAAGTTAAGCGTCACGTGTGTTTAACGGCTTGCTCGTGCGTTAATGTGGCAAAAACTGTTATTTTTACATTTTCCGCGTGCACACATGTGCATATATATTTTTATATGGGTATAGGTACATATAGAGAAATTGAATGGTTACCCAATAGGTACAGATTGTTCGCATGATTATTAAGTAGGGTGCAATCTAGTATACATAAAGTTAACTTAAAAGAAAAAGAATAATTCTCTACACTAAGGCATCACTATTCCCACGGCTATGTGATTTTTAGACCAATGAATCGTAAAACCACTTACCGCTGACAGAGTTAGAGCAATAACTCTTTGGGTCTCAGAGTTATTCTGATCCTCCGTCAACAGTTGTGGTCTGAATATCTTTTTCAGCCCTTAATTTGGTAGTCTATGGACCTCTTCAACTATGTAATTATAATTAGTCAACTGCAAGTTTTCATCAATATTTTTCATTAAGACAGTCATACATTCTGAAAAGTAATTCTGAACCGAATTTTGTTATTCTGTACAACTTCTTTGAGCTTGGATATTATACCATCGACAATGCCTGGGGGTTAACAAGTATGTAAAGATTTTTACTAGAAATTATTACCTCAGAAATATTCAAGTACGACCGCATTAACTTCTTCTCTAGTAAGACAGTAGACTGCTACCTAATATGCTTTCCAACCGTATGACCAAAAGAACAAGACATCACTTGAAGAAGAAGTTCGCCAATGTATTAACTTATTATTGCCTATATTACTATAACAATGAATTTTCGAGCATATCGAAGGTGTACAAGTATAAAGAGCATGACTCTAGCTTTTTATTGAAAACATACCTAGAATTATAGAGATAATAACTAATAGGTGATAACAAGAAGAAGCTCAAAAGAAGAAAAATTATAATTTCGCATTTAAATTCTTCTAATTCGATTCGCTCTAATCTTTAAGCATACTTTTGAAAAGTGACTCGCTACAGTTGACCATTTCTGTTGACTAGGGTTGCCACCTGTTTAATTTTTATACCACAAAATTATTAAGAAAAACGAGTTATTCAAATAAGGGCCTTAAACTATGTAACCTCAAAACTGTTTACCGCTGAAAGCATTTTCCAGACGGGTTGTCCGTCTTTAACAATGTTTTTATTCAATTCACTTGATAAAAAAATTAAAACTTACATTAATAAACTAAGCAGGGTTAAGCAAACTCTCTTTGGCGGAGATGTGGGTCACTTAGCAAATTTTACCGTTAATTTTCCGACAGACCCGAAAATTTTAATAACATGAAATTACTAGCAAAAAAATCAATCCGGAAACTTTTTGCTGCAGCCCCTGGCTGGTTGGCTGCTTGTTTTCGCTACGCAAACCAAATAATTACGAATTCATAATTGTTGCAAAAAATGGTAGAAAAATGCGAATGCAATTTCTACATATGCACCCTGTATGCAAAACAAAGCAAAGCGAATAGCAACAACAAAGAGACTACCAACATTGTGGGAGCTCATGTTAAAGGGCGAATGCACCTTTAGTTCTATGCGGGTATGCGTGTGGGTATGTATGTGTGAGTGTCCGTGTGTGTGTGTGTGCGAGCTGCGTGACAACTGCACCGCACAGGCAACAACCACTGAGGCAATCCGCAAAATGTGGCCAATATTTTAAATATTAAAAATACGCGAATCGAGGCGCACTGCTACAACCCGCCCCCAGCCCACCTCCTGTCGCAGCCATAAATAGTTGACTAACTTTTTTGCCCGCTTCAAATGAATTTCTCGCATTTAAACACTTTTGCAGAATGCTGCAGTGCAGGTGGCAAGAAGGGAGGGGCAAGAAGAGCTTGACAAATAAATATGGCCAATGTGCAACTTAATGCACAAAAGGCGACACATACACACACACACACACACATACACATATAATACATATTTATTTGCTGCCGCTGAGCAGAGCAGGTATTATCCTTTAAGTAATTTAATCCGAATTTATTTTAATAAAGCCGAAGCTTCCAACGCCAGGGTAGCATGGGCCGCTTGCATGGCCGAAGCCAAGGTAACCAGGATGTGCTGCACATAGCGTTGCATAGCAACATATCCGGTAGCAGCAATGTGCCACAAATGAAATTATTGTCCACCAGCAAGCGGCCACCATACACTACCTACACAAGCACATATACTTATATATAGTGTCACGCAGCAAAGGACACTTACAGGGACACTTCACCTGAGTTGATCACACTGAGGACCGGAGGACCGTCGGACTGGACAACGGGTGCGAGTGCCTTGTTGAGGGCAAAGCATTTCAAATCATATTACTGTGAATTTTACACGCTCAAAACGCATGTAATTGGCTTTTGGAGAGCCAAGCTCTAGTCGCAAGGCTGCGCAGTACACACACACGCATACAGAGGAGCCGCTACCAGAAAAAAGATTTCGGAAAAAGCATGTGTGAAGAAGCAAATTAATAATAAAATAAATGGCAAAAGCGTAGAGCATCACAAAGTGGACACTCTAGACATGAGGAATTAGAGCAACCTCTCTCCCACACACACACACACACACACAGATGCGCCGTCACTTGAGTAGTTATTTGGCTAAGTTACTTCCTGGCCGTTGCGCCACCCACCGCACTGCGGCCATTGCGGCACTAAGCCCAGCATGAAATGCGAATGGACTGCCGAAAAGGAGCGGCGACTGTGGCTGTTGCAACCGGAGCCCCAGTTGTGGCAGTGATGCAAGCAGAAAATAAATTACGGAAAAGGTGCGCAAAAATGGAAAATGTGGAAGAATGGCAGCAAAGCGCAGAAGACGAAGGGTCACGGAGACTTTTGTGTGTGGCCACTCAAGCGTTGGCCGGTCGCCTGCAATAAGTCTCCATAACGTAGCGACAGGCAGACAGACAGACAGACACACACATGCTTGCAACAGCGGTTGCTTGGCGGCAGTTTCAGTTCCTATATACATATATAACTATATATTTATAAGCGTATAATAATAAAACACTTTTGTAAGTTGAGCTGCAGCATAACCCTTTTTTTCGGGGTCTCCAGAATATTAAATGCACACTTTTGCCCCTTTGTGTGACCATATTAAGCTGCAACACACGTGTATTAAAGCAATAAGTAAGAAGCGTAGAGAATTTTTTCTTTCCAAAATTAAAATTAATTTACGCTGATATCTACTCACGCAGAATTTGGCATTGGATTACTTTGATAGATTTCTTTAATTTCTTTAATTTCACAAATTTCATGCATTTTCGAACATAGAGGAATTTTCTATTTAAATTTTCATGGTAATGAATATTCATAATCGTAAATTATCTGCTCGTACTTTATCGGGTTACTCTCATAGTCGAGTTTATTGAGAGCATGGCTACCACCCGGAGGTTTGTTGAGTTAAAATGGCATCCGAGCCAATGTTCAAATTCATATAAACACTGTTAAATAATATCACAAATCTTATAAAATAAATCGAATCCTTGGGACCTCAAATTAAATCCTTTTCTACCACAAATAGTAACAGGAGTTCGGTCAAACATATACAAAACTAAAATTGTTAACCTTAACAGCACCTAATCGATGGGTGATAGTAAAAGCCACTTTGATACATACATATATCTTCGGCGATGAAATAATGAAGCCTCAGATTATATTCAATTCGCAATTAATACTCATCAAACTCATCAAATCAATGCAGTTCAAAAAACTTGCAGGTAAGATATTATTGAGAAAAGAGAATTATTATTATTATTATTATATAATATGAGTATTCAACAAGGGAGGCTCAGAAAGGCTTATGGTTGAATGTATTTTTGACACAAGTTGCCACCATTAAAATTTATTATATTCAATCAAATTTATAAGAAATGAAAAATTATGATAATAGACTAAAAAGAACAAATGCGATTTTTTCCGAGATGAGTTGCCAACTCTTTGAAATTTGAAATTGAAAAATAATTGATAAATCAAATTCAGATTGCAATATTGGTATCAACTAAAGGCTATTTGAGACATTTTTATCAAAAATATTCATATTCAAGAATTATTCAAAAGGATCAACGATTTATATAATATATCCCACTACGATTTAAAACTTATAACTCTCTTTATTTAAAAGTAAAAATTTTAGTATACATACTTACTAAATTATTTTAAACCGTTTTCTGCAAACCCTAAGCATCACTGAGACTTATTATATATATTTATTTCTTATGTGTTAGTATGTTTCTAGCAATGTGTTTTATATCGATATTTTATTCTTGAATATGCAACTTCAAATAAATACCAGTATTACTATACTAAGTACTAATATCCATACATAATGTAAGTAGCTACATAAATACACTTATGTACATATAAAAACATGCATACTTCAGGGCTTTCTGCGGCATTTCCGGCACTGAATTAGTTTTTCCACTAGATTTCAGGGTGACTTCTGCTGGCCGAAACTACACAAGAGTCGCAGCACTCGACTTGAGGGGGGATAATTTTGCCTGCAGCCAGTTACAACTAACTTCTTATGCATGTATGTAAGTATGTGTGTGTGCGTGTGCGTGCGTGTGTGTGTGTGTGTGTGTGGCACATCTATTTTGATACATTGTTATCTGTTTGAGAACATCGCTAATAAATAATTTATTCGTTAAACAAAAAGTCGAGCGCATTATGACTTGTATGCGATGGCAAATAAAAAATGGCAATGAAAGCGCCAGAAGATTGATTCGGGGTGGCAATAAACTAATGAAACCGGAAAGCGAAGTTGAGTACGGGTGCACGCGCCGACCGCTGGGTCGCACCAATCACTTCAAAGCGCGGCCAAGCTGGCGGCTTACAAGCAAGACAATACATGCTCATCTACATATGTCTCGTCTTATGTACTCCCTATATATATATGTGTGAGTATGTGTGTGTGTTTGTGTGTCCACAGCTCGGGGCTACTAAGCGCTTATCGCATTTGCGAATAAACTTTGTAAGGCGATTTTCCCAGGCGCTCTACATGAGCGCGTATGGTATGCGGTAGCAAAATAGCTGGCGCTACAACAACAATAGCGGCAGTAAATATGCATTAGAAGTGAATGTGAAATGTCGCAAGGACATAATATATAATATGTGTATGTATATTCTAATATGCGTTGGGATAAAAAGAAAAAACGCATTATCTCCTGATCCACAGTCGCTCAAGATTCTTTTCGCTTTCATATTTGATGTGTTGAGCCAAGTATGGTCGGTCTATCAAATTCAAATTTAACTTCATGCATTTCTCTCTTCTGTGTTTTGTATGTTTGTACTCATGTCAATGTGAAAGCCATTTATTTGTGTCATATTCAATTGCTAAGGCTGTGCGCACTCTCGCTTTAATATGCAAAATGTCCGCTTTGAGTTGTGACGCCATTACTTGAATTGACTTTCATAAAACAAAAAAGAAGAGAAATCAGAATTCTGGTTTGCGCTTTCCACATATATGCTGCTTATACTCTAGGTGACTTTGAAGAGTATTGAGTTCATCAAGGGAACTTATACTTTAAACTGACTTTTCTGACTATCTGAAGGTGAACATTCCGAATAGGCAGTTCAATCTACATAACACGTTCGCCTTCAGATTTTGACAGCATGTCTTAATGCAGGAAATGTTTAATGTATTTAAAACAACGACAGTTACAACAACAACCATTGTTAGTTTGAGCTATGGAAATTATAGCTGTGTTCGATTCTATAAAGTTGGTAGCGAATCGAACAAACAACTGGCATAAATTTAGACCAAAACCTATTCAAATGGAAATGGAATAACAAGCTGTCATTTAAAGAGATAACTACATACTCTCTTTTGTCGAATTTAACTCTTCTTGATATATATGTATACTTTCAATTAAGGGAATAAACATTTGAATTCCTACGAAATTTAAACTTTACTTCTTAGAGGTTTCTTAATTCAAAAAAAGAAAAAAATACCAGATATCTAAAAGATTTAGGATTAATTAGAATTACTTTAAGCTTTTTGTCTAAACTTAACTTAACTTAAAAATTTAATTTAGAGTTTCATAAGCGATTTCTGTTTCTTTAAAGTAAGGTTACGGGCTCAGTATCCAAAATGTGATGCCTAAAATATGCTGTTTAGCTAACCACACGGCGCAAGATAACCTTCGAATCGCTGCGATAAGGCGCTTTGTGCTGATTATGTAGATAACTCGAATACAAAGCCTCGTAGTAGAATCTAATTTTTTCACGATCACTACCGGCGATTTAAGGACCATACCTCTAATGATAGGTGAATTCACACGACTGTTTATGTCTCCGGTAAGACATCAACGTCACGCAAGAGATACAAACAACGTTGGAAGAAAGTATTAAACTCTTATGAAATTTCTCACATGTTTAGACATTTAAGTATCAGAGTAAACCCGAAAGGAATCTCTGATTCTATAGTATTAATATTTAAGGTCCATTCCTAAACCTTTTGGGTCAAACATTAATGAACGCAACGTTAGGCTTTCTACAACACCTTCTGAAGAAAACTATAAAACATTTTACAGTTATTTGTAAAACAACAAAATAAATATTCTAACGATTGAGACTTAACCCTTCGTTAACCATTTGTTATTTTATGAAAAACAAAAACAAAAAACAAAAAACAAAAAACGAAAAATGACACTCATCACCAACTTCTACGCCGCTCAGACTACTCCTTTGACTTTCTTGCACTGCATAATTTCACGATGCAAAACAACTTACATAAGTGCCAATAAAAAAGGGCAAAAAACTCTCTAAAACTGCGACACACACACATACAACGCCGAAACGAAATGAACACCGAAAGCGATACTCCAAAGTACTTCAAGTAGAAAATCATAACAACAAACATAACAAATTACGAAAACGGTAAATAATGTTTGTTAACTGCTCCAAGTGTAATTCACACGCCACCAACGAAACAACAACAACATTGAAGTGCAGAAAAAAGGTGAAAATGTGCAGACAGGCGGGTGAGGGTGGATATGGAGGAGGATGGAGGGTAATATAAAGTTGGCTTCAACTCATGGCACTCGTTGCAACATGCTCCCTTCATAAATTCGCTTACAAAATTAAAGGGTTCAAATGTTGCAAGCACCGTTTTGTGCTTAAATTGTCAAAGTGTTTTTGTTGTTGCTTGCGGTGCTGCAGAGGGTATAAATTGCAACAATGACATGCAAATTAGTTTTGTTCAAATGTGGATATTTGGAGCGAAGGGGTTGATAGGCTGGTGACGTGTGACTGTGGCAGTGGAATATCAACTGACAGCGACAATGCGGCAAGCAAAGTACCCCGAACAGCCGAACAGATAATAAAAACAAGGAACGGAGGCAATGAAGACGCAAACAATAATGTGTCGAATTTTCAACGAAGTTTAAAAGAAGCGGTCTGCTTATACGAAATATGTGTGTGTGGCGAGAGTTCGCTGAGTAAATTTGAAAGGGTGTATTTCTAGAGTTTGATTAAATATCTATGCACTGAACTTAATATTTCAAACTTATTATTGTAGATTTCTAAATATTTTGCATTTCTTAGGCCATTTTCACCGTTATTTATACTCCCAGAAATATTTAGGAACGAAAATAGCACCTTTCGAAATAATTCCTCAGGTTAATATCCTTTGAAACAGACCATATGATCGTTTCAGATACCGTGTAGGCAATACATCCAATAAAGAAATCAAAAAAAATCTTTTCTCGTTCTAAAATTTCGCACGCCCTGTAAACCAGTACTTAAAAATTCCCAGTGTTTTCTACTCGACACTTGATTTCAATCAATTATAAAAAAAGTTTTGATATTTTTCGGTAATACTCTTTACAATATACTTCATTTATTTTTTCAATTGTACCGATTTTCGGTACTTTAAGGTATTCGTAGAAAAAGTAAAATTTGGTGTATATAAAACAATAAATAAATTTTTCCTTATTGTGTAAAACTACCGACGACTTAAATGCCTCTTTGAGTCGTTTGACTGATTTTAATTCCGATTTAAAAGACGTTCTTTCAAAAATACATCAATTATACCAAGGTTTCACTTGCAGAAGAAGAAGAAGCATTAAAGTAAGGAGATTGTCGGCCACATTTAGTTTTCGGCCAGCATTCAAATAAGTAATTTCGTGAGACCAGACTTGGTTTAAATGAGCAATTTCTTGAAACCGCTGCCAACTTTAATTAGTCCGTTAACTCTTCGGACGGTACCATCAATTGGATATGCAAACTCTCAATCCATACCGAAAAACGCTACAAATTAACTGCAACAAAGGAACACAGACAACATTGAAACAATATGTATATAGAACATATTTATTGGCTTGTTAAATGCTTGCACGCCATTCATTCGCGAATTTGAAGTACTCAGAACACTGACGCTGTACCTTCCATTACCCCTCTGCCTACTCGGCCGTGCGTGAAAGGATAATTGTAACGGATATTATATGCATTATGCCGCATTAAAAGCAAATCAGCTACATCTACATGGGTATGTGTGTGTGTGTGTGTGTACTTGCCGCCGAGTAAGCCGAAAGGAGCGCGTCGCGCCATGCGAAAGAGTTAGCAACAGAAGCACCAAGTAAAGGGTGCGCATTTTGTCTTTTGCGTTTACACAGACAATGCCTTTCCTACTATTTCCCATTATACACCATTTCCACCGGCACATTGTCCCTATTCATGCCCTATATACGCATACATTTCGTGGTCGCATTCAGCGTATTCAGACCAGTTCTTCCCAGTCGGTGAAGGTCATGAGACTCTATAAATCCTTTTGCTTGAACCGCACCGAACCACAGCCGAGCCGCTGGACAATTAAGGAAATGAGTAGGCGTGTGTCGTGTAACACCGAAACCGATGCTAGCAAAGCCGAAAGCGCGGCCGTATCTAACTGCATAAGTGATTCGCCGTGAACAGCTCCATATTTACGCGGAAATAGGATTCGTGGCCTATTTAAAAGAAGCAGAGCGAATGCGAAGATCAGCAGACATGGCTCACCGATGAACAACTTACTTGTTTGTTTTATTGTAGGATGTTTGTCTATAAAACTCACCTAATGTGTTTAACCGGCTTGGGTGTTTAGGTCGCCGAAAGGATTAACACCGTAGTCTCTATCCATATGCTCTTGGTGGATTTGCATGATGGCGAATTTGAACAAATTCGCAAATTCTTAAATTTGCTCAGTTTGCTATTTCACGCTACTTAGCCTTACAGTTACAGCCATGTAGGCGTGGCATGCATTTCCAGTTGACCATGAGCGGCTTTAATGTTTGCTTTAAATGTGTAAATATGTATTTTCTGTCACTTGACTCGCTTTAATCCATTGACTTCTCAAATTGGTATTTCGCTGGCACAACTCCTTCCCCGCCTATATTTCTCGCAAGCGTAGATTCTCCGCAGTGCCGTTTCCTCGCTCGCTCTCCACTTTATCTGGGCATATTATTCTCATTAGTTGTGTTGTGTACATAGTCCACCTCATGTGGATTTTTAAATTCGACATCTCATAAATAATCGCTGAGGATATTTTTACTAATTAACCCTTTTCACCACAGTTTTCGGCGCTGCTTTTGTGCATTTTGCATCTGCGCTGCATGTGGTGGCCTGTGGATTGTCAAAGGGTTGTCCACCTATCCATTTATCTATCTCTACTCTGCGTCCATCAGTCAGCGCTCTAATGTTCGTAAATATTTGCCAATTCAATTAGCCTAAATTCGGGATTATCTTCGAACACAAATCAGTGTTTGTTGGCTTTGGCAGCGTTGCTCGGTGAAGATTTCCATTTTGGCGTCGACTCGTTGGTCAGCCATGTGGCAAGTCAGTGGGGAGGAATGTCGGGAAACATATGTATGTGTGTTATATAAACGTACATACAAATGTGGAACATATTCATATGTGGCAGCCAGCGGTGTGTCGCTGCTAATTTGCCTCATATGTGGGGATTATGCTGATAAGATATCATGCGGACAATTTGTGCACAATTTTTCGCCTTTCTCTTCTTCGTCCTGTTCGTTGATGCTTTTTTAATTAATTTATATGCACACATCATGCATAAATCTCTATACATTTTCTATGGTTGTATGTGTAGGGTACACTTATTGGCTTATTTGGTTGCTGTTTTATTTTTTTCGATGTCTGATTTAATTAAAATAGCCAATCCCATAAAATCTTTCAACGCTTTGACCATCATTGGCGTTGGTTGTTTGCTTTTCTTTGGCTTTTAATTAATCATTTCAATTACTTGGCGTACTTGCAGAACTAGAAGACGAGCCGGCGGTAGAAGCTGTAAGGAAATCATAGTGTTTGGTTAGAGCTTTGCGAAAGCGATATCGGTATTTATGTATATATGAAGAAATTAGAGAACGGGGAAAAAGGGGTTGAGCGATTTGCTTCTCTCACATAAAGTAATCATCCTGCCAACATAAAATCCACCTAAAATATTTCTAAGTCAACCCGGAATTATTAATAAATACTTATTATACGCCAATTATCCCTGCAACTTCTATGGTTTAGGTTAAGCTTTGCATTTATGAATTTTAAGAGTTATCATTCACAGAACTCATTTATTGCCGTTTGCACTATAGGTGGCGCTATAGTCAAGATATTTCGAATTTTCTAATCGACAGCCTCATTTTGTTCAGATTTGATAAATATTTAGGGGAGCAATTATCGGAAGTAAAAAACCCAAATAAGATATTCTATGAAAATGATATAAAACAGGTCTTCCAAGATGATTGTTAGAAAGTTCGGCAGGCTTTTAAGTTTATTACATACAACTTCTTAAGAGACGGAATATGCAAAATTTGGGTATAAATGGTAAACAATTTTATATAAAAGTTCTTCTTCCAATATCGTCGAATTACTGGCCGGCTAAGTCACGCGTGGGTTTGGAGAGCGCTGCTCTCAACCAGCAGCTTAAAAGTGGTTAATCTTAACGGTTCGGTCGACAACCGTCCAATTGTGATCTCTGTGACTTCCTTTGCGAAGTCTAGAAGTATATTTGAGATAGGATCGGAATTAAAGTGAGCAATTACATATGATTCTGACAATACTCTTGGTATATAGGTTGTTGTTGTACTATTTACATATTTGACTTTAGAAAATCCTCTATTAACTTTAAAGACCTAAAAATGCGCCTACTTGGAGAAGAAATCTACTCAAGCTGCTAATTAAGACGGTGTATTCTGAAGCTAAATCATGAATTTATATCAAAATCCAAGGATTTGCAATTATTACGAATTTTGGCTTGGAATATTTGGATTTTAAATGGTAGGAATCTAAATTTGATTTACTTTAAAGGAATGCCAGTTTTGAAGTTTTGAAGTTTTGAAGTTTGTCAATTACAACTGGTTTAATACATTCCAAACATAATGATAACTTCTCACTAAACTCATTGTTAAAGAGTCTATTTAATAATATTTTATAAGAATTCCACAATTTAAACTCATTTCAGAGACAAAATATTTCAGAACACATGCCATTGATATAGTACACCACATAATCCGAGGCAATCCAAGGCCCACCAATGCAACCAACTGCCTGCAATCCAAGCGCGCATCACCGCTTTAATTGAGAAGCTCTCGTTTGTCACTTTAAATCATCGGCCATCACGCGACCACACTTCATAAGGCCCAATAGAAGTGCATTAATACAGCTGCCGTTCGGCTAAACGACCGCCCCACTACTGATATTAGCACGTCAGCGCCGAACGTGGTCAGCACACAAAGGCTAGGCCAAGCGACGGCAAACAATAAACAGACGTCCGTCCATGGCGAGACGGGACGCGCATCGACGCTATTTGCCCGGCCGCATATTAAATTTGAACCGCAGCGGATGCAATAGTATCGAGGGAATAGAGCTCAAAGGACCACCAAACAAATGGCGGCCGGCCAACGCACCAACACGAGTAACTCTGAGGCGCTTCACTAATACCACAAATGGTTGCACTGCACACGGGGTGCTTGAGGGTGCCGCCAGCAGCCCACTGAGCCCCACGCAACCACTCAATGCATTTGGACTTACGCCGCTGAGAGCTCTCAGTGGAGCAGCTTCTTTGTTTTGCCAATTTTTCCGCGTTTGACGGCTGTGTCAATGGCGGCGCGAGACTGTTAATGGCGTTGGTAATGGCGAGCGGCAGCTGACGCTGATGAGGCGCTGGTCAATGTGCTGGCAACGACATTACTGACCGACCGAAAATCATTTTTGCGCCTCTCCTCCCCTACGCGCCTTCACTGGTGCCAACAGCTGAGCGCTTTGATGCATTTTTTGCACTTCTATTAACAGGGTTACCACCCCCTTACCACTCAAACTGCATGTGAAAGACGAGTATTTGCATTCGCTGGACTGTCATTCGGCCCCGGATATTATACTGCTGGCTTTGAGTGGCTGGTGTGCCACAAGTGAACTTGCCACATGATGCAGCCGTGTTTGTGTGCAAGGGTGCAACTTGTTAAAGGGATAAATTGCAAGATTGCAATCATCAGCATTGTACACTTTTTGGCTTTTCTTTTGCCTTGAATTTTTCAGCACCAAAAATGTGTTCGCTTTGGGTCAAACACATCATATTTGTAGTTGTTGCCCCCCTTTGGAATAGCAGTCTTGTAAGTGGAGCTTGCAACACACACGTTTTGTGTGTGACCACGTTGTAGTTGTTTTAGTATGTATGTCACCTTTGGTGCCGTTATTGTTATACCCTTACTGCATATGAGTATCCCGAGTTCCGTGCACTTTTCGCGAATTACGTGCCCCCCGTGTTTGCAACTCAATGTTGTCAGCATCCTTTGTGCAGGATCGCGCTCGTATTTGTGTGTCTGTGTTTGTGTGTGTTAATTTTTATATTTGCGGAAATGGATGTTGCGACCGTCATTTGCTTTATGCTGCATATTGCATGTCATGTAGGTCCTGATGCAACCCCCATGACCACCCATCCAAATATTATTTACCTTCCATGGAATATTCGGATTTTTGCAGTTTTTGCGGCAAGTCAGACTTTTATTACTCTTATTTGCTTTGCGTTTGTCCTAATAAACGAGTGAGTTGGTGTGGCATGCAGCATGAAATCTTGTTTATATATATTGGGTTGTTCGGAAAGTCATTTCGTTTTTTCCCGCCAGAGGACTTAATTACGTTTTTTCGAAACTAACTTCACACTTAAGCCCCATAACCATTATATGTCATGAGAGCTGATATTGCAAGGCTTGTGTGTGAAAAAGTTCTATTAATTCTACCCAGTAGTTTTTGGTTGGTGCCTTTTTAAATATGGAGAGCAATAAGCAGCATTTTCGTCATATTTTACTTTTTAACTTCAGAAAAGGTAAATGCTGTCCAAGCGAGAAAAAAATTGACGGATGTGTATGGAGAAGGCGTGTTAACAGTACGCCAGTGCCAGAACTGGTTTGCAAAATTTCGATCCGGCAATTTTGATGTCGAAGATGCACCACGGTCTGGAAGGCCGGTCGATGCGATAAAGGCATTAGTTGATGCAAATCGGCGAATCACCACACGAGAGATCGGTGAGAGGTTAAATTTGTCGAATTCAACTGTTTATGGCCATTTGAAAGGCATTATACGAAAACTGTCTTTCATGTTCCCCAAAAAAAAACGAAATGACTTTCCGAACAACCCAATATATTTTATATAGATATTTCTTCAAAAATCTGTTTCTCTGTTCAGATTCAGCGTTCACCACATTTTTGAAATTGTATGTATATCTTATGGTATTATACTATATATATATACGTTGTATGTCAGTAACCCTTCAAGTAGTAATTAAATTCACTTTATTTCTAACTTAAGAAATGATCACTTGTTGTTGTATTCAAAAAATCGTTCAATTAAATTATAAACAGCCAGTGGAAATAAAAGTATCTCGAATATAAAAGAAGGTTGTTTTTCATAGTTATAACGGCTCACCCTGTATATGACCAAAAAAACGAATTTTAGGCGAAAAAATGGTTTCTATCATTATATAGAAAAACAGTGCCACAACTCAAAAAAGCAAAAAATTTTTGGTTAGCATACGTAAATGAACCCATTTGCATGTTATATTTTGTAGCACAGTAATATAACGGCGCATTTTAAGCCCTTCCTGCATGCTCATTTCATTCAGTTCTCATTCAGGAAATATTTGATCAATTTTTAATTGAAAGAGCGTTTCATAATTTTGAATTATACTTAAGAAGAAATTGTAAAATTTTATGAAAAATCTTATCACGAAAATTATTAATAATTTCCCACATTATTTTGACATAATTATGACAAGGGAGTTGCAAATTTGTGGAAGCCTTCAAAAATTACCACATGACGACGCATTTTTGTGGCTCATTAAAACCGAGAAGCAGTGTGGAAAATTAGTGTGGAAACATTTCGCAAACGACTTCTAAATAAATATATGTCTAGGTATATATAACTATATAAGGCTCCGCAGTGGTGATTAACATTGAATTCAAAGGGGGTGCCGGAAAGCAAGAAAATCAGCATCTTACAACAATTAACAGAGCATAAATTGCAAGCACATTCATATACACATACATATACACATATATACATATGTAACCAGCACTCGAGTGAGCGCGCGTCGCTGCTAATAAGCCAACATCCTTTGAGGCCTCAACAAGGCGACAACAAACATTTCCGTTTGCTTCCTTTCTACTGTTGTTAATATTGTTGCTTTTGGCAGCTTGCAACAAAAGGCAAGCCATTGCAAGTACCATTACATATGCCACCTGCCACATTACTTATGTATGCGCGCAACACACGACGCACACTTTGACGCTTCCGCCCCCCCGCGAAGCTTTTTGCTTTTGTTTGCACATTTGCGACACTTTTCGTGCGCGTTTATTAAAAATAATAACGCCGGCAACGCCATATTTAAGTGGTAACGTCAATGCGCCCCACCACCCTACAAATACACATGAGCAAGCACATGTTGCAAGCGGTTTGAAGGTGGCAACTTGCCTTTAGTTACCTTTCTATATGGCGACACAGACATTTTTGCTTGCATGAATTTTATTTGAAATGCTTGTTTCAAGCAAAAACACACACACACATTTATACACATGTATAAGTGCTTTTATGCTTTGAAGTGTTAACGACGTGTGTTGCAAATTAACGCCATTTAATTGCTGCCTCCGCTTGAAGTTTACATAAAGACGACAGCCACATGTTTGTCTTTTAAAGAGAGAGAGAGAGAGAGAGAGGAAATAATTGCAGAGAGGATGCAAGTTTCACATTATTATTATCTTAAAACTTTCCTTGCCCCAGCTGTACGGGTTTAACATACATGTAATGCAGCTAAAATTTTTGACGGACACTCGACGCTTTCTCCTCGACTGATCAGTTTCCACTCGAATGAGGTTGAAACATCTTGGATGTCAGAACTTGGATGAGCCGAGCAAATTAGCTGGATTCAATATTAGCAATCTCAACAGATTTGTTATAGGTTCGTAGCACTTCGTCGATGCGTGAGAGCCCAGGCGTTATTTTTTTTTTTTTTTGGCATCACAGAAAAGGTTAGGGGACTTTAGACCTAAGCAAACTCTATTGTTTCCCCAATTTTTGTTTTTCTCAATGCTATTTTCCCAGTACCAATTCTGCCCAGCATACAATGTTCACACAAATTTCTAGCAAGCTTGGTGCTTCTCAAAAAATCAAAAAATTCAGACCCGCTTTACATCTTGGAACCCTTCGAAACGTAACGTAAAATGATCGGTTACCCATCTAGTAATTTTGAATGTGTCAATTCCATGTAAATATATAAAAAATAATATCCCGAAGCTTCTTCCCATAAAGAGTCAAACCGAAATTCGCTTAGTAATGATAGAGGTCTTCGAATTATCAAGCCACGGAAGATGACGAATCGAACAAACAACTGAATATAAATACAATTGACTGGCATAATCAAATATGGATAAATACCAAGTGGTTATATCAAAGTGGGGCTGATAAGGAATCTTTATACCTTCTCGCATTGAATGCAGTCGAACAACTTTATTATTTTAAGTGAATCTAACCTAAAATTTATAAAACTTAACTTGGCACTTTCATAGGGTTTTATGTTTGGCTTGTATGATTTGTTGTGTATCAATAACATTGCACTCTAAGTATGTTCAAGTATTTAACATCTTTAAATACTCGATATTTTGTTTAACAAAAATACTCGTCAATAAAATTCCGCCGAGTGATAGTTTTAATAACTTTAAAATCCACTTAGGTATTTATTTATATATTATGCAAGCCATCAGCGCACCCCGCGCACACCCTTCAACTGACGCACAACTAAGAAATCTATTAAAATTTTAAGTCAGCTAATCCGCAAACGTCTGCCACTACTTGGGCGCTGGCTGCTCGCAATTAACCCCATCACGCCGCATAACACGCACCGTTATACTACACTGGGTGTATTTAAAACTCATACAAGCAATTTATGGTAAAATATTCAATATGAGAATTTGATGTGTTTTCGTGTGATATGAGTAGATGTTAGATACTTGTCCCGAGGCAGGGGTGTGGGGCGTTTGGTAAGGGATTGATGCGCCGCTAATGTAGACATTTTCATAGGCGATGCAGAATTAAACAACGCGTGCGACAACATAATCAAAATTACGGCAAGCGCACACACACTCACTCGCGCGCTTGTACAATTAACAGCAACAACAACAGCCGACGCGCGCTTCAAATTACATAACAACAAATTGCGCGCACTCGAAGCCCAAGCGGCAGGCCTGCGTTCGAAACACTATAGCCACACACTTACGGGGCGTGTGGAGGGAGGGGGGTTAGTAGCATTTATCAACCCCATTAAAAGTTGTAGTTCGAATTGATAAACATGAATGCATAAATAAATTCATAAGGTAGATGACGCGCGCTCCATTCCAACGCTTCACCGGCAGCCGCGTGACTTTCGCTCCCCTTGCTTGCGTATATGAGTATGCGTTTATGAGCGCGTGTGGCATTTAGCACATAGTTGACGATGTTTGATGCGCCACCCGCATGACAATCGCTTGACACATTGTCATGCCAAAGACGCAAGCGTGTGTGCGTGCTTTTATGCCTATATATGAACCATGTGGCTCCCGGAGGCATAGGAGGTGATAGAATACATGAGAACATCGCTTCATGCCACATTCACACATGTAAATTAGTTACATTCGAAAACGAAAGTGTCACTTAAGGCAACGCACGAGCCAAAAGTCACACTTAAGCCTACTTAAGTCGGCGCACCACCTAGGCATCGGGTTTATTCTCCTACCAATGGTTTGCCGGTGCAGGCGCTACACATTATATGTACGTTTGTGGGGTACCTAGCATTCCACTTTTAATATTTATAGCTTCTTGTTCTTCAGCGTGCCATTTACGGGTTGCTCCAACACATATTTCTCGTCTCATTAAGCAATCAACTCACATTGAGGAATTACGGCAATTAATGTTTATAAATATTTGGGGAATTTCAGATGTCTTGCACGGGCGCTACTAAGCTGGTATTTGAATGCTGGAATTTGAATAAATTGTGTCATTGATTTTATGAAATTTAAATATTTTTGGAAATTATTGAAATGGTGTTGGTGGTTGCTGGGAGGTTGAAGTAGGCAGTTGAAATGGTATATATATTTAGCCTAAGTTTTAGGGCAATCAATTGTTCTAAAGATTTGCCACTCAACTCTGAATTGCATAATGCCGACTGCTGCTATGAAGCATTATAGAATTTTAGTAGTTTTAGAAAGAGAGCATGGTTTACATTGAGCATTGTTATACTAAGATTTTTTTGCCAGACTTCACTCAGAAATATTAATTTTTTGCTTATTTACTTTTTAATAATTTACTTTCCAAGTAAATTCTTTCACTTCATTATTCCTTATATTCGTTCCCTATCAAAAAATTTCTTTAAATTTCTCCTCATTCGAGAAAAATTTCTTAACAAAACGCATCTCTTTCCGTTCGAAAGTAAAGCTCCCAGCTCTTCGAATTGCTAAATATTTTAATTTATGGACCAATTTCTAATCCTAAACAAACAACCTTATGAACTCATTGATTAAAAAATTAATTTCCTTACATATTACCGAACTGTTTGTCCGATCTACTCAACAGCTCAAAATAATATTTAAAGTAGTTCACAGTCTCTTCGGAGCCTAGCCAATTTGAATAAATTTAAACAAGTTGACCTTCTTTATTTTAGTTTTAGTTACTTTAGTTTACTTTTTTTTGCTGAACATTGATCGGAAAGTTCATTACTTTTACCGTTCGTTGTCGGTTGGTGAAATAAAAGAAAGTCCCATACAAATAGGAGAAGAAGCGCGGCCCAAAGATATTTAAGGTCAAATGCACTATTTATGCTAACCAACTAAATTAAGAGGCTCTTATGTGTTAATTGACTAAATTAAGAAGCCCCTATGTGTTAATTGAGCAAATTAAAAGGTTCCCTGAGTGTTAGTTGAAAATTTTCGGAACGCTTTCCGGTTGTTAACTATACAGCTCCTAACACATAAATTTCACAGCTGTTTCCAATCACCTCCCTTTAGTTAATTTTAACCGAATTTTTTCGTAGTCTTCAATTTCTCAGTAAGTGATTAAGATATTTCATTCATATCACATGATAATTGTGAGTGACACCCACCGGTCGAGAGACTGTCTTTTTATCGAAGTGTTTATCGAATCCCAAATTTGAAGCCCTATGCCGAAGAACTTTTCAAAACCAAAAATAAATAAATAAAAATTTGAAAATCATAGGCGAATTGAATTAAGTAATTATCTTTTGGTCTTACCTTCAATAATTTTCGTTAAATTTCTTGCCTTGTTGGACCGCAGTGCGTTGTCTATCAAAAAGGAGTTGAGACAAAATCAACTTCTGAAAGGCAAATGAAATATATACACATTCAACTCACATAAGCATTTCAACTAATTAAACACCTGTGGACGCATACAAACATATACACCCACACACGCAAGTGAGCATGAACACACAGTGATTTGCATGTGTTGCATGTGTGTCCGATAAACTTATTAAGTGATTCATTTAGTTACGGAAGTTCAACTCAAAACTGCAATTTCCCAATTACAGAAAATTTTAAATTCGTTCTAGAATACAAATAAAGTGGGGGCATTGATGCAAAGCCTGATATATATGTGCATGTGTGTGTATTTGCGCTTGTTTGCGAGGGAAACAAGTTTCGGAGGCATGTGAAGGGCAAATTCAGTAAACGCTGAGTGGTTGCCCAGGATGTAGTGGACAGGCATGTTCATAAATTGAAATCACTTCCACGGCCATGTCCAGCGTTGCAAGTTAAATACACTGACAAGCTCAACTACACATACATACATCCACCCACACTTGCATGCGAAGCATCAACTAAATAAAGGAGCACTGCAAAAAGAAGTTGAAGAAATATGCGACTCGCTAAGAGAAAGCTGCATACCCGTATAACGGTAACGTTGGTATGGCCGACTGATTGTACAAGTGTGCAACACTTGACACAGTTGCCACTTACAATTGCCAACATGACAGCCGGCGGTGGAGCACACAGAAAACTACTGCGAATGAAATGAAAATCGGGAAGGACTGAGTTGAGTTGAAGTTTCGCCTGTGGTGGGTGCCGAGCGTCGCGCAGTTGAGCGGTTAAGGTGGCACACAAAAGCGGAAAAGGAATACCAAATAAAAGCGCTAGAGACGGCAATTGAAAGGGTGCTATGGTGCCCCTAGCGCCAGTCGTAGCAGTGAGCCGACGAATGCCTGCATATAAATAACGCCTGTGGCCATAAAAAAGCCCAACTTGTTTGGGCCACTCCAGTGGGCAACCGACCATCGCCATCATCATCATTACTAACGCCAACAACAACAACACACCAAGGCACACAGACAACACAGTCAGCACTTGTGGCAGCTGCTCTCAGCGGATGCCCTGTAGGAAAGGGCAACCATAATGTGTTCGATTCAAGAGCTCAGAGTAGCATTACAGCGAGCGTTTATGATCTCTTTCACATGACAAACTGGCGAATATGACATTGAAATGTCCCCGAGAAAATATCAATTGACTCACTCTGCACTATTTGTCTATAACTCAGAACTGGTATAAAACTCCGTGGTTGTGTTCTTAGGTTGTATTATTGCTCTCTTTAGCTCTTTGTAATTCTTGAAAATGTTTCATCACTTTAAGTTCAACACGAACACGCAACCGTGCAGTGTTAACACGACACCAGCAAAAGCGAATCGTTTTTATCCATTCAAATAGACCTTTCTAAGAGAGTTTCATTAAAGAAAATTTCTTTTCCGAAGATTTTCATCTACAATAGTATACTACGAGTTCTGTCACTATCCTCTTTGCAATCAATGGTGCGAATTCGACGGAATTTTCCCGGTCCCGAGGCAAAAATAACTCCAACTAACACGAACAATTTCCCTACAGAGCAAGTCTACAGCCGCCAAGCATTGCGATCAACCACCCCTCCACCACCGCATGGCGTCTTTATGAACCCCCAGCGCTGCACGATTGTTGGCAGCAACTAGCGTAACCGTTTGACCGCCATGTCCTTGTCCGCTTTGTCCGCCTTGATGTGTCCACTTGTGATTTTTACTACTTTTTCAACATTTCGCATTCTCAGTTGTTTCCTTTTTTATTGCTATTATACTATGGCCGGTTGGCTAGCTGACTGCCGGTGCTTTCAATTGTGTTGTTGTGGGTGTTGTTGTGGGTGTTGTTGTTTTGCTGTGAAGCTGTCGTTGTTGTGGTAGTTGGTTTTGGCCAGAAGAGTGTGTACCTAGCATAATATTTATTGGGCCACAACGAGTGAAAAATGTTCAACGCTTTGGCAGTTCAGTTCACTTCACTTGATCCGAGTGCTCACTTTGGCGTCGGTCTCTGTCGCAACCCCCAGTTAGACAGAGTTACCGTGGGGGCATGTGCACCTTCAAAGCGGTCATGGCGCGGGTGTCGGTAAATGGGCTACTCCATTAAGTGTGGAATTTATGAGGGGCATAAACACGAAAGCTTTATGGGTAGCTGGGTAGTCTAGGTATTAGAAACAGTCACGACACGTTGAGTATTTTTTAGTTCGAAATAGTTTTTCATTGTTCCTTCTTATAGAAACTATTGCCGGCTTTGCAGTTGGACTAGATTTTATTTAAATCGTTGATAAATGTTATTCTCACTTTCTGATCCTTGAAAGTAGTCTTATTGAAGAACACTCACACTCTTCATGCAATTACAGTACAAAATATTCGAAAAGTTTGGTTATTATGAATGATCGAGGGGATCACATGGTCCGAAAAAGTCGTGATTTGTCAACATTGAGCTTTTCAGAGTTTGTTTTTGGATAGTCTTTATAAAGAAGGTTAGTGTAGTGCAGTAACTTATGCCTTAGTAAATCTATTAAAGCCTATTTTCAACCTATTTGTATCAAAACGATGGAAAACTTTGGAAATCAAATCATTCACTGTACTTTTTCCTAGATTTTAAATTTCATTTTTATAGCACCTAAAGAAAATTCCCTGACTGATTTGAATTGGAATTTGACAACACTGCTGATAAAAATCTGCAAATTCAGGCAAGAACATTCTTCGAGATTTAAGGACCTCTTTTTATCACGGTTCAGTATAAACAACATACTGAACATTTTTAATGTTAGAAAAACTACTACCATTACAACAAAGAGCTACTTTGACCAGAGAATATATTTAAAGAACATACCCAGTACTCTCTTGATGTTGACCTCTATGAATCCTTGAACAAACCAGTTAACATGTGCACTAAGAAGCAATTAATGGATAGGGATAGTTAGTATTATGCCGGAACTCATTGCCGAAAAAAGAAAAAGGAGCATTATGGACAAAAAAGGTTATGTACTTCTTCTAGCCAATGATGTGTATCATACCAGAAAGCTTCCGGAAAAATAGATTTTAAGAAGATCGTTAATGTTAAGAAGGTCACTAAACGTTAAACATTTTCAAAATCTGGAGACCCAGTTAAGGCTTTCTTGGCATCTGTTGTAAGTCAATAAAGAGATGAACAGTCTGGAGCACTACAGCTTTGTACAGAAGAGATAGATTATCCTCAAAACATTTCATTAGAAGCCTATCATCAAATAATATATTCGAAATCTTTAGTATAATACCACTCAAAAATCCATCAACACTTTCGACCAACGACCCGTTCCCTTCTTCCACTGCGCTACAGTTAGTACAACGACGTGCATCAACATTACTTGCCACACTGATTTGCCACACAGCAGGCAAGTAGACATGTGTTGAGGGCAATAAAAGTGTTGGCACCGGTGTGGGTATAAAGCGGTAGACGAACACCGAAGCGCGAAAGCAAAAACTAAAAGTTTAAAGACCACACACATACACACACCCACGCTAGCTAACGGTTGAGCACCTCAAACGCGGCTATGCATTTTGAAGGTGGCGCAAACTTTGGCAACGGCACTTTGGCGTCTGTCATTTATATAGCGATTAAAATCCGATTTCTGCAATGCCAAAATTACTCAGACGAACTGCTCTACATATATACATGTATGTGTGTGTGTGTAAACATGTAGCTACATGATAAAAAGTTGGGCGAGAGGCAACGAAATGTGAGGAAAACTTTCGGAATTTGCCAAAAATTTCAGAAACGACACAAAAACTGTGGTGTGTGTGTATGTGTGTGAATGCATATATATGTGTGAGGGTGTGTGTATGTGTACGGTTGAAGCTTCTACTTTTTATAGTTGAAGTGCTTGTTTGAACTCTCGAATAGTTAACTGTTTTGCCGAAACTTTTCCGCTTACATGAAACACACACACGCACACATACACACACACACAAACATACTGTTAAAGGACTTGAGCTGGACTCTTGGCAAAGCGTGAATGGGCTCACATGCCGTTTCTGTCACTATAAGGGATTTTTGCAAGCATTCAGACAAATACAAAAAACATATCGAAACAAGGTGAACAGCTTAGGGGGTCCGAGTGTAGCTCGGTAGCTGGCAGAAGTGGTCTGAGTTCCGCACACAAATAAATAACTAACAAGCCACTTTTTCGGCCAAAAATATGGGGGTGCTAATGTGGCCATATTTTGTTGGCGTTGCGTCAAGAGCAAAGAAAGCAGCAAAAAAAAACAAAAACAACAACAACAACAAAAGTAACAGCAATTAAAATTGCTACAATATAATTACGGCAACGGCAATGGCAAGTATATCTTATATGACCTCGGGTCCTGGTGCCCTGCTGCCCCACTACATGGAGTTTAGCAAAAATGAATTGAGCATATGCAATACAACAACAGAAAGTACACCTTTGAGTTATTAGTATTTCCGCAATTTCGTACAGACCCATATGAGAATGCGGTGGAACTGTAACCGAAAGTTGGCTGCGACCTTCGTCCTTCAACTTGTCGCCCAGCCAACCCGTCGGCTAACAGCCGAAACGACCCTGCGAACTGGCGAGTGGACGGCATGCCCTGCGACGAGCCAACATAATTGGGCGTGTAACGAGTCTAATTGAGTTTTTATGTTGCTCCAAGGAACCATGTTAAATGCCACACAAAATAATGCACACACACTCACAGCCACATGTTTATGCTTTCTTTGTGGGTGTGCACCTTTTTAGCCGCTGGTCATTTCCACGCCCACTCATTTCAATTCGCTTCAACTCATTTTCGCTCTGCCGCACTACTCACACACTCACGCTCCACCAGACCGAGCCCGAGAAGTCGAAAAGATGCGGGCGCCGAATGACTGTGCGCATATCTTTAGTGATGGTGATGGCTCTGGTGCGGGTGGTGGTTCTGGTGGTGCCGTTAGCGTGGCTCATTTTGTACTAAATCAATTAACTTCACTTGTAACATGTGTTAATATCCTGTGCTTCCGGTTTGTCCCGTTTGGCATGCGAATCCAGTTGTGTCCGACAAAGTGTACGAGCCCATCGCATGGGTTATGCGCTCGTGTTTGGCCTCAGTCCTTTGAGACAGCAAATTGATTTCGAATTGGATTTTGGCCAACTCAAATGTCATTTTCGGGTTTACCGATTTTTTATTAATTGCCCTTGAATTGTGAATAGCAAATTACAAGAGTTAAATTAAATGAAAGTGTCCAGTAGATGGGCGTACATTCTACGAAAATGTGCTTTGGATGCGAATATTTAATCAAATTTGAATGGTTTGTATATGTTTCGAAACAGGGTTGACAAAAACTCTAACTCCATTCCACCATAAATCTAGGCTGATAAAATACTCTTTAAACTCCTTTTTCCAAAATTTAGTGTAGTAATGAAGCAAGGATTCTGCTGTATCATACATCTGGGTTAGGTTAGGTTAGATGTTGAGACCGATTTAAATGAAATCAGGGACGTAAAGCCTCGACAGTTATAGACCGGTGCTAGCAAAACCTGCTAATGATTTATCAAACCTCTCATACTTCGAAAAAGGGCATTAAGCCTATCATGCTAATGGTGAGGCGAATTAGTTCCTGGATGTCTCAAGCCAGCAGAGATCCGAGATGTTTCAACCTTAGTCCTATGAAAGTTAGACACTCCAGAAAAATAATAGAGATGGTTCTATATGGAGTTCTTCCAGACAATCTCACCTTCAATGCATGGATACCCCTTGAACAACGGCCGAGTAGCATGCCACAAATGAGAGAAGGATGAACCTCACCACCAATATTAAGCCGCATAAAGTAAATACTGCTCCGACCCATTCCCAGTCTGATACCTTCCTTGCAAGCTCATCACCCTTATAGTTTCAGCTGTGACCATGTACCCATACAAGTCAGTCACCTAATAGATCGAAAAAATTTTGACAAACACTTTCTAGCCTAATATATTTTCACAGAAAAAATGCGAGCAGAAACTGAAAAACATCGTCTTGGTACATAGTAGGAAAACGAGGGCATTATTAAGATCACAGATTTTCTAAGATTCCAAAAAAGATCTTTTAGACTCAAAAGAAAAATTATTTAAAAAAAAAGTAAATGTATTGAGGTTAATATTATTTTATTATTATTATGAGGTAGATTATTTGTAATAATATGTAAATAAACCAGCATTGGACTAAACGCCTCTAACCAGGTTTCTAGACTGCGGAAGCTTTTTGTGTGTTTCAAAGGGTTGTCGGAATTTGTACATAGAGTTCTATATTAAACTGAAGTGTCGTCTTAATTAATAATTAAGCGACATTAGGATAGCAGAACTAGAATTTAGGCCAATTCGAGAAAGCTATTAGTTCTACCGTATACCGTTACCGTATTACTGTATAACAAATTGTTAGCAAAGATGAAAACTTTGTTCGAGAGATATAATCCAAAAAAGTAAAAAAAAAATATGGTTACTTCTTAATCAGATATTGTGGCGTACGCGTGACTTGGTACTCTCAGTCAATGCGTTCAAGCGAAATCGTAAGCGAAAAACATGAAAACGTTGTATAGGTCCGGTATCGAATTTTCAAACAATAAAACTAAGAAACTACAGAGCTCGTTGTAAGTAGAGATTCTTCAGCTATCACTATAACTCCACTCTTTGTGGTCCGAAATGTATAGCGGAGACATCGGATAAACGCTTGGATACAGGAAGGTGGTGTGTGGGTTAACTTCAAGACTTGCTTTATAAATAAATGAAGAAACTCAGCAATGATCTGGTAAGGATCAATAATTTCACTTTATTTCGAAGTTACATGTTTCTTAGATAGGTCTAAGAAACGTCTATCTAAGTTATCTTTAAGATTAGCATAACCTAAAACATATCCAACTAAACTTATTAAATTTAGTTTGTTTTGGTTAGTTTAGTTTTGGGGGCTCGCATATTAATGAGCCTATTTTCTGATATTATTGTTTATATTGTGAACGTATGCCACCTTTGATAGATATTCGACCTTTACATGTAGTCTAAGTACGTGACCGAGTTAGCAATTAGCACCTCAAGCTATAAATGAAATCGTACACGCGTCCTATTGTGAGTTGATAATAATAACAAACTATTGTATATAGCAATAACTGTATAAAAAAACCAGTGTGGAGGAACAAGGTACATGTTTAGGAGCGCACATAACCCCCGACGGACCGACGTGTACGCTTATGTCCGGCATATATAATGCGCCCAAAACAAGCGCGCACGCACATACATACAGAGGTGTACAAACACTTAAGCGCGCTCGTTTGCTTGCGCACTAAATTGACTTATCAAAAGTAATTATTCACGCCTCAAACACCCCGGCCAAGTGTGCTAGCACCTCTCGCCCACTCCGTTAGCTACAGCGCTAAAACTTATTGCACTTAATTGTTGTTATATATTTATATGTGTGTGTAAGCGCACATGGCTGCTCGAATTGAGCTCGTGCGTGTGCCAGTGCATTCGATATGCTTTGTGTGCGCGCCCCCTCAGCGCGTTGTTGAGCGTCCAGCGGCGCACACGCTTTTCCACTTTTCTACTTTTGCAATACTTTTGTTTATGCTAAACGTTTGCTAAATGGAAATACAACAGATATACGGGCGCGGGCAACCAGGTTTATGCACCCTCTCCCTTAACTCGCCTTGCTCCCTCTCCACCGCTGATGACAGAACATATTACATGCTCAGCGCTGTGGCGGAGGCAACGCGTGGTTTACCTTTGAATTTATGCAAGTCGGACGCGCGCAATGTACGACTCATACACGCACACTCACGCGCCGCTGCAATCGAATGAGTATATTTACACGTCTGATGCATACATGTTAATGAGATGTTTTTGCGCCTCGGCCACCCGGCGCGTTGTGTCCTCGAATTAACTGCCAAAAGTCGACCGAAGAGCAAAATAAACATGCCATGGCAACAACATCAACAATAACAGCAATAAATTCTGCTGCTGCAGCTTCTACCATTGAAGTCGTAGGCAACTGAGCGACTGCGCGCTGGCTCACTGCCTTGCGCCGTAGGTAGCCACAGAACGCGCTACTCTCCGCCTGGTATCGTGGCAACGATGAACCTCAACCGAGTCCGCAGCGTGTTGGCAATCAATGAAATTGAGAAGAACAAAAATTTGTTCTACAATTTAGCGAAAGTTTTGCTCTAACGTTTCTTCACAGCCGAAATTTTTCCAAAGCGCATACAGAGGACCACACTCACAGCGCGTGTCCATGCATCCCACTGTGTCTGGTGCATGCGCGTTGACCGAACAAATAATAAACTATGCATTTAAAGTAACTCTGGCCATTTACATACACGCACAAATACACATACAAGCATGCGGAGATCAGGAAATCGCACTGCGCTGCTGCAGCAAGATCACCCGCGGCGCGCTGAATCCGTTTGCATGCGCACCCTTACCTCGTTCCTGTTGTTATAGCTGTCGCTTAGTGATCATAGTATAAGGTGCACGCACAGTGTCAACATGAATGTTGCAAATTTCGTTGAATTTTTTTCGTTGATAAAAAATGCTAAGGATCTCGCTAGCTGCCGCTCGTTTGTTTTATTTGCTTTTATTCACACCTTCGGCAACGGCAGGAGTTCCTAAGTTACGATTAACTAGAAGTTGCAGGGGATGTGAGTCGCGTGTTCATAAAATGCATGAAATTTTCTTAAACAAAAGAGATGTGAAGAGCTCACACTACTCAAATCAGGGAATGACGGTGCCTAATTGATTGGAACATATTTAATGTTATTATATTTGTAATAGTTTATTTAAAAATATAGACCAAATATATATGCAGTTGCAAGAGTTGGTATTTAAATATTTATCTGTTAAAGTATATCTCTGTTAAATATCTTCGTTGGCTCCTACAATAATAATTGAATGGCATTTGTTCGCTATAAGCAGTATACTCTTCTGCCGCTTCAGATCTTTTGCATGTGATGTTCATTTACTATTCATAATGCGTCCTCCTCAACTATGTCCAACCTATACATACATTATATTATACATCATAGCTGGTATACTGCTAGTTAAGAATTTGAAGATTTGACTGTTCCCCAATTTAAATGCTGAAGTCAGACACACAGGAAAGAAGAATGTAAGCCTCTTTGAAATAAAAAGAAATACAAATTGGAGAGAAATTTTTATACCACCGAACTCAGCTAACTGAAATCATTAACGATCACCGATTTGGTATAAAAAAAGAACCTGTTTGAGACCAGAGAATTACACACTTTCTCTCTCTCCCTCTCGGAGGGTTAAATATATAACGATATAGGTATATACAATTTTGATCGCCTGATATCACTGCCTGACTTATGTACTTAAAGCATTCGAAATCATTTACGCACCTCCATATATTGGAAAGAGAAAATCATTGGTCTAGCATTTTTAAGTTCAAATGCACAAGAACATACGTACTCACCTTTCGGAGCCCATAATTCAGTAGGTTCAGAGCTTTAGAGCAAAAAATAAAAAATTCGAAATTATTGGTGTAAATAGTGAGTACAATTGCTAGATCTTCACTTAGCATCGAGCATTTTGTGGAAACAAAAATAAAGATACAAATTTCATAGACTCTGTACTCTCGTGGTTTAACCAAATATTTCGCCGATTAAATTTACTTACACCTATATTATATATGTGTCTATGCATGGCATATAATGGAAAGTGCAACTTTATTATAAAATAATTTCCAATAGCATTTTGAACAAGCGCGCAGGCTGCCACAAGCGTATGCAGTCAGTATACACGCCGATAAAAGCGACTGTCATGCTAACCCGTTTGACCGGTTCCGCCCCTCATTCGCTACAAGCTAACGCTATCAAACCGTTTCCCGGTCCACCGACGAACATTAATATTGTTTGATAAATGCTTTACAGCTACCGCCCAGTTTTGGGGCGTACCACAAAGCTAATGCACAGGCCCACATACAAAAAAAAAAAAAAACTGAAGTTAACCCTTTCGCTGTGACATGTGGCAATATCTTCGTTTTACGAGTCATATTGCAATTAATTCGTGTTTAACGGTATTTTCAATGGACGTGCAAATGTTTCTACGCATGCTTCTATGTATGTTTGAATGTGTGTGTGTGTGTGTGTGTATGTACGTGCGTGTATGTTAGCACTTGCAGCATTCGAGTCGCGTCTGTTGCGACATTATCCTTTGTCATCCTTTTGTGTTATCCACTCGGCGGTTATGAGTTTATTACCGCCGCAACCCGCCGACAATGGGCACAACACATTTATCAACATAACCGCGTATGAGTGTGTGTTTGTGCCTCAAATCACAGTCGAGCGTAACCCTTTCGCTGCCATTACTGCTACCCACCACACACCACCAAGCAAATTGTCGCCGCTTTTCACCCAGCTTTCTGTCCATGAACGTAATTTATTTGGAATGTGCAACGCGCGTATTCGATTCCTGCATTCATGCAACACACACACACTCGCCTCATTGTCATTTCATTTAACTTATTTAATTTCGGCTCATTTCGTTTTTGCAATTCTGTGTGCGCCTCGCACCCCTTTCTTGTTGCACACGGGTGTGTGATATCCTTCATTTCAATTTCACGTGTGTCCTTTTGCGCCTTTATATTGCATTTTTAATTAATTATGTAAACATAACATTTTACAACGCCGCCAGTCAGCCGCCCAAGCGCGCCCGCTACGGTCCGGTGTGTATACCTTTGCTTAGAGGCGGGCATTTATGGAAATTAATTTGCAACTGAGACGCTGTCAGTATATGTGTATGTGTGCAATTGGAAAATTAAGAGATTAACGCATACGCATACACGCATACTTAGATATATATGATATTCTCTAAAATAATACACATCAATTTCAATTTGTTGGTTTTGTGAACTAAATGATTCTGTGTGCCACTGTGTGAACATAACCACATAACCCCAACAAATACAGATAAACACAGATGACGAAAGGAATTTCTCGCAGACTTTTTGTTTATAAATTTAACCGGTCTGCCTTTTTTGCTCACTATTTTATTTTATTTCTTTTTAACATGTCAAAAAATTTTAAATGCAATTCTAGTATCGATTATCAGAAACCCGAAATTATTCAATCATGTTTCAATCATGTCCCACATTCGACTCAAAATTTGGCCCGCCGAGTTACATCTTCAAGTTTGGAAACAAAACGAAGTCGCACCAAGCCAAATCTGGAGAACACGGTCGATGGGGTAGCGTTCGTACCAATTTGGCCATAAAGGAGATATGAGCCGGTGCGTTATCATGGTGGAACAGCACATTTTATTCGTCAAATGTGTAAATTTTTTCTGCAATACGGCGTCGAATCGGCCCAATATTTCGACATAGTAGAGCCCTATAACAGTTTTTGTAACAGTTTCCTTTCCAGATCGTAGATGTAGTTCACTTATTGTGACTCACAGGAAACGGTGGATATTACATTTCTGCCCGATAGGACAGACTTCGTCTTCCTCTAAGCGGGTTCGCCGAATAAAGTACACTGTTTCGAATGTTCCTTGTTCTCTGGCGTGAATCCAATTTTTGGACGTCGGCCATGAAACGACAAAGAAACTTCTTCGTATTACACTTAAACGGTGCAAAACAATGCTTTGAAGTGGTCTCATGGTTACGCTTGTTGTCCGGAGTGGGCAAACGCGGCACTTATGGCATCTACACTTTCTCATGCTCAATATTTCATGTAGTATATGGCACATGCAATCTTATAACATGCTTAATTTCTCAGTTATTTCGCGCAGCTTGAATGGGCGGTCTACCGATACGAGAATATGTATTATTATCATATTATCCTCCATTGAAATTTCGATAGTAGCCGTCTACGAGAATGCACTACAAGATAGTATTCTAAATAGTCGTCGCACGGTGAAGCTGAGTACTTATCGGACGGCCCTCGTTAATGAAAAAAATTAATAAATATTTAGGGAAATTGGTCACACAATACGGAATTCTATGGTTCAAGCACAAGTTGCTGAACTCACAGGGTATTTTAACTTTTCAAAACGTTTTTATGTTTCAACATATCTATATAATTATTTTAAATTGTGATACTAAAATCCCGGCTTCCGACACTTACGCATATAATTTTCGGAATGTCGAAATTTTTTAATTCCAAATTTTTTGCTGAGTTTAGTAAAAACTTCGAAAGCATTTATTAAAATGCTAAGTTCCGCCAGTATGGTCTTCTTCATGAAATAACTCATATGAGTTCATCGAGGACTGAGTCAGTTCCTAGTGTGGATCAATTTGTTCTCCCGACAAACTTATATAATTAATATTTGAACTCTTTGCGAAGTAATATTGAGCTAATCATAAAAATTTTCATATCTTGCACTTAGTCAGCTATATATATATGTATATGTACATATAAGTATGTAGTACACCGCTATATATAAACATTTACATAGATGTTTCATAAATTGAAGAACAACAGCAAAAGGCATTGGTTACCTTTAACTCCCTCGAAGCACATAGATTACAAGAGTTTCAAAAGTCCCTATGACCTTGACACATACTTTCACTTACACCAAATGACCACAGACAATTATACAATATTGCCAAATAAAACTGAAAGCAAATCATAGAGCGTTCCGCTCTACTTACATTACTCCAGCAATTGCGGCATGCACCGCAGGAGTGGCATTTCCTTGCATAACTCAAATGCAATTCCATATGCAAATCGGTGCGTTCACTTACATCCCTTATATAAATACCGTTGCATAGCATTATCCTTTTAGGTGCGCACAATGCGCTAACAAAGTGTAAAATGTCCTTTAAGGACCTTCGGTAAGCAATTGGTGCTGGAAAGGCTGCACGAAAGTACAAGAGTATTCCATCGTCTTTCGTACACACTCAAACAAGCAAACAAACGAGGATGAGCGATTCCGATGAGCGAACGCACGGACTTTAACGTGATCCAATTAAATGTCCTGTCGCGAGTTCTCCGGTAACTTGTCGTCGCCTACAAAGACATACACACAACGATTCAACTGGGTCAACCTTTGTTGGTGGCGAGCGGCGGGCGAGTTATGAGCTATTGTTAATTTTGTGGCATAAATTGGTGCAATTTTATGCAATACTTTTAGTGACAACAGTTTAGCACTTTCGTGGAACGATGAAAGTGACATGTAACGGTTAGGTAATTGTTAGGCATTTTGTGGAAATGGCAAGGATATTGAGTGTGTGTTACATATGTTTGCCTAGTTGACATTTATTGCCTACATTTAAGATAGAATATTGTGAAAGAGATAAATACCTACTTACATTACTACAAGGGTATATTCACATAGTTACCTATTCACAGGATTTCCTAATAAATGAACTGATATTGTTTTGTTTGAATTTTTCACATAAACGTTTCGGTTCAAAATCTATAGTATTGGTTTTAAGAATAACTAGTAAATTCGGCCGTCGTTTGCTTGCATGAAATTAATTCCAATAACAATTCATAGATTTAGAAACAGCTCGACCTCAGCGCCCTCTAGCGAGATTTTCAGTACTCTTTTTTTCCTGACCAGTTGACCGAAATAGCTTGGAAGTAAACGTTACTGAAGTGAAGTAACTTGCTGCAGGAGAGTTTGTTGTTAGTTGTATGAAAGAAATCTGTTTCAATTTATATATATTCACATACATATACATATAGATCTGGCATCAAAAGAAAGCTCATTCATAAACCACATTAATACCACAGATAAAAGATAATTCACTGACGTCACATTAGCGAACATATACATAACCGGAAAACAGATATTTATAATTTGAAGAAGAACCAATCTAGCAATGTTAGCTTTAGCGAGGCTTGATAGTGGCTACTTTTCTTCTTTGAAATAGTTCTAATGATATCCATGAAATACAACAAAGTGAGTAAAATCGATTCGACTTCAAATCGAGGTAATACAAAACGGTTCCTTAAAAATTCACACCCTAACATCCAACAGATTCTTCAAAAGCAAAGGTAGGATCTATGAATAATTGATAATAAGTCCTCAACTAATTACTGGCACATATCAGTTTGGGATTCTAAAGTGCATTATAGGATGAACAAAATACCGTAAAAATAATGGGTTCCCAACGATAGAATGTAATTTTCATCCAAGATTTAGAATAAACTCCACGTTTATCGTACAATATTAATATATACACTAATTTTGACTGGTAAAATCTCAGTTTGAAGAAGACATCTCGACGCTCTGTTGATACGAAAGCGTACGCAGTGGCGATGCCCGCTATTGTGGATTTAGAGAGTGTTTCTTTCAAAGTTGTATGAACTATTAATGGCGATGTATGTCTTAATCAATCTAATAAAGGGCCTCGAGGCAGGCAATTGGTTTGTCTGGATTATTTTGTTCAAAAATACCCAAGCGTTTCAGCGCTGCAGGCTTTCTTTGGATTCCTGCTGGATGTGGGGGAGAAATAGACAGAGTACAGAATCGAGCATTTTGAGAAGAACTTAATAATGATAATTCATTCAGAGCTTCGACTTGACACCACCTGACGAAAGATCTCTCGTGCCCTTGTTTACACAAGCAAACCAGGAGGAAGGGTGCTTTAAGGCATTATTCGTTATAGATTATATAGGAAATGTTAACTTCCTTATTCACAATTAATTGAAAATATAAATTATGTGACGCTCCCGTTACCTCCACCCTCGCTTCCCTTGTTGTTATTGTTGTTGTATCAGGGACGCAGTAGCACACAAAGCGCGTACACGTCAAACTAACTGATTGAATCAAGTGCTGAGTGTAAGTTTGAGCGGATTATTTGGCTTACGATTTCGATCGCATTTTGTGACATGCAATGCCATATTTCTACACTCTGGCATGCCCGCCTATGCACATATGAGTGTGTGTTTATGTGCGATTTCAGCGATTTACCCATTCATGTCACGATTTTGTCACGAATTTTATTTTGCAGATTTGTTTCCAAATGCAGATTTGTTTGAATGCTTAGAGTTGAGCGCAATTGTTTTTGTTGTGATTTTTGTTGCTGGCACTGCCACTCAGGCAATTGCATTTGATGCGAGTGTTTTGTTTAGCATTTCTCAGGTGTATTTTGATTTTTTGATTTGATTGACTGTTGATTGCCTGGGAATTGAGTGGGTAAATGGATCTATGGCGCTTATGCTGCCCACCGGAATTCTGATTGCAGTTTACCGTTTTTCCAAAATTTCCTTTCTTTTATGCAGTCGGGTGAATCCGAGAGTGTATATATATATATATGTATGTGTATGTTGTTGTTGGATATTCACCCATTTCCGTTGCACAATTATTGCCAGGATTATGCAACACATTGAGTTATTTATGGAACTGATTTAGGTGGGAAGTTGTTTAATGGACTGAAATTTATTGATGGAATTATGAATGCAGAAATATATTCTGGTGGATTTTTGAAAAGAGATGAAAGGAAAAAAATTTTTTTGTTGGTAGTTTGTGTAGTGAATAAATTGTATATAAGTAGGTGAATATTTAGACAAAGCCAGATTCGGCTCAGTTAGGTAAGGTAAGGTCAAAAGTGAAATGTTTGATGACTCCATAACATCGTCCTTTATAAAGATAGTTTGCTTCAGGATGTACTGAAATATTGAAAATACTATGACCTTCGTATTAGAAACCGAGACCAAAGTCACTCTGCTAGCTTATATATATATTTGTGTAAGTCCAAATTGCGATAAGTTAGCACGCTTCCAAGAAAGATATCTTTTAAGTACTTGCAGGGCCTTCTCCTAATTCTTAACTGAAATAAAATCTTTTGAATTTCACTCCGATTTTATAATCCAATTTCAATCCGTAAATGGAAAATTCCGCTATCTTTTCGTTTCTTATATCAACGACCCGCTATATGTATTCAAAAATATATATTTATTTCAAGAATCATGTCAAATATTTTTTATCGATAATGTCGATATGTTCTTTTTCCATCAAATATTTTATCTCTCTAACTGAAGGTCTTTTCTCAGGATTTCTCTTCAGTATTTTAGTCTTCTCTTAGCTTTCAGTAATATACCGTTGGGAAGAGAATTGTCTAGTGAAAATTATTTAAAGGCAAAATAATATTAGGAGTAATGCACATTTATACCCATTAGTAGAATTTTAGTCTCACACTTCATCCGTTTAACCTCAGCCGGTCATTGAAAATAAAGCCTTTCCGAAGTCAACGAGGCCAAAATACGACAAAACCCCGAAGTAATTAACTTAACGTGGTACAAAAAGATTTTCTTTTTCAATTATGAATGTTAAAAGACTAGTAAAAGTAGTGACTCTGGTTTTTATATCACATTAGAGACTAGAAATAGTTCCACTAGAACTATAGGCTTTTTTTTTGTAACTTCGAACAGAGATTTATGTAAAATTGTTCCGAAAGTTTCGTTAGTAAAATCTTTTAGGTAATCTTTGAATAATATTAATGTCTCTCTGCAGTTATGTGGTCCCTTCGCGGAGCCTATATTATGTGCCAAATAAAGAACAGATCTCAAGAAAGAGTTTTTCGGTAGCTCAAGAAGCTATTTGTTATTTGACATATGTCTCGAGAGAAGCTTGGCATAAACACTTAAAACACTTAAAACTTTCCCTCTTATTTGTGATATTCAGCTGAATGGGAACCTGGTTGTCATTGCATAACTAATTCAAATTTAATGGTCACCGTTTTTACGACAGAGACTCACATGAGGATTCAAAATTAAATTCTGAGAGACACTGATGTTAAGTTATTTATTTCCATAATTTAGGTGTACCGCTACCGTTATTATTATTAATTTGTTACACAAATACCGTTATTTTTAGTTCAAATGTGAGAACTCCGCTTGTTTCTAGCAAAGGATTATGCCATACAAAGTGTGTTCGTTAGTTTTAGAAACTAAAACTAAATATACTGAAGCTTTCGCCTATAATACCATGGCATAAGCACCCACACACACACACACACACACACACACACACACACAAATACACTCGATTTGCATGTGAGCAAAGTTTACTTCCATATTAAATGAACTATGCACTCTTAAATTTCACAGTGAATTTTTTAGCAAAATACGGGGCTTATGAATATGAATATGCACATACGTTCATGCGAATATATACATATATACATATATACATGCAGATAAATAGTCGGAAAAAACTGTGCAGCATTGATTGAAGTGCATCAAAAATTTGTATGTAAGTATTCGTAGGCTGAACTCCATTACCGATAACTTGACGCGGCTGCTCTAAAATGCATAAGCAACTAACTTTTAACCGCACAAGCATTAAGGTTGTCCAATTCTTTTAAAAATTTTCAGGTTTTTATGCTGTTGTCATAAGGAACAACTGAAAACGAACAAAGGAAAACGGATAACTATCTTTGTTCACAGTGAAGCAGTAGCCCTGCAAGCGCATTACTCACTTTCTGATAATTCTCTTTTTGATGCTGTTGTTTGAACATTTTCAAATTCATTAACTTAACTCCAGACAAGAATTGTAGAATCTTATGAATGAATGATTTCTAAGTTTCAAGCTTAAACATTTTCTTGATTCTGAATCAAGGCTTTCCATTTAACTCAGGAACCAGCTTTAAAACCCCCAAAAATTAGCGAGATATTTCTTGACTACAACAACGATTGCACTACTTTCAGCTTAAACTTTAATAACGAAACTATTAACACACAAATAAGATCAATATTTTTAATTTTCATCTATAAACCAGGTTTTTAAGCTTTTACAAATCGTTGCTAATATTTTCACTTAATTTCGAATTTTTAATATCACATTTTAGAATCTTTCTGCACTCTATGCTATATTCTCTTATCGACAAAGTGAACTTTATTTCACTAAAGCTAGCCTTAGCAAGCCAGCCCTAAGCTTATAATAGCGCTCTAGCGCCTATATTTAACGAAGGTTTTATTAGCGATTTGAAACATTAAGGCATGGTTGGTCATATAACTACAAGCTGATCCAGGGTAAAAAAAAGAACGCACCACCCTAATATTCACAGATTCGAACACATAAACGACTGCCTGCAAACACTCGCAACTATATACATACGTGTGTGCTTTTAAATTCACAAAATCCTGCCAATATGAATATAAATGAGTTGCAGTAGGCGCGGGAGGCGCACATGGCAGCGGCATGCAGAATGCCGAACTGCGCTTTGTTTAGAAAAGCAAATAAATAACGATGAGGTAAAGGATATAAAAATGCGCAAACATATAGATGCCGAAATGCGAGAAAAACAAACGAAAAAGTGAAAAATTAAAGCACGCAAAACGCAGTAAGTCTAACAGTAGCAATAGCAACAACAATACGCCACGCGACACAGCGCACACAAGCATACAATTCGCATCCGCTTCCGGTAGCAGGCGCGCGTTAGTACCCCACTACCATCACCACTGCCACCACTGCCACCACTGCCACCTGTCCAGGCGCCGAGACCCCCGTGCAACCCCCGGCTACCGGAAATTTCATTTTAAAACCGTAAAACAACACGGCATAGAAAAACAAATAAAATTTTTAATCCTCACACATTTTAATCCTTTTGCGCGCCGCTGCCGCTACAACGCGCTGCACATTTTTACTTTTCACTTTTCTGTCTTTATTTGCATTTCGCTTATTTCTTATTTATTTTTGTGTTCTTACTTCATCCGGCATTTCGTTGTGAATATTCATATGCATATTGGTTTAACATTTATTGGTGCGCGTGTATGTGTGTGTGTGCGTTTGCTGGCGCGCTTAGGCAGCAGAATGCAATTTAGAATATTTGCAATTCCCTTTGGCCTCGGGCGGGCGGAGCGCATCACAGCGCTGCTCGCTCTCGCAACGACGCTCGCTGCCACCGTTAACAAATATGGAGAAAAGAATGAAAATATTAAAAGCGCATGAAATAGGGATAACAGGGCGCGCTGACAAAAAGGGCATGCCAATTCATTTCATAAGCCTTTGCGCCGCTGCTTTATGCGTTTGCGCTTGTGTGTACGTGTATTAAAAGGTTAGTTTTTTGGTGCGCGGCACAGCGTTATGCTTCCGCTCGTTTATGTTGCTACAATTTATATGATGATGTCAACATCAACACCCTGTACAACAAGTTGTGAACATGTCAATGCAATTGAAGCGACAGCATTCAGCCCGCTACGCACATATACGCTCACATATACGCGAGCAGATAATAAGAAAAGGAAAAAAACTATGCGCGCACACCCAGCGCTACGCTGAAGCAGCAGCGCGGCGCTTACGCACACATACACATGCATGGTGATAGGTAAAAGGTTGCTGCCCGTCAGCATTTCCAAATATTTCTATATTTCCGGGCGGCCGCTGAAGCGCGTAGCGGAGTTGATTATTAAATTTGGCAATCCGTTTCAAGCGCTAATGCTGCTGAATAACTTGTTGTTGTCATGTTCTTTGGTACCGCGCGGCTTTATACTGACTATGCCACTCTTTGGTAAAATTTATTGAAGTTAATATTTGCGCCGAAAGGGTGAACCCCTCTCTCTACCTCTCCTTTGGCCCAGCAATTTGTCGCTCACCCTTTATTTCACGCTTTTCTGAAAATGCTTGAGTGCGCTTAAAAAAAAATTCATTCATTCGCTCGTATCGATTGTGAATTTGTAAAACTGCTACAACAATGCTGCTGCCAGAGTGAAAGGGGTGTGAGAATTTCGGCATTTGAACAGCATAAATCATGCAGCATATTGCATAATTACCACCTCGTATGTTCTGCTACGCTTTAAATGGGTCGGCGCCTTGGCTCACACACATACACACACACACACATTCGCACTTTGGCTTCTAACGTGTAAATAGTTGACGGTGTCACATTTATGTTCAATTGGTAGCGTCACTAATTTTATTGTGCCACAGTGCCGCAAGCAGTAAGCAGCTTCTTTTTTCTCCTCATTGTTACTGTCGCAACCTGCTTAGTGGCAGCGATGTGCAGGTGGCATGTGGCGCGATTATGCATGCAGTGGCAAATTGTATGCCGCAGCTGTGGCAGCGTTGTACGTTCCCAAAACTTTTCTCTTCGCAATTTAACTTTAGCTTTGTCGCTTTCTTTAACTTACAGAAGTAGTTGACTATGCTTTTGAAGCCACTTAAGGTCAGCACTTTATTCACTGAGCTTCTCTATTTAATTTAGCCACCTCCTGTCAACTCCCGGATATAAAATCGCTTGGCCGCATTATTAGTAGTCGTTAAGCACACAAAAGCCTGCTCTAAATTTAATCCTTAGGTAGAAATATTTCCTCAAAAAAGATTTTATAGTAAAAGACATGTTTACGACATTTGACTACTCACTTTTTTATAGAAAACTGTCCTAATCCCCTCCTAATCATCTTCCATTCAATGTGGTCAGTTGCGCCAATTTTTGGAGAGAACTGAAGTAAAATTTACTAAAACTGAACTGTGACATTAAAGTTCGAGTTATGAAACTTCCGATAATCTCGGATTAACTTCCAATAAACTCGGAAATATCCGATAACAATTGCACACCTTGTCTAATAATGTCGAATATATAGTTTGAATTCTGACCATCGAAAAACAAAATATCTCTCTATCGATATCGTGATTGCACGTTTAATATATATCTAGTCACATCTTTCGGGCATCTAGACATAAAAAAATATCTGTTCGCCTAACAAGATCTACCTACGAAAAAGCTCTAGATCCTGTGAAATATAAGATATATCTCGTCCACACATGAACTACGAGAGCTATGGGGAACTAGCGCCATTCAATATATGAGCTATGGGAGCTCTAAACAGCTCGAGCACGCGACTTCTTTTTCCCTAAATAGAGTTTTACTGGAGATTGGACTTAAATGTAAGAAATTATATTCGAATGCCGACGGCATGGGAACTACCAGATTTGGATAGCTCTTAAAGAATTTAAATCTAGTTTAGTAAAGACGCCTACTAGAGTGGTCACTAAAACAATTGTCTATATAAATATTTAAGCGAAGACAGATACCAAGTAGCTGGGTCAATATATAGTTTTAATATATGTGTTCTCGTTAATTTCTTAGGCTAACATATTATTTTAATATTCTTAAATATTTTGATGATTTAGAGTAGAAACTTCTAATAAAGCAAATCGAGAGCAGGCTATACTATACTATATAAGGCCATATCATCTCTCCTGAGAGCACAAAAATATAACAAATATGGGATTGCAGAGAACCATTTCCCGGTTTTAGCTTACTTTTAAAGTCAAAAGTTAGAGTCTTTAAGCTTAGTTAACTCTCCCTTTAGAGTATTGGTATATATATATATATATATATATAATTATATATGTATATAATAATAATATATATAATTATATGTATATATATATATTTAAATATCTATAATATTAGATAACTTACGGGAGATGTTTATGGTGCGTGTGATTTTTGTGTTTATAAGAGTAAGTAGACCATTAGTGTCAGCATTCAAAGACGACTTCAACTACTGTGAGAACATCTTGAAATCTACAAAATAGGTATCAAGAATCCTTCATATAATAATAACAATTAATTATCCCAACTTCAACTGCACTCGCACCACACCACATTTACTACAAAACTAACTAATTGATTAACCCTTTTTCACAATTGACTGCACTTCGGTTAAACGAATGGCAAATCACTACAACAGCTGCCACTGAATTTAGCGCAACAAACGGTTTAAGAATAAATATATATCTCACAGGAAATAGAGTTAATGAAAGTGAGCAAAATATCAGCAGGTGCAACTGCGTTCGGCGCAAGCAGTCGAAGCTCGCGCTGCCACATACGGCATGCCGCGCTCTTCGGCGCATTTGTTCGTTGACCGAGCAATGCGACGTGTCATTATTTGGAGCATCATTAATCAAATTCAAATTAAGAGCGCAGTAAAAAAACTCGAAACGTCATCAACGATTTGCAATCATGCTGACAGTTGAACTGTCAAATTCTCTATTATGCGCGAGCGAACGTTCAAGGAAAGGCCGATTGCGAAGCGTAAACGTAGCCGGGACGCAGCGCGCCACCCCTTTCTAACTTGCTTTTCATTTTTTATTGCTATTTATTTGTTTACAAGTTCTTGCTTTCTTCCACGTCATTGAGTGACATATGCGATTTGAATTTGTTGCGCGACGCGCGCGCCGCCGCCAATGTGAGGAACAGCGCTGACATCGCTTCTACGCGGCGGCCGCTTTCGAGTGCGCAAAAAGCAGGAAGTGTGCGGCGGCTTAAGAGGGTGGCTTGTGTTGTGGCGTTTTGCATTCTGGTTTTTTAATGAGTGCAACGTGTTTTTATTCAAAATTCATTTCGATATTTGAATTTCCATTTAAATTGCCCACGAATGTGAATTCCTTTCTGCATATTTTTCAAATTATTTATTTTCTTTTCGATTTGCTGACGTGGGCGTTTGCCTGTGTATGTGTGTGTGTGTGCGTGTGTGTGCAGTGTCTGTGGGTTGGCATTTTTCGTAAACCAAAACTCGAGTTCAATTAAAATCCACATCAAACAATAAGTGGGCACGTACAACAACACAACACCGTTACGCATATACGCGACTATTTATTAAATACAAACATAATGTGCACAACAATGCGAATAACAATCGAGTTGGCATCATCATTCACATCAGTCTCGTCAACTTGGTGGCGGAAGAGGTGCTGAGGGCAACAATACACACGAGTACGGCAAAATAATGTCATGTTTTGACTGAGCTTTTTCCATCATCCATTTGTTATGTGCGGCGGGTGGTGATAGCAATGCAGCTGTAGTGGGTGCACGTGTTCAGCCGCTACAGTGGGACAAAGCAAATGTTTTAGGGTGAAATTTGTGGAAAATTTTGGTTTATAGTTTTGTTGCAAAATTCAGAATTTTAAATTTTGTGGAACGGGGAACGGCATAGATAAATAATTGCGTTAAAGTGAAAAACTGGAAAAACTGGAAAAACTACAAACTTCAAAATTATATCTTTCAGAGCATGTGGAGTGTACTATATCCCAAAAAAAGCTTATACTCGTCAAACCATGTCCATTCATCTGAAAATTATGAGAGTTACCTTATTTTTCTACTACAATTTTCATGGTATAATTAAATTAACCAGCTAGAAATGGCTTCCACTCATATTAACGGGAAAATTGCATACCGCCAACGTTCATTTAATTATTCGAGTTCAATAACACCGAACTAAGGAGTCTCTCCATTATAGTCTCGGCTTTCTTGGCATCGTTTTCGATTTTTTTTTTTGTCGTGGAAAGACTGAGATCATAAAAAGTCAAAATCATAAAAAAACAATTAAGAAATTCGCTGAATTTTAAGAAGTTTCGGTAAAATGGCTTAATCGTGCAGAAATTACTTTAAGCCAAGGAATTTACTTTAAACAAGGACAACGTAGGTCATTAGGTCGTTTCACGAAGCATTAATGGAAGAACCACATTAACTCAATCTGCAATTTCATTCTCCACATATAGTCTGAGCTGATATGTAACAAAAACTTACAAGGTCTACAAGCCATCCACTGTTTCCCAGTACCACTGATTGAAATATTACTTCAATACCTTCGCTGGCTAGATAAAGCAAAGAAGAGTTGTCATAACCATATTCTGGCAAACTATCTTCTTAACAGGTTATGTGTCACTGAAACATAGTTCAAAGCTTTCATCCTTCAATAACTGTATCTCAGTCGGCTTCCCAATGAAATCTGGACCAGCGCTTTCGATTAACAGAAGCTTCTCAACAGGACATGAGTCTATCAAAACTAATCCAGAGCTTTCGTTCTTCAGAACCTTCAGCAACGTCGACGTACCACTGAAAAGCCTTTGAGAGCTTTCGTTTACAAAGACCTTTAAGCATTTGATGAATAGCTAAGTGAAATCAAAGTGGATCTAGTTCGACAGATTGGTCTGGTGGACTTTAGAACGAGGAAATTTTGGGATTCAGAAAAAGCTTCTAAAAAACTCCGACAAATTATTTCGATATAGACAACAATATATGTGGATATAGTCAAAAAACTTATGGAGAGCAAAACATAACATAAATATTTAAGCACAAATTTGTAGATATGCCTAGCGTGATACAAAATGAACCACAGTGCCATACCTTTCCAACTACTTAACTACCTTCTATGTCGACCACGATACCCCCAGCCATGTCAACGCTAAGCAGCCGCATTACATTCTTTACTATTCAAAGAGATTGAATTCAAAATCGTTTTTGTTGTATGTATATTTGTTGTGTTATATTTTATTCAATTCTTCACTACTCCCGCATCAGTGGAGAAACATCTCATTATCGAAAATAATGCCACTAAGCGAATGCGAGATTCACAAGCCACCACCGACCAACGCTAAGGGTGTTGATCTTTAGCCACATCTATAGTGGCACGCAATAGACCAGTGCGCAATACCACAAAAAAGGATGAAAAAAGAGAAAACCAAAAAAATCCGTAAAGCTAAAAGAAACAAATCCAAAACAGGGACACTGCTCGCTTGACTGGCTTTGGGGTGCATCCAACAGCAACAAACAATAGCGAAAGCAAGCCACAAGCGAGCTTATTGGTGGTGACCCCGCTTGGCCACATATGCGGTAGCTGCCTCGCGGTGGCGCATCACAGAGCGCAAAGGTATATGTGTATGTGTGCTATAACCCCAGCCGCAAAACTTTAATGTGGGCGAGGGATCAATGCATGCAAATGTTTAGAACAAGTGGAAAACACATCAGCCGCACAAGAGGACATTGAGTGCAATTAATGTTAATGCCGAAACACGCTGAGTGGTATACAATGAAAAACACATGCGGAATTTTGAAGTTTTACATACGAAGCAACCCTGATGCGGATTGAAGCTGTCGTGGCCGCAGCTGCCAAAGGTTTCGCGAAATTCCAATTTTATTAAAGGTAAAACTATTTGTACACAGCATTTTTATAGAAGATGAAGTATTTTAGACGGTCCACACATTTTTTAATATCCAGCTTTGATGAGTAATACATAGCCAATTTTCGAAATTCGAAGAGTTATCAAAAAAAAAAAACAATATTTAGTTCTGACGGTGAACCCATAATTATCGAACTCTCAAGTTAAAGTTCAATATTAAGTACCTTTTTGCTCAACAAGTTAACGTAGCGAGAATAGTTGCTAAGTCGAGCTTCTCTTTCCACTTACATTGTGCGCATTGGATGCATCTCTCGAATACATCAAGAAGCTTTAAGGCGACTCAGAACTGTTGATGCATTTGAAAGTAAGCTTTTCAAGACAATAACATGATCGATGATAGCCTAACGCACGGCAAAAACTTACTTGAATACAACCCATAGGTAATGGAGTATTAAGAAAGAAATAACTCATAGAAAATTTTGAAGAATTCTTCATATTGGCTTTTAAATTTCTGCATGATTATCTTTGTCTAGCACAGATCGTCGCAAGATGATGGGAAATACTCCAAGCCGAAAATGTTGAAGAAGATTTAAGTTATGGGTGAGATTTCAGCACATTTGCCGTGAAAGATATTCACAATCCGTTAGATTATCAGGTTAACTTAAAAAAGTTTAAATGTATATTTAGTTATAAGTTCACCTCCTTTGACATCCATTATACTATTGACAAGAGCTTTTTGGATTAAATCTACAACAATTCGTTGTAAAGTCCGAAAGAACAAATATAAATTTTAGTAGTGCTTTATGAAATAGACATAGCCAAAGCCCAGCCAAGCCAAAGACCAAAAGCTAATCTAACTTCCGACCTACCGATTTGAGCTTTTGTGTCCAGTAAAAAAAAATATTGATACAATTCTCAACCGATGTAAAAGCTCACTCACAGCTGCATCTCAGCTACTCCAAGATCGCGTTGGTCTCTCTCCTGTCAGTTGACATTTAATTAGTAACAAGCTGTCAACATTTCACCTTCCCAGCCTCAATCTATTGTCATCGGCAGAATAATGTTGCCAATAGCAACTTTTTATACACCAGCGTAATAATTTGAAATTATTATTGCATTATTAGCGAAGGTGTTCACGCGCATACGTCCAACCACTGCCGACGCACTCACCGAGCGACTGTTGGCGCCGCGTGACACCGCTGTCAAAATGATTCTACCGCTTACACGCCTGTCAAAGCGTCTTTATCCGAAAGCAAGATAGCGTAAAAACAGAAATAACCGTAATGAAAATTGTGTCAAAATGAAAACGTATGTTTCTCGAGGATTAAAATTAAACGCGCCCTTACACTTTTCAATCGTGCAAACACGCTACCTTTTCTCATTGATGCGATATCGCTTTGAAATACTTAGCCAGTGAGACAATCATCAGTCAGCTGGGTTGTTGCCATATAAACAGCGAGCTGAGCCCCTTTTCGAGTGACTGCATCCTTTCTTCGGCAACACTGTTGCACGCTACTGTTGCTCGTCTCGTACGCGATATTCCGGTGTGCTTTCTTGTGCTGTGCTGTGTTATGTTGGCATTATTGCATTGATTTAACACACCACTGGGCAGCGAGCGCAACCTTCAAATGAACAGTTAAATGCGTCCTAATAGGGGTTCACATTTCATGCGCGTATTTAAACCTTTGCCTTGTCCGCACTGCAGACCTTTCGTCAACCTACCGAACTACCCCGAAGTTAGAGTTGCTTTAAAATTCACAATTTCAAAAATCTGTTTTTGTTTTTTGGTCAGTTGTTGTATTTGCATTATACAACTGTTACCCATCTCCCTAAATGTTTGCCATCCCTTTAACAAATTTACTTCTTTTTTTTTTGGCATTTGGCCTCTGTCAGTATCCTTTACCGTATTGATTGTGACATTAAGTAGGATTTATTTATTTGCTTGTCGTTAATGTTGTTGCCAACACTGTGCTCATTATTGTTCTTGCTGTTTTTACTTCGTTTTTAAATTTGACATGAAATGCAAATTGCGTTTTCCTTATTTGTTTTTTGTTTTTCTTTTTTCTTCAATACTATTTAGTGTATATTTTTTAACACCAACGATCTGTTACACTTTCCTTGATTGACGTCAGTTCGAGTGTGTGAACACATCAGCAAGCCGTCAGCCACTGTGGCCGCATTCGTATTAATGTCGTCGGCAGCTTAGCCGAGCGTTTTTTGTGCCCATCGTATGTAAATAGACCGCGTGGCATACTTTACGCAAATCTTGTTTGGCTTTTGGCTTAATCAAGGCACTATTTGCCCCTTTTTTAGAGCAAAAAAATTTGGAAGTGTTAAGCTTTAAGTTTATTTAACTAGTTGATTTAATAGGAATATCAATGGGTGTAATTTGAAATGCCGTAAAGATATAGATACACATATATCATCCAAGCCACAAAAGAAGTTGCTGACACTTTGCATCCAATATATAGCGGCATACGATCCTCGTCGCTTAAATATCTTATATTGTTATTGCCTTCACTCAATCGACCCTAATGTGGAGAAGGAGCATACGAAACAAGTTAACTTATTCATGTCGTCATTTTAACCCTGTAAAATACCAGCAGGGGCCGACAAAAGTTTTCCGACAGTTTCCTTAGCCGATAAGCCTGAATCATTTTAACCTATATAATTACTTAAGGCGCATTGAAAATGGGTTACAATTTCTGCATATTAAAGTAAACGACTGATATTAATCCATACTATTGACCCATTCCATTATTATTATTCCATTGTTCCAATATTCCGAACATGCGTTGGAAAGCTACTGTCCTTGTGAGTCTTTCTCAGTATATGTAATCACTTAAAGCGTAAACAACAATTTTTTCTTTTCACACAAAAATGTCGAACTTTGTGCCTGAACAAATTTTTTTACAGAGAGCTCTTCTTCATTACTTTAATATAAAGAAAACCTCAACCGAAAGGCAACGCATTTTATTTCAATTTTATGGTGAAGATGTTCTAGCTACGCGAACCTGCCAAAAGTGGCTTGCACCATTTAAAAGTGATTATTTGTCTTGGATGACAAAGAACGTCCAGGGCGGACAAAAAAATTGGAAACAGTACTAAATGAAGATTATTACCAAACACAGGAAAAGCTTGCAGAATCTTTGGGAGTCACTCAAGCAGCCATTTAAAAACATATAAAATCAACCGGATACATTCAAAAACAAGGAAACTCACTTTACATGTCAGAAATGCTGCTTGAACGCTACAAAAAGAAGTCGCTTTTGCATCGGATTATGACTGGTGAAGAAAAATGGATCCATTAAGCAACCCTAAACGCAAAAAATCATACGTGGAACCCAGGCAACCTGACAAATCAAAACTAAAGCCGAATATCCATGACTCCAAGGTAATGCTCTGTAATTTGTGGGATCAGAAGGGCGTGCTGTATTATGAGTTTCTAAAACCGGCTGAAACCATTAATGGGAAACGCTACCGACAACAACTCATCAATTGGAAGTAAGCGATTGTCGAAAAACGTTCGGAATTTGCGACTAGACACGAGCCAATAATTTCCCATTATGACAACACTCGGTCTCATGTTGCAAGACCGGTTAAAAACTATTTGGAAAACAACGGCTGGGAAGTCTTGTCTCACCCACCTTATAGCCCAGACTGTGGCCCGTCTGACTGTCATCTGTTCCGGTCGATGCAGAACGTCCCCACTGGAATACGATTCACATCAAAACAGGGTATCAAAAATTGGCTTGATTTATTCTTGGCCGTTAAGCCGGCGCAGTTCTTTTGGGATGGAGTCCACAAATTGCCGAAAAGATGGAAAAATGTTATAGCTTCAGATGGGCAATACTTTGAATAATACTATTGTACATGTTTTTCTTAAATAAAATTAAAAAAAAAAATGCACGAATATAGTTATAAACCCAAGCTTTCGAAGCTTATAGAACCTTCATAAAGCTTACAGAGAAATTTGGGAATGTTTGTTGTACAATAATTATGATTGTGTTGATCTAAAATAGATCTTCCCATAAATTTTTATAAAAATAGGCCACTCAAAATGAACAGATTTCCTGCAATCTTACAAATTATATTGCGATACTTTAGTTCCCGGTGTAGTATGTAGTAAAAATTATGAAAACTTGTGCAATTATTTGGTGAGATAAAGAATTGCTTGCATAATAACTTAAACTTTTATTTCCTCAAATTTCCCCATTCCATAGAGATGAATAGAAAGATTCACAGCTTCGGTCTCCATTCGATTTGTACCACCTATTAGGGTGTTTACGTATATGGTGGATCCTTAGGTGGATGCACCTAAGGTGCACTGCAGGATTCTCAATGGGTAAATGACCGGTAATTACCCGTTAGTTTGAAAAGCTACAGTGATCTACGCCTATCTTCCCGTATACATATAAACTCTTACAGATATTCCTGTTACTAAAATAATATGTACTAGGGGAAATAATTTCACAAAACTTAAAGGCCTTGCAGTTGAACTGCCGAACGAACGGAAACATGGTGAAATTTTTATTACGTAACATGAGACGGCATGGAAATCGCTGGAGAGCCAGCAATTGTCTGTTGTCAATGTCGTACTGGGAAAGGGTAACCAACATCTGTCTATTTAGATATAAAGCGCAAAGGATTCCATATCTTTCCACTTTCTTTAGATCAAGGCACCAACGATTTTATACGAGATTACAATGCTTAATTGAAAGCGGATATTGGACTATTACAAAATTTGATTTCTGGCTAGTTCACGCTCTGTCCCTTAACATTCACCAGAGTTTTTTTCTCTAATACCTTTTCTTTTTCTTCTTCGTCTTCTTTTTCTTTTTATTTAGCCGGAACATATTGAACCGCTATGTTTGTGTCAAAGTGTCTCCTATGTAGTAAAGCATTGTGTCCTAACCTAATCTAACCTAAAAGTTGTTAATGCTTAAACTGACAATCAGCTTAGAAAAACCAACAAATAACAAGCATTCATACAAATAAATGTCAATATGTTTCTAAAATATCTAATTTGCATGCGGTTATCCAGTGAAAGTCACTTATGCAGATTATCCCAGGCGATTTCAAATCAAAATCGCTTACTTTATATGCATCTGGATGTGCATATGTATGTGTGTGTGTGTGCGTGTGTGTGTGGGAATTTGCACGCATGTAAATACACCTACGGTCATTGTTATATGGACATCTTTTGATGAATAATCCATTGATGAATAAATATCCTCAAATATTTTGCGGTATGCCAATAAGTGACGAAGGTGACCGCACGCACAGCTACTGTTTAACGGTAATTTTTTCACTCAACCAAACGCCAGTTCGACAAACACACATTGCTTCGGCTCCCACAAATGCGTTTACAAAATTAATTTGCAGCATTAAAATGACAAAGAGAGGAAATATGAATGAGCAGACATGTGATACATACATCCATACACATGTATATACATATGAGTAACAGTAAAAACGAGGCTTATTCTTTTCATCTTCAATACAGAGCGCCTAAGCCGGCATTATCCTGTTGGACAGTTTTTCGAAATTTAAATTAAAGTTCATTGTTGTTGCGTTGCGCAGAAAACGAGTATCAGGCTCAGCGTCGTAGGTGAGAAAAATTGGCAATATCTTTAACAGTATTCACCTGAGAGGGATTATACATGAAACCATTTTTATAAAGACCACATTAGAAAGTTGACCCAAATCTGCATCGACTGATTGTCAAACTGTCAGAGGGTTGATGATAACGGTCAACTGAAATGAAAGTGACAGTTTTTTGAAAAAAAAAAAAAATTGTTGTTATTATATTGTTTGACTTTTTAATACCAGGAGTGTCTGATTGACTGTTTCTTAGGTAAGAATGTTAGTATGTAAGGATGTCTATGTAGGTATATAAGTATACAAGTTTGTAAGTATATAAGTATATAAGCATGTAAATATATAATAAATATGTGTATGTAAATGTAGATTAGTGTGAAAATCCGTGTGTAACCATGTAAGTACATACATATAAATTTGTGAATATGATATATATTGTAGAACCGAATACTTCTGTTATCCAATAAGCCTGCATATGATCTGTGTAATAACCTTATGACAGCGCCATTCACCATTGATCTTTAAGATTTTCACAAAATCACATCAAATTCACTCAATCTGATACTAGTATCTTCTGCCTGTCGTTTGAAAATTAAATTTTCAGGAAATAAATCCCACTTTCCGCTCTTCATTTGCGCACAAATATGCTAGTGCTTATGTAAATACATACACAAATACACAAACCCAGTCACAAATATGCGCAAGTGGCACAAGCAATTGCCACAGGATGCTGCAGGATAATTCAATTTGGAGTGCACAACACAAATCTTCTCGCTCTGATGATATTTTTATAAGACGCACTGCCTTCTTGTTATCCTGTGCCTCGTTATTCACACCCCTTCGAACGCAATAACAACAACAACAACAACGGTGAGCCACTGACATAGTCAGCAACAGCAAAAAATGTCAAGCAAAAACTAAAAAGAATTACCGTAAACCAAAAACAGAAATTGTCTTTACCGTTATGGGCAAAAGCATTCCTGCCAAAAATCCCAAAAAGAGCAAATTGTAAGCAAGAAAGTCACACCTTTTGACACTTTGCCTTGCGTCGTCTACGCATCCTTTCTACACACAAAAAAAAAAAAAACAGAAGCTGGTGAATTTTACAAACCAACTGCTAATCTAATATTTTTCGGTGATTTCTTTAGCTATTCTTTATGAGTAGCTTGCTTTGCTTGCCTGCACAGAGATGCTTTGTAAATTTTTAACTCGGCATTTCGGTGTGAAAGCAGAGCTGCGGATGATTGGGCAACCGGAAGGAAAGTGGCAGAGCAACAGGATAAACCGGATTTGGTGCCCAACTAAAATGTTTTCTTGGTTTCTTTCGCTTTTTTTTTACATTTGCTCTGAAAGCCGTAAATTTTATAAAATTGGCAACATATTGGCTATGCATAAGAACGAGTGAGAGGAGAGCAAAGGATGTGAGGACAATCAACAGGCAGTATACTATTTATGTATTAGAATAAGTTCATTCATTTTCAAAAATTTAAAGCAGGAAATCAGTTTTATAAGGGGACAAATTAAAGTTGGGACAACGGCGGGATTTTCAGAGGAATACAATAAGAGTCGCTTAGAGGTGCGCAGAGGAAGCTAAGGAGAAGAGAGTTGGTTAAAAGTGTGCGCTTTAACTGCAGGTGTATGTAGTCTTTAAAGGAGAATACTGCAGATAATTATTGAAATTTGGTATAATATTTATTTGCTCTCCTAACATTTTCTTCGGAAGTTCGAAAAATAACAGACTGACACGCTTTTATATAAAATGGTAAATGGACCCAAAAGAGAATTACGGCTTTCCTCACACATATCTGAAATAAAACTAGGCACTGATCGATTTGAGAGAATACCAAAGCTACGAGTTTCAGTATTATTGGGCTTCAATCCTCTCAAAAATGCTGCTTTCAGAGTAGTCTTTAATAGACACAGGAAAGCACAAGATAAATTTCGATACGGAAAACCTACAATTAAGATAGCCAAGGACTTTACATTCCTAAAACTCTTTTGTTTCACATAACCTTAACCTTACTTTTGCCTTTGCTTCCCAGAGCTGTACATAATTTTTCGGCTTGTTCGAGTGTGGCCTTGAAACAGCTGACCCTATTAATATACAGATCGTGAACAATTTTGGAATCCATTAGTTTTTATTAGTGCTGATAATCTCAAGCGCCCTTCTCAATTCGAGTAAAACTCCACAGTCAAGCAAACCTCTAAGCAGTCTCATATTTATGAAAAGCTTTTCCATGTCAAAAATATATTCATTGGAGTCTTGCAATGGACTGACTAGGTGCCACATTGTCAAAAACTATGGTCAAACCCAAATCTTGCAGACTTTCTTAGTTTTAGAACGAGATTGCTTAAGTAGCACAAACTCTTGGAAAGAAATTTCATTAAAAAAGCACCTGTCTTTTAGATAAACTACGTATATACTTATTAAAATTACAAAACAAATAGAATATCAAAAAATTTTGGTTAATTGACCCATTGTTTAAGTTTAATTGTCGTCTCAGAGATGTTTACTCTCTCAATTTTCCATTTATGAAATATTTGGAGGTTAGGTTATGTGCGTTATTGCAGTGGTTTCACACTCACATATGCGAATAATTGCCACCCCCGCTTATGGTTGACAAACCCCCAATAAACAACCCGCAAGTTGAGGATAGCAACAAAAACAGTAACAAATAATAAACAAAATGGAAAACCGATTCAACCGCCATTACTGCAAGGACAACAGTGTTACAGAACCATATTTCAACAACCACCAAAAAAATACAAAAACAAATCAAAGAACAACAAAATCAAAAACTGCTATAAGTATGTGCGCCATTTGAAATCAATTGCATAACTATGTCGGTAGAGACCATACCAACCGCACAGCACCCACCAGATATGACACCGTTGCGAGACAAGAGAAAATGTATTTTTAGGTTAGTGTGCGGCAGAAATTTTTCTAGTCGAAAGTGGAGCTTTTAATTGTATCTAAAGGTCTGATAACTAATGCTTTGCTGATCTTATCGAACGAAATGATAATATATTGCTCTAGGAAAGTGTTCTACTCAAGACCTTATGGCAGTTTGTTTTGCCGGCGGGAACCGAAGAAGATGGAATAGTTCCCACCAAATTCGGGTATTTACCTTCTTTTATATCTGGCTAAGGCCTGTTAATTCGACAACATTCCTCAAAATTATTTGATATTTCCAGCCGATACAACAACAACAATATCAGAGTGGGTACAGATATCAACAGTCTGCAATATGGTCATGTTGCAAACATAATGATGTTCGGAGAAAATTCTTCTTGGATCTGAAGACAGCAATCACAAACTTCTCCCGAAACATTTGGAAGGACGTACTTGGTCTTGCAGGACCTTTCGACAGTTGACATAAAGGTTATTGACTTATTGACTTATAGTAGCTACAGCACCTGCATCAAAATGTAGGCTTCCAACAAAAAAGTCAACATCGACAACGATGTCAGTCGGATTATTTCCTTCTGCTCTCCTAAAAAAGCTCTGCGACACATTCGCGCCAACGAAAGAAATTCGAAGAGATAAATTAATAAAATTGTTGTATTACAAATGAAAGAAATGCGAAATTTCACGCTTTTTTCCATTGTCACTTAATGATTTTATTTCATTTTTTTTTTGTTTTTTGTTTTGTGGATGTTTTCTTCCATCCACGCGATACTTGTTGGCGCATTCGGGCGTGTAATGGCAATGGCAACAACGCTAGCGAAAACAACAACTGCTAGCCTATAAAAGCGTTTAATTGAAAATTATCACCGCACGGTTGTCACGCAATTACTTACGTAAAAATGCAACGCAGCGCAACGCAAAGCAAAGGCCGCAACATCAAAAGCCACCAGGCCGACGCGGCAGCCAGGTGGAGTAAGCACAATTTTGCAAGAAAAAGATTACATGCATTGGCACATAATGTGTGTGTATGCGTGCGTATAAGTGTATGTGTGAAGCATATGTGGATGTGCAGGGTTCGGTGGTGCGTGGAAGGCGTTTGGAGTGACAAGTGTTCATCCCGCAACCGGCAGGAGTCCTATGCCACGCAGGTTGTCATGGTTGCGGTGATAATTTGGTTATAAATTAGGCGTTTGGCAGCGACCTTACAGGCGTAAATGAATAGCAAATAAGTTCTGCTATGAACACACTTAGATATAACTTGCATACATAATAAATATATCGTTAATGATTGGCTTTAGCTCACTTGGATTAAATTACTGACAAACTTTTTTCATCTTTCATAACTTTTAATAAAATTTATTCAGACGGGTTTAAGTGTGCATAAAATTTTTACACGCTCCGGAACAGGACATGTATTTTTAAATGGTTCCGAAATTTAAGTCTCATTTTTCGGCAAGAGGGTTCCATGCGACTGTCCAGAACCAGTTCGGGACTAATTCATTTTCTGAAATCTGAAATGTATATCTATTTTACAAACTTTTTTGAAGCAGTAGCCATGCTGGATTTGAGACTTACCTGCAATTGACCAAATTGGCCAAAAAGTTCGACCTTTGGCATATCCGTTATGAAACGGTGCACAACCCAGGAGGCCCAGCAAGATATCTGCTTATGCTGAATGCTGTCTGCATTTTACTATGCAATTTTTGTACTGCCAGTTAAATAAAATCAGTTCCTCATTTTCGCGTCCGAGCTGATCGATTTATAAGAGATGGTAGAAAAGCTTGGCCCATCAATAATCCAACCTGACATTTCATATGTTAAAAAGATTGGAATACTAAAAGAGCTCGTTAGATAAAGTTGACTCATGTCTGGTTTAGACACTATTTCGTTCCCCAGCTCCTACTGCGTTCCAGATCTATCTATTCCAGACACCCGAAATTGTTATTTGAATCTTAAAAAACCAACCATACACGGTAGTTAGAAAAATGGCTAGGTGATAACTCCCAAGGACGGTTTTATGATGCTCAATCCCAACGCAGACAGATTGTAGTGTCATGTTGTAATACCAGAAAAAAATTGATCTATCACAATACTATTTAAACAAATAAAAATTCAAAATGGTAGACCAATCCAAGACAAGGTTTTCTATCAAACTTATAGAAAAATTCTCTCTCGAACAAAAATCGCACACTACATGCTGCTTCAGATGCCCTTATTTTATGTCGCGGAGAGATTTATGAACATATTTATGAGCCCAATGAATATCAAAGAATCGGCACGAAGAAAGGTCAAACCCAAAGAATGAATCGGTTATACGAAGTATTAGAAAGTATGAGTAACTTTACATTCAAATCATACATATAGCACTAGGCGGGGCGGGTACCAAAAAAAGTAGTTATTAGGATATAGGATTATAGTTAGGATAACATATATTGGTGAATAGTTGGTGGAGCTTCGAGGAAATACCCTCGTTGGAAAAATCAAAGTTGATCTGCTAAAGCTCGGCTCTCTTTACACAATGAGTTCGTGCTCCCTAAGTGATGACCCTTGCGGATCGACATGGATACCTTGAATTTGAAATTCGGAATGCGGTCGTGAAAGCTGTTTGTGATAAAATCAATGATTTTGCAATATTATTCTTAAACACAGTATTTGTTCCGTTGGAATGTCAGTCAATCCAAGTGAAGTAAATTTTCCTTTCCACTTGTTAAATATTTGTTTCGTCTTTATTTGTATTCACTAAGCTTGAACCATGGCGTTATTGCTATTATTTGAAGATATGAAAAAAATCAAGATACTGCTATCAGTATTCCAGTGTCAATAAATGCCCTCATAAATTTTCTATCAGAGTTCACCATTCTTTTCTCACTCGTTTATAAAATTATCTATCCAACATAAGAAAAAACCTTGTAAGCACTGCATTTCATATATTTAAATGGAGAACACAGGAAGATAGACGCGATTTTAAGGAGAGGTTGACACTAATTCATTGTTTAAAGGAAAAGTATAATCTTAAAGAACACTCTACTGACAAAACTTTTTTTTCACTTAGTCACCCGCACAAAAGAACGCGAAAACTAAATGTAAACAACAAAATTTATTTAATTAAATTCCTAGTTTCCACTTGTACGCATTTCGTGGGCATAAATCGCATACAGAAGACATAACCTCAAACTTGTGCAATATAAAAGGGTATCAAGACACCACCAAAACACATGCATACACACACATACTCACACTGGCGAGCAATAAAAGCGTGTGCCACAAGTGCGCAGACACTAAAAATCTCGCGAAAGCAACAAATGAGAACATATAAAAATTACAAAGAGAGGAGGAGGAGAGGCTTTCCTAATAAGTGCGCCTCAGAATTTGGGGAAAAAAAATCGCGCGAAATTTCGCTGATTAGTAGCGCATTGCGTTATTTTAAAACATCACCAGAGACAACAACAATAACAAGCAACAACGAAATTTAATTTAAAACACAAAATGGCCACTTCCGGCTCGAGGCGAGCGTTTTATTAAAAGCAAGTAGCCAAAAAAAAAAAGAAATGAAAAAATTCGAAAAAAATGCCGCGAAGCAGCAAAGGTCATAATGGACGGCCGCTGAAGAGCCACAACGGCTGTGCGTGGGCGCGAGCCATTGGGAGCGAGGGATCGGACGCTTTGTGGCGGCTTTCATGAGTTCGGCGCTTGACGGACGTCTGTCTAATTTGAGGAACAGCGAATTGCGATGGGCGAAAGCGGCGGCTAAGGGGGACACATAGGCTGATTCACAGCTAATCAAAGCGCCAATTTTGATTTTCGAACTCACGAAGCGCCGTAACAAATCGCTGTAATGCAAATGAAAAAAAAGCAGTCAATAAAAAGCAGCAGCTTGTTGCCGTGGCAGCAACCGCGAGCAACTAGAATGTGAGAGTGTAAGAATGCCTTTCGATGGCTTTAGTAATTGCCGCAGCAGCTGAGGGGCTGCACTTGCCAAACGTATTTGTATTTTTTTGTTGTTATTGCGCGCCGTACACATTGTTGTTAATTTAGCCGCGAGCTGTCAATATAGCTTGGGTTGGGAACTTTTACATTTTTTTGCATTTTTATTTAAATTCAATATGTTGCCTTACGCCCACCTCCGCGCTGTTGCCGATGCCGCTTCGATTCGCTTTATTTCGTTCAATTGATTTTCATTTCACTTCGCTTTGGCTTTTTTCCATATTTGATTATGTGTTTTTTGTGTTTTTGCTTTTCAATAACTGTTCTTCACTGTAGCTGGCATTCTTTTGAGAACCAACAACGGTTCAGGAAACCGGAAACCGAGAGTGCAGTGCCGCAGCGGTTGCCTGCCCGCTTCTTCTTTCTTATTCTGCGCGTTTGTTTTTTTTTCTTTTTCTGGGCAACATGGGAAGGCTTTTGGCTCTTCGCTCATTTGTGCCGCATCTTTTGTTTTCCTTGCTTGTTTGTTTTAATTTTTTCCCTTTGCTTTCCGTTCTGTGTTTTTTGTGGGGTACCAAGCGCCCCTGTTATACTCATATATTTTCAGTTTTAATATTCCGCTGGGTCTGTTGTGTGGTAATGTTGCGGATATTTGTTCTTGGTGAATATGTTGTGATTTTTTGTTTCACCGTTTTTTGTTCGCTGTTTCTCTGCGGAGGAAGTTTGCCTTAATGAGCCCATCAGGTGTATAAAAATAAATGCACTCAAATATTTGTGGAGTAAAGCGTACTTATGAAAGGTTTGCTGTAGAACGATTAAAATCACATGATTGTATTTAAATACTCATCAATAACCATATCCATAAATGTTTTTGGAACAATTGACCCCTACAAAGAAAGCGAAGAGACCCCACCAGACTAAAGGAGTACTTTCTATTCTGGTGCTAGTGGATTTCTAGATTCTTCTCGGGCTTCCATAAATTGCTTTGGCGGACGTCTTCACCTCTTCCAGGACGGGTTTTTGGTTAAGGTCTTCAGTCAGCAAATTTTTGCTCAATTTCATCTTTATTTCCTTTTTTGTGTGGAAACTCTGTTCCAAAAATTTCTAAATTGAAGGAATCCTTCCATAATTTTTCAGAAAGACCTTTCTAAGGTCCCTATGTTCGGCAAACATTTGGAAATAATTTCGGAATTGTTTTTTTGAAGGGTGGCAAATCTTTTCTAAAATTAAGTGTATCCAGAATATTTTCCATTTTGTAGCCATTAAGAAAAAGAATAATTTTACTTCCTCCCATAAATCGGGAACCGATTGAGTAGTCTCTGATTATTTTCTCCCAATTTGAAAACAAACGGTAAAATGGTTTTGGAGAAAGACCACTGAAATCGAGTTTCTTGAGATCAAGGCTGCCACTCCTAAAATATTGTATTTCAGATGTTTATCGAAATAAAAAAAAATACTTTCAAGTTAATTTCGTACATTTCTACAACAACAAAAAAGGCAAAAAATCGATGAATCGCCTGTGAACTCACCATTTCATATATTCGCTTGAAAGGACGAGCAAATCAACTAAATGCGCCAACAGAAAAACTCAGCAAAATACAAACGCGCACACACACCCATACACGTATACATATACACACAAGCACCGTTACGCAAAACCAATTGACCACAACTTCACACATTTATCTCGGATTGGCACTTTTGGTGTCATCAATTTTTGTGTGATATTTCAGCGTTGCCACATACACACACAAACCCACACACACAGCCGTAAATGCCTCGGATTTCGCTGAAGCCACTGCGTGAACCGAGTCCGAGTTTACAAACAAAAATCAACTTTTTGGCTCAACAAATAAACAAATCGTGTAGACTACCAACAACAACAATTCACAGCAGCAATTGAAACAAAACGTTTTGTTTCAATTCAAACGAAAACCCTCACAACAACGACACAAACAATTTAATTTTTATTCTACAATAGTTGGAGAGGAAAACTGTCAAGACGGAAATTGCGCACAATTAAAAAATTGTCCGCCTTTTTGTGTTTTTGTGCTCTAGCCCAGCAACTTGGCTCACCAAAACCCGCGTCTGGTTTACACAAGTGCCAGTTGTGGTCGCACTCGCCGCGACGGCGAACTCTGAGCGTGTAGCCAAAAGTCGTCCGCAGCCACTGTTTTGCTGGCTAGTTAGGTTGGCTGGCTGGCTCTACTTGCACCCACACACACATGCCAATTGGGAACCTGAGTGAACCTGCCAGCCAATTGTCCTTTTTATTCAATATCCATTTTTTTTTTTATTTATTTTACTGAATTATTATTTTTTCTCCCTTTTTTCATTTGTTCTCAATTTCCGTAGCCCGATTCATTCATCCGTTCATCGAGCTGGTCGCAGAGCCAATTCAACTTTTACCTTTATATTTAAACATTTATTCTTTATTTGCATTGTTACCACCCTACTCACCCTCTGGTGCTCATTTCTCACCGCCTTGCTGTTTGTTTGCTTTGTGCACCTTTATTTTTTCATTCTCTCCAGTATGCGCCTTTATCTGTTTGGTCCGTTTCATTAAATATTTTTGTACATAGTGGTCTAATGTTTTAGTTCAATTGAACTGCTTTCATTTGTATCCTTTGATGAGTTAATTTATTAAATCTCAGACTGTCAGCTAATAGAGTGTTTAAAAAGTTAACTTTAAGGAACACCTGCTGTGAGGCTGGTAAGAAGTGGAACTCAGTGGAGTTTGTCACCTTGTCACCAGTTGTGGATATATCTGGAAATTACGACAGGTTTTGCTCATACTCTCAGAATTCGAAGAGCTCAAATATGTTTTCGTGATCATAGAACCTAATATCTGATATTGTCGTTAATGTTCTAGTGGCAGAAAACATTCGCTAAATAATTATGAGAAATTATAGCCCTTGCCTGAATAAAAATACTCGTCCGTCATTGTTACGTAAAGCTAACAGTGGTGGGAAAAGTCTAGCCTCTGATTAGATCATCCTCTAACTCGAATAAACATATTATATTATGGCATCGTTCAAGGGCTCTAAAGAGAGGATTTTGTTTTGAAACTCCTTCACTCTTCATAATTGAAATTTCTTCCAGGAGCAGTGAAGCCGTTTTCCTCTATCCTATGTTCACTATTTGATGTGACTGAAACCTAACCGAGATTGAACACAAAAGTATGCAAATTTTTTCCAACGGTATCATCCGTCGACAGATAATGCCTAAGCTCCGATGGTATTTCTCGTATTAAGAAACACATTCGGAAATGACTATAATCTTCTAGAACCTTATAGTTGATTGAAACAGTAATTAAATATAGCTTGTATGAGGGATATCTTCATGTCGAAAAGGTATCAAAAATTCCGCCATAAGGACAATACAAAGAAATATTGCATAAATGCACTTATAATAAGTCTTATAGAGCTTATAGTACTCCATATAGTACTCCATTTCATTGGGTGTGGTGACCGAATCAAATATTTCGTCCCTTCATCAAGAGGTTCTGCTATAAGTTCATGAATTCAAGAATCTTTCAAATTCTCTCAGATTTCAACATAAATAAAATATAACTTGGTAACTAGAGATAATCCAAAGCGATTTTAAAATTATTTTCGAACTTATGAAAGATATTATTCATAGGTCTCCAATATTTAGTCTTCATTTTGCACACAAGTTTGCAACCCTTAAAGTTTTTTCCTTCAAATCTGATTCGTTCGTTGTAAAACCTGTTCCAAAAAAAAGTGCAATAGTGTGACCGCAATCAAACCACGGGGCATTCAACGACAAATAGTTAAATGAGACATTACTTATCAGTCCTCCTTACATATTTATATCCAAGAAAATAAATGATATTTTACATTCTCTCATTCAAAAGATCTCGTACAAAAGACAGAGGAAACTGAAGTTGAACAAAAATCGTACATATAAACTGAATGAGGTAATTTTCACACAATACTCAAAAAGAAACGAGTAATTACCACAAAGAGATGCTGCAATGAGTGAAGATCAAGAAAATGCTAGAAAAGTAGAATAAAGTATACAAGTATATGTATAAGTATGTCAGAATAGCGTGAGAGAATCCAATAGGATCCTTATGAATAGCTAACAAGTAGACCACATTACATTTTCTACATTTTCAAAAGATGATAAAAAAAAGAAGGAAGTAGTCCTGCTGATCAGCTGAACGTTGTGTATGAGTCAGTTTTGAGGTGAAGCCTCTTAGTATAAACTGGTGTTCATTAGTATTTGAGAGTGTCTCTATAGTCGTCGATAGGGAATATATAACAAAATTTTATTGATGATTTCGTTGATTTTCTAGAATACTCGGTTGTGATGCTAGTTCCGCTGTTTAAACATTCCAAATTGTAACGAATAATATCGAAAAATTAAATAAGTTAATTAAACTCGCTTGAAAGTGTTAGATTTATGCTCGATATTCACAAAAACTTCTAGCACATTCAAAAAAGTCTCACATTACCCGTTCTCTAAAAAATTTTTAAGTATGTAACAGATTTCACTACAAAGGTTTGGTAGAAGTTCTCCTCATAAATACGTTATCTCTACACATATTATGGTTTATATAAAGAGCTCTAGTTGTTTTAAAATACCTTTGATTTCATGAGATGTTTCACTTGCCAGAGATACACTAAGAGATTTGGAATTGACTCTTAAGAGACTACTACTAGGTTACTAAAAAAATAACGGATTTGTTGATAAGTTGTGGCTTTTCGGAAGCTTGAATACACCTTTTAGTAATCACACACTCAATAGCATCGGCTATTTTGATGAGCACTAAAATATAGTAAACGGAATCGGAACGAAGCGGAAATATGATAACGGAATCTCCGAACTCGCTGACTCAATCCAGAGCGTTCCCGCGATATAGTTGTTGAATAGAAAAATGGAAAAATCTAATATTACTAATTTTCAGATGATATTAAACGCAAAGGCTATTTATAAGAGAGTTTTTAGTTCTTTATGATAATTGGACGAATAATTGGAAAGTAAATTGGATGGATCTTCTCTAGGCTATAGACACATTTTCTATGAGGGATTTTCATTTTTTCAAAAATTTTAGGTTCTTGTGGGAACGGAGCAAGGGGCTCTACATACGAAACATTGAAGAGTTAACAAGAAGTTCAGGGAAAATTATTAAGAGAAAGAAGGTTTCAAATATCTAAATGAAGTAAGGCCACAAATACGTTGAGAGATCCTACAGGGTTCTTTTTTTTATTTTTCAAAAACTATTTGTTTCCCTATTTATCTGTACCTTCAGCTGTCCAACTGTGTTTGACATCTTAACCAGGCCGTTAAGCTTAAGGGTAAACAATTCAATTTGAATCCTAATAAATGATCATAAATTAAACGTTGAAACTATTTGTACAGATGCTCTGGAACAGGTTCCATTTGGATGGTTTCTTTTTTAGTTTTTTCCTAATGGCTTTTTGGTAAACCTCAGTCGCAACCACAATCACACGGCAATTAAGCCACTAATAAAGTTGATAACATCATTTAACATCCTAGGATTCTACATTCACGCACTCACAACAACAATAAAAACTACAATTTTATTGTTCGCCGGTGTTCTTGGAAAGCAAAGAAGAAGGCTTCGAAAGTGAAAAATGTTGCAATACGGTTTGGCTAGGTCAGGAATTATGGTTTATTTATTGAAACATTTTTCATTCATTCATTCGACACAAAACCAACAGCAAAGAGGCTTCGACAATCTTTAAATGGGCGCAAAAAGTGTGTTAGATAAAGCAGGACTAAAATGAAGCAGAATAATTCAGTTCAACAAATAGGATGTACCCGCTCGATATTTAAAGCAACAACACCAAAGAGCATCATAAAACCATAAAATCCGATGATAGCGTTGGAGATTTCAGTGAGCGTGGGTTTTTTATTTGTTTTTATTTTTGGTGTTTTCCCCCCTAATTTTAATCGAAGGCGAGACGATACTCCCTAAGCCACAATTACAAAATTGAACAATCAAAACTGTTGACGACTTTTCCTTTCAACATCATAAATCATGTCAAAAGTATAGACAACAAAACACTTGCCACAAACCAAACAACTCTTGCTCTTGCTCCAGGGACACTACGCTGTATAGAAGGATCGACACACCCAATAAGAGCAGACGAACACATTGCGGAAATCAGAAAACCAAACAAAACGAGAAATAAAATTTTTCAAAAAAAGTGAAAACTACGAAGCGTCTGTGGAGAGAACAAAAATTGAGAAAAAAAAAAAAACAATAAAAAAGGTATAAAAAATTCAAGAAGCAAATAAAAACATCAAACTCATGCTGGAACAGCGGAACACTTGTTGGTGTGGTCGCGTAGTCGACAACATTGTTTGGCGGTTCGCTGCCGCGCCTTGCCGCCTTCGCGTTGTTTACCCATTGTCCGTCCCCCATGTCGCTCCGCGCACGCAACTGTTATCCAACATTTTCATTCATAAAAATAGTAAATTTTTATATTTATTTCTAACTGCTCTATTGAGTTTCGACTCTTAGAAAACAATCGGCTGTCGCTCCGACTGTTGGTTAGATGGTGGAGGGTGTTTTTCTGACGAAAGTCATCTTTCATTATGCCATTGATTAATGGTTTTCCGTTCAATTAAAATGTGTAATTGCATTTATACCACACTAGTTGGCTGAAAATCTGTGGCTAAACAAGTGTGTCTGTAAGTCAATGTATGCAGATGTCCGATTTTTTATTTATGTTTGTGAAGTTTTACTGGATCGTTTGTAAAGTGTGAGATGGATGATGGATGAATGCAGTTTACCGAAAGTATTGTTGCTACATCTCGTTGGAAATCTATGGAATATGCAACTTTACATGTCCTTCTAGAACACTATGACATTTCATGATCCTCACAACAAAACCAGTACACATATTAGACTGCTTATAAAGAGAATAAGAAATCAATTACATTTTTAGCAGGTAGTTCCTAGCGCTTTCTATATATTGATATAACTCCTCTTCCCGGAGTTTAGTACTGAAACATTAAGAACCGCAGCTCCAACTACTCCAGATGAGCTATTATTATTCAAAACATTTGCAGAGAAGTACTCTCCGCACTCTCTCACTAATCACTTCTTATTAAGTGTTCCTTTTAGGGTCTTAATAAAATCATTAAAAGCTCCTTATGTGAATTTATATAAACAATTTGCTAATTGAATAAATTAAATTGCACTCTGGAACACCTATAAATTCTAGTAACTACAAAGATGTAAGAAGTACAGAAATTTCTCAATATTTAAAGGATATCATTAAAATTTCCATTAAAAAAAAAATTCAAATTATTAGAAAAGTTCATATTTTATTCAAGACTTAAAGATACCATATATTCACGAGATTATGTGACTTGAAGAACAGCCCATACTCTAAAGCTTTTACTTACTCTACTAAACCTAAATTATTTCATTCTAATACGTATTCCAAGTCTTTTAAATTTTTAGTCTGTGAAAAAATACACAAACCACGCGCCTTGAAACACAACCGATCTCAAGAAAGCTTGACACAAATCAGCAGCTGCCTTCAATGAAATGGGATATTTGTTCAAGACATAAGAATTTCCGAAGTATACGACAATTTTTTTTTATAAAACTTGGTTTTATATATGAATTTAACCCGCATCCAAACTCGCATCAATTTAAGAAGTGAATAAAAAATGAGGATCTTAATTTCTACATGTCTTTTTTCACTTTATTCAAACTGGTTTAGGTTTCTGGTAGAATTATAAGATTAGTAGAGACTGACGATATCGCTTATGGATCGACTTAACCTATGCTGATAATATCACAACTTCGCTTCTACCAAAATACCTGAATTTTTTAAAAGTACATAAAGAAGTAAGTAAAATAAATAACGAAGTTGTTCTTCAAAGGGATGGTAGGGATCATAGCGATCCAATAGTCTACAAGCAGAAGTCATCTCTCAGACAACAAAAAATTTATATAAAAGATTACCAAATTTCTTGAAAACTAACGAAATATCTGATTTCTCTATCGAGTCATGAAATATGACTAATTCTGATTTTTCTAATATATCCGGTGGCTTAGACGAGTACAGTAAAGACAAGATTTAGTTATATGGGAGCTTTAACTACTGCGCACACTACGAAAATCCTGATTTCAAGCCTAATCATTCAAGCCCAGTTTCTGCCCTAAAAATACATGGAAAAGTTAAATCAGCCTATTCAAGCTATTATCTCACAATTGCATTAAAAACAGCCTCTGAAGAATCTGGTCCGAAGAAATGGTCCTTCTTTTCTACCCAACGCTGCTTCTCACAGAACTTGACACACAAGCTAAATTTCAAGTTTACAAGATATCGTGTCTTTATTGCATCGGCCACCTAGAATACGCTTCGGGGTGTATTTGGCAATATGATTTGTGCCTATATACGAAGATTGAACTCGGTGCAGAATTATTTTCAACATAAGAAAAAGCTCATATTCAAGAGGCACATTTCTGAGATAGCAGCTTAATTAGTGGAAAACCTTTTCTTTTTTAAACTTTAAAAAACTTTTTGAAGACTTTTATTCGATATTTTAACACATAGAAATATATTGTATTAAAGACGCTTTCATTGCATTATTAAATAAGCGTATTATTTGAGAATCTTATTTTCGAAACACTCGAAAATTTGTATTCAAGTTACGTATCTTCGATATATATATTTAATCAGCTAGGATCTAATCTATTCTTGTTAATAATTAGTTAATATATGTATTACAAAGGCAATGCTCATCATAATTTCATATGTAAGTATGTATATGCACTGCAATCACCAAAATCAACACAATTTACACTTGCAAAACCAGCAATTACAACATTTTTTTATGAGACAACGCGTAAGAGTTCCCCAAAGCCACATACACACACGCAAATTTCTCGCCGCTTACGAATTTGTAAACTTGACTGCATACCACTTGAAGGCGCCCCAAAATGCGACCAAATCATAACAATGGCGAACATGCCATGCATGCGTTGGGTTGCCCCACTCTGTGAAGAACCTCCTGCCACATACACACACACACACACACACACATTTGTACCTGAATAAGCAGAAAGGCGAGGGCTTTGCAAAAACAAATACAAACAATGTATATTTGTTGTTAACGGTTATATTTTGATTGCTGACGAGCATATTTACCAGCACCGAGTGTGCAAATTTGACAGCTCATCAAATGAACTTCGGTTGCGAGGCGACGATGGTAAAGCAAGGGTTAAGTGGGGTACAAAAAATTCAACAAAATGGCACTAAATGACAAAGAATATGGTAGTAGATGAAGTGAGGGGGTTATAGATAAACACTCATACCTTGTGCAACAAACTCTGGCTGCCCCCCCCAACTGCTGAACCCTTTCGCGCGGAGGCACAACCCGCCGCCAGGTAGCAACCAAAACAAACGGAACTAACGAATTTGCTTGCTAAATATTTGTCGAAATTGACAGCTACATCAAATTTAAGTGCAGCTATTGTATTATATATACATACTAACGGGAGTATATATACATATATATAAACAAGACATGCCTGCCATACCGCCACGTATTTGTCGCATACAGCACCAACAACAACAAGCAGACAAGAGTTATGCACCCAAAACAAGAAAACAAAATTTCAACAACAATAAAATAAATAAAATACAACAAACATAAAAAACACAACAAAAACCCATTTTGACTCTTTCGTTTTTGTTTTTAAGCCTTTGAATCCTTTTTCCCAAAAATACGCTTAACAAAACAGCGCAACTGTTTTTCCAATATAAACACGCAGTCATTAGTACTGTAAAAAGTCACCAACAACAGTAATAGCAAATAGTAACTGTTTGTATGAAGGAAAAAGCGAAAGGACCAATCCGTTGTTAACCCGTACGATAACGAATCCTTTGCGCACAACACTTTTCCAACGAAAAAGGACACGCGTATAAGTAGGTTTCACTTTTTTTACTCATCCCGAGTGACAACAACAACAACAAGTGGCAAGCAGGAGATAAGATTCTTTCGTAAGCTCTGGACACACGACGAAAGGATTCTCGGCTGCTGCCGAAAGAGTTTAAAACAAACTAATATTTTCCCCCATTTTTTACTCTTTCCCAATCATTTTTTCCTTTCTTCCGAACACAGAACTCAGTTTCGCGTATTGCTTTATGCAACACACGAAACAAAGCAACAAAGTTGCGTGTCAACCGCTGCGTTAGTGGGGCAATAAAGCGCGGCGCAGCCACTAATAGTCACCGGCCAGCACAGAAAAGTGGCCTTTCGGCCTTCAAATCTCTACCTAACGGATGTCATGCGGTGGCGCGTATTGTGCCTTTCTTCATGCTCACAAATAAGCGAGATGCAGGCGCGCAAATGTGAACACGTCGACCTCAAATACTTTTCAATTTCAGAATCCTCATAACCGACTGACTGCCTGATTGTGTTGTTGATGCGTACGCCTCGCTAGAATATTTGTTGTCAAATGTCATTAAGTGCGCTGTGCCGAATTCTTGCTTGCCACGCGGAAGGCTACGCAATATTAGCTATTGTTGGCCCCTATTCGACAACTCACCATCGGTTTGCCTGAACTGTTGCGTTGAAACCGGTAAACTCAACTACAAACCCAACTGGAACCTTGACTTTAGCTACAGCCATTGCCGCTTGTGTGGTTTGAGCCTTTCTTCGTGCCTTTCTTCATGTCCTTATTCGTGACTTTTTGCTTGCCAACCAGCCAAGCCAATTGTTTGCCCAACAACACAGTTCCACTTAGCACAATGTCCTTTGCACTTAATTTTATTGCGTAAATTGTTCGTAACCATTATGCACGCCTTTGCTAAATCCACAGAGCTGCAGCCTTTTCATCTCTGATTTAGTCAAAGTCCTTTACTATGAATCGTCTATGTTGTCTTGCTTGATTAGCGCACTTGGACAGTCTTTGGCTTTCTCACTGCTTCGCACATTTATCCTTCCGTTGAATCCTTTTGTGGGAACTTTGCTTGAACACAGCACTTCCACGAGATTATTCAAATCTATGCAATGTTTTGTAACTCTTGTGCATTTCACCTTTTCCCTTCAACCGGCGGCATGTTGAGTTTTATGATTCGACTGCTTAGTCGCTTCCTTGGAATTCGGAAGCGCTGTCGCTTGGCTTGGTGTGATTTACACTGCCGTCGTCCTGCTTTCCCATTAAATTCGATTTAATGCACTTTCTTTCCCAAATATTCAGGCAGGAGCGACTGTTCGCATTATCTTCAATTATGTCAAGGTTTGTGGTTTACAGACTAGGCGTGTTTATGGCTTTCAGCATTTAGTACCTTACTATTTAGTGGAATTGCGAGAAATTGCATTTTGGTTTCAAATTGTGTCTATACTGAGAATCCTTGGTGTCAAAGATACTAACTGTATTCGATTTGCCAAAATATAGATAGTGGCGAATCGAACAAACAATTGGTATAAATGAAATAGAGATAGAATGGAAAGTGATTGAAGCGTCCACATAGTCATAGTTGTAAATTCCACTCGATAAACAGAGAAATTGAAAATCGAAGACTACTACTATTAGCTTACATATTAAGCGAAAAGTTAAGAAAATCTCGCGGTCACATACCCAACAACAATTTAGAAAAGTAAAAATATTTCATGTTTAAACAATGCAAAACCATCATTTACTTTTGAATCATTCATTCACAGACATTTTTTTATTTATTTGTACAAGATCAGCACGTCTGAAACCACATACCATCTATGTAACCAATTCTTCTGACTTAGAACATAATTAAACAATATTTATTACATTTGAATTAACATCTCTCTCGAAATTCTCTCTCCTTCCCTTCGCTCTAACAGACCAGTCAAAAGAGTTTTCAAAGTTTAACAGTTAAAATAATATGTTAATGTTATAAATGTTCCAGAAGTTGTCTAAAAACTCGATTAGGAAATAAAAATCTTTGTACAGCAACAGTCTTAAGCCTTCTAGATTTCACTATATGGGACATCACTATTTAAGGCATCGCACAGAGGGCTTTAGGGAAGCTTTCCACAAAATTCGGAATTCTTTTTTTCCACTACTTCCATGCATCCCAGAATCCAAAGCAAAACAACAGAACTCATTACAGGAATGAATGAAACTTATTTGCTTACTTATTTTCTCTCTCCCTCTCGCTCACTTAATTATCATAAGGTAGTATTTAAACCACATATACATTTTTGCATAGAAGGGAATCTGATAAAAACTATCAGCCGATCGGGGGCTTCTTAAAACTTTATCTGTCAATTCTGCCCATTTCAGAAATAGACTCTTTGACTCACTCGCATCATCCTCTAAAAATTTAGAATCTCAATAGAGCAATCACCCATAATCACCAACCGAAATATCTGCCTTTTGCTCTATAACCAGAGGAACACCTCCAACTTACAATACAAATATTCGTACTTAGCTGGTTCGGTTGGAAGTCCATTATGCCAAGAGTAGACAACTCGCACCAAAATTATCTCTGTTGGAAAAGTTCGTGCTGGAAAAGTGTGCGTCATCCGTCCAGTTCCTCATAACCTCCCTAACGCCACACATATCATTGATTTAAAACTCTGAGTGTCGCCCACTATGTTTTTTCAACCATACCCCACCATTGAATCTCTATACCATCCACTATATCATCTCTAATATATTTTTCCATTACATTTCAGTTTAAATTATTTACATGTTTGTGGCCATACAAATCTCCATCTCAGACCAAATACTTATCACTAATTGAATCCCCAAACAATAAAATAAATAAAAAGAAGGAAAAAGTTTCGAAAACTTTTGCCGCAACAAAAAGCAAATGTGCTTAATCCAAAACACACGAAGTGCTCTTGCTTCGGCCTGTGCCCCTAAAATGTGCACATCAATTGGCAATAAATTTCCATTGCGCGTAAACAAAATTCAAATAACTACCATTGTAAAAAGTATGTGTCCCCTTACACTTCTCCTCCCTGCTAAGCAAAAAGTAACTTATCTAAATAGAAAACCGAAACAGCCGCAAAGGGACCCTCAGAAAATTCGTTCTTAAACAAGTGACCAAACAAAGAGGTCCAGCCGCGGTCGACCACACGCCTTCAATAAATGGTAAGGCGTCGTTAAAGGGGTCAGCAGAAAATGGTGCAGGCAGCTAGGTGGAATGAGTGTCCCTTTAGAGCCTGCAAAAAAACATCGCAATCGTAACGAAAATGTCCGAGAAAATTTGATTTTTATCGCAATTCATTTGAATTTTATTACGTACGAAATATCCGTAACAATCGCCGTATCCGTATCCTTGTTGGCCCGAAACGTAACTATTAAATGGCCAACAGCGGCCAGTTGTGCCACCCCTTACACCGCTGCTGCTCCGACATTTGGCAACTACTGCTCAGCGAAGCTCACGATTGACAGGGTTGCTTAACGCAGTGGCGCGGAGGTGGGGTTTGGTGCGTTCGCACTCGGCCAAGTTGGCGTCATTTTCTACGCAATAAAATAAGCATTTAAAATGAAATCAAGTTAAACGGTTGCTTTCTTTCTTGCCTTTATGGATTTTTCGTTTCATTTGTTCTACATCATTCTTGTTCATATTGTTGCTGTTGTTTGTGTGTATCCAAAGGTTGATTGTTTTGGTCACTTGGCTTGGCTATTGTTTTCGTTTCATTTTTTTGACTATTGGATTTTATGACTTGAATGGCCATTTTTATAGCCATCGCCATTTGGGGCACATTATTGCGTCTTCACACAGCGAATGGCCGAATAAGCGCAGCTAGCGGTGCCTATTAAAGGCATTCACTGAAAAGGGTTGGTCAACCCCATGAATTTTGAGTGGAAATCTGTGCTGTAGATGAAATGTGTTGTAAAAGATTTGGCATTATTGCCGCGATTACTATTTGTGTTACTTGGAACGTAAAGTTTGGAAATTTCTATTGCTGAAAGTATCGAGGGTATTGACGATAATGTCTTTAAAATATTTTTTATTTATATACCCTAACCTCCTACCGGATGCTTGATTTCATGAGAAGCTTCTCCATAAACCGACATAAAGAGAGCCAATCAATGCACTTAGCTCCGACGATCATCAATTCGAAATCTCGACTACTCTGGGGGAAATTGATTACCTTGATGAGCTCATCATCTCTAACATCGAGTGATTAACTATCAAATATGTTTCAGAGTAAAAATAGTATCGTTGAGTCTCCTAAGAATAAAACACCTTAGAGGGGGTATTTATATATAATATATCTGGTACTGTTCTATGAATGTAAAATTAGCTGAGAAAGAGATAGAATGCTAAGAGGTAGTACTTTAATTTCATCCGGAGATATATGGGTATTTTAAATCTTCTTCGCACTACAATCACGGATTCTGTCACTATTCCACGAAAAGATAGTTCCTATAAAAAAAACGATATCAAACTATAGTCCCGAACCCCCCATATTTTTGGGGTCTATGTTTCCTTCAGCAATTATTTTCAAAGTTTTTTTTCACCAAATGCAGAAGCATTTTCTATTAGAATGTATTCATTATGGTCAGTTGCTTAGATTTTGCCCTGTGCTCAACGAAATATTGATTTGCCTTGTATGAAATCTCAGAGGGTTTCCTGCTAAAGTACTATTTTGCTTATGCCACATTTAATAGCAGCAAAATTTGTAATTTCCGCCGAATTTAATCTTAATGGCTGATGAGTATTTATTGTATTTCTTCATTATCGCATTTAAACCAACAATACCACTTTTACATAAGTCGAAACAACTCTGTTGCAATATGCTTAGATTTGCGCCAACAATTACAGTCGACGAGAAAATTATAGCGCAAACGAAAGTGCCAAGCGTTTCCGCAGTATAAATCAAAATGTTGTTATCTTCTTACGCTTCAATTTAAAATAGTGACAAAATAAAATAAAACCAATAAAAATTGCACAATAAAATATTTTCAATATTGTTGCCACAAAAATGGCCACAGCCACACATCCATGCAACGAAATGTGGCAGGACCACAGTGTCAGCCAGCGAAATGCAAACTAAACAGAGGCGTTCGGCGCATTGTCTTCGCCTAACTTCCACTCATCCAATCTTCAAGTACAATGCCAAATGTGGCACGCAGAGTGCCGATGTGTTGTTGTTATATGCAACATCTAGTAATTGCAATGTTCTCCCCTGCTTAATGAATTGCTGCCGGCCATAACTCATTCGAGCGAAGAAAGGCAAGAAGAATGGCGAGCAGCAGTCGCAATAAACAAGGATATTCAGCAGCCATAATAAAAGAGTGCAGGCACAATGGCTTAAAAACGACAAGCTGGTGGCAATCATATGAGAGTATATATCATATGTGTGTGGCTCCAGCTCTTTGGCTGCTTCTAACAATTGTTTGAATGGTAATTGTTGTCTCGGCGGTAGCCAAATGAAAACATATTCTTAATGGCCCATTAAAATGACAACAACAGCACAACGCACAACATTCGCCACATTCACTTACATGCATATGTAGAAGTGTCCTGGCATTGGCCATATGCCGTTTCGAGCAGCTCATTTCCGTTGCACGCAGATTTATTTATTAACACCCGAAGCTAAGCAAGTTATAATATTTTATTAGTCATATGGAGTAAGTGATGGCCAAGTTATTATGAGTTGTAGCATCCGTTCGTTGAATGCTGGAAATCACTTCTCATTTTGAACATTTTGGAGCCTTCAGCCGATGTCCTGTGGTCCCGCTAGTCATATCTAGCTTGGTTGGCCGCAGTGGCCACGTTTGCGTAGTGAAAAATTGGCGGCTGCTGTCCAATAACAATGTGGTAGAAATTCTTTTACGACAATGTAAATAATTTCATGTTTATTTTTTCCTTATTGGAGCTAAATAAAAATATATTAGCCAATAAGTAGGGCAGTCCATATGAAGGATTCCATTCAAAATTTTACAGCGAAAGTTGCGTGTATATATATGACTAAGTTAATACTAATATTCTGCTCTTACCGCAGCATATTACTATATGCTGTATCAAAGTTTGTATAGCTGAGACAAAAATAATGCTTCGGGGCATCGTTTCTAACCCTAAAGCTATGATATCCTGTCAAAATTAATACAAATTTTATTTTTGCTGTACCAGCGCAGTTTCATTTATAAAATATATTCTTCTTTTTGATTGGCATTTTAGCGCTTAAATAATTTAGGTCGGGTCCATAGAAATGCAACAATTTCTCCTTCTTTTCACTAGCTGCATCTATTGCAATGGATCAACTACTTCTCCGCCATCCGGCTCTTTCATCATTCAAATTTATTCACCATTCATTACTATATCAAAATATCAGCTAAATTGGTTCATGGCAACAAGTATTCAATTTCACTAGCAGTGAAATTATATATCGATTTGAATTATAAGCACAAATTTTACTAATTTGTCATTAGACTACCAATATGATTTCGTGAGTTCCATCATAATTGCTTTAAAATATAACGACAACCGTTTTCCCTTGTTTGACAACGATTGTCATTGAATTTGACATCATTAAAATGGTATGGGAATTCAAAAATTTTAGAAGTATATAAATCATATAACCAAGAATTAAATTCTCTTACGTTTTTGTTGGTGTCTAAAGATTCGGATTTGACATTCCCGAAATGGAAGAAATCGGCTTGAACAATATATAGTCTCAGCCGAATACATCGCAAAGGAAATATTTTCTCCTTCCAATGAACTAAAAAAAGAATTCTTACTGAAACAACTTTTCCATTTTTGAAAAGAAATCTATATTAGGATCACCTTATACACTATATTAGTCGATACCCAAAAAACCATTTATTCATTTTGCCGACTTTCTTAACAATTCACAACTGCCCGCTCTCCGAGGTTATCCCTTTAGAAAGCCCTGATATACTATATACTCGTCTGTACGCGAACTTCGTTCCACAAAAATTGCCTTTCCCGCACGAGGTACAACTTTAATCAACCAGCTCGCCGATCAAGCGTTTGTTATGACCAAATTAAATGGCAAGATTTCGGTAATTTTTTTCAGCTCATTTCCGATGGCCGATAACTTTTCACCCATAAAGAGTCAATTACGTATTGGCCAGAAATTGAATAGCTCCACAACCGAAAGCTTTCGTACATATATCCAAATACAAAGTTGATTCTTTTGCTGGTCGCTTACACGCTCGTATATGAGCTCGGCAATAAAATTTAATCAGCAAACAAATGTTTTCGCTTTGCTTTGAATGAGTCAAAAACGTTTCGTTTAACGATTATTGGACCATTGGACCATTGGACCGGACCATTGGTCATTTCGATTTAGCGGCCATTTTGCAGTTTATACGCGTAAATGGTGCGCAAGTACTTAAAATGTTTATGTATTTGTGTGTTTCTTTGTTCTGTGTATGTGTGCGAGCAAGCGCACAACTTTCCTCAATTACCGAATTCACATGTCGTCTCACTTCGGAGCGCAGTGAAAAAGTCGTTGAAACTTTTAGCGTGAACTCGTAACCCTGATTCTGAAAGAGATTGACTGATGTGCGCTTAAACTTTTGCAAGAAAGTTATTCTTAAACAATGAGAAGCAAATGTAAGGAAACATTTCATCCTCCTGCGCATTTCCTTCGCTTACACAATTCATAATTAAAGCTTGAGGAGCAATGAAATCGAGACCTCTAAGCAGTGGTTTTCGTTTCGGAACATAAAAGCAGCAATATTGAATGAATCTGATGTGTTTGCAATAAACCTAGCAAATGCTGAACTTCCTTACTCTTGTACGAGACTTCCATTCCCCGAATCTACATGCCAGTACTTAATAAATGTAAGAATAGTCAAAGGGGGCTCTAATAACAGATGGTGACATCTCCTAAGATATCTCCTTTATCACATATCTGCTTCAATAACGATCTTTTCGTAATTTCTTCAGAAACTCTCTCTCCTACTCTGTCTTTGTCTCTATCTCTCTCACTCACAATTGTTAAACATTCTACAAGTTTCACTTATCTTAGAAAAAAGGAAAGCATATAACTGTCTCAAATTATGAAAGTGTTCTATGCAAGTGAACTCCTACAGGAACATAAAATATTCGAAAAGGGTTTTCTGCAGACTTAATGGAATCTACAAAAATGCACTCTTCAAGGTAAAGAGCACTAAAAATAAGGAAGATTCTATGAGATGGTTTTCCTTTAGACAAAATTACCGATTGGAATGAATTGTAAATCCATGCTATAAGTATAATCAATTATATATATTATCATATATTTGTTGTATTCTATATAAAAAAAAAACTTTCCACTAACTAATTCTGCCAAAAGCCATTCTATCTTGTAAAACCCATTTACCCGAAGTCATAAATAATGCATCGGGTCGCCGAACAAACAAAAATATTAACATCACTTAGGCTATCTTCAGACCCTTTAACCCGACTAACTAATCTGTCAATGTCAATTTCGTATATAATCCTTTCTTCTCACTGCAATTAGGATATCGCATTAAAGGATAATTACAACGGACATCCCCGTGTGAATAGCAAATAAAAAGCAGAAACAGGGAAAACACTAAAAAATATTGTATTACGTTTGTTGGTAGCTGGTTGGTAATAAAATAAATTGGATTTTTTAGAACATAGAAGCATAGAGAAACCAAAAAAAAGCCTAAAATAATAAAAACAAGAGCAAATAGGCGAATTCAATACTTTCAGGCTTTGAGGGTAAAAAAGCGTGTTTCACACCCAAAAACGAAAAAAAATTCGAAAAAACAACAATAACAAAAAATTAGTGTCTGCTAACTGCCTTAATTAGGGTTAACCGACACTTGGACTCTGCGGAGCGTTACGGGGGCATAAGCACGGTTGCAGCTAATTATATCATTTTGACAGCACCGAATGTCCGCCGAATGGGTTAAACACGAAATTGAATATTTCCACCAGAAATGTGGCAGAAATTAATTGGCAAGCTGCATATTTAGCAAGTACATATGTATTTGAAATAAGCATATTTTATGCACTAATATATTATATAACAATATATGTATGTATGTAGGAGAGTGTGTATCAAAGGTTAGATATAGAAATGTATTTGTTGGTTTTTTTATTACCTTTTTATGCTGAAATTTCTTTATTGCATTTTTTATATGCAGCATCTAAATGCCCATAAAAATTCAATAGTATTTTTTGTTGTTGTATAATTTCATTAAACTTCGACTTCAAGCAACCCCCCTATCTGTGTTTTAATATACAAAAAATCCCGAAAAAATTAAGCGCAGAACAAGTGCCGCTTTGTGTGCGAAACATATATATAATACATACATACATACATATGTTCTCATATGTTAAATGTTGGAAATTGCACGCACATGTGCGCCCTCGTTGTTGTTGTTGTTGTTGTACCCGCGTCGTCGCGTCGTGACACAATATGGCGTTGACAGTCTGAAAAATATGGAACAACTTAACAAATTTGCAGAAATTTATATAAAATCGTACACACACACATATATATATATACATAAATACATAAACATGTGTAATTTACGAGAGAACGTGCTGCGAAAGACACTTCGCAAATTTTTACAACAAAAAAGACGCCAATTGAATTTTACAAATCTAAAGTATTCTTCAAAAATCCAGGGCTCTTGGAAGTTAATTTTATTCTAAAAATAATTTAAGCCACTGAGACTAAATTTTAAAATATATGATATAGCATTACATACCCTTTCTTACACCTCTCATCCCACACCACTCAAATCCCACATGGCTTCATAAAACGCCAATTGTAGAGTTGTAATTTCAATCAGCAGCAAGCATTCAGAAGCATTTTATAGGCCTGACCCAAAAACAAAAACGTTTAGGGAGTATTCACCGAAATAAAAATCACAGCAATCATAAATTCGACGTAGCTAATGCCAGAGCATATAATAAATTGCACCAAAATACGGACAGACACACAACCCACACACTCTCTCTGTCTCACACACTCATATAACCATACTCACCCAAAACTAGCACGCCTTATTGCATGAAACCCCACATATTATACATATGTCCGCATATCCTTACAAGTACTTCGCCCTAGACCCGTTGCTGCGCCGCATTGATCGCCTCACCCTTTCTTTTCTCCATTGTCTGTGCGTGTGTTTGTTCTCTGCAATTGTTTCGTCTCATTCTTTATGACCGCATAAAAGTTCGCCACCGCCTGGCTGCCTCATTGTTGTTCTTCTCATCCATGGACATAAAGAAGGGGTTTAAAGGCGAAAGGGTTTTTTGTTGCCCATTGACCTGTCACGCTTTCATCTGTCGCAGACCAATTTGCGAACATTTTTGATTTATAATTTCTTGTTTACGAGCATAAAAATCGAATTGCAGTCAGATTTATTTCAATTCGAAAACAATCAATTGTAAAACTTGAAATCACGATAATAAATAAATACCGTTAAGTATCCAGTGATTTCAATTTAGTCTTACAATTTATATTGGAATAAGAGGTTGATTGCAGTTGGTGCGCACTTGAAGATACTGAAAACAATCTGAAGCTATGAAAATATGAAGTTAAACTTAACTATAAACTCGATTTCGATGAAACCCGTGATCGAGCACTCTTAATTTTCTTACTTCTTCTAAGTGCTCAAAGATTTGTCTATATCTGTATAAAGCTGTCAAGATCTCCCCCGTTTAGCAGACAAAATCAATAGGCTCACTGAACTTAGATGGAAAAACTCTAGGAAGCCTCCGCCAGAGGTTTGAAGCTGGAAGGCTATATGTGACTGACTGTTTACTTGATAACTAAAGGTTGTTGCAATTATTAATCGAAATTGCATAAAAGAAAATGAGTAAACATATCAAATTTCTTAAAGCATGCATTCTACTCGGAAATTCGAAGGTTCAGTAAGTTCAGTAGTTAATATTTCGATGTAGTAAGTTAAAATGAAATAAATATCGAGATCACTAAACTCCGTTGTCTACAGCTATTTTTGGAATAGTGTTCAAAAAAAAAGAATTCTTAAAAAAAGCACAAATTTCGATGCAAAGTTGCAAATTACGATAAAAAAAATGCGTCTTTAGTGCTTCTGCGATTCAGTCTTTCAAAACTAAATTCTCGAAACAAGATCTTTGCAGGCATAACATTCCCACAACGGAATTGTCTTCTTCATACAGAGGACGAGTTTTCAGGGTCCTTGCTCTCTAATGTAGATACTAATAAACATATGGTGGCATGCCGCGCCCATTGAAGAATAAAACCTTCTTACATAGCGCAACAATTGCAAAAAATAAAAACAAAAATAATAATCTACAAGTCTTCCAGACATCATTGGTCTCCATAAGTACGGCACTACCAGGAATTTGACCAACTGTGGTTAATGTGGTGTAGGCGGTATTCTTTTGACTTGCAATCGAAATAATCGAGAACTACAACCCAAAAAAAGAGACAAAATGCGCAAAAGTCGAGTGGTCGAAGAACAATCAACAATTAATGAAAATTTGGCAAAAGTCATGTGTGAAATGAATTTAGAACAAATATGGATTACCGAAAACCGAAAGTAGAAAAAAAGAGCAATAGAATGTGAAAACATGCTACTTATAAAGAAGTCTTACGAGCGGCTGCTAAAGATCCGGTTAGCAGTTGACACAGCACAGCATGAGCTACAGCAGGAACTCGGCCAGCAGGAGCTCAGACACAGAGATCCCACTCTATGTGGACATACACATCGGCAATGCTGAGTACAAAGGCACGACAGATTTGAAACAAATAATTTGCTAAGCGATAAGACAAATAGACAAAACAACGGGAGTTCAACTGACAGTTTATTGTCCGTTATCACGTCGGTATCACTCGGCTCTTGGCCTGGCTCGCTGGCTACATGCACATAATACATGTGACAGCGGTTAAATAGTCGCGAGAGACAACAGAGTGCGAAGTTGTCGTCGTTGTATAACAGTCGTGCAACAATTAAAGCATCATCAACAGACGAGTACATACAATAATTGACTTGTTTTGCTCCTGAGCAATAGCTAATCTGTGGCATGGAGTTTTCGATGACCGAATGTCCAAAAAAGGCATTTGGTGACATAAAAACTCCGATAAAAAGGATATCATGCTGGAGTAAGCATAACAAGCCGAGGCAAAGGATAGCACCGTGGTGCCCGCAGGAGGTTACGATACGCATTTGAATGGAGTTGGAAAATTCAAAACTCTTTAAGACTCTCTGCGCACACACACAAAAATAGAATAAGGTCCTTTTTGTTATTGCGCGCTTTATCTGCAGCTACAAAGTGACCAGCGCGCCTGACAGCCTCGGGGTTCGGTGTATTAATGTACAATTATGTATTTCTCAAATTGGTTCGTTGATCACGCACCAAACAGTTATCAGGTGACATGCTGACGACTGTGTTTCAATTCCTGGAAGGTGTCGGCGCTTTAATTAGAGCGCAGGCGAAGTAAAATTTCCTTTGGGTTATATATGTCCTGGCATTGATTTATCGTGCTTGATTGCTTAATATACTCTGCTGATTTCTGGCAGAGATTACTAAAAGCGGTTTTGTGGTTTTTGATGTCTCAATTGTGTTTTGCCATTCGAGTGGTCGGTTGATGCTACCGCAGACGCTCAGGAATTGTTAATCTGTGATATTGGCATTTATAAACGTGCAAAGAGCATAAATATATCTCTTGAATTAGTTGTTTGTGCGAAATTTTAAGTAGACGGTGTTTAACAATGTCAATTTGTAAATTTACAGAAACTCTAAGCAACTTATCTGCTAGTTGCTTTCTTCAAAAACCATAGAGAACATGATCTCGGCAAGAAAATCATGAACTCGGGTAATTTCATTGAATTCGGACGAATTCGTAGCATGCGTGAAATCTTCTCACACGCTATAGCGAATGCGCAGTCGTCAAAATGCTATAGCTTCGTATTTCAAAAGTTGTCGGCTTGTGTCCTGTTTGTACTTTATGTGACATTTTAATTCGTAATAAATATTTCAAAATACTTAAAAAATTTTATTCGGGAGGAAATAAAAGAGGAATTGAATACCTAATTCCAGTGAAGCACAGTAGTAAGTACTGCAAAGGATCTGTAAGCGGTTATTTCAGCCTAATAACAAACATTCCATGCATTAGAGAAATATTTTCAATTGCAAATGACAAATTCTGCATTGCTATCCACATAGTGGACCACTTTTTTGTACATTTCCTAACGTTCGCTTCCCCCTCGCTTGGTTCTTTCGTTTTTAATGCATTCTCGGTCCAGCAACTTTCTCCCATTATTTTCTGAACAATATGTTTTCTTGTTCTTCCCATATGCTATTCTTCGCTTGCCACTCTGTTGGTTCCGGTAGTCGTCCGCACTTCTCCATTACTCTTGTGGCCATACTCGTGTGGCCTGTAGCGCCAACCAATGGCTAACAGACTAACCAAACGGGCTACCAACCATCTGTCCGAGTAAGGCAGCGAAGAGGACTTACACTCATTGATGCATGTAGAAAGGATTAGGAAAAAGCAAAGGCTGATTATTTCTAAAACAAAAAAATACAGGGCGAGCCGTGCTGTAGCCTTGTGAAAAGGTCGCTGCTCTTCAATTTTTCACTTTTTCCTGGAGCTATTTCAATCTGAGTGCAGATTTTTCAAAATAACTAAGAGAGATGTAAACTTCTGACAGTACGGAGGCAAACATATAACGTGAATATGACGGGAATAAAAGAGATATTTCCAGTCTCGCATTAACATCATTTGGCGTACAAATGTGAAGCTTATACGTCTCCCTCTTGACCACTTTCGTCCACTTTCGTTGGTCGTGAAATCGGATATATGGTCACAAAATCGGAAGAGAACACGCTTCGTTGTGAAGCCTCAGCAGATCATTTGTGGACTCCACTATTCTTACAAGGGCGGTTGAACGACTAAATAAGAGCTTAAATATTGCCTCGAATAGCCTCTATGTTGATTCTTAGTACTTTTTTGGGCCAACCTACAAATTCATACTCAGTATGGAGAACAACAATTGAGCAGAGTTGGCTGCTTAAGCTTCCTCGAAAAATGTCAGTTAACTGCTGATATGACGATCAGTAGGATTACATGTTTTCCGCATACAAAACACCACCACCACACCAACTTCAGACTAACCGCCTCAGCTTGTCCGTTATTGTTTCTTGTACCTTGTGTCTGTCGCTATAAAAAATGCATATTCTTTGTATTTTAACACCCTCACTTTTCATACAATTTTTCCCGCCAAATCACCGTGGAGCATCTCTAACCAGCATAGTTATTTTTTCAGAAGCAAAAGCTCAGTTGCCACATTCAGTCCAATTTCATTGTTGCAAGCTGTTCAACAGCTGTATCGTTGTGTCTGCTTGGATTAAATGGCAGTGTTGCATGTCACATCTCTGGGTGACAAATGTCAATTTGTAGTCAGTTGGTGCTGTGCGTTAGCCACTAGGAGACAGGCATTAAATAATTAACTCAAATTCCGCAGTCAACATCTAAAGAGGTGTGAGAAGAATGTTTGGTCTCTTTTTCTGCAAAGAGAATAAGCTGATAAGTAAATATCCAAAAAGGAGAGATGGATATTCCATGAACATGGAAAATGTTTTGAATTTCTTTTCTACTCTCCGTCCAAAATTCAGAACCCACCGAGTGTTATTCAAATTGTATTTAGACTTTATAATTTCATTATCACTTCGTGCAAAATAGCTAGGCTATCGTCAATATAATCCTAGAAATAATTCGAGATTAAAAATAATACACAGTGAGCTAAATTTCATGGAAAATCTGATTGAGTACTGTTGATGTTTCGTTGAAGAACGTCTTTACTACTACTACTATCGACGATTGTGAACCTCTGTGCTCTCTCCGACAAATTTTCAGCAGAATTCTTGACTCTTTTTTAGCATCATTACATTTAAAATGTTATGAAAATACTTATCAAATTGCCCTAAAATTCTTAATTAACTAATTTTGCTTAGTGCTTCATTATATTAATTAGTTCGATTGAGAACTCAATCAGTCCATGAATACATTATTGACCGGTACAAAGAGTAACGAATAACCAACAAAAAATTTAAACAAGGCCAGTCTTATCACGGAACGTCATACTAAAAGCGAATGTAAAGGGAAACTGGTGTAAAATAAATACAAATGGAAGAAATTACCGCATTAAACTACATGCAAATGGAAAGACGAATGGCACAGAAAACAAGCTAACTAAGTAACTGTCATATCTGGAGTATTTTTTGTTGCATCTACAAGTAAATCCGCACGTAAATCCGACAACAACAACATGCACGATTGGCTCTTCAGTCCATTTCATTTGACCAAGACTAGCTCAGGCACTCACACATACGCCACAAACATCCAATAGCAGTTCCGGCACACACACCCCCCATGCAACGGTACTTATAAACCCATATAAATATGTAATATTCACAGTATAACCTCTTCTTCCCAACCAGCCCTCTGACAACTGCATTCTGCAGGTGTTCACCACCCTAACGGTGCCGTAAGTAACTGTCCAATTCGTTCCATTGCATAACCCAATGCACACAGGTCCGCCGACTTCATCGTCTGCATGCTGCAAACAATCTCACATTCCAACCGCCGTTCGACAAGTCATACACACGCTGAGCAGAGCTGGGTGGGTGGGTGGTTGGGTGGTGAGTGCACAATAAGCTTTATCAATCGTTTTAATCTGAGAATGCTTTGACTGTCACTACAAAAACAACAGCTATAGGAATACCCGAACTAGTGACCATACATGGCAGTGTGCATGCACGTTAGTTCTACATCGTACTCCAAGCCACCGACAATATTTCAACTGGTGCTCTCCCAAAACCATCTGACGATTTTCTTTCTTCCACCGTGTAAAGCGTTTTTACTCGTAAGTACCAGTAAATCTGCTTTTTGTGATTTCTTTTGCTTCCTGTTTTGTTTTTGTGTCACATTTTACTTGTGATTTCTTGTAAAGGACCTTGCTGGATTTTTTCCAACATCTCATTGGGTTATTGGCTGCGTTCTTGATACTGTCTGAGACCAAGGGGGTGGTGGTTGGAACATTAATCAAGGGCATAAAGTACCGTAAAGCATGCCGAATTGTCGTATAAATATTTAGTTGATACAAAGAAATGTATTCACTGAGCTCATACGTACTGCATTTTCGTCAATAATATTTTCCAAACAGTTGGAAATAGTTAATAAGGGATTAATGGGAGTTTATAAAAGTTCATAATTTTATTTAACGATTTTCGGTTTCATACATATTTTATTTCCCAGCTCAATCTGCTAACCTAAAAGTAGGCAACATTTTATTTCTATTGTGTAAATTGAAAACACCAATTAGGCGCAGTGTTGAAATGTGAAGATGAATGTGAAAAAAGATAATGGAGAGAATATATGATAGGCGGTACTACTAAATAGCAGTCGGGTATATTATTTAGGGATTGATTCTTCCACTATTCTCCTCAACAGCAGAGCTGGTTGATATCACCACATACTTTTTAGATCTTTTTAATTTTATAACATATAGCTTAGAATGACAAGTAAAGGCAATTCTTTTATACGAATTAAATTTTTAGAATTTAGAATTTTTTTGGCAAGTGATTATTATAAGAAATTTAGAACAATTTTACCGAAAATCAAGAATAATGTTCTTAAATTTTTCTGTTACAAAGAAAGAAAAATATCAGAATCAATACAAATAATTCTCTCTAGAACATATCCGAGGCCGTAATATACATGAACAAGAAACGAAATCCAACGTTATAGTTATTTTCCATGGGTTAATCCCATGGAAGTCCATAATTCTCCTGTGAGACTCGATAAGACTCTCATTAAATCAGCTCAAACGTCTCTACGTTTACTCTCTAATTTCGACGTTGTCAGATCTACCAATTCTAGGAACACTAAAGCCACAACAACGCCAACATTGGCTGACATTTATTTTCATAAATATTTATACGATATCTATACAATCTAAGAGATTACTCTGGTGAACTGGGTCAAAACTATGCCACCTTTAGTGGACCACCGCACACAACGAAAATCTGTAGTTGGAGAATTAGTAAATCCTTATGTATCAGCTGACACGTTACTTGACATTTGACACTGGTTAACAGTGCAAACATTTCCCACTTGCCAATGAGTGTCTCCAACAATCAATCAAGGAGATAATCGCGCGACCCGAGCATGTGGAAAAAATGTTCGCAAAAAGTGTAAATTCGAAGGATTGAATGCGAAAATCACTTAAAGGATGTAATAACGTAGATGTCCACAAAGCAACGGTAGCAAAATGCAAACAACAAAAAAATGTAGTAAGTATGTAGAGAGACAAATAACCCCAAAACAAAGGGAAATCCCGCAGGTCTTAAAAGCAACGTTACAACAAAGAGTTAAAATACAACAACAAAAACTTCGAGTTTGTATGTGTGTATGTAGGTATGCAAACAACACATATTGTACAACCGGAAGCGGTGTTACACATCCACCAGCTTTTACTTCGCAACGTACAACAGCAACAATAGCGCATTCAACAACAACTACATTCGAACAAAGCCTTGAGCTTCTGGCGCTGGCTCAACATATCCGTGACGATACCGCCCAAGTTACCCCGTTTATGGGATGGGGAGAGTCTGCAGGCAAGGAATCAATGAGGGTCATATCACAAGCTCGAAATACAAATCGGTACAACGCAATAAAAGTGACTAGCCCTGGAGGTCGCGGATGAAAGTTTCGTTACGGATTTGCATTGCAAGTGGAAGTGTGCCCAAGTCGGCAGACAAAGAGCCGCGTCCGAGTAGCATGAGCGCAAGTTGTTGCAAGTTGGCGCAACAAGCAAAGGCTTGCAGCAAAATAAAAACAAAAAAAAAAACAGAAAACAGAAAACAGCAACAACAATTACAGAAACAGAAACAGAAACAGAGGCAGAGGTAGTAAAGCAAGTAGACGGAAAAATAGAAAAAAGCGAGTACTAAAGAATAAACAAATGACAGCGCAAAAACATACGATTGCATGGAGCGCAAATCCGTGAACGTGCCAGAGGTTGCCGGTCAGCGGAACGAGAGCGAGGCTTAGGGACACCCAGATATACTGAAGTAGCATAAGGTAGTTGGTGGCAAAAACGCTTTGGCGCACGAAGAGTATTGCAACAAGCTGTGTGGCAAAGCAATAAAGTTGCTTTTTTTCAAATACTTGTGCGTGTGCGCGTGTGTGTGTGTGTGTGTCAAAAGTTCCTATGCATGTGCGCTTGGTATGCAAATATGCAGTAGCATCGATAATCAACGACGCTGCGTATTGAACACCAAAGCAGAAGTTTAAGAAAAACTCGAACGTTAAAAAGAGGACACCAACAATAACAACAATAACAGCAATGGCAAACACATGCGCAACACCGCAAGCCACAGCAACTGGCAAGCCGAACTCAATGGCGGATGCGTTGTGGAAAAGAGGATGCCATAAGGTTTGCTCCCTCGACGCCTCATCCCCCCTTTAATCGATGTGGGGCATATAGAACAACAACAGCAACTTCTGCAACATTATGCCGCGCCCATTAACGCAACAATCCGTTGGCAACAAACTCTTCAGCACTTCCTTTACGCGTGCATTACAGAGTTTTTCACTTCCCTTGCATATCCTTTGGCATCCTTTGGTATCCTTTTTTTTTTGTGTTTCCTTGCCTTGTACACTCATTTGCTATGAGTTTCTTTTCCATCTCTAGTTTGCTGGTATTTATTTGTTCTTGTGTTCTACTGTGTGTGTCTCTGGTGGATTTTCTGCCATCAAATCATGTGTATTAAGCGGCTTTGGCGAGTGTGGTGCGGCAGTAGAGCGACTTTGTGTTGAAAATATCACTGGAGTTGATGATCCGCTAGTTGTTGTTATTGTTGTTGTTATTGATACTAACAAGTTTTTCTAAGCTTTAATTAATCACTTAATTGCATATTATGCAGAGTATATAAGGAAATAGGTTAATTTACTTTTTTATTGAGACAAGTTTTTTTTTAAAGAATGTCATTTGAGCTCATTTTCAATAAAATTATAGTCAGTTGCAATAACCAACATCATTCTTTAAATTTGAAAACAGAGAACAGGTTGGATTGCTGCGTGATGAAGCAACCCCTACAATTTTCCATTGCGAGCTACATAAATCAAACTTTTTGCTACGCCAAATATAATTGTTTTCACTCGTAAACTAACCTTATTCGAATTTTTCGCGAAAAAAAACTCTCAGAAGTCTCTACATGCCTTTATTTACACCACGAGACAATCCGCTCAATTACAGCTTCGTGTTAGACGCTAGAACGCTTCGAACCGGAAAATCATTCAGTTCAAAAATCTGAAGCTCCAGATCATGCGGTTTCATTCTCATAGGCTCCAAATACCAGGATATAAAATTAACAGCTAAAATCAAACGTCAATTAGTTACAGTACACAAAAAGCCCATCGCGAACGAAAAACAGCCAAAGTCACTAGGTCCTGTAAATTTTTCTTGTTCCAAAATATCCATTATCTCCTCATGAACCGATTAAAGTTAGGCTCTCCGTTAAAAAAAACTAACGCTCATTCCGGTTTTTTAAGATTCCGGGTGATAAGATGAAAATCTTGGTCCACACAGCAGTTCCACGTTCATATATATATGTCGACTTTCGTAAATATACTGTCATGCTTCGGCCGAGAGTATTACACCTACTATGTGCGCAGTCATTTAAAAGTAAACATATCCTCATATACAATTTAATTTTCATTTTTGGTACTTTTTAATTCACTTTCAACTTTCATTAAACCTATTTTCGAAGTTCGAACGTACGTGTATAAAACAAAAACTTTTTTTAAATTAATTAGAATTCGAGAGCGACCTGAGAAAAGTAAAGATATTCTTACATTTAGGGGGTTGGTCGCTCTTTACAACCTTCTACAATTTAAATCTCTTTACTTTATTCAACTTAGTATTCAATTACTGTATTCAACTATTATGCGAATATATAGTCATCTATTTAACTATTGGAAAAAATTTCGCAAACTATAAATTCGAAATACATTTCTCCGTTAGACTAAATCGCCATCTCTCTTTTTACGGGGGTTGCAACAGATTTTATCAAATTTTACCCCGCTTTCTCATACGATAGGAACAAATATTCAAAGCTAGTAGACAAATGCCGAGAATCACACAGAATTATTTCGCATCCAGTTCCGGCTTGCCCAGTGATTGTTTACCGGTGCCATCTACCCCAAAAATGTAACAGCATCCACAACGATCGCACCGATTGCACCGATCGCAAACTGAAACGGTCCATAAGCGCATAAATCTCTGCCAATGAATCAATGACAACAGACCTTTTGCAGCTCAAATATGGTACAAGCATACCTAAACTAATCACACTTTCGGATCTCCGAATGAAATTTGCTTTTTGACATGTGATATGTTTTGCCAACCTTCGTGCACAATCTCTGTGATCGGTGTAATTATGTCGCAAGTAAATCATATCTAGATGGGAATTAACAAAAAGAAGCGGAAAACAAAAACTAGCCGGAAAAATGAGAATCACGAACACTTCATTCACTTTACGTAATGAATACTATTATTACACCAGCATTACTTAATCCTACATGAATGTTTGTATGTATATAGAGGGAGTATATAGACCCATTCAGTCATTGCAAAGTGTAAAAATGTTAACAAAACGTATGTTTCTTGTATATAGCAATCGAAAATTCATTCAGGAAACTAAAATGTGTGCCTTTGTAGTACTTGTTTAAGAATATGTATAGAAAGAATGCTCGTTTTTAAGCCGGAACCGTAAGAATGCTACTGCCGCTATTGATAACGGCGTAATCCCATCACTTGCATAAACAGAGATACGAATTTATTTTTGAAAGAACGAAATTTAGTAAGTATATATCTGAGGTTTAAATCTGTTTATGCAAACAAATGCTGACAATGAACTTAAAAGAAATTCGACCGACTTAAATACGGAAAGGGTATTGTCTCAAAGTAGAGGTGTATTTTATCGAAGTTATCCAAACAAGATATGAAGAATATTATACCGCATACTGCAAAAGCCGTTTAGTAGATACATTTTCACAATGGTTTTATAACCAAAACAAGTAGAATATCCTTAGGATTTAATATAGAAAATCCGTAATTCGAGAAACCACCTGTCCTACCTTTTGAATCAACCTTAAACAAATCTCCCTTCTTGATGTTTTGTTTCCTAGTAGAATTCAATGGCACGTAGCCTCAAGAAAAGAATAATTGGTGTGACATCAATTTTTTCAAATGAAAATTCAATGAAGATCTTACCATCGCAGACAAGTTCCACCTAGATTCTCAAAACTTTTTATGGATCGACTCAGCACATTTCTATTTGATGTACGAGTATCAACCCAATTCCGTACCAATATAATCCTTTTTTCATTTTTTCGAATTAAATATTCACTCCGGAGAATCCCCTATATCGATTATGGTAAAAGAAAAAGAAATCAATAGAAAAATTCGACTAAGTCGACCCGACTGTCACATCTTTCCGAACGCCTTTCGAACCACTCTCTTCCCCAAGATTTCACTTTGTAATTGACGGTGAAGAAGATAAGTTACTTGAGTCAGATAATAAATGTCGTCAGAGATCAATACTCAAGGTAACTGGGATCGCGTCTTCTGTGACTTAATTTTTTGAATTTCTACTCAATTTAAGAAATAAAAGACCATCCCACAACATTTACTCCTTATTGTTCTTGTTCTTCTCTGTCACTCACCTCGTATTTCACTGTGAAAAGTTTTCACGCCCGCTTATATAAATTCTGTTATCCTTTTGCACGTCAGCTTTCTTTTTAAATTTTATAAAATAAAATGAATTGACCGGAAGTAACCGTCCAGGACATGCACCACAATTTGCCATCCGGTTGGCGAATTTCTAGTTGACCATTTGATTTTCATATGCAGTGCACATATGCCACCAGAGGTTTTACTCCGAGTGGGCGGGCATGGAAAAAGCCAGTTCATTTTTCGTCTACTTATACGAATATGCTCGAATTTGTAAAGGACAACTACAACAATAATATCCACAGTGATAATAAAATGCTCGTCCGTCATAGAGCCAGGCAGTGGAGACAGCTTTTGAATTGATGAAAGCATCAATTGTACAGACGAATAAGCATGACAAAAGCGAAATTATAAAATATTGTCGTTTAGTATTAGACCGTTATGTTAGATTTCTTCGATTTGCTATCTTTGCGATTGCGATTTGCTATCTCTGATCAAAAAAATTTACATGTAAAAGCAACAACAAATTTATTGAGTTGAATTGATAGAAGAGAGTATGCTGATACCTCAATAAAGTCGTATAACATGGAAGTTAACAAGTTTTGTTTTACAAATTTTTCTCATAGCTCATATGACTCATATACATATGGCCCAAATGAATAGCTCAAAAAAAGTTTTTTTAATGACTTTAAAACTTAAGACTTGAAAAAATTAATAACTGTTTGCATAAAGCATAAGACTCGAAACTAAGGGGTTACTAAAATGTTTTTTTGTGTCGGAAAGAAGAATTTCTCCACCAAAGAAAGAATCGCAACACAATTGTGCACGCATCAGGGGAAATGTTAGCGCAAGGTTGCAGCACGAGTGCTAGCAGTTTGTTTGAACAACTGGTATAGTTTGTTCGACTCACTACTCTCCAACGCATGGCGAATCGAAGACAGCTGTTAATTTTTTAAGATTCATAAAATTGTCAAATTCGCTAACTAACTAAAACTCTCACTGTTGACTTTCAAGCAACCATGACCATTTCAAGAAATAATCCCTCAGTTCTGTCCAAAATAAAGGCTTTTTGGGACTTTGCGAAAAATCCGCATCTCCTCTACTCAGTCATAGGCGTAAATGTGAGCGCATAGACAGGACTCATGGCTCTTCAGGTACTTAACCTAGAATGGTATATCGGAAAGTAGATAAGTAGCATATCATAAGAAAATAGATTCTTCGAAAAGACAAAGTTTAATGGCGTCTCGAGTGCTAATTGTGTCCGAGGGCATAGGTACTGGACAGAGTACCAAAATATCAAACAAAATAATGTTTTCTAATGACCTTAAAATTATTTCGGCGTCAACATTTAGTTATTTGATATTTGATATTTTTACAATATTTAACAGTAAAAATTATTAATTTATATATTATTTTATATTATTATTTGACATATGGCTTAGAAGGCCTTAAAGTTTTTAAATCAGAAATACTTCGATACCGTCTTTTGTTTTCAAGTTTAACTCTTGTATAATTTAACCGGTCCCTGCCCATAAAAAATATAGTCTGCCGAGCCTAAAGAACAAAATAAAAGGTAAATAAAAACATTTTCCATATTTATCTCTCAAATTGAATCATTCATTGAAATCTCCTGAAAACATTGGCTGAATTAAAAAGAAGATAAGAAGTTTTAAGAAATAATAAATATAAATGTTTTATGTTGTTTCCAAAACGACGGGCAATCCACTTGACACGGCGCCAGAATGCCGGAAACTAAGGAGTTCCCGTTAAGAAACCGAAACCGCAATTTCACATTTCAAAGTGGTTGAAAGGGAAGCACTTCATAGAGAAAATAAAAAAATCAAATATATCCTACAAGTAAGAAGACTAAGAAATACTAAATTAAATTTGAAACGAGAGCATTAACGGTTAGTGATTATTCTAAAAGTGAACTGAAACCATATTGGGAAAAAATATCAGCAAATACATAAAATTTATTGTTCGAAGTTTGTTCTATCAAATTATAACAAACATTATTAAACTTTTGATTCCAAAATAATTCACCAAAAAGTAGTTAAACTACAAATTTTAACTAAATTACTGCCATTTTTTAGTGTTGTAAAGGGTATAAATATTTACTATCCACTGACACTTGATTTTACACGAAGCAAAGTGTCAGATATGACGCAACACTTGGCCGCTCATTTTTTGCTTTTGTGTCCACGATTAATATGAGTAGCGTTTAGTAGTCACACGGGTAATTACATGCTCGTTAGTTGAGTGTCAATTGTAACACACTCGCTCGTTAGCTAACTACACGACATCGACGACGAGAGCACGAGGAGCACGAAGCAAAGGTCCTTCTGCGCCCTTGGGATCAAAGTGCAGCAATGTATGGTGTAAATGGGTGTGTCGGCGTAATATGAAACCGCAAAGCGAGGGAAGTGTAACTGTAGTTGAACACAATACGCCACAACACGGAAAGAAAACTCAATGAGTGTTGGCTTCTGAGGAAATACTAAATTAAAATGCATATTTGTACATACTAAAATAAGATCTGTGCAGTAAGAATAAGGAAATGGTGTATAAAATGTGTGATATTTTACCAAATTATCAGTGGTGACAACAACTTACACGCTATTTTTTGGCTCACATTGTGTAGGCAAGTGGTTATAGGAGATTTTATTAATTAATTGCTAAAGATATACGGATAGATATCGAAGTTAATTGTTTGGGGCTTAAACTTTGTTAAAAAATGAGCACCTGAAGAAAACTAACTTATGACTTATGATGGAAAACTACACATATGAAGTACTGTCTCTGAACTAAAATTCTGACATAAATTGTTTTGTTTACACAAATATCATAATCGATGTCTTGTTTTTTACTTGGGCTCTTTGGTATGTCAAGAAAAGCAAATAAACAGCTATTAAAACTGCTCCTTTTCCTGTTCCCCAATTTCCTTTTTCAACATATACTAAGTAAGTTCTTACAGTTTTTAACGCAATTTTGTTTACTTTCACATAAATAATGCTGATGAGGCCCTTTTAAAGAGACCCTTGACGAGTGACTCGACTCACTCATTACTGGTGGCTACTCTGTCGAATAGTACATTCATGCTGTGCCACTAACTCGAGTTTAAGTTTTAGGGTTCACAAAGAAGATGCAAATATTCTATGGATTTAGTTTGATAGTTTAGTGGAAGTGATCTGTTAAACCTGTCAACAGTGCCGGCAAATTTTTCTCCATTGGGACAACGTACATATTTCAGTCCTATAGTCAGGGAGTTCTATTCTTTCATATACACCAAAGAACTGTTATGTTTAAGATCCTTTAAGTCTATAGTGAATATTGTTTAATTCTAACAAGAAAATAATCAACAAAGTCGGGTTCGCAGCACAGGGTGAGCTTGCTATAGTGCCTTAGATGGAAAATTCGGGCAAATGTATGACTACATCGGAGCTACTTTTAAAATTTTTATAGAAGTAAGCAACCTTAACAGTATACGAGAGGAAGTTGAAAATGCCCCCGGAAGTTTAGTTATCTGACAACTAAGTCTCTTTTTCAAGAATCATATTTCTGTAAGATTGAACATGTCTTCATAAATTCAGATTGAAGTATATGTTGAGTAGAGATTACAAATGTAGAAGTTTACTCAAGTGTTGAAATTACTCAGATTTATTGGTTCAATTAGCGAGCATTTTTCCCCTCCCTACATAAGTATATATTTATGAAAAGCTGTGTAGGTGCTCAAGTAAACATGTTTTTCTAATTAGATGAGAGCCTATTGCAAAGTCACATACAGTTACTAGTTGTGCGGGAAAATATTTTATTTTTTTTCAACATTTAAGGCTCCAGTTAAAAAATAACTTCTGAGAGGAAGAGCTCACATCTCACTTATACATACAACTGGCAATAAGGCTTTCAAATCAAAAATTTCTGGATGAATATTTAAAATATGTTTTTTATTTACTCTATACTAAGCACTAGCATAAAATATTTCGATGACTTTTTGAGATTATGGAATTTCAGGACACAGAATTTTTAACACAAGTATTCAAAAAATTTAAATAACAAAGTTGTTTATGTTAAAACATTCCAAGATCTACTAAAATATGTATATTTTAGACAAATATAATTTTTTTTAATATTTTAAATACAAGAAATTCACCACGTTAATTTAAGTGCTTCGTATCAAGGATGTGAATTTTGCGCTTCTTGTAAAGAGTGAATAGAGCAGAATGTTGATTTACTCCTTTGTACAACATGTGTGGACAGCCTCATAAATTTCTCTGCCGATTACCTTTTCTATCCTTTTTATGAGCAAATTTAATGCTTCAAACTTAGATTTTCGCACAATTGACATGTTGTAAAAATCACACATTTCCCTATGCATGGATCTGAGTACCCAATTCTACCTTATTATCTTGTTCACATGCACGAATTACATAACCGACAAACGTCGCCAGTAGTAATACCATGAATAATCGAATTTTCACGTTTATTGTAACAAACAGTTGAGCATAATTGAAATGGTGAAATTCCTAATTGATCGAGAGCAGCAAGCCTCGGACTGGGACAAGGACTGGGACCAGCTGCAAAATTTCGCCATTGACAACTGTCAATCCGTACGTGTGTACGTGTGTGTGTGAGTAGTTGGCTGAGCAATTGTGGCCAACTCAGTGCGGTCTGATCGACGCCGCAATGCCGGTGCCATGCCGAATCAATTGTGTTGGCTCCTTTGGCTTGCCTCCCCGCCAAGTGGTGAGTGTGAGTTTTTTGCACACCGTTGTGCACACATACACACACACAGATTGCCATAAGAGTCGATGATTGTTGGTTTAAAAGTGTGAAATCGTCACATATGTTTGGTTAATTGTATTCGATTGCACAATTTTTTTCGAAAAAATGCAGCGAATAATAAAAAATTTTAATTTTCAAGCGTAAAAATGCATTTTTCACACTCAGCAATGAAATTTTTATATTCGAGTTTTTGTATTTTTTGATGGATTAATTATGTTTGAGGTTTAGATCCATAAATTCCAGGTAATAGAACGGTTCACTCGTCACGACAATTTTATTAACAGGAAAGTGAAATCAGTCCTTGGATAACAAGCTGGGCCCACTTAGTCATGCACATCACTCAAGTTTTATAGATTTTTTGGAAGTTATGTGTCTAATACGTATGAAGCATTATTTGATGTTGGACCAAGCTTCTTCTCCTACATTTAATATAATATATGCACGATTGTTAACCGAAATATTTTATAAATTTTAATCCACCGCCACTGATTTAAGAGGCTTCAGTTCGGAAACCGCTAGGCAGTAAATATAGTCTTCCACAATGTATACTATAAGCTTTATTGATGTCATCCTTTAAATTCTCAAGTTCCCTGCCAAAGGCTAAAAAAGTCTTAAGTCTTCCGATCAAAATGCCACTAATGCACATTTATTTTAAATTTATATATTATTTCGATCAGGACATGCAGTTGGCTAAATTCCAACACTATAGATTTACCAGAGACAATTGTTTTACAACAAACTCTTTGGAATTATAGACCATAATTACTTCAAAAGAACTCGAGCCGACCACTTTTGTTGAAATTGTAGAGAAGTTCTCTCGAGAAGTGAACCCCACTAAGTCGTCGCGTCAGTTAAGGTCGCTATTTGCAAGGTTCATCTCCATAAGAAGATGTGTAAAGCTATGGGTCTGTCTTGAAATCGGAAAAACCAGCATCAAATCGACTATCATGAAATCGGCAAATCGTTTAACTATTTAGTCGGAGAGGTATAAAACCCATATTGTCGTCTCCTTCGAACCGACAACTGCATTTTGAATGCGTATTCCTACAGCTGTGATATCTGATGAATTGATTTCTTAAAAAAACTCTATTAGGACTGAACTTCAACTACAAACTCATAAGGGAAAAAGCTTTTCATATATATAATTATACATATAGAGAAGATATGCATAGAGAATATAGAATATATTTTCGGAGTAACAGCTACCCAACACGAAAGTATACAAAATAATCATACAAAAGTCGTATCGGTTATTGGAAATAAAAGAACGATTACAATTCTATGAAATATAAAGAAGTCGTGGCGCCAGTAGCCACTCGAAACACGACCAAAATGTCGCAACCAAATTTCCCCAAACACCTACCACTGATTTATTGCCAAGCGAAAAGTAAAGTAATGGGTAATTCAAAAAAGAAATGATCCTGTATACGCGTATATAAATATGTAGTGGATGTATATAAACAATGAGAACATTTGTCCGACATAAATTATCGCAACAAGGCACTTTCCATGTATTTTATAACAATTAATGCACTTCCACTAAACACTTCATGTTGTTGACCAAAGTGTTGGTACACTTTGTGCAATATTTGAGAAACAAAAAATGTAATTGAGACATCAAAGGCATTACTGATGGACACTCAAGCATATGTCCACACTTTTTTCCCGCTTTTTTCTATAATCTCGTAACCATTTCTTCCGAGAAGCGGCAATGTTGTGTAATCTTCTGTGGCAATTTGTTTCCCGGCCAAATGGCGCGCTAAAGGATAAGCATTGCTGCGATCGTACCAGGAATCACCACTTGAACTAGATCAGGATCGTTTTGTCGAGCGATCATCCTTTTCGCTGCTGCTCAACGTCACTTTCGGTTTGCGTGCACTCTTCTCGCTCTGTTTACATGTGTTTTGACAAGAGGCGTAGGTGCTCGCTTACAACACCAGCGCAATTTGTTTGCATTCGTATATAAAATATTGGTGAAAAATAACATCGAAATTGGAAAACGAGATTTTGTGCAATTTGAGTAAACAGGAGTGGCAGTAGCAGTGTAATATGGCGCGGCTGCTTTTCACTTGTGTTTGCTGTTGTTGCTTGTCTTGCTTATGATCCTCAACACCTACTCATTAATAAACGTAAACTGAGTAATTGGATATATTTATTTAGCATTTGTACGCCTTGCTTTTTTTTCTCTGGGCACTTAATTTGAGACGCTTTGTTGTCGGTAAATTGAATTTAATTTTATTTGAGCCTCAAGCTGGTCTCAAACGTGGAAGTATTACATGAAAATCCAGTTTGTTTGCACTTCCTTTGTTGTAAGATTAAAAAGGACTCCTTCAACTCGGTTTTATTTGAAAAGATCTTACTTGAAACACAAAGAACGATGCAAAATTTCGCTTCCGATTTCAAATAGGAAAATTTGCATTTTACAGAATTCAATAATAATATCAATTTCTTAAGATAAGGTTTTGAATTTATTTTACTTATGTATTATCAGAAAGTTTTTGTAAAAAAAATAAGGAAAGATAACAATACATTTTACAAAATTTTAAGAGAGTCTTAAACTCTGAAAAGTTATGAAATAAAGGAGAATACACAAAATTCAGGGCACGAGTAAAATTTGGTTTCCAAAATTTAGGCTGGAAAATATAGTGAAACTCACCTCCAAGCTTGCCGAATCACATCTCGATATATTTTCCGATTTTTTTTCCTTCAATCGACGTCTATATAAAGTCCACAAATTTGTGTTTACCTAATGAATCACTTGATTTCCTTTCTTAGAACAGTTCAAAGAACATTTATGAAAATTCATAGTTTCTCGGAAATATCACGTAAACGTGTAATTTGTTTAACACTATGGATCTCTGATTTGTACTATTCCTGGTTTTGACCTTTTACAATACCATATGTGTGGTGCTGATTGATAAACACATCCCGAATTTATCTATTCTAGGCCATTATGGACTAGATAAAATTCGATGTTGAAAACTAAGCCTAGATATTCGACTTTTGTGAAATTCATCTCTGATAATTCTGCGGAAGTGGTAGATAAGAAAACGCCCAAGTTCGGGTTCTTCTGCATACTTTCTGAAAAGTGGCGATGTTCACGAAGATATTATCAAAAGCACCAAGATCCACAGACATTACAATGTATGCTACTTAAGCGATGAAAAAACAAGATGGTACCATTCTTTCAGTATTTGGGAGAACTTTTGCTCAAGTTTTCTGAATGTCAAACTAGAAATTTACTCTTGTGTTAAAACCCGAAATGTTATACGATGCTTATTCGATGGATTGAAGTTTTAAGTATATCGTTGGCGTTAAAGCACTTGCTTTCAAGCTTTAAGCATTGAAGACCGCATCGAAAATATTTCGAGGTTATCGAATTGATAATAATAACTGGAATTACCCTCTCGGCTGTAGTTACTTAGACGGTTATAGGATTAGTAGTTAGAGTACATAAGTAAGGAAAGTAGGTTTGAAGTTTGGAAGATACAAACCAAGATGTCATCTATTTTATACTCAGTAATCCCGCTATTTAAACAGATATATTAACTCTTCCAAGGGTTCGATGTCTTAACTTCGCCTATTAGAGTAATTTTTCTGAAATTTTTTTAGGAATTATAATAATCAAGAAATAAGAGTGCTTGCGATTCATTCACCTTGTCTCTTTAAGCCATTTTTACGAATTTTTTATTAACTTTGAGAGAGCGTTCATATTTAGGTATGCCACTTGAACAGTTGGCATCGCTGTCGTATTAAGGTTTGCGTATTAAGGACTCTGTGTCGTAAATACTGTTCTTGTTGCTGTTTAAATTGTCACTTTTCTCCAACAACTCGTATTTTGATTGAGGCCAATTGTTCTTATCGGAAGGATTTTCACAAAGTTTATTGCCAGATTGTAGGCGCTTGATACTAATTTATTAGTCTACTTGCAACATCTTCTTTGCTGCAGTTTCTTACAATTTATCTGCTTTATCTGCATTAAATAAGTTTTTGTTTTTGCTGTTTTTATATGTTAAAAAATCTGCAGTCAGCTGCTGTGCAGACGGAAGGCAGCCAAAAATGATATAGAACAATGCTTTCGAAATCACTCTTAGCCATTTTCTTTATTCACTGCGTCATACTTACTCCTTAGTCCTTGTTCTATTCTCTTATTCTCTTATTCTTCTTTTATTTGTTTTTTCTTTTGTGTTTGATCTCAATGTTTATTTTGATATACTTACCGGGCATGCCACAGGATGTCTTCATAGTAGTTGGTCAATGCGTTTGTATGTTTGTTGTTGTTGTCCTGGTATTACTCGCCTTACGGGTCCGTGTCAATGGTGCGTTTCGGTAGCATATGGTTTGCAATTGCTACACTTTCATTTCATTTTATTTATCCTTATTCTCTTCCTTTAATTTATCCACTTCGATGGAATATACACACGCATACACATACATACATACATCTGTATAATCATATGTGTGTTTGTTGTTGATTTTGTGTGCCCACCATATCCTGTAGGAGCGTGCGCGTGGATTTGTCAGTAGTTTCCTGTGTACCGTTACTATTTAGTGTCAATGTTGTCAGCTGAAATTGACTTGAAGTTGAGCTGGATAAGCGGATTTATTATTATATTTGAATGATGGAATCAAGGCGATATTTCAATTTGGTATAAGTGGAGTTTCGGAGAAGACTATTGATTCGTATTACGAAGTTAAATAAGTATAATATTGTTAGCTGCATCTCTTTTGATTGATAGTGTAAAATATGGAGTGAGTTTGGTTGAGTCCACCAATTAATACCTAAAAATACCAAATAAAGCAAAGACCTTCTAAAGTTGGTTCTTATAACCGAGAGGAGGCCCCCTTCCTTCTCATCGCCTGCTACAACCAGTTGAATACTGACTATTTTGAGGAGCACTGTAAGCATTCACACGAAATATCCATACCCTAGATACCAGATTAAGTAGTATATAAAGCCCTGAACTAGAGTGATTTATCAAGCTGCTGATAATTTCACATTATTCGACAATCACTGTAGCCGGTGTACAAAGCGGTCTGAAAAACATTCCAAATAGTTTTCTCTCGAATATCCCAAAAGCCGAACTGCTTTGGGTAACGCTGCAGCTACGACAAGCCTCAGCTGCGCAAGTTCCGAATACATTTCGCTCACCCCACTGATATGGTTAGCGCGATAGTGCTGCTTCAGAATTTTGATATCATCGACCTGAGTTGTTTTATAAAAGATTATGCCAAAGTGGTTTAGCCTTTACTAACTTGCGGTTCGCAGTGGTGTTTCCACTTTTGAGAAGTTGTCGGTGTTGCTCATAGAAGTTAAGGCGTGGCCTGATATTACGTGGGTTTCATCTGGGTTTCATCCATGTTCAACCATAGACCACAACTGAGAGCGCATAATCACTTTAAAGGTTATCCAGAGTTGTCACTGTCCAGAAGCGTCAATTTAGGACTCCTAGCTGAGATGAACTAAAGACCCGCTTCTGAAAAAATGCACAAATCCAGCCTCTCATAAATAAGCTCTTCTAACGAAAATATCTAGTCAAGATTCAGATTTCACAATTATACACCGAATTTTTTTAATCTATTCAAATGTTTTTATGAATGATTTATGAATTATGTTTAGAACTTAATTGGAAACCTCGACTTCTAAATGTCGCGTGTACCCACGATAACATATAAAATAAAGCTTAGTCCTTAAGAGACATGCTCTATAAATAGATAGTATACCTAACTTAGAGGAATGAAGGTCAGTGGGAGAATGATTATTAAAACTTACGACTCAAAACTGTCCACCGGTAATAAAGTTGACCTCAAGAAAATAATCGGACTATTATATTTATTTGTTTTCCCTTACTGGATTTCAAGGTTCCGTAACTTTTACACTTGAGATCATTGAGTAACGCTTACTGACTTATCGCAAACTACTATAACAAACTGACTGACTATAGCAAATAATTCACTGTATTGGTATGGATCCAAATGAGGTTAGGTATCACTTTACCAACGAAGTCGACGGATGACATAATTTTGTACCGATTGGAATCACAGAGTTTGTTGGTTTTCTGATCTCGCTGGTTGTCGCTGAGGCGATTTAACATCAACTCTAAATGCTAGATTCTTAGAAAAAAAAAGTCAAACAAGCACCCTTACTGAAATTCTCCTGGAAAGTATCTTAATTACCTGGTGCGTCCCGTTTGTCTAGACTCTAATAAAATCAAGCTTTATACAATGCCGACCAAAAACGTATACAATAATGTACGTACACACATACATACATACATGTATAGTAATGAATTTTACAATTGTCACACAACTGGAGTAGACCTCGGTTGTGGCCAAGGAACGCGAGCCCGCAATGTGGCTTCCTTTTAGCTGTGGAACATGCCAAACGGCCCTATGTCTGCCACAGCTCGTCTGCGGCATTGAGGGCTTCACATGCAAAAAAGGGGTGGCACCGCGTTTCGTTGGCCTCCCGTGCGCTTTACTTGCATTCTTATTTACGTTTCTTTCTTTATTTCACACCTTTTTGCAATTTGTTGTTGCGCTTTGTTGTTTAGTGTTACAATTGCAAATCGAAAGGATTCCACTTTAATAGGAATCACGCTGAGCGCGTCGCAACACAATGAAAATGTAATTTTAATCGAATTGGTTTCTATTCACGTGTGTGGCTCTCTCTCTCTTTCGCTCTCGCTCTCGCTCTCGCTCTGTGGCTTCGTTCATGCATTTTTTAATAGTTTTGATTTTCTCATTTAATAAGTTCACAGTTGGCGGTGTTGCCGCCAGGATGAAGGCCCTTTGAAATGCGTTACTCTTTCAACATGTGCTTCAACTGATTTTTGTTGTGCAAATATATGAATTGACACAGCGTGAAGTGATTTTGCTCATTCACTCAGCAGTGAAATCAGCTGGAAGTTCATTTGAGAAGTGTGAAAAAGCAATGGACAATGAATTTTCGAAGGTTAGCTAACGGGAAGTGGAAGGGGTTGTGTTACAACAACTGTGTGAATCGGAAACAACAATATCTGATTAACTATAAAATTATTTTCAACGATTTCATTACATGACTTGATAACAGAAATTTAGTTTTCTTTTGCATAAATCGCCGAAAATTTTTGCCGACAATGTTTTTAAAATCGACTAAAAAGTAGTTTCTTTCAATTTTGCAAATATTTTCGATAATAACTGAAAACAAATTTTCAAACTCCAAATAAAAGCCTTTTCTAAAATGGTAAGCCCAACTTCCACCTCTGCAATACATATTCTGAATATATCTGTAATTACACACCCATTAACTTTAGGCATACGAAAGAACAATGGCCCTCATCAGCAACCCCATTTAATTAGCTTGGTTACCACTTTTCACTTATTTGTTTCGCGTCCATTTTCCCCAGTTTTGTGCAAAAAATCTACAAAAAAAAAAGTGTGAAAGCGAACAATGTAATCCTTGTAAGGGTTCATGCATTGGTCAGTTAACAATTGCTAATTTGCGAAAAATACAAAAGGTTTCACCTTTGCACTCGCCCACCCACTCCAACTGCGGTATTCTATTTTGCTACCCACAACTCTATTTGCAAATTTACATGACATTTACAAAAAACAAACATTTTTTCTCAAAATAAATATATTTCGCCTTCCAAGCGATATGTGCGTAAAGGTTCGCTGTGTGTCCTTCAAGTCCTTTCGGCTGTCTCATTGTGTATCTGTCAATATTTGTATGCACATGACCAAAGGCTGCCCTTTTGTCGCTATCAATTTGACTTTTTACTAATTTATTTGATTTGTTTATACAAATATTTGAACTCTTTGTTAAATTAATAAACGCCCTTAGTTCGAGTTTGTTGAAGTAATTATATTTTGTTATACTTTAAGTTAGTCTGGAAACACTGGTTTTGAATTCACAATCAAGCTTCAGTGTTACTAGATTTTGGACCAATAATGCAGAATAACTCAAGAACCTCCTCAGTGAATATGGTCACAATATGGTGACAATTCTTAATTAAAAATATATACTGTTAGATTACGGTTACGTAAATACAACTGTAAGCAAACGACTGCTCTTTCTCCAACATTAGTTTAAAGAAATCTCGCGGGAAAGGTCCGCCCTGTCTGAAATCTCATTCGATATAAAGCTGCTCAGCAATGCCCTAAACTAGTCACTTCACATGGTGGCATAATTTTTACAGAGATACCAAATTCAAACATGTCGCCTTAAGTGTAGGTATTGCCAATTCATTTTACTCCGATATTTTCCAATATCTCGAACGTTGTTTTTCTGGCTCCATAGTAATCCTAATTCGCACTAAAATGAGCTTCAATGTCTCTAATGATTTTACCACAGTCATTCCTTTCAAAAGCGCAAACCGCCGTCATTGCCGAATGCCTCAGCACTCGATGACTGAATGAATGCTATAGAGTATAATATAAAATGATATTTTCAAAGTTTCGACTGGAAATGTGAAAAGTCTGAAAGGAAAACATTATCATTCTCAAAGCAAACTCTATGTCCTTCCTCAATTCTCTAGTCACTGCGGCTCACTGCACAAGGTAGCTCCTTTCAAACATAATATGTTTCATCCTTGATCGGTGCTCTGAATGGATTATTTACCACATCTCGCACATGGTTTATATACATCGCAGTCTTCAGTAGACTCTAAAGCTATATCCGAAAGATCCCAATAAAGTTCTTACTCAACTGAAACGTAAACGTGCGTAAGCGTGTTGTTCACCGCAACTCGAACAAACCCGAAAGACACTGCAGACTTTAGTGAACTCTTAAATCAGGTTACCGCATATCACACAAGGGATACTCTCGTTACCAATAGTCACAAACGCTAGGAAAATTCCATCTTGCAATTTCTCATTAATTCATTTTGTGTGGATCCTCAACATTATTTCAGCATATTAAAATCAATGGTATGCGAAAGTTAATAATAAAGAGTGAAACAATTATTGGAATAGTTCAATACTTATACAAACGAACTCTGCGTATGGACCATTGACTTCATAACGCAAATGAGGCCGCAGTAAAATAAATAACAAGAAAATTGTGCCACAGCCGAGTTTTCCTTGCAAAAGTGTGCACACACAATTCATATCTCTACAAAACCTATATTAATTGAATACCGAACAAATCAGGGTGGAAAGAAATTTCATAAGTTTGGTAGAAATATTTAAGAAGTCTGACTCCAATGAAGGCATTTTGATCATCGCTTGTGAGGGTTGCGCTGGCGAAACTTAAATATCCACAATTTACTGCTTTATATAGTAAGGAAATCTACTTCGAAAATATGATACTCTGCATTGAACTGACCTCGTAATTCACAAACTTCACTGCCCTTCTCCAAGTGGGCTTTCTAGTGGCATCCCGCTTTCTCTATATATAATATATTATATAGTATATTAGTACGAGCTTGATGAGAGACTTTTAAGGCGCTAGTTTGCTTCGACTGCAAGTCTTCAACTGCTTCAATGGCCGACTAAGTTCAAGTAGCATCTCTGCTGTCACTGTTTACGGTGTACATGCTGGTTCAAAGAAAGACGAAATTAGCTATAACTTTGAAATAAGGACTACTAATAATGTCGGGAGAGCCAAAAAGCTTAGACGTTATGACTATTGATTTTATTAGAGGAGGATTTTATTATTTTCCCCACTCTTGGATATTGATATTTCCTGCTGAAAGGCAGTCGTTATTAGAAAGAACAGAATAGGCCACCCATTCATAGCTTTATAGTATATATAGACAAGGTGCACCAGCACGTGGTAACTTCATGATATTTATCTTTTATTTTACAACCTTTAAAATATGACTACATAAATTTAAAAGAGACCTTACGTTATTTTCGAGCAGTATTCGCCCACTACCGTTAAGAGCAAGGAGCATGGCTGTATGCCTGCATCGGAGTAACGATGTAATCTCTCTGCACATTTGTCAAATAGGGCAGAAGCCTTGCAGTCGTTGGCTCAGCTTGCTCGATCCACTGCCACAGTAATTTCAACTAACTTCGTTCGATAATCACCAGCGATGACAAGGATAATGAATGAGCTTTGACTAACTGGCCGCTGCAAATGCGCAATTATACATTCAACTTGTATGTGACTTGCAACATAAGCATTACCAAATAGTCCGTCTAGATGCTTGCCAAGTACTTCCATCTCAATGCTTATCCACTCAACTATATAATCACTCTACACCACATTTGTATTTCAGACTTCCTTCACACGGCCCCTTAATATTTATAAGTGTTGTTGTTGTGTGTAAGTTCGTACCCTGTTGGAGCATGAAGAACGCAGTTTCCAAGAAAATTCCAAAAAAATAAGTAGCACTGGGAGTATGTGAAACTATAAAAACTTATAAAATTTCTCGACGAAATGAACATTTCTCTCGACAATTACCGAGAATAAAATCGTATCTCTACTACTTATATACACGTATTCTTCTTTAAGCACAAATTTCTTATTTCAAACATTTCCTACGAGGCACCCACCTTACTAATACACGCGAACCTGTGCATGTGAGACAAAGCAGTTTCGTTCACTTTTTAACGATGACGCCTTGTGAAATTATTCCGTGACATTTGACATTGATGACATTCACTTGCCATGGCTGTCACTCGTCGCCACATATCACTTGAGTCCGTTCATCCCTCTGACATGACCGAATCGTTTGAGCAAAGCGGTGCGAAGTTGGTTGGAGCATGGGGTGGCGAGCACCCACATCCAAAGACTTGGATGTTTCTAGTTCTGCTCTCCACTACTTATTACACTGCAGGGATATCTGTCTTGGTTGTCGCTTCGGTGACATTTGTTATTGTACATTATTTTTGGCGCTTGAATTAAGCACTGCTCGCTCCATTAACATTCTCCATCCCTCGTCCCCCACTGGCAAACACAATTTAGAGTTGCTTACAATTCTTGTATTCTTGCTTTCTGTTGTTATTGTAACAGCTTCTTGCATTACACGTTTCGTGTTCTTATATTTTTTGTCGCTCTAAACTGTAACTGTAATTTGATTGTCGTGAAAACGTGTGTTCCTTGCTATTTACTCATAGTTCAGGTGTGTTGGGCAGTACACCTAAAACGTCAGTGATAGGGGACAATTGGGCGATGATTAGGGGACGTTGACAGCGCGAATTCAAATTTCCAAGACATTTTTTAAGGCGAAATGAGGTTACAAATGATGGTCGAAGTTTGAGATAACGGTCTGCAAATATATAACAACAAAAGAGATGGTAATGAGATCTGACGATAATGAATATTAGAATCACTCACTGGTTGAGAGAAACAAAAAGTAATAAATACTTCAACCAACTTCATGGTATCTCATAGTAGTATATAAGTAAGAACTTGCCGGAATATTTGCGAACCAAGTGGGCTCTACAGTCTAAATTTTAGAATGTGCATGGTATAATTTTTATTGATTATCTTGGGGCAAAACCATCAACAACAACTATTACATAGGATTATTGGAAGGTTTGAAAGATGAAACCTCGGAAAAAGGTTCAATTTGAGTAAGAAAAAAGTGCTCTGTCTTCAAGGCAATGCACAAATCAGTGAAAACAGTAGCTAATTTACATGAATTGGTCCTCAGCGACTTTTTGCTGTCCTCAGACCGCAAGAGAATACTCGCTTGAAAGAAATTTAGCGACAATAAAGCGGCCGAGACCGAGACTGAGGCCTATATTGAAGAGAAAGACAAATCTTACTACTAAAATAGTAAAGAAATTTTAGAGGACCCCTCTAGTTGGTGTATCGCCCTCGATGGAACCAAGCTCAATAACTAACTGCAATTTATTCGAAAAATACGCAACCATTCTTGCTGTCCACCAGAACCAATAATTTACTTTCCTTTTTTTCGATCTAGAAAAAATTACCCAGATACCGTTGTTATTTAGCCTAAGGAACTTCCAGCGATTATTGGGAACCCACCTCCTGGTTTATCACCTGGAAAGCCCATTACTGAACATGGTCTCGGTTCTAAGTGAAGTCGATCAATTTGAATCCATTACCTCTCGTCTCGTCAGGAAGCCTGAACTTTCCGACAGCGAAAACTTAATGAATTCTGCACCGCATCATTTGTCTTAACTCATTTGTATTATATAAATCACATAAGGGCGCACATGGTTACATGCATAATAAATGAGAACCAAATTATAGTTGAATTCCGAAAAGGAAGAACACCTTGACCTCGTGGCTGCTGCTGCTGCTGCTGTTTAGGCCACACGCTGGCAAGCGCATGCGCAAAAGGTTAAAGACTATTTAGAGAAAAAGTCACCTGCTCGCAAAAATGTTGCCACAAACAGGAGTGCAACATTAGAAGGCAAGAAGACACATTGCGAAAAAGGCGCCGCAAAGGCATCACCCAACGGAACTATAAAGCGTACCGCTTTTGTCGGCAGCCATTCATACAACCACATACAACGGTGCATGTATGTATGTATGTGCATGTGCACCCGGTCTAACAAACACTCGACTCCATTGGCCAGTGTGGTAAGCCAAAATCGACCAGGACCGCTAAGGAGGATAATTATGCAATCAGCACACACACACATACACACACACATAGAAAATAACGGACGTGCTGTGTGCAAAATTCGATTCAATTCATTTATTTATCGGACGAAAATGCGCACAAAGCGAACGAAAGAAGGCGCAACAACAATGGCGCACTCTCAGCAAATCACACCTTTACACCTTTTTGCCAGATCGTCTCACAGCTTCGCTAGCCTTTCATCGCACCGTTAAGTGTCCATAAATTCGCACGGAATGTGACCGGGTGTGTGTGTGTGAGTGTGTCTACGGTGGCGGTCAGCAATTGAGGCGTCATTTGGGGCGGTTTTGTTAGAATAGCCAATAATGACCGAATAGTCGCCAGTGCCGCTCGTAAATTACTCAGCCTCGGCGCGCAGACGAGTAGTTTGCCGGGCGTTCGGCACATTTGAGGACACCCATTGATCATGTCAATTTGCTGTGTACCTTCACTGCTCTTACCAGCGCTTATTAGGCGCTATTGATGCCGGCATATTGAGTGTCGAGCTCCACCCAGAAATTTCGCAGCTAACAAGCTGCCACACGAGTGGACATGAATGGTCAAGCGTCGCTGGCCTGTGTGAATGACGCCCAGAGGAATTAGAAATATGTATTTCAACATTAAAGAGGTCCTTTTTGTACATATATTTTGCCATTTATGTTCGTGTATATGTATGTATATTTTCGAAGCTTGTGCTTGTTTGAAGAATGCTGCGCAGCCCATGCCCTTCAAATTTCACATACAAAAAAATAATTATAATTCTCACTACATATTCGCCCTTCCTGCCTCTTCGATCGTCGATCTAGCTGCTACTGCTACCCGCTGCGCATACGTGTCAGCGCCCACCATATTTTCCCCAGTGCGCATGCGTTCGTTCGCTCGCTCGCTGCTGGATGCCTTTAGTGCTGTTTCGTGGTCGCAAAGTTGCGCCGCGGATTTGCATATGAAACGCACCTGAAGAGGAAAAATATAAAATATAATAATAGCAGCCGAAGCAAAGGCGCATGGAAATGAAAATGTTACGAGTCGACTCTTTAATTCCTTTGTTTTGATGTTTTGTAATCGTTTCTTTTTTTTTTCAACGACTCTGTATACTATTTTGAACAATTGTCGCGGGTTCGCGCTTCGTTCAACGATGTGTTGATGTCTTTATACATAAAATTTCAATTGCGATTTTGAAGCTGACTGAAAGCTGACTTCCTCAAACTAAGCCATTCCTCTCCATTCAGCATTCTTTCACATTTGTCAACATAAAACCCAAATTATATGTTTTGTGGTGTACGAAATGGTCAGATGCGGTGTGCGCATATTTCATTGCGTGTGAATGAAGAGATTTTCACTCGCTTCTGAGATATTTCAACGTCTCTAAGCATATGTAAGTGTAATTATTTACGAATGCGTTGAAGGGATTAATTGTGACGAAAGAAGCTGAGAACAGCAAAATTATATCTTGGAAAAGCGTTCATTTATATAATGCCTAAGAATCTTCATCATCTTCAAATGAGTCTCTTTTTCCAAGATATCATCCTTAAAATATCCACTTAGATGACAATCGATTGGACCTCGGAGTGAAATAATCGAGCCTTGTTTCAACCAATGACTCATACAGGTGCAAAAATTCTGGTTTACGACGATTTTCGATTTTGAATCGATCTTGAGATCTCTTTTACACAGAGTATTCGCATACTCAAATATTCCTGAAGGATGTGTCCAACATGCTCCATTAATATCTTTGGAGTGTCATCTGTCTAGTTCAACTACATTTTACGGCCAACAAAAATAATATTTTGAAGATATCAACTAATTTATGTTTAATATATGTTTAAGTCCGTATGTCATGTTCTGGTTTTAAGAAATAATAAAATATCTTAGAAAACTAATTACATTTATTTTTAAAACCCAAAAAATCGAAGCATTCGCGGTTTGTTATAGCTATAGTATTAACAATAATTCAGTACTTAATATTTTTTTATTATAAGAATTCTTTCAATACATTTGAAGAGATTTGAAAAAGTGCGTGGCAGAAATCTGTGCAAATTATTCACTACAATTTTTTTTTTTATTTGAATATCAAATATATATTAATGATTATTGAATCAATAATTAACTGTACTTAATTAAAAAAATTGATGGCATTTAAAAAATAACATTTTAAAATCTGTAATTAAAAGTATAAGTATAATAAAAAAGTGTTTCTCTTCTTGTGGCACCAAGTATCTATTGAAATTAATCGCGACCACTTGGCTTCCTTCCGAGAATTTTATCTCCCTGCAACTTCCATGGCACGTTGCAAATGCAAGGGTTGTAGCAAATAACGTGTGGCGGAATTGGAAGAGGGATTTGAGAATGAACTTGCGCGAGTTGCCCGCACAGTAGGCGTCGAACTCAGAACACACGAATACACGTAGGTAAGTTAAGCAAACTCAACCATAATACACTGCGGTTGTACGTGTTAAACACACCACTTCAACTTTTACAACAAAACTTAGAAAGTTTTTGGTGAATTTCTCATTACCACTGCGACACCTTCTGTTGCCGTCTGAAATAAAATTAAAGCATTCATGTCTTGGCTAAGCTAAAAATATTCAGCAATTTTTGCAGCAATAATTGTTTCCATACACAAATGCTGCCAACAGATGTCGCAAAGTAAACAATGTTCCACAACACTGATACCATTGAATTAGTTTATAAAAACAAAAAGTATATTTTTGACATTTAACAACTAAAAGTTAAAAAAATACATAGAATTATGTTTAAATGAGTAATTTTGCGATAGGAAGGTAATTACATAGAGTATGCTGAACTAATTACTCCATAATATTTGTACTAATTTGCTTGAATCAATTTCAACTAAAGATAAATAAGTGACACGTAAACATACGGAGCGGCTAATCGATTTGCAACATGGCTAGGCGACGCAATGTTAATACGGCTGGTGATGGCACAAACTCAAATGCAGCCAATAACACGTCAAACAATGCAGCTAACGGCAGCAATACACAAACACCAACTAACAGTAATAGCCATAACAACAAAGGTAGCAAGAGTTCAGCAAAACATAAAAAGAACGATTCGCATTCTCATAGTAGTGGCGGCAATAGTGGCTCTAGTTCTAGTACGATTTCTTCGTCAAACCCTGGTGCAAATAAAAACAAAGGAGCACATAAAAAACGTAGCAGTTTCTCGCTGTGGCCCAAATTAATGTTGGATAAATGGAAGACGCTGATCGGTTTTGTTTGTTTAGGTGTAGCGTCCTATTTTGGCTACTTAGGTTACCTGGAAACTCGTGTAAACACACCGTTTGATAATGAAAAAATGGTGACACGTTCAGGGCTGGACGATCCAGAACGCTATTGGGGCTCCTATAGGCCACTTACATATTTCGGTATGAAAACACGCGATCCACACTCATTAGTAATGGGTTTGATGTGGTATACACCGTCCAATTTGGGGCATGGTGGTAGAGGCATACGCCACTGGTGTGAAATTGGTGATAATCTGGATAAATACGGTTGGACACATCATGATGGACGTACATTTGGTGTACAAGAAATACATGATCTGCCATTCGAATTGAAAACTTCATTTGTAAAGTATCCTGGTGGTAGAAAATTGGGTGGCGATTGGACAGCGCGTGTATCCGTGCGCAATATAACCAAAACATGGGATCACTCGATTTCTCTAATTTGGTATGTGGCGCTCGATGAGCGCACAAATGGTCGTATTAGGTATATTTCCAACGACAACAGTCCCGAGGCAGGTGTCTATGGCGAAACACTAGGTCTGGGCGAATTCAAGGTGTGTTACAATAAATTATATAGATTAATTAATCTAGAAAAAAATTTTTTTAATTTGTATTTTAGGTGCGCTTTCAACCAATTAAAGGTAGGATACTACACAAATCCTATTTGAGTACAGTGGCACCCTCGCTGAGCAAATTGAAAGAAACTGTATTTTCACATTTCCGTGTTTTTACCGATAAGCGCGACAATCGTTTTGTGGGTTTACCAGGTGAAATGATCTCACAAAATGGTGTAGTTGCAGCTGATCCCAATTTTATTGCCATACAAATCACCGCCGAAGTGGATTTCACAATGGACATTATATACCAGTCTACTTCCGGATTTTCGAATGAGAATGTGTCTAAGCCGCCCACAGGCAGAGCGTTTACAAATTCCCTGCAAGAGAAATTGTCCGAGTTCGATAAACGCTTTGAAGACACATTCCATTTGGTTGCCAAAGGCTATTTAGCTAATGAAATAAAATTTGCCAAATATGCCGTTAGCAACTTAGTTGGTGGTATTGGTTACTTTTACGGCTCCAGTAAAGTGAAATCAGTTTATACGAAAAAGCCAGTACCTTACTGGAAAGCACCGCTTTACGCCTCCGTTCCGTCACGTTCCTTCTTTCCACGTGGCTTCTTATGGGATGAAGGTTTTCAAACACTTGTCATATCCTCATGGGACTTGGATATTGCGCTGGATATCATGTGTCACTGGTTCGATCTGCTGAACATAGAAGGCTGGATCCCAAGAGAACAGATCTTAGGCGTAGAGGCACTAGCTAAAGTACCGGAAGAGTTCGTCGTACAACATAACACCAACGCCAATCCACCCACATTTTTCCTCACACTTGACAAAATACTCACGCATCATAAGAAAGAGCTTTCGGTAAAAAGACGTCTCGACGTGTTGGAGCGCCTCTACCCACGTTTGCAAACTTGGTTTGCCTGGTACAATACCACGCAGCGTGGCGATGTTTTTGGCACTTACTACTGGCGTGGACGTAATGCGTCCAGTGAGACGGAATTGAACCCGAAAACACTTACATCGGGATTGGATGATTATCCACGTGCCTCACACCCCACCGACTTTGAGCGACACGTCGATCTGCGCTGCTGGATCGCGCTAGCGGCAAGAGTAATGAGCGACTTATCCGATATACTGGGTAAAGACAGTATTAAATACTACGAAACTGCCTCCTTCCTCGCCGACAACCAATTGCTAAATGAGCAGCATTTGAGCCCCATCACGGAGACCTATGCAGATTGGGGCCTACACACAGATGGCGTAGTACTTAAGCGACCACAAGTAACCAAACAAAATCTGAAAAAATATCAGCAACAACAATTGGAAATGGTACGCGTCACTATGAAGCAGCCAGAAAGTCAATTTGTCGATACCACTTATGGTTATGTGAATCTATTTCCCTTCCTCCTGCAAATACTCGACCACGATTCAGTTTATTTGGACAAATTGCTGCGCGATTTACGGGATCCCAATATATTATGGACCAATTATGGTCTACGTTCACTATCCAAAAATTCACCATTGTATATGAAACGTAATACAGAGCATGATCCGCCATATTGGCGTGGACCCATCTGGATAAATATCAATTATCTAGCAATTAGGGCATTGCATCATTACGGCACCGTTGAAGGACCGCATGCTGCACTAGCGCGTGAAATCTACAACGAATTGCGTGAGAATGTTGTTGGCAATATATTCAGAGAATACGAAAGAACCGGCTATCTGTGGGAGCAATATGACGACACCACAGGGCAGGGCAAAGGCTGCTATCCGTTTACGGGTTGGACTTCTCTAGTAGTACTTATTATGTCGGAGCAATACTAAAATCAATATTTATAACTTATTTCATATATAAAAATTATAATTCATCTATGCATGCTAACGTACATATGTTTGTACATATATGTATGTATTATGTAAGTTTTGTATTATTCAATGTGACTCGAGGATCGATGAAAAGCCGATTTGTATTGTCGATCACTCGAACTAAAAAATATAATCTGCCGATTTTCAAAATGTATCAAAACTTGTGTTATAAGCAAATTGCATGAAGAATTAGAAATTACAAAAATAAGGCCAAAAATTGTGTAATTATAGTTCGAAATAAATCAATTAAAATATAGAAATGCTTGAAATTGATTTATGTGTTGTTTTTAAGAGTTTTTTAAGTGGACTTGCTAAAGTTGGGAACACAGAACCTTCACCGCATATTATCCACTAACTCCATTTCTATCGACGCTATTAACCTACAACACTAATCACTTGTTATTGTAACAATGTAAAACATTTCCCCACATTATTCTCTATGTAAATCTGAATCCATTCTTGCTTCGAAAACCACATGAATAATTTTCCGAATATTAATGCTTTTTCAATTAGTTTAGGCAGCGGCATTGATAATGTAAGTGTCGGGCAATTATTGTACACAGAATTTTTCGAGCTTGGAACACCAACTTCGAAATTTTTTAAGAGTGTGAGAGTACAAAACAGCCTAATTACGGCTCTGCCTGAATGATCTTGCGATGAGACTCGAATATTAACAAGTAAAAAGAGAAAAAGCGTACAAATCTAGTAAGCAAATTAATGAGAAATTCAGCATTTTTTTTTTCATTTTTTATAAACTTTTAAATACCACACGCCATTTAATACACAATAAATTGAGATATTTCCTTTTAATACAATATAATTTACGCAATTCTAAGTATTTACTGAGATAACAATGTGAATACCGGTGAATTAATACATGTATGTGTATGTATATAGGTAAAAGAAGTTAACATTTATGTGTACACAATCTTAAACTACTAGTTTTACAATTCAATTAATATATGTATAACCTCTAACTTATTTAAAACACATTAATTTTATGGTATGCATTCTAGCGCTTGTTAATTTCACAGAAAACATTTACATGCAAAATATTTTATAAATAGAAAACCCCTAACCCCTCGGCTTGCTATAATTATCTAGAGAGTAATGACAATAAATAAAGAGAAAAACGCTTTGTATTATTAAGTACACTTATGGCTATTTATGGAAACATGGAAAGCTAAACTTTAATTGGCGAGTCTGTAGATGGATTAATAATAATATTTATAGATGGAGTTGGCGTTTCATAATTTTTCGTTCTATTACTTATAATTACTTATTGTATATTATTTAAATTCTTTTATTTCTTATTTTCTTTCAGCTCTGCAAAATTCTCAAAAAATATGCACAAAAAATGTTTCTGTAGATAGCGGATAGTCTTTTGTTTTTCCCTCCCCTCAAAAGAAATGAAAGAAAAACTTCAATAACACAATGGAGTATATGGAGATTTTTCGTAAAGCGTGTAAACGATTATTGATACTGGAATACACCCTAACACTTAGCACATAAATTATTAAATTAAACAAAATTATGTTTTTAGACTTTTATTTTACTACGAAACGGTGGAAAGCGATCGAGCAACGCGTGAAATATGCTACCGGGTATACGTTGGTTCTTATTTATCAACTCCTCTAAAGCGGTCGCCACCTAAAGTTAAAAAAGAAAGTGATTTTATAGAAAAAACTTTAATGTGATACACATACACACACCTTAAATTGCAATTCTTCGGGCGTGAGCGTGCCATCGTACTCAATCGGTCGACCGATAAATGTGCGAAACTTCACCGGAAATCCACCATAGATCGGATAAACAGGTATGCGCACCGCATTATAGAGTTTCATGAAGAAATTGCGAAAAATGCCCAACTGACGAAAACCTTCACGTAAATTTTGTGTAAAGCATGGAATTATCGGCACCTTTGCTTCCAATGCGACCTTGGCAAAACCGACACGATTACGCCACAACAGCTCGTAATAATGATCGCCGAATTGTGCCTCGTAGACGCCACCCGGTGATATGGCCAGCAGGTTGCCTTCCTTTAGTATGCCAACACACGATTGCACCGTGCCGGGACTAATATGGAATGCCTCAGATATTGTACCCCAGCCAGGCAATTTGAATAGAAATCGATCGCCAATCGTGTATATCAGCCGATCCTTTTGCAATATTATCCGTGAATTCAAGTAATACATATCAATGGGTATAGCGCCATGATAGTATACAATCAGTGCTGATTCGGTCTCTGGTATATTTTCCATGCCGATAACTTCGTAGCCATGATAAATGCGCGCATGTGCATCCCACAAAGCGGCGACTAATTTTCGACCGAATTCCCAGAATTTTCGATCGGTGCGTACGGCGCGCATGATCACCTCTCTGAAAAACGGATAATGAGAGAAAGATAAGATGTTAGCATACTGCTTTGGGGTTATGATACGTATTTGTGATGAATTCAAATATTTGTAAACCCGTTATTTATTCAAAAAAATCTTCAAAATTTGCTTATATGGCGAATCGAATATGTCATACATTACTATTATCTGAAATGTAGTTTCTTATACTATGCTTTACACTTAAGGGGATCGCAAAACATTTACATAGCAACTTGAAAAAAGAAATTTCGTGAAGCACGACAAAAAGAATATTTTTTTAAAGGCAACAAATACATCATCAACTAACAAAAATAGCTTTGTGGAATACCTTCAGCATCATATATTGAGTAAAAAGCTTATATGAATCCTAAACAAATGAAATCATTTTTAATTTGCTAAATTACAACAGCAAACAATTTAATCGGGTAGTAATTAGTTTATAATTGCATAGTTTGATTAATCAAAATCTACAATAAAAAGCATCGATAGATGTCGACAACGCAAGGTCCAAAATAATAATAATAAAAATATTTTCAGCGTCACTTCAATTAAAACAACGCAACTGATAAAAAAAAATTATAAATTATTATGGAAAACACATAATCGAAAGCTAATGCTTATATATGCATACATATGTATACACTACACAGCCCAATTAACAACTAAGGCTGAGTCCATAGTGAAGCGTAGGCAAACAGCTTCGCGATAAATGTATGAATATAAGAAGATGGACCTTACCAACATTTCTCGAATCAATTATCAAAGCTTTGTTGCTACGCTGTGAAAAAAAACAGTAAAGTTTCAGCTATCAAAATAAGTTTTTAAAAAATTTTGTTTGCTTAAACAACTGTTGGAACCATATAACAGGAACGAGTTTTGGTTAATATTCGAAGAAGCTCGGACAACTCAGTGGCAATCACTCAAATTCTTCTAGCGATTAGGTTGAGGTAACAGAAACGATACCAACATAATTTCCTAAAACTACGCAAATCTTCAGTTTTTATTTTAGACATCGCTTTCCTTTTTATATCAGAATGCTCCATGCTTTTAGCTTAATATATGTACATTTATACATAGTTGACGAATAAAAAAATTCTAGATAAGGAAACCGATGGCTAGCAAAATTTTGATGACTAATAGCACGTTGACATATCCAAAGCTATTATATAGATAATATATACATACATATAGAAACGCATACAAGTAAGAAATCTTACATTGCATTACTTTGAAAAGTTATAACTTTAACTATCTAACATGTGTTGTGTAAATGAAGTTCAATTCAGCCTTTCTCAACTAGTTTAAATAATGATTATACCTATTATTTTAATCAAAGGCTTGCGATTTCCATATACTTTGCGTAACTTGCATATAGATATGTATATAAATATATATGCATACATATATATCAGACATTACTTGGTCCAAATTCATATCCCTACGTATACTGACAAGTTAAAATCTATTTAATAAGCATGATTTTTAAAGAATAAATTTTAGCAACTGTGCATGTATATATGTATGTATGCATGTATGGAAACAAAGTGCAGCAAACCAGCAAAGTATATATTATTTTTTAAGCAAATCTATTTTCGTATACAAATTACGACTTGAATTGGTGTGTGCGCATTGAAGGTCGCATGATAATATGACTAGCCTAAGGAAATTCGGCATAACTCATTCATATAAAGTAAAATTGTTTAAGAAAATGCTTCAAAATTTATAAGAGAACGTTTAAATAAAAAACGGCAGATTTGAGTGTTGAATGTTGTTAAATGCTAATGATTATTAGTACTATTACGAATTAATAAATTTAGTTCTGAATAGAAGCAAAAACTATTTGTTTACATTTGCAGGCATGCAGCAAGTTGCTTGTAAACGCAATAAAAACGCAAGCAATAAAATTGCAAATTTTCATAACAATTTTGTGAGATACATGAGATACGTGTAGATGTATGTGTTAGCATTACAAGATTACAAAATTGCCCTTGACCAGAAATTGTAATGTTTAACTAACCAGTAAGGTAGGTTAATGATTTAATACAAATAATAAAGTTATGTAAACAATGTACAGCAATTAAAATATTAAAAAAAAAAAATTTAATATCATTGTCATAATTATGCTTTTACAAAAGTTGTCGCTTCGACCTGACAAATTGTACTTATCAGTTAGAAATGGAGATTCTCAAGCAGCTATTAAAACGACATTCGCTAAAAGGCCAATCTATTTGGTGTCACTGTAATACAAAACCCTTAATGAGATAGAATTATATGAAAATTCATAAAAAATTAAGGTAATCATGCAAAGATGTATGTATGTATGTAGATATAGCCATAATTTTATGACCCTCGTTTATACTAATTAAATGTCTAAACGTTAATTTTCGCCAAGTAAATGATATGTACTTTGGGTTGTTTCATAACTTTATTCTAAAAAAGTTTGGAGCTTGATATAAAAGTATGAATGAATTACTTCCTAATTGCTTCACAAAAAAAATTTAATAAGTAAATGTAAAAATGTATTAGGTATTTGCTCACAGTTTTGGTGTTAGAACAAAACAAATTCAATTAGATAAATTAATAACAATTTTTTGAATCACTGTTATGTTCACTAATTTATGAAAAGTACGAAAATAACTTGAAACTCAAATCGTACGTTTATTTTTTAACATAACTATTTTGGAATAATTGCAGACAAGTCCAATAACCAATAACCGCGTTAAATACGCTTAAATTGCAAAAGCGAAATGCTTGAAATGAAATACTCTGTACCATATTATGCTAATTGTGGTAAAAACAATAATAATCTTACCTGTGCAATTTGTAAATGAATAACATCACAAATGATATGTAAATTAGTGCCACGAAGACCAATGGGAGTAGGAATGTTACAAATAATGGCCAAAGCAACCGGTAAAGCCATAGCGAGTAGTCCAAGTCGATATAGGTGGCTAAATAGTGAATTTGAAACCATAAATGGATAAGAACTGTCTTTAAAAAACAAGCATGTGTCAAATATGTAAAATTTCAACTCACATAGAAAATCTAGCAGATTTTTTGTCAAATCCTGTAAATATTCCATGGTATGCTTCTATGTTGCCTCTTACCAATGCTTGCTTTTATTGAACCGCAACAAAACAAAGAACTAGATGGTGCCTATTGGTATCTATGCGTATGCGCCAACAAAACAAAATGCTATCCACTGTATACAAATCGCAGCGAACAGCGCTGTGTCATTCAACTCCCTTGTGGTTTCACAGCTTTATTTCTTTTAAAACGTATTTAACACAATTCCAACTCACCCGAAGACATCAACTTAAAGCCAAATATACGTAGTGCTTTTATTTAAACCCTTTTTGCCCTTATTCTACTATTCTGACCTAATTTTCACTTAGACTTCCAATTACTTTCTTTTCTCTATTCATCCGTTGTGCCGAAATGATTAAAACTAACAATTACTTTTTACATTTGCTTAACACATACGAGTAATATTTGGATGTTGATGTAATTTTCTATTAACTAACTTTCACACAATTATATTTCAGCTTTAGTCTTTCTTTTAGTATATCTGTAAATAATTACAGCAAGTGTTTCCTCTTTTTCATTATCACACTTTTTGTTGCAAACTTGATTGTTTACTTCTCTTTTTATACAATCGTAACAAAAAAATCGAACATCAACCACGAATGGCAAAACATCAACTGAATACAAAAACAAACACGAATGACAGCTGTTCTAGCAGCAGTTATGTGTTTTCATAAATTTTCGTAAAGCAGACTCACGTAAGTACGAACAAATACTTACTACTAAAAAAATGTACTAATGTGTAATATGTTTCTTCTTTTAATTTTCTCTTATAATTGTTGTAAAGAAAAACTCAGTTTGAAGTAGCGCTCTTGATTAACTTCTTGATAATCAACATTTCACTTGATCTGCTTTACAACACATTTCCTCTGATTTAATTTATTTTGCTTCAGCAACCCTTGCCAACCCAGTATGTAATTGTACTCCGTTCTGTATGACATTCTACGCCAAAATAATTATTGTACAATAGCACAGTGCGTCGCCGACACGTGTTTTTATTTTGTCAATTCTTATACAAATTTTAAATAGTTTTATTTTCCACAACGTTGCGTAAAATGGGAAAATTTCGTTCTAAACTAAAGCGCCATACAAAAGGGAAAACATGGAGCAAAGGGCACTCGTCCACTTCAAATCCTGAGCAAATGAAGCATCGTCTAAAAGCCAAGTCGCGCTTTTTTCAGCCAAATCTGAGTTTAGGTTGGTAAACAATTGTAATTTTGTTGATGAAAATTGATTTAACTTTATTTGTTATTTCATAGCTCCACCAGAAACAAATTCTGACCCGACTACACTCACGCTGGACGCTGTAATGAAACATGAGCAGCGCTTGGCTTACAACGCGGAAACGACTACGGTCAACGATGTTGCCGGTAGCCTGAAGTCGTTCAGCTTGCGCGATGATGGACTGGCAGATGAGAGCATGTCGGAATCACAGCAGGGCACTTTTAAAACTTTCAAAACATTCGCTTCTACCTATAGCGCCTGCAGCAACATGAGTTTTAAGCGTCTGTTAGTTGGCTTCCGTGCCTCGTCCAATTTGCATAAAGAAATGTTAGCTATACTAACAGCACTCACCGAAGTTATACGCGAACGTGGTGGCACAGAATCTTCAACAGAGTATTTTATCTTACTTATGGAGCAGATTGAAGCCAGCACAGAAGACAATGATATAATCGGTGGTATTTCCTTGTTGTCTATGGGCATTAAATCCGTGCCGGTGGCGGTGCTACGTAAGCGTTTTGAAGAGACAGCGCAAACATTTTTATCATGTCTACAACATTTTATAGAGTCTTCAAATCAGACTATTATAAAATATGTGAGTATCATATAATTTTTGTGAAAACTAATTTATAATTAATAAATATTTGCAGATAATTGCTTGCTTGTCGGTATTGCTCTGCGCGCAAGATTATAACACTTGGACATACTCCTCAACATGGCAATATATTGATGCTATTCTCTCGTTCACAATACACTCGAAGCCAAAGGTATGTATAAAATAAATATCTTTTGAAGTAACATATATTAAATTACCGTTATTTGCATAGATACGCAAAGCCGCTCAACATGCTATTGTATCTATCATTCATGGCAGTTATTTTATGCGTCCCCCTAAGAGCGAAGATACTGAGCAAGACGTCAATGAGGGGCAACCGAAAGTGAAGAGCCATCCAGCCAGCAATCGCATAACAAAATTTTGTTTAAATCAATTTAAACCCGAAGTCCTGACCAACTCTCAAACAACAGTGCTGCACACACTAACACTACTCAAAGACATACTGAATGGTCTCAAAACCGAGGACATACGTTCAGTGTGTGAGAGCTTACTTTCTATAATGACCGCAGCAAACGTGCTCATTCGCACCAACTGCTTCCAAGCGCTGCATGCGCTCTTCGCGTCACGAACGACAAATTTAAATGGCCCGTTATGCGCTAAACTGTTGGCTGCCATACACGAATATCGCCCTGATCGCGCTGACATACGTCAAACAGTAGCTTGGGTTACGGTGCTTAAAGAGGGTCATATACATTTGTCGCTGCTGGATTTGAATTTGTGCATGAATGCATTGCCACGCTTCATCGACATATGTGCCACAGATTTATGGATGTCTGAACGTGCCGAAATAATCAGTAGTGTGTCAAATTGTATAAAGGAACTGCTGTATGAATGCGTGAAGCCGGCTTGTGAGACGGCTGAGAAGGCGGAAGTTTATCGCGTGCCGATTGTGCGCATTATAGCGTCGCTTGAGAAAGTGCTGAACACACCATTCGGTGAAATGGCCAAACATGTCATTCTAGTATTTTCAATTGTTTTTGAAGTTTGTGGTAAACATTTCAGGTAGATACTCAAAAATATTAATTATATGGAAACAGCTTACTAATTGACTTTTTAAACACACCATCATTCTCCCAGCAGGGAAGTGTCACCTTCACTTTTGACACTTTCGAAGCGTTACGACACGCAAAGCGCGTTGCGCGTACAAATAGAGCACACCATAATTGCCGCCATACAATCGATGGGTCCTGAGATTGTGTTGAAAACAATACAGTTAACAAATAGCAAAGGTGAAGTTTTGTTGGAACGTTCATGGTTGCTGCCGCTGCTGCGCCAAGGTGCCAAAGGATCCACTTTTAAATTCTTCAAAGAGTTCGTTTTGCCGCTGGCTTTGGACTGCAACAACAAATGGCATCAGCACGCACAAGGCCAACAAAAGTCCATGTCACATACATACGAATTGTTGTGTTGTCAACTGTGGGGTCTATTCCCAGGCTTTTGTCGCGAGCCCGCAGATCCGGAAAATTTACGCTTGATTGCGCCCACTTTGGGCAATGCGCTGGATAACAATCCCGAGTTTCGTGCACCCATTTTCGATGGTTTAACCGAGTTGATCGCGAACGAGGAGAGCGCTGAAATCAAAGAAGCTTTAGCAAAATATTCCAGAAATTTTCTACCACGTTTCTTCAACATCTACGCGCAGAAACCGAACACCACATACGAGGCGGACCTGCGCAAAAAGACGTTGGATGTCATAAAGGTAATAAACTAAAGCTATTATTTTACAAAAACAACTCTTTCACATTCATTATAACTGTTTCATCAGCTCTATTTAACGCGTACACCGGAAGATGTGCTGAAGGAGCTTTTCGAGACTGCCAAAACTCAACTTTCCAACACAGCAGTTGGCACCTTCGAATACGATGCGATTTTCGATATAAATGCCGTCTTGCTGCTCTTCCAAACCAGCGAAATTATACGTGTTTTCTTCGAGGAATTCATTGTGCCCGTGCTGAAGAACGAAAAATCCAAACTAGTCGCCAAAGACGAGCAAAAACTGAAAAAACAACAGCGCAGAACATATGAGTATGTTCAAATTTAACATTTTAAATATGTTTAAAAAATTCTTGATAACTATTTCATTTTTACGTTTGCAGACTCCTACGTGATATACTAACTTCTGAAGCAGCTTCTTGTCAGAAATTCGCACGCAAAAATGGCATTGCACTGCAGAAACTACTGCTGGACGCATTTGCCACAAGTTGCGCCGTGTGCCAGGCAGCGCGGTTGAGGTAAATTTTGAATTTTATGAATTGGAAAATTAAAGAACGTTAATAATAGTGCAATTTACATCTTAGATGCTTGAAAATTCTTATTGAAAACCGCAAATCTTTGTCTGTGAATGATAAAATTGTTATGAAAACCATACCGGAAGCTGTGATCTCATATAAGGAGTTTTCTACGCGCAAAGAAAATGTGTCCGAAGAACTCATTACATTATTGGTGAATTTATATCAGGTATTTACTTGCCCTATAAATAGTAATTTTACAAATGTTTAATATAGACACTTATTCTCGTCAACAGGAGGCTGGCAAATTGAATGATTTCATCGATATACTGACAGCCGGTTTTGCCGGCGATGATTCGCTTATTACAAACACCGTACTGGCTTTCCGCACTGTGGTAAACCAACAGGGCAAAAATCTAACAATTAACACACTCGAATTCATAATGGAGCAGATACTTGTGTTTCTGGTGCAGAAGACGCGCTCTTTGGCCGAGGCATCGGTAGCCTTTCTGATAACCTTCATTAAAGTAATGCCTTCACCGTTGGTAGCTAACCATTTGCAAACGATCGTAAGTGTTACATTTTATTGCTTAAATGTCGCGATAACTAAATTTGTAAAAAAAAAAATACTAATTTAGATGAAATCGCTATCCGCCATGGCTAAGGACACAAAACGTTATTGCCGCATACAAATCGGTTACTTGTTGAAAAAACTTTGCAAGCGTTTCACAGCTGATGAGCTAATCAAATTTGTGCCTGGCGATGATGAGGTGACACATCGACGTCTGAAGAAAATACGCAAGCAAATGCGGCGTGAGAGCAGAAAACAGCTGAACGAAAAGCATAAGAATGATGATGAGGAGTCGGAAGATGAATTCGTTGCTGGGCTGGAAAGGAAGAGTGTTACGTATGTAAATTTGATAATTTTGTCATACCCATACTTATGTATGTGTATTTGCAGCATTGATGACATATTAGCCGACTCGGATTCAGATTTGCCCGAAGACATGGACACAGACGGTGATGAGGGCGATAAAGCTATGAAGAAGAACAAGAAGGGCAGCAGCACTTTTATACGTGAAGATCCAGAGGATATTGTTGATTTAGCTGACATTAAGTCGATCGGAAATGTGCTGAGTGCGTATGCAATAATGACATATGTTGATGATGTGTTTTTATATGATGCTTTCTCTTTCCTTTCTCTTTTCCAACAGCAAATCGACCCGATGAAATTACAGACGCTGCGGGCAGCACAAAAACTAAAAATAAGGATCTAAATCGTGGCTTCAAAACCGCCGAAGATGGAAGACTGATTATAAGTGATAAGGCGTTGCGTGACGCTGGCGGTAATAACAGCAACAGCGATGGCAGTGATGATGATGATGATGAGGATGAAGGTGTTGAAGTGAAGAAAGCGCTTAAGCGCGGCATGGAAATGGACTCAAGCGATGGTTGTTTTAATTGATTCTCATAAAATGTTTTTTGTTTCACGATTAACTTAATTTCATAGAAGAAGAGTTGCCTGCTACAAGCCGCAAGCGAAGAGCAACAGACGCTACTAGTATGCGTTCGGGCAAAACATCAGCCTCAAAATATGTGGCTGGTGGCAAGGGTATTCATCGTCCCTTGGGCGCCGCCAGTGATGCGATATCCATGAAATCCGGTTACTCGGCGAAAACGGCTAAATCTGGAAAATCGGCAACCGCTTCCGCACACACTGGCAGCGAATACACGACTAAAAAAGCCAAAGGTGATATGAAGAAAAAAGGCAAACCCGATCCATTCGCGTACATACCGCTCAGTAGAAATACGCTAAACAAAAGGTACGTTTTCTTTATAGTTTCAACAACATTTTGTTTTACGTTTATTTATATATTTGCTTTTTTCTTTATAGAAAACGCGCAAAACATGCAGGCACATTTAAAAACTTAGTGAACGGCGCGCGCAAGGGCGCGCTGAAAGGTGTTAAACAAAGAGTCGCTAAGGCTTACAAACAATAAAATAATAAAAAAACAAACGCAAACCAACTGTACATATATATAAAATAAAATTATCTTGTTAACTATTAAGAGTTTTAAATTAAACAGTTGCAGAAAATAAAACTTTAAATCAATATTTAAACAAATTAACAGAAAGCAGCCGTAAACAACTGTATTATCACCTATTTGCTACATACGAGTACTTATGCAAAAAGCATTGTCATTTCACCTGAGGACAAAAATGAATATTAAGAGTCATTGAGTTTGAACAACCAACATGCAGCACCCCACACCAACTCATTACAATGTTTTCGCATCATTCATTCCATTGCTAACTTAGTTGCGGTTTTGAAAGAAGCGTTTTTCGATATGTGTTCGCCGCCATTCGCCTTTGGGGTCTAATCCAGCCATAGTTTCCTCGTATAAATGCATTTTATTATGCTCATCAATTAGTATAACGGTGTGTGTGCGACTACCGTAGTCCGCTAACGGCACATTCACATTTAACCCACTCAAGTGTTCACCCCAATTTGGAGCTCGTCGTTGCATCTCAGCATCTGGCCAAAACTTTTGTTTACACTTTAGTAAATTCTTTAGATTTGTGACCAGTTCATTTTGTAGATTTTGTAGATTTTGTGCTTCCACTACTGGGGAGTTTGACAATTTTTTGTTAAAATTCTCAATAATATTTTGGAAACGTTGACGCCCATTTATGACTTTCTGAAAAGGTACCGCATTCAAACTGTTGCCAAAGCCATAACATTTGCTCTCAGCAAAATGCTCCAAAGTGGGCGGAGAATTGCTCAACAACATTATGTTAGCTGGTGTTTTAGAATCCCTGAAATAGTAGAAATATAATGTCTTTCTTGCATTAAAATTAAAAATTAAAGTATACTCTACTAACCCAATTTCGATTGAAACGAAATTAAAAGCGCTGTACTTGGTGCAATCGGCCAATAGTTCAGTGTTGTAAGTTTGTATATTACAATCATCCGTGGAGGAGACAAAGTTCGACACGATCATACCACGGCCTAGCAAAAAATTTTCATTGTGTAGTAGTGGTAATTGTTTGTTGTCTGTGGGAGTGATGATTCCTGTTGCATCAGCCTTATTGTTGTCATAATTGAAATGCATTATGTTATGATGTGTAGCTATGTGCGTATATGTTTCAAGTTGTTTTATGAATTTTTGTTTATTAGCGTTGATATATACATTGTTTGATTCATTTACGTTGATTTATACATTGACCAATAAGTGGTCAATCAAATTTGTATACAAACCACACAAAAAGGCATCATGCAAGATCAATTCGTGATAAGTTAACATTAATGTGAGAATGCATGTTTGCATGCAGTTAAGAGTCAATGATCCGTAATAAGTAAAGTAACAAAAGTTAGCACATGACAACAGTTTTATATGTAGCTGCTCGCTTGTTAACCCTTACCCACAGCATTCCTTGGTTTTGGTTCCCCTGTCAAATTGAGCAATGCACCTATTTTAAATACACCACCATGACCACCAATAGCCAGCCAAGTACCACCTTCACGTCCAGGTTCTAGGTCAATGCCTATGATACAATTCCCAAATTCAAAACAAAGAAAATGTACTACAGGTATATTTACATATGTATATATGTATGTACTTACCTCCGTAAACATGCTCCGCGTTAGCCCACTTAGCTGCATCCTGTGTATCCCTTGCGAAAAATTCGTCCCGATTAGATGCTAGAATAAGCTTATAACCGCCTGCGGTTGGATTTGAGTTGACATAAAAAAATATCACACACATATCTTTTTACTTTTTTTATTTGTTATTAAATTCCAGTCGATTGTCGCAATTAAAAGACTATACGTGTCAACGCAACAATTAAATTAGTGTCCAATCTACCGAAAGCAGTTGCCTAAATCTATTGAAATATATATGCATTCACATATAGAGCACGAGATTTCACGGCGAGAAGTGCCACCGTTGATTATCTCAAGAAAACAATACTAATTATCACGATTTAAATGTTATTTACTATTATTCTTGACTAGATTATCACTAATTTCTTATCTAATCACAACGACACGTACTGAGGAATAATCAGATAATTTGAGTAACACAGTCCAATCGGAAGGTAAATAGATTTTGCCTAGTACCAGCAGTTCTTTCCGTTTCTTGTTTCACATACGGTACAACTGTTATGCTTTCTCCTGTAATAATATTGGCAAAAGTAAACAGTTTTTTCAGTGTTGGTAAATATTATGTTATATTTTTTTCCAATTTGTTTTTTATTCAGTTTTCCACAGATTCATAAATTTCTAATGTATTTAATTATTTTTCAACTGAAATCTGCTTTTGACAGATATTGTGAATTTTTCATTCTCACGTAATTTAAATACCGTAATTCGGTCAACACTAAAGGTTACTTAACCAAGAAAGTACTTTTGCTATGCAACCTTGTGAAATTGAAGAATGTCAGCCGGAAACGAAATTGTGAAACCCATGTATAGCAAGCTAAAGTAAAGCGTAAATTCTACTTTATATCGTAACAAGGAAATTATTACCGAAAATTATTCAACAAATTATAAATATTATTGTTTATCATTAAACATTTTTGCCGATGGTAAGGAATTCAGTAAAGTTTCCGAGTTTCATGTGTTGTTGAAAACAAGTTGAATCTATACCGTGGCACTTGGAGTGCAAAACATGGGACAGCGTAATGGCGAACTCGTCAAGCTGGTCCTGTAAACGTGTGTGTGAATGAAGGAAAAAATGATTGCCCATTGAGCACAGGGAAGAAAACAAACATGTAAAGCAAAACGGGCAGTATAGAAAATTGCTAAAAATAGTGACAAATGCAGAAGCAAAAATAAAGTGCTCAAAGTGCCTAAAGTGCAAATATATAATAGTTTTGTTGAATATAAACAAAAATTGCAATGAATAGTGTTTATTGAAAATGAATTGAATGACAAATCAAATCAGAGTAGTGCATAATTTGTAGTGTCATAACAGAAATATACTATTTTTGCGGCTTCTTATGTGACATCCTCCTGAGCAACAGATTGGGTTGTCTTTAGTTGGTTGATAATTACTAACGCATTTGTAGTAAACATTGTGCTGCATACGAACTATACAACTGTAAATATTGTAAAATAAAAGCACTAAAAATGCTTTTGAAGTGTGCCCGAACCAGCGGAAGCAATGCAGAAAGTAGCTCCAGTTCTTCCATAGCGTCGAAACCCCGTGTAACAGGTTTGTTTCTAAAGTGCATTCATCCAAGGTAGAGATAAGTAAAATAAGCAAAAGGTAGAAAGTAATCGGTGAAAACTTATATGAAAAAAAATTGACAAGTCACATGCTACTGGAGTGACCCAAATATAAAACACTTCAAGGACTGTGCAGTAATCAGCGTTATCGAAAACAAATATGAAAAAATATATATGTGTACCATAATTTCATTGCTGTTTATAGTTAATTGGCAATTGGCTTTTGGTTAGAAATAAACAATGGTTTGTTTTTTATTAAAAAAGTACACATATACATAAAAAACACATATACTGAAACCTCAATTAAACGAATTAATCATTACTTTGGTTTTGTATTGAATTTAAATTAAAATTGAAACATGTATGAAAAAGGCACCTTTGCACCTTTCATATCAACGAAAAATAGTTTCTTAAATAAAATATTTGTTATCGTTTTGAAAATTTGAACATTGATGGAACATCATCATCAGCTTATCACGCAAAATAGTTATGCAAAAGTCTTGTGACATACATAAATATTTATATATAAATATATCCACATGTATTTTCCCATATCTCCACACACACACACACACACAAAATATGGACTTGTGCAGATAGCGGGTTGTTTTGGAGCAGCAGAATGGGTAAATTGAAATGGATGCGAATCGCATCTAATTTGTAAATAGATGTAATTTAATTATCCGTATTTGCCTTCATTGCAACTACGTTAATTGTTTTGTGCGACAAATGGTTTGTCTCAGTTCTCTTTTGAGTGCTTGTGTGTGCATTAGATTTATTTTTGGAGGTTTTATCGACTGACCAGCTTCGTTATTTATTTTCCAAAGCCAACAAAAGGCAAAAACAAAAACAAAAAATATACTTTTAATGTAAACTTTACTTCCATATCATTAGTGTGCCGAAACGAAAGAAAAGCATTGAAAATATCTTTCATTAATTGCTTCTTTTACAGCAGATCTTTATACGTACATACGTATGTAAATATCTATAATTATAGGAAATCTTCAAAAAGATCAACATTTTGCAATGAATGTGTAAGTGCATTTATAATTGTAATAATATGTGTATGTTGGAATTATATCTCTCTGTATACGTCGCACGCGATATTTATGAAAACGTATTTACATATTTGTAAAAACAGCAACCAATTGCAAATAGCAATTATAAATTGACGTCAGTGGCACACTGTCTTGAATATACACAAAAATTCTCACCTTTACATACATAGTTCTCACTGTTTCACCGAACTCAGTGAATAAACAAATCATTTACGTTACGAATTCCATTTTAATTTCAATTTCTCTCAAAATTTATATAAATATATTGTATTTATATGTATATATGTACATCTACCATAATGAGATATTAATGTCTTCAAAAATCAAGATTTATTATTTTTAGCTTTTCTCTGTGAGATAGTTTTGTTTGTGCAAGCAGATCTACAAATAAGTATTGACAATTATACTAATATTTTACTAACACCTTTGAAAGCCAGATATTTAATTTTAATTAGTTTGTCCTAAATTTGTCTAACGTTCTGAAATTTAATCGTAGGCGACTTAGAGCAACAAGCAAAATTGTATGAATTTAATGATTGCGAAATATTTAGAAATATTGTTTAGGAAATCAATATTTGTTATTATGCGCAATTCGAAAGAATATACCGTTTTCATTCATTTTTATTTCAAAATCACCATGTTTTATTTTATTTTTTCAGCATTAATTGTAACATGACAGGCATTTAATATTGTTGTATGTTGTAGCAGCATAAAACAAAAAAGCCTAATATATTTTATTTACTATTCTACTCCTTTTACAACAAGTAACGAGAAAATCATATTTGATAGCTTAAGGCATTTGACGTTATTCGAACTTTGTACAGTACGAATATGTATAAGATGATTAAAGAGATCTTGGGTAATATTCCCAAAAAATAAAGCTTCTCTTAATCATAGACAATATGCCTTGACACTTTGAAACTTCCATTAGATTTCCTCAACGACCTAGTTAGAGATGATTACGAAAACAATAGTAGTTGCTATTGTTAGAGGTTTGTCATGTTTGCATAGCTAACTTACCTCTAAGAATCGGTTCTAACATTGTACTATATTCAAACTTATAAAAGTTTGAATAACTTTATCTTTCTCTTAAATAAGACATTAATTGAGTTTATCACATAAAAAATCAAATCTTAATTGAATGTAAATTGAGCAATTTTTGCAATCCTATTTGATATCTTTAAATTTCGGTTTGGTTTGGCAATTTTAATAAGGGTATCTACCATCTTCCCATATATTTCCATATTCATGAATGAAAAAAATTAGTGCCGGATGTAATAGTTTTTAATAGAGTAGATTTAAGTGAATGCTAAATTCGACTAATCAATTTGAAACTGAATCGACTAAATTTAGATGGAAAATCTACAGCTATTTATTTTGTAGGTTCTAATTTAAAGGAAATACATTTTGAAAGTATCTTAGAACATTCTAAAGTCACACAATTACTGTTGAACACAATCGCAGATATTCGAAGATATATACCAATTGTTTAAAGAAAATTTTGCAAATATCTTCCACTTCCATACAAACATACATACATGATAGCGTGATTAATGCAATTTGTCGACACCATTGTCTAGCTGTCGTTTACAGTAGATATACTCGTATTAAGTAAGCATTTAATAGTCAACTTGCTAAATTATATGTCATGATTGGCTATTATTGCTTGGTATACCCTATTGTTTTCCTTGCTCATGATTGGATTTGATTTTATTTTCTTTTTTTATATATATATATGACTTTCATCATATACACATGGATATTTTGTTTTTATTTTTGCTTATTATTACCGCTAATATTACTCAACCAATGGGCAGTATAAGTATAACTTCCCGATATAGTCTGGCTAGAAATGAGTGGGCCAAAAGGAGTGTGCTTTTTTGCTACTTTGCGACCCTCTCCCATTGAAGAGCGAAAACGAGATCTTAATTCATAGAATCGCATGAATCGCATTCTCGCAGTGCCGGCAATACGATTGTTTACATATGCATAAATGCATAACAAAATACATGCGAACACACATTGGTACACACAAGTTAAACGCTGTCTGCGTGTGTGTGTGTATGCGGAAATGCCATTAACCAATGACGTAGGTTTGACCAATTAAATTGCACTATGCATCCATCAATTATCTGTTATTCACACTCATCGGCAGTAGGCATATATATACATATATGTCTGTACGTATATTCAATCCAGGAGTTTGTTTGTGTGTTGCCGAGCAAACAGCTTGCGCTCTAACTCGGGTAGTTGTTGTAATATCTTGTTGACTTGAGTAGCGTAATAGAGATCGGCTCGAAAGTCCACCCGCCGTACTGTTGGGGATTTTTGTTGTTATGAAATGAAATTCCGCATTGATTAACCACTGAAATATTATAATTGTTTCGGTAGTAAAAAGATTACAAATACTCGTACTTGGCATAAAATAGTAAATTACTAGTTATTTTGTTAATAAAAAGTAAACACATTGGGGCGGTTTGAATGTTATTTTTTACAAAAGATTAAAACAACTCCATTGTTAGCATCAATTAAATGTGTGAATATTCCAGACTTCAATATGTAACAACGAATGTGACAGAAGTTATTGAGATAAAACAAATCGTATAGTCCTTATGTCAAAACACTTTGTCAAACACATTTTTGGGATATCACAATATTACATTTTTATGATGTTTATCACAATTAAAATTTTCAGAGCATTTAGCATCATAACACTTGTTTTGTTTATGAAATTTTTCTGAGATTTCTCGTAAAAAAATTTCTCCGAAATTGTTGCAAGAAATCTATTATTCTCTTCAGAAATTTCAAGTATATAAGAAATCACTTTCTTTTCGATTGCTTCGATTTTACCACAAACTTTTTGCAACTAAACTAAAAAAAAACAATTATTTTTTTTTTATAAGCTTCAGGATGGCTAATTTTACCGTTTCCATTTGCTTCGTCGGTTTAAATTTCAAAGCGATCTGTGTGTTGTGCAATTCTTGTGATTCTTACTGACATTTTCCTACTGAATTTGGTCTACATATTTTCTACATAGTTTTTGACATAAACTGACATAACCTTAATAATTACATAATTACATAAGAATAACATAACCTTAAAATCATATTTCCTTAGCATACACGATACTTATATTAACAAATGATCTGATTTGCAATAGTCAACGTAGCTTTTGTAAAAAACCGGTAAAAACTCGTTAAAGAGAGCACTTTCCTCAGTATTTTTATTTTTTCCTTGAAACTTTATATTATTCCATATTTTTATGCTTTTGTTTTTAAAAAATTAAATTTATTGATCTACTAGATGTTGAAAACTTCGATTCTGCCATTAAACATTAAATTTCCAGCGGTAAATGTTCAGAAAAAAGAAATATTATTTTGATAAGGTCTGTTCTCTGGTTTTTTTTTATCGAAACATCAATATTAAGATAAAATATGAACGATAAAATTTAAAATCAATTACCTAATACGATTAGATTTAAACTTATCACAAATGTCTGCTAATAAAATATGTTCGTAAGAAGTAATTCCAAAAGTCATATTTGCTGATTTAAAAACAACAATTTTTGTCTGGTATTAATCAAATAAAAACTGCTTTATCACTGACAAACTGGTTACTTAAGAAGTTCGGGCACTCTACTGTGTGAACAACAGGTATATTTTGTAGCAAAACCGTAAAATAAATCAATACTTTTTTTTATCTAAATTAACGCTTATAAGTTTCCTAAGTCATTTTTATTTAATGCTTTCGTTGGCAACTCTGTCAATTCCTTCCTGAGCATATTCTTTTGGGGTCACATTTCTGGGATTTTAAGAGATTTTCATTAATAAAAACTTATATTGAGAGAGCTAGAAGCGCCAAACCCCTTATCCGATTATTTACTTCTATCTTTTTTTCTCTCTCTCTTACATTATGTTCATATGTATAATCATATATTATGCATGTAAACCAGTTGTAATCGAGAAAATATGTAAACAGTTTGTAAATCCAGGTATTATCCATATTTTTGTGTCTTCGGTCGCATTCTTGTTCCTTCCACTTGTTTTTAACCGCAACTAAACCAGTTTCTGGTTGGTAATAATGAAAAACAAAAACAATAATGTAAGTATTGTATAGTGACTAATGTAACTGTTCAATAATTTGAATCTCAGACATTCCAAAGTTCAAATTCAAATATATATTATATAGAATTTTTACGACTACCAATGCCAATTGATTCGCCTACAATTATCCATAATACGAGAGTGAACAAAAAGTTTATCGAAGTAAACAACTCAAAAACAAAAAGTTGTACCAATCAGTAGAGTGTAAGAGTTTTAATAAGAAAATACCTGAATATCGATGTGCTTGCTTTTTATTGACAATGACTCAAATTTTCTTCACCCTCATGCTGTTCTTATTTGTATTTTGAGCTTCAGAAAGAGCTCGGCATTATACTTTGAAACTCCTCGGTTTCTTAACTTTTTTCAGCAAAGTTTCCTTAATTGAGTTAAAGAGTTTAAACAAAAACTTAGGAAAACACTAGATTCTTTGGTACACGTTAATTTTGTGCTTCAGAAACACTTAAGAATATTTCATAAATTGCATGTGTACATAATGTCGCGACATTCGATTCGTTTGGACTTTGTGCTTTGAGGTCTAGATCTTTATTAAAGCAGCAACAAAGTGGTATGGTTGAAATAAATACTTATGGTAAGGCAAATTACTGACCATAAAGAATGAAGATAAATAAAAGAAAGTCTTTTTTCCACGCTTAACCTAGCAAATTCTTATAAATATTTTGTTTTGTTTGTTTAGGGTTTTGCGAAATTTTTTTTTAACTAACTTAAAATTATCGCTCTATATAATTGTAGTAATGTTAGAAATCATCGATTTGTCCAAAGTTTTTTGTTGTATGTTGGTTTTCCTGTTTTTGTTTTATTTTTTATTTTTTTATGCAAATTTAATTTTTAAAAACTATTTATAAGCATGTCTTTAGATTTTTTTTTTATAAACCAAATTAAATTAAATGATAGATAATAATAAAATAAAATAAGTAAAGCAAATAATTCATTAGACTCCTCTGTAAATGTCCTTAAATAGTTAGGAAATAATTTTAAATTAAATTAAAAAAGAAAACAAAGACATAATTCTTATCGAATTAATATCGATTCACGCTTATTTAGACTGTTAATTGATGTCTACCCGCAACCGCAAGTTAAAAAAATGAAAGAAAAAAAGTTGATGAAAAATTCCCGCTAAGGGATTAGAATGCAAAGATCGCATATACATAAAATACATAAATTACATATGTATGTATGTCTATACAATACAATATACAGATTTAAGTAGTTTGAAGAGTGTAATTTTAAATGGGAAAAATGAGTCGACAGATTTTTAAGTAGTTGTATATATAGATATATAAATAGGTCATGTTTTAGTATAAATTCTTTTAAAAATTAAATATAGTGTATTGTTTATTAGTCAAAGCATTAAATGAAAAAATAAGACTAAAGTAAATAATATATTTGCCTTCGCATGCCTACAATCATACATACAATCATACATACAATCATACATACATGTGTATGTAACTGCTCTGGCTCACTTCACTTATTCAGTGGCACCAACGAAGCCAATGACCACTGACCCTATCTGCGCTCAAGTCACTGACTGTTCTTCCACAACAATATCAATTCATTCTCAATTAGATGTTGTCGTCATTGTAGCCGAGATTTAAAGAAAAACATTTACATACACACATGCATACATACATAGTACATGTATAGCACAATTGCAGCGTGCAAATCACGACCGTGTAAACGCACTTTTAGTGATATTCAGCGCAGAATTGATTGCACGTAGTCAAATACTGACATATTGTACATATGTACTTACTTTACATATTATACATATGTACATATTTGCTTATAAACTCACTAATTTAAGGTCGTTCTCGATTCATTTGAATACACATATGTAAATATATACATATATAATATTACACATAAATTTTTTCGTATTTATTTGCTGATTGCATTTGATTAATATTAAATACATTTATATTTGAGTATGAACTGTCGGTAAAGCTGCGTCAGAAATATTCGAATGGGTTCAACTTTTTCATAGTTTATATTTCGAAATACAAAAATTAACATATACACAATGTAAAAAAAACTTATTTGAAAATATTAGATTTTAATTATCTATAAAAACTAATCGAAAAATATTTTTTAGTTGGCATTTTTTTAATTTCGTAAAATGGTCTGACGTATTTTCGAAGAAATTAAAAAAAATTTTTTTTGAGAAAATCTGCTTTCCTAATCATTTTTGTAAAAACAAAATTTTTTCGAAAGAATTTTTCGATTAAATTAAGATTTTTAATTCTTTTGTAATTAAAGAAAATCTAAATAATTTATGAAATAAAGTTCTTTTGTAAATCGAATTAAAAACAATTTTTGTTTGTCAAATATTTTTTCGAATACCTATAATACATGCAAGAAAGAACCATCTTAAAAATTGTATGAGATTTTTTGATGAAATCTATATTTTTAATTGTTATCGTAAAAAAGTCTAAATCATATTTAAAAAAATATTGGTATACGAATTTCAATAGGCAATTGCTTTAAAGAAATGCAGAGATACAAACAAAATTACTTTAATCTCAAATTATTCCGAAATTTTCATTGAAAACCAATTTTTGAATTTAAAAATAAAGTTTGTTATTAAAAATAAATGAAACGTATAAAAAAATATATAATAAAAACCAATTTACCTACATACATATTTGGAATAATGTGATCTTAATAAAATGAACAAATTGGATATCGTGAACAGCTTGTGCAAAAATTAAGTTCACGTTAACCACAGTCCACTCTATGTAGAATACGGAATTTTCTCTATTTTCGATTTCATGTGACATCCACATATTTGCGTTAAAAAAACTTTTTCTAATATTTTCACTATTAATATATTTTCAAATCACATTTCTTGAACTAACTTTGCTAATTTTTTCCTGTGAACTACAGCTCTGAGTATAACAAACTAAAATATATTTTGAGTGGAAGATGATGGGATCCAGATCTATATTGGGGGATCTGGAAATAAAATAAAATTTACATCTTAGGTACTGAAGGTAAACACTCGAATATTCGCATTGTCATTTGCTTACTCACTGTTCGTTCGTTCCGCCGCAAGTATTCGCAAATTCGATTTATTTGATCACCTTTATAATACCTCGTACGCACTATCGGTGCAAGCAATAACAAAACAACAACAAAAAAGAGAAAAAGAAAACAGTTTTCTTTAGTTACTTTTTATTTTTAAATTCGTTGCTAAAAATCATTGGGTCTGAATTTTCGTTGTAAAATATACGACTTGTATTAAGCATTATTAATTTACATATTTTTAAATTCTCTTCTTTGCATTTTACTGTCGATTTTCACATCAACCTGCTAATTGGTATTTTAAACTTGGATTCCCGTCTCGATTTTAAATTTGTTGTAGTGTAGGTTGGAAGATTTTTTTTTTGTTGTATGCAATTCTACTATGCGCAGAGTTCATGATTTTTTGCGCAGTAACTTTTTTTAAAATGTAATTCCTATTCGATTGTGCAGCATAGTGTTCGTTTTGAATTATGCACAGAAGCAACAAGACTCTATGTGCTGTTAACTCTGCCAGCCCACAAAGGATTATAGTCACGATTTTGCACATTCTTTAGTGCAACTTCACTCCAGGGTCTCCGGTGATTATTTCCCTTTTTACGATCCCATGATGGGATGCCTGGTCTACAAAATAGAAAAGATCCCATATTTTTGTTCATCCAATCCAACACCTGAAAGTATGTCCCCGCCTAAAATGTTTGGCTACACCCGAACTTAGCCTTATTGGAATCATGTATGAAAACTAAAAAAAATAAACAAATTCTACACGTGACGCTCTCAATTCAATTTCGTTCGTTCGTTATGATGTACATACTGATATACTGACATACTCACATACTCACATACCTATACGTGTTCTATGTACACACATCCATAATCTATTCCAAATTTCACTATCGAAATAACAAATACAAGGCCGCTAGTATTGTATTTGATTTAGTAAACTTTCAAGTCACTATAATCTTGTAAAATAAATGTGTGGTGTGAGCGAAACACGCCTATTTACGGGTTAAAAATTATTCACTCACATATATTTACATATTTCTTAATAAAAGCATAAGTGCGTGAACGTATGCGTATACATGCATACACACTCACATAGCTCCATATATATATATATATAATTATACATGTACTTATTCGCGGCTGCTTTACGGACAAATGTACCGTTCCGTACCAGTTTTGACTGCCCAGACGTGCGAGAACAACGATGTTCCGCATAATTTAAATGAATTAACAGCAATAAGCGCGAGTTACGTATGTGCTCGAGTATTGTATGCGTGTATGTGTTTGTATACGTGTGAACAAATCGACTACCACAACGATGTATTAACTTTATATGAGAGATTCACTTTTCTTTAAAAATAAGGAATTTTAATATGGCAGTGGAGAAGTCAACTGATTATCAGGCTTCTCACATCTGGTACGTTGTTAACATAAAGGAGTGAATGAAAGAATATTTCGAATACTAATTTGTCGTATTCTCGAGTATACTCTGAATACCCCCATTATTTTTCTACACTCTTTACAATTTTTTAATCGATTTGTTTCAAAGACGAATTCACGTAAAAATGTCATATATTACATGCATTTCATTGTCATTAAATTGTCTTGAGGCGGCCTAACCTCACTTTCTTCGATAAATTCCTCACGAGACTGGGTTGCTATTAAAAAAATTTACCTTAAGGCAACGTCAAGGGAAACTCATGTATCGGTGTGTGTCTACGCGAAAGTTGGGCGAGATCTTCTGTCATCTATAACCGACTAAACCTTTTAAATTTGTCCGTTCTTTCGAAGCCTAATTTTAGGGGATATATGTATGTAGGTAATTAGTTGGTGGTAGAAGAAAAATTATCACAGAGTATATTGAGACTAACTCGTGGTGGCTCGACCTGGGCTGTGTTATAAAATTGAAGGTGTCATTTTCATAATTTATATATTTTTGTTGGTATCCGAGAGTTTCACCGCCGGTGGATTTTTCATCCGCTGGTGGAACTTTCACCTTAAAAATCTTTAATACATGCGCAACCAGACTTCGAATAACGATGAACCCCATCAGCAGCCACACTCTCTATTATGCTGAATGCCTAGATATTTTGTAATATTTTTTGTAGAAAATGGAACCAATAGGGTAGATATATACTTGTGATGCAATAGGATTTAAATTCTATGGTACTGTATCGCAAACAAGTTGGGGAAACAGTCTACCATAATTATCTACCATACACAAATTTTTATATGTGTAGGCACTTATGTGTATTTATATTTATGTAATCATATTTAATGAAAACGTTCGAGTAATTTTATTAATGTGTTGCCATTAATGAGAACGATTATACTACAATAATTCTGGGAAAAGTAATAATTGGTAAAATGTTATCTAAAGTTGCATAATTATTTTACAAGTAGATGTACCTGAAAGTTTACTAAAAATCTGGTGAGGTATGTTTTTCCAACCAGTATTATTTCTGCAAATAGTATTTGCTAAATTTATCGCCTACGAAAAAAATCATACTCGTCATACAAAAGCTTTTTGTGTGACAACGTTACAGTTTAATGGGAAGTTTATCAATGGAGTATATGTCTCTGGAAATTTAATTTCGGAACAAATTGGCTGACAGTGTGAATGAGCTGTGGATACTCCTTTTCCAACTGCGATTCCACACTCATAGTCAATGAATATCTAGTCAATGAGATCTAATATCATGGGTTTTATTTTGTACTTAAGTTAGATTGTTGTCAAATGCCAAACACATGTTTCATTTGACAGCTGGTTTGGCAACCATCCCTCGAGGAGATTAAATTTCTCTGAAAAAAATACCTCTTATATCCTCTTAATACTTGAAGAGGAAATCTTGAAACAAAGCCTAAAATTGTTGTAAAAAGTGATTTTAAAACATTTTATAGTCGTTTAGGTATAGTTCAACCAAAAACTGGGATCGAAATCGATGATATGAATGATATGAATGATATGGCAACACAATGAATTGAGTAAACAAATGAAAAACAAATAATCGATCAAATAAAATTTACATAAATTTATGTATAATTTAAGTACAACACTATTACAATACTATTACAATAACGCATAATATATCATATTAATAAAAATGCTTTCCTTAGTAATGCTGACACGATTTTAGTACTCCTAGAAGTGCTCAAGGTTAACAGCAACTTTTCAAAGAATCATAATATTTGACAAACAAATAATAATACAAAAAAAACAACAATTTAATTTGTGTTGATAAAGTAAAAATTAGGCAGCTGTGCTGATATGAACATTAGGATGAACCCAAATTTTTTATGTATTTAAATTTAATAAGTTACAAAATTTTCAATCTTCAATTTTCAAGTTTAATTTTCTCAAAAATTGCACCACCTTATAGCACTTATACATACATACAAGATTTTGATACTATTAATATATATTAATATAATAAATTCGTCCACCTATCAACTAAAGATAAACCATTTTGTATGAACTGTGCAGCGCACTGAGTTTGGGGAAATGAAAAGCCCTTGGCATAGCTTGCAAAATGGAGCGTAGTTATTGCTTGTGGACAGACTATTTACAGACAGATTAGATGTTTTGTGATAAAAGTAAATGTAGGTTATGCGTCACTTTTATAAGATCCATTGTGTACTAAATGCGCTTGTATTGGACAAATTTAAAACTAGCAACGGTTAATCTGTCACAAAACTAACTATTTGCAGAAATTTCTATGACAACTTTGTATTGTAATATCAAAGTAGCGTTACTACAAGGGGTGTTTCCAATAAATCCGTTTTATCTCATCTCTTTAATACTTAATTCGTGTAATATATATATTTTCTTTTAGGTTTAAAGTACCTATAATATAATGGTCAGTTAAGAAAATTATGCTTTATGTGTTAGTTGACATTTGGATTTTTGATTTTTATAATAATTGAACTAATTTTATAAGGGAAAGGTATAATATAAACATTGGAATGCGCATTTGCACACTTACGCGCAATTGAATTCGTATAAATATATAGGTGTGTATGTATGTAAATGAAATACGAACGATTCGCGAGTTCACGAAACCGAAAACCTTGAAGGTGATATGCGAAATCGCAGATAACTTGGATAAACTGCATATCAAAAGAGTATGCCTATGTATGTGTGCATATGTATGTAAGTATGTGTACTCGTATTTAGATAAGGTGATAACATTTGTAGAAAAAAACATCCTCTCAAATAGCAAATAAAGGCGCAAAAGGCGCCTTATTTCACGAAATCGAAAACAAATAAATAATAAACTGCAAATAGAAATAAAAAACGAAATAGAAAACGAAAAGTAAAAGGAAAACAAATAAATAGAGAGTGAAAATGAAAATATTTGATATTCTATGTTTGTAATAATATAAGGGTATTAAAGAAATATTTGGTGCAAAATATTAAAATTAAATAATTATACACAGGCATATCTATTTTTCGTCATAAATTTAATATTTTTTTTATGTTTAAAATAATTTTAATAATTTCTAGAATTTATTTAAATCAACAATTTTCTTACATTCCCCTTTGCACTTATTCTTTTAGCATAGTTTGAAGATTATCAAAATCGGGGCATAACGACGCCTATTTACATATAGCTCAAATATACGCAAATCTTGATTTTAATTCCCCTGGTATCGCTATCTCGTATAATCTCATTCATTTAAGTTCTGTGTCCCTCAAACCTAGCCCCTTGGCTTCTTGTTTAATTTTTAAAATATTACATATTTTATTTTTAATTATGATTTAAAAAAAGATTCCTCTATTTATTCTGTCCTGTAGTCACCGTGAGACATTTCTGTGGTTTAGAATTTTTCTTTAGCCGACTTTCAAACCCCAAATAATTATTGATTTATCCATGTATAAAAATCGTATAGGTTGTAAAAAAAACAATGCGAAGGAGACTAAAATACTGATGAGTTTGCGGGGAAGGACACTCGCGTATCGTTATCATTAGACTGGGAACGGGTGTGGGCTCCGTTTCATTTACGGTTTACTATTGGTCGGCTGAACCTCAAATAAGCTCAGTGAGCGCTGCTTAATCGCCACTATCCGTGCGGCCGCAAGTTTCTTTGGTACAATGGTTTGGTAAGAATCGCAAGAGGTCAAGTAATCGTAAGGGTACCGACCGGCCAATATCGGAGTGTCATCAAAAACTCTTGCCAGACTTCAATTGTCGAAGTTAAATGACTAAATCATTTCACTAATTCCTTCTTTACTCCCACATTTTGGCTTTCACTCCTTCAGCCGTCCACGTGAACTAGCTGGATTGGAAATCAAACGCATTCGAAGATTTACGAAGGTTTAATCCAAAGGGCTTAATTGTAATTACCCAAATGGGAGCGTCCGATTAAGAATAAACCACAACGCCTAACACAACCTAACCTAAAATAAAATATGTTAACTGTCAAACAATTTATTGATTGAAAGGGAAATTAAACCTTTTTACGCTATCTCTATTTTTATATGTATACGAAAATTGTCATTCTAATCTACAAATATTATTATTGATATTACTCGTATTATTTACCTTTTAGGGCGAATAACCCATTCTTATTTGCTTTCCTATTGCTTTTTATGCGAAAACAAATCAATTTATCGGTTCTCGCCTGCACGGCGCTGCCCAAATTCATGCTTGCGCTAAAATACAAGTACCTTGAAATAAAAATTTAGAATTTAAAGAAAAAAAAATGAAATAAAAAAGGAGTATTCTACGTGCTCACTACCGATTTATTGTACTTGAGTACTATATACTTATGCGCATACATACATACATACAATTTGTAGTTCGCAGTTCGCCGTTTTGTTTATAATCTTATATAAACATGTAATTTCATTTGTTTGCATTACTTGTACGAATATTTAAGTACAATGAAAGCAACAAAGCTATAAAGACGACCAAAAAATAAGCAAAGCGCCAAAGCAGAAGAGGGAGCAGAAGTTGCGGCCAACGCCTTATATAAATAAATAACGAACTCTGCGTGAACTTTAGCTGAGAAAAACACACATCGGCAGCAGGCGGACAGGCAGACGCCAGACAGGTATGACGACGACGACGACGACGGCAGCAATCAACCACACGACGATGACAGCAAGTCAAATACCAAAGAGTGCAACAAGTGTTACTTTTTACGAATTTGCTAATATAATGTGCATATTACTGCAAAAATTATGACAAGTTTGGGCTGATTCTGGGAGTAGTCGCAAGAGACATTTTTATATGGTTTATGTTCTTGCACTTCCTATGAAGAAACTAATTGTACTCAAAACGTAAACGTTTTCAAGCTTTTACCGATCAATAACCTTTTCTACCCTAATGGGCTCGGAAGGAGACTGCACAATCGTTTAGTATAAAACCCAAATTTTGTAAAATACATGTTCATAATTTTGCTATTAATGCAGATTTTTAGACAAAATGTGATTTTGCAGTAAAAATTAGAAAAAAATATATATGTACTTTTAAATCAGTTTTAACATTTTACAACTGCCCAAACTCCAATTACATCTTTATGCTATTCGTTTAAGATTAATTAATGTATCCTAAAGTTTGTGTTGGAAACGAGGAAGCGAATCGAAGCGAAGGCGAAGCGAAGAAAGCGAAGCAAAAGTTCTATGTGAATCAACCATAATTCCCAATTGTACCCTACAGAGAGTATGCCGGGTGTACTCTATTGATTACTTGCACAATTTTTTGCAGGGATATTTTAATCATTCGCCGTACAGTACACCGCACATATACATATATATATATACATGCATATGCACGTGTGTGTGCGTTGGTTTGTTATTCTGTTATTTATGGATTTGTTTGGGGAGGTGAGTACAAAAGAAAAAGCGGCATTGTTTGTTTCCATCTTGTGAATATGCATTTGTGTATATACATATGTGTGTGTGTGATAGAGAGTATATATTTAATAAGCTCCCTCCAATGATCGTCGTTTCATTTTTTTTTTGTTTTTTTTTTTTTTGTTTTTTTTTTTGTTTTTTTGACGATTGAGTTTCAGTAAAAAAATTTTATGACCTACATTAAGGCGTTAAATGTTGTTGGGATTGCAGTGAGAATTCCAAAAAGTTAATGTTATAAAATTAAAAGATTTTACTTACGTTTTTTCTTAAATTCTTTTTCAGGTTTTTTGATGTAAGGAAGTTTAATATTTTGATTCTTTGGAAATCAGCAGCAGTAAAATGGAGCATAAAATAATTTATTGATTTAAATGAATAAATAAACACCAAATATTTCTGATGTGAATAAACTTATACTTGCATATTCTGAAAGAGAAATTGGATAAAAAGATTAGAAGACTAAGCCTGAATTTAGTTTATTTTGCTTAGCGGATGCAAAATTCTTTAAAAATAAAATTTAGGTCAAAAGTAAATTTTTTGTATAAGCTATGTTCTGCATTTCGCTAGAACCAATTATTATTTCTCTCTTTGCTCTGATTTTCAAATCTATTTGAAAAGTAAAACAGCGCGATTCTAATTTCTTCTAGCATTGAAAGAAATAATTTTGAAACCGTAATTCGAAATTAAGACTATAATGCATTGCCCTGATTCTAACGTAACACAGTGTGCCTCATAGGCCAATCTTTTTTCCATTTTTTCAAAAAATTGCCTTGAGGACACCTTAAAAGTAAAGTTCTTGATAGCAATCCAGCATTTCTGTAGGAATTAAAAAAGCGTCTTCAATAGAAGAAATATTTCAGGAAAAACTTTTGTGTGCTTGAAGAATGCCTCCGATTTTCTTCCCAGAAATATTTTTTGGTCCTTCACCAAACAAGGTTTAAACAAAATTTTCAATGATTTTTCTCGGATGGATTTAAAATATTGTTCTAAAAAAATAAATGTCAGAAAAACAGAAAAGGTGTTAAGTTAGGGAGTATATTGACAAATATTGAGACGTATGAATTCCCAACTTGCGAAAATTAGACAATAATATTAAAAAAGTTTGCGTTATCGTAGGCTCTTAATATGGCATTCTGAGCTCTGACCGCTTGAGAGTTAGGATAAGAACAACCTATTTGCTAAGTTTTGACCTGTTTTTATTGCACTAGTTAGTATTTTCTTGACAAATTGATTTAGTAGACCTAATCAGAAACTGGTACAAATATGTATGTATCTATAGATACATAGGTCCCGTACTTTCAAAAAATCTAGCTGGTTAAAAAGTTTTAAAAATTTTATTTTTTTTTTCAGAAATCTTTCTTCCGAATTTTGTGTTCTTGTTTTTGTAATAGACTTAATTAGTCCCCAAAAAGCGGGAACTATCTCTAACTTTTCCTCTTTTAAAATTGAAGACTCTTCTTCGCAGGATCAAATTTTAGGGTCTCAGATATCCATTTTACGTAAAAATTTGGCTTAAGCGTATCGATAGTTTACATGCTTACATATATATATATATAAATATAAATGTGTAAGTCCAATGATCATACTGCTATTATTATAAACACAACTGTGATAACTTTTTACATACACTTTGCGACATATTATATTTGTTGTAATCATCGGCAAAATCAAATCATTGTCTGCAATATGTCTCAATTATTCCTGAAATTCTTCATTTATGTGTTCAAAACAACTTAATAGACCATTTTTACGGACGTGCTTGGACTTTCTACAATTCATATCACACCTACATACCTACATAATTAAATTTTTGTTTTATATTTATATTGTTGTTGCTGTTTTTTTCGGCAAGTCACACGTAATTGACTAGTTGACAGCTCCGGTTGGCATAAACATCCATATAAAATATATATTATATGGATATTACATATATTCTATTTTATGTGGATACTACATAGGAGTATTTATGTATATACTCTCGCCTTTACTATATACTAGTTGAACTGTAATTGTTGTTTTTTTTTTGTTTTTTGTTTTTTTGTTTTGTCACTGAGACTAATTCGCGGCATCACTGAATGGTTGAGTGCCTTTGAGTGCTTTAATGGATGTGTTTTGAATACAAGTTTAATGAAATATATAGGAGATTGTTTTTAATCGTTTCGCGACTGAGCATTACTCATTCACATCAAACGTATGCGTGTGAATTTGGCAATGATGAATATGTCGGCCATTAATGGTCTGCGTTTAGTAGCTTATCGTCCATTGACTGGTGGCTGCCTTTAATTGTTTGTGTACGCTAATTTTATCAACGCACACACACATGTGCTAAAATCTGTTTAGTATGTATGTACATATGTATACGTGTGTTTAAATACAAGCGTTCTTATTTTATAATAAATGCGTATAAATTGTATTTGTGTCTAAATCAAAAATATATCATTTCTAGTCATTGATAGTACCGTTATGGTGCTCGTGGTTGATCACGCATTTATTTTTGATGAACTGTCTAATAGATTTACCCCTACGATCGTGTTGGCGCGTGCTTGGAAGAATACTGATTTCATAAGTGTTTAATTAAAATATTCCTTAATTGCCTGTCTGGGGTATCATTTTAGTCATTGTGCGATTTTTTAGCACATGAGATTGAGGGACACCTACATACATATGTATATATTTCAGAAATTTATTTATTATATCTGCTATATAAAAAGGATTGTTTTGTTTGTTTGTTTGTCAAATTTCGCAAACTGATTTAAGAGTTCTGATAGGTGGCGCCAGAGTTCGAAATGACATCCCTACCATTTGGAGATGATCCACATACTGTATGGGCATACATAGTATATATATAACTTTCCACACAAGTCGGGTCTACGTAACTGGAACGTATCCGGATTTATATTCGGTATAGAATTTTCAACTCATCATTTCTCAAAATTATATGAAAACAGTTTTCTTAACTCTCAATTTTTTCGAAATTAGTTCAGATTTTAAAGTATTATAAAATTCCAGTCAAAAAATTTAATATGAGTAGTACATAATATATAATACCAACCTAAATTGTTATTATTTATTTTATATTTATTATTTTCTCTAATGTATTTTTCTTAATTTATTAAAATCGTTTCAACACCTTTCTTCTTAAACATTTCTTTTCAGGTATGTCCATCTAATTTTATGATGAACGGCTCTATTCCAAGTAACACCCGTGTAATCTCGGTAATCGGAAAGTGAGTAAAAAAGTATACATAAGCGTATATCTACAGAATTCTTGTTCTCCATTTGTTATATGATTAATAAAGCTTAATTGCTTTGTCTATTTTAATTACCATGTGTTTTTTATTTACTTAATATTTAAAGCTTTACTTTCAAACAGTTTATAATTATAATAAAATTTTTTATTTTGAGCAGATTTAGCACATATATCGTAATGATTTTATCAGGCTTAATTTTTTTCCATAGATGGCACTTCCATTCCAAAATACGCATCCATTTTATATTATTTTATTTATTTTTTTCAATAGGTCACATAATAAAAAATATGCACTTATGCATTTATGTTTAACCATAGCACCAGCTCCTGAATGTGTTGCAATACCGGACCTAAAACAACTTGTAATGTTTAGATTTGTTTACAGTTGAGAAAGTCACGTGACTGTACTTAATCTAAGCGTCACGTGCACACAACTCACAACCAATAAAGTTTGCATGTCGTATACCTATTTACTCATATTTGTTATTCCACTTTTTTATATTATTGTCATAAAATTAGTTACTTACATACATTTCAATGCAAAGTAAAAGGTAGTTCGTATACGAATTACTTAAATATTTAAATATTTAAAGCACCAAATGACATCGTATTACAAATGAGAATTAAAAAAGAAATATTTTAGGCGGAAATGTTGCTAGAATTTTGCGCCTAGTTGATTAATTAATTAATAAGTCATTGCGCGATTGTTTCAAATCTATAATTTACATAATTTGTTTTCTCATTCTAAATCGTTTTGCTACCATCCTTCCTTACATTTTAGGAAATATGCATACGCTTATGAAAATTTAGATTAGAAAATCTAAACTGAACCAACTTTGACTAGCCGAAGTATGTGCACAAATATACACATTAGGGTGAACACCATTTACCAACGTTTGTTTTTTTCTTTTTGCTGTATAATCAGAAGGAACCCGAATCTGGGGAGGGTATATATATTTGTTAGGTATTCGCCAAGGCAAGGCGCCAATTTTTGAGGAGATATTCGAGATTGCATCTAAAAGTTACTGCAGTAAACTAAACTTAAAATGTAGTAAACTAAAAAGTGATTACAAAAAATAGCTCAATACTTAAGGCACACCCTAAACACAATGATACAGCTTTGTACTGGACACAACTTGTATACGCTAGTCTGCACCCATTATACATGCGAAAAACAGCAATAAAATTAAGGCGAAAAGTATTACAATACTATTAAAAAATAAAATTCTTTGCCATACATGAACACCTAAGTATTACAAATACTATAATGTATTTATAAATAACAAGGCAAACGCTTATCTCTCCTTCATGACAACAGTAAATTCGCGAGTTAATTACAGCTTCGCCTAAAGACTAAAGGATTATGAATTTAGTTGAGGATTAAGAAAATATGAGTAGTATTTGAATTAAAAAACTATGAAAGCATTACTTGGCAAAATAATTATGAATATCGTATATATTTTTGCAAATTTGGCTTAATTTAGATATAAACTTTTTGTTCAAACCGTGCAAAGATTTTTCGTTTTCAAAACTAAATAATATTTTTTCCATCTTATAAGCGTTTTGTCCATTCAATGGACATGAAATGCCAGAGAGGAGTGACCCCCTAATCAAGAAGACCATTGACAACCGAATTCGTTTCGCCTTTTCTCTACTAGCTCTCTTTCTCTCTCATAAAACAATTTACCATCAATTAAGGTGTGGAATTTAGTCGAGAGTCGATGTTTGCCTCATTAAAGTGGTATAAATTCTTACTATTTTGATTTGTCTTAATGTATTTGAATATTATAGGATATTTGATTTATACCAATTGGTCCAAGGCTTGCAAATAATGAATTTACCCTTGCCTTAAGAGTATTCAAAATATATTGTCATACGCCGTTAATTTGTAGATAATTCAAATTACTAAATAGCTTGTACGCTGGTTATTTTGCCCTAATAATATAATTGGTTTTCATGTCTATTTGAGATTAAAACCACGAAGTGTCGCGACGTCTTAATGAGCATCACGAGTTCAAAAGTAGCCAGTCAATGCAACATATTTCCGAGTTCAAGGTCCATCAGGTCCAATGATTAATGATTAATCTTAAAAATTGTTTTCTTTTTTCTTTTTTAATACATTAATAGTGAAATTTGAAATATATTTAAGTATATAGCGACTATGTGCCTTTAGCCGCTTGCAGTTGATATAAAATATTAAAATAGGTCAAGCTCACAAAACCCTTATTATTATAAAATGGTTAAAATTCTTTTTAAGCATATCGTAGATCACTAACACATAAAAATCACGATTCATATTTTCAAATTTAGCATCATAATATAACTTCATACTTATTGATAAATTGTTATATATTTGACATCGATTTGGGCTTAATTTCAATTCATTGATATCAATCAGAACGCTATCCTTTACCAATATAAACAATAAATATATGAAAAAATGCAATCATGTATCAATCACTGCACTGTGGTTTCATACACAATTTTGACATAAATTTTTGTTTTGTTGTTTTGTTTGTCAGAAGTTTAGATTTAGTTTATGCTCAACTGTATATATGGCTTTCAAAGGGAACAAAAAGACAAAATGCAAAACAAATGTTCAGGACCGAATCTTACATTTCTTCCAAATAATCACGTTTTGTTTTAATTACAAATGTGGGTTCTTATTTTAATTTAGATCACTGTGGTTCAATTTGGATATTATTTCATTCACTCTTGCTCAATTGACATATATTACTCAGTTAGTGCTGTTGCCGATGTGTCATAGTCGAGCATTAAGTCCAATAAAACACAATGTGTTTCTTAATGAAACTTGGTACACGTATTCTTTGTCGCCATAAGAAAGTTGGTATTGCAGATGGGCGTAATCGCACTACTGCCACGCCCAAAAATTGCTGTTAATCTGCTGGTAATCGAAAATCTGTAAAGTGGTATAACTAAACAACAAATTAAAATATAAACGTGTTGTTTGGTACAGAAAACCGTGGTGGTTAGGGGCATCTGTGGTTGAAAAATTTTTTAAAAGTGTTTAGTTTAAACGCATTTTGATTCCATAAAATTCGCTGGAACGCATATATTTCCAGATTTTTAATAAGTAATTCATTTTATTTATTGTTTAATATTGATAACTTTATCTCAAAAAAAGCTTTTTGCCAGCTTTTTCAAAATTTTGCAACGTTATTAACTTCGCTAAACATTGTGAACCTTGTTAAAAGTAACCAAAAAGGTCATTGAACTCTGGAAAGGTGGTGGTGAACCTGACTAAAGGTAAACAAAGAGGTCATTGACCTCGAGAAGGGTGGTGACCCTCGCTAAATGTAAACAAACAATAAGGTAAGCAGAGGTTTTTGCCTTCGCTAAATGTAAAAAAAGAGGTCATTGTCCTCGAAAATGGAAATCTGATTCTTTCACTGTCTTTCGGTTTTACAATACAGTATTGTCTTTTCAATACCCCATAACCGAATATGAGGACCTCGCTGCCTATGGGTGAATTTTTACCAAAAATATCCGTCAATATATAAGATGTCTTGGCATAATGAAATGAATGTAGAATCTTAAATATACTGTAATATGATGGTAAAAATGAGTGAAATCGGTGTACCTTCCCACAGCACTAATATCATGACTTATCTTAAGTGAGATTTCCCCGCCTTCGATCATTACAGATTGCGAGAGTATAAAATGTTCGGTTACACCCGAACTTAGTGCTTCCTTATTTTTTATGTTTAATTTTAACTATGTCAATGCATACATACATACATATATATGTAATTTACTCTGTGCCACCAAGAGTGTATGCAGAATTAAATTCATTATTCCTCTTTATTCTTCTTCTTCTTTGTTTACTATTTACCACTTGGTTCGGTGTCGTACCGATGCCAATTTTCTGCTGTTTTCATTTCATTTAATTCATTAGTAAATTCATATACCTTTATGAGAATGCATATGTACATATGTATATATGAGAGAGAAGCATCCTTGCGAGAAATCGGTATATCCATTTAAAATTGTTATTAGTTTGTTATATTATTATCATTAATTTATTATATTATTATTATTATATTATTATTATTAGTATTATAATTATTTATTTTTCTTTGTAGTTTTCCCTGTAGAGAAAAGATAAATGAGTGATAAAAATTTTATTTTAGAGGCAATATGCTTCGGAAAATATTAAAAATCAATATAGAAAAAGATAAAAAAAATAGATAAAATAAATTAAAATAGTAAATTAAATTAAAAAAATAAATTCTTTTGAAACGTATATTTCATTACCGTTATGATTCCCTCCGGGTTTGCTAAAGATGCTTAGTAACTTTTTTTAAAAAAAGAAATTAAGTTGCCGCCAGCAATTTACTTATGTTGTTGCTGTCGTTTCGGTCATAATGTTGACAAAACTATCTACGCGAATTTAAGTTTTCCGGTAATTTGAAAATTAACATTATTACTGCTCGGTTTTTAAATGTCAATATATTATATTTTGATTTTATTTTCAACATTTGAGTTCTATAAATTGAAGAATTCTGTATTCTTCGCTGCATTTGTGACAATTTCTTTTAATTTGCTTCGAAAAATATTAATCAAAAGATATAGATTTTACCGTTAAATGCAAGCGACTTCAGATTTAAAGTTTTAATGCCTTCGAATGCATTAAAACCAGTATGGTTGTTGTTGTAGGGTTAAAATTGTATCTAATCTAAAGCATTATATATGTATATAAAATATTTAAAAATGTCATATTCCTTCTGCATTCCTTAAGTTAATTTTTAAATGTAATTTTAATCAACAATATATATATTTTTGCTTAAAAATGTACACCAGGCTTAAATGTAAATGTAGTTATATAAAATATTAAATAAAATATGTGTTTGTATATATGCATAATACATACCCACCGCCAAATTTGAGTTTATGTTATTGTTGTTGGTATTCTAGGTGCTGGTTTTCCATACTGCCGGATAGAGCATCGCAGTCGTGACACATTAATTGACACCCGAGGTGCTTTTCTGGCAAGCATGGATTACACTAAATTTATAATGAAAATAGTTTTGAGCATTCATGCTGGAATTAAAGGGACTTGTAAATGTTCGTGATTTGTTCATAGCGCTTGAAAAGAGACTGATAAATTCTCGATTTTTGTTATTGCTGTTCAATATTTTGGGAAAGTATCACTTTGTCTGTCATATCAGCCTACTTTTACCGCCAAATCGAATCAGACATACAAATTGTGTTGTTGGAAAGAATATTATAGTCACCAAAAGCTCAAAAATAGTTGGATTATACTATATTTTATCTAACATCGGATCATAAAGATTTTGTTAGTCTATCCTTATTCACCAGAGTCTAAAATTCTTCGACTGTAATCTGTTGTATCAAATAGCGTTTGAAATTCAATCGGATTTTAGAAATTCGTGGAATCATTACGAAAAATCTTGGGAAAAATAAGAGGAAAATACTGAATTTACATAATAAAAATATATATAATGATAATGATTATGTTAAGTCAGAGGAGTGTGCCAATTAGATGCTGCGCAAGATTTTATAGAGAACATTCTCTTGAAACCACTGAACACTAAAGTAGGAACAGGGTGTTAAAGATTATAGAAATCGAAGAAACGAGGTCAAACATGTGTCAGAATTTATCATCGAGAGCTCCTTGTTTTAGAGAGAGGATTAATAGGTTTGATATTTTATCAGAGCTGTGAACCCATATATTTCACTGAAAACGGTTTTCGATAATTTTCAAACAAACATTTGTAACCAGCGCTTGAAAAGAATCCACTCCATTATTCTTCTTAAATGTATGGCTTTTACAAATCAAATAGAAATAGTTAATTCAGACGATAGTCTAAGAGAAAATCCTATGAGTTTAAGATCTATGATCTTCAGAAAATATTTTAAATGAAGGTCCCTCCTCTGAATGAATTTTTCGCCATCAAGTGACCTCAGAGTTCAGTTTTCCAATTAAAGCATATATTTTATATAATAAAGTTTTCAGTTAGAACCACAGAGAGATATGAATTTCTCATCTACTGAAAATAAGGCTACAACTATTGCTGTTGTTTATTTGACTATCGTTCTCCCGATATGAGCTGTTCTTACTTCACCGGTACGGAGCCGGTATTATATCCGATCAGAGACTACTACCTGAGTGGAATTCTTCCAAGTTATTTGAGCGGCATTTCCAAATGCATCAAAAACAGCAACAACTAAAGGAAGCCCCACAACCACAATGACGGATATTTTTTCTAAAAAAATAAGAACTTGCACAAGAATCACCCACAAAGGCACCTTATTCTGCTTCTAACTTTATATATAAATGTATTTATATATTCCGATATGTGACCGTTGTATTGAAATTTATTTATCCATATAACAAATGGGCAATCTTAATACGTAATAAATTAACTACATACACGATATGTAATTTCACATCATAAATAACTCATTAATTTTGTCAACAATTATAAGAATTAATAATAAAAATCGCAAAAATCGTAAATGATTGCAATTCACTCGATGCTGCTATGGCGTTGAATGCAGTAATGATCATTTGGCGCGATTCCCCATCATTATCATCATATTCAGCATTTAGCCGTGAGTAAGCTATCTATGCACCGGGTGTAAACTTCCAATTAAATAAAAATAATTTATCGTGTTTTTTGCGCTGCAAACGCCTTTGCGTAAGCGCGCCCGTAATTAAGTTTGTTGTATTCGTGTACCCGTTGCCCCACTCTCTCTCTCGCAGGTCGCGTATGCGTCGACCGCTTAGCAAATTCAGTTATGTATAATTTATAACATTTTTTGTGACGGATTACAACTGTTGTGTTATTACAACAATATCTGTTTTGATTCTGATTATGAATGTATTATATTATACCCTACGCGAGAGCCGCCGACACCCGGCTGCTGTCGCTTTGCCATCCCTGTCGCCCGTGGGTAATTAATAATGCATAAATATGATGCAGCGGATGGGGCCGTAACTGGTTCAAGGTTATGGCCTGCTCCTGTTAGCACGGTTTGTTGTACTCTCATATTTAGAAATAAATTCTACAATTATGTACGTGGGCATCGGAAAAAAAAACAAACAATGAGAAATAAATAGCGTAAAAATAAAAAGGAAAGTGCAAAAACAACTGTTAATTCCTTTTTATGCCCTTTCCACTTAGTGATTTTCGTCGCCTTCAAAGCTGATTCGTAATTATTTATACGATGTTTCATTTGTTTCGGAATTTTCCATATTTGCCTCATTCTAGGCAGAAAGGGATAGTTTTTTCTTTTTCTTATTCTGCTTGTATGGAAATTTGCATAGATGCACATATATTCGTATGTATGTGTGCAAATAGTAGTAATAATTTTGTAAATGATGCGCATGAATATTTCGCTATTGAAGAATAAATATAAAGATTCTTAAATTTTTAACAACTTAGTTGAAAAAATTTAAGAATTTTACCACTACACGACAGCGAAAGGCTGAATTAAATGAGAGGGACATAATTATTATTGTATTTCCGAATTTATTTCAACACTTTATGTGAGTTAAACTTTAGGCTGAAGTATTTATTTTGATGTTCATTAAAATATTTGAATTATTTTTGACATCTAATAGATCAAAACAAAAAGAGACAGTTGGCGATATTGGCCCTATTCAATATTAAAAAACTTTTAACTTTCATAACCATGTGGAAGCATTTCATTTCTTTGATAAATTTTATTGTTGTGTTGTTAAAAACTTTTCTAAACCTGTTTAGTTTAATACCCTTTGTGGAACAATGACTTTATATTATCAATTATGAATAGATTTTTAAAGAGATGGTAACATTCATCAAAACTAGTCTTATCTATAAGCATTCTTAGAATTCTTTGGTGTGATATGAATATTGTGGTGTTTGTTTATCTTAAGTTTTTTTTTACTGACATTTGAAAGCAGTTGGTAATTTTCGAATTTAATTTATTTCAAAACATCCGAGCATTGCACCGAATAATTACAACACTATGGTTATACGTTACGTTATACGAAAATTTGTTGCAGTAGACAGATTTATTTATAGAAATTTCGCTTCAAAAATAGAGGAATTATAGGAAAAGTCGGCAAATTAGCTCTTTTTATAGAGTGCAGGGTCCATTTTTAGAATCCTCACAATGCAAGTTTTGAATACACTCACCTCAGCATGTAGACTTCATTCGAAATATTTTAAAAATCTTAAAAATTATTTCTGTCATCTACATACATACATATATTGTTATGTTCGCAATAATTATCAGAAATCAGACTCTTATAAATTAAGTTAATTTATTATGTTCATTTTAAAAGGCAAATAAATATTTATTTTCGAACGCGCCTTTTTTACATCATTCGCTCCATTTTGCCGATTTAAAAAGCCAATATAATATGCGCTCACAATAAATGAATGGATGTATATATGCATTTGAATGTGCGCGAATGCAAAAGCAGTGACAAATGTTATATTTACGATCGCTTACGCTTTTCGAATGCTCCGCAAGTATATACATATGTATATACAACTGTCCATCTGTAAACGTACTCATAAAACCTTAATATGGGTATGAGTACGTTGTGCCCAAACTGGCCAATCAAAAATTAAGATCAATGGTTTGCTCAATAACAACTACGCACGCACACACTCAGAGGGAGTACCATAAGAATACGGCTTTTGCCGAAATTTTCATACCAAAAACGTAAGCAAATATTTTGTGCTGGTGTGTGGGTATGTGTGGCTATCTTTCTCGCATGTACATACGTGTGTGTATGCTTCGTGTCGCCTACAATGTTAGCTGCGTTCCTATTGGTCGGATAAATGTTTTCTGTTCAAATTGTATATATATTCCTTCTCTAAGGATGATGATCATAGCGGGGTCTCGTGCACGTACTTACGGAGCTGTGTGTGTTCTGTTATTGTCAAATCTCTACATAAACGTCATTTAACCACGATTAAAGCAAAATTCATGATTTCTACTCGGTGATAAGTAATTTATTGTTTGTACCAAATATTTGAGGGAATACGCGCAATTTGGCAATTATGTTCTCCCTTTTTTGGTTCAACTTTATCAAGAAGTTTAAAACTGAAATGAAACCTTACCATTATTATAATGAATTTACTTTTTCATTTTCACTCATTTGCTATAGCTACATATATGTGCTCTATTTTTTGTTTAACTCTTCTCTTTCGCATTCTAGGCACTCCAAACTGAATGCGCGTGCTCTGGTGTAGACTCTTTAATACGTCGCTCATAATCGAGCTTATAAATACACGAGTGTATAAACTAATTTACATACATATCTATGTAGCATACATTAACAGGTGTGTCTACATACATCCATGTGTGTTTGCACTTCTGTAGACATTCATATTGTACATATGTTGAGTAGTGTATTCAACGAAATGTTTACATTCCAAACCAGTACCCATCGTTGCTGTTTTTAATTTATTCGTTCATTTCGGTCAATTAAACTAGTTATGACGCCAAGTTATCAAGTGTTTTGGGCTCTCCACATGTTTGACGAATAATTAAAATTTTTTTCTTTGAATACGATCGTCAACACTTCATTTGGAGCGTGAAATATCTTTGGCAATCTAACACTATTATAACATACAGTGTGTTGGCATAGTATGAGTATCTTTTCTAAGAACAATTTTAGATTTTAGAAATAAAAATATTTGCATGTATGTATTTTGCATGAAAAATTTGTAGACATATGAATTTATTTGTTGTATTCATACAATATTTTTTTTTTGTAATTCAGTAATACAATAATACTAAATTATACACTACTGAGACTGATGGAGTTAATTTTCGCAACATTTTTATTTAATTTTTAGTTTTTGAGCATCGATTTTTGTCCTCTTGATTAGTTAGGCTCAAGCTATTGAATAAATCATTTATTTATGACCAAATAGTGTAATCATACGGTTAATTTAAAAAAAAAAATTTTTTTTAACATATATACGAATTTAACATATACGAAATAGAAAATTCCCGTATATAATTTAATCTCTGATGTATCATTAACCACTCTGCTCATACTTTTCTTTACCACTGTATGTACATTTGGGTTTGTGTATTTACCATGCCAGTGGCAAGTGAGAAACAGCAAATCATATTTTTTTTTCATCGACTTTATCAATGCGTTCACTTGCCTTGCCGCTGCTACTTGTATTTTTTTGCAGCGCTGCTCGCTGCTTGCTGCTTTATACAACTCAGCCACTCTAGTGATTTGTCCGCTTTGCGAGTTTACGAGCGCGAAAGCTATCGGGCAGGTTCTGCTGGGTTTTCAGAAATTTGTGATTTTCATTTCAGTTCATCGATCTCAACATAAGCGATCGGACGCAGAACGTGCAAGCAAAGATAGCATCGCGTTACACTTAAATATGATAAAAATAATAATATACCTACTAGTAGATTTGTGTGAAATTAGATTTGCAAAATATTGTAGTGTGTAGTGAATGCAAAAACAAAAATAAGCCATTCGTCTCTGCTCGGTTGTGATAATTCGAAAATTCGCACTCACTCGCCAGCTAACTACGATACTTATATAGACATTGTATATTGTTTTGACATCTATTTAAGAACTTTATCTTATCATCATCGTATCATCGTGTAATGCGTATCGAGCGACTAACAGCAGCCTATCGTCGGTGGTCCGTCAGACTTACTTTAGTCCTCATTCGTTGTGCTACGCTAGAAATCTAGCATTACTTGCTGAATGATAACGTGCTAAGAGAAAATTGAGAGTTTTGATAAAATTTCGCAAAGAGCAGTCGCAAAACTGTCACCACGGACAATCAAATTTGTGCTTAAAAAGCTGAAAAATCGTTGCACTAGGAGTTCTTTCATAAATTGGAAACGTCGCAAAAGGAGGCGGACGTCCAACAGCAGCAGGGCAGCAGGGTATTAATCAAAACATGCATAAATTGCATATATAAATATAGAAGTATTCCTGCATAAATGCTCAATTTGATTTGAATTGTGAGACTCATGACATATGCATGTATGTATGTCATACCAACAAAAGATGGTGCTGATTTATATGCATACACACATATCGTAATGTGCGTGTGCTGGTGGTAGCTTTTTTATTGTTATTATTTAGTTTTGTTTACACTAACGCAGAAAAAGCGCCACAACAATAACATAATTTCTACAAAAACGCATTTGATCGGTATAAAATGCTGGGTATAGAATTAAATGCAAGCAATCGTTTGCGAAAATCGCGATCGCACAGAGTTACAATATCAATTTAAAGGATAGATTGTTGCAAGTACATAAAGTGCAGTGTGAAAAATTTTTGAGTGAGAAAAAGTTTTGAAAAAATAATGTTGGAAGTAATAGTGATTCTTTAACTTGAACAGTGGTGAATTTTTTTTTTTAAAGTGAGCGAACAGAAAATTAGTTTTTGAAATTTAGGTGAACAAAAGAAAATTTATTTAAAAAGTGTACATCTGTACTAGTTATTAGATTATATATATGTATCAGAGCAGAGTTAAAAAAATATCAAAATATTTTCGTATAGAAAACAAACTTATAAAAAATGTTTAGTACATATAAGATTTTTAAATAATATGAGCGGTTACAATTACATATACCAGCAAATATAGAAATATTAACAAATTTTTAATTTATAAAAAAACTGAATTTATGAAAAAAAAATTGAAAAGAAAAGAATTATTTTCATTTATAAAAAAAAATATAAAAAAGAAATTAAAAACTGTTTTTAATAAAAAATCAATTATCGCTCACTTCCAACAGCTGAGAAAAGCGTTTCATTCCAAATATTTCCACAAGATTTGCGCACAGGTGAAATTATAATAAACAATGGCGAAATTTTGTACTAAAAAATACCAGTGCAATTATAAAAAAATTGTTTATAATGTGAGCGAATTAATAGTTGTATAATTCACAGGTGTTTCCTGCTTGCATTTGAGTATTTATTCAACCCGACTCTATGAGCGCTTTCATTCTGAAAGTAAATAAATGTTTTAAGCCAGTCTCCAATTTCGTTCCGTGTAATAGTAAGCCAAGCGATTGCAAAAAAAAGCAATTTTATAAATAGAGCAAAATTCCTGTTTATATTTAGGCTCAGTAGCAGCTTAGTTTTGTTGAAAATTACGTAAATGCATGCATACATATGTACAAGCATTAATAAAATGTAGTTTAACTTCTGCAGCATTAGCTTAGCGATCGATTAAAGAAAATAAAAAATTTTTAAAGTTATTAAATCATGAATGTCGTAAATTTTAAATTTTAAGTAACTTTTCTATATGTTAACCCGATTATAAAGACCCTTGGTGATATTGATCCGTAAAGATCAAGCTGTTTTAATCTGATAAGAAACAATTGCATACAATTTTTATTTGCATAGTCTCTCGGATTATTATATATAAATATTGATATTACGTACGTTGAAACTTTTAAATATATCTATATAATTACATAAATTCACTCGGGTCCAGAAATCCGGTGTCATAACCGTGTAATTTTATTCAAATCATTCGAAATCTAAAAATACTAGCATATAAAGGAAAGAATTTCGATAAAAAATTACAAATTAAAATTAAATAGAATTGGAAATTTCTATTGTAAGAAATATTTTTGCTGTAATTGTTGTAATAATAAATATTTGTAATTAATTTATTTCATCATAAATTTAAATATTTTTCCTTAAATTGCCATTTCACACCTTAATTAATTATTTTTATTGATCAGTAGATCAAGATACTTGAATAAGTAATAGTCGTAAAAAAGTATATATCTTTATACTCCTTGACCGAAATAGTCGATGCATTTTTTCGTTTTTGACTTATGAGAAGTCGAGCTAACCTAAGGACATTAGAAGTAGGCTAGTTTAACAGAAACAAAAACCAAGCAAAAGAAATACCCTCATAATTGATAAAATTCGATACTCATAGCAAAAAGCCCTAAGAATGGCTCACTGATCAGGTAATGAATTTGAAGCTTGCTGGATTCTTTGAAAATTTATATTTTTTGCAAGTCATTTCTTTTTGCCCACTGATCACTGCTTAACTTTTCAAGTACTGGAATTTAATTCCAAAGTAATTAAAAATTTTGCGTTTGTTTTGACAGTTTTTGATTTCAGTATCCTTGAACTTAGGCACACAAGTCACAAATGACTACAAGTATGGGTAGTATATAAATAACTGTTCTAGCAAGTTCTTAACATTTGCGGTCGTCGAACTGTTGGATATAGTAGGAAGTATTAAAAATATTGTATCAAGGTCTTGCGTTGCCACTTTCACAATCGCAAAGATTTCATGTTATGAAACCACACGAAATGTTGTTAAGCAGGTTTCAAAAAATATATATTCGAAAAAAAAATTAATAATTGCAACTAAATGCAAAACTAAGTGATGACAGTGAAGGGATTTCAGTTATTCGAAAGGGCGCTGGCGCCTAAAACAGAACGGAATATGTTGTGCTGTGCAGCCAAGGTTAACATCCTTTAAATTACAATATCTGTACGTATATATAACTGTAGAATGTATTACTTAAAAGCAGTCAGATAAATGCCTACAACAAATGTGCGTTGAAGTGTGTGCGTAGAAGTACAGCGAGTGGCCGACTGAGACACTGTGCCGATAAGAGAACGAGAGGAAACCAGAGCGACAAACATTACAGAAAAAAATATAAAAATTAAATAAAATTATTATTAAATTAATGTATGAAAACAGCTAATAGGCTGACATTTAAAAGCAGGACAGTTTTATGAAAAAGTTATATAAAATTAGTCAAAAAATGTTAAGCAAAAACGCGGCAACTAAGTGCATTGAAATAATTTTGCAATGCTCAGAGCGAAATAGCTGTATTTTTTCTTTCTTTTTTATAAATGCACTTTTGGTGTTTTAGTCTAGTCTACGAAATAGGAATTTTTTTGCTTGAAATACGACGAATTTAGGTGCTTGTGCGGAAACACGGTGTGGCAAATGTAAAATTTCACAAAATCTCAATGTTTTTTGTTTTTGAATTTTTTATTTTCTTTTTTTATTGTAACTTTTTTTTTGAACTTTTTTTTCGAATACCAGAGACTTAAAAAGCAAATGCTAACCTAAAAACCCACCAACGCCTGCACTGACGCTCCGAAGGCGACACATATTTTAAGTGCAGTGTTGCTATGGCCATAGTATCTGCATTTGAGGCACATTGGCTTAGCGATTGCAAGCGCATGCTGATTGCACTCGCTGACTGCTGATAGCTTTCTGGCTTTCTGGCTTTCTACGGACGCCACAGCCACTAGCAGAACAACAGAGCAAAAGTGGCAAATCAAAGAAAAACATAAACAAAATGCTTTGCATTCGTACGAAATTTGTTGTGCCGCTCCAAACCAATTGCTATTCACTTTAAATATATATTTATTTAAATTTGCATTCTTTATATTCACACTTGGTTTCATTTTTATTTTTTGTATATAATTTTTTTTTGTTTTTGAAGTTTGTGATTCAAGTAAATGCCGCAAATCAGAGTATTTCACAAAGACAGAGATAAAGACAATCGGCCTAAATGTGGCACAAAAACAACTACTTCAACCTAACTGCATGTGTATATGTATAAAGCAAATAAATTTAGTGACAAATAAAATACATAAATAATAAACCCACATAATTACACACAAGTGCATATGAGTGAAAATATCATCGATAAGTTGCACTAATAACAATAAACCCCGAAAAAGCGCGCTTAAGTTTAAGAAACCAGTTCGTCAGCGTACGGCAGGCAGCAAGTAGCAATAACAAACACATATACCATATAAATATAAATAAAAATAAAAATAAAAATAAAAACAACATTTAAAACATTTTGTTTTTGCACCGTGGCCCATACAAAATAAATACAAAGAGGCAGGCAGGCAGGCAGTCAAGTTCTTCTCGATTTTCTCAGCGCTTGTTGTTATCATTGTATCCGCCGCTGCAATAACAAACGGACAAACGGACCAACGGACATTGTCGCCAAATACGGAACAAAGCAAAAGGCGAAACAATGCGTTTCACTTACAATCAGTATAATTATTCCGAATCCGGTTATCGGATTCCATCCAAGATGCACAACAGTAACCCGGGTAACGGCTCAATGGCGGCCGCATTTCAGCATCATCATAGAAGTAATTTTGGTAAGCCGCAACGTTGCACTTTATATTTTAAAATAAAAATATGTATATCTGTAAATTCATTGCTGAAATCTCTTATTAGTGAAATTATATTTGAAATTGTTGACTTTTAAAAATTTGATGCTAGGCTCGCTCTAGCTCTTTATATTTTGAGATGAAAACATTAAAAATTTTTAAAGATTTATTCCAATATTCATTTTATTTCATCTGAGGGCGAATTATAAATTTCTATATATACCGTTATATTTCAAGTAGTTATTAGTTATTATATTATCAAGTTATTAGTTTAAGCACTTCTTTAAGACTTCAAACAAAGCACAGTAACGTGAAAAAATAATTACCCCTCATTTTTCAAACAACGAGAGTCAAAATATCTTAAAACACCAAAAAAACATAAAATGACTCTTACTTCTGAGGTGTTACTCGATTATTGAATACCTTAGGGGAACTTTTTCTGAGTTGGACGTTCGATTGCGAATAAAACAAGTACAAATAAGAAATAATTCTTTGCATTCGTTACAAAGGGATAACGTTTATGCTGCTGAATCTTCTCAGCGATACTCAGTGCTATATCCAATTGAAGAGGACTCTCCAAATAATGGATGCAAGTAATCGGATTTTTGCTACTAAAATTAATTAGTTAGCTATATATAGGTAAATTATTTTCCCGAATATTCGAAGTCGTAAACATATAACAGTTAGAAGCAGATTCGAACATATGAGTTGTTCTGAAACTTTAAATGCAGTTTTTTTTTGTAAGATTTATGTTATTTTTTCTGAAAAATTAAAAAACCTTATGAACTTTTTTTCCGGAAGTCTGTTAAAAATCCCACATTTTTTTCAATTTATTTGAAGGTATTTTGGCTTCGCAAGTTTTTGCCTCTGATAAGTCAAATCGCCAAAAGTAATTCGCTTGAATGAAGTGAAATTGCACTTTTTTTACGTGAAATGATGTATGAATGGTCTTTCACATACAAAAAGTTCATTAAGAATGTGTCGGCACACTGTAGAACGCCTTGAAAGAATCAGATTAGAGCTTTTGAATTCGTCACTAAAAAAATCTAACGATTTTATGAAGGTATGTCATCTCATTGAACGATACTACGTGACTGACTGGTCACAATCTTTGATTTCAAATTTAGTAAATTGATGCTTGCGAAGTCCAAGTTTTTTAATGTTTGCTGATTATGTGAAGAAGTGGCGCTTAATGACAAATAGTCCACTTGACAACCCTTAACTTAGTTAAAACTCAAATCACTCTGAAATTAGAACTCAAGGACGACAAAATTTAAAAATCATGTAGCTAGAATACTTACAAATCATTAAAGTAATGTTTATAAAATAAATACTCTAGAACTCTAGAAATCGACAGTTATTTTTACTAAAACTTCAGCTTTGAAAACAGCTCTTGAAACATTGAAGAAACTCACACGAAGCTATTTTCGAAGAAAGAGATTCAGCGATTCTGCTTCTTCCGGTAATTAAAGCGAAAAGGTGCTTAAGTGAAATTTAAGCGCGTCGCAGAGTAAACTAACAAAACAATATAGTTTTACTCAAACAAATGTGTTTCGACTTATTTTTCTAGCAAATTGAACGAGAGCGCTTTGTAATGTGACACGAGCGTAAAAGCGTTGCTTTTACCACACCGCCGCCGCTACTTTTCAGCACTCCACGAGTGTGACTTAGGGTTAAGAAACACAAAGAATGCGCAAATGTCATGCATAAAAGGTCTCTAGTTAAACACTTGATTTATTTCTTCAAAATTCTAATAATAAATGCTAAGCTTAATTATATGAAGATAATCATGTTATATACGTGTATACATTAAGCGTTTGTTTCATTGAGCTAAAGCTACGCAAAACGCGCACGCGTGTCATCGAAGAAGAAGCATTAATTATTAGTGAGATAATTTCTTTCGACACGAATGTTTGCTGAAGGAGTTTTATTTCTTTTTAATAACACGCTGTGGACTTTGCTCACCGTTGAATTGCCGCGAATTTGTCAAGCCTCTATTTCGCACTACTGCTTTTGCCTACGTACTTATGTATTCATGTATGTGTGTGTATGTATTTATGGTATGGATGTAGAAAATGGCCGGAATACCTGTTAATCTTTAGTTCATACAAGCCTTACGTAACAAAGCATAGTAAAAATTACATATACTGTGAATACCTAAAGTGACTATTAGCCGTATGTACACATGCATGAATGTGTTTGTACATTTTGTTAAAATTTTCAGATGTTCCCATTTAATAGCACACTAAACCACTTCAAACGTACCGTGTTATCTGTGAAATTTAAAATTTTATTCAATTATTTACGATCGGATTTATGCTTACTGCGCTCGCTGGTTTCTCTTTCAGCACAGCGAAAGAGTCAGTTTAAGAGTGTGCCAAGTGTGCTAAGGTGCACCCAAAAGCTCAGAAATACCTACTACCTTGTCAATTATGCTGTATTTCTTTTTGGTTGTCACGGCATTAATCTCGTGAAATTGGCGCTCATAAGCTCGTTTTTTTTTTTTTTTGTTTTTGTTTGATAATCATTTTGTTTGTTTATACGTTTTCATTTCTCTTTGCAATTTCTGTATATTAAGCGTAGAAAAAAGTGTTGCGTGATTTTGTAATTTAATATATTCTCGTGATAATCCAAGAATACATACGTATAAGATAAAAAGTTGTGAAATTCGCAGTTAACTGAAGGTTTCTACACAAAAATACAACACCAAGTAAAAAACTAAATTAAAAATGGATGCCACACGCCCATAAACATCACATGGCTAAATAGACGGTACACATGTGTAGATGTTGATTTCATGTACAATACAATAGATCTAATGTGCGTATGTACATATGTTGCGTAAACTTCTTTTCACTATCTCAAACTATTTAATGAGCAACACGATTTTGAAGTTATTGTAATTGAATGCGCTCTATGCTTGAATAGACGAGGCTTCTATGTTCGCTATAATGTACTTTGATCGCACGCTACGAGTTAACTAGATTAAGCTAGAAACAAGAGTTTATAACGAATAAATAGGTTTCACAAACAGGATGTACCCATCAGAGGGGAGTTCTAATCCTCCATTGTTCAAATGGCATCCACGAAGAATATTAATGAAAATTCGCTACTTTCATTACATTCCTATTTTATATGTACATAAATTGGTTGCATAATTGTTGAATTTCAGTTTTTTTTTTTTAATGAAGTTTACAACTAACTCTACTTCTTTCTCAATGTTTATAGCGCATACAATGATCGCAGAGTCAAAATTTCGTATTTCTCTGCGGAAAAAATACTGCATCGGTCATCAAGTGATCATTTGCCCTTCAAAAGGGGAACATTATATCCAAGCTTTTCAAAATGTTGCTACAGCTTTATAGCAGTATTTTTGATAATAGAGTTGTAAAGCTTCCTTTGTTTTATAAAAAAAAGGAAAACATTTATTTTTTCTATTAGCTTTCAAAAAGGAGTACCAAAATTTTCGTTATTTTATATATTTCAAAGTGATCATTACTTCTTTTAAAAGGTCTTTTTCCGGAGCATTTACCTTTTTTGTTAGTATCTGAGATGTTTGGCATGAATAAAGTTTTTCTTAACGTTTTATAAATATTTTAATTGATATTTTCCTTAGCTGATAGGATTATCAAATTTAATTCCGGAGCCACGCAGCAACATCCAATTAACTGAAGCATTTTGATTTTACTCCAAACCCTCACCAATGTACGCTATCAGTGAGAGGTTGGCAGCTTAGTGACCTTTGCGAATTTCGTTTAGGAAATCCCGAGAGTACTTTTAGAGAGTTGCCATCGATTGAATAAAATTAACTCGATCGGATTTTTTTTTTTTAATAAACTTCCATTGACTATTTACAGTTAACTTTAAGTTCCCGCACACTTCTCTATATATCAAGCATTTTGCAAAATAATACCAACTAAGCAAACTTTATTCGTTACGTCCATACGCACCCATAGACGTGCATATTTACAAGCAAATACATAAGCTTGCCAAAAATATTTTCATTTCTCTCATATTTTGTATTATCGCAATACCTTGGGAGCATGAAGGAATCAAATGCGATCACAATTTTTGTAAAAAAAAAGAAAAACAACAACACCAAAAAATCGTATAGTTTATCAACGAATTATATAGATAATCTTAGTAAGTCGCTTATTAGCGCCCAATAAGTGCTAGAAGGTACGAACGATTTTGACGAGCCTTTTTTGGTGAATTTTTTCTACACTCCTACAAAAATTGTTGTTGTTGCTGACACCAATTTACTATTGGTAATATCAATTCGCAATGAATATTAAGTGAGTGGCAAGGCAATCTAATCGAAATCATGCCGCAACAGATGGCTATGTATAGGTGCCTATGTGTGTGTTTGTAGTATGCTGATGCAAATATATTCTGATAAGCTTTTAGCACATTGTATATGTGTGTAGTCGTGTCTGTGAACAGGGCTTTGAGACAGTTCGCTTGCACACCTGTGCACTTGAATATAAATGCTATATATGCAAATTACGTACAGTTCAATCACTATTAGGCAAATCAAGCGGTTGAAGAATAATTTATGATTGCGATAGATTTGAAATAATTGAAGGAGAAAAAAATTATATTAATTTTTCTTTTTTATACTCTCGCAACATATATAAACATAACAGAGTATATTAGTTTTGTTCACCTAACGGTTGTTTGCAACAACTAGAACTAATCGAGTTAGATATAGACATATATTTATATATATATATATATAAATGATCAGGATGAAAAGACGAGTTGAAATCCGAGTGACTTTCCGTCCGTCCGTCCGTGCGCCCATCCGTGCAAGCGATAACTTGAGTAAAAATTAAGATATTTTGATGAAACTTAGTACGCGTGTTCTTTGTCACCGTAAGATGGCTGGGATTCTGCCACGCCCACAAAAAGCCATTAATCGAAAACGGATAAAGTCCTATAACTAAGCAGCAAAATAAGACATAAACTTGTCTAATAAATCGGGTAAGCACTTCCCCTTGCCCCGATGTACCTAATACAAGGATTTTCAACATCCGGGTAGACTTTATACCATATATTTCAGGCAATATGTAAGATATCTTAGCAAAATTAAGTGAACGTGTAATATTGGATCCATAGCCTAATGTCGAAAATGTGAGAAATCGCTCTACGAATTATCCCAGCTCCCATATACTACATATGATATACATAATGCATAATGATTTTCGCTATTCTAGCAGACTTTATGCCGAATGTGTCGGTCACTGTGTGAGTTACCTTCACAAAATTGCGTAAAAACATGTTCCCTAATATACTTGAATAATGGAAAGAGTTAATGTGATCAGTGCAGATCTTCCTCTATCCCAAAAATGCCCGATATAAGAATTCCCGACTTTCCATCTGACTTTAAACCATTTATGTTGGTCAATATGTGTGATATTTTAATGAAATTAAGTGGATATGTTTTCTTAAAGACAATGTGATTTCGCGCTAAATATGAAAGAAATCGGTCTAGATCATGGTCTAAGCCGCTTATTCCTAATATAATGATTTCCTTTTCTCTGGTTGACTTTTTCCTCATGTATCTAATATTTTCAATTAAACCACTTTTGTTGAGTTTACATCGAATATATCTTATTTGAGTTAATTTGGTAGATTTTCATATAAATATCTCTGACACGAAGCAAAATATAACAATGAAAGTACACTAGTCCATGATCTGTAAAATAAGTTAATAAGATACCAAATATGATTGCAATCCATTGACAGTTTCTTCGAATAATGAATGTTGAATTCTTCCGCAACATTTTTTAATATAAAGTTGTTCCAGCACCTGAAAACATTTCCCCGCCTCTGATCCTTGCACATTGCGAGAGTATAAAATGTTCGGTTACACCCGAACTTAGCCCTTTCTTACTTGTTATTTATTAAATTCTTTTAAATTTGTTTTAAAAAGTTCTTTCTTGTTTTTGAAAAAACTTCCAAATGTTATAGATATTTTATATTGATTTGCTCTACAGAAATTTTAGCGAGCGTTTTTATTTAAGCAAAGAATTTAAATGCTTATTTTTTAAAGCTATTTGGTTTTTCGTTTTGCTTATGTTTCTTTCGCGTAATCTTCCATCGATTTCTTTGATGTAAGCCTTTTATTTCTTCCCATAAAAACATTTAATGTTTCTCTTTTATTTTCTGCACGCTTACGTTGTTATCTTATGAAGATCCTTCACTGAACAATTTTTCACAAATTTTTTTTTTATATGTGTCAAAAACACTTTCTAGTTTTGAATCCTTTACAGAAGAAGACAAAGGAATTATATTGAGCCTTTTTAGGCCCGACAGTTTTATGTTAAAAATTTGTGTGTTTTTCCCTTCAGTCAATAAAGCATGAAATGAATTGAGTGAATGTAACGCCATCTCAAACGACTTGTTTTGCTTTATAAAATGTCAATATAAATATTTACATGTGAATTAGTGAGATACTGCAAATGAATTGAAGGTTACTTGTTTTGATCTATTTCTACAGGCAAAAAACAGTTTATTAAATTCTATGTATAGAGATAAATTATAAACAGAAATGCTAATAAAAATTAAGATATTCAGAATATAAATCAAACTGCAACAAATTGTTCAAAAATTAAAAATTTTACTAATAAAACTGCGAAACGAAAAATAAGCTTTATAGAAATCAAAAATTATAATATTACATTAAAATATGAAAATAAAATACTCAATATAAAACTTCGCACCTAATTGCGTCTTTACTATAAGTTCACACTTTAAAAAAATTTTTTATGGAAAAATTATGGATAAAAGTTTTCCGAACAAAAGTATCCTTTTTGCTCAAAAATTTTTATTGTATCAAAATCGCTGTATATGCACTTAGACATTTCTATGGCACTCAAAAAGTTTTTTTTAATATATTGAGAAATCACAACGGTATAATTGTTCTGTCTAAAAGAAAATGTCTGCAAGAACGTTATCCGAAACAATTGTGGATCGATTGTGCTCATTTTTGGTAAAAACTTACCTCATGTCAATTATTGTTTGAGATATTCACTTTACTAAGGTAAACAGACGGGAGTCAATATACTCGTTAGATGGAAGCTTGTGGAAGATGTGAACCGATTTCATCTATTTTTGGTAGAAAATAACACTGACCATTCGGTCTAACATTTTTATGGGAAATAATTTTTGTATAAAGGGTATAGAATTAGACATATATCGATTTTATGCTCACCCAATCATCCAAGGTCAGCCATTGGGCAGTTGAGTTTGTTTCGACACATTTGATGAAGCTTGAATTATCTATTGCAAACTTAGGATTCAAACTGGCGAGATTATATTTTTTATTTACTTTTAGGTGTTACAAAAAATTGTTAGGTGAAAGCAACTATTATACTCTATGAAGAAAGTTTTAAGAGTATAATAACACGTAATTGAAAATGTTACTTTTCACTTTCATTGAACAAAGTGAGATAATGACCTGAATGAAAGCATTTCTCAGAATTTCACGGAAATGTCGAATATCAATGAAAACTTTAACGTCATGAGACAATTATTTTTCACGTTGTAACTTTTAATGAGTTCAATTATATACTTGTTTTAATGAATTTATTACGTACTGCCAGCAATGTTTTTGAATTATACAAAACTTTAAAATCATAGTTAACATTATTTTGTGGTGATTCCATTTCTACATTTTATCATATTAATAAGCCGATCATTATTATCCTTTAATTTTTTTCGTTTAGTTTTATTTAAATTCTCTTTCGGCTCAGTACATTAATTTCTCTTATTGTCATGCGAAAGCTAATTCTCGTCTCCTAAATTTGAATAAAGATAGTAAATGTTACATTTTCTTACTTTTAAGAATATGCCACTAAGTGTCAAAAGCATCCCTACTATCAGATCATCTTTAAAAAAATTAAATCAACCTTTACTACCCAATCATTAAAATAATTTTTTTTCAATAATATTAATTATTAGAAAAATACATACGATTTTTCTGAATTTGAGTCGAAATGCGGTAATATTCCCTCTTTTGACTTGGGTATATCTTTTTTTTAGTTTCGAAGGTACTTATTTCTATATTGAAAATACTTAAAAATAAATAAATATTATATAACACACCTTCAATTGGGGCAATTTAAAATAAATGTTCTTTTTTCTTATCTGCACCGCGCAGTTATGAAATTATTACGTAGTAAATTAAGCAATCGTCGCTTATGTGTGGCCACGCTTCCAACTGATGGAGAGAAGAGGACCACCAAAGAGTTAGCAAAATTTCATTAAATAGAATTTGATAATCTCTAATGCCATCAGAAGTTTCTAAATATGCGCGAAACCCTCGAAGTATTTAATTTTAGCACTAAATACTAGATTATGTTTTAATTTAAATTTAGATTAAATTCGATTGAACTTTGTTAAACGTTAGCATATACTAATATTTGTATGTTTATATTTATGAACTTTGCTCTTAGTCCAATATTGACATATGTATGTGTATTCTGTAATATTTCAAAAACAATATGCATTCTTATCTGTCCACTCACACGAACGCTGGGCTAAAATATAATTTGCATTTGCTTATGAATTCCCTGCAGTGAAAGTAACTAATTACAAACTACTTTGCAACTAGTATGAACCGTAATTCCAATTGGGAAGGCAACTGAACTTTTTCTATACAAACAAGCGGTATTTTAGGTCTCGATGTTTTAAATACAATCAATTGTCAGATTTTGATCGGAATTATGCTAGATTGTACTAGTTCAGAATAGATACACAAAAGTTACAAAACACTCTAGTTCAATTTAAATACTTAGAAACCATTTTAAGTTGAATTTTGTTCCAGCCCTCCGAGTTTTTAGTGAAAAAATGCCGATGCCCTCACGTTTGCTCTCCTTCTAAACCTCCAACTCTCCAAAAAATGTTGTAAATCTAATGCTTTTCTGACTAGTTCGATATTAGTCAGTAAACTTATATTTCCTGACTTGTTGGATGTGCCACTGCAGGGTTGCAAATCCATATTTACGTTTTATACTATATCTATCTACCTATATCTAAATATCTATCTATCATCCATCTATCTATAGTATATACTATATATACACATATGTATGTATATGTGTGTGTATTTGTGAAAAGTAATCCATTGGTTCGGTTCAATTAAGTTCATATTTGATTTACAGCTAATGATCAGCAGTGGCAGCTTGTGCCTCGAAAAACAACAATTATTGCTGATTATAATAGTTGTAGTTTGCCGTGATTTAACTGCATTGAAAATATATGTACACTCTATGCATGCGCGTGTGTTTGCCCAGATTTGTAATCGCAACAAATAATCATTTGCAAACAACAATAGGGCACATTTTAATTAACATTGTTTACAAGTGTAAATGCCTATGCATATTTACATATGCTAAATATTAGGGTAGGACAGTGCTTTTCGTAAACGAAAAGATTTTTATTGACGCTTATAAAGAATATTTTGAAACCAATTATGAAAATTATTATTTTTTGATGTTTTATTAAATTTATTTAATTTTTTTATCTTGAAATTTTCTGGCTTTCAAATTTGGTCACCGAAATATTCAAAACAAATTTGGTCCTTGATGGGGATTTGATGAAGAGGTAGGTTTTTAGCTAGATTCTTAAATATTCATAGATATTTTCTGTTTTCCAACGCATAAACGCATTGAAATTAGACAAATTAGCATCATTCTTAAATTGTAATAAAGAATACGATATTGTATATTAGTTGTAAAAGTTATATAGAATCTGGAAGGAACTCAATAAGGAAACTCTAAAAAAAAATGTGTCAATATCCAAAATGTAATTATGATGGATCTTTTTGACAGTTAATCTTTGATTTGAGTATTTACATTGAGAGAGGGAGAGAGAATTCTAGTAACTATTCCTAGTTTCTAGTTCTAGTGAATCTTGCTCTCTATTATTTTTACCCGAACCATTGAAAGGAAAAAATAATAATAATCTGACAAAAAAAAAAAAATCGCTGAATCAGTTCACCCTAACCTATACAAATCTCTAATTACATATTTATTTGCCATAAGCTGATTTCATTATTAAAGTTTTAGTTAGGCTTCGACTCGCGGTATATAAATATGTACATATTTATAAATACTTAATGTATTACGCGTATGAGATAATTAAAAACTCATTGATTATCGCCGGGATTTGGCTTGCTGAACTGTCACTTATCAATCGCGCACATACGCACATATGTACACATATAGTTGTTTATTATTGTGCATGGCGTCCGTGCTTTCAACGACTGTCTGCGCTTTGACAGGCGCCCCGCTTTAGGCATCACTGAAACTTGGTTCTGAGATAACAGGCGCTGTCATACCATAGCGTGGTATATTTATGGGCTTCTACATTTAACAAATATAAACTTATGCAAACATACAAACATATGTGTGCATATTTAAAGTTATTAATTATGTATATTTACTCATTGCTTTTGTTTGGGGGCGTTGTACTTACATTTTTATCAACATTAAAAATGTTGTCTACTCGTATGTAGCACATGTCCACACACTATATATTGTACATACATATGTTTCCTTTGTTTCCTTCCCCTGACGTTAAGCATTCTGTACAATTTTCAATTCTTTGTTGGCGTTCGACCCTCGGTTGTGGCTGATAATGCGAGTATAGTGATAAGTTTTGATAAGTTTAACAATTATTTTATTAATTTGCACTCTTTTCTTTTTTTGTAGGTATGCGTATGACCATGTCGACTGCATCAACGATGACAGCACGCATTCAACGCAAAGGTTTTCGTACGCCCTCGAAGCGATATCCGGGCAAGGCGATACCTGGTAAACTGCATTCAATTTCACGGGTATGTATTTGTATAGAAAATATATATTATATAAAGATTTAAATGAACCAAAATCACATCAATAAACATTGACAACATGAAAATTGGTTTGGCAACAGCTTCTCGTCACTCTAATAGCGACCGACCGAAAAAATTCTGCATTAAAATTTTTTAAAGACTATTTCGAAGATGACTACAGTCTATAAATGGTAAACAAGAAAAAAAAAACAAAACGTAACCATTTCAATGTCCTTGGTTACTGTTAACTTTTGGCGTTTTCAAGGCTATATGAATTTCAAATTTCAAAAGAAAAATTGCTTATGTTTCCTTAACTTATTACATTATTAAATAAAAATTGTTAGTTCTCTAATAACAACTCAAATTATTGTTTAGATTGGTCCTGGTAAATTAGTGCCAGGCAAGCGATTTCCACAACGACCACATCCGCCACCCTGCGATAATTCCAATGACAGCGGGTTTGGTTTCGATCAGCATGTTGAAGTGCAGCAGCAACAACAACTGCAAGCGCATCATCATCAGCATTCGGCCAGTGGTAGTAGTGCCAACAGCAGCAGCAGCAGCAGTAGCAGCAGCAGCAGCAGCAGCGGCAGCAGCGGCAGTGGTAGTCCAGGCAATAGTAGCGATGTTATGCAGAGCAACAACAATACTGCCACCAATCTTAGTATCAGTAATAACAACACCAGTAGCAACGGTGGTCATCATCACGCTAATCACCATCATCATCATCATCATGGACATGGCCATCACCACAGCTCGACGGCAATGCCGCATTCCGCACATGCCATACGTGCAATACCGGCCTCAAGGTACGTACGCAATGCATAATTTAATATTATAATGAAATTTAATAGGTCTTTTAGACTAAATCAAGCTCTTAATTGTAAGCTCATTCATGTCCATCCTTACACGTACTCTCTCTCGCTGATGGCATGCTCTGACGCAGGCGCCAGGAATTTATGTCTTGTAATTTTCATTAACATAAAGCGTTTGCTCGACAATTTTGTTGTTTTTTCTTTTTTTTTTATGGAATTTCAATTGTGCCGTAATTTTTCTACATTATTTAGTCCTCATTAGATTTTTATAATATTCCACAGTCATAGTTAACTAATTTATAAAATTTGCAAAATTTCGAAATTTTTTATAAATAAATCTATTTAGTTTATTGTTTATTTGAACAATTATTTTTCAGTTGTTTTACAGCCGTCTTGCTTACTTAGTTGGTTTTGCCAAAACAATTTACATTGCAATGTCTGCTTAATTTTCACGGTTTCTGGGTGCATATTCGCATATGCACTTTCTGTTTAGTTTTTCAATTTGATGCGGCTGTGTAGTTGTGCATTCATTATTTGCACGTCAATCAACTTTGCAATCAAATATTTTTCTTACATTTTTTATTTCATTATACAAGGTGAACTGGAATTAGTAATTGAACAAATACATCAAAAACATTAAGAAAATATTGGGAATGCACTTAAAACGTTTTCGCTTCTATTTTTTAAGCTAATCTAAATGCTTAATTTGAAAGAATAAAAGTATAGTAAAGAAAAGTAAATATTTATAAAAAAAAGTGAACGAAAAAGATATTTTTTATGATGAAAAACGGAATATGAAAGCTTTTAAACTTAATATTTATTTTCTAATTTAATTGTTTCAATAAAATGGAGTAAAAGTAGAGCTTAAATTATAGTAATAATTGGTGAAATATGATCACCAAAACAATTTCCAGACTAAAATACAAATTTTCTGTTCTTAAACTTTATAAAAAATATCGAAAGCAAATATTAAATTATTTAAAATAAATAAATTATTAACATTAATAATACATTAACTAAACATAGATACAAAAAAATCCAAAATTTTTGAAAAAGCTAAAGAAACGAAAATCTGTTGCTTATAATCTGTTCTTCGTCACCTACGTTACTGTCTATTCAGGTATACGTATATTATTTACATATCAATGTATTTTATCTGGTAACACAAGTGTTTATCTCCAGACGAACCTAACCCATCCAGCCTATTCTTCATGGCAAACACCGTAATGAAAGAACGAGTACTTATGGCCCACATCCGCTTCACGTGAAACCTCTGCTTAACATAAAAACTGCCTTTTAATTGTATAACTCATTAAATTTTCTAGTACGAAAAAGAGATTAAAATTCGTTTGCCCTTATCAGTGCCAAAATGAAAACAACAACAACAATGAAAGAACACATTTATTTATTTTTTATGTTTTTGGTGAAGGGTAACTTCACTCGATTTGGTACAACCTTTGTTGCTGCTGTTGTAGATTTTGGTATGCCTATCTACAAAGAGCAATTTTCACTATTTATTGTAAGTACAAAGCAATTGTTGTACACTTTGTGATAGCAAATCAAAAGCATTGCGATAACTTGGCACGAGGTGAGTGGGCAAGCAAGCCGAATGATTGTAGGTCATGGTGACAGTAGAACCTTTTGCAGCTGTACAAGTAATATACATGTGCATGTGTGTATAATACTCTTTTTTTTTTGCTCTATTCACTCTGTGTTGTTGATTTCAAGCAGGTGTTGTTGTTGATGTTCCACGCCACTGTTACAGCGGTTTTATTTAATTTGTTTATATTTATGTACAATGTATATACCAGGCTCTCACTACATATCGATATCTTATCAGTCATAATGACGACAACATAGGGAAAAAATCAAGAATTTATTACTTGTTTTTTAATAAAGGAGCAGCTCCAACGCTAGTAACAGGTAATAAACCGCAGGCTTATCAGTTAAGTGTATATAGTAATAATTCGTGTATAGAGTTCGCATTGAAACCATTGTTGTCAACCGAAAGTGTTTCTAATGGTCGGGGATTAAATAAAAAATGAAAGTTTCAATAACCCAAGCAATGCCATAAAAGCAGTTAGATGTGTTTTGTGTTGTATTCCATATGGCCAATTAGACAGTGTAACTTATTTTTGATATATATATATACATATATATTAGTGACAATACTATATATTAGAGATAAAATATTGAACAGAAGTGTTAGGGATTATTGTTAATTTTATTTTGTTACATTTATTTATTTTTAGTATGTATACAAATAGATAAAATATTATAATATATAATATCTTATCCTGGATCTTATTTTCAATATTTTAGAAATTTACACAAATTATTATTTTTGCATTTTATTTTTATATTATCATTCATTTTATTTATTTTATATTATTGAGTTTTTGTTTTGCTACGTGTTTCGCGACCGTGCTTAATTTCAATTCAAATGTCTAATAGCGTGTTTATGATTTTCACAAATGCAAATGTATATGCAATTGTGTGTGTGTATCCATTTATACATACAAATTTACGAGTATACAACTGTTGTTTTTTTTAATTTAAGTTTTATTTTTGTTGAGGCAGTTCATGTTTGTAACTTCTTGGCGTCACACAATCGTTCAAATCGAAAAGCTCTTAAGTAGTTATTATCTGCTGTTTATATTTAACTTAAAAAATATACAATAAATTTGAAAAAGAAAAAAATTAAATATTTTACAAACGATTAGTTCAATTTTCTTCTAAATAAAAGCTTTTATGTGTTTAGTGTAACACCAAAAGAGAGTTAAAAAAACAAATCCACAAATTAGTCGATACATCACACCCTGTGATGCACCTCTGTATACAAACTTATGCAATATCGATAACTATGCGCATAAATATGCTGCTTTCAAATCATTTTCCAAAAATCAATACATTTCAAATGTCTGTGCAGTGTTTGCTATCATCTTTCCAGTATATTCATAATGACATGCATGTACATATATGTCTAATTTTTATGTGCTTACTTCAACCTATTGTATGCCCATGCTTCGTTGACACAGCCTAACACAAGCCACGTTATCCAAGGCTTTGTCATTAATAGAACGAACATGTATAGTTTTAGCGCTAGCTTTTTATACAAACAATTTTACAAACATGCATATATTGTTGCTGTTTTGTTTGAACATATGCCTAATTAACGTATAGAGTTTGTTCTGTTTATTTATAATTCTCATTGAGGAAATTTTTTTTTTTTGTATGACATCGACTGCTCTATTTACATATCGCTTTGGATGCATATTTTGTGTACTTATCTAAAGTATATACATACATATAATAATTATGCATATCGGCACGTGTCGCACTGTTTTAGTTAATAAATACATGCCTACATACATACGTACACAGCTGCGTTTCTTTGTAGGCTTCATAGCCAGACCAACAACCTAAAATTACTAAAGTTGCAGTTAAGGGCCAAATAAATTTCAGCATCTATCACATGGACATACATACATATATATATATAGATATGTAGTATTAATGAGCTTTAAACATACATTCAAATGCGTCTACAGATGTGTTGATTTCCAATGAAATTTTTCAGCTTTCATCTTTTCAGCTTGTTTTATAACATCTGACATTCCTTTAATAACATTCTAATCTAACATTCCTTTAGTAGGTGATGCCGATTTTTTATGCGATACAATTTCTTTAAGCACCATTATTCTCCATGTTTTTGGTTTGCCTCTTAATGTTATCCAATGTCGCCTTCGAATAACTTTAAAATGATATGAGAGATCTTTTCTTAATAATAAATTCACTCGCTGGCTTGATTGTGTATGCCGTCAGCAATGTTTTATAAAAAAAAGTATATATACATATGTAAATATAAAGCATATGCATAAAATACTTGGCCTGATTTTTTAAAGCATATAAATAACATTTTGATGTTATTATTAATATTTGAAAGTTTTAAAATTTTCCGAACGATCTGCCATCTTCCTAAATCATAAATTTGTGCGTTAACGCTAAATGTTAAATGTTAACTATATTAAACAATATACCAGCAATCTCAATATGCTCAAAACATTCGCCATATATTTTTATTACTTATGAATTACACCTTCGTGTTATAAATCTTATAAAAAAAAAAGCTTATTGACAAACATAAAACTAATTGCTTCCATTCAATGCAAACATATACATACATACATTCTAACATCAACGCCGCCAACCAAAATAAAACAATAAACACAAAATACACGCCATCGCCAATTTACGCCAACAAACAATAACACAACTACATACGCATGTACTTGTATGTAGTTCAACATCCAGAAAGAAATTGCCATTCGTCAACTCTACCGACGACGAGGACTATTTCGAAGATTTTTGTACTGATGACTCCAATGATTACTATCGCAAGCGCTTGAATTCGGATTCTAACAGTCAGCCGCTCGGTGGCAATAACCAAATTCAATCCACACAGCAGCAGCAACAACAACCACAATACGCCGAAGATAATCAAACGACGAGCACGAAGAGAAGAAAGCTCGAAAGCTATGTGGAGCTCGACAACGACGACGCGTGTAGCGAAGATGCTTTTATACGAAAAATTGCGAGCGCCACCAATTCGGAAGCGCCAACGATTGAAGCACCGCCGGCAACGCTGATGCTGTTGCCCACAGTGGCACCCACAAAGTAAGAGAATTTTGTTTGCTTTGATTAATTTTGCTTCAACTAAAATCAAAATTTAATTTGTATATAAAAATTTTTTTCAATCTTTTTATATGTGTATTTTGTATGTGTTCTCTAAATAAAATTGCTGAAAGCGCAAAGCTGAAACTTTATTTATCTACTATCTATTAAGAGTTTTCCGTATGGAAAAAAATTTTTAATGAATTTTTGCAAAAAAATAAGAATAATTAAATATATATGCACTTACTCTTTTTGCTTATTTCTGTGTGTACATACATATTCTATGTAGTCTGGACTTGTTCTAACCTCTAACTGTGTATATATATGTATTAAGACGACACGAAGTACACGAAGCTACACTTTAGTCACTCCCATTTCATGCTCATCTTAACTTTTTGAACGACCAAAATCGTTTTTTTTTTTTTTTTTTAATTTTTTGTCAAAATCTTAAAATTGTTCATTCACACCTTATCTTTTGCAGATTTATACCGACGGGTTCACGCACCATGACCAGAGTAGCGCACAAGCGTCAGCCGGCGGTGCCACAAAATACCGTAGTGACTTCATCGAACGGACGTGTGCAGTTGGAAATTGTCTCCCAACCAGAGCAACAGCATCGTGCGCGGTAAGACGGTTTATACGATCTATATATTTACAATATATTTGACTACTACATATTTTGACTACATATTTTTTCATTAAATTTCTTGCAGATATCAGACTGAAGGCAGTCGTGGTGCTGTTAAAGATCGCAGCGGTAATGGTTTTCCAATTGTGCGTCTTTCCGGCTACAACAAGCCCGCTGTGCTGCAAGTATTCATTGGAACCGATATCGGTCGCGTGGCACCACACATGTTCTATCAAGCCTGCAAAGTGGCTGGTAAAAACTCGACCCAGTGTAATGAGAAGAAAGTAGACGGCACCATGGTTATTGAGATTGATTTTAAACCAGAGACTGATATGACAGTCACTTGCGATTGCGTAGGCATACTCAAGGTGCTTTCCCTCGCCATAGTGTTGACTATTTTATTTTTAATATTTTTGTATACATTTTTTACTTATTAGGAACGCAACGTTGATGTGGAACACCGATTTCCGGATCACTTGGCACAGAAGAATAAAAAGAAATCAACACGCTGCCGCATGGTGTTCCGCACACAATTAACACATGATGATGGTACATTAGAAATGCTACAAGTCTGCTCAAATCCTATTATCTGCAGTAAGTTGTTTAAATGTCTTGTGAGTTTTAATTTTTCAAACTTGTTTTATTATAGTATGAGTATATGAGTAGGACACAGAGTGCAGAGAAATTTTGAATCAGAAATTTTTGGGCGGTTATTCTTTTCCGTTCAAACTTGCTATAAGAATGATTTAGTTCGGAGTAGATTTTCTCTGAAATTCTCGGCTTCTCCATAGATTTCAAGAATAATAGAGACAAGATTGTGACACTTAACGTCATAATCGGCACCAACCACCAACTTTCATAGTAATTGTAAACGAAGCCTTCCCCTCCATTCTTTTATGACATCACGAACCAATGTTTTTTTCAGTCAAATACATTCCAAAAAAAGTAGCAGATCGAATTAAGGTATTGTTTTTTGTCTTTTTTTATTAAAACAACCTTTTAATATTTGAAATATTAATATTGCATAAAAACATAGCTTTATGGTAAAACATCAGTAAGGCAAACTAAGACTATTTTACATACTGTTGAACGTAACCCTATTTTTCATTCTGCCTGTAGCACAACCACCAGGCGTGCCGGAAATATGCAAAAAGTCACTGAACTCATGTCCCGTAGATGGTGGACTAGAACTCTTTATTATCGGCAAGAATTTTCTCAAAGACACACATGTGCTCTTTCAAGAGACCTACGAGAGTGTGCCGCCAAATGATGTTGCAACAGAATTAGCTGTGCGACAACATTTGGGCGGTGCATTGTGGGAGCAAACAGTGCTACCAGATAAGGAATATTTACAGCAGGTCAGTAATACAATAAATCCTTCTTAATTATATTAAATTTAATTAATAATAACTCTAACCCTCCATACAGACTCATTTAGTGTGCGTTGTGCCACCCTATATACATCAAAATATACTCAAACCAGTCACTGTGCAGTTGTTAATTATTTCCAGTGGCAAAAAGAGCGAGCCACACACCTTCGTTTACACGCCAAAAGGTAGTTATACGACCTTGGCAGCTGCAACAACATTAAGCATAACGGCATTGCATGGTAGCTTATCAGCGGCACAAGGTATTTATTTATTTATTGTCCACGTAGATTTTAATACAATTTTTATTTAAAATGAAAAGAAAGAAATGTAGGAACCAGGCTCAAACAATAAAAGATAGAAAGTGCATTTAATGAATAGGCAGGTTGGCAGGCAGGCAGGTTTAGGTTAGAAATGAAAGCTTTCTTTATAAAGCAAGAACAAAGTTAAATTAAATGAGAATGACATAAATGCATATAAATTGGAAATATTACTGTTATATAAATAGTGCATAAAATAAGAAATATATTTTTAAAATTATGAAACATCAAATATAAAGTTTAAATAGTTTACAGCATTAGTTTAGGCATTACGTTTTACGGCATTAGGTTTTGCAACAAATAGCAAAAGAAAATCAATTATAAGGCAGACAATTTTTATATAATTTTTTTTTAATACAGTAGTACGTATTTTTACGTAATTTATATGCAGTTTTCCTATAGCAGAATCCAGTTCTCATATATCCCCAACGTTGCACAGAGCTGCGTGCTAAAATCGGAATAATTGCATACATCTTTTACAGGCAGCGTGAAATTTACTGCGATATTTCATACAGATATGGCAATAATTTCTAGCTTTTAGGTATTTAATTTATTATTTCATGAAATGCTAAATTAAATCGCTGATATCGATCCATGCAAATTATAATTTTTTTTTATTAAAACCGTTTTCTTTTATAAATTTCTCTACTATAGTTTAAATTTTTTATTTTTGATAAATATCTAGCGAAAGAAAAAGTAATTAAACTCGTTCTGTAAACTTATCATATGCTGGCAAAACACAAATCTACACTTACATCATTGAAAAAGAGCAACCAGTTGAAATATCGCATAAATTTTACTTACATAATTTCTAAGTTCAACGACACCAATTTAATTTTAAGCGTGCAAACTATATAGCAGTTAAATTAATACAATATTATTATAAAAACTAAGTATACAACAAAGCAGCAATTGCCGCCGCAGCCCTGAAAAGCTATTCCAATGTAATAGTTATGCACAGTTTTTGGGATTTAATCTTTTTTTTTTCAACTGAGGATATCCCGAATTCGGCTTACTACTACATAAACAACTTGAAAGCGACAATTCACAAAGCAAGTACAGCAGTTCAGAAGCAGATCATTTCATTCGACGTTTATCATGCACTGTGACAACGTCGCTGCCGCCACCGCCATCGCCGAATCTAATCTAGACAACTTTGATGTGTGATTGCTTATTGTTAATTGAGTTTTAAATTGCTTTTACAATACAATAGGAGCAGCAGCTACATACATTATTGTTTTTTTTTTTATTAGCATTCAATATTGGTTTCACTTGTAATCGATTAGTGTGTTGGCTTAACGTTTTTCTTTATTTTTCGGTAGACGATTCGCTCAAATAATGCAATTCTTGTTTTTTGTTATGTTGAAGAATCAGAAAAGAATTTTTGAGCATTTAGTCGAATTTGTTACTCCAAACGCAGTTTGCCGGTGTGACTGTGTGATGTTTGAATGTTGGCGCAGAGTTTTCTTGGTTACATTTGGCATGCGGTAGATCGCCAACGATGCAGCAAGAAAAAAAATTTTAATGAAACACAGCATTGTTTTGTGTTCCCCCCTAAATCACAATGAATCAACAATAAACTGCTAGAAGAGCCTTTATACCCACATAACAGCTCAGCTACTTACTTGATTTGCAGTTGCTTTCACTACTATTTGCATACAATGTTTAATTGTATTTGCATATTTATTTGAAGAAATGACCAACAACGGTAAGGAATTGGATTTTGGATGGAAGACTTGAATTTGCAACAAGCCAGTCACGACGAATACAAAACTTTAATAGAGTTTTTTACACAGGACCCAAATTTTATATGATAGGCAGCTTTTCAACGTTCAGTCTTTTTTGGCTTGATTACTTCTGTGATTAGGAGATTTAATCACATAAAGTAAGAAAAATACCAAACCGTTCATCATATTAAATGGTTGAACGAAAATAAGAATGAAAAAACAAAAAACGAAAGAAAATGCAAAAATAAAAATGCTCAGTGTTCCAAAAAAAAAATTTTTTTTTAAATCAGCAAATCACAATAATGAGCTAAGTCATTAACTCACAAAGGATTTTGTTCAACACTAATCACAAAATATTTTTACTTTATTTTCCCCTTCTCCTAGCAATTTAGGTATTTGTGAGTGATATCAAAGCAATTGAAAAGCGAAAGTATATTCACATACATACATAAATATATAAATAACTATGCATTGAGAATGTATATTTGAACTTCAAGCTGTTTCAATGTTGACAATTGCAAATGTTGCGCGTCGAACGATGCCACCAAACACCACGTTACTTTGCAAATGCACAAATGCGAAACACTTGAACGTCTTGAAATATTCGCGTTTATTAAAAATTAAACAAAAAAAAAAAATAAAAATAAAAATCCAAAACGTACCTATAAAAAATAATAAATTTAAATGAAACTTAAAGCGATCTATAGAAAGAGCAACTACACACATACATATATGCTGCCATTGCTGTCGTCGAAATCATTTTCAACCGATTGCCAGAACCATACGCACACACACGCACACTTGTAGACGTCTTGCGAAGAAAGCGATTTGGCATTTTGGGATTTAGCGTGAATGCGTTAAAAAATGCCAAAGTGGCACAGATTTTCATTCTGCTGCAACATCTGACTAACCGGTATGCAAAATGCATAGATACACAAAGGTTATGGAAAGAAAGAAAACAAAAACAAGTTAAGCATAAAAGTGAAGGCGTAGTGCGCCGATTGTTGAGCTGCAGTATTGAAAGTTGCAAGCATCTAACTTGAACATACCAAAAAATTTGTTCATGTACTGTTACAACACCAGTTTGTTCACTGCTGCACACCGTTGCTGCTGGCTGTTATCTGCTGTCGTCACCACCCCAGGGTTCGTTTCGTCTCGTCACGTCACGTCTCGCCTCGCCTAGCTTCGCCTCATCTCGTCACACCTGCTGCATATGCTTCACCAACTGTACATTAGGGTACTGGTTTATAGAACAAAACAAACTATATTTCAAACAAAACTTATTTCAAAAATTTTTTTACTTCATTTTTTTCTTTAAACTACTAAAAATACATAATTTAGTATTCGCATTTATCTCTTTATATTTAAGCCACCATGACCCAAATAGTGCATACTACAGTACCTACATACATATTTACTGTTACTCTAATACATACTACTTACTACAGTTCCTTAGTGATACTTTTTAATAAATTTTCATTAACTTTATTCCCTTTTTATGTTCTTATTTACTTTGATTTGCTTTTTGTGCGTGTCTAAATTATTCTTATTGTTATAGAATCTGTAGAGGTTTTTAGAAGAAAAACAAAAGCATTTTAAACAAATAAAAAAAAAAAACACACACTTAATCGGTCTTTCAAATACATTTTACTATTTTATTACTTACTAGACCAAATTTTGTGTAAAAATATCGACTTTAATGTGTGGTATGTGAATAAATGTAACTTAAATTTTGTGCAGCAATGAAAAATATGTGACTTCGCCTAAAATTCAAAATTTAAAGCATTTTAATAAATTTTCTTTTATTATGTTTTGATTCTATAACAATAAAATTCATGTCAATTCATCAAAATAAAAGGGGTGCTCTGTATGCAATAAATGTATTAAATTGCCTAACTAAAAATAATAATTTAGAAAGTAAAATAAACGAGTAAAGTAAATTTAAATTCATGAAAAATGAAATATAAATATTAAAAGACCATTTTAAAGAAATGTTTAATTTTTAAATATTTTTTGGGTAACAATGTCGAATGTCGAACAAGGTAAAATTATTATTTTTTTTTTTTGGTAACTGTCGTTGTATAGTGTTCGTTGGTTAATTATTGATTTGACTTTGAGTTAAAGAATATTTTCTTTTTCATTTACTTTTCTCTATTTTTTTTTTAATTTTTTCAAGTTTTTCTATTTCAAAATCATTTGCTCAAAACCTTATTTTTAAATCTTAAAAAAAGTTTTTTGTGCTTTTCTTTTTTTTATAAAAAGTTTTTTTTTTCAAATCGGCGCATTTTCAACACAGCTCCATTAAATTTTCTCAATGCAGAGCATTCTTTCAAATTCGGCGATAGCCGAAACCATGTAACGTAAACACAACATTCAATCGGTTAAGCGCGCTTGTTATTATTATTTTTTTTTTCTAAATTCCAACCCGAATTTTCCAGCAATTAAATATTACCAATCGTTTGACATCATGTTATCCAACAGCAACAACTTTAATATCTTTCGCTACAACTTCTTTACCGTCCAATAAACGTGCTTCAGCCATAAATGTATATTTCGGTAATGTACAGATTCTGCGTTAATCTTTCTAAAACAAAAACAAAAATATTCATCATTTCATTAACATTAAATTTTTGCTTTTTATTATTGTTTTTGTTTTTTTTTATTTTTTGGTTTGGTTTATTGTAGCATCCATATGTTGGTTTTTTTTTTTTCTTCTGTATAATTTGCGTTTGTTATACTTTTTTCGGTAAACTTAACATACCATTTTGTTAGGCACAAAAACAAAAAAAAAGCAAACAAGAACCAAAAAATCAAGTTCTCTTTTTTTCAAACAGTGGCTTCTACAATAGCTAGTTGGCAGTGGCAATAGTGCGAGATCATCAACGTTGGTCGTCCTCCCATTCACTCAATATCAAATTGGGCTCTTCTATTTTATATTTCATTTTACAGGTTCTAAGCGCGCTCCAAACGTTTTCGTACGTGAACAGCCCATTGCAACTACAAAACAAACTTTCCAATGCAACTGTTTCTAGCCCCACACTTACCATAATTCTTATGATCGTACTTTATATACTACATAGTTTTGCCGATATATCTACATATATATATATATATATATATAAATATCTAACTATTTACACATGAACATGAACATAAACACAACAAATATAGGTTAAGTAAAATCACTTAGAAAATAGTTCTTTATAAGTTAAGCGGTGCGGTTATTTTTTAATTTTTATTTTTTTCATTTAATTTAATCAATCTAGTTTTAAGTATTGAAAACAAAAATAAATATTGTAATTTCGTTAATTTAGTTTTAACCAAAATTTACGATCATGCTGGACATGAGATTTGATATAAAAGTGGTTGGAGATTATTTTGAGTTGTGTTATTTTGGTTAAGGGAGAGAGAACACGAATGATTGTCATGAAATTCATATATATTTGAAGTTTGTGTATGTAAGTATGTAAGCAAGTGTGTAGGTGTATATGTCAGTATTAAGTATGAAAATGTGATTTTGATAGACTTTAGTCATTATTCATATTGAGATGTAGAAGAAAGCAATAATTTCATTGAAGCTTCGGCACTTCACACTCAAAGCGAGTAGCAAATTTTATATGAAAGTATTTCGAAGAGCTAAAAAATATCTTAAAGATGATATTATGTGAAATTTAATATTTCATTAACATATAGCTGTCATTTAATCATAAAAAATCAACTAGTTATTAAATTGAAATTAATACAAACAAAAGCTTTGTTTTGTAATACGGTTAGAATATCTGAATTTGAAATTTTGTGATATATGCATATATGAGCATATAGTTTCGTTGAAGTGCTTGCAAAATATTACATATTTAACGTTGCATATAATACCTGGGCATTCAGGAGTTTTCATTAAAGCTTTCATAAAAATTATTACAATATAATATGTTTAATAAATAAAAATCACGCTACACATGCTGATCGTTTAAAATCCGGATCATTTCACAAAGAAGCAGTAGCGATGTGACGAGCATGTGTGATGAGCACTGTAGACGTCTTTTAAATTAATGAAATTATGGCCGCTTCAATGAATTTGCTTACTTTATGAAATGCGAAGTTAGGAACTTTAAGTGGTTAGGTGCTAAGTTCTCTTTTTAACAAATATTATTTGGAAAATATGAAAATTTATTATTGAGAAAGGAAATAATAAAACAGATTTTTATCGCTACTGTAATATTTGAAGAAGTGAATTTAGGAACTTTTGCATTTTAAGTTGACCATAAAATATTTATATTCACTTTCACTGTGCATTCGTATAATGATTTATCGGCATAAAACAAGCAAACCATTTCAATGCCGATTTCATTTTTAACACTTTACCCTCTTCAGTAGTCGACATATTTTTTCTACTTTTTTCTAATAAAATTTTGTTATCAATATAATTTAGTCTACTCTAGTGTAGTTCTTTACCAACTGCTTTTGTACTCGTTCGTATTCACTATTTGTTGTTAAATGTGCTCATGTGTGTGTCGGTATGTGCTTGTTTGCAAACAAATTTAACAAATTGTGTTAGTATGAGTGTGTGTATGTGTGTGTGTACTTATGATACACTCAAAGTAATTTCCCCAGCTCATCAACCAAATGCAGCTAAAACTATACATGAACGGATATATATATGAAATGTAATTTTTTTAAATAATTGCAGTGAAATTGAAATATAACGAAACCTCGAGAGATTTTCTCAAACAAACACAAGCAATTTGGCTGATGATAATAGTCATATTATGACAAGCAAATAGCTAGCATAATTGGAAACTTAGTTGAACAAAATTTGGTTAATAGAAATTAGTCGTTAAAAAAATTAGATTTGAACAAAACTTACCTATAAGTCGTAGCACATAAATATTTAGCTGTTAAGCACATATTTAAGTTTTCGTTAAAAAGTATATATACATCATATATATATATAAATATAAATTGTTATAAATTTACAATACCAAAAACAAAAGAGTAACTAAATATGTTTGTCCATTTTCAATGAAATACAATTTTTATTTATTTTATTATTCATTCATAACAAATGACATGCTGCCACTTCTTCACCCTCCCTGGGCGTTATTAACGGAATTCTATATATATTTGTAGATGCTAATACATTTGTGGATACAACGAACGGTTTGGCGCCCACCATGGATGGAGCTGCGGGCGGTGGTGGTGCTGCTACCGGCGCCGTGCTTTGGTCCGCCGGCACAGAGACCAAACAGGAAATCGATTCCGGCATGATGCCACCACCAATTACAACGCAAATGCCGATGGGCGTGCGACGCCCTTCATTGCCCACAGCCACGCCCATGATAACGGATCAGCAGTTAGTACGCATGAACGTCACTGACACGCTCAAGACTGAGTTGATCGATGAGACATCGCAAAGCGCATTGGCCGAGGCGATTCAAGCGCCCGATGTCGTTATGGCCACTTGTGGCGCAGCCATCAGTCCAACGGCCATGCAATTTCACGCACATTACGATCACAAGAACAGCATGGACGCGATGATGTTCGATTCGAATAGCATGTCGGCCTTCCCGGTATCTGCTGTGGCGCCGCCTTCCGTAGCTGCTGCCGTTGAGTTGGCCGTGAAGACCGAAATCGCTAAAGTTGTGGCACAACAACAACAAGCTGTCGCTGTGGACAAATTCATTTCCGATTTAACGAAATCTACTGCGGTGACGGATGATCCCACTATGGCGGCTGTTGTAGAGGAAACACTATTCAGCGGCGTCGGTGGTGTTAATAGCGGTGTCAGCGCGGTTATCGATCATCCTTTCGGTGACATTATGCAGCAACAGCAACAACCAGCCGTGCTGGAACGCAGCTTATCCATATCGAGCAACTCCTCCTCGAATTCTAACAGTTCGAGCGGCTCTTCGCCACACACTGGCCTCACAGCCACACTCTCTGTCTCACCAAATAACTCGTTGAATGGCCACAGTTCACCCATTACACAGGATATTATATTGAATTCAGAACCTGCAGCTGTACTAAATGCCATGCCAATGCAACAACTCTTGCCTGTAGCTTTGGGCGGTAGCACGACCGCGACCGTATCGCCGAATGTGGTGGTCGAGGCGGCCGTCAACGTGCAAGGCGCGCCAAATGCCGCAACCGTACCTGATCCAACCGGCGGAATTTCCACGGAAATGATCATGAATCCCGCAGTCTCGCCGTCCACAATTCTGTGCTCAGCTAATGGTGCTGCCACGGCTGTGGTGCCGAATATCATGGCGCCCCATCAAGTCACCATGGTCAATTCGATTTTGAATGACATTGCTATGCAACCGCAACCGACACAACAACATGCTACCGTCGCGGCGCTTGCGCTCAGCAATATCATAATGAGTCCGACAAGTGCAGCGGGTGCAGTGGTGGATGATGTTGCAACTGTCGAACAGACTGTTGATCAACCAGCCGATGTTACGGTGGCCACTTCAACCGCCGTTAGTAATTTGATTATCAAAGCCGCTGCCGATCTGATATCGAATCGGGAGAAACAGCAGCACCAACAGCAAATACAGCAGCAGCATCATCATCAGCATCAGCATCAACAACAATTACAACAACAACACCATCATCATCACCACCAACAAGCTCAACAGCAGCAACAACAACAACATCAGCCGACGCAAGGATTAATAAATGGCGCAGCTGCAGCCGCCACCGCTGCTTCCACTACCAATGCTAGTCCTTTGGTGAACTTACTTTTGAACCATCCCGACGTGCCGCCATCGGCCGCCGTGGCAGCCGCAGCGGTCAGCGAAGTTCAAACGCAATTCTCATTGGCCATGTACGTATCTTTCATTTATCACACTACATCTAGCTAAGTTACATGTTGAATTTATAATGTTAACAATGTTCCATTTCATTACAGTCCCCCCACAGCCCCGCAGGAATCCCTCATAGTCGCTTTGGCCACCGAAAACGCAATGCAAAAATCAGTAGCCGCAGCTGCAGTGACCACAAACGGTGCTGTTGTTACGCAACAAACTACCGCTGCAGCTGCTGGTATTCTCCCTGGCGCTGCCGTTGGGCCTGTGCCACTTCAACCGCCCATTCCACAAGAGTTGACCACTATGTCGGATCAAGATTTGCTTAGCTACATCAATCCAAGCACATTCGATCAAAGTAAGTGGATTTTAATATGAAATTTGTTTTAAAATTTTTCGAAATTTTCTATGGTGAAAGTGGTGAATTTCTAAGAAATTCACAAAAATTACAAACATTTCTAATATCTATACTTGCAGTCTAAAAACATGGCGATAGATGATTTCGACAAGTGAAGGAGCGAGTGCGGTACAAATTTTTTATACCGCTGATAGCATTCAGAGGCATTGATTGGAGGCAGAGAATGGTTCATGGCATAGCGCCAGCCTAAAAGTTGCCCAAAAGCATTGAAAGTTTGCTAATTATGACGCATATAAAATGTGGAGTGAATGGGTAGATCTATGAAGCAGTTGATTGCTGGTTGCAAAAACAACAACAACATTTGCATATAAATGAACAACATAAGAAGCCATACAGATAATTTATACTAAATACATACATAAAAACACATATACATAAATAACTGTTATGTTAATGTTAACTTCCGATGAAACAATGAAAAGCTTAAATGTATACTTCGTCGTGCCTAAATGTTGAATGGATCAAAAATTTTGCATTGATGTCTTGCTGAAAATAAAGATTCCCTTAATTTCATCGCGACTGCAACTATTATATTAATCATGTATGCATAGAAAACCAAATCTAAACTCAACAAATAATGTGGAATTTCAACATATATTTTAGACGCATACATATAATATATATTTCTATAATTATGTCGTCACTAAATTTTGTCTACAAAATGCTTAAATAAACGCCTACTTTTGTTGAGAATTTCTGCCAAACGGAAATACAAATGATTTGTTACAAAATCTGAAGCAAGTCACTGATGCTTTAAGCACAAAACAATAAAAAAAAACTAAAAAACAAAACATAAGTCAAATTATCTCAGAATAATTACTAAATTACTTTATTACTGCCATAGGTCAAGTAAAGATTTGAACTATATACCATACACACATAACAATAGCACTTTTGTTATTATTATTGTTAAACTTAAAGCAACAAATTTTATGAATTGAATTCTACTACTCTCGTTGATATTGCAACAAATATGCACGAGACTACAACTATACACACAACTTTATACTATATAGTTTTTAGTTACAAGCTTTGAAATATAGTATGAAATACGTATTTTTGTATAAGCCTATACCATGTATTTTACGAATACATTTTGTACAATAATTACCATAAATAATATTTATATAACTAACAATATGTCTTTATAAATATACACAATAATTTGCAAGCAAACGAATTTGCATTACAAATGGTCAATAAGCTAATAAGCTACAGTTAGGATGAAAAGTGAACACTAAATTGTTGAATTGCACTAAATTGTTGGTTGAAAAAATGTTTCATTGAGTGTGTTGAAATTTTATTTCGAGTATAACGCGTTTTGCATGCATACATATGTATATGTATAAATATATATACATATTTATATTTCAATTGGGCTCGAAGAACAATAATAATACATATATGTTTACTATATACATAACTGATTCGTAGAATAAATAATTTGTATGCTGTTTGGCTAATGAGCACACTTAGATTATTGAATAGATTAAATGTATACAGTGACCTGTGTTTTATGTGCACTTAAAATTAAAAATAAAATATTTAAAACTTACTAAAAACGTTCACTAAAGCAAAACAATTTGGTGCAAATTTTTTAAAAATAAAAACAATGAGGAAATTATTATACAAAATTGAGAGAACATTGCAAAAAGACTTTTTGATAGTTGGTTATTATAATTTTTTTAATTAAAATTATTTTTGCGTTACACTGATAGCGTAGACATTACATATAAGATTACATTTAAATTATAAGTTGAGTTTATAATGTGCGTTGTTGAGTGATGAATGCATTTCTTAAAAGAAAATGTCAATTCTAGTTACCAGCGAAAATCAGTATAATTTAGGAAGCACTCATTGAGATTTTCCAAGTTGTATTTTGAGCAGTTTCGAAAAACTTTCTATTTTTGTTTTTATAAATTATGCTTAAATTCTTCTCATGCCTACAAACTTTCGTTGCATAAAGCTTCGCCTGTTTTTCTTATTCGGAGAGATAGTTACACCATACATTACTTTTGTTGTAGTCATGATTGTGCGTATAACAACAATTTACTGTATTAGAAAAAAAATCCAAAAAATATGAATAATAAATTTTATTTTCTTATTTATTTAAGCTTTTAAATACGGCAAGCTTACATACAAATTACTTTTATTATATATTTCAAAAAATATAATTTGTTTTCTGTTGATAAAAAAATCCAAACGAAGTCATTAAAAATCATTAAGTTCGACTGGTGTCTAATTTAAAATTGTGAGTAGTTATTAATATGGATATTAATTGTGATACAGTGCTGAATATGTGTATGTATCGGTGTATAAACACTCATCCATGTCTAAATTAAAATTTGAAGTCAAAATTGTGCAATTTATTGTAATAACTAATTTTAAAATGAAAAAAAATTTAAAATATAAATATAAATAGATTTCCAACATAAATTTGAACAATTATGATTTAGCATAACTTAAAGCAAACATACGATTATATTTTCATTTCAATTTCCCACTCACATTTCAAGCAACATTTGATCCATCACTTATGTTTTTCTTTATTTTATTTATCTTTTTTTTAATTTTTTAATTAATTTAATGTTTTTTTTTTAATAATAAATCATCACTAAATTTAGTTTACAAGTAATAAATACGTAATATGTTCTACCAAAATTCTTCCCTTTTTTGCTTACAAAATGATTGTTAACCTTAACAACTGTAAAAAATTGTATGTTCATTTAAGTATGCATTAATTTAATAAAATTTAAGATGAAAAGTAAAATACAAAGAAGAATAAACAACGCTGACTTATATTTAATATATGGAAGTTATATGCATGTACATATATAAAGATATCCATATACATGTGCATATATAAATATATCCACATACATGTGTATTATTTGTTAGTTGTGAAGCATACAGGAATTGTACATATTCTATATCTAACTTTGACTCATTGTTCTAAAGTCGTTATTTTGGCGTATACGTACACACAGGCAAACGTGTACATTTCACAATTGCAAAGCATACAGCGAATGATTAAAAGAAATAAATGAAGTTCAAATATACACAAATACTGTAATAATGAACTTAATGAAAAAACACATATACATATTTGACATTGAAAGTATGAATTTGTTTTCTGATGTTTTAACCCACTATTTTACTATATACACTATATACACCCTCAACGCCTATTTGCAACTTGTGGAGAAAAAGATAAAATTTTTATTAAATTATTTGAATTAAATGAGCAACTGTAGCCCCACACAGACGTTGCTGAATATCAAGCGATGGCTTGCAGTGTTTTTGTATTTCTTTATACACATAATATACACTGAGATAAGCTGTAAGTGGTGTTAAGGAATGCTTGTATAATTGTTTATTGTATACATAAATTGATGGTTTCAGATAAATAAATAAGTGATGAAAGTATGTGTTTGAGTTTTTATTATTTTGGTGGTGCCTAAAATTTTTGAACAAAACAGCGATCGTAATCAATTTCGAAGAAAGAAGGCAGTTAACATATCGAATAACTACATTTTTAATATACTAATAACTAACTAACATATCGTATAATTTTTTTCAATATTTTAAATATTTAATAATATTTTAAATTTAATTTCAAAAGTAACAGAATGCGAATGGTGAAAATATATTGCTACCGATCACACCATAACGTAATTCACCTCATTTACTAATCTGCAAATTTTACCATTTACCAGAAAATATTCCATTGGTTTTTTCGATAGCATGATAGACAGGCTGATTATATAACCTTTAGTAAACCGTTAGCTCATTTTGTCTTTACTGATTTTTAGGAGGGTTTTGTAATAAATAAATACTTTCAATATTTTCAAAATGTAATTTCTTAAATAAAAAATTGTGTTATATCTGAAAAAATTGATATTCAACTCGGGAAGTCGATGATAGGAAATAATTCGTTAAACGTCACTTAGTAAATTGTCAACAAGAAATGTCAAATGAGTGAAACGAGAAAGAAAAACAAAGCAGAGGTAGATACACAGGCTAATTCACTAAAGTTTCTAAATAATATAGAATTGCGTATTCTGACTATGTGTATAAAGTTATAGCACGGTATTTATAAAATAAAAAAGCTGCTTTTAACTGAAATTATGGATTTTTTGTTTGCACCTCTACCTGAAACAAATTGTAAATATTGCCAATATCTAGTATACACGGTCACCAAATAACGTAGATATATATTTATTTGCAGTTCAAATGAATACAGAAGAGTTACGCTTATGGCAACGAAATGCCATATTCGAGTGCGAATGTGATAATTTCATTAATAGGCGCATAGAAGCTGGTCGAACACATTTACTGACACTGCCGAATCGGTCGCATTCCGAGTTGCCTGGAATTGATGCTGCTATAAGGCAGCACGGATTGAGGCTATCGGATGTGATGGGAAATAATGGTCACACACCTATCTCCAGCGCTAGCAGTAGTAATAGAATTAGGAATATTGAAAATGACAGTCGTACAGATATTAATGCTAATATTTCGCCACCTCTTCCTCAAAGGCGGAGATTGATGTCTAGAAATGTGGAACATGATCGCGATAATATGCTCGACAGAATTTACCAAGAGGCTTTGTTAACAGCTTTCCGAACGAGAGGTTTAAATGCAATTAGAAATCCTTAATACTAGTGGAAATTCGCTATGTGGGATTGCGAGGGTGGCATGTATGTATATTTAATGTATATGAAATTTTAAATGGCATCTCGATTGAAATGAAATTCCTCGGATTTTATCTATATAGCTCAAAGTTTGTAAAATTGTACAGTAATTTTTAATAAAACCAAGTATAAAAAATAGCAGAAATTGTGTAAAAATTCTTCAAAGGGTTACGCAGTTTAAGGTAAAAACATGTATCAATTACATATTTTTTAACTGCATGTACGTGTGCCGAAAACCTTTCAGGTTAAATTATGGCAATACAAATTCAAATTTCGGTAAGCAATTGTGAATGAGTGCAGTTATTAAAGAACGAAGAGCATAAATGGAACGAAGATTTGAACAGCTGTTTAAATTGCGGGTTGAGTTATTCCTTCCCAATGTCAATTTTGTTTTTACTCCATGTGGCCACTTGAGTGACGTTTTCGTAGGACAAAAAATTTGTGTTTAATTTCATTGACGAATAAACAAGGACAAAAAATGTCTTCAATAGAAAGTGAAACTGCTGCGCTCAGTGAAATGGTTTGTGTTGAACATTAACTTAAAAAATTATTTACGTGGACACTTAAATATTTCACCTACCTATGTAGGAGCGTCTAACAGCCCATTTGCGAACAGAAATAGAAAAAACAAAACGTGGCGAGGGAATTGAATTTGAAGACGATGAAGAGTACGTAAAGTTGCAAACCGAGAACACAAAACTTAAGCATCGTTTAGCGATTTTGAATAAGGTTGCATTTCACAATATAATAATAGTAATAAATCATCACTAAGTTCTATTGTTCAATCATTCAGGCAATTGCTGCGGAAAAAAATGCTATGGGTTCGGTTGCTGGAACTACTGCGAAATACCAACCAGCCGAAATACCAGTTACTGTAAATGAAATGATTTCAATAACCGAACATCTTGTGGATTTATTTACAAATGCTATCGCTCTGGCATTTCCAGAACTTGCCGGTACACAAGCAATCATATCACCGGTGAATGCAACAACTGCAAAATTTGGTGATTATCAATGCAATAGTGCAATGTCACTTGCGAAGATATTAAAAGCTACTGGTGCAAATAAATCGCCAAGGGATATAGCTAATGAAATAGTTAAAAATGTTGCCCAATCGCCACTCGTAGGTAGAACTGAGGTGGCTGGTGCGGGTTTCATCAATGTATTCCTTCAAAAGTATTCCTTATATTACATTATGACTGCCAAAAGTTTTAAAATTGTGTGTTTTCAGAGATTATGCTGTGCGCGCTATTGATAAACTTTTGCGTAATGGCGTAAATCCACCGGCTTGCCGAAAGCAACGCATACTCGTTGACTTTTCTTCACCCAATATAGCGAAGCAGATGCATGTTGGTCATTTACGTTCCACAATTATTGGTGAGTCCATATGTCGTTTATTGGAGTTTCTGGGACACGACGTTTTGCGTGTCAATCATTTGGGTGACTGGGGTACACAATTTGGTATGCTTATTGCGCACTTGGAAGATCGTTTTCCAAATTTCCTAAACGAAAGTCCACCAATTGGTGACTTACAAGCCTTCTACAAGGAATCGAAAAAGAGGTAAGATCAGTAAAACTAATAATTTAGTTTTAGTTTTAAATCAGTAATACTAATTTTTTTTATTTATAAACTTTTTTCTTTTTTCAACATTTTCATTTTTCATCTATTTTCTATCAAATAATTATTTAACATATTTTCATTTGATAAAATTTTCACAGATTTGACGAAGATGAAGCATTCAAGAAGCGTGCCTACAATTGTGTCGTACTTTTGCAAGGTGGTGACCCAAATTCAACAAAAGCCTGGAATCAAATTTGCGATGTTTCGCGTCAAGAGTTTCAAAAAATTTATGATCGCTTGGATGTAACACTTAAACCAATCGGCGAGTCTTTCTATCAGTCGCGTATGATAGATGTTGTTAAGTTTTTGGAATCGAAAAATCTGCTCGAGGAAGATGACGGACGTAAGATCATGTGGGCTGATGAAAGTTCGTCGGGTATACCTTTAACTATCATCAAGTCTGATGGTGGTTTCACCTATGACACATCGGATATGGCTGCAATCCGTTATCGGTTGGAAGAACAAAAAGCTGAATGGCTAATATACGTTGTAGACTCTGGTCAGAGCACACATTTACAAAATATTTATCGTGCCGCTGAACGCGCGGGTATATTCAATCCTAAAATTCACCGTGCTGACCATGTGAACTTTGGTGTAGTGTTAGGTGAGGATGGTAAAAAATTCAAGACACGTTCGGGTGAGACAGTTAAATTGTCTGATCTATTGGATGAAGGCTTAAAACGAGCGCTAGATAAATTGTTGGAAAAAGAGCGTGATAAGGTGCTCACACCAGAGGAACTGAAAGCAGCACAAGAGTCTGTAGCCTATGGTTGTATCAAGTATGCCGATTTAAGTCATAATCGCACCAGCGAATATGTGTTCTCGTTCGACAAGATGTTGGAGGATCGCGGCAACACGGCTGTGTATCTGCTCTATGCATTTACGCGTATATGCTCAATTTCACGTAACTGTGGCGAAGACTTCTCGGATCTGGCAAAAATACTGGATACTGGTGTAGCTATTGATTTGGAGCATGAAAAAGAATGGAAATTGGCAAAGACACTATTAAAATTCCCCGATGTGCTGGTTAAGATTTCAAAGGATCTTCTATTACACACGCTTTGTGAATTCTGTTATGAGATTTGTACTGTGTTCTCCGAATTCTATGATAATTGCTACTGTATTGAGAAAAATAAGAGTGGAGAAATAGTCAAGGTCAATCGAAGCCGCATCTTGCTGTGTGAAGCTACAGCTGCGGTGTTAAAACAATGCTTCTATATTTTGTGCTTAAAGCCAGTTTCTAAGATTTAAAGTATATATTACTCACTTTAAAGTCTATAATATTTTAATACGGTATTAATTTTTTTTACAGATAACAGTGTTTGATAGAATCGAGAAAAATAAAAAATGAAATTATTAATGCATTGTCTTTGTTTAATTTTTTTAAGCGATGTTATCGACATTTTATTTGATTTTATGATTTTATGATTTTATATGATTTGAATTTTAACTAAAAATTTTAAAGTAATTAATTTAGAGCTAACTAGATATTATTTCCCAGTTCATATTTTTTGTATTATTTCATTTAAATTATATTTTATATATTTAACTCTTAAATTGAATTTTTGTGTAACTTTTGTCGTGTTGGCAACAGTATCGCTTTCCCACTATTGTTGTGACAACATCAGCTGATTTTATTGCATATATTTTTCCGCCTGCAAAAGCTCATCAATTTGTTCTAGCATGGATAAAGAAATTCCTTTCGAGGATCTAGTGGATCGTGCCAAAGAGAAAATAGAACTAGGTTATGAGTTGATATCACAATTAGAAGAATTTAGACAAATAAATGGTGTTGACAAAATTCAACGAAAAATCAGTCAAGAAGTGAAGTTTCTGCAGAAGGTAAACAATATGGATCATTTTCGGTTTGCAGTAAACCATTTGAACTAAATTCCTTAAAGAAATTCAATCATATGAGCACACATTTCTAGTGAGCTTTAATAATTTCGTAATCCCTTCAATACTTGCCAGGTTATTAAAAATGAAAACCTAAAAATAAATCACGTCCAGTGCAGTAACCTTACCCACTATGCGTTCCTTGTGCAGATCTTGAAATTACAACGGGATGTAGTACATCTCGATTGTGGGTTTCCTGTGGAAGGACGCAGTAATCCGATACGTGTGGACATTGTCTGCGACAATGGTTTGAGGTGGATAAAAGGTGAGTCAAAATTATGTATGAATATGATTTTTTTAATTACAATTCATTACATCCCCACAGCCATTGCACGAAATTCCAAATCATTAACTGATGCTGCAAATGGTGCAGCCAGTTATGGAGCCCGTAGCATATTGGATCAAGCACAAGAGTTTGTGGATGCTAGCACGCAACATTTATGCATGTTCAAGCCGCCAAAAGTATGTATGCATATTTTTTTTAATGCACATTCTTAAACCCACTTCTTAGGTGGTTTTTTATTTCAGCCAAAACATTGATAACACGCTGCTATTGGAATTGCAAGAAATTGGCGTTGAAATTGCGTCGATTGCAGAACCCTCCGAATGTGATGACAGCGCAGATATTTCTAATGTAAGCACATTAAATATAGATATCACCACATTGTTGGCGTATATAAGCAACGTATGCAATGGCAGTTGCAATTGGTCATTCAGAGAGGGCATACTTACCGAACAGGCCGAAAAGGAGCGTCAAACACCATTAAAACCTGTCTTAGATAATCTATTTAAAGGTAAAGTGAAAATTATGTTAATATGAGCTTCGAATTATTTTCGATTTATTTTCAGGCAAACGTCTCATATGTTGCGAAACAGCATATAAATCATTCGAAGAGATTATCTCTTTGTTGGCTGGTCCACAAGAACACAAACGTGCTGCGGAATTAATGCAAACTGTGGAGGTTTTGCCCGATGTGTCTACAGTGCCAGATGAATTAGCTGTGATTAAATTTAGCGGTAAAATAAATCAGAGGAGCTTGAAGATTTTCGCCTTCGGTATGCAAATGAAAGCGGTGACTGTGACCTCAAATAAAGCATTCGTACGATCTGCGAAAATGCAAGTGTGTTATACAAAAAGTATAATTATTAATGTGATATTAATTAAAATAAAAAAATTTCTTTTCAGGGAATCAATATTCCAGTATTTACACACCAAGCCAGAGCATTGACAGAAGCTAAGGAGTCATCTGCCACACTCATACCATGATTAGCAATTTCGATATGTTGGTGATTGGTGCTCGGATATACATAGTTAACAAAAACACAAAAAACTGTTTCATTGTATATTTGTAAACCATTTTTATTGTGTAAATTTAGCTAATTTGTTATTGTTTTTCACCAATGTGAGAAAACATTGTAAAAAGTATGTTTAAATGTTATATAGGAGTAAGAATACATATAAAGCCTAGCCAAATTGTATAACAAAAGTGTGCCAAAGCGTATAAGCTTGCTGCAGACGAAGACAATGTCACTGCCACTGCTTAGTTTTCTTCGTTCTCGTAGAAACTTTGCAAAAGTGCGAAATAGCTCATCGATGAGCTGATTAACTGAAATGATAAATAATATGTAGTTAAATACAATTATAATTTATTTACGCATGTTGTTTATAACATATTATGTACACACCCCGGAGAAGCTGTTCAGTGACAATATTGAGAACTTCATCGCGGTTATGCATGTTTGTCGGTGACTGCGCATAATCATAAACTGCAATTTCTTGCGAAAAACGGTATTAGTTGAATAATAAACTATTGGTGCCAAGTTCTTCATTTGCTCATCGGGATGCATGTTATTGATATTTGCATTAGCGGCAGCTAATTTAACGCCACACTCCCAGTCACAGGCATACAAGTGGTTGGCCATCTCAAGAGACTATAGAGTTTCGAAAAAAAAATTTAACAATTATTATTAATATATATTATGTAAAGATATGAACACTAATAAATCGTAAATTTAGTTAAAAAGCTTTTATTTTTGTGTTTATCTATTGAATACGTCGATCATGCAACATGTATACAGCTTGATGTTGCGAGCAACATAAATACTGCGTACACATGTTGCCAGCAACATGCGCAATTCTGTGCGCCTGGTAGAATTTGTGGAATCGCAATCCATGCTAAATTTATTGTGGGCGCGTGTGTGTGTGGTGGGCATTATTAGATATTTTTATTTAATTTTTATTTGTGGACCAATTTTGTTCAAGGAAACATAGTTTTGATTGAATTTGAATTTGAATTTTGATTTGGAAGGATTTAACATAATTTAAAAGAAATATCTGAAAAAAATACAATTTTTTACACAGAAATTTATTTTTATCATTTTTATTTTAATTTATTTATAAAAAACGTTTTTCCAAAAGTTATTTTAAAACGAGGATACCATACCATTGAGAATTATATAAATACTAAAATAATGTCAAATTCTCTTTTTTGCATATTTGCGTTTTTGAATTATTAAACAAAAATGTTTTTTTAGTTTTTATATGGAACGTACACTGAAAGTTTAGTAGAAAATATTGAATTGTTTGTTTTCACTTGAAATAATTTTGAATAATTTGAAATTTTAAAAAATTACGATATGGTTATCAAATAAAAGGTATTTGAGCAATATTTATTATAAAAATACTATTTTGTGGGGTTGCCGTCTACTAAAAGTTTCGAATCTTAAAATTGTCGAATCTTACGTAGATCATATAAAACATATTCAAATATTATTATTTATTTAGATGCAATTAAGACCTTTTGTAAAGATGAATTCTTTTTACGTAAAAATCTAGAATGAACTTTATTTGGAATTTCAGTATGAATTATTATATTTATGTATTCAATACAAACGTTTTGAATTATGTTGTCACCATTCCAACAAAGCACAAATAATTGAGAGAGCGATGAGAGAATGTAAACCAAAAATTTTACATAATCACCAATGAACATATTTTTGCCCTGAAAAAATGGATAGAAAAATATAATTTTTTTAAGTTATTATTTTTAACGGGTTTTAATTCAAAATATATAAAAATATCAAGAAAATATAAATTTGATAGAAGAAAGCCAAAAGAAAATCTGAGGTACGTTTTTGAGAAGCAATTTGAGTTTAACTCTTTAAAAATTTCTTTAAAAAATAAAGCAAAAAAGTTGAACTTTTTACAAAAATATAGAATTGAATTTAAGAATTTATTTCCTGCATTCAATTACATGTACTTACCGTCACCAACTGAAATCCCACCATGCAAATTAATACCGATGAAAGCAAGAAATTTACTAACAAAATGGGACTGAAGAAATTTTCCATGCGACTGACGAAACTGAAAAAGGCATATATATTTTCTTGACTGTATTTCTCTTCCGATTGCTTACTTAAATAATACGCAATGCTTTTCAGCGATTCTATCCAGACGCCGAACACATTCCCGTTGGTAGACCGCCTCTGTGCCACGCCCAGCTCGAGTCGCTGCATACGAATCGGGTATAATATTATCGATTTGAGTATGTAGAATGCGAAATTGGCCACAAGTGTAGGCGGCAAAGAAGCCAAATAGCGAGTCCTCAGCGAAGAGAGTGGTCACCACACAAATGCCAGCATAAGCGGTGAACAAATAGGTGAGAGCATAACGCCAGCCATGATTTGCATCGTAGGGGAACAGCATTTTATAAGGAAATGGCTTCGGCACGCTATCTAAGATATCGGGTTCCGTATTCACCGTTAACATATAAAGTTCCACCAATGGCAGAATGCAGTACATTGTAATGAGACACGACTGCAGTAGCGAGATTACTTGAAACACACGCATGTTGCGGACACAAACGCGCTCAACGCTGGGATATGTAGAGCTGTGGTGAAAAAATAATAAAAATAAAAAAGTACAGTAAAAAAATCTAAAATATTTGAAATATGTCCTTGGCCTCCATTTCTCTCCACATATGTATGTACCTCGTAATCCAAATATCCTTAACGAATTGCGCTAACAATTGTTGAAATTCCCGTTGATGCAGTCTCAAATGCAGCAAACGCACGAAGTTCAACATACCCATAAATGTGGTGCAGCCATTCTCCGTGGTGACCATTATATTGCCGAAGGAATTCACAAGGAATGCACTTTGAAAACCGATGGTTATGCCAACCATGACCACCACATACCAGGCCCAAGTACTGTAGAGCAAACGAAAGTATTTCTCAAATTCACCAGACATCTTGGGTTTCAGTGGCCACGATCCGTTGAATTTTAGCCAAATACATTGTAAGGGAAATCTAAAGTTTGCTGGGTACATTAACGGTTTTGGATTGAATAACATCTCGAAGGGCGTTAAAATTTTTTCAGAAAACCTTTTTGTATGACGACTAACGGACAACTGCAACAACGGAAAACTGGCAGACAGTTGGCATTTCCTGGTATTTATAACGATGGGCCGGCTACCTTTTTGGCAATTAAATTGATGTGGGCGTGTACAGGACTTAAAATTCCTCTTTAAACTGTCATTCACGCGAAATGGCCGCATAAACGGCATTTTTAATTAGTTGATTTTGTATGGCCATTCATTTTGTTGATGATTTGGAATTTAAATGCCAGCGGAATTTTTAGATTGTCAATAATTTTGTTCAGTAGCCTACAGTGAGCAATTGATGTTTAACCCATTAAGCATTGAGAAATTAAAAATTGAAGTGAATATATTAAAAAAAAAATTTTTATTGTTCATGAAAAATCAAATATGAACAGAATAATGAATAATCCCAAATATATCTATTTTTTTATTAATATTATGTTATTTAATAAAACGTAATATATTTAAAATTGAGTATATAATATTTTTGTAATTTCGATTATTAATTAAATATTATTAGAGGGTCGCCACCTATTTTAATTTAATTTAATTTAATTTAATATATGTATATATATTAAAATATGTATGTAATCTTCAGATTAATTTAGTATCACAAATTTAAAAATTCTTTGATAAAAACATGTTTTGGTTAAATAAAAATTAAATGGAAAATTATTTTAATTTCTATTCGACTGTTTTTCTTTTTTCTTTGTTTATGAATTTAAGATCCCTGCCATTATTTTCTGTTGTGTGGTGCAGTATGCAATTAAGTTTAGGCTAGACAAAGGCTTGAACTTTCACAGCTCCAATATATGCATGTATAATGGACTGTAACAATTTTGAGAGCTTTCATCCACTGTTAAGCTTTTGAGCTTTCACGCTTTCCCAAACTGTATTACTGAATTATGTATTTGCAGTATAATAATCCAAAATAAAACAACGCTTGCATTTATTTATTTTTGTATTTAAGTTTAATTTATTCTATGCTTATGATCACGTTTATTGTTTCTTCAATTAATTTATTCGTATTAATTAAATTAAGTGACATTTACATGTTTCTTTGCGTAAGTTTACACATTTTACTCGCGTTTTTTTTTTTTTTGTTTCTCTTTTATGTTGTGGGTTTTGTCTGTTCTGTTTTTTTTGTATTTTTTTTTTTTTAATAATTTAATACTTAATCATTTTATTAGAAGGGAAGAAAAAAACTACACTAAGTAAACCTTATTTTATTGCACTTTTCGTGCATTTTGCCAAATCATTTGTATTGAACAGAAATATTACAAACACAGTTGCATCACACTAGATATTCACTTATGTACATATATATATATATATGCATGTGTATATGTATTTATTATCATCATAGTTGCTTTAATTAAATTATAACATAAATATTTATATACTCGTATATTATGTACTATACTACTGTATATATTTATATATGTGTATATATTTACCTACTATTCTCACGCTAAGGTGCTAGCTCGCTTCTGGGTTAGCACCAACGGCTTCATTAGATCAGAATACTTAAACGTTCTAGTAAACATCTACATAAACCTTGTTTGCATTTTCATTTTCATTTTCATTTTTTCTTATTTTCTTTTTTTTTTGAATTTACATAAATATTTTTCATAGGTTCATAGGAAATCAAAAAATCAAATTCGAAATACGTTTAACAACTCTATAAAAACCATTACTTAGTATATTTAAATATTTAATTTTTAATAGCGTTTTCTTACTAATATACTAACACACTTATAAGCATAAGAATCTCACATTTTTTTATAATTTTTTCTTGTCATTAATACTTAGCATTGTATTTAGAAATGTTAGAAAAAATATTAAATTATACATGAAAATATTAAACGAAGTAAATAATAAAATAATATGTATATTTTTTATGAGAAATAGAGAAATAAAAAAAATTGTTTACATAAATAATACGAAATTTTTTAACAAAATGGAAAACCCTTTTATTAATAACCAATACCCAATGCTGTTAGTCTTCCAGGAAGCTGTTTTTGGAGGTCATCCAATGGTCCTATGAAAGGTGGTAACCAAAAATTTTAAAACTATTTTAGTAATAAAATAAAGAATTTCAAAAAAGAAACACAAGGTATATTGGCATTATTTAGGTAACTTTGATCTTTGAATTAACTGTAACTTTTAAGTTAATTTAAGCAATAAAGAGCTAAATTAAATATATAAAAAAATAATAAAAATAAAAAAAATAATAAAAACAAAATTCGACTATAGAATACTCAAAACGAAATAGACAAATTAATTTAATTAAAAAATTAAGATTATTTAAATATAAAAAAATACGAAACTAAACAAGAGATAATAAATAAATTAATTAAATTAGCAAAAGTTAAAAAAAAACATAAAGATACCGCAAAAAATTAAAGATAAATAAAACCGAAAAATCTCTGTATCTTTACCAAAAGCTAAGCGAAAATATTGGAAGTAAATCAAAAACATTTATTTTTATACTTTTTTAAATTAAATTTTATATATTTTACAATTTTGATTTACATATTTATTTATTTAGTCAATAAATTTGCGACAAACGCATTCATTTTTCCATATAATAAAAATTTACATATTATAACAGATTTACTACTTTCTATACATTTAAAAATTTACATAGATAAAATAGGAAGTGGACCACAATGAAGACGATGACAATAAAAATAATAATAATTAGTTAATAATTATCTTACAATTTTACAAAAATACATACCGACATATGTACATACAAATGCACAAGTATGCATGTACATAATTTACTTGGCAATGAACTTTAAATTAAGTATATCTTATGGTAAAACAAAACAAAAATACATACATACATATATATAATACGATTAAAAGCTTGGTATATCATATACTATACAGCAGTTAAACTAATCAGTCAGAGGTTGGAGTTGCGACCGAGTAATTTCAAATAAAAGTCCGATGTAAGTATGTATGTAGTAATATAAAAGGTGAAGAAGGGGTGCTTGAACTTATTCACGGAGCCAGAGCGTGAGATTGAAATATTTGAAAAAAAATACATAAATAAATTTGTGTGAAAACGCTTTTGGTTTTTTATGATTTTTCGAGCACAGAATTTGAATTGTTGACATTATTTTATCCTCATTTACATCGTTAGACTTAAAAACAGGAAGCGCAAATCGGTTATTTTCGACAATATTATCGGACATATTGTGAAATCATCTTTTAAAATTTTCTTAGAACTGAAATAGATATAGAGGTTTTTTTGCTTGAGTCCGTCATGAGCTTGAATAAGAACCAAACGCTCCATGAAAACAATTTAAAAGGAAGCAAATAATGTCACATTTTGGCTTTATTTTTATTTCAACAGTTATGCTCTCTCATTTAAATTTTATTGAGTACCCCATATCAGCTGATTAACAGAAAATGTAAAAAAATATTCAAGGAGGGTGTTTTGGACCGACAGCGCTTTTCAAAAATTAACTTTTTACGTTATTTGTTATCTCAGAAAAATTTTTTTAAAGGTGTTATGTATAGTTTAAGACTCTAGAAGAGAAGCTTTAGAGCTTTTCAACTTTTTGAACTCTTCTTGGTAAAGAGTTCTCATTGAAAGACCCTACATATAGCTTCTCTTATTATCCTTAGTTTTGGAGGTGGCGAAATTAATTAGGAAAAAGAAAACTTAATTTTTTAATACATTTTTTTTTACATATTTTCCACATAACTCTTAGTTTTTCTTCTTGTATGCAATTTTTGCGCTTGTTTTGTCATAAAAATTATTTTTATGTTGGTAACTATAAACACGGCAATGAACACTAAATTAGCATTTTTGACTTATGACTTGTTTATTTGATTTGTAATATAATATAATTGTTTTTTATATTTTATTTAATTATGCCTTTTATTTCATTGTTTTTGTTTTACGCTTTATTTTCTCTATTGTTTGGTAAGTTCCTGATTTTTTTATGCAATGTATGTATGTAAGTACACAGAGCATCGTCATATAATATGAATCATCTTGTAAATTTTTATATTGTGAGTGTATGTGTGTGCCATATTTTTTGTTACATAACGTTTTTTTTTTTATTAACGCGGCTGCATTTTATTTCCCGTGGCTAGTATGCTTTGTATTTATATAATACTTTATTATGGTTTTTATTTGTAATATTTTAATTTATTGAATAATTTCTTTGCATATCTCACAATGACACGCATACATATGTACACCCAAACATGTATATGTTTTATATAGGTGAAAGAGATACTGCAAGAATTGCAATAGTGGTCTTGCTTTTGCTTCTTTTTTTATTTTATGTACCCGAATAAAACGTCGATTTAACTGAATATACAAATAACAGTTTTAATTACATACATACATATAATATATCTATATAAATCAGCTACACAAACAGTTGCCAGTGCAAATCGCATACTAAATACCTATATAACTCCCATCGCCTGCAAATGTACACGGTTTTTATATTCCACATTTGCCTTATTACATATTCTGCATGTTGTATAATCCCGTTTCGCATTTACTATGGACCGCTTTAGTGTTTTTTTTTTGTTTGTTCTTTTTTTCAATTTAAAATTTGCATCTCACATTTCAATTTGTTTCAAAGCGGCATAATATTATAAAGCAGACAATGAATCATCAAGCAATCATCAATCACATACAGCTCGATTGTAACGGTAAATCGTATATATATATATTTATTTTAAATGTAAATTTAAAGTAAAATTTAGCTAGCAAACACTTTACAATAACAACTGAATGAAAATGGAAGGAATAACGCAATATCTAAATTCAATTTCACTTCAATAGCCCACTTCTCCTCCTCCACCGTGGGAAGAAAGCTTTCTTTCTGCCTTACTTCTACTGACATTTCGTTTGTTTCATCTGTCACACAACACCGTTATTTAGCAGTTAGCATTTAGACCTTTGTAAATTTGCATTTACCGGTTACCTTATACCGTTACATTTTGTTATTTAAAAATGAACTCGCCACATCATCGAATATCTTAAACTCTGCTCTTTGTAATTCACTACTTTTATTAACATAAATATCATATTATATCTACAATTGCATGTCATTCCCTGCGAATGAATGCATATACATACAGAAATAGATGTATTTAAATATTTTAGGTTAGTATATAATATCGTGTTATCATATAAATATTATAACCGTTCCGCACAAGTTCACCGGTCGGCAACTGTAAACCTCCAAGTTCCCTTAGAATTCTACACTTACACGTACCTACTTACATAACTGTTGCTTATAATTTGTTGTTGCCTTTCATTAATTATTATCTTTTGGTTTTTATTTTTTATTTTTTTATTTTTTCTTTAGTCGTGCTCCGATTTTTCAGCTTTCTCAATATATTTAGATAAATACCTTTTTTTTTTTATTCATGTTCACAATATTGTTTTAAAAGTTTGCCAGCTACGCTTCTCGGTTTCATAAGCTTCACATTTGAAACTTTCTACTAAATTCACGCCTTCGCCTTTATATCAATTTTATTTTAATTATTATTATTATTTAGTTTTGATTAAAAACTACGCTCGGTTATTTGTGTTATTTTTATTTCATTTATTAGAAAATATATTTTTCTTCCGTTTCTGTTTCTTTTTTATTTGGATTTTTGTATGTATGTATGTATGTATTATAATTATTATAATAAATTTAAAATAATCAATTTACTATGAGCTAATTTAGTTACAAAATACAGCATGTCGTCGAACAGCATCTACTGGAACCGCCTTTACTTTTCTGCCTTTGATCTGTTTATTTTTAGGAAGACAGAGAAAAATAAGTCAGTGTGAAGATAATATTGTATATGTAATTATCTCATTTTAATTAAAAAAAAAACTTCGTATAATTCCATTAAATTTTTTGAAAAAATTTCACTAAATTGGACTATTTTTATATTTATTATATTCTTAGTATGGCACTAATGCTGATACGTCAAATCCGAAATGTGCAACCTTCGTTCTAACAATGAGTGAAAAGTGTCGAATCGAACAAACAGCTGATATAAATCAAATAGAGCTAGGATAAAGAGAGATATGTTGAATTCTGCTGTTCATAGTTTATGAAGTATGCATACTTTTGTTGTTGCTTTTGAATACAATTATTATTATTAGACGAACTCGGAAAGATTTTGCTTTCAGAGTATTATTTATTTTGTTGTATACTTAAAATCTTAGTAAAAAATGAAATTTAAAAAATAGGTACGCGATAATTTTCTAGGACTTTGGAAGTGGATCAAACCAATTCCAAAAACCAATCAAACTTTTCTGAAGAATCAACTACTTTAGCCATCGTATTTCGGTGGTTGGCAGAATTCAAACATGAACGGTTGTTGTGGCAGAAACCATCGATACTCTTCGTCACCTCTGAAATTCCAAGATCGATATAAGGCATCCCCTGAGATGGAGGCATCTGTTAGTTTGTGTATATTAATTAGATAGAACTCCAAACATGTTTGGGTCCATAACCTCGAACTTTTTATATGCTTCACTATGTTCGATAAGCCCAATTTTCATTACATTTTGTAGTCGTACATATCTCTTCATTTATTTTCCTAAATAACCATAATATCTATTTATATTCGTATTAATATCACTCACCTTGCGAATTGGGTTCTGGCAAATTATCACGCGGCACTAAATGCATAACAGTCGTTTTGCCCAGCGGAAGTCCCAGTGCGCCTAAAGTTACATTGCAATGTAGAAATCTACCTTGATATATGAGACGTAATATTTCGGCCTTGGAAACGGCTTCACGCTCCCAATCTGCAAGTAATTGGGGTAAACCAATAAAACAACAAAATTAGAATTGTGACCAAATACTCATACTTTTAGCATGCAATGTGTGTAAGGTGTTACATACTCCGATATTTATTTGTTAGTAAATACACTAAACTATGATAAATACTTCGCTTAATGTATTTAAATTACGCATTCCCAACAACAACAAAATGAATTGAAACGCTTGCAACAACAACACTGCTCAAGCAACACTGACTCATTTGGACACTTTGACGCCCTCACAAGTAACACACTCCTCGGTCCAACTTCGCCTTCACACACACTACGCACTAATCACATGCATACATACATATATAGATGGCGGATTTTATGCTGTGGGCCTCACTTTCCGCAAGACCATTGTCTGATAATGGAGTGTAGGAGTATGAGGCCATCATTATCGCTTCAATATTATTGTTGTTGTTCATTTGTAACTATGAGTCACTTGGATGCACCAATTTGACTATTTTGACATTCAATGCGGGCTGGGACGGTAGCCACATGGTCACACAACCGCATAGCCAGTCACACAGTCACAGTTGGGTGTGACCAGCGGCTTTATGCTTAGGCCACACGTTGCCATACAGTACAGACATACACATACTGGTGTAAAAATAAGCTATGGGAGCAACATGTATAAAAAGGAAAGATAGTGAAAATCATTAAGTAACTAGTTTGGCAGGGACATATATTTTTCCATAACACCTTAGAGCATACTGGGCTGAATGCCGAGAAAGCGTATTCTCTTTCCACAGTTTCTGAGTACCCTTTAACCAAGATTTCGTTTCGTTACTTTTTATTGATGCAAATAATTAGATTAAACACAAATCATGCGTGTTTTAAATTTTCCTTAAAATCCTTGAGTTTGTGCGTTTTCTTCCTACATTTAAATCAAGATGTAGGCATAATCACGAAGTGCTGGATAAGAGGTCTGAGTCTATTTTAGTTCAAATACGTAACTATGAAAGTTTACACTACCTTCGTTTCTCACAAAATATCAAAAAAAAACACGATTAATAAAGGGGCTTTACTGAATAAGAAACCACAATCCCGACCAGTTTCGAGGATGTTTAACTGAATTTTAAACTGGAATTGATGAAACGCTGTCACAAGCGTTGTCGGGATTTTCAGTGATCACTGAACCTATCTAGGAACTTAAAATGGCTTCAAGAGTAACTAAACCACATTGCTCAGCTTCAGTGAGAGTTTCTATTGAACATAAAGCCTTTGTAAAAGTAGCTGCTTGAAGCTCTAAATATTCTCTTGTTCCAACGTCACTGCAAAGAGACAACACCACTCCAACCGAACCGAACTTTCAATAAACAAAATATACCCATATGCTTTGCTGTGATATTTGCTTAAAAACATGGAAAACTTCACCACAGTGCACAGTGGTTACACCACGATTGTGATAAAAGGACGCTGGACTGACTGCACACAATGCTATATTATATTGTTATTGCTGCAAGTATTGTATTGCAGGTATCTATTGTTGTTGCCAACGATTATGCGACAGCAAGGCAAAATGTTGCCGCCTCTGCTGATGTGCCGTTGTGTGCGTGTGCGTGTGCGTGTGTAAATAAATCAGGATAAGTTAGAGACAAACGCAGTGCCTTCATTAGCAAACGACAAATGAATATTAAATAGTCTCTACGCACAACAACAACACGGCGAATATCAGTCGCCCCAATTCGCACAACAGAGCCGCTGGCTGCACTGCGGCGCCGGCATACCAAGCAACTACAAACACTTATGCATATGTGCATACATATATATCAAAGCAGTCACACGAGGGACAACCCAGAGTCAGCGTAGTTAAGTAGCAGCAACAACATTAATTGGTTGGTAACAACTATTCGAGTTTATTAAGAGGGTGGGCGAAAGGCAGAGAGGTTGTAAATGAGCGATACAGAAAGGGATAAGCAGCAGGATATCACGGTGAATTAGTATTTATGTGAGTTTGCATGTGTACATGTCCATATGTATATGTTTGTGTCACTGCGTGTAGGCGTGACCGACACAAAGCGGGTGGTTAATGCTCAAAATAAAGCAACAATATGCCCAAATGTGCATACATATGTAGCCATATGTAGCATATATACAGTTTTGTATAAGTATGTGTGTATGTAACGCTATTGTTGTGCCCATCGGGTGCCAGCACGAATTTTGCTTCACCCGCGGTCGGTCAATTTAACACCGTTGATCCGCAGTGGGTAGTTGGCTGTGTAGTCTCTATGGCCAGGACACTAAGTGGGCTGATAGACTTTAAATCCCAACAACAACGACAACAAAAACGTGTATGTGTCAAACCAAAATTGACATTTTTCAATGTAATAGCGCTGACGGAATACAAATTTAAAGTAGGAAATATTCACGGGGACTGTCTTATATATACGCCGGCTTGTAAATAAGGGTATTCTCTATACCCAGTAGAAATTCCATTTGTTTTAGGACGAAAATGAAGCTAGGTGAAAGTGGATTCTAGCAGATTGAGATGTATTTAGGTATTGACTTTAAGTCTTGGGTACGAGGAGAAGATTCTGACATCTTTATTGACATCTTTTTGCAAGAGAAAAGTTTATGCCGAACAACATTTGATCGTGTGAAGTACACTGAAATATTTTGAATTTAAATTATTATCTTTTTCATCAAATTCTAAAAACTAGTCTGATAATATCGAATTCTCCGTAGCAAAACACCGGTCAGCTTACAAAAGGGCTAGTTACAAGCCGGCTAAAAATTCACCACCAAAAAATCAGAAAGAGAAAAGTTAGTTAAGTTCATTGTCGATAGATCGAATGGGACCATATATATATATATGTATGTATGTATTTCTAAAATAAAGAAATGAAAGTGTGAATCGATTATAAATAAATAATTTCACTAAAAACTCGAAATCTGATTTATATTAGGAGAAAACCTTTTTGAAAGATTTGCTAATGGAGTTTAAAATCAGGTTTAAAGGGTAAAGATTTCAAAGTGTCATTATCTGCAGAAAAGCTGTATGAAAAATACATATATTTGATTGCAATTAGAAACCACTTAGAAACGAAATATTAACTGCTTAAATTGACTGGCTGGAAATGAGTTCACTTCTGTTGGTGGAGTCTTTAAACAAAAATAAATTGTGGGTTTGCACAAACAATTGTCAGTAAATAGTTTCCCATTCCAATTTGGCTAGTCTAAACTACAAAATTCGAGTCAATTGATCACAATAGGACCATTTTACGTCAGTTGTGTGCGCCAGTTGTGTGCGCCAGTTGTGAACTAACTGGTAACATTTGTTCCCCTGTGAGGGTTAGACGAGAATGAGTACAATTTAATTGACTTACTATCGGGTATTAATTTGTACAAATGTTAACGTTTTCACTTTTGTTCGCTTATAATTTAGTGATATTTGATATTATTTAGGTTAAAATGGAGGCTAATGATTATAGCTTCCTTCATGAGCTTAAGTAATTTGCTATTTAACAACTAGATAATTAGATAATTAATGCAAATAGCAAAAATATTGCTAACAGATTGTTAATTTCGGTCGTAATATTAATTTATATTTATTATATATTCATCTTATTAGTGATAGGAAAAGTGTGGACCCATACGACTTATTTTTGAAAATACTCTCGCCTCATTTTATTATGATGCCTCCCTCATTAACCGATATATATGCTAATACGATATATTCTTTACAAATATTATATTTACTATGCAAGGTAGGGGTGAGGCCTCGGCTGAAACTGGTGATATATCTAAGGCATTGATTCGACATAAACTCAACTGGAAGCATAGAAGTTCTTATACTCGGTACATGAGGGCTAGAAAAAGTATGAACCATTTCGACTATTATATGGCAGTTGCCACACCTTGAAGGCGCCATTTGTGCAAAGTTTTATTCCGATATCTTCATTGGTAATTGATATATGTGTATATCAATAAAATGAAGCAATCTGATTGAATTACAAAGGTGTCACAAACAACCGTTAGGTGAACAAAACTATCACACTCGAGAGAGTATAAAAAGCATAACGCGCTTTCAATCGATTTTTGCTGCAAGACCTCTAGATCAAATTAGAAGAAGCAAGTAACGCTTTCAAAATGTAATTACGGCAATGCAGTTAATAAAACCGTTTAGTAGCTTAATACGGTTGTTAGCAAAAAAAAACTAAAACTTATTGGAAAATAATAACAATCGCAATTAAGTTATTAGGTAATATGCATTTTTTTTTACACCGGAAAAAGTCAACTTGAGTTCTATGAATACATAACGGTACAATTTCAAGGAACACATTTCAAGTTCACTTACTCGGTAAATATTGACATAAATCAAAACCGGTACAAACACATAGATGTTGATGCATACACACACGTGTTTATGGATATGTTTGTTTGTTTAATAATAAATTGAGACCAGCAATTAACAATAAACGTCACCTTCGCGTTTGTTTTGAAAGTTTTCAAAAGTTAGCTGCTATATACACACACACACACACACACACACACACACGTATGCATTTGTAAGTTCGATTTGTAGACAGCAACAGTTACTCAAATCAACTGCAACAACAAATATGTGGTAATAAATAACAATTGCAGCAAAATGAATTTCAGTTGCAATCAGAAAAAATATAAATAGTTCCTCCATATGGTGACAATAAATCATAAATATATTGTCAATAATAGCTGGGAGCGCACAAAGTTGTAGTCACAAAAGCATATTGTATAGGAAATTCACGGTCTTGGCCGCAAGTCGTCGAGGTGCATTGAGGCGGACGGACGGACGGTGCACAAAACAGTAAACATACGTGTGTGTGTGATTGATGCAATGTAACTGCTGTTAAAATTGTACATACATACATATATAGATCGATATATTAGTATATGTACATATATGTGCACTTATTGTATGCTATTTATAAAATGAAATAGTTTTCTTTTTTTTTGTGTTGCTACTCAATCGAGTTCAATTAAATTCAGCTTGTTGCCGCATTTACAAATAACTCACAGATGCTCAGTGGAAACACTTGACTACATATGTATATTTGTACATAAATTAAAGGTGATCACCATACATTGTACAATATATGCAGTTATAAATAGGGTCAGATTTATGATATAAAATAATCGTGTTCATAAGTTGACAACTGTGCGAAAAAAAGTTTATTGTCGGCAGATCGAATGGGTCCACTTACTACATATGTATGTATGTATTTCTCCAATTTTTTCAATGTTAATTTTGAAATTGTATACCCTTTGTTCTAATAACGTTAACAACTTATTTATTATCGAATGCAAATATTTTATTTTTAGTATATACAGTAGAGGACAAAGAAATCCGTACGCTAATGTATAGTCTTCAACTGCACAATTTTACAATATTGACTTTGCAAGCGGAGAAAGTAAACTTCCTTGATATAAGCCTTAAAGTTGACTTTGGCAAATCTTCTGTCTAAGAGGAAGAAGACAAACAAACTAGTAAAGGCTACAATGAGCTGAAAAACACTAATCTTGGATTTTAAACGATTTGTAAAGGTTACATTTTCTGATGAAACCCAAATAAAACTTTTAGTTTCAAATTGTACGTCCTTCGCGCGTACAAGTCGCAGAACAGTTCAAAAATTAGTGCCTAAACGTACTGGTAGGCAAAAAGTATACAGATCTGTAATGAACTTAAAACTAAAGTTTACGATCGTTAAACTTGTTATTTTTCTAATGCTGTTAAATATTTGAACCTATAATAAGTGAATAAGTTCTGAAATACCTCCTCAATTATTCGAAAACATATTCCCCATTTTTAGTATCAGTTTAAAACACTGTGCGTAAAAATTTATACAAAATGTTACATAGTATCGTCTGACAACTAATGGGATCAGACAAAAATACTCTCTTTGCGCCGAAGCGTTTCAATATTAACACATTTACGAGTTTTGTAAAGTCAAGATTATCGTACTGCAATTCCAGAGTATTATCTCTACAAACACCTGAAGGGATCTTCAATTGGATTCCTTGTAATTTAAGAACCTATTTTTAAATATTATCACACACTGTGCACATTTCATTGCATCTTCAATAATTCATGTCGTGCTCTCGCCGCCTGCTGCAACGTAGCACATTTTCATTCCTCGAGTTATGCATGCTAATTGAATTTCATGCTGCAGCAGTGTCCGGCGAAACGAAGATGACCGACCGTGCCGCTATTCGCAGCACTTTATTGCATTTTACGCATTTGTGCTCTACTTTGGCCTAGCTGCTACAGTTATACTATGCACACATATATGTTGGGTATGTAGGAGTCTGTGTCTGTGTCTGTGTCTGTGTCTGTGCTTATGGTGGCAATTGATGCAATTGCTTTTGTTGTTTTTGCTGTCATACAAGTTCATGTCCCACAGTAATCAATCGTCTGTTCCGAGGCATCAAATGAGGAGAAGAAAAAGAGAGACAGAGGCCGACATATGAGGAGTCTGCAGAAGACAATCATTTTGAAGCCATAACAGCTATAAATTCGTGTTGTTGCTGCCTCCAGCCACAGCTGGTGGACAGTAAAGTGCGTCAATTAATTTGTGTTAAGATTATAAATAATTGCGAGTGCCTTTGTACGTCCTCGGATGTTGATTCGATGAATAATAGTGTGTTACAGACGACTGCTGGGAAAACAAGAAGCAACAAATTTAAACGATTTTTATTCATACTGCTACAACGTATAAGTATGTGAGGGTGCGGTTATTTTAGAAAAGAGTAGAACTGAATATAATTGCTTGTATTACAATTTAAAGAAGGTATTAATTGAGTTGATGTCGAAGTAAGGAATCTTAGCACAAACTCTACTCATTTGCTATCAGAATTATTATCATAGTATGGAACTACTACTGCCGTCTAATGATGTCTTTTTCATTCTTGGTGAATTGGTAGACAAGTGCGACTTGAGACATAACCTCGAACGAAGTCTGCAGTCGACATCTAATATATAGTAAAAGCTTACATTCTAGATAACGTTTCAGAACGCGTAGGCAATACGATTGAAGATTATAGTAGAACGTTATGTTCTAAATTTTCTAAACTCAAAGTTATACATATCTCGATTTTTCGAGCGATTGTTTTTTTTTAGTATTTAGTTGCTTGATTTTTCACTAAGTCCTATAAACGCAGATCCTAACAACATAAGCCACCTAACAACAGGAAAGATGATAAGAAAATTTGTATGCAAAATGTTTTTTATTTTTTAATTCAAGGTTCCCTTTTCTATTTCTTATCTTTGGCACGTCTAATGTCTTCAGCCCCAACAGGTGTTTTATGAAAATTAAAAAAGAATTTCTATAAATGAGTTCATTATGTTTTAACGTTCGAGCAATCTTTATTAATGTTAAACCTTGAACATTTCAGAGTGACAATTTAAGTTAATTTGGAGGAAGAAAACAACAATACTGAAACAAAGGCCCATCTATTATAACTCTCGAACTCAAACCAATCTATGGCTGTTGTAAGGTTCCCAAAAATATGGCAAAATGCTAAGCAATTTTTAAGAAGATCTTTGCAGTAGGTTTGATTGCTGATCGATATTAATACAAATCTGTCGAAGTCTTGATTAGGTTCCATTTTCAATAGCAATTTTCGTTCACATAAGACTTTTGGATTTTTAAGCGAAAGGCTAAAGGATACTCAACTCTATAATACAGTTGCGATAACACTGTTGTTAAATAACACTGGTAATATCGTAGCTTCGAAATGGATTCGAAGTCCAGCGTATGGTCGCTTCGATGGTCCAGCGTATTTGCTTGCTTGCTTGTTGTTTGACTCAAGTTAGTGGAAATTTATTTTATTTAGTTGCATACTATAAATGAAGTCACTCATTTTTTAATCAACTTCACTGAATTAGGGATGCCGTTTTCTTATTTTAACGATTGTTCTTTTGCTACTCGTTGAGAAGAGAACCAGTTTATATACATATACGAACGTTTTTTTGAGATTTCTCCCTCAAATGCGCTATAAGTAGCTATTTTGAAGAAGAAATCTGCTGATTTTTTATTTTATTTTTTGCAATAACTACTGGAATTGATCAAAAGAGAGTCGGTATATACACTTGCAGTAGACCTTTAAGCACGCATTTTGTGTCACATGTTTAAGTTACTACTTTTTAGGTAGGGGTAATATCGAATAAAAATATTTAAATAAAAAATCTGTAATCTTAACAAGGTAAATAATAGTTCACAGCAAGACACGTTTCTATATCTCACAAAAAACAATAACACGTAACCAAAAACATATAAGAAACAGCAGCAGCATATGTGATAATCTGAGGTAAATCATAAAATCTTTAACACCATAAACTCCGCTCCGAAATTTTTACAAAAATACGCCTAGACTGAAATTTATGTAATATATCATACAAAAACTCCAGATTAAGATTATCAGCAATGAAGTAAAAACTAAAACACCAACTGATTTATAATCAGCGTTGATAATAATGAAAAGGCATATGTGTGTGTATTGGTGTTTCACTCACCCTCAGGCCAATTATCGAATACTGTTTGTGCGATATCACCAGCAGAATCTGATGGATTAAATAGGAATTCTTTTGTTTTGCCACTAACGAGTATTAAACGTAAATTTATCTGCAAAAGAACAAGAAGAGAAAAATGATTGAAGAATAAGTGCTAATGAATCGGAGAATATATTGTAAATGCAAATGTAAATAATTAAGCATATATTTGGTTTATGAGAATCAATTTGACTTTCACTTACCTCAGCGATGACTTCAAATGCCACTAACAATAATTACAAACGACTTCTGACTCATAACTTCATACATACCAACTTTATTGATATGAATGAATATATAGTTTTCGTATTTGCTTCTTCGTGTTATATACATACTTACATGCATGCATGCGGCGTATCTGTGCAGCTATATGCGGATTAAGTGCTACAAAAAGCTTGCCCATGCTGTCAATCACAAGCGACAATGCGGTAAACAAACTGTCAAATCATTCCTCAGATTGCTTTTCTTTCTGCTGATGCGCTCGCAGAGCGTTATCCAAATATGTATTGAAGATACTTAGGTATGTATGCATGCATATAAGTGTACTTTATATTTAAGATTCCACATGTATTTAAATAGATATCTTTGTTTTGTTGCATTCAACAAATTCGTTTACCATTATTGGTGTGACAATTGAGAAAGCTAAACACCGTTATTTCGACATTAGAAACAGCCCACACAGTTAGGTAGTGCTTTGCTTTATTCAATTTAGTATGGGAAATTTTGTTTGTATTTATGTGTATGTAGATGGAATTTTTGATATTTTGTAAAGTATATCACTTGCGGTCGCAAAATGTTATTCTACATGACATGAATATCAAATATCATGAACTAAATATTACGAATTACAAAATTATAAATTAGTTGAGAATTGCAAGGCCAATTCTATAACAGTGCGAGCAAAGCGCGAACAACGTTTATTTTCAGTCAAAAAAATTATGAAATTAGGCATCAAAAATACTTTCAGCAATCCCTAGACTTTTATTTTCAATTTTTTTTATCATGTTAGCTTAAAATGCTCTATTAGTAGCAGAGAATAAGTAGTACCACTATAAGTTTACTGAATATGGAAACAATTATATAATACGAGTATATGAGAAGCAAAAACGATCTCGTTTAAATTCTGACGATGCTTAAGACGACAAAATTTCAAATACAATCGGTTATTCCGTCCCAGAGTATATTTGATTTTTACTTCCATATAATAATGTTTATATAATGTTACTATGAACTCAAAATTGATTTGGCTTGATTAAGACTATAAATAGAATATTTACGAGGAATTTTACGCTTAAATTAACTGTTTGTCGTGAATTTTGCTCCAGCTAGATGGCATTGGAATTAATTTTCTACGAAAATCTGTTTATATTCTGACGAGGTTCATATTCGACGCACGCAATGTAAATTATATTACGTTAATAAAAAAAGAAATTTGATGGCAGCTGACGTGTGAGTACAACTAATAACAAAAACAAATCTATGTAATGAAAAAAGGCTTAATATTATGAAGCAGATGAACAGCTTGTTTCGAAGTCTATTTGAATATTTACTTTTTTTCCTTTTCTTAATAATTTACACTTCAAGCAAATTTAGGTCGCAGGTCTACAAAGAATCTGTAATACGGATACGGTCGAATGCTGGAAATATATATATGCATATACACCATTTGCTCACCTAAACTGGAGAGAACTTGATTATCTGGTTCGAGAAAATTATGTTTCGAAAAATTTGTCGGCAAAAAATATAATCATTATCGACTTTAGGACCTTTAGACAATCTTATATCCTATTCAAGACCGCAAAAAATCCCTGAAATATTCGTAGACGAAACCGGGAGTAACGCATCTATTTTAAGTGGAATGGATAATTTATCAGCCTTTTCTCTGTAAAAAAAATTAAAGCACGAATCAGATTGGATAGACTCTCTGCTGCAGTCCCTAGTCATCATAACGCCACACTGTTTTCGAATTTAAATAATAGCATATTTCTTTTCGAAATCAGCAAACAACTTAACATGGAATGTATTTAATAAATTTTAAAGTTTCTTTTTTTGCAAAGTGTAAAGAGAAAGTACTTACAATAACAAATACTCGTATGAGAAAAATTCCCAACACCTACTGTCCATTCAACAAATTGCTTCAAAATTCAAACAAAAACTTCATAAACAAAGATGAAAGAGTATTCACAGCACACGCAAACACTTTAACACACCTAGAAAGACATCTAGAAAGTAAGTGCAAAGTAGTGTAGGCCGACTAATAGGCCACATAATCTAGGTTCGATTCATGCCTAGGCGAGGCAGCCGCATACACTTGTTAACACATAGGCCAACAATTACATACAAACACACGCAAATCCACGAATTGGCCTATTTTTCCTGCCTCCACACTATATTTACCTTCTCTTTTGTTGGCCATTATGGCACAACTGAAAGAAGAAGTGGGTGGGAGGTACCACCACCGCTCTAAAATCAAACCTCTTACATGCCGTCAATTGTGGACAATAAATAGGAGAAGAGTGGCGTATGAAAGAGAGCGCCATAGGAAGTGCAAGAATAATGGCAAACATGAAAAACGTAGTAGCCGACAACTGGGATTGAGTTAATGCTTCAGCAGTCTATTTTTCAAATGTCCAAACAATGCAGCGCACGCAACAGATTTCATCTTCATACCGTTGCCAGCCATTTAAGAGCGGATCTTATGTGCACTTTATTGATGATTGTTGTCATGAAAAATTGAGAGATTTCATATTGTGCAAAGTGGTAGAAGAATGGATGGTAAACTCAATTTTTATTTATTTTTTTGTTTGCATTTTTGATGGAGGGAATATTGCTGAAATTGCAATGATTTTGAGATTTATATTAACTCCGTTGAGACATCCTTATAGGGATATACTTGTAATAAAAACTATAATATGCAACGGAAAATGCAAAATCTTTAAAAATTGCAAACTTAAAATTTATAAATTTACTTCAAATCATATAAAATTCTGTATTCGTCAACCTTTTTCGCAAATATGGTCTGTTCACACTGAAGATATACAATTCAGAAAGACAAGAAATCAATCATACCATGAGTTATATATATGATGATTTTATGGCAGAAGAGATAATAAGAGAAGAGGAGGTAGTGTATTTACATACATATATCATTTTCTTTTATACTTTATTTCAAAACTTATGCACAAGTATTTCAATATGTATAAAAGGTAGACCTTTGTATGTATGTGTTGGTAATGACATGCAAATCAATTGACAGTTGTCACTTTGTGGCACATCGAAGTGTCATTTAAAAATCAAAATGTTCGAACCAAGTGCAAGAACTTTCAAGCGAAGCAAGAGCACCAGAACATTTTGTAAGCGAACTCTTTACGTTACGTGTGACATAATATGGTGACTATAAACATACATATACATATGATACATGGATCGATGAATATCAAGTTGAAGCCGACAGCGGGACAAAAGAAGCTCAATGGGTGTGACTCGTTGCAAGTGGAATATAAAGCAGGTGTGATCGATTCAAGACAAATAAAACTAAGCAACATAAAAACAAAAATAAATACATAAAAGCATATAAAACACAAACAAAATAAACGAAAAAGCAAATGCTAAATTCAATCGAAAGAAATCAGGCAAGCAGGAAATTTGAAAATCAAATAAACAGAGAGTTAAACATGGAAGTAAATATATATGTATGTATGTTTATAGATGAGTACATATGTATGCAAATAAATTCTGCAGATTAGCATATGTATGCGAACTAAGAGCGAAAACACAAACAAACAAGCCAAATATTAGAAAACGAAAACAATCAGACGCATGTATGTGTGTATGTATGTATGTATGTATATAAATGAGGTAGTTGAAAGGCGTTGACAAAGTTGCGGTGGCTCATGATATGCCACAATAATGCTGCCATTGACGATACCGTCCGTCATTATGATCGGTACATTTAGAAGCGGGCTCGCAAGCACAGTAAAAAATCTAAACACACAATCAAAGTAAAAGACAATGACATTTGTATACGCACCGGTATTTAAGTATGTATACATTACACGTATGCGTTAAACATTTATGGCAATTTTAGAGCACATTTACTTGCGATAGCATGCTGTTCGCTCCAAAGTTGCGGCAGTCAAAATGGCAAAGCAACTGCCGTGGCTTCCACAACTACCTGAACTACTATAAACAGTGAAGATCCTACTTATATGCAATAAGTATAAACATAAATCTAGCAACCTGATTTGCACCCGCCATGAAACAATAGTTGAGCAAAATAGCAGTTTAATGTCCAAAATCGAACTACTTGGAATTATTTCATTCTTTTGAAGATCTAGTACCGAAGTGAACATAATAAGGATGGGTTCGTTCTTCAGTATGTTTTTTCTATAAAAAGAAAATGTGAGCAAATTTTATTAAAATTGTTCTTGAAAATAGAATGTTATATATTCATTTGGAACTAGTATGAAGCTGGAATATTGCTCATCCACTTATAAAAATACCCATAAAAAGACACTCTCCTGGCTAGTTGTTGGGCTTGCAATTCGCTTCAAATCCGTTGTAAAGTAGTTTATAGCCAGTTGATTTCCCTAAGGGGTCATTACAAACTAAAGATGTATTGGAAATGTTCGGAGTTAATTCAAAGTTAAAGGTATACTTAGTGATATGCAGATATATACACATATACATATTTGAATATATATATATGTATGTTTGTAAATAAATGTTCTTTAATTTTATTCGCTATTCATTAAGTTCACATGATTCATACATTCGTGGCATGTGTAATGAATTCGGATATCGGAAAACACGTGGATGCGAATATGCTTCGCTTCGCATAAATATATTTTTCCAAATGCAGTTTTCAGATATATATATTGCTTGCCACCGTGAATATGACCTCTCCCATGACCAAGTGGTATTACACAAAGCTATCAGCAATAACTGTTAATTGTTGAGTGCACAAGCTCATGTTTTATTTATTGCACTTTTGCATTTCGGTATTTGATGATTTGTTTTTGTTGTTGTTATAACTACTCTTACTCTTTCCGATTGCCTGAGAATTGTAATTAGATGTTGCTTTCTTTGCCGTAGTTTTTAGCTGCAATACACCTCTGGTGTGTGTTTATGTGTGTTTATGTGTGTTTGTTGCCTTCCCATGCACGTAATTTGAGCGCCAAGTGGTTTAGCAATCATTTGGATTTTCACTTTGTTTTTTTTTTTTTTTGCTGAAATACTGAAACTGCAAATAAATATGTTTTTTCAGCTTAAATAAAGTGGAAGCGGGTTGAATGCAAGAAATCCGGTAATCGAAACCGTTACATTGCCAATACCCCATAAGAAACCGCATGCCAGCAGTATCATATTTTACATTTACGACATTGTCAGACGGTCGGCATAACTATTATGGCATGTATGTATGTGTGTTTTGTAAGTACAACCATGTGGATCAATTGTCATATTGCATAAGAACAAAGTGCACATATACATACATATATACTATTATGACATTAGTTTGGCAGCGAGAACACAGAGTGGTATTAAATTAAAACTACTACCAAATGTTTCTTAGCACTTTGTCATGATGCAATTGTAGCGGAAAATGGGGAGAATTGGTTCCAATAGTGAAATAATAATTGAAGTCACCATTCGGGTCAGAGATAAGTTGAAGTTATTGTTTTAAATTACACTTATCCATTTCATCCATCACTTATACATTTTTCGACACGAGAGCAACGCTCAAATAGAGCGAGTGGCGAATAGTGGCGAATCGAAGGTGACTTTAATTAGACACTCCACTATAAGACTACTAAGCTACCAGTAAAAACAAAACTATGAATGAAATCTGTTTGATATGATAAAGCAAAAAGTAATTACCAATAAAAATATTGTTGTTCAATGGAAATATTACAATTGATGGAGGGGGATAGGGAATAATAGCAGCGGCGGAACACGTGTTGCCAGCCAACACATGAGACTCAACGGGGGGTAAAGTTTTCAAAAAGCATGCATGCACGCACATATTTACAAGCTACACGTGTGCTTGTTCATTGACCAGACTTGACTAATATACATACTTACGAACTTATGCTTATCAGCACATGCATTGCATGCGAGAGTACATATGTACGTGTACGTGATTTTTAAATGCCTCGAAGAGCCATTTGAATTTCATTTGGCGATGTTGAAAATTTTTCTTAGCTGTCGCACTAAATTTTCGTGCTCTTCTTTGTTACTTATTTTTATCTTGCTCATTTCTCTTCGATGTTGTTGTTGTTGTTGTTGTTTTTGTTCTTGTGTGTGCGCGTTTGTATTCATGCGTAGCGCTGGGAGCCTTTCATTTATATAATAATAAATCGTTTTTTAATGCTCACAGATTCATTTTATTTGTCCGCATTAGCCTCGCATTCCCATACTCTTCACAACCAACCATACATACGGGCATACATTTAAAAACAAACATACAGATACGATGTGTACACTTGGACTTAGTCTTCGTGAGTTCCTTCCGTGCAAGTGAATTGCTCACCAAATGTACCATGGTGACAGTCCGCGGGTGGTGAACGAGACAAATTAATGTGCGAGCACTATATTTAGGTATAAATGTTTGTTAGTATGTATGAACATATTGTATATATAATATTTGTTTGCATGTGTGTATTTATGTAGTAGTTTTGACATTGTTGCTTTACTAGTCATTGAAAATGACACTGAAATATTGTGGCAACATTAATTGGCATCAGAGACAATCATTTCTACACAAATACACACACACACACACATACATGCACATATAGAAGTGCTTACCCCCCCCAAACAAAAATACCAACAAAAAAAATAAATAAAAATAAAACCAGAAAAATAAAGATATATTAAGCAAGCAATCAAAAGCAAATATTTATATTCTTGCGCCTACATTGTTTTCGAATACTTAATAAAACGGTATATCCGCAGATTTTTCGATTACACTTGCATAGGCATGTATCTGCCAAATGTGTGTAGGTACATATATTACAATAATAATATGAAATACTATTTTTCAGCTAATTGTATGTCTATTCAAAGGGAAATAATGTTTCTTAAATTACTAGCTTCTATAAGTAGTAAATAGAATATAGTAATCTATTATGTATATTATATATATTAATTACAAAAACTGGTTTATATATTTCCAGGAAATTTCTAGTAGTTCGTTCGTGTATGAGTCAATGTCACAATCTGTCCACACCCAGTTTGAAGAGCCTAAAGATTACAAACTACTGAAAGCTATGATCTCATAGTGGAAATTTTAAACCAGCTTTAAAAGGGGAAGTATATTCTAGCAATCGGTAAATTATGTAAATCTCCCCGACGAAGCTTTCGCCTGCTAACTCAGGGCACCAAAACGACAATGCACTAAGCATAGCCAGCTGCAGGCATATCAGGGTAATTAGGTTGTGAAAGCGCTTGATTTTCTATAATCCGATAAATCAAATGTTAAGCTGAGAATAGTGGGTGTTATCGTGCGAGTTAATTGAAGTTTAAAAAGTAATCGAGGCGCATTTGATAAAGCTGAGTTAGAGAGTGCGAGCTTGTAAAAAGTTTGACACACTTTCTTTTCCATTGGCGCTATAGTAGGGTGAGCGACCAATCGTAATTTCAAGTTCGTACAGTTCTACACTCCATCTTACAAGCTCTTACAGCCACACTGCTTCTCCACAAACAAAGCCGAGAATTATTTTCTTGAAAACACAAAGGAAAACCTCTTCAAATTTTGTCAGGTACTATTGTCAGGTATCGAGTATTTCTGTACTATATATTAGATATTCGGGTTCTTCCGGCAGTCTAAGTTTACTTAACCAGTAGTGTACTTTCTATTTTAGCGTGCTACTTGGTCGCATATATAGTAAATGTGGACAAGAACAATCAACTCAGCACGATTACCCAAAACTATTAGAATTTTAATAATAATATACGGTTCAAGTCAGACGTCATTTAGAACTTCGAAATTATGATTGCCGCGTGATTGTCGTGTAAAGCAGTACGCTAATGCGTTGACTGACTAGTTGACAAGACTAATTTTTATATAAACGAAAACAAACAATAATAAGTCACATTGATTGAAACTTCGATTAGTATGATACGACATCGAGAGGTGCTTCCCAATTACGGCTGAACTAAAAATATTGAATTATAAAAATGTTGGGCATAATTTCTAAAAATTACGAAAATGAAGTAAGGTGTCATTTTTTTATTACTAATGACTCGAGTTTAAGTTTAATGGATGTTTCATATATATTTCTCTTACTTATTTTGACTCCGGGGCAATTGTTTATTTACTTTATTAGTTTAGACTAATAGTAGTTTAGCTCAAATCTGAACCAGTGTGATCATTCTATAGACGAATAGAAACTCTGGTGTTATGTATGCATCGAATATATGGATGCTTCGAAGGATTTATGAAGTTCGAGCCATTTTAGAGATGGCATGATAATTTTTCGAGTCTTGAGGGCAAGACAAACATCTACTGAATCTAATTTAATCAAATTAATATAATTTCACCGCTAATTTGGTCACCAAGTTTACTATGGGCAACGAAGTGGCGCTCTCAGAGGAAGAAGGACAAATATTTTGAGAGGTAGAAACGCCGCCTTCGGGGTGAAATATCTTTTAAATATTAGAAATACAGTACAAAGTTCAAAGGAAACTCAAATATGTGTGAGGCTTTAGGTCGTTAATGAGGCAAATGTATCCAAATTCAAATACTGCCAATAAGCTCGAATTTCAGCTTCTATTTTATTGTTGACTCAGAGCCAAGCAATTCGTGGTTCTCTTCCACTCACATATTACCCAATTAATCATATTTTGGTTTCAATATTTTGAAATGCTGTAATTGTGCTTAATTAATTCAGCACTTAAATGATAAACACAATTAAAATATGTATGTACATATGTAAGTATGTATGTAAAAGCCACACAACAAAGCATACACATTTACACATTTACACATTTGAAACTTATTCCCCTTGTGTGCCATTTTCGGTGACATTTTTTTTTTTATGATTGACTTTTAAAACTTAACAATGCCGAAAGTCGTAAACCTACAAAAAAAAAGGACGATAAGACAAAAATTACATAAAATGTTTCAAAATGTGTATGTATGTTTGTAATTAATTGAGGCGCTGCTGTGCACTCCAAGTGTTGGTGCATTGGCCCCTACACTGGATTTTCATTTGTTTTTGTTGTTGCCGATTTCTTCAAAGCAAGCGATAACTGTGAGTTTTTATTTCCGCTTGATTTTTTATTGTTTATGCATATCATTTCGGATATGTGTTTTCAATAAATACACGCGCTGCATAATGCTGATTATTTTCGGAATCAAGACAAAGTATATGTATGTGTATGTATGTGTTTACATTAATATTGTTATTGCTTTTTGCTGTTATGGTGTATTCTTTGATCGCACTTAATTCACATGTCGATTGCCGAATAACGCATTTCGATTTATTAGTGCGCGTTCATACACGAAGGCTTTTGTTGCCGCAACTTGTAGTTTATTAGCGAGGAGGCGACGAGGAAAGACGAAGGCCACCAAGTTGCTCGTGCTCGTGCTCGTGCTCTTGCTCTTGCTAAGGAAACACGCTTTACGCTTTACGCTTTGTGTTCTGTGTTCTTGTTCTTAACGGTTCGCTGCCACGTAATTCGCCATTCTTTTTCATTTTGAAAATCTTCATGGCTTCAATTGCACTCAGTTTCAAATGAATATTTACAATATGTTCGGAAATTGTAATTGCATTAAATATTTTTTGTATGTAATATGCAAACATGTTTACAAATATGCGTAATAAAACAGAATTATTTTAGAAAATGGCGAAGGGTAAAAAATAGGTAATGCAAACAATTTTTTTGTAACGCGTAAATGAAGCGTACAAGAATTTAAGAATATAATAGATAGAAAGAAAGTGCAGAAAATTGCCCCACTGAAGTTGCCGGACTAGAGTTGCTCGTCTGAACGGAATGGACAACACCAATAGGGAAGTTGCCGATAATGAGTGACAAGAATTTTTCACGTCTGAACACAGACTTACGCTCGTGTGTGTGGGTAAAGTATGCGCGGATGCAGTTATTTAATACATTGTCAATGTATGCACACACATATATTTTTGCATTTATATTTACATATTTGATGCGTTGAATTCCAATTTACATATAAATTATGCACAAATGAATTGTGTAAAAAAACACTACAAAATTATAAAAAAAAAACAACCAGCGGACCAAAAAATAAGAACGAAATATTATAGTGATGATGGCGCTGTTTACCGGGGAAAAATAGGTCAAATATATTGAACATCATTAATTTTGCGCTCTTCACTTTTATTCATACCATACACATCCGCCAATCACTTTCCGCCTACTCCTCCTCTCCTCCCTACTTCGGTCATGCAAAGGAAGTGCAGCGGTATTTTAATAGATTTTCCTACGTCCATGTAAAGCGGCGGATCTGCATGTCTTGCGACTGCGTGTAGCGTTGAAATGCATTTTCAGAGCACGGAACACATACACCCTTTTAGATGGCATCTACAGATGTACATATGTATGTATTTACATGGGATAAGCGTTTCGGGATCCCGAAATCTTGAGGTTCGGTTGCCGGGATTCCGGCACTGCTTCAAATGTTGCATTAAAGTTGTGAAATCTTTGCCGATTTGAATTTTTTTGGGATTGTTCGATGTTATATTCGAATCGTTTAAAACAAAAAAGATAGAATGTTGCCAGCGCTCTAAAAATTTTAAGTTCTTAAGTAGAAATATTTAATTTTTAGTTTTTTCATAGCGTACAATTCAAATAGTTTTAAGCAGAGTTGCCAGCCCTTTGAAATTTTTAAATCATTTACCTCTAATGCTATCAAAGGGATAGCAAGATTGTCGAAGATTTAGATATCGATATATAGGAAGTGTTCAAAGAAAGTTTACCCATACGTTTCCCGTCGACAAGAGTACTTAAATCCATAGAAGTTTTATGATTCGAATCGTTAATCGTTATGATTCAGGAAGCTGTTCAAAATTGTTTCCGCATTTGACTTGAATTGACTTCATCTTAATTATTATTTCAAACCCGAAAATAACGGTATTTATAAATAGATTCGGTATGGTGATAATCTCTCTATATACATACATAAAAATATATGCATATTCTTCTCCCAAGCAATCTATAACACTTTACTGAATTGCATCACCACTCAAATACCCAATTTCTTATTTTTTCCTTATGATATTTACCAAACACTTGCATGCTTATGTAGCATTTAAAATCAGAATCATTTTATATATTTCACAAAAGAAAAAATATTATTTTCTAAAAATAGTTAAGAAAGTGTGACAGTCATCACTGCTATTATTTTTGTAGTTATACATTTTCGGCATATTGTTGTTGCATTTGCACGCCATGACAAATACTAGATAATATATGGCAACTTAGTGCACTAGAAGATGAAGCAGAATACAAATGTGCTAAAGAAATATAGACCAAAGGCAATTCAAAAAAGTATAAAAAAAAAAATAATAATAATAGCGACACAGAAATTCTATTAGCGTATTATTGCTATAAGCGGAACCACAAGGGTACTAATGTGGCGGCTTCGTTGGAATCGGGCGATGCAACATGAAATGTCATGTAATTCTTTTTCTTTCTTTTAGAATCGACAAATATTTTACGCTTCTTTGCTGCATGCGGCGACCTTATAAATGCGCTACTTACAGAATGCCGAGGGATTTTATGCGATTTTTCAATGTTCTTTTTCCATTGCGGAAGCATGATTTGTGACATGAATTTATACCTATGACTTGTGAGAGTTTTGAAAGTGATAAATAGTAAGGCAAAAAGGCAAAAATATGTTGAAATTGATAGAAGCGATTTTTCTTGAAATAATGCTTGTTGAAATAATGCTCGGACGTCATATAATTATGACATTTTAAGTCGGTGACAGGTTCCTTCTTTTGTCAAATTAATGAAATGGCACATTTATCTGGCAGCGGGTTTAAAAATACAAGTGTACATATAAATACTGATTTTCAATATTAGATAGATAATTAGAAATGCTTGCGAATGCTTGCTTACGTGTTATTTCTCTTGAAAAGATTCTAAGAAAATATCGGGTGTATAATATAATAATAAAAAAAAGTTTTCTCCCGCTTTGCCGAATGTTTGTAAGTTTGTCAAAATGTTTCCACATATAATATATAAAAAAATTGGTTCCCACATCTTAATATTATATATTATGAGCCATGGTGAAAATCAAATTTACTTTCTTATCGATAATAATCAAAAACTAAAAACTTAATAATATGACAATACTATCTTTTAAATCATTTTAGCGATGAAGACTTTCTGGGCTACTCACTATTAACTACTTAACTCAATAAAGAAAAAATCAGACAAATCAGTAGAGCCGATCTAGGGTTTATACGGACTCGATGGAACCAGATTCCATTGTTCCATACTACTATATAGGTATAAAGTTTACAATTAAAAAACTTATATGAAGACAGCATATATACGAATGTAGACCTAAATTAAATCGAAAATCAAGGAGATTAATATAAATGCTTCAACCTCATTTTTACAATCCACAAAATGTATTCGCAAAAATTTAAATGCATTTGTGAGCGACCATGAGTTAAATTCATTTATTTGCCATCGTGCTATAGCTTAATCTAGGCACTATTTTGCATCATTATTAAATCACCAGTATTTAAACCTTTTTAGGTCATTTAAAATTATGATGGCCAAGACATAATCCCTTTCGTAATGCACAAGCACATGCAAGCAAAATTATGAACTCAAAATATAAATTATATGTGCAGTCTATTGTAAAGTTGTTAAGCAGAATAAAAGCAAAATATAAATAAAAAATACGAATAAAGAGAAAAAAGAAAAGAGCTTTAATATGCCCTTAATTGGGAAGCGTTGAATGTGTACGTAGACATATAATTACATTGATGACACACACACACGAGCATATGATTACCTTTAGTATGTCCTATGCTGACGTACAGGCTGACGTACAAACAAAGCAACAACACATGTCTGGCACGAAATTTGAGATCGATCTTGGAAGAACTGGTTCTTTAAGGACCAAACGCACTTTATTCAGGGTATACATTCTAGTTCTTAATCCTGATCGCTAAAAGTGATTATCTGCAATCTTCGGGCTTTAATTTGATGCCCCCAAATGAGCAACTAACATTTGAAGTAGATCTGGACTTGTGAATTGGTACATATGTCTCCTTCAAAAGACTACCTACAGAACTCACATGGAATTCGAAGATTTCTACTTTAAGTCCATTGCTTTAGGTCTTTGCTGAGAGAGGTTTGTTGCAGTCAACAGAACTCAGCTACATTTTTCGCACTGTTTCTGGGACACGATTTTTAACCTCAATACTTTCTATATAGCTAAATTTAGCATTTTAATTTCAAAAATAATATCTTAATTGGAATTGAATCTGGAAAAGATACTACCACTGTACTAAATAAGCATCTCTGTGAGATGATGAGCAACTTGAGTGCGACCAAAGATCCACTCTTCGAAGAGAACATTCAGCGAGCATAAGCACCCGGTCCAAGCTCCAAGCCATATAACGATTACTTGCCGGCAATCCACTAGTGCCGCAATAGCTCCAACCTGGTGCGCTTCACTGCGGGGTACAAACACCTATATGTAGTTAGGTATCCATGTTATTTATGCATTAAGTGGCAATTTAAGCACGCACACTGTATACTTAGCTATATTGTTAGCTAAAGCGTACAACTCTTTTTGTAATTTTTTGCATAACCTTCTTTGAAATTGTTTTGAGAATGAATACACGGCACAAAGCAAGCGTGTGTGTGCGCAAGTGTGTGCTGATCAAAATGGAGGAAAACTAGTTTATGTGCAATATGCATAGTCATGGGTCAAAGTCATTAATAAAACAGGCATTCAAGCACTCGATCGCTACACTTTCAGAGCGTCGACAGAGGCAGTCAGCCACCCAGGCGTTAAAGCTGAGCGTCGCAGCTGTGGTGGCCGCATTAAAGTGGTGTGGTGCACACTAGCAGGGTCTTGGGCGGCTAAGTGAGTATACTTGAAGAATAAGAGGAAGCAGTATGAGGTGATGGAGCGCGGCAGAGTGCGTACAAGCGGCGTTCTTGGTAAAGAAATTTGCAGTGGGCCGCTGGCAAAAGCTAGCACTGAGTTTACTTACAAACACACTTCCACACAAGTATTTATGATGGTATGAGGTGTGAGTTTCGTACTATATATGCTCAATAGTGTTGCACACGTAACACTTAAAAGCTTGCAAATAGTGCGGGAGCGAGCAGTAAGCGTCGAGTGTAGGCAGAAATCAGCGGGGTGGCAAGTGCACGCCTCCTCTATTGTAGTGGCCCTGATGCGTTCATCGAGTGTGTAGCTGGCAAAAATTGCACGCACGCACACACTCACATCAGTTTCAAGTGAATGAAAGTGTGTAAATAAAAATGAAACAAAACAGGATGGGAGGCAAAGGCAGGACTAATAAAAGCTTTACCGAAAATCGCCAGCACATCGCTGGACTGAACGTAGATTTCCACTCTATCATTCAGCAGAAGAAGAAGACGCCAGCATTCAACAATAACTTAGTATTAGAGGCGCCAACGCCACGTTTGCCAACAGCTCAGCGTCGCCTACGCAACGCAAGTCCATTTCTTCAAGAGCGTCTGAGTCGTGAGTGCGCCGATAGATAACGTCATCAGCACCCAGGCGCACTTTGAAGGTTGCCTCCCATTCCCAACCCATTGCAGTTGGAGATGTGTCGTTGCTGGACTCCTGCTTTGTGTTGCCTCACAGTTGGCTGCACTTGATTTAATGATCATAATGTAAACTTATCTGCAAATTTATATTTTTTCTTTATTCCAATATATGTAAGCATGCATTGTGCTTGTGTTGTGTTGTGTGCTTTCCTCAATGTTACCGCGTTCGAGTATTTTTCTCACGAAATGCATTCAGCCAGCGGTATATTAAAATTCACTGCCACATGCCACTGATTTATACAAACAATTGGTAGAACAATGCAAAAGCCAACAACAAAAATAATATGAAAGAGTGTAAACACAACAAATGAAAAGGGAAAAGGATTTATTGCGTTGGATAGTCGCCGCACGGTTGCTGCGTGGGTTGCTGCGAACTGCAAATGGTGATAAATGCAGAGACGTCGAAGCACAAGTGGAATAAATAGGGGTTTATGAAAGCTAGCAGTCATTTTCTTGGAGCAGCTATTGGCAGGATGATGAGATGGATAAACAGATGCTGACTTTCATCAAACATAGAATAGAGAACTTTGGAACATACTGAAGTCCTTTCGGGACGACCGAGAACATCGTCGATATGAGCTCTCAGAGTTTATAGCCAACATTAGATAGAGAGGAAGAGAGAAAGAAACGGGAAAAGAGAAAGGAAGAAAGTGCTACATAGACTGAAAGAAGGGGGAGTGCGGGAGGGAGAGAGATAGAGAGGAAAAGAGATGGTTCCAATGTTTCCACCTAGCCTTTAAATATATGTAATAGTGCCAGTGATTTATATGGCCTAATTATTGCATCTTTGGTTTCCATTTATGTGAGAGATTGGTTTGGTCAATCCGAACAGACTATAATGAAAAATCGAGGACATTAACTTTAAGTATAAGGACAGTGAGAAAAAAAGGAAGGAAAGGTAATTCGCCGTCCTCGCAATATTATTAAAATCCCCACTGCTCAATGACTACCACAAGTTCATAATTTAACAACGCTCAGAAGTTAAGATCTCCTGATTTTAGTATCTTCACTTGTAAAATATTCTTCAAAGTCATGCAACGAACGGTCCGAATAAACAAAAATGTATGAAATGTTCATCAACTGCATTAAAGATACCCTTTTTTTGACTCCCACCTATGCCACTGAAGCCTTTTGGACCAACTCAGCACACCTAGCTATCACTTGGAACTGCACACAAACACAACTGTATATAATTTTAAGTGCATGTATGCACACATATTATATATGTTTTCTATATACATGTATAAGTATATTATTATGTGTGTGTCTATAAAATAATGCCAGCCGCCAAGTGCCTCTCTGATGTTGGTTGCATTAGAAATGTTGATGCTTTCGCCGACTTTCAGGCATATAAAACTCGCGCTCGCGCACTTGAAATCACTTTGTTTGCATTAATGGGCGTCGAAGGTGACGGATACTTACAAAAAACGCTGATGATGGGGGACACATTTGGCAAGGTCAGAAAGCATAACAAAAGCTTTTGCTGACGTCAGCTTCTACACACGTGATTACCAGATGCAGAACTAACTGTTAAAAAGAGTGAATTCAGTGCTGTCGATAAAGAAAAATGGAATTGCTCGCTGGTTCATAGAGGGCCTTTGTTAATCGTTAAAGTGACTAGCTTGATAAACAGTCGAGACTGATTTTGATCATTTAATTTATTTCCCTTAAAATAAACTCTTCTTCGTTCCCAGCTAACTTGAATGGATTCTTTTAATAGCAACCTTATTATTTTCGTTTCGTCCTATTGACGAATTCTTGGGTCATATAATATATCAGGGCATTGCCTGAGAGGTGCCTCACTTTTATGGCATTTTAAGAACACAAGTTGATGACCCTCCTTTGCATAAAATTTTTTATGTAGAACGAGAAGTCCGTCCATCATCGAATATAATACTTGTTGTAATTTTTCGTTAAACTTTGCAGTTAGTCTAAGGATTGTTTAAGAGGTGATGAGATAGTTAAGATCAAGATTGGTATAAACTAAGTTATAAAATGAAAAACTCTCCAACTCTCTACTAATGGAAACTTTGTTCTATATATTACAAGATACAAGATATATACAGCAAATACAAGATATATATATACTCCACTCTCAGAGTATATATGTATACAAGAGTATATATACCTAGAAGATCTTGAAAAAAGATGAGAAGAAACCATCAACAGACGTCGATGAAAACTTAAAAGGTAAATTAAAAAGGACAATGACACGTCAATGACGGTTAACTGCACCAAATTTAACAAAAAATGTGATTTTCTAAAATTTTTGTCAGGCTAATCCCTTATCCCTTATTATCAACATTTATCGATATCGGACTCAGTCACTTTTAATTTGCTTTTTACAGGTTCCCTCCATTTTGGAATAATTTTTACCGCAGCTATCTCCTGAGAGAATCATGAATGTTGAGGCAACTTAGGTAAGTTCGGTCAATATGAAGGTTTCAGAGATTACTTTCTGCTGTAAGGATCAGTTAGTTAGAACTATCGTTCTATTGATCGGATCTATCGGACTTTTCTTTATTCAAAATTGGTGTAAACGTAAGATATGCTAATGAAACTAAGTACTGTACTGAAAATGCATATAATTGGTCTATAATTTCGCTTGGAACAACCTAATAATGAATATACACATTATATATAATTGTATGCATTATATTATATTGGGTTGTTCGGAAAGTCATTTCGTTTTTTCCCGCCAGAGGACTTAATTACGTTTTTTCGAAACTAACTTCACACTTAAGCCCCATAACCATTATATGTCATGAGAGCTGATATTGCAAGGCTTGTGTGTGAAAAAGTTCTATTAATTCTACCCAGTAGTTTTTGGTTGGTGCCTTTTTAAATATGGAGAGCAATAAGCAGCATTTTCGTCATATTTTACTTTTTAACTTCAGAAAAGGTAAAAATGCTGTCCAAGCGAGAAAAAAATTGACGGATGTGTATGGAGAAGGCGTGTTAACAGTACGCCAGTGCCAGAACTGGTTTGCAAAATTTCGATCCGGCAATTTTGATGTCGAAGATGCACCACGGTCTGGAAGGCCGGTCGAAGCTGACAAAGATGCGATAAAGGCATTAGTTGATGCAAATCGGCGAATCACCACACGAGAGATCGGTGAGAGGTTAAATTTGTCGAATTCAACTGTTTATGGCCATTTGAAAGGCATGGACTTAACCTCGAAGCTCGATGTGTGGGTGCCCCATGTCCTTACCGAGCGAAATTTGTGTCGTCGTGTTGACGCGTGTGATTCGCTCCTCAAACGTCTAGAAAATGATCCATTTTTGAAGCGGATTATTACTGGGGACGAAAAATGGGTTGTATACAACAATGTTAAACGCAAGAGGTCATGGAGCAGAAAAGATGAACCGGCTCAAAGCGTGTCAAAAGCCAACATTCACCAAAAAAAGGTGATGCTCTCCGTTTGGTGGGATGTCAAAGGAATCGTTTTTTTTGAGCTTTTGCCGGACAATACAACGATTAATTCAGAAGTCTATTGTCATCAGCTGGACAAATTGAATGATTCACTTAAAGAGAAGAGGCCCGAATTAATCAACAGGAAGGGTGTAGTGTTCCACCAGGATAATGCGAGACCTCACACAAGTTTGGTCACTCGCCAAAAACTTTTACAGCTTGAATGGGACGTACTGCAACATCCACCATATTCTCCAGATCTGGCGCCTTCCGACTGCTATTTGTTCCGGTCCCTGCAAAATTTTTTGGATGGCAAAACCTTTACCTCAAATGAAGATGTCAAAAACCACCTGGACGAGTTTTTTGCCAGCAAGGACCAAAACTTTTATGAGAGGGGAATTATGTTACTGCCAGAAAGATGGCAAAAGGTGTTGGACCAGAATGGCCAATATATAATTTAATAAAATATTTATTCATTATACGAAAACTGTCTTTCATGTTCCCCAAAAAAAAACGAAATGACTTTCCGAACAACCACATATGTATGTATTATATATTATACATTTGTATGTATTATATATTATACACTAATATTGTATATATAATGCTCTATTTTGTCCTTACTGAGTCTATTTCATTTAATAATCTGTACTAATATATACTCTACACTTAATTAGTATCATATCTATTAGATTCAAGGACTTTCCCTTAAATTTCATACTTATGCTTTAAGCTAACAGATGAATAAACGCACACAAACTCAAATAAAAAATAAAAAATAAATAATTAGGGTTTCTATTTAATAATTTCCGGCCCAAAAGATCTAATTATAATGTCAAAAATTATAAGTCGCCATTTAAAGGATAACAAAAAATTTTTTTACGAACAAATTACACGCAAACAACTACAAATACCACCTTTGTATATATGTGTGTACTAAATCCTACCTTGTTAACGCCATAAAGGTTAGTCCAACCCAGTGAAGCAGTAAGCACACGAAATTGTCAGATGAAAGCAACAAAAAAGTATATCACGAACTAGTTCATCAAAAAAATAGGAATAAAAGAGGGAAATAGGCGAAACAAAAGGGGTGTCTGTTGCCAAATAAGCTTGCAACTTGATACACACACATACACACACATACACACGCACAAAAGTTAGTCAGAGAAAACACGCAAAGTCAATAAAAAGCAAAAAATACGACTGTCAGTCGTCATATAGCCGTATTAGATGCTTCAAACAGATTAAGGATGTGCAAAGAAAGTGTCGCACACTTTTCGTTTCTTTTCTATATTCTCTTCGTCATTGTTTAAGCGCAGAAAAAAAAAACAACAAAAGAAATAAATAAAAAGAATAATAGAATTTTACACCCAAGGGAATTTCGCGTTTAATGCTCACGCCAAGCCGAAACCAGAGCGAGTGGAAGTCAATAAGCAATAGATGTAGGGTCGTGGCGGTGCGGGGCGGCCGGAGACACTAATACAATACGTTTTTGACGGCGAAAATAATAAGTAGCTCAAGTATAAGTGAAGCTAACTGAGGGGCGCTCACAAGTACCGAGTACTTTCGTGCAAAACATTGCCACACACACACACACACACACACACACAGACATGCATATATGCTTAAGTGCAAGCAGGCAAATAAAGTGACGAGCGCCACTGAATGATAAGTAACTTTAGTTTGGTGAACTGGAGACACGCGAAAACGAAAGGCAACACCGAAATTGGAGTAGAGAATGGAATAAATGCGAAACTTGTGCGTGATTGTGATTGCTGCAAGTGAAAATTGTGCAGAAATGTTGTTGAAAGAGTTGAGTGCGAGTGTGAGTGTGTGTGTGTGTGTGTGTGTGTGTGAATCCAGAGTAGCGTATAATAAAAGTGATGAAAAATAGATCGAAATGAAAATAATACAAAAAGTATTGCGATTGCGAAAAAAAAACACTTAACAACTGATAAAATATAGAAGAAAATAAAAAACAGCAACAAAATGAAATAAAAACACCGAAAAAGTAAAATAAAGGAAAGTCATACAAAAAATAGGCACAATAATAGCGAACGCATTCATAGGTTTATGTTGCAAGTAAAATAAATATTATTTATAGCTTGGGTGTGTATGATAAAAAGCTAAAAGCGACGAAATCAGGACCAATGCGATTTCATTACATTTGACATTTTAAAAGATAACAGTAAAAAGCAAAAGTGGTGGTATGATGATAAAATCAGAGAGCGGGAAGAAGCAACATTAAAAATGGACTTTTTTGGTATGGAACAGCTATCACGGAAAATTTTAACCCCTAAAAAGAGCACCCTCTATTCATATGTCAACTATTGATTGCGAAACCATGGAACCAATTTTGGTGAACTTTTCAGAATATGTATAAGAATATCAGGATAATGTCCCGTGAAGGTTTGATACTTTGAATGAGTTGCTATCTCTCTGAGATATAATATATAAATAATAACATGCACATATAAATATTTAAAGAATTTGTGATATTTGAGAAACACATTTATAAACATTCCCATAGTAAAAATTTTCAACCAGAGCTACCACCTTAGTAAAAGCAAGATTAATTATTATTAAAGTATCTATTTCACATCAAAATCTATAACATGGACACTAATCAGAAGGCATTTAAGAAAGTTTTAGGCTGAGAAAATTTTTAAACGGTGTTCCCATTTATTTCAATAAATTACAATTAGGATTGCCATCAATCTAAGTCTGTCGGATTTTAATTCAGGCTGGTTCTCCAGTATATAATTGCTATATAGAGACAAAAATATGTCTTAATTCCAACACTCATAATCGTAATCGCAATATTAAAATACTTATAATATATGATTAAGAGGATACCTTAGAGCTGCTTGGACTGGACTAGGTTTATTCTCGCATAAGCAAGTGAAAACATTGAAACGATGTGATTGTGAGTTGCGAGCCTGGAAAAATTCACCCATAACTACAATGAAAGTATTTTGTATAAAAAGGATGTGAGTTCTACTCTCCCAAGCTCTCAGTTTACTTAAACCCCAGCAGTCTACACCTCCTTTATTCAATCAATGCTAACGTAATTGTTGTACCTGGCCCTGCTGTTGTTTACGCAAAAATTGCATTTACTCATTCTTTTAGGTGGTGATTCATGGCCAAAGTCCTTGACCTATTAAAATTTGCACTTGTAATTATTTTGTTCAGTTTTTTTGCGACGTTATTGTTATTTGTTTTTTTTATATTTCTGTTTAAGTGTATTTTTGATGTTGTTGATTTTTCTTTTGTTGCGGTGGACATTCTTGTTTTTGTTGATGCTGCATTGTAGAGGTTATGTCAGACGACACCATACATACACATATGTAGGTATATGTAAATATGCATATGTAAATATGAATGGGTGTGAATGGGTGTGTGTGTGGGTGGTAGAATTGTCAATTGAGTATCCTTGCATAAGTTTAACACATGCATAAGTTTGTATACAGTGAATTTTTTGAGTATGCTTGTGTGGAAAGTAGAATGGGTGTGTGTAATACATAAATGGTTGTTTACCAATTTACCCCTGGAGAACAAGGTTATAAATTCTACAATATTCCGTTGGTAGAGTTTAGAGTGTGCTGCAAACCTTTACCTTTAAGTTATTGAAGTTTAGAGCCAAATAGTATCGATTTTTTGCTACGGAACATGGAGGGCATATTTTAGGTTTTGCCCGAAGAATTCTATATGGTGCCAAAAATTTCCAAATTAAATTGCATAAAAGGCTTAATTGCTTAAAAGAACACTTTTTTATTTCTCATTAGGTTTGTAAAGTTTGAACATATACAGAAAATTGGGCAGTAGCACGCCCATGGTAAGCAAATTTACTATTAACTATAATTAGTTTTCATTCATAGCTCCAGAAATATTGAGTACATTGGTCAAAAATGAGTATTGCGTACTTTGAATAATTAAAATGGTACTGTACCTTTTGACCTTGATTTAAGACTGTAAATAAAATATTATATAAAAAAAAAACTTTTTATTAGACTCTCCTTTTTTCTTTTTTGATACACCAAATACTTTAAATGAGCACTAATAATCCCCAATGAGCCTCTTAAAACCACTATCAGTAGTTTGCATCGATGCTGAGCACCTCGAATCGACAATGAGTGCTTCAAAACTACAATGAAGATGAACGCTGAGCATAAATTTAATACCGAGTGCAAATACCAGGGGGAAAAGCTGTTAGACAGTGAAAAAGCAATGGTAGCGAGAACTCTCTTCAAAAAGGGTGGAATTATAGGGTTAATGAGGGGGGTTAAATTAGTATGAAGATACAAAGAGGAATATATATTTAAATTTTTGTTCTTTTATTTCAAATATTTCTCACAGTTTCCACATATGCAATACATGGTTGCATTGCTGTTATTAACATTAATATACACTGTGTCAGATCCATTACAATCTCTATGTGCCTTTGCGCTTGTATCCTTGGTGACGAAGCCTGGTATAATGGGCGCTATGGTTGAAGTGATGATTGTGTTTTTTTTTGTTTTATAATGTATTGTATCCTTTTCACTTAGAACGAAATATGCAAATATGTATGTATGTATGTAGGAAAATTACGATATATACGCCCTGTGAGAAAATTCTTAACAAAACTTAAACTTTTAACTAAAACTTTAAAAAAACAAAACTTAAAATGTGTAAGATTATTTCCAGAGTTTACACTTTCAATAATAAACTATTTTCATAATTTTCCATAAACAAAATTTGAATTTTCAAACAAAAGTTTTGCAGAAAAAAAAATTTCCTTTTACATGTTTAACCTAATTTTTTTCAACTAATAATCTTTTTATTCCATTTCAAAAAAAAATAATAAATAATCATAATGAATTTGAAACGATTAACATTTAATTTTTTTTTTATAGATTTTTATAGGAATCAGTCAGTATAAATTTGATAAATTAAATTAAATAACAACAAAAATTAAAAGAAAGTACATATGTACATATTTTAAAACCAATTCTTTATAAAATTGCTTATATATATATATCTCTTATTAGCACAAAAACTTTAAACAAATGGCAATATAATGTGAATCACTTAACTTCCTACGGGTTCAGCTGCAGTGATTGCGCCGCACTGACTTTATGCTCATATGAAATATTGATAAAAAGATGTACCCTTACGTCACTTGAAATCTTTAGAATTTGAAAATAAAGAATCACGAGCTTATGCGTCACATTGACTCCCATTTAAACCTTTATAAGTAAGTACGCAGCATTAATGCGTTGTAACCCACATATTCTAGTTGCCTTGACATTAAGCATGAATATATTTCTTTAACTATTCATCTTTTGGACATTAACATGCATTAATCATATGCTACACGACGAAAGTTTCGAATGATGTTAACCAAAACTTGCGACAACCGTAAAAAGTTCGGTCGGTCGTTCATATCGAGTTTCAGGTTACTCATACGCCCTCGCACACGAGCACACGCACATTATGCATTCTGCAACACCATGAAAAGGCATACATCTCACAAAGTCCTATAAGTATATATGTATAAATACAGTAGAGGCAGCGTAAAGCAAAACCCAGCTCACATAGTTTTAACTCTTCCTCAACGAATTGTCGCATTTTTCCCGAGGCGTCTGCTTTGCTTGCGTGTAAATATGTAAAGGCATAAAAGTAATGGTGTTGAAGTTAGCGGCAGCCATGTGAATCAACCAACGTGTGTGTTTGTATTTCAATGCGTGGTAACTATACCTAGACGCCGCTGAGCAGCTAACCTTATTTCCTAAACCTGTCACCACCGCAAACGGATTGAATTACATTTTGCGGTATATCGCTAAGTTGCGCCGAGGGTTGTTCGGCGGCTTACTTGTTTGCGTCAGCTCGTCTGTTAACCTGACGAAATTCGGATGTTTATCATGTGAAATTGAAAAAAGAGCGCGTTGGATCGTGACAAGGTACAAGTACTCTAGTAGACGACAAACTTGAGGTCTATCGTTGCGGCAAATTCAGAAAAGGGGAGCAGCGCAATGATGAATATATGATGTAAAGCAACGAATAATAAGAGGTAAATAAACTGAAAGCCATAGTACTTGTAATAATTCAAATAAACTCGAAGTCTTTTGCCTTTATATGTGACTTTTAATGTTATGGCACTTTACAGGTCAGACAGACAGTCGGCCGCTAAGGGTAGACAGTATGTGTTAATAGAGAGATTTACATATATACTTATATTTGATTGCAAATGAGGCTCATCCACATTATTTACCTACAAAATTGAAGGTTTCTGCTCAAAAAACAAAAAAAAAAAAGAGTGTTTTAATAAAAGTTCTCATTAAGGCCTTCAAAGAATAGGCCTTGAAAAGCTATCGAAAGCCTCAAATACCGCTCTAAAATTTTTAATTTTTTGTTCAAGGTAACGGTTGCGGTTGCCCGGATAGAAGGACAAATAAAACGAAGCAGGCGCAAATCATGGAATCATTTCCTTAATTGATATATATTATCTAAGATATATATAAGAAATCCAAAACCTGAGGGATTCTCATAGCTCTAACTGCCGTTACATATCTTAGTTAAGCTATAAAATTTGCTTGAGTTTGCCTCAGAGATACTTCTTTTGATGCTTATTACTCAATGTTTTCCTAGAATTTCTACGTATACAAAAAATACGAGAAACAAACAAAATATTAAAAGTTCCATGACTTTTCAAGTTCAAACTGCCACTTGCTGCTACAAATTTATTGACGGCCATATCATTAAATCATTAATTTTTCTTTTAATTAAACAAATTTTAACTGCCCGAGTGGCAAACAAATTAATTTTATAGCGAAACATGGTCATAATGGATTGGCAGATAATGGTTAGTGTGGCGCTTTGTAAATAGAATGCTCGTAAATGTCTGTATGTATGTGAGAATATGCTAACATTTACTGAACAAGTGTATACATATTGAATGACAACCTTGCAATAGAGTATGCCAATTATTGATTTTTTACAATGTGCCACGCGCAATGAATGCCGCAGTGCTACACATATACAATTATATACATATGTAAATATCTACATCAAATTAAATAAAATACTCTTACTCTTACACAACAAGAATGGTGTTTGTCTTTTAATGCCCCATTTCTATTCAATTTATATTACAGCATTACGCAAGCACAAACATATATACGCACACCATATTTGTGTATGTATGTACGTGTATATTTATTTTCATGTCGTCTTTATTGTGTAATAAAATTGTCTAAGTTTGCTTTATCCCCACCGTGACACTGATTTGTGGTCTTTTTTACTTTCGACCGCATGCAAGTTGGGTTGTATTTTGATTATTTGGCGCCACGATTTGTCCTTTTCAGGGTCAAATTGTTTTAAAATCCCACTCTACCACTGTGTAAGCTATAGTTGCTCTCAATGGTCGCAAATAAGAAATGATAATACGTAATTTTGCTAATTTTATTGGTTTAAGAGCGTTCATGTTATGCGTAAGTATGTATCATTATACTGATATTTATGGTCAATTTCGATTTTGGTTTCCTATTTCATAGTCATTTCCAAAGAGATTTTCCGAAAAAATCATTGATATGTATTAATATTTGTTATAAAAAATTAAACAAAAATATGTCGTAAAATTCATTATAATACGTTCAAAGCTTAGTGACAACATTTATTTTTCAGATAATCGATTCTATCAGCACTTAGCGAAAAATCTCCATGTTAGATCTTGTTGCTGTTATTGTAGCGATGGAAAATATTCATCAAACATATTTGAGGAATATTGCCGATTTGATTTTGACCGGATAAAAATCCGATTGCTTAGACCCAATTGTCAGGGGAACGTTTCTTTAACTTCTCACTAATTCCGCCTCAATTCAAAAGATTATTCAACTTTTTCGAAACCATATGAAAACAATGACCACTTTAAACTCCTAGTTAACCAGGCCTAATCCTAACAAACCAAACATATAACCAGTATGCATTGGGTTTTCCCATGACACTAACTAACCTTTTCATGTCCATTTATATCAACACACCTAAGAGCCCTTTGTTCCAACCCAGTTGAAACAGCACGTTTTCTGGATCTTCTGTTGGGTGACGACGGCCATGACAATATCTAACTAACTTGTCCCCAAACAGGGTCTAGGTAACCACTGGGACTACAGCTATGACCACCTTAGAACAGCGGTTTTAATATTAGACGGATATGGTGTGTTAGATAACCGACCTTAGATCACACAAGAAGTTCAATTTAAGGTAGTTGATCGTAACGGTAAATTTAAGCAAAATAAAGTTTCCTACCTAACTTAACCATCGTGAATGCGCGAATCACGAATAATCACAGAAAACAGACAAGATAAGAAGATGGAATGTGTAAGAAAAATGTCTTCCCTTCTTTAGTTTGTCGATATTCTCAGCGGTTGTGGAACTTTAAGCACGTATGCCCTTAAACGCAGAGAAAGTATTTCGATAATTTGTTAGATATGACGGATATATGCAGTGTTGTTAAACAACTAAATCGCCACAGAGACCTAGAAAGCGGTCATCAGAGTTGCCAACACGTCGCCGATTATATTAAAAGCGAAGATTTAATATAAATAGTATATATAAATAAATAGCTCAAAAATAAGCTGCGAAAAATTGGGTGGCGAATGGTATTTAGTTTACCATAAAACTTTGCATGCATGCTTTGCAACACTTGCAGTGATGTAAAGTGGTTTGTGTTTTGGTTTTTTTGGTTTCACTCAAATTTTTGAGTGACCACACCAGAAAGGAGCAGGCGGGAAGTGCGCGAAATGGCATATTTCTATTAAAAGCAACAACTTCCGCAACAAAAATTTCTCGTGTCACAAGTTGACGAAGTGTTGTTAGATACTTTGATGCATAGAAAGTACATAGCCGTATATATCTATGTATATATTGGTGAGTTCACTGTAAATGTCTACAAAGGGCGACCGACCCACAGGCCGACCGCATTTCAAGCAAACTAAAAATATGCGAATTTGCCTTGCTCTGGGCAATAGAGTTGTTCATGTTGTCTTCGTTATATTTCCCTTCTATTTTCTAATTCGTTCCTTCCCCCAGAGCATTAGGGCGGTGTAATTAAAATTGCTTGCGTAGTGTCAAAGTGGTAAAGAAATTAAATTGCGGGCAAATGTTATTAAAAGAAATGCGCACAAATTGTAAGAATGAGCATTGGTAGGTGTGTGTGTGTGTGTGTGCATATTTATGTATATGCATAAGCATTTGCAACAACAGCCAGCAAGGAATAGCACAAGCACCCACACTAGTAAGAAGAAAGTGACGCTTTAGCTAGATCTTGAGCAACTCTCACATACACTCCCTCACTTTCTCCCGCAAAACATTTTGTAAGCGATGCCTTTGGTTTTAATATTTACTCCTACAAGTAGTAACTAAAAGTACTAGCACAACAAACTTCACCGCCTTAGTCAGTCGGTGGTTGAGCGCTTTATAAAAAATCTAGAAGGAATTTTAATTACGGTAATGGAAATTCATGCGGACGGAAATGCAAGACAACTGCGACTACTAGGGCAACAACAACTATGACTATGACCACAACAAATTCTAGCGTCGTCGGGGCACGCTGTGAAGCTCCTCTACCACCACACAGTACAGCACATAGAGATAGAGAGAGAGACAGACAGAGAGAGAGAGGAGGACGCCCATCCTCCAGGAATTAATTAAATTCGAACTTTTAGTGTAGTTAATGTAGTCGAAAAATGTTTGCTAAAAATAAACATCAACAGATTAACTTATCAAACAAACTCGTAAAACCGCTTAATAACTTAAGAGATGTGAAGGAGCAAGAAAGAAGCGCAATAACGCGCAATAACGTGCAATAAAATGCATATGACCGTTGCAACATATGCAACTCTGTATGAAATGATTGCATTTGGTATTACTCAGCGACAGCGCACTGGATTAAAATGCGTGACACAATCTCTTGAAAATCTCTCACAATGATAGTAGATATTATATTGAAATTAAAAAAAATTACTTAAACTCAATTTCACATCTCTCTACTTTTCACTCACACAAAAATGCTCTAGTGAAGATATTGCATCGAAATAAATTGCTGATAAAACAACCTGTGTTTAATAGTTTCAGTTTTGTTTGAACGAATTTTCGTATCATCGCAAAAGGTAAAAACCAAGACCAAGGAGATATTTGCCAATATTTTCTCCCATAACCACCAAAAACTTTTATTCTTCAATATTGTCCTTGGTGCCTCAATACCTGAGGCAAATACCACTGATTGGGTATATGGTTGCTTGAGTAGCTATAAACCGATTTCGTCTATTATTACGCATGAGATAGTTGAACGTACTATTCGTGAAAAGCTTTATTCCAATATCTTAATTGATTCTCGATTTATGTACTTTAAAGTGAAAGGATCAGATGAAACTTAAAATTGTGTTATATGAGAAGTAGGGGTGGTTTTTATCCGATTTCGTCGATTTGTGACATAAGAATACAAACATAATGTCACATACCAAATTTTGTTGAAATCGGTTAAGGCGTTCTTACGATATGGGATTTCTTCCAAAAGTGGGCGGTGCCACGCCCATCACTAAAACTTTACACAGATTCCTATGCCATTCTTCCGTATCATATTTTCTGCAAGATTTAAGGTTTCTGACGTGTTCCTTCAGCGAGTTAACGTACTTTTAGTAGATTTCAACATAACTTTTGTATGGGAGGTGGGCGTGGTTATTATCCGATTTCACTCATTTTCTCAGCACGTACGCGGGGCCATGTACCATCTCCCACCTTACTAGGATCCTCTATACCAAATAACACGTTTATATCTTAATTTGCTGCTTAGTTATAGCACATTATCTGTTTTCGATTAATGGCATTTTGTGGGCGTAGCAGATGTCCAATTACGCCCATCTGCAATACCAACCGTCTTACGGTGCCAAAGAACGTGTGTACCAAGTTTCATCAAAATATCTTAATTTTTAGTCAAGTTATCACTTGCACGGACGGACGGACAGACAGTCACTCGGATTTCAGCTCGTTTCAACTCGTCTTTTCATCTTGATCATTTACATATATATGTCTATATCTATCTCGATCAGTTCTAGGTGTTAAAAACAACCGTTAGGTGAACAAAACTAATATACTCTCTAGCAACATGTTGCGAGAGTATAAAAAGAACTCTTTAAAATGCTTGTAAACTGTCGGTAATAAAAGCTACGAAGAATTCACGAATTACTTCGCTTTATCTGAATTTGGCTATAGTCAGACCTGAAAATAGAAAACCATTAGTTCTTTCAAAGTTGACAGATATACCTGTCTCGTTCAAGACTATTGCAATTTTAAATAAATTCACTCACTACAACGATATCATTGAAGGAAGTAAACAAAGTCAGTTTAACAAGATAGGAAGTAAGAAGTAAAGTGCACTCGAAGAATCCTTGAATAACAATCTTTTTCTTGGTACAACTTTACTACCTCTCACAATTACTTATCGAACATAAATATCAACATAAAGACTTCCAATTATGTAAATTTTCAAGGAAATTGGAAATAACCCATGATCAGAACAAAGATTTTCCTTGGAGAGAGTAACCGATGAACTAATTCCGGTTTACCCTGTCCATGGCAGAATTATAAAAGAAGAAGAATATGTTTCACTATAATTATAGTCCTGTGTGGACAAACACTATACTATCTCGATTTCGATCGGTGAATTTTCTCCAAATGATTTTTCAAGTAAAAATTCGGCGCTACAAAACATTAAAGGCAAAGAATTAAACAAATTGCCGCCAGATTTCATTTGTTAATTTTGCTACGGATTAATCTGTATGTTGCACATTAAAATTGAAATACGAACTTAGTAAAATCTTATTACCTCAAATGGCCGCTTAAAGCAGCAAAATCACTGCTGCGCCTTTTGCTGTAGCACTTAATTCCATCCATTAAGTTCCAAATAAGTATGTACTTAAAACAATTTTATATTAAATTGGCATATTTTCTTCGTTTTCTCTTGCACTACATTTTGGCAATTGAATTAGTTTGTTGTTGCTCCGCGTTGGCATCCTTATGTATATACAGCACATCCAACTTGTGAAGGCTATGCTGCCTTCTATTTACTATTTCTTTTATTTTTGAATTTTTGGTGAAATTAAAAAAAAAATTTTTTTTCGTTTTCGGTATTTCTGCACACTTTTTGCAGAGTGCTACTAGTGTTATTTTCGCTTTGCTCGCTCGTTCTCATCATTGCTCTAATTCTTTTCTTGCTCCACCTCGGTTAGCCTTTTACGTTCTTCGCCTTCTTTTAACGGCAAATGCAGGAAAACAACTAGGCAGCTCCTTAACAGGCAGCCAGTGGAGCTCCAACTTGCTCTAGTAGGTAATGGTCTTCGCTACTACGACTCCATTTGGCAAGTTGCAACACTGCTGACCTTATTTCACTTATGAACAGAAACCGATTTACCAAATGACATTATGTGCTGGCAAATATACATTTATACGAGGGCGATCCGATAAGTACAACAGGAATATAAAATTTGTGAGAAAATGGTGATTGTGATTTATTGCTCAACAACTCCAACTTCTTTAACCTGTCTGAAAAATAAGTTTGCAGACGGCTAATAATTCAACATAATAGATCCCTGCGACTGTTTTGCACTTCTCTAGGCAGTCGATGTTGATCATATATTGTGAAGCCCAGAAAGCATTGACCATCATCACCTTTCCGGCCGATGGAACGGTCTTCACCTTTTCCCACAGTTTTGACTGTTCCCTGTTCTCTGGTGTATACCAGTGCACCCATGATTCGTCAGCGATCACGAAACGGCTTAGAAACTCCTTCGGATTGCGCTCAAAAAGTATCAAACCCTGCTCTGAAATGGTTTCACCGCTGCTTTTATTGTCCACAAACGCAAAGTGAGAAGACGCGGTACCCATTGCGTCGACCTCGTATATTTAACCTACAGTAAAATGTAGTAGTTCTAAAGTGTCTTGCAAAAGGTCTGAACACCAAAACTAAAAAATCTGGTTCATTTGCAGTTCAAAGCTATGTCTCAAATGACATTGTCTGCAGTAGAATAAGCCCTAAAAAAATTCAAGTATAATAAAATTATATATAAAGTATAATACTTTGGAACTAGCCAATATATGTTATGTGGAATGTGAAAATTTATAGTATGTTTGTGAGTATCCTTAATTATTTTACTCTCTCATCCACATTTGATTTGTGCGACAATACTCGTGAATCCAACGCCAAATCGACCGATCGGACGACTGCCTAGCGACACGCTACATACTTATGTAGCTTGTTGTGGTCAACAGACGTCCGACAGCGAAGGACAGACGGTCGGATGGACGGATGAACGGAGAGATGGTCATTTTCTCTCAATGCTTTGCGAATGTTGAAGGCCAAAGTCGTATATTTTTGTTCGACTTGACTTTTTTGCGAACACACAGTGACACACACACATACATGCATCTATGATGAATCTGTTTATATGTTTATATGCATATTTGTATATAAATATGTATTATGGCTATGCGCCAGCTCGTTTGATCACCTGCCAACTGCTCTTGGCCGTTCGTTCGTTCTCTCTGTTGTGATTCTAACAGATTTCGCAGCTTGTTGGTCACTTCGATTTGCTTTCCCCGCTGCAGCAGTAGCTTTCACAGTTATTTCTAGCCACATCTACGCTTGTGTGTGTGTCTCGTGTTGCTATCGCAAGAAATGTCATTGCTTTGTTATTACCACTACCGGGCGATGTCATAAAGTGACTTACTAACAGCAAAATAAATACAAATACAAATACAAATACAAATGCAAAACCAAACGCCAACACAAATACAAACACAAACACAATTGCCAAACGTAATCCGTCCTGAACGACAACTGGATTTTGCCTGTTTGCTGAGCCGGTACTAGATGGCTTAGTTACTCATGGCAAATATAAATGCGAAAGTACCTGGCGCAGCACTCGTGACATACGGACGCCTTTGTGTATGCATATGTATGTATGTGTGTTCATATCAGTTGACGCATCGCCATTCGTAGGCAGCAAAGTATTTAGTTGTTAGTCGGCAGTTGGTACGAGTACTCCTTTAGCCAAAAAGTGGGTCCCAGCTGTTGTTGTTGGCTTGTTGGCTTGTTGGCTCGTTGGTACTTGTGATTGCTAACTCTATTTGTGGACAACTGTAAACACACTGTATATTTGTGTTGTTTTTTCAGCTACACGCTTCGATTGCTGTTCTGCTTTGGCAAATGCTGCAGCAGCGCGCTGGCGGATACTTGGCTCCTATTGCAATTCCTGCTGCAACATATTACATCTCTCCCTATAAAAGCTATATATGCGGATTGTTGTTTACTTTTCTCTGTTGTCTATGCTTGTTTTCTTTTTGTGTTTTCGGTGCCGGAATTTTGTTGTTCTCGATTGCATATCGATACCCACATACTGGTTGTTTGCGAAGCAACATTGTTTTCTTGCCAATATTGCTTTGGTTTGCAGCTAGCATAATTTTTGTTTCAGCTTTCTAATCGTTATCATGTCGTTGAAAATTTTCGTGTAAGAAAGTGTTTTCTGATAAGGTGATATGAAAATACGTAGTACGTGCTGGGGTGCTGGGGTGCTGGATGCTGGATGTTTTTCCATGTTTCTTGATATAGGTCTCAATGTTGTACGACAAATGAAAGGAAGGTTCTACTGGCTTTAAGAATTTCAGAACAGCTGCTGGATTTCATGTAAAACTTTTTTAAGTGAAGCATACACTCTGTGTTTATAAAATGTTGATTAAGGGATGTTAAGACCAACTTTTTCGATTATTTTTAATGTTTTTCAAAATCTGTGCATATATTTGGACACACGAACCAGGGAATTGTGAAGAATTTGTAGTATTTTTTATATAACTTTACTTAGAATAAAGTTTTCAAGAAGATAATCTTTATTTTGAACGTTTCATATTAATTGACTCCCAGACCTGATTTAAAATTTTAAAATTCAGATTATTTTCCCATTTTTGTTCTCTGTTGTCAAGTGTTTACTCTGACGCGATTTAAGTTTTTGTAACGATCTCTCAGTTTTCTGGTTACTGATTCGATGTGTGGAGAATCATCGCACACCTGTATTTTCTTGAGAGTCATTCAAACGATTTTTGACCTTCAGATCTTCTCAATCTCAAACCAGATTTTTATGACGCAAGTTCCCAGTTAATAGTATTTTTCCATTAGCAAATAAATTATAATAAGTATAAATTTCCATTAGCAAATTCCTTCTTGTGCAGCATTTATGGTATGTTGATGATGCAATTCAACACATATTTTAGTCGTGCGAACTACAACAGTAGTCCTTAGTTGTACCCAGTGCCAAAAAAAATTGGTGAAGAAGGAACTCGAGGTGATGATCCGGCAACAAATTTTCTGGAAATCTAGATTAATTAAATTTTATCTCATTCAAGGACTAGCTGATAACGAAGGTCAACGAATTCAAGAACAGTAATTCAGTTCTCCGAAAGCAACCGAGCGCTTTCACTGTTCTAAAGCTGTAAAAATATGTGATTAATGGCTGGGTTTCGTCCACAATAATCTTATTTGAAAAAAAATTCTACAAGCACGCTCGATTCAATATTTTCCGAGTGGATATGCAATTTTTCTTTTAGCCATTAACTTGAGTTAAAGGCTTTGTGTTTTTGAACAAGTGTCAAGTGATGACGTTTAAGGTTCTTAAGATTAGTTCACGGTCTCTTAAGGTGTCTTAAGGTGCTTAAGACAGTGCACTGTTTAATGCTAAATACCAAAAACGTCAATAAACTCACGTTTATGGGCCAAGCGAGAAATACCTGCGTCTCTTTCAGTGCCTCTATCTGACTTTTTACCGAAAATATCGGTAAATCTGTAAGCAATTGTTATGAAATTGGAGGATTATCTTTCCATGATAATAGTATGTCTGGTGTTAGAAATCACGAAAATCGGGCAAATCCTTCCCCTAGTCCCCCATATACTTAATATACGGATTCTCAATCTTCCGGTAGACTTTATACCATATATCTCGGTAAATCTGTAAAATATCGCAATGGAATTCGAGGATTATCTTTCCATGATAATAATGTGCTCTTGTGTGTGTGTGCTCAAAAATAATGAAAATCGGGTAAACATTTCCCCTACCCCCGATGTACCTAATACAAGGATTTTCAACATCCGGGTAGACTTTACACCATATATTTCAGTCAATATGTAAGATGTCTTAGCAAAATTAAGTGAACGTGTAATATAGGATCCATAGCTTATCGCCGAAAATGTGCGAAATCGCTCTACGAATTATCCCAGCTCCCATATACTACATATGATATACATAATGCATAAAGATTTTCGCTATTCTAGCAGACTTTATGCCGAATATGTCGGTCACTGCGTGAGTTACCTTCACAAAATTGCGTGAAAACATGTTCCCTAATATACTTGAATAGTGAAAAGAGTTAATGTGACCAGTGCAGATCTTCCTCTATCCCAAAAATATCCGATATAAGAATTCTCGACTTTCCATCTGACTTTAAACCGTTTATGTTGGTCAATATGTGTGATATTTTAATGAAATTAAGTGGATATGTTTTCTTAAACACAATATGATTTCGCGCTAAATATGAAAGAAATCGGTCTAGATCATGGTCTAAGCCGCTTATTCCGAATATAATGATTTCCTTTTCACTGATTGACATTTTCGTCTTATATCTAATATTTTCAATTAAGCCATTTTGGTTGAGTATATATCGCATATATCTTATTTGAGTTAATTTGGTAGATTTTAATATAAATATCTCTGACACGAAGCAAAATATAACAATGAAAGTACACGAGTCTATGGTCCGTAATATAAATTAATAAGATACCAAATATGAGTGCATTGACAATTTCTTCGAATAGTGAATGTTGAATTCTTCCGCAACATTTTTTTATATAAAGTTTTGGCAGCACCTGAAAGCATTTCTCCGCCTCTGATCCTTGCACATTGCGAGAGTATAAAATGTTTGGTTACAACCGAACTTAGCGCTTTCCTACTTGTTACTAAGTTACTTCATACACCATACTCTTTCACCTGAATTATACTAAAAGAATAAATAAACCCTTTGATAAATTATTCTCCGAATTTTTGGTACAATTTACAACTTTGAAATTCGATTCAAAATGTACATCGTAAGAGTTAAACAAAAGCCTCAAAGCGAGGTCATGTAACGAGTTTCGAAATTCTATTGAGTTCAGCCAACATTACTAACCTCATTTCATTTGCTTATGAGCACAAACAAACATTCCCAACTGAAAGTATTCAACAAAATTATGCAGATTTCATTACTTTGTGTGCTTAACTGTGGAGAGTGCCAGTTGAGGGTACATTAGTAAAAGATAGAGATTTGTTGCAACTCTTTAATATTAATTCGCTCGGAGTGTTTTTGTGTGTAAGTTCCATTTGCCACGTTGTTTGTGGCATGTTGGCGGGGAGCGACTCCCAGTTCATGGCTGTTCGGGCGTCGGTGCCTGTCACAGTGCATTGTAGACCGCATACGTAGCTTCTCTGGTTCATTAACAGTTAGTTTTACTGTTAGTTTCCACAACAGCACACAGCTAACGTACACGCCCATGCAGCCGCAACACATCTGAGTACCCGAAGCGACGCGGCTGGCTGCTTGCCTAACAGTGTTTACTTCGTTGCTTTCTTACGCCGACAAGCGTTTCAAAAACTTACTACATAATTACAACTGTACATATATATAATATGTGAATGCTTTGTTGGCACCTTTCCATCTTTACTTTCGAAATTGAAGGAGAAAAAATCGATTGTCTCATTGCAATGTGGTTTTGGTAAATAATTTTGAAATTAACTACGACCAAGTAATTTCTCAAAACAAAGAAGGCGAATTATAACGGGATCTGATGTTTATGTTTATTATGGAGTAATTAACAATTATTTCACCTCTCCAAGTTTTTGGATCCTCCTTTTCGATGTTGACCTCACATAATATATGTATATCAAAATGGTTCCATTCTGACGAAATATGTATGTATTAAAATTGCAAGGTTTTAAGGCACAATTTCAATATTACGACTGGTACATTTTTCAAGTCCTAAGAGTTCTCTACAACAGATCAATGAGTTTTGTTAAATCTGTAGCCTTCGAAACACTTACGAATGAAAAAATATTAGGCTGATGTTAGATTTTTTCTTTGAAAAGACGTATTTGAGGTTATGTTTGATTTAAAAAAAAAAATTTATAAATTTATTATTCAAATTGATCAATATTGATCAAAACTCACGAAGACCATCAAGAATCAAGTTTCAAAGGCAACCCTTCAGAACAGATGATTTTTTTAAGAAACAAAAAACATATTCATATATATATTTATATATATATCACATCGATGAAAGTGTGGGGCTGAGCATGTTACTGATCACATTCTCTAAAATTATAAAAAATGTTAAAAAATTGTAACCCTAAAATATATATAATGAGTGATTTACACATAAAATATCCAAAAATACAGAATAGAGTATATAGTCTTTAAGAAACCATTATGGTCTTTAAAATATCAAGGTTAAACTCATTTGCAGTGTTATACTTTCTATAAATCCACCACACTCTATAAATAAGTATTTTAGGACTTGAATGCAAGTTCAGGCGAAGTTATATGTATAGGCTTTTTGGCATTTAGCGCTTTACTCAGCAATTATTCGCTTAAGCTGAATACGTTTTGAAAGCCTAAAGACCTGAAAAGCTTAATATATAATTGCAATATTAATTCTATTTCAACTTGCCCAAGATATAACAATGTATATGTAACATTTCCGCCTTTTTCAAATTAATTGACTCGCATTTACATAAGCAGCATTGGTTGGCAACTGATTTATTGATGTTTTTGCTCAGGTGATTTCAATATAAGCTCTAGGTATATACTTTATAGCGCAACCGCCGCAATACAACCGAAATTCGGCAACTAACAGTACTTTGAGCTGACATCGAGCTCCACACTTCCAATCGCAATTAGGTATGTTAGCTTGGCTGCACCACTTCACGTAAGCCCCCCAACTAGCAGCTCCTCAGCTGCAACCAATCAAACAGCCAATTATGCTGTGTACATTCCATTCACTCCCTTTCGCCCATACCTCCTCAAATAGCGCCCCACTTAAACAAATTGCGGTCATGCTTATGCAACGTCTAACGCCGAAATGTCAATGTTAATACTCTCGATTCGAGGCGACAAGAAAGCTCCCCTAAATGCCAGTAGAGATGGACGGACGGGAGTCGATGTAATGACCTCCAACCACAAGCATACACATACACAGACACATAGCCACATAGACACACATACAACACACCAACGCGAATGTAACTCCATTATTGTATTACTTTTTCATATTTGCTACAACATTGCTATTACAATTTTCGCAATCCTCATCTTCCCCTCCTCCCGTACAAAATGCCATCCCTTCTATTGCATGCCAACACAAGTGGAGTACGTGTTCATCCATCTGCTGGTATCCCTCATATTTCACTTACACCACACAATGTGCGCCACTATACACTATACGTAACGATAAAAGGGGGAACAAATAACATTGGTTGCCAATGTCACCAACATTTTCCAATCAACCGTACAAAATGTGGTAATATTTTCTAATTTTCGCCTGACTCGCTCCCACCTGGGGCCATCAATTATTCATGACTGACTCCCAGACAAATTTATCCTCGCATAGACGTACCTATATACTTGTATAGGAAGGAAGAGCGGCAGTGTGGAGTACAGTGGTCCAGCGCACCTGGAAAGAATCGTAAGGTCATTGGCACAACGAGTTACGTATTTGTAAACACCGCCCCCCCTCAAAAGGGTGACCGTACACCGACCATGTTGCTGCAGGCCTCTACGTGTTTAATGGGCCTCGGCGTTCGTTTGGGCTTTAATGAAGTGACTCGTGAGTTTGTTAAGTGAATTGAAACTCCTTTCTACAAATGCAAAACGAATTTGCGCTTACACGCGAGAGCATATGTCAAAGCACGGAGCGATAAATGGCGTATGCATAACAAAGTTTATAGGTGACAGGCTTGACACACTCGAAGCACACAGTTAATGCAGAAAGTAAATTAAAGCCATTTGGTCAGAAGCAGAAGACAGTGACGAGCTCCATATGCAATTGAAAAGGATGTCAATTTCAATTTAAATATTGCCTACTTATAGCACTACAAGTACTAATGTCAGGTATAGAATGGAAATCCTCGTTCGATAGTGTACTGCAAGTCCTTGGAAGAAACACACTTGAAGGTTCTTCGAAAACGAAAAACAAAATTTCTAAATAATACGACACTCTGAAATTTCTGAATGAAAAAATCTATTCTGAATAAAAGAAGAACTATCAGAAACCCTTAAATGTTAAAGAATCAAGAATATTATGAAACATTACACATCGATTTCTATGAAAATCTCTTCATGTAAAAAATTCACCCGATGTTTTAACTTTGGGGCGCGCTCTCTTAAAAAAAGCTTATCTATAATCCGAAAATATTGGTTCGTGTTAGAGTCCATTAGAGCCCAAATATCAATACAGAGCGGGAGTCGAATTACGAAGTGTGTTGAAAAAACACCACTTTCCACTAGCACTAAAGTGGAAGAAGAAGAGTCAAAATCGTGGTGGATTACCATGTTGATGTTTTGATATTCGTAAAATGTCACGAAGAAGGCAAGAAGAACACAGTTGAAAAACAAACCACGCATATTTAATTACCATCCATTACATTCATATATTCATTACATGTTCGATTTTATTTGATCCAGGGTAGTATTTTCAATTATAAGTACTAGGATAAGTGGATTGGATAAGTATTGGATGAGTTTAAATTGGAAAGTTCTATTAATCTATCGGTAAGTTCTATTAAAATTATTTGGCCACAGCGGGAGAAAAATAAAATAAAAATCTCATATTTATTGTATTGTTGGGAAATATGATTAAAATATTTCAGACACTCGATTTCAATTAACTTTGCGAAGGCATTTCTGAAAATATTCTGAAATTCGAAGGATGTGACCCCTGTGGTTAGAAATGAATAGTCCGTGATCGAAGTAATACATTTTTCGATTTCCAAAAGTTTTGTATATTCAAGTAGTTTTGAATATTTGGAAAATGAACTCCGTGAATCTCCTGTGAATTCGGCCCGAATTTTTATTGTTGCCCGTTTGTTTAAATAGTAAAAAAAATGTGCTCAGATGTGAAAGATTGAGAACTCCTATGTCGCTCATAAGTTTTTCTCTTGTATTCAAGAAAACTTAGCGATAATTTCTAGATTCAGAATTTATTGTTCTACTAGGTTTTTTTATATTTTCTTTATATATATACAAAAATAAACTGCAAATAGAAATTAGCTTCTTATCACTAGATAATTTTCCCCAATATACTTTCTTTGTCAATTTTCGTTACAAAGTTTTGGAAATGGCATTAAATTGGGAGCCATTATAAGCCAGCTGAAAACATAGTCGCGTCAGCTAACTTCGTCAGGCAACAACAGCAAACCAACAACTAACCAACAGTGAAGAATGCAATTTTCATAAAATTTTCTACATTTTCAATAACGAAAGAGGGAGCAAAGCATAATAACGTATAAATTCGAAAGCAGATGCCACAACGCGCAGAGCGGGCAAGTACTGGAGTGAAGTAAATAAGGAAAGCAGCATTTAACACATAAAAAGGAAACGTAAATTTTATAAAAGCGAAAAAAAAACTTGGAGCGTACAAAGTTTGATATACAAAATACAAACCGAGATAGATTTACGTACAAGCCGAACTGAGCAAAGTAACGGCACTGCACTTTGGAATGGTTGAGTTGTACTCTGTAGCTATGGTATTTTTTAAGGCTCACAAGAAAGTAGAGAAAATATAAATAATATGAAATGCGTTTCCAGCAAAACTGAACAGCAGCAGCAATAAGTTCCTCATAATGGACTTGGACGTAGTTGGTTCGAAAGCATTTCTGGGGTGGGGTGTGGAGCAGCTAAAGTGTGGAACTTTTCAACAAAGGTGTTGAATAACTCCTAACGGGAATTGAGTGGTTGATAAAAAGTCTATAGTGCTGCGCTGTCGACGTCAATAAGCACGTTTTCCAAGTAATGTGTACACTTTTTGAGAAAAGTTGAAGGCAAAGTGCCTAACTGTTGGAGTTAAACATTTGGAGGGCGCAAATAAAATTAATGGGCGTAGTAAAAGAAAATAGTGCCTTAAGAGTGGGATTGCCACAAGCATGTCTGGTGGTATTTACTGCAAGTTTGGATTATAAACCACTTCGAATAGTTTGATAAGCTGGCATTTCTCAAGAAAAGTGAAATATTAAATTATGTTTTTGTATTTATGACATCTCATTTCTTTGCGACATTGAATGTGGTCCTTCTTCTGCCTATTAATGGATAGAGTTTGAATCGAGATGTTCTCGATTTACTGCATTAGCTCCTACATCTGGAGCTTTTTGATAATATATTACTTGCGATCCTTGATAAACGGTGACCACACTGTGCATTTCTTTCAGCGAAGAAAAGAGAGAAGTATATATTTTAAGGCAACTCTTAATAAACCCTCCGAAAAAGAGACTAAAATGGAACCTTAAAACAATTTACTGATCCATTCTCTAACATATCATTAATACTTGTGGTAACAGTGAAATTTTTACAATAATTTTTCGTTTTGTGACTAAATTTTAAATGTAAAACGTATTTTTAACATTTTCGTGGTCAAAAAACCGTTATGAAAACTATACGTAATGAAATATTAAATTCATATATAATATTTACAGACATAGATATGTATGTACATATATAGAAATATACCATATGATGATGAGTACAGTACACATACACTCTATAAACTTGAAAGTGTGAAAATTCGCCAAAGGCAAGTGAGCAGACGGAAGCGCAGACCGTTGTGAGATAATATGAAATACGAGCAATTATTTTCAAAAGTAAATGCGTGAAATTGTGCAAAAAGATTGAACTGAAGAAATGTACGTGTTGAAAGATCATAAGGAAAAATAAAGCTATTATAAATAGCCAAATGTAAATAAGCGGTAAATAACGTTTACATAAACAGTAAATGAATGTGCGTATATAACATACAATACTATACACTATACTACTACACTACTACACTACTACACTACTAATACTGTATACAATACTACATGTGTATATATTCTATACTCATATATATTTTTATGATTCAGAATAAAATTGTCTGCCCGCTGATTAGTTAGTTAGTTAGCCTGGTGATTAAGTTATACAAGCAATACTCCCCGATCACTGACTAGGCCAAAAAATAAATTCAAGCTTTGTTTAACGCATTTTGCCAGCATGTTCGAAATAAACGAAATTACTTATTCTAACATTTTTACTTACGGATATTAACCGTCAGAAGTAAACTGAAGTAAAAATGCTAGAATGAGTTTAGGTGGTTGAAAAAGGCGAGGTTAATATCTTCATAGAACACTAACCTCCATTTGGATTGATAATTGCATGCATTGAATTAAATGACAGTGTTTTATACATTTATTTTGCAATGGTTTTAATTTCTAGTTATTGTTGCATAAATTGATAAATAACACGAAAAGTATTATATAACACTGAATTAAAATTGAAGGGGCCTATACAAGCATTTTTCGTAAACATTGTAACATTTTAATCCTTTTATCGTTAATCACCATTAAAGTCATGTTATTATTAAGCGCAAAACTTGAAATAATATGTTAAAAGTGTTTTCGGAAAATACCCAATAAAAACAGTCCAAAGGCTTAATTAAGAATATTATAATATGTTTAATACGGTCAATTAGATGAGGCAATTAAGTTTCAAATTAATTAATTTAAATAACTCTTCCCTTTTGCCATTTAAACTTACTCAATTTAATTTAAACTATTAGATTTCTTTGTAGTTTACAACAAAAATATTGACTTTGTACAGAAAAACCTTTCGGCAATAATATTTACATATCATTACATTATATAATCATCTTAATTGTCTTTTGATGAAATCTTGTTTTCTCACTGAACAAACCTTCTCTCATTGAAAACACTTGATATGATTACTTTGAAACTATTACATTAATTTATTGTCTATTAAATACTAATTGCAAAATTGCATAGTTAATTGCTTCATTGCAAGATACATTGAGAACATTTAGTGTTAATTGCTCAAGTCCTTTTCATTTCTTAATTGGGCAAGTAATTAAATGTGAGGGAATTTCAATAACAACTGGTTTCGACGTTGGAGATATTTTGCTGATACGGTGACACATATTTGGCTGAAGAACGTTGGTTCGGCATTTTTGACTTTCTACGACTATTTTTAACCTAGCCCGACTTGAGACTCAAGGGTTACGAAATATAAGTGGAATGAAGAAGAAAGAAAGGTACCTGAAAAATCTTATTAGAAGTTATAATAAATCTTTGGAACAAAAAAATCTTTCTATAAGGCATTGACTTCTCTAATTGCCAGGTTGAATATAAATTTGTCCGAAAACAATTTAATTGCTTTTATAATTTTCTGTTTGTTATTTGTTCACATAGCTGAAATTGTTTGATTTGAAATAAACCGCTGCCAACAAATTCAAACGTTTTATGCCCCAAAAGTTGACATTCATTTGACAGCTGGCCGGAGGAGACATATTGGCAGGCATCAAACGAAAAAGCATCAAAAGGTCAGAGAGGAATGAGCAATATGAAACAAAGAAAAAAGCGAAATTACAACAGTAAAGTAGAAAAACTCGTGACAATTGTGAACCCTTGTAGGGCAGACACGTGACAACTCATACTAGGCTGACATATAGGATAAAAATATATTTATGTATACAGATGTAAATATCCATCAGCGTTGGACCTTTGCTGAGCTAAAGCGACATCTGACATCAAAGCGCAATTTTTCATGTCCTTTCCATTTATTTGCTTTTTATTTGCACAGCAGACTTGCTTCTTTGGCAAAAAAAAGAAGAAGTTCAACATGTCGGCCTAATCGCTGTGAATATGAGCTGCTACATATTTCAACACCGTGCAATGTAGTAAAACGGTAAAATATATGTAGGAGTTGAGCCTGTTTCAGTAATTTTCTATTTTATTTTATTTTCTCGAATTGCAGCTCCCGTATGCCACATATTTGTAAGTATGTGTGTGTGTGTGTGTGTGTGTGTGTGCGTATGAAAAAAACGACGCATTCGGCAAATTTATAACATAAAGGGCATAAAGTATTTAGTAAATGGTGTATAATAACCGAACTGGACGCTGATAATATCTTACAGTTACATATAATGTATATTTTTTAATTTCCAGCAGAGAATTCTCATGCCACGAACCTAGTGAAAGTTTTAAAGCCAATATTGAATTACTCTGCCCTCATTTCCAAAGCTACTTTGCTATAAATACCCATTAATGCTGATGCTTTTCGTCAGCTGGCTGTTGTTGTTGCTTTTCTACTCTGCATTTTCTTCTACTTTTGCTAAACAAGTAGAACAGTAGCATACCTTAAGGGGTTTAAATGAAAATGCGCATACTAATACAGTTGACGTCATCAACGTCATCTTCTGACGTCTCCTCCCACACACAGCCACTTGCTAACTCTGCGCACAACTCTGCAGCACTTTCGAAAATCAACCCGACTCGATTTGCAAGCAAATTTGAGAAAATGAAAATATCACAAAGCAGCTCAGCTCAGCTCCTAAATGTTTGTTGTGTGCTTCGTTCATTATTATTATTATGCTTTTTTCTGATTTTTTCCCTTTTTATTATTTTCAAATACATTTTTTTTTTTAGTGTAAGGGAATACAGAAGACGTTGCGGTGTTGCGGCAAGTGGCAACAACGAATTATAATGCGGAAGTTTTATGCAAATGCGATTACATCGCGCCACATAAGCGAGTGCTGAGGGAAATGCTGAAGAAAATACCTGTGCACTACATGGTGATGGAGCGAAGTGCATAAATGGAGAAGCAGCAAAACCAAGCAACAACAACAACAAGCGAACAAAATTAAATGAAATAAAAGCTAAGACTACCCAACGGTTGCATATGGATGTATATATGTATAGATGTATATGTACATAAGCGCTTATGCGCTGCATTTTTATAAACTCTCGTCAGCGGTGGCAAAGAAGCACATCAAGTGTACCGCTGGAGCCGCACATGTAACACAGTCACTCGGAGGTATCATCCAAGCACACGCAGCAGACCGTCGATGCACAACTTCATATCGCTACATAATAAAAATACAAATAGCACGCATTTTATGTGCATGAATTAAAAGTCGAATACTCACATACATTTGTATGTGCGTGTGTGTAAACAGTAGATATAAAATAGAAGACCACAATGCAATGGCGATAGCCCAGTCAGCAGCTGCTAATATGCGCTCTATGCCTTGCTCATGCCAGCCAAAAACAACAAATCACTTACCTTATTGTGCATGTAGCAAGTCATGACATATATATAAACACAAATGTTAACATACATACAGAGACAAGTGTCTTTAAAACTACTTTGTTTACGTAAGTTGTTACTCTAGCTAGTTACTTTTACTTGTGTCGATTATAAAATGGTTCAAAAAATAAGGGCGGTAAAATACACCCATCTGCAGCTAGAAGTTTTCATTAACTATCCTTAAATGATTAGCAACATGTTTTTTTTCTTATCAGAACCCTTGGCAACACTTCTGAGCAGGTAATGGGTTTTTGCAAAGTTTTTACGACACGACTCGCAAACGAGTGAACGAGATAATTCCTACATTCGCTAGTACAGAGATCCGCAGAAGATCAAGAGCTATGCAGAGAGAGAGGGCTCAGCTAATGCAGAAACACCCAATCAACACCTGGAGTCGATTACCTTACAAAACTCCTTAACATTTCCTTGGCTACCACCAACATTCCGAAGTTTTGGAAAAACAACAATCTCAGTCCTATAACGTCAACCATAATCTGGGTGAGTTGATTGATTGATGATCATTATTCTCTCGAAATGAGAGATACTCGTATATCTGACTCGCAGATAGAAAATTTATTCTTTCAAAATAAATATGGCGCAAAAATTACGGACGTTTTCAAAAACATGGGCTTAAAAGGATGCACGCCTTTCCTACACCCCTGAGGCCTTCAAAATATATTACTAATACAAATATTAACCAACTTCCATTCGCAATATCTCAGCTCGCTCTGTGCTCTTGTCAAAAAAGTATGTGTGAAAGCAACAACAGAGTTGAATTCAATAAAGATAGTATACGGGTACATCATTAAAGTTTTATGAGCTAATCGATTAAGAAAGTTTATTGCATTTATGCCAGTTGTTTGTATGATCCACCACACGTCAAGGGTTGGGGTATCGCAGATTCTTGTATTCTCTTATTTTTCAAATAGCAAAGAAATTTTACTAATATTCCCTATTTATTTTACCAAGTAAATAAAAAATATTGTGTGAAGCTATTTAAAAAAAAAATTAAACTATTTTAAAGACCGCATAGGAAGCGTGGGTATATATGCTAGATAAATTTGAAAATAATTGATATATACATTATGTACACTTAATTATTTCAACATATTAATACAGCCACTCAAATAGACTTGTAGCATAATTGTAGTAAATAAAAGGTAAAATACATTAATCTTAAAAAACAAAAACACAATAAAACCAATTGTATGTGGCAAAGCACATAAGCGAGCATAATTCACGTACACTCATTGTTTTCTGGCTTTATCTGTTTGGCATTTTTGTTCTTTTGTTAACTATTGTCTGCTTTGTGCTATAAATAAACCAACAACGTGCTCTTCATGCCGAAACAATGACTCAATTAATGTGTTCAATAATTGCTATTTTATTAAAGAGAATAAAAAATAAACGCAAAAAAAAAAAAAATAAACTTGTTTAATGCAATAAACAGAGTAGTTGTTATACTACGAGAGTATTCAGTCATTTAAATTTTTGTTTTATGACTTCAACAGTCAATAGCGAAATTCGTGATTGGCACGCTTAAAGCTGCACAGAGCTGACTAGCTAAATACATACATATGAGCAATAATAATACACACCAAGAGATATTAAGAATTTTTATTTTTAGTTTTTGTTCAATTAAAAATTAGTAAAATCATATCGAACTAGAGTATAGTATATAGTATAGTATAGTATATTATAGTATAGAGAGGGAGAGACAGCAAGTATTCCCGGTTATAAGAAAATTTTATTCCGTAGGTGGCGCTGAAGTTAAGTCATATTTAAAAATTATACTTAAGATTTTGCTAAGTTTGTTGACCTATAATAGTTTCCATAGGTTATTTGCTAGTGAGGTGAATTTCCTTTTATATTGGCATTAACTATTAGCAGCAGAGTCGTGATAATGTGTTCGTGTTCTTTTTGTTATTGTGGACTAAATGTAGAGATCTGGAACCACTAGAATTTAATACATATGTTTTGAGGTTAGGTCTAACCTTAAACTTTCGCAGCTGTCAGCCAATTGTTTCGGGAGGTATAGCATTATGAGTGGCGCTGGTTTTGGTATTTTGAAAAAAGCCTTTTTCGTGTGTATATACATATATATAATAACACTATTTTTTGATGGAAAAAAAGCTGCTGTTAATCAAAAATTGTTTGGTGAGTGTTATCAGGGCTCTGTGATAGGCTAAGCACCGAATACGATAAAGGTAGTTAACGTCCAAATGAAGCTCTTATGGATGAAGTAATTAAAAAAACATTCAAAATTATTTTGATGATTGTAGAATGAAGTTGGTCGAGCTAACTGACACTCTAAAGATATCATAAAAACGTGTTGAACATATAGTTCATGAATATTTGGGAATGGGAAAGCTCTGTGCAAAGTTGGACTTCGAATCCACCAGCTTTATCCAGATCTGCCCTCAGTGGCATTTTCTTGTCCTCAGGCCTCAAAAGAATATTCGCTGGAAATTAATCGATCGAATCGAATCAAATACCAATCATGCCCTATATATAGTATTCATTTGTGGTTGACAATTAAAATTTGACTTGCAATCACTTAGTTTAATGTGTGTACTTGAGTTTTATGAATTGTCAATGAAATAAAAAAACGTTTCTACGGAGTACCGGATCTTAACAACACCGGCTCGTTGAGTATATGGTTTTTAACTCTTTCACCCAGCTTCTACAAATAGACTAATAATTTTACTTTTTTCATTGTTCGTCATTCTTCCGGGGCCTCGGAGCCAAAGACCCAATATATGACTCTCTTTACTCATACTAATAAGTTTATTCAAGGCCTTCAGAACCAGTGAGTTTCTTATCTCACCCACAAAATGAATATTTGTGTTATAATAACCTCTAATTTTACAGAAATATGTAGTATTCTATGGGGTTTTAAAAATTTAAACGTTTTCCAGTCGATACCAGAATAATTATACTTATTTATACATATTAACTTACGAAAATTGTTTCATGGCGGTAAACTGGAACATTCGCTTACCTGTAAGTAAAAAAAAAAAAAGAAATTGTATTAAATTAAGAAAGAGAGGATATTAAGCAATAATAATAAATCAGTAGCTTCGCACAAAAACTTATAATAAATTATGAATTATTTGACACTATAACTTATGTTTTACTCTACTCTAGCTCTAAATTTAAATATTTTTCGTCAGACCTTTTCCACAAATTACATACCCACATAGATCGAACTTTTTATAGTATATCTTTTCTTCTTGTGATCGATACCACAGAGCTAATGAATGCAATTAGTAGTTGTATGATCTAACCGCGATCTTAGGTCAGGAGGTTAGGTCAGGAGGTTAGGTCAGTCTAGGATTTAAAAAATAACTTTTTTTTCTTTTGACTTAAAGGAGTCCAAAAATATTATTCAATTGGTAGAATAATGGGAAAAAACGTTAACTTGTGCAATCCGCTGTAGCATCGAAGCATTGGACTCAGTCAGCTCCAGATCAGAAAACTTTAAAAGCGTTTATCCCAAAACCGTATTCTTAATTCGGGCGACGATGGTACTCGCAGAATAATGCACGTATCACCTGAAATTTTAACTGCAGCGTCACAATAACATCAATCATCATCTAGTAAATTACGTAAGTTTTTTTTGTTAATATTGCAACTATTTTTATAAACAATTTACTGCTAGTTTTTTCAGTCAAAATTTAATCTTTTTTCAAGTCCGCCATTTTTCGAAAAATTGGAGTAAAACTAAAAAAAAGTAAATACTTTATTAGCAAGTCTTATGTAGGTTAAGAGCCCGTTTTTTATTTTTTGTTTCAGATTTCATGAGTTTTTGGAACGACTGTCGCTCGTAGAGGCTCTCTTGAAAAACCGATTTCCGAAGATTGGCTCGGTAACTACCATTTTGTATCAAAATGTCAATATAAACATTTTTATTCACTTAAATAGATGTTTAATAAAGTCTGAAAGAGAGAAACTTGAATCCCTTTTGCTTACTTCCAGAATAAATTGTCAAAATTAAGCATTTTTTCGGGGCTCTAGACTGGCCTAAGCGCTAAAAGAATGACTTTATTTATACACCATAATTACGAAAACAAAAATTATAAGCTCAACTAATTATGAATAAATAACCAATTACAAGGGAATTCATTACTGAGTCTTTCGTTCATATTTCATATTCATTTCTTAAACTTCAAAGTTTTATTGGCTTTGTCTAAGTTGAAAACTCCCGAATGCTTACTTTTGAGTTATAAGTACTTAGTGCTTATAACAAAAATCGTTGAAAGCTATTTCAAGCACTTAAAACTACATAATCCACCATTGAATGCTTGCGAACACAAGTGTACTATACGCATATATTTATGATATGTACGAGTATTTTCATTTCATACACACTTTTGTGGAAGCACGTGATGTGATTTACTGATGAGTCTGCCATTACATTAAATGTAGCTAATTCTGAAAACCCACATATGTGCGTGCTGGCACTTTAAAACACAACTACAGCGCACGTAGCTAAAGTATAAACACGCTTGAGCGCCTAAATGTATGATACAATTGTATATGTGTACATTTGCAGCTTTACCCTTGCGCTCAGCGGCATTCACGACACTCGACTTTGGGATTCCCAATGGCGCACAAGTAGACCAACGGCACGTGTAAAGGTGGACAATGCCATGTGGTGTGCCTAAATGTATGCCTGTATATGCAAAATGAATTGGAATTACTTGTATGTTTTGGGTTACATATATACCCATGTTAGTGGATTTAGGCCTGTGAGTGGCAATAAATATATATGTGAGTGTGATGTGAGCGTGTCTGTGTGCGTGCAGGTGGCGAAAGGGTTGATGTCGTTATGTATTTTCGTGTGTTCATTATATATATTATAAATGAACCTTCTAGCGTTGATTGAAGTGTATAGGTATGTATTTGGGTGTATGTATATGTAGGTGTGTGTGTGTGTAAGGTGCAAAGCAATTAGACTAATTTCACTGGCAACAATATCAAGGGAACTCACGGCAAGTAAACACAGTCATTTGTTAATAAGTAAAATGTTACAAAGCAAATTGTGTGAAAGCATACTTTCGGGCGTTTGAACAATATTATTCCACTTATTTTGCCAAGTGCACGTGTGTTTAGCCATATTCGAATATACTTGTGCTCAGCACACAATAAGCATGTAATCTGAACAGCGGTAAAGCGGTAAAGCGGTAAAGCGGATAGACAATAGACAATGAGGCTAAATAAACCGTTATACCGCTCAAATAAAGTATTTCCCCCACAAAAAAAGTTCTTGTTTTCTTCTTTTTCTCCTTTTCGTGCCAGCAGTGGCACACAAAATGTCCTCGGTGTGCAATTTAAATAAAGGTGAATGTGTACATACATATATATATGAGTATTTTTGTATGTGGGTGTGTGAAATAGACTAAAGCTTGTCTGCGTATGTGTGCTATGCAAATATTATATTTACCCACTTCATTGCTTACGTAATTGGGGCTCTGGCGCACGTACACACGTACTAGGCTCAGTTAAACTTTTTGTGGGTTAAAGTGTGGTTGTGGGCAATTTTTTTTTTTATGACTCGACAGATAAACTCATTACCGTTACGTTTAAATGGGAAGGAGCGTAAACTGTTTTAAAGTGTTCGAAGGTGGCTTAAATGAAGTAATAAACCTAAATTGTTTGACGTTAAAGAAAAATTTCAATTATAACTTTACAACAACTTTTGGCAACCGTTTCAGTCTCTATTATATGCACATCCTAAAAGTATGCATTGTTATAGTATATTGTGAGCATTTTATCAGTATACTTAAAAGATATAAAATTGATATTATTGATATTTTTAGGTCTCCGCTTTAGTCTTTATGTGCCTTCTTTATGCACGACCTAAAAGTATGCAATTGCATAAAAAAAAATTTGAAACGAAAGCATTGCGCTATGTCAGACCATAATTAAATTATATATGCTATGTATAGCTAAGCATGTGTGTAGGACTGTCCTCCGCTTAGAAGCCAAGTCAGGCAAGCCGCCAGCCAGTCAGCCTTGGGGAAAGAATGTCATAGACGATCTCCTCCACTTGCAAGTAGAACATTTGCACTCTTCTTAAGCGCATAAATATGGTGCATTTTCAGATACATATATATATATATGTATATATAAATATGCATAATTGCATAAGCTTGCAATATCCCAAAAGGAAAAACCGGCCTGGTCGGAGAAACACATTTTTTTAGGAACCGTGTTGATTTTGTTAAATTCGGACCAATCGGCGGTAGTCTCATATTTAACGTTAATAAAAAAAGCGCCATCAACGCTCTCTAGGACAGTTGTGAAGATATTAAGTAATTCCCGAAATCTCAACACTCGCGGAAACCGAATGCGATATTGTGCAAAGACTTCGTATGGCGAGGGTAGTAGATTAAAGTGGCGCTATGAGTGAAGAATGCTATCAACACCCGAACAAAATTCCTTACTATACTTTCGTAACTATTCGTCTTCTAGTGAATTTTGACTATTTCGTATCAAATCGGAGCTATATAAATTTACTTCAAAATTTAAGTGCATACAAACGAACTACTTTGAGGCTTAAGCAATTTCCTATAGGGTTGTGCTATAATATATATATTAAGTTTAATATGTATGTAAGCACAATTGGAAAACGACTTTTGTATTTGTGTTTATTGCATAAATTGTGGCATGTTCTCTGCTTGTTATTGTTATTGTTGTTGTTTGCGAATTTGTTGCAATTCTAGATAAGTACATAAGAGCACCGGCTGGTGACAAGGGTCACCAAAAGCATGTTGCACAAGAGTGCTACTGTTGCCAGCGGCATCGGCAAAAGTTGAGAGAACTTAACGGTTTATGCGCTGAAATGTATGCTTATAACTGTATATAAATATAGAAATGTGTTTTTTTTCAACGATGTATACGGCCATTTTATGCGATACAGTTTTAAATTTTTGATTGAAGTACTTCTAAGAATATTAAGAAATTGAACTTCATAATTGGTCTGACAAATGATGAAATGACAAAAATAAAAAGATTTTATTCAAATATTTTTCAGGCGCTTTAGCTCTCAGCGTTTATTCAGCTTAAGAAAGCTGTGCTCTAAGATTTAATGCTTCGTCTCCATCATTTCATGTTTTCTGGTATGTGAAAATTTAAAAACTAAAATTTATCGGAACTTCTAACCCCTAAATGTGTGATGTGAACTTCATCGTGTGGAGTCTAACTTTGTTCTAAGAAAGATAAATGGTGGATTGATTGAAAATTTTGAAGCACTTTGAAATCTTAAACCACCAACGAAGCAGTGAATGTTTCAAAATAAAGAATATGAAATCAACGTACGTTTTAATTCGGAAAAATTCTCAAAAAGGGTTACAAAATTTTGCATTCTTAGAAATCTAACCAGATTTACTTATAACCTGATTATTTCGAAACTAGATTTAAAACCAGGAAACCATAGCGTCAACCAACAGCGTCTTGAAAACGCAAATTTTAGGAGTTGAGACATAAAAGCGATAGAATGGAAAGACCACTAATAACAAAGACCATAAATAACAAAAAGAACCACTGTACGTTTATGAAAAAAATTTAAATTATGAAAATCAAAGAAATAATCTGTAACGTAACATATGTAGTACTTTTTCGCTAAATACATATATGTATGCACATTCAAAATGTAGACGAGGAAAATGTGTGCGGAAAATATAACGAGTAAATCTAACATTGCGACACAAAACTCATATTGGCGAAGGGGTTAGACCACTCGAGATAGTACGTGGGCATACACAGTTATATTGCATATGCACGAACACACCTGCGCGCCGACACCGAGAGTGTGTTGTAGGCATGCAAGGCATTGGTACAAATTAAAAGCAAAATTACTTTTATGCATAATTTCTTATGTTGCCACAAACAAGACTAGTGTTATAACACAAATCGGTTCTATATATGCATATGTATGTATATACGACAATGCAAACTCAACTGGCGACGGTGGTTCGAGTCGAGTCGAGTGTAGCAAAACGAGGCTCGGTATACCCAAAGGGCTCTTCAAAAGTGGAGAGTTTACATTGTATAGACAGTGGAGACGGCTTTCAAAGCGAAAATCATTAAATGTGGCAAGGATATTTACTTATTAAAATGGAAAACATGGCGCCCAGAACAAAACCGGTATATGTATGGCTGTGTATGTGTGTATGTATATATAAACATGCGATGTCACAGTGATAAGATTATGTGCTTAGATTAAAGGCTTTTGGCTTTTTTGCATCTAAAAATATTTATGTATGCTTTTAACAACTGGGGAAGATTTCAAAAATTTCCTGGGTAGCTTTCAAAATACAAAGAAAAAAAACAACAAAAAATAAAAAAACAAAAATAAAAATAAATACATAAAAATATTTAAAAATATTTAAAAATAATAAAACAAATAAATATAAAGCATTAAAATAATAATTATATAGTAAAAATCTGTGTAGAGTAAAGAACTAAATACCTTATAATAAGAAATATTGTTGAAAAATTAAATTACTAAAAATTTTATGGTTGGCGTCAAAATTCAAAAATAAAAAAATTCCAAATGAACAAAAGCATATCATAATATTATTAAGCTAAATAAAAATAAATAAATAACAAAAATATTAATAAGGTAATAAACTAACTGCTTTCAATCAAAGTTTGTAGAAAAATAAGTTATGTATAAATAATTATAAGCATTTTTAATTAATTAATAATAAGAAAAATTAATAATAAAAAAAAATTAATAAAAAAAAAAATTAATAAAAAAAAATTAATAATAAAAAAAATTAATAATAAGAAAAATTAATAATAAAAAAAAATTAATAACAAAAAATTTTTTTTAATTAAAAGTTATTAATAATAAAAGAAAAAATTTTGTGATTAAAAAAATTAGAAATTTAAAAAAAATAAAAAAAATAAAAATCTAAGAAAAGTTAAAAAAAAATTACACTACAAAATAAAACGTATAAGTACTAATATACTTATGGGTAATTAAATTTTTCTTTTTAATTTAAAAACAAAAATAAAGAAAATTAAAGAATATAAAAAAAATTAAAATTAAATTAATTAATAAAAACCTAATTATATGCAGAAAAATTATACAAAAATAAATAATATAATTACAACCGCGTCACACTTGCCTCCACACTTCCATTCCACCACCATCCACCTGCTGGTAATGGAAAATTCCATTTACCCAAGTAAATGAAAAAAATTTTTGCAGCAAATCCAATTTACTCTCATTAAAATATATGCTTTTAACAACAAATATAAATTACCGTTAATCCTTAAAACCAACCAACAAACTACAGTACGTTTACCCAGTGGGGCAGGGTACCAGAGAAATTAAAAAAAATGCTTAAAGGGAGATTTTCTTCCTCTCATATTATTTTTTTTTAACATACATATATTCGTTAATAAGTATGTATATACGTTTGTATATAGGTATAATGCGAGCGCACGAATATAAATTCTCATTTTAGAATCTGATTCATTAAAGCAATCTGCTTTGACTCGTAAAAGTTTCAGTACGCATTTTTTCCCTCTACAACACCCACGAAGCACGAAAAGAACCGAAGAGAAAAAAAGAAAACGGAAGCAAAAGAAATGAAACGCACTTAGTTAACTACCGCCACATAGATACCTACAACATGCTTGACAACTCCGAAAGTAGTAGCGTGTAACTAGTAATGGCGGCTGTTGCGCGCTGCTACTCATTGTGGAGCAGACAGGAATTAAAGAAGCTTAACATAAATTATATTTATGCATAAATTCACTTTGTCGCCGTCGTGGTCGCAGTCTGTTCTTTCTGCAGCGGTTGGTCGCTCACAAAAAGCGTGCACAACACACACATACACACATACATATGTAAATAGTACATAAATTCATAAGTCACCACATTGATGTCTATTATATTTGTTAGCTTGACTTACATTTACATAGAAGTACATAAATAAAATTGTTTTGACAAGAGTAAAGCCACTCTGAATGAATGGATAGATTATTTTATTTTAATTTTTGGTGTTTTTGCTTTTGATTTTGGTTTTTATATAGCAGCTTTTGTCATGCAAAACCAATTAATACAATTAGAAGAAAGCTTGTAAGTAAGTAAGGCAAAGGGAGTGATTACTGTTACAAAGCCTATCATTACGAATGAGATGTCCTTGAAGGTAAATACAAAATTTTTAAATAACTTTTCATTATTTCATTCGTGTTTGATAGGTGTATTCTGAGATGATAGGTATAGGTGACTTAGGAAATATCATTGAAATTGACATGGGGTTTCCACCTATTGATTAAGTTAAAACTGAGAAAAATAATATAATTGTGCTAAACATAAAGCGAAAGTTTGCTAGAAAGTAGAAAGATCCCTTTAATTTAGTCATGTTTTGGAATAGAATTGCCACCTAAGGAAATTTAATATTAAAAATATTTCAAAATATGTGATAGACATGGAACAAGTGTTCAAGACATCCTTCTAGAATTTAAGGTAGTTTTCAGTTTAGGCACGCATACATACTTTTGAATAGAGTTACCAACTATCGGAAAGAGTTAAGTTTATTAAAACAGTATCAATTGTGTCCAAACATAAGAAGTTGAAGAAAGCTTTCTCAAAAATATTTGAATTCAGATAATAAGTTCAATAAAGTTACAACCTACTGATAAAGGTAAAACTTAGGAATATACAATATGTACTACAAAATGTTGGCAAAAGTATGGCATTTAAGAAAACATTCTGGAAATAACTCGAGGGGTTTTCAATTTAGTTACATTTTGGAATAGAGTCGCCAGCTTTCGAAAGTTGAAACGAAAAAACGGTGTCAAAAATATGTTGTTCAAAAGGGTAGAGTTCGGGAAGTAAACATAAGACTTTAAAAAATAATTCAAACGATTCGGAAGTGAAGAGTTGCTTTGGTCATAGACATCTGACATATCTAAAATTCAACACAGCAGCATGCTGTTGTAACGATAAAGAATGTAGAAGAAAGGTGCTACAGAGCACTGGTTGAGTACTGGCAGTAAAAAATACATATATTTGCGAAAACTGTGTGGGTGTTGCATGTGTTGCATGTGTTGCGATGTCGCCGCTGGCGGATCGGCGGATGTACGGTCAGTTGGCTGACCACTAATTGTGGTCTGTCTGTTTCTTTTGCCGAACTAACCATCTGTTTACGTTATCTATTGTACATTCAACAGTTAATTGTTGCAATTACAAGATAGACAGACGAGCAGAAAGACAACAACACCGATAACCAATATAATGGCAATAAAACTAAAAGTACTCACCCACAGAGACTCCAAACGAAAAACCCTTCTTTTGTTGCTTAATTTTTTGTTGCTGTTGCTACAACTTAGCTTAACACTGCGCTGCTTTGCAGCTTTCATTTGCAGTAATAAAAATTAATTGCAAACAGCACCATTTGAGCGATTTAAGTGTGCAGAGGGGGAGTGATGTTACAACGAAAAGTGATAAAAGAAAAGCAGGAAGAAGAGAAAAAAAAACACAAGCAAAGCAACTTGCATGCGGATGGATAGAAGTCAGTTGCTGGAGTTGAAGCTGGAGATGAGTTCTTGCAGCTTCAAATGGGAAACACTTAAGCCAATTCAAATGCAAAAATAGCAATCACCATGACAATAACAATAACAATAACACTAACATGAGCGCAAACAGGAGAAATAAACCAAAGTGGAGATTACAAAACAAACTCTGACCGTTAGCTTAAAGGGAGGGAGTTAGAAGGAGGGAGCGTGTGAGAGTAATGCAAATGCAGCACACACACTCACAACATTTACAGTAGCAACTAACGGTTGATTAGCAGTAGCGTTAATAACCTTTGAACTACAATTTAGTTTCGCTGAATTAAAATGAAGTTGGCAACGCGAAAACACACAATAACAACAATGCGGCGTAAATTGCTGCGTAATGAAGAGTTGAACTCGCGCGTTCCGGTGCAATTGACCTCCAAGTTCGCAGTAACTGTTGCTATTGCAAATCCGCTATTGCGTTGTTGCGTGACGTTAGCGTTGAAGAGTTCCAGAGGAAAGCAGTAAATATACTATTTGTGTGTTTTACTTAGTTTTCTCCTACAAACGACTTATGAAGATTTCTGTGTTGGATACGTACATAGAAGAAGTATGTGGACATGTATGTATATATATGTATGTGTAAGAAATGGAGGTTAAAAATACATTTTTTTTACCCAAAATTTTACTTAATGTGAGTTTTTCAAAATGTTTTGAATTTTAAACTCTAAAATACTCTGCAAAAAATGTGCGACTAATCTATAAAAAGAGTAAACCCGAATTACTCTCTATAAGGTACAATTGGGAATGAATTAGTCTCCAAAACATACCTGCAGGATACAATAAAGTACTAATTAGTCACAAACGAATATCTTTGGGGTATAATTGGAGATTCATTAGTTGTAAAATGTTAGTACTACCAGAACTAAAAAAAAGTTGACCGTAAAAACTTGAAAATGTTATTCTCATTTTGTGGCCTTCCGGGTACAAAACGCACAATTAGTCTCCTCATAGGAAATTCCCGCACAAAATGGAACAATTCGTTCTTCGGAAAAGTGACTTTCCACTCTCATAGCTGGGCGATGATTTTAGCATGGAGTTCACTACACTCAAGATTTTTCAACGATTGATTGAACTTTGATAAGAATAGTATGAGTATCTTGCCACTGCTGAATCGCAGGATATAATATAGCTGATGAGCTTGCACTATCCTGAGCTGCTATTAGTAGAGTGGCAACAGATCGGCGTCCGGTTTCTATATTCGTTTTCCACTGAATGGCTGGTCTCGCGAGAGCTTGGATAGCACTTGTGCAGTCGCGAGACCCTTCTGACCCGAGGTAATACGTAAGAGGTTTAGTGAGCTCTGCGTTCTCAGCAAGATTCGTCTTTCTCTGACTGAAGATGTTTTAATTGGTTATGGTCCAATCGGAATCAACGCGATTGTATCGAAGAAAATTTAGTAGAAACAAATCAACATTTCCTTCTTAATCATCCGGTCTTTGCGAGATCAAGGCTAAAAAAACCTTTGTTCATTCACATTCAGTCGTCAAAGTGAATTAACGAGACTAGAAATAAAATGTCTAGGCCGATTTGAGATAGTTTCATTAGTGAACGAGTCAATCATTAGTGATTGAGATCCAACAACAGCAGTTTCTGCTTTCCTTTCCAAAGTCTTTGATGGTCCCAATACCATCCCCATCTTGCGGATAAGCCATAGAACCTAACCTGGTCTATCAGAGTCGAATTCGATGGTATCTGTTGATCCGAAACTAAAATTTGTCCATATTAAAAGTAAACTTTTTCATAATAACGCACCCTTGCGGTAATTTTTGATAAAAATGCACCAAAAATGGCCTGGCATATGAACAATATCGGACCTATAACCTATAAACTATTTTTGGTAACAATTCTTCTTTGGTCTAACGATGTTTTGTTTTGAATAACGGTAGAGAGCTAATAATATCATGTATAAGAACTG